>JAMJFZ010003624.1:1235000-2582500 GCA_026225945.1 Cricetomys ansorgei
TGCCTAGAGGGAATATTGCTTGTTTTGTGTGATTGTTTTTCATCTTTTCAGAGAATTATGGCCCGGTAAGTGTCAAGCACAGTCAGCAATATTCTCTTGCATTCTCTATGGATTCCAAATGCTGACACATGCATCCCCTTAGCTATGTCTGTGGTCAGAAATGACTGAAAGCAATTCAGATGGCAGAAGTCTTCATATCAGCATAATTGTAGAATTATTATGTGTATATTGGAGAACATGACTTAAACCTCATCCAGTATTTTTGATATGATCCATGGTGAACTTATGATGTATAGCGTGTATGTTTTTACCTGCGGGAAAATTTAACAGATATCTATTTATCCTAGATAGTACATCCATGTCAGATCAAATAAATGATTCCACTCATGTCTGGAATAGTGAAGCAAAGAGTTCATTGGGTGAATCTTCACAGGAACTTAGGTGACTTGAAATCAACTGCATTACTAAAAATCCCACCCTAGCATTGTTAAATACTCATGCTAGCTGTATCTTTATCTCTCTATAATACCTTCAGATAGCACCAGCCACAACCACCTCCACTCAGCAACTGGTAACTAGTCCTATAACTTTTGACAAGGAATCTTGGGGATCTTACAACTTTCTTAGCTTTGTAAGTTTCTATAGTATCCTGAGTCTATGGACCTCCCTCCAGGAGAGAATGTTTCAAGTTAGTGTAGAAATCTACATAACAGGATGCTATATCAGAAAGTATTACAGAGCCCTTATTATTGGTCTGAGAGCAGCTGACAGTTTGTGCATTCTTTCCATGAATTGCAGGTTATGAACATAGGAGAAAGAAAGATGCTAAGCAACCGAGGCCAACATCACTCCTCATCTCTGCAAGCAAATGAGTCATTTCTCCTGCTATGGGGACACACACAAACACATACACACACTAACCAATCAAGCCAACAGTAAACAAGAAGGTCCTGTGTGAGATGAATGGATATGAGTGCATGATCATATTTCATTAAAAAGTACTTCCCTCCACGTGTTTTTATATCTTAAAAATTATGAGTGATGAAACTTATTATGTAAGAAGAGACAGTAAGTCCATTTTCACAATTTAACTTCTATAACAAGATAACTTCACAGTGGATTAAACTCACAAACATTCCCGCACAATATTTCAAAAGTTATTTTTACCTTTTATTAATTTTCTTGGAAAAATTTCACATGTGTATGCATTACATTCTGATTACAGCCACGCCTCTCAAACCAACTTTACCTCCCCTTTTCCTGCATGTTGCTTTCTTCCAGTTATAGTTTTGTTTGTTTTGCCTCATGATTTGCTGAGATAGAGAAGGGTCATCTGTGTGGCCATAGGCTTACACTGGAGCCTGATGTCTCATTGGCGAATACATAGCTGAAGACACAGACATACTTGCAGGCAAAAACCTCAATGCACCTGAAATAAAAACAAAAAATTAAAAAACATTTTCTTTAAAAAAAAAACTGCTTCAGTGAGGTACTTTCTTCCCCTTTTCTCTTTGTAGTATAAGAGAACACCTTTCTTCTCTCTACAGAAGAAAGTACTCATCTATCTCTCACCAGACACAGATCTTCTCAGAGCCAATGCAACCTCCAGCTTCCCAGTCTCTAGAATTCTGGTAGAGAAGTATTTGTTCTTTCTGAATGATCCAATCTCACATTTTTAAGATAGGCATACAAACACACTGAACTAACCCAACTCAATTTTCTTACTTATAACAACCTTTCTTTCTTGTGAAACAATTATTGAATCAAAAGCAACATTAGACAATGATACATATTTATGAGAGTTATTCACACAACATTTTACAGTCTTGCTAGGAAAAAATATGTCAATGAACAAAGAAATAAAGAGATGAAATCTTACTTATATTCTGAAGTGATATAAATCATTGTTAAAAATGTCTGCATATATTAAATGACTTAAGTGGTGTTCTTGAATTAATTTTAAGTTAGCAAAACAAGTGTCTATTTATTAACTGCTCTTATTCAAACCACTCTGAGTTGAAGTGTCTCAAAAATATAATAATTATTCATTTTTTATGATGATCATGTTGATTAAATTTTGTCTCTATTACACTTTTGTCACTTTGTATGTTAAAAGGAGCACTCAGCTATGGTTTTACTTTTAAAAGTATGCAACACTTCTATCTCTGAAATTGTGAAATCCTAAAAATTATCCCTAATTCTTAGAATTTTTATTATGAATTGTTTCATTTGGAATATTTAACTTTGCACGAAATGGACCAAATTTGCATAGTGATATTTTCTTTTAGGCTATTCAAAAGATTGCTCAATATTGGGTGAATATTTTATATGTTCTCACTTTATCAACTCATAGTATTATTTCACTTGTGTGTTGTCACTTCTTCCAAACTTAATCAATGTCGATAATATATGAAAATGTATGCTTAATGTATCAGTTTATTACATACTTTCTAAATAAAATCAATTGATAAATTATTTTAATTTATCAATTATTTAATTATTTATTTTCTACATATCTGTTGAATTTTCTCTTATCTAGTTAATATTAACCAAACTCTATTAGGAAGATCAATTTACTAGGATCTGGCCAGACATTGTTTTAATTTGGATTCTGAATTTACTTTTGCCCCAAAGAATTGATTCATTAAACTTATAATCAATAGGATTTCCATCTAATAAATAATTCTAATTCAAGAATGGTTGTTCTGCCAGAACTGTACAGAACTTCACTTTAAGAAGTATTACTATCTAACACATTCAGTAGCATAACTACAACAGTGAGCATCTGGGACCACAAATCCACTGTATTTGTCTCTTTTAAACTTTTAAAACTTTATTGCATTCTATATGGATGGGTGCTTTGCCTGAATGTGCACCTGTGCATCACATGCATGTATTTTTGGTGTTCATGAATGCCAGAAGAGGGCAGTTGATCTAGAACTAGAGTTACTGACAGTTGTGAGCTGCTGTGTCAGTGGTAGGTGTTGGAAATTAAGTCTGGTGTTCTGCAAGAGCAGTAAGCATTCTTAATCCTTGAGCCATGTCTCCATCCATATTTTAAATTGAAAGTTATTTTGGTGTACATGTTTTTTCTTCTAGAATATGGTTTAATTAATCAGCAAACATTTATAATAGTATCATTTTTTTTTTTTTTTAGAAAAAGCAGTCTTCTGTTGTGGTAAGGATTCAGACTTCAGTTTGTGGATGGACTTATATTATGTCCTGTTTTTATTTTTCTGGATCTTCCCAGTTAATTCTGGGTAGTGAAAACCATCAATTTCAATGTTTTAATGTAGGGTCAATCAATAGCATGTGGATTGAGCCTAGAAATCATATGTTCTTGACTAATTTTGATGAGTTTATATATAATAGAAAACAGCACTGCTATGAACACATCACTATAAGTTAGCTTATTTTAAAAATCAATTCATTTCATTTGTACTGGTAGCATTCTTTATTATTCTTTTTCTGCCAAAGGAAGACTTTTGACTTACAGTCTGGATTTGAGTTAACAACATCACTGATAGTGATGCGTTTATCAACAACCCACCTTTCTTCCAGGCATCCAGTTCTACCGCACTCACCTTCTTGCGGTTCTTTTGCTCATCAGAGAGAACTTTCTCTTGAAGTTGCCTCTGTAGTTTTGTTCATCCTTGTAGCGCTAATACTCTCAACAAAGGAATATTTTCTGATATGCGAAGCACTCACAGATCTTTGGATTTTCTTGTTTTCCTTCTCTATATATTTTAGTTTTAATCTTTTGTCCCCTCATGTAATAAGATCTCAATCTATTATTTTAAATCGACAATTAAATCCATATTGAAGATGTTAACATTCCAATTGCTGATGTTGTTTTTTTTTTTCCCCATCACTTTCTTTACATGGCATCTGACAGTTCATCATTTGTTGCTTCTTCCACTAGTGTATGTTCATTTTGTATTAATACCATTTTTGTGGGTTTTGTTTGATTCCTTGTTTTGTTTTCAGTGTTCACGGCTACTTCTGCCCTCTTACGGACTTTTAATATTCGCATACTATTTGCTTTCTTACTAGTCCTTTGCTTACTTCCTTTTTGTCATCACCATAGTCTCGCCCACTTTAGGAGAATGAGAGCAGCCTCGCCAGCCTATGACAGGAACAAGACACTTTCTTGCTCTGTAGTAGTGGAAACTCAAATTATTTAATATCCTTTAATAAAGGCAACAGCATGTGGTGTGTTCTTTATTGCAAAGGGAACCATCATCCTGGCCAACACCATACTAGACAGTGGAACCCCAAGTATCTGAGATCAGGGTGTTTTTTTTGTTTGTTTGTTTTTTTTGACTAAGAACTCCTAGGTGTTCTACTAATGGTGCATGCAGCTCAAAACCAATCAAAGATCCCCCACATAAACCCAACACCTGCAAACAATATAAAACTCCAAGACCTAGGCAGCCCCTTGTTCCACTGTGCACAAAACAATTTTTTCATACGAAACTAAATATAAACTTCCACAACATTTCCCCTTTCCTGAATAAGTCAACAAAAAAATTATTTAATCTCTACAACACAATTTAATACCACACCAGCAAAACTTCTTACAAGAGGGAAAATCATGAGGGTTGATAATGTACAAAACCAAATGAAGCCAAACATCCATCAAGCGTTTTACAGTATCTTTGGACAGTTATCTGGAATTCACTCATGATCTTATAAGCTCCTCCAAAAGGCTTCGATCACTTCTCTGCATCTGACCTCTGCAGCACACAGAGCTTGTCCTCCAGGCTCCAGCTTGTTTCACTCTACAGCTACTGCTGTTCTTGGTGGTCATCCCATGGTACCGGCATCTTCAAAAATGCTGGGGTCCCTTGCTACAACTGGGCTGCACTTTCACCAATAGCTTCTATGCTTTCTTCATTGTGCCAAGCCTCAGCTTCTTTACATGACCCCTTCAATTGGGCCTTCAACTGCTTCTGAGGTTGCACCCTCACCAATGGCCTCTTCTGGCCTCCCCTAGTGCCAAGCCTCAGTTGTTCTCCATGACTCCTTCAAAACCAGTACCACCTGGGTGAACTTACAGTACCAAGTTTGGCTACCAGCATAAAAACAACCTGGTCCAGTTCTGGAAGGCAGCTTCTGTGTGCTGACCCTGAGGAAACACTTTCCAGATTTTAAGATAGAGTCCAGTTTGTAAGAAAAATAACTAGTAATCTGTCTGCAAGAAGAGTTCCTTCAAAACATGGAGCTGTCATCACCATAGGAGATGTGTCTTGTCAGTGCTGTCTTATCTCACCAGTATCTGGACAAGTTTGCAGAAAACAAAACAAAACAAAAGAGAATCTGAGAGGTCTGGGGTTTCTTTTTCTTTTTCCCTGTCTCCATGTTGGTTTAGCTGGTATGATGTCATGTCCACGTTGCAGGCACCATTTGTCATAATACTGACCAGTGGAACCCCAAGTGTCTGAGCTCAGGTGTTTTTATTGATTAAGAATTCCTAAGGCGTTCCACTGATAGCACATACAGATCATGAACAATCAAATAGCCCCCATATAAATCCAACACCTGCAAACAATACAGAACCCCAAGACCTAGGCAGTCCTCAGTCAACAGTGCACAAAACAACTATTTTCTACATAACTAAAAATAAACTTCCACAACACTCTTCTGTTTTGTTTTGTTGCTAAAACGTTTTTTTTTTTTTGCATGAATCTTATTTGTATGTTAAAAACTCCAGCAATTAAGAATTTGTTTTTTAGAGGAATCTGTTAATAATCCCATAGTGTCTCTAACTATATTTCTCAGACACTGATTAAAAGATTTTATTTCAGAAATATCTAATAAATCAAATAGTGCCCTATTGTTCTCTATTACTCTAGTCTTCTTCCATTTTCCTTTATTACCACAAGCTAGAGTAATTTATGTTAATTCTTCTGTTATTGATCATACGTCTTTACAATAATGACTTTGAGCACTCACTAACCCTAGAAGATTCCTGTAATTAAAATTTTTACTCTGTCAACAGAAATATTCTTTCTTAGTTGCAAATATTAATGTTGAAAATGTGTCATGATATATGTGTGCCCTAAAGATCTTTGTTTGATCTTTAGCCTATGTTCCTTTGATTATTTTCAATAAGTTTCTCTGGCTTCCTAGATTCTCTTTGTTTTCTGTGTGTTTCTCTTTTCCTTGTGTTTACAGTAATTGTGCCAACTTGTATTGTTTACAAGGCTTTCTGAATTTTTTAAATTCTCATTTCATATTTTTCTCTCACCCGGATACTAACTTTGTCTTATTTCACATTATCATTCCTGTTATCAAATACTATGACCAAAATGTGGAGCCAAGAGTGTATTTGGCTTATGCTTCCATTCAAGCAAGGCAGTCACCTAGAGGCAGGAGCTCAGACGGAGCTCAGGAAGGTGTGCTGCTTACTGGCTTACTCAGTCTGCTTCCCTAGACAAGAACTATGAGTCCTGGAGAGGCTCCATCCACAACAGACTAGGCTTTCCAACATCAATTGCTAATTAAGAAGAGTCCATACAGGTTTTCCTGAAATCTGGTCTTATGGAGGTATTTTCCCAATTGAAGCTTCCTCCCCTCTGAGAAGTCTAGTTTTTGTTAAGTTCGCATAATAATAGCCAGCACAAGCTCCTCTCTAGATATTTGGTTCTATTTAGTGTTTCTTTGAAATGTTTGTTTACTTTCTTAATTTTTACATATTTGAAAACATGGTTATACTATCTTTCAGTTCTGTGATTTCTTTCATTTGTAACTAGTGTCGATGACTGACAGTGAGAGCCTTTACTCTGTTTACCTGCTAGTCCGCTGTGGTCTTATCTTTCTTTGAGCCTGCTTTCTTAGCCAAGACCCACTCTACTCAACAGAGTAAGGAAGATAAAATCATATTTAGATCCACTTAATGTCCATTTGAAGAGCTCATTCAGCTAATGTAAAATGTACTTCTTATAGGATTAAACAATTTAATCAAAGATTAAACAACCTTTAATATAATAGGCATGGATTTGATTAATAGCTTTTATTCAAATAAGCTATTAATCTCAGGAAATGTCAAAATTATAATTTCCAGCATAAAAATATAAAATATAAATGTAAGGATTCAGCTATCACTGAAGAGATTTCATGAAAATATTAAATATTTATACTAAATACGAATTCTTGTATAAAGAAAGCTACAAACAAAGAGTTAAAATGAATGCTGTGAGGGCACACTGTTAGTTCAAAACTGCATGGTCAACTCTATAGAACTCTGTGGCCTAAGACGAATCATTATCTCCTCATATAACAAATTAAAGTCCAGGGTTAACTGTAGATTATAATACTTTGAAGCAAATAGATTTGGTGTGAATATAAAATGCAATTAGCAAATTTTAAGAGCTAACACTGTGACATCTATAGAAAGTTGGGAAGGTCTGGGGAGATGACTCAGCCATTAGAAACAAGCACTGCTGTCCAAAAGCTGAGAGTTGCATTCTCAGAGATTGTGTTAGACCATTCACAACTGTCTGAGAGCCTGGATCCTGGTGATTCAACTCGCTCTGTGGCTCTGCAGACACAGAACTTCTGTGCACAAGCACATGTGTATAAACATAATTAAAGTTTTAAAAGTAAAACTTCTATAAAGAAGTTGAAAAGTTTAGGAAAAAAATCATAAAAACGATATATTGTGCTTGGAAAACATTCTTCTGCCAGCTTTGAAGATTGTGTCTGTATATGTGACAGCCAGACTTTTGCTATACTGTTCAGGTGAAATGAGAGTTTTACCTGCTGGGAAGTATTATAGTCACAGCTGGAAGTTTGGGATACCTGGAAATGTTCATGCAGTGAAGAATATCACAATATCCTCACACTACAACATTCTTAAATATTTATGGAAGGAAGCAAAAGATACGGAAAATATGCATGGTTTTGCTTGCCACAGAGATAAGACAAACACATTAAAACATGCACAGAAATAACTAAACTTGTCTTTTTTTTCTTTTTCTTTTTTTAGTGTGAAGCATTGCACAAAATAGATGGAACAATGGTCCCAAAAGAGTCCTCTAATAATCGATAAGCCAGGAAAGCACTTGCAATTGATGTACACCTAGAAATAAAAAAATAACATTAGTTTTTTTCATGGCATGGACAATGTAGTTGAATGGGTGCTATTCTATGTGTTTCTTATTATTTACAGTAATAACATTGGATACAGAAATAACACGTAATGCAGTTTTTCAGAAAACTCCAAGTATGAATTAAAAGGTTTTATTTTGCTTTAATAGTTGATATGACTATGAAAGACATATTTTGTGTTTACTTATCTAACTACCCATTTATTATTTGTCTATTTATTTATACATAGGATTAAATTAGATAAGGCTGGCTTGGGTGATGGTCTTCTTGCCTCAGCCTTACAAGTCCTGGGAGTGCAGGTACATGTTATCATATTTTCCCTGCATAAATGATTCTTTATTTTCACCACTTATTTTCCCCTAATCACAGCAGCTACCAAGGATTTTTAATGCGCCAAATAGCTTGCTCAAGAATTTCTTGGATTTTCTAAATTAAGAAGACAATAATGTGTCATATCTTCTTATTCAAGTACATAGAATTGGATTATAGCCAGGAACACCTAAACTACTAGGAATAGCTCCTCCTTGCTTCCCAAAGTTGAAGACTCAGTGCTGGTTATATCTCTTACAAAACACATAGACACATCTCCATTGGCCATGGCACATCTAGAGTATGAAGTTGGACACTGGAAAGAGTAGAGTTCATGAGCTTCATATACACAATAGAAAACAGCAATAACAATCATCAAAAAAAATTATCAAGTGTGTTCCATAAATCCTTGAATGTATTTTTAAGCAGGATACGTGGTATGGGTTGATTTTAACCATCCACATGAACATCCACGATCACAGCACTGTGGACTGAAGAAAGTGTATTTATTTGACATAAGTTCTTAAACCTTTGTTGTTAATGATTTGACTATAATGTGACTACTTATTTCTAGCTTTATTGATTCATGAACCTATTTTTTTTTGTGTTAACACCATGTTGTTTTTATAGCTATAGCTTTGTACTGTGTTTTCAAATGAGATATTGTTAAATCTCCCTCTGTATTCTTTCTATTTGATATCATAGAAATGTGTGGGGTGGCAGATAGGGCTCAACAGTTAAGAGCACTTGCTGTGTTTCTAGAAAACCAGGCTTAATTCTCAGCACCCAGATGGTGCTCACAACTGTCTGTGTCTCCAAGTCCAGGATCTTATATCATCTTCTAACCTCCTAAGGCATTTCATGCAGATGGTGCATAGGCAGACATGTAAACAGAGCACTTATACACAGAAAATAGAATACATAAATCTAAAAAAAATAATTTTCACGGTATTTTGTATTTCCGTATGAATTATAAGGTTGTTTTATACTAGTTCTGTGAAAACAGATTTATGGGGATTGAATTGGCTTTATATAGCACTTAGGAAAGTATGGTTATTTAAAGTATTAACTCTTTTAATATAGAATGATGGGAATTCTTTCTATTTTTGTTTAGATGATTTCAGAAGCAATTTTTTATTATTCATTAATAATCAGCATACAAATTAACAGGCTTCTTTGTTGGATTTCCATAAATACTTTTTTGTGTGTGAACTCTCTATCTTTGCTCCCGTTCCCTGTGTTGTTCCTTCCAGCTTGTATACTCTGTTCTCGATATTATTCTTTTCACATTCATGCCATACATATTCTGGACCTCTCCCCACTCAAGACCTTGACTTGAATTCCTTTTCCTTTTTTCAGGCCCCTTTCTAGTTTCACCACCTCCACATATCTCACTCCCATATAACACAGATATATAAAATGTCTAAGCTAGAATCTGCATATGTGAGCAAACAGCATTTCCAAGCTTGGGATAGCTCATAGTATAATATTTTCCATTCCTCTGCAAATGTAATAATTTCATTTTATAGTAGATATTAATAAATTAAACCATTAAATACAGAAATGTCCACCAATAAATGGGAATTTATAGTATACGTTAATAAAATAAAAAGTGAAACACAAAAATATCCATCAATAAATAGGTATTTGAATTTTTAACTCTTTTAATCCAATTATTTTTCAGTGGAGACAAAGTATACGTTAGCATAATCCAACCTCTCTATATACCCCAGATAAGGCTCAAATTCAAAATATTTCTGTTTCTGTTTCATTAGTGCTTGGCTTACCTGTATTTTGTAATTTTCATTACAGTGATCTTTAACTTCCTTAGGTAAGATCATGCCCAATTCCAGGTACCCTTGGCTACCGTGAATGAAATTGCTTTCATGACTTCTCAGCAATTGTTTACTAATATATAGAAATTAATAATAACAATAATAATATTATATATAATATAGTAATATTGTTAATAATAAATTACTATATTCATTTTGTATTTGCTTACTTTTTCTGAATTCATTCATCTGTTCTATTAGACTTTGTGGAATCTTTGTTTGTTTTTTATGTATAAAATGATATCTTTAAACACAGGTACATTAATTTCATCCATAACTAATTCTATGGCTGTATTTCTTCCTATGGCATATTCACTCTGACTAAAATCTATAGTACTACAGCAAAGAATATTTGTGAGACTAGCAATTCTTTTCTTATTCTGATCTTTGTGTAGATGCTTTCTTGTTTCCCCATTGAGTATGATGTTGATTAGTATGTAGCTTTTAATATACCAAGATAAGAACTTTCTTTTCCTAATTTATTCAGGGTTTTAATAAAAAGAATGATTGAATTTTACATTTTTGTAATCAAGATGAATTTTAGTATGTTAAAGCTAGGCCTTGCACATGTGGGATAAAAGCATTTTGATCACCAATGTCATCTCTTTGATGTTACTGCATTTTATTTACTAACATTCAATTAATATTTAAAATTTTTATTTGTTACAAATTTTGCTATAACCACCTTCACTTCCTTCACCTGTTTTTCTGCTGTGTGGGTGCTCTTGTGAGGTATTTATGTGTCATTAAACTTGATTTGACAGCATTTAGTTGGCAGTTTTAAAATTTCCATTCATCAGAACCAGTGACATCATTTCCTTTTCTCTTTTCTCTTATGTGTGTCTTCTTCATGCTTTAGAACAGCAATAATTGTGTCTTCAGAGTGAGTTAGAGAGAGCTCCACCTTTTTCCATTCTACAATGTAGTCTGAGAAGTATTGATGTCAAATCATACTTAAAAGTTTAGTAGAATTAGGAACTGAAGATTTGCACGCCTAGAGTATTGTCTCTTATTTATATAATCATCAATAATCAATACAATTATTAATGGCCAATTTAATTCCTTTATTGAAAAAAATTTATACACTATATTCTGATCATATCTTTTTGGTCCAATTGGTAGGCCTTATGTATCAAGTATTTAATACTTCTATTCTATAGAAACAGACTATTTCATAATACCCCCTCTCTTTGAAATTGAATCTTGGTTATAACAGTTGTTCTCATATTTTATTCTTACTCCATTTATTTGACTAGCCCCCCCCCACAACCCCTTATGAGTCTCTAGAAATTTTTGCTAATGTAGTTTACTTGTCTAGGGGACCAAGTCTCTGTTTAATTGACCTCTTGAATTGTCCATTTAGACTTTTTCACTTAGTTCTGCTCTTTAATTTTTATTATTTATTTTTGTTGCTATGAGAATAATTTGTGCTTGCATTTCTAAGATAATGAGATGCCTCATTATGCTGTTTACTTGAGATCTTTCTTTATTGATGTAGCCAGCAATTGCTCTCAAGTTCCCTCTTTATCCTGCCCTTCCTCTCTTCACTAGTTTTAGAATGTCACGTTTGCATTTTCTTTTCTTTTGAGAAAACTTTATACTTCTTTTCTAACTTCCACAGTCATCTCACAGTTCAAATATGTCTTGTACAGTGTCCATCTATTTGTTTAATTTCTAAAGTCTTAAGCATCTTTGATTTTTATACTTATTCCACTGAGACCAGAAAGAAATACAATATAGGATTTACAATGAGATATCTATTTTCTTTCTTTTTTTTTTCACCTAAAATGTGCTACGTTCACCAGGAAGTTTAACGCACTGTTGAAAATAGTGCACATCCCACAGATAGTAGATAGTGAGCTTTTAAATGCCAATGTTATTTAATCTACAGTGCTTTAATTCTGATGTTACTTTGTTGACTTTAAAATGGAGGATCTACCGAAATATCTCATATTCTGTTGGAATTCATGACGTAGATCTAATCATGTTGTTTTTATACAAGATGCTTCAATATTATATGAGTATAAAATTTGATTATGTCTTCATAAGTAAATAATAAGATAATTGATTTTTGTGTGTCTAAATTGTTTTGTGCTTACATTTGTTTTGTCATATGAGGTGATTTTACATATTCTTGATTACTTTCAGATTCTATTTGCTTGGGAGACCATTTTATATCCTTTCATTTTGATTTTGTGTCTTTCAATTGGTGAGGCAGGCTTCCGTTGCACAGTGTATTGTTGGACCTTCTCCCTAAATAAATTACACTAGGATGTAAGTTTTACTGCAGATCTAAGAATATTTGTACTTAGGATTATTAATAAAGAGAATAGATTTGTATTTGCCATTTTGTTGAGTATTTATAGGTATTTCAAATATTATTTCTTACTCACATTGATTTTACAGATTGACGGTTTGTTGTTTGGTAGTTGTTTTTCTTCTTTTCCTACTGAGATTTATACATGTATCACCGACCATCTTCATAGGAATTATCTTTCTTCCAGTTCTGTGCAGGGCTTCTCTCAGAAGCATTTGCAAGCCTGATCTGATGATAATGAATTGCCTTGAGTTTGCTTTTCATGGAAGGGATGCTTTCTCCAATGCAAAAGAATAAGCTTATTGAATACCATAAGTGCATGTCTCACTTATTTAACTCTAGTTTTTGCATGACATTCAGTTGATCCTTTCCCCAAATCCCTGTTGCTAAATGTCTCCTTTGTAATGTGCATTACGTTCTTACTTTCATTTCAACTGTCTCCTTCGTCCTTGCTCTCACTGAGCATTTTACAGCTCACTCAGGACTTTACAGGCAGTTTATGTACTTCTGCATCCTTGGGATATGTTACTAGAATCAAAATTTGCAGCATATTTTATATTACTTTGTTCCATTCATATTTATTTTACCTATATTTAGATTTGTGTATATGATGGATGCAATACCACTTATATTGAGTATGCAATTTATACGTGACTTCATCCTAATGCTATACATTGTGGTATCAGTTTAATGAGATTTTGAGAGCATTTTCAGCTGGGTATCATAAGGTAATCTCCTGGAACTTTTTCATCTAAGATTAATCAGATTGACAATAGTATTTGTCTTAATAAAAAATTGTTGTTTCATCTATGCGGGAGTAAGTATATTCTATCATTCTAATGAAGTGTGATGTAGTCAACAGCAAATGATTATGTTCTGTGGGGACAATACTATGTTAGGACTGGTGGTTCCTGTGGATGGAAGGGACTTCTTTGGTACTGACTCTGTTTTATGAATGGGGACTTAGATGGCCAGTTCAGTAACACTGAAGTGGAGCAGAAGCAGACACATTCAGTCATCAAGATTGTGAAACAGTTACACCAGTCAGCTCTTCATTTCCTCACTTCCATCTTTAACTCAAGATGCTACAGGATTATATGCATTAACATGAAGCTGAGATGCAGTATAAAATGCTTTCTCACAACAGGAAAGCAGAAGCATTCAAATCCTACTAAGAGAGCATGTAAATATTGTGTGTATATATTTATATATTTACATATATATATATATATAATATAATATATGGTGTATACCTATGTATACACATATAGTGTATAACTATCTATACACATATATATTGTTTATAAATTCAATTATTTGAGTAATCTCAGGGAAGACAAGTTTGATTCATGACAGAAACTTAATTTTACAACCACTTATTGTCTCTGCAACCCTGCATCTTCTGTCTTAAGTGATATCTTGTTTCCTGATACACTAGCCTTTCCCTCATACCTACACCTAAGTGTACTTCTGCATCAAGAATATTTCAGGTTTGGATTTTATGCTGTATTTAAGGGATGATCTGCTGCTCTTCGTCATGTTATATTAATAAACACCTAGAAAATCAAATCGTAGAAAGAAAAATTCTAGGATTCACTTTTGTCATTTTTCTTACAATCTCTTAAACTCATACAATGATTGAGAGGGTTTCACTACATCATTTCTGAGAGATACTCTCTAATTGCATCCACTTTTAATAAGTCTACCTTCTCTTAATTTACTTACCTGTAAAAGTCACTATTGTGTGTTTTATTTTAATTACTCGTTTTCTTTACTCTATGGACATTCTACTAGAATATAAATCATGTGGATGTATATCTTTTGTCTTTATCTTTCACTACTATATATCAAAAATAGGCGTTAAGTCTGAATCAAATAGGAATATATGCATAAGTTCACTAAAGTAATAAAATAGCATGAGTATCATTCATAATAACTTTCATGTAGAAACCCCCTTAATATATGTAATACAAGAAGACTTATGCAAGCAGAGTAGATTACTCTGTGAAATCATACACAGCAGGACTATTCAGTTACCACTATGGACAATCCCAAACTGTCAAAAGACAAGCTGGATTCATTTTCTGTAGGTGAGGGTATCTAAAGGAAGTCACGTGAGGAAAGAAGGCTCTGTATTCTTCCATGTAAAGAAACCATGAAACAAGTGATATAAACCTATTCCGTCACAAATGGAGGCACTGCTAAATGAAAGAATATGGCCTTTCTGAAGACAGGAAAACCTTCTGGAACTATTACTGCATTCTACACTTCTGATTTGAGATAAAGGTGAGTGGTATTGAGCACTTAAAAAATTTAAAGCTGTGTAGCTTCTTGTAATTTTTTATTATTTATAACATTCTTCAGGAAGAAGTTGAAAACTTTTATGATTGAATAGAAGATGTCTCATAAGCACATTTTGAAAGAATGAACAAAAAGCTCCATTTCTGTCACTATTTATGCCTTAACCAAATATTTCCCTAGCTTGGTGGAGGAAAGGGAAAGGTTCAGAAGGGTTGCAACTGTTTTAGGTGCCCAAGATATAAATACTTTAAGGAATATAAATGTTTTAGAACCCTGGAGATTTATCTTGGGTAATATATTTAAGGGAAATTTTAATTCAAATACATAATTTCCTGTCACATTTTCTCCTCTTCAGTAAAAGCACAACTGTAAACCAGATCCTGACATTACCTCAACTGTATCAGCATTTTCTCCACATTGCTAATTAAGAGAAAAGATACTTGAAAGGTGTGTATAATTTATCCATAAATAAGAGTAGTGATAGAAATATTTTCAAAAGAGCAATATGTGTTTTGCAAATTGCTAAATCCAGTTAAAGCATAATACTGTGAAAATCAAACAATTATAATAAAGTGAACTAATTACTAAGTTTTATATTATTGAGCACAATTCCAATTAGATATTTGTTATATTATGATTTATAATAATAATATTCTAATGAGAACAAAAATGTATATATTGTATGTTCATGCCCATCTATGTTTCTCTCAAATCAAGATTCCTTAATGAGCTCAAAAATTATTTAAAAAAATCAAGTTCAGTGTGTATCAAGATTGTAGAAGATGGTGACTACCTCCAGTTCATAACTAACACCACAAATGGTAATACTTTCCTTTTGTAAAGCTGGATGATATTCCATGGTATGAGAATAACATTAGTCATTTAATCATTGATTGTAGTTTGACTTCTTTCCAATATTTAACTTTGTGCATAGAGCTAACCAAAATGACAAAGGTCTTATCAATGAAGGCAGTATGGAGTAAGGCAAAGCAAATGTCAAATCCACCATATTAGACAGCTGATTCAATGTAGGTTTTTAGGAGGATGTGGATCAACTGGATAATATACTACTCTAGGATAAAGTGCAAATGGTGGATCCATTTTGGGGAAAAGAATTTGGGTATTCAAAGCGAATTAAAGAAACAGCTGCATGGTCTGTTCTAATGAAAAGACTTAAAGTCAATTTCTTGAACTGTTTTGCTTGGTCTCAAATGAATCTGGATCAGAGAATGGGGACATTATAATTACAAATGTTATCACATATAGATATAGAAATCCATATAGTTCCAAGATGGTTATCAAATGTGGCCAGAACTTCACATTCATTGTCAAATTTATCATATAGATTTTCATTCATTTTTTAAAAAAATTTTGTGACTATTTTGATAATTTGATGTGTATAAAAGAAAAATAATGACTATACCAGATTATGGTAAAATATCCAAGGTGAATTTGAGTGCTGTTAATTGAGTTAAAATACTAAATTTTGTTATTCTTAAATAGAAACATTTATCACTACAGTATAATTTTTGCTTTACTATCCCAAAGCAGAATTTGTACATGCTTTAAAAAAAACCCTTAATTTTTAGATTTTGTTCTCAGTATTGAATTTTTTTTTAAAATCTCCTGTGCAAGCCTTTTTATCAAATGCATTGAAGTGTAAGCCAATGGCTGAAAAGGTCTTTGAATTCCCTAGAAATGGAGTTCAGATGAATGTGAGCTGTCATGAACCGACTAAGAACTGAGGTACCTATGTACTCAGCAAAGGCAGCCAGAGGTCTTAAGCAATGAGCTATCTCTCCAGCCCCAATGTGCTAGCTTCTTCAAGAATAATAACTATAAATTTTCAGGTGGAATGAACAGGCGTCTCTGTTACTGAGTTCGAGAATAGTATGAGCAACATTGTTTGAAACAGTTTTAAATTATACATTATTCATGATTTTTTGTTGAAACACTTTTGGAAGGGAAGATTGCCATACTGATGTATAGAATTATGTTGGGAAATGTTTTTTTTTTATTTGTTTGCTTGTTTTAATGCATTTTAATCAAAGATAACAGAGAGAAACTCTTTCCTGATCTCAGTGAAAACGCTTAATGAGAACACCTGTATACCAATAATATAGACAAAGAGAGGGAGCACTAATACACAGCAGACACAAGTCTGCGTATTCTTGGTATCATTGACTGTGGAGTTAAGCATAATTTCTGCACAGAATACAGTGTGACTGTCTATTTGTGAACCTCATATAAATGGAGTGACACAGTATGGCTTATTTTCCACATTGTGTTTGAATGAATTATGGTAATTTGTGCTATTTCACACTCTTTGTAGTCTTTTTATTATTGTAGTATATTCATTTGACTATAGAGAACACTATTGCTATAGCCATTTAAGTATACAGATCAGTTTATTATAACCTAGTGCTAAAATTGATGGGTTGAAGATTATTCATAGACAAACATGTGTGTATGGATTGGTTCTCTCTCTGTGTCTCTTTATCTCCCTCTCTCTCTCTCTCTCTCTCTCTCTCTATATATATATATATATATATATATATATATATATATATATATATACACGTGTGTGTGTGTCTGTGTGTCTGTGTGTTTTCTACAATGGGAATTGCCAGATGTCTAAAGTGCATGCAGGCATTTTCAGTGACATTACTGATATCAGCATGTGTATCAGCATAGTAGTTTCTATTCCTCTGTCTGATTCTTACACCAGTTCTTTAAGTTTGAGAATTTCTAGTGGGGAATAAGATGATATTTGAGTATGTATAACATGTTAATTTCATGAAAGACAAATAAAGCCTAATGCATTTTTACTATTGATTCTCATACTTCGTTTAGGAATAAGTGATCAAGAATCTTACTTATGTGGTGTGTTTGTGATGCAGTCATCTATAAAATATAAGATACTTTTAGATTTAAAAATATTAATTGATCTATTTTCAAAGCACCTTGTTTGGGTTCTGCCTTTTCACTGACTTAATGGCACCTTCCAAAAACAAAATTTCTACCTTACGCCACAATTAACAATATGAATTAGTTTAAGGGCACATTAACTGTTGTCCAACTGTGCTATCATTTGTTTATTTCAAGAGGTGTTAGTTTTCACTCTCTCCATTAGCGTTACAGTCATCATCCACAGCTATAGATAAACACAAGGATTGTGTTCTCCATTAGCGTTACAGTCATCGTCCACAGCTATAGATAAACACAAGGATTGTGTTCTCCATTAGCGTTACAGTCATCATCCACAGCTATAGATAAATACAAGGATTGTGTTTGCATTTGACAGGTAAGAATAGAAGTTAAATTTATTGTTAAATAATCACTTGATAAACCATAAGTTTTATTTCTTTTTCTGTACTAAAAAAATTGAGCTATCTCTGAACACTATGATGGTTTGCAGTGAGTCCCTTCCTGGGATTATTAATTGATATTTTTGGTATTCTTTGCTTTTTTGATTTTATTTTTTCTTTGTTGTCTTGACACATGGCTATTATTTTTGAAGCTACCTGATGCAATAAACTTCATTCTGGAAAAATTATTCCTCAAAGTATATGCATAATTTTAAGACTGTCTAAGTTTTTGTCCTTCTATTTTCACAATGGTTTATAATCATGTTGTAAAATTACAAAGAAATACAAAATTATTGAAGAGAACTTAATTGAGAATAAACTGAATTCATATGTCAATTTGTAGAAAAACATTTACATAACTGAAATATAAATCAGTAAATGATGTAACCTTACTTATTTTTTTATTTTCTCATTAGAAAATCATGTTTTTAATATATGCATATGAACAGAGATTTAAAAATAAAATATGAAAACATGAATTAATAGATAAAATATATTTGTCTGATTAACTCATAGTTATTTAAAGGCTCTTATTATAATTTGTATGTTACTACTGTAATAGCTTTGCTTATGTAAAGAAATAATATTTGTTTTTATGTTACCTTTTAGAATACATGCACTGATTCATAGTTTTTAAATTGAAAAAATTGTCTATACAGATTTTGAAATATTTTCATATAAAATAATATTATTCAAAAATAATGATAGCTTGTACTCTTTCTTATTTATTGAAGATATTTTCCATAGAATTTATTCAGATTATGATTTTCCTTCTTTCATCTCATCCCAGATCCTTCCCACTTTCCCACCTTTTTTTCCGCACCATTTTTAACTACATACATTTTTCTCTCTTTCTAGAAAACAGGCAAACAAGCAAATAAATAAAAGAAAAAACATGATAAACACATAAACATGCAGAGACACATATGTACATACATAAAATCCTTAAAATATTCTCAATTTTCCATAATTTAATAATTTAAAGTGGTCCACAAAAGAATCTATGGTAACATTTTAGGAAGACAAAGTTATTAGATCAAAGACATTTTTTGTTAATATTTTGCTGATAGTTTATTATTTTCATCAGTCAGATTGCAATAATCAAATATCTCTGCTGCTCTTGTTATTTTATGTTTTGAATATCAAGTATATAGAATAACATTTACTGTACCTTTAATGATTATCCTTTCATAATTTTATTATGTATTATTAATTTTTCACATTTTAATTATTTAATTATTATATATATTATATAATATTATATATATTATACATTTATTATTATATTTAATTATTATTAAAAATTACACATTTTAGCAATGTAAACTCCTCAAAAACTGAAGCTAAAATAGTTAATATTCAGCCTGAAAAAATCCTAATTTTATAACTACACAAACTATAGCTCTTCTAAATCCTATCATCTATAAAGCAAGTGCCTATAAGACCTCATCACTTTTGAAAACATATTAAATATCAGCAGCATTCAATGAGACAGTCACTGCAGGGCTAGCTAGAAAAAAGAACACTGTTAGAGAAAAACGAAGGTGACTATGAGGGTGATGAGGGTGAATATAATCACACTAAATTTCATATATGTATGAAACTGGGAACAAATAAAACAATTAACAAACCATTATATTTAATTGTCTAGTCTGTATTTCACTGGAAAGGGCCATGCAAACTCTGTATGACTCTAGCCTGCCAGTTTTGTTAGGATTTGTTGTGTTCTCCAGCCTATAATCAATTCTGGCATGTTTCACCAGCTGTTTAGAAAAAGCAACATACAGAAATTTGGGGTCAATTATTCTACATTTGCCATGTTTCTTTCTTATTATGTCTTTGTACATGTACAGTTTTGTTTTGTTTTTTGCATGCTCTATTTTATTTTCCTCACTCTGTAGGACATTAGATAGGAAGTTTTAAAGTTGCTGACTTTCACGGTAAGATTTTATATTTTGCTTTACAAAAAAGATTACATTTTTATCACTTGCTTTGAGCTATAATATCTTCCATTTTGTCATTTATTTTGAGTTTTCCATTTGTTTTATGCATCTTTTTCTTTTCTCTTTTCTCCAAGCATTTTCAGGATTTCTTATATCCTACAATAATTTTCAAATTATATAGGCTTTTCTTTTTTTTTTTTACAATTTATGTTTGAAATAAGAACCTTTGAGTTATTAGCTTACTGTGAATGAAATGTTTACTATTCAGAAAATGATGATTGATCTTGAATATCATATGTTTTACTACCTTCTGTCTACTGATATCACTGTTGAGTATTTTGCATTTAAATATGATTCAGGCCATATCCATTATTTTATCCTGCTATTATCTGTTATTAAATCACATATGTTCCTATTATTATCTTCATTCCTAGAAATTTTCTATTTGTCTCTCTCTCTCTGCCTCTCTCTGTCTGTCTGTCTCTCTCTATATATATGTGTGTTTATAGGCATAGATGCATATATGCATGTAGCTATAGATAAGATGTATAGATATAGATGATATAGTTATAGATAGATTTCTGTAAAACTTATTCCATATTTATTTTAGTATTGGTATAATGACTTACATCTAATTGATTTTACATTAGTGGAGGACAGCATAATGTAAAAGTGTGTTCATTTATTTTAATTTTTTTTGAGATAAGTTTTCTCTGTTTTAACTCTGGCTATC
The DNA here is from genome assembly GCA_026225945.1 of Cricetomys ansorgei. Classification (NCBI taxonomy): domain Eukaryota; kingdom Metazoa; phylum Chordata; class Mammalia; order Rodentia; family Nesomyidae; genus Cricetomys; species Cricetomys ansorgei. Next base: position 1,255,919 of record JAMJFZ010003624.1, read on the forward strand.
TTGGAACTCACTCTGTAAACCAGGCTGGCCTGGAACTCACAGAGATCCACCTGCCTCTGCCTCCTATGTGTTGGGATTAAAGGGGTGTGCTACCACCACCCAGCTACTTTAATTTCTACAGATACATTCATGATGGTAGAAACTAAGGTGTCCTGATACTGGATGCCAGTCTATGTTTCCCTGAACTTTCTCAGTCTCTTGTATGATATACATGTGTTTTTCCTGTACTTTTATAGATAGTATGTATATTTTTATCCAGTTATTCCTTATATTTCATTTTTAGCAGTTTGAATATTATGTTCCCACGGTTATAGTTTTTAATTGTTTCTTTTATTTTTGAAATTATAATTTTATCTTTATCCCCTTCTGTTTCGTCCCATCAGAACCTCCTGCATACCTGTCTTGCTCTGCTTCATATAGGTAACCTTCCATCATATTCAATTCATTCCTTTTTTCTTGTTCTTCATTTTTCCTACTTTGACAGCTTTTACCTCAATCAAGTTATTCATTCATAATCAGTTTCTCTGATCACCTTTATTATTACACTGCTATGTGCATAGTATAATTTCTGATTTTATAAATTCAGTTCTATCATTTTATTATAATTTTCGGTGTGGACTCAAATTATTAGTTAAATGCTCCATGTTTGCCTACTTATGGCAGAATTTGATTCATTGAAGTCACATTCATATGAGGGATGAATCCTGTCCAAATCTGGTATCCATTATTTTTTTACCTGCTGTGCTTGTTTGTTTAATAATTCCCTTTGCTCTAACTTCTAATTTTTTGCACATTAATTTTATCATATAGAAAATATTTTGTATGAAAATGTTATTTATTTATAAAGTCCATGTGAAAGACTGATCTGAATCCTGTGTGTTTTTCTCATATATTAATGTTTGTTCTCCTTCTAAGTCAAACACATACTGAGAATAGATCTCTGTCTCCAGACACCATGTCTGTTAAGTGTCCTGCATTCTTAGAAGCTCCTCTCTGGTGATATTGGAATTCAGTCTTAATCTTTCCTAGTTTCTATGCATGCCAAAAGCACTTGCTGACTTTTTCAGATGCATGTACAGGGCTTTTTAAATTTTTTACTTATCTTTTGCTTTGCTGATACATTGATAAATCATGGAAATTATTGACATATCTTCTCTCTAGTAAAATGCTACTGTTACTAAAGCTTTTAAAATACAAGTTTTATGTTTTCAGTATGGCAGATACTTCCTATGGCTATTGCTCTTTTGTACTGCCTCAAACTTCCAAGAGGCTGTGATTGCAGACTGTATTATCAGGTCTGCTGTTTAATTGGCTAATATGTTTTTACTTTAGTTTGGTGTATCTTTTGAATGAATATGGAGTTCTACAGCTCTGCATTTTATCCTTTATTTTAACGACAGGAATACGTCTTCTTTCTATATATATTTTTTTTCCCCTCAAGGATTATCGGCTAACAGTTTTACTATGAGAGTTGAATACCATCTTCCATTTGTTTCTTTGGATAACATGGAGATGTTTCCTTTCATTTGTGTTTGCCACTTCTCCTTGACTGGCTTAGAAATATGTTTCATCTTTCTTCAAGTTTGTTTTGCCTTGGAATCTATATTTCTATTATTTGCTTCTTCTTTAGTGGGGAAATAATTTTGGGATGACAGGGACTTTGTGGGTGGTGCTTGGGTTAAGCAGAGTAACAGGGAGGACATTCTATCTAAGAATGTTATACACATTTAAAAATTGTATAAAACATAAATTTGAAAATGATTTGTTAGATTTTGATTATTTTTGTGTTATTCATTTAAAGTTTTCTATTCTATTATTCTTCCAACTTGTTTTATGGTTGAACCTCCAATTATGATCTTTTATAATATTTCTAAATATTTATTTCAAAGAATATAGCTAACACATTCCTCCTCAAAGGACTGTTTCTGAGTTTTCATTTTATTTTCTATTTCTGTCATGTTGTTCTATCTTTTATTGTTCTAGGGACATTTAAACTCTGAATTCAATTTTATCCAAATTCAAAGATGATTTACAATTTCTTTTTGTTACACTTGCTTCTAGTTCAATTCACTATTTTAATATTCACACAAGTACTGTATCTACACCATTTTCACCACAGAATCTACTACAATTAAGTTGCTTATGGATAAAAAGAGAATACTTATGCACAAATAATACTAAAGTGGAAAGGTACAGCCATTGAGGGAGACAGTAATAGTGCAGAGGTTTCCAGAAACATAAGTAGAAGTGACCCTCACAATCATTCTGGGCACTGTAAGTAGGTGTAGTAAGAAACTACTGAACATAACTACCCTCTGTGGATCTGAAAGAATTCAATTAACCCCCTCCCAAAAAAAAAACCCAGCAACATCAACAAAATATCCAGCCTCCTTGAACAATGGAGGGCAGTGCCTAGCTGCAAAAGCCTGTTGACTTTTATATGAGTATATGTCAGGGGAGGCTGCTGGAAAGCTGAAACTACCATGGGGTTATTGTGGGGAGTGTTTCAGACAGATGAGGTGCTGACTCTAGTAGTTAGAAAATTTCTTCCAGCAGCTAAGGGCTTCCAGTATCTCTTTCCCAGCTTAGGAAAGGGTTGAGTTATTGGCATCAGTACTGCCTCTATGGGGTCTTGCTCTGTGACCTAACACAAGCACACACACATACACACACACACACACATACACACAAAATTATAAAACAATCCAGAATCCAGGATTCACGCAATATTCCTTAATATAGTCAAAATGCAGAAAAAATAAAACAATTTATATATAACCACAAGTGGATCAAGAAACTTTGAAATCAATAAATAATGTGACATGATTATGTTAAGTGAAGTAAGTCAAGCACAGAAAGGGACACATTGCTTATCTCACTTTTACTGAATATCTTTAAAAAGCATGCAAAGAAACAAACAGTGGTAGCTAGGTACTGAGATACGTGAGAGTTATAGACCTGAGGAGACAAAATTTCAACCATGTGTGATGAACAAGTTTGCTTATCTAAGTAAAGTGTGAGGAATGCATTTGTTTTAATGCATTATACATGGGATTCCCGCTAAATAGTAGATTTTGGCTGCTCAAAGAATACAATTTAAAACTGATAAGAAAGAAATATGGTAGATATGTTAATCCATTACTAACCATTTAACTGTCATTATGTATCAACAACATCATGCTCTAAACCTCAAATATAACCAATAAGATTTATATTTTCAAATTTTATATTTTTTAAATTATTATGAGGATGCAGAGACAGCTCAGTGGTTAAAGTACTGTTCCCAGCACCCTTATGGTGACTCAGAAGCACCTGTAACTCCAGTTCCAGCAAAGCCAATGCTTTCTTCCATCCTCTAACAACCCTGTGCACACATGGTACACAGACATTCATACAGACAAAACAACATTGCACATGGAATAAAATGAAAAAAAATATAATTGCAAACTCTGATTATGTACGTTTACCGAAATTGTTAAAAGTCATTTAAAGTAATAAGTAAATATGCCACTTTTTACAGAAAAAAACAATCATTCTAACAATTTTTTCTGCATCAAGGTGTAGTTAGAGATGGTAAAATGCTCTATTGTTTTCTATTCTGGACTCTTTTCCAGAGTCTGGGTTCTTTAATCAGAACAAAAGAATGTTAGGTTCAGCACACTCAGGTTCGAGAAAGAAAACCTGTAGTTGAGAGCTTCCATAGCCCCCACTTCCTGAACCTCACCTCGGGACTAAGAAGGCTAAACTGATGGAGAAGGTAGAATGAAGTGACTGTTACTACTGGGTAACAGAGCAGAGAAACAACTGGGCCGCAAGGAAACATAGATCCTGCTCAGGCAGGACAGATCACACAGAAACAACCATTCCTTTTCTCTTTTCCAATTATTTTCCTTACTATGCCCTCATGTTTGAACTGGGATTAAGGTGATCCATGCAGCTAAAGGGGTATTTAGATTTCCTTTCACTTGGAGCATATGAAGAAACACAATTATTTTTGAAGCCCTTCAAGTGGAACTGTGTTTTAATGTTGCTCCACAAAATTTACATGAGGGGTTGGGATTGTGGCTCAATGATAGGGCACTTCCCTTACGTACATGAGTCCTTGAGTTCAACCTCCAAGACTGTCAAAATAAAGCAGCATATAGGAAAATAAACGTCTATATTTTAGTAATGTGATTTCTTTTCTCTTGTTTTGTAACATGTTGATATCATTCTTTAAATATATCCCTGTAAGAATTTTAATGGGAACTTGGTTATTCTACACTTATATATTGTGTTTCTTTGTTTATTATACTTAAGATAGCCTCCAGAAAACCACAAGCATCCTGTCTTCTATACTCTGCATGCTAATTAATATGTAACTCTCAATCTATGTTTCTTTCTGAAATCTAAGTCCACTTTGAGTATTACAGTACAGTGTGATATTTGCCCCTTGATTTATAATTAAAGCAAGCTGCACTTGTAAATATACCTCCTCCAGGCAAGGACAGAAGAAATGTGGCTGTGTTTTTTGAACTGTAATAAAAGAGGATTGTGAAAGTGTGATTAATATTTCATATTTCCATCTTTGAAAATATAAGAGTATATTGAGAGTGCTCTAGGCTGAAAAATGAATTAAGTAAGCAGTATATTTAACTGTTTAGCACAAAATGAACATTCTGATTTAATATTATTATATAACCTAAAATGCATAGTTGTCAAATAGCTAAGTTAATGATAAGAGGTAGTAATAAAATATTTAAAGGACAAAAGAAAATTGAACATATTATGAGCAATATAGTCACCTAATGTTTATTCTAATTGTCTCAATTTAGTACAAATAAGGGAGCCATTATTTTGTGGATAAATTAGAGGATTCTATGAATTCTGGATTTCATGAATATCCTTTACCTTGTTCCTGATAGTTTGTGCCGACTATTTTCTTTAACCAATTCACATAAAATTCTAAAGTTTCCATTTTTGCAGAATGATTGAATTTCAGAATACTTTTAAAGCTTAATAGTTTATATGTTTATTCTGACACTGACCTGACCCTCATAACACTTTTTTGTAACACATACAAGTTTTCCCACTCATTCATGAATGAGAACTTGATATTGTTGAATTTCCATTCTGTAACTCAAGGTTTTAGACGTTATTCTATTCTTCCTCACAAGGTGATCTATGTATCTCCCCATGTGCCTTTCTCTATATTTCAACTCTCTGGGTCTATGGATGTAGATTGGATATCATTTATTTGATGGCTAATGTCCACATACATGAATACATACCATATTTGTATCTCTGGTTCTGGGTTACCTCACTCAGGGTGATTTTTTTTTCTAGTTCCATATATTTGCCTACAAATTTCAAGATGTCATTTTTCTAACAGCTGAGTAATACTGCATTGTGTAAATGTATCACAATTTCTTTATTTACTCCTCTAACATAAATAATTATGATCTCTCAAAATGTTGCTCAAGAACAATTTGATTTACTCAATTCCTTAGTTAAGGTTTATTTTTCCCAGGTGACATTAATATAGTGTTAAGTTGACAATAAAACTCACCAGTACAATATATACTTCTTCATTTAAGGATAAATAATCCATAATCACTTATTGTTTGTACTTTGACCTATTTGAGTCTCTGAATTAACTGCTATCTATTACAGAAAGGAGTAGTTATGATGAGTAAAAGCTTAATCTTTGTTTATAAGGGTAAGTATATAAAATGCAGGTCTTATTATATCCATTTAGCAAAATAATAATAGCGGTTTCTTCCATAGGTTGTATGATTTCCCATCCACTGTTTCTTGAACTGGATTTCCCATAAGGGGCAGGAGTTTTCCCTGGTAGACTAGGACTTTATTCCAATTAGAAAACTATTGGTTACTCCCATAACATTCATTACAATTTTGAATCAATAAACATACCTCGTTATAACTTGTTATAACTCACAGGAGTTCACAGCTGAATATTTCTGTTGATTGCTCATGTTCCAGAGATGAATTTATCATATTTACCCCCTTTGTTTATGATAATTCTGATGTAATTATTTTTAACATACTTTTTTTCTAAAAGAACTGAAATATCTAGATATTAACTGTCATGTGCATTATTAAACTATTGGTTTGAAATCAAGAAAAAAACATATATTTATAAATTTTATTAATTTGTCTAATAAAGGTAGTGTACATTTCCTACTAGTGTTAAAACTCTACTACTGGTGGGTTAGAGTAAAGTGAGAAGTGACAGAAATGTCTGAGGAAAATACTTTTTAACACACTAGGAACAGACCACCTTAAAAAAAGAACAGTGGGGAAACTAGGGAATCATATAGTAGAATATTTCTTCAATATGATTTAAATATAAAATGCTGTAAATAGAAGGTCATGATGGAGTGTTAAATAGTTAAAATCTCTTGTTTCCTTTCACTACCTTTAAAAGTCTTTGGTTTGAAGGTATGGAGGTCAGTGTGAACTTAGATTTTTCACAAGGAATTGCTAATACATTGATTAGAACCACTAATCAATTAGTGGTTTTACCCGCTGAAAATCTAACATCTCGAGGCTCCAGTTATATATCTAGTGTGTTAAATGATGTATGCAATCTCCTCGACGTTTCCCATTTCAGAAAATTCCCCATCAGCTCAAAACAGATGGGCTATTGTTGTGTTTTAATCAAACACCCAAACAGATGGTAAGACAAATTTGTTATCAGTGAACCACAACATTAGAATAAATTGGTACCTTTTGTCTAACTTGTCTATTGGGATGTGTGCCATTCAACAGACTTCACTGCTTTGAAATACTCCAAGAGAAAACCTAAAATTAGGGAAAAAATTTACAAGTACTACACTCACCAATAACAAGCAAGTACACAGTCCACTGACCAATGACAAGCATTTTAATGACAGCAGGCACTGAGGAAATGAGAAAATCACCAGGTGCTCCCCTCAAGAACCATGAATCATCTAACCAAAACTCTAAAACTAGGCAAGAGGAACCCTCCTTTGAATTGTTGGTCAAGGTTGCACAAGACTCCTAAAAGACTATTAGCTATAGCTGTTGACTTTGGTGTACCCTCCCCCCCTCCCCACAAATGAAAGGTAAATTCCTAACTGATGACACCATGTACTTCATGTAGAGGACTCAAAGAACCCAAAGATGATATACACTGAAAGCCTAGTTTTTAAGATACGAGATGGCATAATGTACCCATAGAACTATGTTTTTAGTTCAATGAGTATGATTAACTATTCTGGATATCATGGCGTGAGTTTTATTCTATTGTCAACAAAATTTCCATTTCTGATAATGCCAGAGAAAAAACAGAGGGAAAGAAATAGAGAGTGAGAAAAAATATTAGAATTCAATAAAATTTTCCATTAGACAGCCCAAACAATCAAACAGTAGTGAAGAATGGTGATGCCCTTCTTAAAGTGAAATTAAGGATTTGTGCCAAGATGTCAGTAAAAGCACTGAATGTGCCAATTACCTGAGAATGAAGAACCAAATACAAGCCTAGATCATGAATTAATTTAAGCTATTTGAATTGGCACCATCAAGATACTGTAAGATAGTAGTCTATTATGTTCAACAAATATGTATTAATTTCAGGCCTTGAGTCTCTTCAGAACAAGATAAAATTGACAGGTCTGTTTCCTTATGTCTGAGTCTTTTTTCACACAAAATCCATGTGGTCTCAGGCTGCTTTGTTTGCAGATTTGATGCTGGCAATGACTAAAATCTATTTTTATTAATGCACAATATTACCTTGCATATGTCAGCCGTATTTTCTTTGACGATTCATTAGTTGAGAGACAAATCAATGGTTCCATATCTTGGCTATTGTGAAAAGAATTACAACAACAATGAGAATGGATGACAGAAACATTATGGAGTTTCCCGAGAAAATAACTAATAAAATTGTCACATGATCTACTTACATGGCATACAGCATTCATTCACTTGAAAAGATTTTAGTTTTAAGTCTGCGCATATGTGCTTTTCAGACTTGGCTTTAAATATCTGAGCATAGTGTACATGGAGGCAAGAAGAGAGAATTTAATCCCCTGAATCTGAAGTCCCAGGTGCTTGTAGGGCTCCCAACAGGGTTGCTGGGCAATGAACTTTAATCCTGTGCAGAAATAGTGAAAGCTTTCCATGACTGAGCCTCTCCTCAGCACCCATTCACTCACTCTTGAAAATAAAAGTGAAAGAGGATGTATCAATTCTAAGTCATAGAATATTTGACCATTCAAAACTATGAATTCAAAACGATGAGATTCTCTTTTTAAATGTCTCCCATTTGACATTATTTAAAAGAGCTTTACATAAAGTTGAAAAATCTGCTTATGTTACAAGTTGCTAGAAGTACAGAGCATGTTGTCTCTACACCACTAGTCTAATATTTAGAGATTTTATATTACCTACAAACAGTATTTTTTCCCATTTTTATTAATTTTCTGTTGCTTTTTTTTCTTTCTTTTCATTAAGTGTGAAGATTCCAGAGGCAAATTGTTTGGTAGTAAAATTAGAAAACATATCTTTCAGCGGAGGAATATCAAGACTCCATTCTTTACCATAGCATTCTTAGACTATAAGAGGTTCACTCTCTAAATACTGTGACAGTTCTCTTTTCAAACTACTTTCTGCTCATGCTACTGTGTGGAAATCAGTGTTAACGTACATAGTTATCATTATCCTTATTTTGGACAAACAATGAATGTTAAAACCTGGAGCACATGAAACCAACTGAGGAAGGGAGACTGACTTACTACGCTTATTCTTAGGATCGCCACAAGAACGCATGTGTGACATGTCTTTCTTATGTGTCCCTCGGGAAAGCCTCGGCAACCCATAACTGACACTAACACTGCTTAGTCATTACAAACCTGGAGTGAATTCATCATTAAAATTCAGGATTCAAAGCATTAGCAACCTTCTATGTTACTGTTCACCCTTATTCCATTCCTTGCCTTAACAGTTAAAATTCTGTGAAGATATTTTTTTTAATAAGTGTTTCAAAGAATTTGAACCCTGACAGACTATTTGGGGACAATTTATGTGGATTTACAGAGCATCTCTAAAATATTCAACAGCTTAATCCCTCAGGTCACTTGTTCTATTTCAACTAAATTTTATAGCCTTTTAATCAATCCCAGGCAATGCATCTGCAAACATAAATGAATAATATTCAGAGAATTGAGACTCATTTATCATATTCCTCTATCAGTTATTATAAAGAACAATGAGAGCATATTATGTTAGAAACTATTAACTACATTCCATTCTATGGATATTAGAATATCCCATGGAATGGGCATACTTCTATAGAGAGCAGTCTACAGTTTTCTTGTCAAATATTCATGAGCAATCCTAATTTCAACGAAGAAAAATTAAATAGGAACTAGAATGAAGCTTAATATTGTGGTACATATTTTTAATTATGACTCTTGGGAGGTCAATCTAGAAGGTCTTCCTTGGATAAATAACAAATTCAAGACAACACTGAGTTGCATAAGTTTCTGTTAAAAATAAACAAAACACCAATTTTAAAAACACATATAATTTATATATTATTAATAGATTAATTTTTTCCTTTTAGTATTTCAAATTATGGAAAATAAAAAAAACAATAAAAATAGTAAGTGGTAAGAAAATTATACAGACTTGAATATAACCTAATACGTATTTGTATAAGTTTTTATTATACTATTATGATTAATGGTTTGAAATATATACACAGATTAGATATTCCCTTCTCTGTTTTGTGTCAGGAGTATTTTAAGAATCTGGAACTATGGTTTCTTTCAGGGAAGCTTAGAAGAACAGATTCATAGATGTAGTTGAAGATAGCTTAATTTTCTTTTGTCCAGACTTAAAAGCTTTCAGAGAAATGCTCTGTAGAAGCTGAGGCAGAAAAGGAGCAGAGAGGACTCCTGGGAGACAGAAGAACATTTGAGGCTTCATAAAGCTTTCATGACTAGAAGCACTGCAGCTCAAAGGTCTGGGGGAAGGTTTCCAGACACTTGTGACTCAGAGGCTTCAGGGACAGTCGGCTGAGGAGTCTCACCATAACAAGTAAGGTTTGTAATAATTGCAGAAATATTTGAGAATCTCAGCAGATTCTAACAACACTCTAAAAATCAAAATATAAACCTGAGAGCCACAGAGTATTTTCTCGGCTGCTTATATTCCTGTTTCCCAATATAATCTCTTAGCCTATATTTTATGGAATATAAACCTTTAAGGATACCTTCTGGTTGCCTAATTTAAGCTCACACCACATTAATATCAAACAGCATCTTGAAGTTCTAGATGCTTATACATATTTATTTATTTTTTAATGTATTATACATACATTATTTATTTTTTATCTTTAAAGGGTTTGCAGGAAATATCTAGTGCATTACATAAGAGTATATTTCCAACTAAAGTAGATATTTCATCATAAATGCATAAGTCCTGGAAAAATGTTAGAATTGAAAATAAAAGTGTGTTTACTTTTATAATGTATATTACTTTATTATGTATTACATAATTATAATATTACATATTATTAATGTATAATGTATATATAATATATAATATTGTATATTAATGTATAATGTATATTAGTTTATAATATATATAATAATGTATATATTAATGTATATAATGTAAATCTTCTTTGAAAGTAGATTTTCTTTGTGGTATAAGACATGATTTGGAATTCAGTTTATTAACAGGAAATCTTAACCTTTTTTTTTAAAATCAAAAATATATTTTAAAATGTTAGGCTGGATTGAAACGCTTTATCTTTGTTTGTTTTTTATAGAATCATAAATTGTTAATCCATATGCTCCTGTGTATTTTATATACCCATAACTAAATATACATGTGAGGACATATTAAAATGCAGATATAATATTAATTAGTCACCATAAACTAATTCAGTTAACAATGAAATGCACCAGAACTATTTAGTTTATGTGGCACTGAGTCAAAAGAGAGAGTTCATTAACAGAACTGTTCCTCATTCTTCTGAAGCAGTTCTCAGCCAGTCATGCAGGGGAGTGATTTAAAACTGTAATAAAGAGATTTTTGACTTTGGGATTTAGACAAAAAGTTTGGTGTTCATGAATTTTTATTCAGAACTATGTGATTGGATGTTCTCTAAGCAATGGATGAAATTGGATAACTCGCCATCTGTCAATAGTAAGGGGATTTTATTCTGAAAAGGGATAAAGCTCGGGCCGTATGTTGATCCCTTGGATAAGAAGCTTTATGCCTGGGAAGTATACAACTTGTGACACAGATCTGACATCTCAAAAACAGCTAAAGTATTCAGCTACCCTGATGATAAAATGTGCTGTGAATTTTCATTCTGTAATCTACTTCAACTTTTGTTTATTCCGTTGCATCTGATCTTATCTAAGGCTGTGTGATTCATAATGTGATATCTTTAAAACTCAAGGAACAAAATCTGACTGCATTTTCTTTCTAATGAAACAGAAAGACACATGTATTATTATGCCAATCATCTATGCTTTTCTATGTACATACTATTTCAATAGAATCTTCCATGAGAATACAAACCTCTATGTAGAAACCTACATACAGTCACTGTATTGCCTGTTCTTAAAATGTTAGCTACTCAGAGAAGGACAGTCAGTTTTCTTGAAGAAAGTTGATCCTGATAAATTGGCAATGCTCTAGTGGAAGAACACATATAAAAAATTATTTGGGGGCTATATTAATTGGTCTTGATGAGAAATACACACATATAAGGCACAGAGTTGGATAAATGGGGAAAGAGTTGTGTATCTGGGAAGAGTTGGGGGATGGGGTAAATATGATCAAAAGACATTGTATGAAATTATCAAATAACTAATAAGCATTTAAAAATATTTATCAAGGCATGCTTATTCCCCAACTGTGTGCATAGTCCCCAAAGCTATGAGGACTTTCTATAGCACAATATATGAAGCAACACTATTATTTACTAAAACTATTCCAGAAGGGTTAACCCTGAACTTTCATGGAGTTTGATGCATATTATAAGCATTCCAAAGTTGGCAGCCAAAAATAACTATATCATCAATGTTGCAAATACATTTAAAAATATGCGATCATTTTTGCTAAAGGAGAGAAAGCATTATTGTAAACAATACCTAAATTGAATTGAGTGTAATTCAGCTAAATTATATTTGTGCGTTAAATATTAACATTTCAGGGATGTATCTGAAGTGCATCCTTGCTCTCTAATGCAAAATTTTAGTTTTATAGCTAAGGAAACAATTTTCTAATGAAAGGAATACATTATCCAGATTGAGAAGATTCTTTGGGATGGTTTTAAGCTCTGGCCTGGAAGTCTCCACTCCTTTAAATGATAATAATAATGATGATGATAATAATAGTAATAATAATAATAATAATTGTCTGTGTGATATCTCAAATATTGTACTCAAAATGTCTTTCATATACTGTTGACCTGAAAGTGAGGAAGGAACAAAATATGGCAATTTAGATGAACTATCTGGGTATACCTTATATGTACTAGTGAATCTTTAAATTTTATGCAACATTCAGGGTTAGAGTTCCTGATATCCAGGCTAATTCCTTTTAATTCAAGACATAAAGATTTCAAATTAACAATTACACTACTATGGCAAGGGAAAGGTACTCCAGCACATAAAGTAACTAGGAAAGAGGATGCTTAGGAAAATGACAGGTGTAAGTTCTCCAGAGTTGATGACTTTACTAACAACTGATAGTTGGCTTGGTTTACAATGCTAGTTATAAATCCCTTCCTATTAAGTGGGTCTTCTGTTTGACTAGATAGCTGTTGTTTACCCCTAAGATAAATGTACCACTAAGATAAATTGCACCGTTTGGGAGGGTAGATTTCTCCAGGATTGAGCAAACTGACACATAAATCCATTCCCAAGTTGTCAGCTCTAAAACCTAAAGTAACATTTAAATTACAAACAAAATCTGGAAGGTTTTATTTTGCTGTAATTTGAGGATAAAAATAAGCATCAGACTGTAGTTTATCAGGCTGCCAAGAATCTGTGAAATTTTCCTGGAGTTTGCAGAAGTAATTTTCTATAGAGATTATGAGTTACAAAAGAATTCCTCCCTGTATTTTTGAAAAATGTATCCAGAAAATGGAAACAATCACCATCATGATATAAGTACAGGGCAAGTGATACACAGAAAGACTAACTTTGTACTAATTATGAAAAAATTAATGTTGAACTTTCAGTGGGAGGGGATTGACCAAAGGAAATAGGCAGAATATTTGTATATTCTGCCAAAAAATATGATTAAGCAAAATCATCAACATCATCATCATCATCATCATCGTCATCATCATCATCACCACCACCACCAATTTTTCCACAAAACACCACAGGAGAAAGGTAGACAGAAGCAAACACTACTTTTGTACCTAATATATTAAGCCATGAGTGCAAAGATAGCATAAAGAACACATGTAATCTTCATTTGTTGATTAAATTTAACAGTATGGACTAAAATATGCATGCAAACATACAAATAACATATCATCTCATTGTGATAATGAAATAAATCAGACTAAGAACTAAACTATGATTAGAGAGATGTCGGGTTATACCTATTTTTTAGCTTAAAACAAAATACAGACCCTCTTTCAGGTGGTTAGAACATTTTCTAGAAAGTTCATCACAAAATAATCCTGCATTTAAGGTTTCTTCTAAATCCCACTAAATAGTAATTATTCTAGATCTATACTAGAGTGGTGTTTCAGTTCAGTAAGAAATCTCACTGTTACAAGAAGTCTAGTGCAGTATGCTCTTGTAAATCTTACTATAGACTGAGTATTATGTGTTAGGAGATTCGTAATATCTTATAGACAAATATGTAGTTCTGATCACTTTTATTTTTTAAAAGAAACTCTGCAAATAATTAATCAATTATGAGGTAAGTTATAGGCTAGTATGTAGTCACTGCAGTATAGTACCCTTGAATAGATTATCCACAAAATGGAGCAACCTTTTTATAGAAAATATTTGCTATCAAGGTAACAGCTATCCATCATCTTCACCCAATCCTAAAAAGGCTGTTGTTACTGGAGGTGGTGGCACATGCCTTTAATCCCAGCACTAGGGAGGCAGAGGCAGGCAGATCTCTGTGAGTTCAAGGCCAGCCTGGTTTGCAGAGTGAGTTCCAGGATAGCAAGAGTTACCACAGAGAAACCTTATCTCTAAGAACACAAAACAAAACAAAAATAAAAAAAAAAAAAAAAAAAAAAAAAAAAAACCCTGAAACACCACCACCACCACCACCAACAACAACAACAAAACCCCTGGTGTATAGTACATCTTGCTTTAGAGGAAAAACATGACCTACTCTCTTGAATTTGGATATGTATACACAGACCACTAGTCACTCTCTGGTTCACAAAGATACAGGCAAATAAAGGAGCAGCCATAATTGCAACATCTCCCCACCTATTCTCCATCTAACTATAACAGAAATGACTCCATTACATTTTAATGAATCAGCATCTGACCCACCACATTCTTATTCCTCCCTGTTCTCTTGAAAGTTGGGCATTAAAGACTAAGATATTTGAAAGGAATTTTCTCTCCTGGAGAAACAGAAAGTAGGCAGCATATCTGCAGAAAGGCACGGGACAAAAAAGTACTTGAAAAATTTTTACTTTCACAACTTAAGACATTCATGTATATCTTTTACACTGGAACAACACTCAAGCATCCAACTATAAAACCAAAAATACTAAAAATAAATAATTTTTCTTGTAAAGGGTGACTTTTATTTTTATAGCCTATCAACATTTTTAGATTCTAATGTTCACTTTTCAATTTCATCATCAAAATTCAGAATCAAGCAACACAAAAAACCCATGGTCCATTCAAAGAACCAAAATTAATTGACAGAAACTATTTCTGAGGAAGCATATAATGATGGATAAAGGCTGTAAGGCAATAGACTCAGAGAAATAAAAGAAGACATGCAAATTAAAGAGAGAACACTTCCCTTAGACAATGAGTTCCCCAACTGTAAAGGTAATATAGCTCAGCTATTAAAGGTTGTGAGATTGCCTTCGGCCTTGAGTTCCCCCACTGTGGGGAGCCGATCTCCCCAAGCCTTTTCCTGCCTCTATCAATGCCATGATGTTAAACTGCTTAGGCAGTGAGTAGTTTTCCACCACTGGCCCTTAGACCTGTTTTTCTCCCAGAGTTGTTTTTCTCTCTTAGACTTGTTTTTTCCTCTTAAAGTTGTTTTTTCCTTTTAGTGTTTACTTCCTCCAGATGTGGGCTGTCCTGGTTTTGTACCCTTATCCTGTTTTTGTCCAAAGTGCAAAAACATCCTATTTTTGTTTTGTGGCCCTAGACATCCTGTTTTTCCCCTAGTTAGTTCCTCCCTCCTTACCCTATAATACCATGTAAAAGCTCTGAATAAACGGACTTGACTTGAGAACTTTGCCTTGTCCCAGTTCTTTTGCACCTCTTGTCCCCAAAATCCTCATTCTATCTTCCAAGATCCCCAGTTGATTGACCTGTGGGCCTGGTCACCCCACCGTACAGGTGGCATACCTTAGCTACTAAAGGATTGTGGGGTGAGAAAAAACTACATGCTTTCTTCATCATACAAATATGCCTTTGGTTGAAAGGGCAGAGATTTTGTATCAATAAAACACCTGAGGAGCTTCTGGATCAATAAAACCACCACATGTTTTATTGTCCAGAATGGCACTTGCCGTGACAGGTAGTTCCCTCTGCTGAGGTCTGGCAGAATTGGATCTATGAAAATGTTTTCTTTGTAAATCTACACAGGTAGCATACTGTTACAAAAGTTAAGACTGGAGTTGTGTCAGGGACCAGCCCCATCAGGTCAGGATTCTGGAGAGACTGTATGGAATCAGCGAAGGAGAACACACCCATGTTTCATGGATGGAACAAGGAGGAGTCCTTTATTTTTTCACACATACATGCACTTCTTCTCTATCAAACTTATCTCATTACACTTTTGTCTCTTATTCAAGCTTTTTCCTCTCTACACAATATCTTTCTCTTATTCATATTTCTACCTCATTTTCCCCATAAACACGCACTTCCTATTTCACACACACACATACACACACACACACACACAGACACACACCTCCTGTGTGTTTGAAGGCAAGCTTCAACAACATTATATTTAACACACACACACACACACCTCATACTGCAACCTGCCAAGAAAACTGGTTGAAAAAAATACTTGGCTTGTATAATCTCTGTTAATGTATAATAGAAAAATCATTGTTTTATTGTATAATGAAACTATGGGAAGAAAACATGTAAGAGGTGTTTAGCCATATGTGGGTATTTATGGTAAATGATGTAAATTTTCCTATTTAAGGAGCTGTGTTCAAAGGGTATTTAAGGTGTATGGGAAAAATAAAGTCGTTTGGGTTTGCTTAATCCACAAGATGAATGAGTGTGAATGAGTGCCACAGAAGTTCAGAGGATCCTTAAGCAGAATAAATTTAGAGTCTCAAACCAAAGTATAGTATACTCTATGTTGTGAAGCTAATGGAAAATTACTGCCTTCAAAGTAATCAGATAGAAAAACATCATCATATTCAGGGATTATCATTTGCAACATTATGAGCTACACCTAGCAAGAGTTGTCTTCAAAAGTCCATGAAAAATTAAGATCTTCTCGGGTAAGCAAACAGAGGTGATTTATTCCTAATGGATCTGTTCTGAAAGAGTTGATGAAAAATCTTTCTAGTCCAAAAATAAAGAAGCTAGTAGTCATTTAAAGTCATATGAAAAATTGAGAAAACACCAAAGGTGAATGGGTGGACTATTAAAATATCTAATGTCATTTAAGTAATCATTTACAACCCCACATCTTTTTAAAGATTAAATTTTAGTTTTTTATTTGTCTATGCATGTTTGTGTGGGTGTATTTACATTAGTGGAGCTGGCAGAGGAATCTAAAATAGGGTCAGATCCCCTGGAGGAGATATAAAGGTTTGTGAGCTGCTTGACATAGGAGCCACAGTCTGGTATTCAGGAAGAGCAGCGAGTATGCTTAACTTCTGTGACAATTATCCAGCCCTAAATTCCACAATTTACATAATCGAGAAGGCTGATGAACTTTCGAAATGACTTTTTTGTTTTCAGAAAGAAATGCATAAAATGAGGGTATGTTACATTGATAAGCAGAGTGAGGAGGGATCCATAATTGTGTACATGATCTTGGAATTTACAACACTGTAACAGTTTGTTACAGAACCCAGAGGTATATGTATTTTATAATCCATGGTCAATAGACATAGATACGGATTGTTCATAATACCAAATAAGACTGACCATCTTGCTGCCTACCTAAATCAGAAAAACGTAATGAAATGAGCAGAAGAAAGAAATGCAGAAAACTGTAGAAAAAAAAATCTAATTAATCTCATCTTCATCAGTCAGACTTAGAAAGAATTTCTGACGTGGCCTGTCATATAAATGCACTGTGTTAAACATGTATAAATTTCTAGGCCAAATTAAATAAGCTAGTCATGAAAAGGCCTCTATTCTATAATTCTGCATATGTGGTATTGTTTGTGCCATCAAAATCATGGAGACACAAGGTGACTGTGGAACCTACAAAAGGATAGAACAATGCATTGCTGCAACATGATTATAGAATGTTCGCACTGTGAGATGTAAGGGTTCTGAATAAAGCAGGGTGTTGAGTGTTAAATAAGCGTCAGCATACACTGAGTACACCTAAACTGTGCATCGAAACATGACTTTATTGATAAATTGTATCTTACATATATTTTTTAATTATAAAATAATTGAAGTAATGCTGGACAAAACAGGAAAATTAGCTGAGTTGAAAGTGACGCAACAGGACAAATCACAAAGTCAGTTTTTAAATATGAAGAAACCATCAAATAATTCAAACGACCAATATGAAGTAGTGCTTATCAAGAACAGTGCTTTTAGAAAGGGAACGGTGTGGTATTTCTCTTCATTGGCTAAGAACGTGCAAACTGATACACCTGAGGTAATGACTGGTTGTTTTAGTGATTTTTGTTTATTGATCGCCAATTAATAAATGTTTAAAATGGAGAATCTCCCTTGTATAAGTATCCACTGAGAAAGATACTCTTTGTGGGACAGGATGGAAATGTTGCCAATAATTGGCTCCTATATCCGAATCTTATAAACTGTTCCAAAGTAATTTTCAGAGGAATTAGACCCATTAGATCTGTTAA
The DNA here is from genome assembly GCA_026225945.1 of Cricetomys ansorgei. Classification (NCBI taxonomy): domain Eukaryota; kingdom Metazoa; phylum Chordata; class Mammalia; order Rodentia; family Nesomyidae; genus Cricetomys; species Cricetomys ansorgei. The sequence goes on from JAMJFZ010003624.1 coordinate 1,274,163, forward strand.
TATGAATGGAAATGGCAGACACATTGCATAATATAGAGACAAATGAAGATTATTGTAGCCTTCAGAGGGATGCCCATCACTATTGTAAATAAATAATTTCAAATGCCTACATACCATATAATTTTACTTTTTGTCAAAACTGGAACGACCTTCCATCATTGTGCCTTTTATCTAGGAAACAAAAAACCCTTCACTTATCTTATTTTCCATTTTGTATAGTGATATGTTATTTATATTTGAGAAGAGAAAATGCCCTAGCTATTATCCTTTTTTTTTTTATAAGAAATTGCTTAAATCACTAAGGAAATTTATATTCCTATGCTCACAATTTGAGACAGCTTTGTTATTAAACATACCAAAATATTATTACAGTTAGTACTGTTCATGATAAAAAACAAATCTTAGTGACACAGTACATTTACATGCTTCCTGACGTATCTGATCTCTACAATTCCTTCAATTTCTCCCTTTTTCATATTTTAAAGGGATGTTTATATTTTAAAGTGCTTGCTAATGATAAATGGAGAGTGAAGGGTTGTTTGGATAGATGTGGGTCGCTACATATTTAGCAGACAGGGCATCTTATCAGGTCAACTATGATTTAATATGCCTGCATTAGTGCCTGGCCTTTAAAACAAACATTATATGTTACCATTTGTATTGGATATTTGGCAAGGACAGAGCATATGTATGCAAGTTATGAGTGTTCATGAGAATGCCAGCTAGGAAGATGAATTGCTAATATGATAAGGAATTTGAAATCTACAATGGCATTGTCCCTGGATTTAATATTGATCTGGGTCCTATAGTCTCTTTCTAATTTCTGAAAAGCGTGGTAACCTGGGATCTCCAGGGTAGTGTCAGTTGTATCAGGGGTTGAAAATAGTGCCCATTTTGCTGGAGGGAGATGAAAGCCTCTATTATAGTCTACAGATGACTATTTGTGCCTAACTTACTTAACATTGCTTGTTTCTTTTGACAGCTCAAATCTGTCAAACTCATGTTTCTATAAAATAGATGTAGTTATATATCAGAGATAGCACTTTGGAGATAATGCACAGATGCTCTTTTTCACTGCAGTCTTCCTATCCCTGAATTCTGTAGTTTGTTTGAAACGAGATTTGAAATGTTATAAGCTGGTCTCAAATTTGCTTTCATATGAGGATGATCTGGAACTTCTGTTGCTACTCTTTCAATTTCCTGAGTATAGTTATTAAATGTTTGTGCTTCAAAGCCTGATGGTGCTTGAGCTAGGGCTTTTTGCAAGCTAGACAAGAAGTCTACCATATGAGCTTCAGCTCCAACTTGTCAAAGTACCTTTGTTATTTTCTCACAGAAGCCTGCTCTAAGTTATCCCTAATCCTGCTTTTGCATTGATGTTCTCCATTAGCTCAATCAAGGGCCATAATACATTATATGCAGTGAAAAAGTGGAAGATAGCAAAGTTAGGATGCAGTTTTCAGAAATAAAATATAGCATGATTATGGTGAGAGTGAGTTGCTTTTATGCATGTATTAAGCAGATTATACTAGCTTCTCAGAACAAATTCCTCCTTTACTGGTCTCTTTAGTAAACAAACATTCAATAGCTGTAAAAGATCTCCCATCCTGCAGAATAGTGACATTAGAGTTGATTTGCTCTTCAAAACAACTGAGGGATTCATACAGTTTGCTTGAGATCAGAGGATGCAATTTTGCTCATCATTAATCTTTGTATAGGTTTGATTATCATCTCAGACTTCAAAAATCTAATGCTGCCACCAAATTTTTTAAGCGATCACATTGCCTCCTATATACATGGTAGAATATTTAAAGCTGTGTATTTATTTTCTTTGCCATCGGATCATAAAAGCCACTGATACTAATTTCTCCAATCAGGTAATTCTACCATACAATATGGCTGGCATTGCTGTCCTTAGCATTAGGTGCTATAGGAGGCTGGAGGATTACTTATTAGATATTAAGAGTACTTATCTTAGTGCTTTGCAAGAGGACCAGCATTTTGATCCCAGAGTAGGCTTAGAGACGCCTATAATTCCAAAGCTCAGGGATCTGTCATCTCTTTCAGGCCTCTCATGTGTGCAGGCACGCATGCTCATGTGTGTGTGCATTCACATGCACACATATACACTCCCCTGTAGGAGAAAACTGGCCAAAGCCTGAGACCTGCCTGGACATACACAGAGATGGACCTGCCTGGGCATGCCCAGACAGACCTGCCTAGGCACACCCAGGGAGCAGCAGCTGCAATCTGGCAGCCAATGGGACACGCAGGTCCAGGTGAAACATATAAGAGACTTCAACCCCTGTAATTGAGTCTGTCTTTTGCCACACATCTGACTCCCAGAGTCTGTTTTTTGCCTCCATGCCAACTCTACCCCCTCACCTGAAGGGTCCCATGGATGGGTACAAGCAACACCACCCCCCAATACAAAAAGTAGAATATTGAATTTGCTTGTCAACCTTGTGAACTTCTTATCTTTGTTCATTAGAGAAGTTTGAGAAGGTCCCGGCTCCCATCTAGGTGAATCAGGAAGCAGGGAGATGAACATGGCATTGAACTGGCTTTCTCTTTTTATTCTCCCTAGTTATCTAATACAGGACCCCAGACCATGTAATGCTGCCATATGGAAGCAAAGAAAACCATCATTGACAATTAATCCTTGTGGAAAGACCCTCACATCAGTATCCTAAAGTATGTATGAAGGCTCTAGCCCCTCCCCTAGACATGAACTTTATTTATTTATTTATTTACTAGAGACAGGGTTTCTTTGTGTAGCTCTGGCTGGCCTGGAACTCAGTCTGTTGACCAAGCTGGCCTCAATCTCAGAAATCTCCCTTCCCTCTACTTCTATAGTGCTGAAATTAAAAGCATGCATGACTACTGTGCAGCTTGTAAGCATTCTTAATCCAATCAAGTTGACCATACCAGGAACCTCAGCATGGTCATTCATGATGAAGTTCTAAAGTCTGAAACAATTGTTAAACAATTTACAAAATGCTGTATGCTCAAGATAAGAGCTGCTTTAAAAACAGAGATGTAATTAGTTGGAAAAAGGTAAAAAGATGATAAAATACAAACAAGAAAGAACAATATAGGTGAATATAATCTTCAAATAAATAAGTAAAATATGGTACAACAATTTTTGAGAAGGTAATGTAACCTAATCAAACTGTCTCATTAAGTAGTTGCCATTGTTGCTGTTCCAAATCCAAAGGATCAATGTTACATTCAGTTCATATGTAAGTTATCTAAAATCTATTAAGTAGACACACACACACAGAAAGAGCAACTGAATTTCCAATAACCATTTCAATAATGCTAAGTCAATAATTATGCAATTAGTAGATTTATAAGCTTCCTTTTAATTTGTATGTATTATATTGTTTGTGGAGGGGTTGTTTTGTTTCAGTTTTCAGTTTTTCTTGTAGTGGTTGAGACCTCTCCCAGAATGTGCATATAGAAATTGACAGAATGATTTCTCTATGTCACTTCCTTGATGCCTGTAAGCAATGCCAAATAAAAATACCTCGCCCAAGTCTCAACAGAGAAGAAATAAAAACCATTACTGGTTTGGAAACAGGATAATTTCCCCATTTGTAGATAAAACTTATTAATTTATGATAACTGATTTATATCCTCTCTATATTCAATAACATTTAAGTATGCCACGCCTTTTGTGGAAGCCCATTGCTCATTAACTTGAGCTTCCTTTAGCTACTACCCAATCACTGTACTTGTGGGAATCATGTGCCACAGGTGAAACTGGATTTTGAGTTTTTCTCTGCCCATAACTTTCCCTTGTTTCTACAACATCGACCATGCAATGTGTTGTGAAAAATAACAGGTTTCTAGTTCATGTACTCCAGTCATTCACTCTGAAGGGGAATTTTGGTGAAAAGGATGGTTAATAAGATGGCATTTCTGTAGGCACACATTTGTAGCTTAGCAACAGACTGAAATGAGCCTGTACTTCCAGTGCCCAGTTATCTCAAATTCATTCCATAAAACTCTTTCAAGTGTATCTTGTTTTTCTGTTCCTTTTATTTATAATTTTTTAAAGAAACATTTATAACTGAATTTTTCTATTATCAGAACAGAATAGGACTCTCTTATCAAATGCAGACTATATTCCTAATTGGCAACTAGTGCTGTTTACCTTGAAAGCATTAAATTTTATCTAACCTGTGATGTAATCAGTGTCCATGGTAACATGGATGGTACCTATCCGAAGTCAAGCAGCATGGAGTTTATTTCTGACACAACTGGTTTGCCAAGATTTATTCCTAAAATATTTGCTAAGAATAATCTCTTTAATTTTGTTTAAAGGTGATTCGATTTAGTCTGTTTTATAAAGCCATTGTTGTTTTTATATTTTATATTTTATATTTATTTGCTTATTTATTTTAATGAGTCTTATTTATTTGATTCTCCCTAAAGTAACAGAGACATTCTCTAAAAGGAAAAATAATTTTACAAATATTGAAATGATGAGCAGCAGTTAACTGTCAAAAGTATATCAAACACTTAAGTCCATGGAATGAACAGTGTAGAATTGTGTATAATCTACATAAGTTCCATATTAATGAAGAATTTTGTTGTCAAATACGAATAATGAACAGAGAGACTATAGAAAATAAAAAGGAAAGCTCCGTAGCTCATTATGCTGATTCATTTTATTGTTGGGACGGGGTATGTGTTTAATTTAGTTTTAATTGGCAAAGACAGGTGAAGAATGTTTACAGGGTCTGATAAAACCTGAATAAATAGAAATCTTCACAAAGCACTCAAAATAACAACACTTAAACATGAAAAGTTTGAGTTTTAGATATCTTTTAAATAACATGAAAAACACACACCTTGTGTGCATATTGTCTAGATGTCTATTCTCTACCCCGATTTCACTGGGGTAAGATCTGGAAGAGAAGCAGAAATGAAAACACAAGTCCGGGATCTTCAAGGCCTAAATTCATAAATGACACAGTTGGATCAGAATGATTGATCACTAATGCTGTGATACATGTTGTAACTATCCAGGATAAGCTTGTAGCCCTAATGAATGGAAGTCTGTGGTGTGTGTCAAGTGTTTCTGTATACCTGTTTAGTATGTGTTACTGTCCTGTATTTTGCATTACACCTCTAACTCTGAGGCTACTGTCAATGATTGTGAGAAACATGAGAAGACTATGAGGTCATTTCCTTTTATTCTTCATCCCCCAAATTAAGTACTACAAAACTATTCACTGACACACTGTATTTTCTCTTTTATATGTAGTAGTAAAGCTACTTTCATGGATGACTTGATTCTAAATGTTGTCTTTGTGGGTAAGGGGGATTTTATGTCTTTCCGCGAAAACGTTCATTTGCCAACACTGAGACCTGTCTGCCACTAAGACAGGAGAAACACACACACTCCTGATGGTTCTGTATTTTTTTTTGAACCTGATCTTAGAACTGAAAGAGATTATATAAGAACCAAATTTTAAGGAGAAGTTTAATTTGGGTCAGGGTTTCTCATCTTGTTTTTATATTCCATAAATTTAAAAGTTCTAGTAACCCCATTTTGGATAGAAAGTATTGAACTACACATACATGTTTGGATACAGTAAGGAAGATATGAAGAATATTGCCCTTATATATTTTGAAAAGCTAAAGCTTCGGGCAGTCACACATGTAATAACTTAGAACACTTGAATAAACCAAGCCATGACAGTAGCTGTTGACCTATCTCTGTGTAGAAAAATCAGATTAAAGTTGATGAGGTTAATGATTCATATTCACAATTTATGGCAAAAATTACCTGAAATCTTCTATGTTGGCAGTGACACTCTGATCATTTGCTGGTATATGGCTGAGGTTGTGATTGTTAAAATCAGTGTCTCCTACAAATCAGTGGTTCAGCCAAAATGTAATTTTAAACTCTAAATTTAATGTATATAAGTATGTCTGAAATAATTCTGAAAATCAAAATAAGATCATGCAAAAGGTCCCACATATTCATCCATCCTGATAGACTTGTTGAGACTTCATTACCAGAAGGAGAAAAATAGGCAGATCAGTCTGAAAAGTATATTCGCCTCTGACTAAAAATTATGTAATGACTAGCCATGATCATTTTGATTGCTGCTGGTTCTCTTCAGTACCTACTTAAATCATTCAGTTGTGCTTTCTGACTTAAATTCTGATCAACTGTGCACAGACAATGAAGGTTAACATACTATTATCTATAGAAAAAGTGTACTTAATTCTCAAATATTTCCATCATGCCAAAAATTTTAATGACTAAAAAAAATGAGTAATATGAACAAACATGAATACTAAAAATGTGGCCTAATTATCACAGATATTGCTTTATTTTGATACTCTACCACAGCTGGCTACACAGCTGTTTTGTATCCCCTATCAATAGCTCTGCCATTAGGGTAAATTGGATTTAATTGCATAGTCTCAAAATCTGAATTGATTTTGGATTGAAGTTCACCTTGTTGTGTGATCACAGGCAAAATATTTAATTTATTTAAACAGATAGCTCAACTGTTGTACAGAAAGATTGATTATGTCTTATTTAACCTTGTTGTGAAGATTGCATTAAAAATTCTGTTTAATGCATAAGGCTACTTATTTTCATAAATATATGTGGCATGTATAGATATATGACACTTATAACTCATCCATTTGTTTTTCGCTAAAACTAATAAAATTAAAATTAAATTTAGAAATGATGAGATTTTATCTACCTTAATAATCATAAATTTGAAACTAAATGTCTGGCATTACGTTGTCACAGTCTAGTGTGAGCTGTTATGAGTAACAGCAAAGGACGGTATTATCAAGAAACTATAAACAAAGGATTTGCCACAAAACTAAATGAGAAATACAGACAAGAACAGACTCAAAATCATGTTCTAAAGATGAATACTGAACAAAGCATGCATGATTTATAAAAATAAAAAATTATATCTAGAAGCTAAATTAATACTTCAGAAAATATGTATTTTAACACAGAGACAGAAGAAAATGATATGACCCATTAGTACATTAAGAAATATCAGATGGTGAAGTAATTCAATATCATTATTTAGCGTTCACTAAAATTATGTTTTTAGAACAGGTAAGAAATGTAGCTTGAAGGAATCCATGACTGGGCTCTACTTCAGTAAATTGAACTTCATTATAATGTCCAGTGTCATAGTTGTCAATCCATGTATAATTAAAATATATACAGAGCAATTACATCATGGAACTTCATTTGTTTTCTAATTAAATTTTGCACATGGCTATTAGATCACTCATTACAGTTGGGTTGTGGAATAAAATGAGGTAACACATTTTCCATATTTAGCAGCGTATAATTTTAATTTATTCTTTTCTACTGGAAAAATATGAGAACCTTTCGTCCCTTCTGAAAAGAATGGAACAAAATAAAGATTTCTCCAATCTTTCATATTCATCACTTTTGACAAATGTATTCTGCTACCATTTGTCTCAATTCAAGAGTCAATGATTTAAATATGATCTGAGGTTGGAACAGCTCTTTACCAATGTAGTGATCCCAAGCTTTCTAATTTTTGAGGATACTATATTGATAATAACAAACCATACTCAAGAACACCAAAGCAGAGAAAAAAATGAAAGGTTTGTATTTTGAAATTATCATCCAAGTAATATGTTTATAATTTATATAAAGGCAAAAGACATTTTTGTTATAAAGAATAATTGTGGTGTTCATGAAAAAACTTAAGTCAGTTCCCATAATAATGATTGGAAGCGTAATATTTTAGCAATACTAATTTTATTATGGTTCTTCATTTTCCAGAGATTATTAATTATATACTTTAAATATTATCATTAATGATGTATGTTGGAATATTATTACTATAAAATAAATGTTCTACTATGAAAATCACTTTTAGGGAAGATTATTAAGAAGCGAGAGGCTAATTCCTGGAAGATTGGTAGCCATGTTGTCTCAGATCCTTCAGCTGCTTCCTTCTACTGGCTATCACTGCTTCAAATGTCATAACACATTTTAATTTATTGACATTATTAGCAGATTACCATAAATTTAATTTTTTTGGTTGATACAATAAATGCAGCATGAAGTTTAATGTCAGAAGACCTAGAATTTGTACTGATCTGGTAATTTTCAGCTAATTCAATGATTTCTATCATCTTATGTATTATAATACTTTTCCAAGTTTTATATATAATATTAATGATTTTCCTTGTGGGTACAATATTTCCAATAACATGGCTTCTTTGTTCACTAAATCAGCCTTCAATATTGTTTTCCAGTCATCATTCATTCTATAACGTATTAGGCCCACGGTGCAACTTCACCAACTCTGTAACAGGAAAATTTAAACATTAGGCGATTTCAACTTCAATGCCCCCTTCTATGGGTATCATCTCTTTTTTTTTCCCACAGTGTTTTATTTCAATGGTATTTTTTTATGTTTTGTTGTTGTTTTTAATCAGTCTTAATATGTAGCACAAGTTGGTCTAGATCTTAACGTGTAGCCTAGGCTGGTGTCAAACTTGTATTCATCCTCTGTCCTTAGCCTCCCTCACCCAGGGACTACAGGTATGAGAGCTCACATGCAGACTCTCACGATGGTTAAAATTTTAAATGACCCATAGTAAACAAATTTTCTAAATTTTGTATTTCTATCATTCTTCCTATGCTTTTACTTTCATTTACAACCAAACTACACTGTGTGGACAATTTGAATTCAGTATATGAAATAAAATTTTAGATTTCTTTTGCTGTCCCCTTTCCTTCCATCACTATACTTGAGGATGAACGCGTAACTCTTGACAAAAATCAACTCAAGTGTTCGAATTTCTATTTAGTCTGTGACTGAATTTGTATTGCTAAATATATCTATGTAAGTTTCAACTCTACCTATCAGCACCACTGAACTTAGGTCTAGCCTTATTTCATACATACTAACAGTATTACCCTTTTTTATCTATTCACACTGGTATTCCCAGATACATACTTATTTTTCAATTCAAATTTAATTTGTATTATTATCTCGATGCAAATATAGAGAATATTTCATATAACAATATAAATCCTGTTTTACAAAGGATATGTATATTATAAAGCAAATATATATTACAAAGCATAGTGAGTCTTATCATACATCTAACCCACGTGGCAATTTATTCCCATGTAATTTTCCTCCTCATCTCATCTGAACCCCTAACTGTTCTGCAACACTGAATACTTCTTACCTATAACTTCTTCAGCTTTAACCTGAAAAATTACACAATCTTCATAACAAAAAAGGCAGCTCTTTTTCCAGCTACTCAAACAGTTAACATTTCCTTTGTTTGACAGTCTTAATGAGCATAATGATACTAGCACTGAGTATAATAATATGAATAATGCTTACTTTTATGTTTTTGTCAACTAGCGTTATTAACCTAATATCATTATAGAAGTCCTTATCATCTTGAAATATAAAATTTGCTTTTGGCAAATACTAATTCATATTTTCAACTGTGGACTGACATTTGAACATATCACTATGTTTTTTTTTTTACTATATTCAAGAGTTTTATTTCTGAATATACAAGAAATCTTGCTTATTTTATTTTACTTACAACATTGAGAGATTAGTACAATAGTTCCATATGTTTATTCAGTATTTTCTCTACATATCTCGTTAATTTTTATTTTCTAAGGACATTTTAGTTAACAATACAAAAATAGAACATCAAAATAATGATCAAAAGTTTTCCATATGTATTTGGGTGATAAGAAGAACATACGTGATCACTGAGGAATAGGCCAAGAAAACTTGGGAATTTGTTTAATAACAAGTAGAGAAAGATTATGTGATAAAATTGCACATTTGTAAGCCCAGTAAAGCCGCTTATTCTTGTAATCCAGAACTAGGGAAGTGGGAGCAAGAGGATCAAGAGTTCAAGACCAGCTTTTGCCAAATAAAATTCTTCAGCAATTAAAAATTAAGTTATACAAAAAATCTTGTTTCAGGAATTTGGAAATACATAGCATTGAATCTCTAAAGACATCAATTTACCAAATTTAATACTATTATAAGTCTGTTGTTCCAATTTTACCTCTTTAACTAATTTTACCTCTTTAACATTTATTAATTGTGCATTAAAATTACACACACACACACACACACACACACACACACACACACACGGACATGCACACACATACAAGTACTTCCTTGAATCAAATGTTGTGCATATGTATATACATTTCCCATCCAAATTGCTTAATGTCTAATTATAATTTATTTAGTAGTTCTTCACAGTTACTCTTCTTATAGAAGAGCAAGGACAAAAGGCTATGGCAGTAGTACTAAACTGGGCTTCCACCGATAATCTAATTCTATATAATGGTCTCAGTTGTTTCTTAAGAATTTCTGATTTACAAAGTCTCACATTCATCTCTCTAAAATTATTTAAAGAGCTCTCTGACAGGTCTTTTTGACGATGAAAAAGACATAAGAGTGAAGTAAAATCTTAGACTTAAGATATTTAAAGTTAATGTGGGAGAAAATGGATAAAGGTAATATAGTAACTGTATATTAAATTTATAACTGCTTGGCACGTAAGAAATAACATTTTAATTGCTTTAAAGAAGATTACACAACATTAATTCTTTATTGATGCTGAATTTGGATTTTTAATAAGGGATGTGGTTATTTTATTTCGTGTTTCTTATTTTCCTGTCCACTTCTCGTTTGGACATGGCATTCTATCATCTTTGGACTCTCTCCTACTAAACTTTGAGGCAAAACTCCCACATATAAGAGCCAATATTAATATTCTGCTGCCTGAGCAGCTACATAATCAATATTGCAAACAAGTATTTACATTTAAATATTTTCTTGCATTTATGAATGCATTTATGAACTACTCATGATGACAATAGCATAAGACTGGAAAATGTAGAAAAAGAGTTACAATATTGAGAAGAACCTACACCTTCCACTGTATTCTGGACATCTGGAAAAGTTGTTTTTTACTACATTCTCAGAATTTTGTTCAACCTTATGGAGTATTCTGCAATAACTTGATATTCTTTGTTGTTGAGGTTTTCCTGAAATTATTCAAGCCAATGTTTCAATTTGGAAGTTATTTGTGGTAATAAGTCCCAACTAAATTGTGTGTTGTAATTATTTGATGATTTTATAGGCCTCATAATAAAACCTTCAAATAAAATGAATCAAATGTACTATCTTATGGCAGCTATTTTACTGTAATCATAAAAAATATAAACATCAAATTACCATGAATTAAACATAACGTTATCAGTGTCATGTTTTATCTCGTTTTCCGTTTCTGAGAATAACTTTGCACTGTTGTCGTAACATTGACAGCAGAAGCTCTGGCACTGAGACACCACAGACTATCCAAAGGTATTTATGCATCAGAGCACTTAGGCATTATAGCTGCAATAAAAAACAAGATGCTACAGAATTTTCAGGATCATTTTGATATGAGGTAATGGGAGATACAAAGGAATACATGTTTTAAGAGTAGAAATTTTGATTGATTTCTCATTTATATTTTATGATTTCAGTTGTACATATGCCTCCTCCCCCATGTACTGCACAGAAAATTAATAGAACGCAATATGTAATATCTGATTTTATGTGTTGTCATGGTTTTGTCCATCATTTTCTTCCTATGAGATGCAAGATCAAACTGGTGCCTTCAGTTAGTTATTCATGATACAAATTTTGACAAATAATAATAATAAAAAATTTAATAGTCCTAGACTGGGGTAGGGCTAACCTCATACAATGACCAAATCTGCATCTCCATCTCTATGCATTTGCTATTCTTGTCCTTGAATTGACATCCTGGGACTGTTGCATGCCCTCAAGCAGCAGTCAGAGCACTCTAAGAGCAGTGGCAGAAGACATAGATGTAGAGGAATACTTAATACTTTAATCCAGTAATATGGCTCTTCTGTGAACACATTCCAAGGCTTCTGTGATCTGACTAAAATGCAGCCATGCCTTTAAGTAACCCTACTCAGTAAGCAATGGTGGCACACACTTTAATCTCAGCTCTTCAGCTGTAAAAGAAAGCAATATTCAGAAGAAGGTCACAGTTCTCAGAACAGGGCTCTCAGTTCATGGTTCTCAGTTCAGAGTCCACAGTCAATTCAGAGATAAAAAAGAAGCAATAGAGAATGAGAGAATGGAAGGAGATTGAGTCAGATCATGCTAGTCAACTGAGAAGTAGGAAGGCATGGTGAAGTAGAGTGAATACACACCTTTAATCTCAAGTCTGAAAGTGAATCAGGATGAAGACTTGGCAGAGTAATGTCTGAGATCAATCAGAGTGAAGAGCAGACAAAATAACTAGAGGAAGAGTTAGCAGAGTGAGTCAGAGTGAGAACATGACCAACTCTCATGATATAAAAAGTAGAGTCTTGGTTCAGAAAAAGGCAGTCAGAGATTCAGTCAGATAATACACAGAGGCAGTTCAGCAGAAGGAGAATGAGTTTGGGAGAAAGATTAGCTAATATAAAGAGTCAATTTGAGGCTAAATAGAGCAGTTCAGTCAGAGAAGTTACAGGATTTAGCCAAAATTAGCCAGAATCAGAAGAGTTCAGTCACAAACAGCTAGTTCAGAAGGTCAGTTTGAACCAGTCAGCTTGGAGAACAGTTTGAGCCATAACATGTGAGTTGAATCAGAAAACCAGAAGAGTCAGTTGAGTTCAGTACAGATCTGAGTTCAGCAGTAGCTAGTCATAGTTAGCTCAGTCAACAGTAAGTCTTGGAGGCTGAAATATTCTAGGTTTGAAGATTAGATTGTACGGAGGCTGAAGTCTTCCAGATCTAGACTTAAGATTAGATTGTACAGAGGGTGAAACTCTCTAAGACTGAGAATTGAATTAGACAAGGAATAAGCCACCATTTGCACTGAGTCTACATCTACACAGAGAGCATCTTGTTCTGGTAAGAACTTATCATCTGATTCCTACACTTGGGCAATGCAGTTTACTTGTGTGTCATAGAGCTACTTATACTTCCAAGGTCATAGCTTATTTTCTGAATTTTGACCTCCAGAATCTCTAGTGCAGCAATAAGAAAGGAGATAAATATAAATACTACCATGGAATATATTTATTAGTACCTTCTCCCAAGTGAGGAATAACGTCACAGGCTTCTTGACAGGACAAATGGAATTCAGAAACAATAGTGAGAGAATCTCTGTTTCTCTTAATTCATAATGTTAATTTGGTAGAACAGCATATCTAATATTTTCCTATAAACGTTATTACTCTGATATGTCTGTCCATGAGGTGTTGTGTTTCTGTGGAACATTTCTGGGGAGACAAAGACAAATGTCTCCCAACATTAGACCAGATTATGTATACCACCAGAGTCTGACATGGTGAACCAATGAGTTTTATTGGAATTACTTACAGGAATACGAATGAAGAGTTACTTACAGAAATAGAAATGACTCAAAGACAACTGTATCAATGACCATAGGGGACATGCTATGACTCTGAAAATTTAGAGTGTGCCATACAAGCTCTAAGCTGCTTAACAAGTTGGACAGTGTCTTTTCCAGACAGCTTAGTTAGTGACCCACTTCCAGATATATCATCTGTTCTGTTCTTTGTCTACGGAGATAAGCTAGTCTGATAGTGTCTCTCAGATTTCCATGCTGCTTATATAAGCTTGGAGAGTGACAGACCCAGTTAGTGACAGACCTAGCGATTATGGTCTGTTTCAGAAACTTATTGAAGTTATTGACTTGTGTATTTTCTGAGAATGGGATATTTCACTTCCTTTCAGAATATCCTTCATCTTAAGAGGATATCTACATGATAGACGATGCTACCTTAGAGGAAATTTCTGCAAAGCAGAAGATCATATTTATTACATACAAAACAAAACAAAAAACAACAAAAAAACCCTTTTATGCTCCCTTAAATATGTATAAAGTAATAGACCTTCAAACACTCAGTCGTGAATGGGATGTCTCCACCAAATCCCTACCCTCAGGGCTCAGAGAACCCGGAGGAAGTGGCAGTATAAAGATTGTTCAGAGCCAGAAGGAATGGAGGACATGAAGAAAACAAGGCCTGCTAAACACAGTAGGACCTATGCATGTATGAACTCACAGTGACTCTGGCAGCATGCACAATGCCTACATGAGTTGGAGGTAAATGGGGTCCCAACCCTGAAAAGAGAAGATTTCCCTATCCCTAACCCAGAACCTACTCCAATAGATAGCCACTCAAAAATGACAAACTGGTTTTCTCCCATGGAATGTCACTGTGGATGCGAACCACTCTGAAAGGCAGGCCACACGACCAGCAGTAGATGGCCAACACAAACTGAACTCAATGGCAGTATTGGGAGGTTCTTTGTCTCTTAATGCTTTGTCAGGACTTTTTTTTTTTTTTTCCTTTCAGGGTTTTCTGTGTATATATTTCTGTGAGTACAAACATGTGTGTCTTTGGGTCTACACATATTTCTTGTGCTTTTATTTTGGCTATATTTCTTCTGATTATTTACTTTTCTTTCTTATTCTAGTTTGCTTGCTTTTGTTTTATCTTACCTTATTTTCTTTTATCTTTATTTTTTAGATGCCTGCTTATTTCCTAAGGAGAATGAGAAAAGGTGGGGATTCAGATGGGAAGGAAAGCAAGGAATTTATGGGAGGAGTTGGAACAGGGAAAAAACATAATCAGAATATATTATATGAAAAAATATCTTTAATACACAATAGAAATATGATGGGCCCTTGACTTAGTGGAGTAAAGCAAATGCAAATCCCTCTGCTAACTGGGCAATAATGACTGGTTTTTTTGTTTGTTTTTGTTTATGTTTTTGTACAATACTTTACTCAGTTTATCATGTATTAGAGTGCGGCAGAAGTGAACCACAGATCAACATGGTCTGTTTGGCTTCAATCAGAGCAAAAAATAGTTTCAAACAGAAAGACATATCAATACCTAGTACTTGGATAAAATATTAAGACAGATAAGATTCCCTTGAAGTCTCAAGGGCACATATGTAGACCTCAGTGATTAAAGAAGCTCTGCCATACAAGAAGTTGATTCTCAAATGAACCTGAACCGTTTCATTTCAAAATGTGAAACGTAGTCTCATGTTTCGTTGAAGCACCTTTCACAATAAGCTACAGAATATTTTTAAATATTCTGCTGCACTGACAATGTGATATCTTCTTTTTTGAAGATCCAATGTATGTAACAGAATCATAATGAGAATTTTAATATATTTTTTCAATACTTTCACTTGTCATTTTATGGCATTACTTGAGAATACTGTCAAGAAAACAAATGAGCTGCCATCTTTAATTTAGCTTTTACATTGATGACTGTTTCCTTCTATAGTTTCTATTTAAGAAGAACTTATAAATAACATATTTACAAACTATTTTAAAAGAAACACAGCTAAACAGGTATCAGTAAGTAAACTCTAACTTATCAAGGTACATTTCTGATAAAGGAAAGATCTCCTGTTATTTCCAATTGATCTCATCGAGATCTCTAAGATATCAATTGTCTCTAACTCTTTTGTCCGTTCAGATGTCTTATGACTGGCAGATGTATTTCTCTAGATCCCTGATAAGCAGAGACATATTATCTATACATCTAAGAAGATCCGTTTGTCATTGTTACATTACTTACTCCATTGCTATTATGTCATTAATAATAACAATGTCTAACACATTTAAAAGGAAGTATGATTTTTGGTAGGGTTCAGAGGTGGTTAGACTTTTCTATATATCTCAGGGTAGTCTAAACACACTGTGTAACACACACAAACTGTCCTCAAATTCATAGTAAACCTTTTATCCAGTATCCTGAATTTTGGGTTTATAGGTCTATATCAACATATCAGGAAAAATGATTAATAGAAGCAGATTTTTTATTTACATTTTTTACCCTTCAGTTAAAATACTTATATCAGTTTTATTTGTAATTACTCTCCTTGGCAAAATTCAAAATCTGGTACTATAATCTTCAATTTTCACACTAGGAGATTCATCATCTCTTATCTGTGATGACTTCCTGCTTTTCCTCATCACTAAATTTGATATTTTGCTCTTTAAAAATAAATTGGCATAATGACATGGTATATAAACTATTACATATAAATATATAGGCTGATTTAAAATAATATTTATATATCGAAATGTATCTAAAATATAAAATGTTATTATTAAACTATCAAAAATACTTAAAAGATATTCATAACTTAAATAAGGGACCAGGGAATGGTTCATAAGTGAGGCAGCTTTGTGTAATTCAGAAAGATAATTCCCAAAACAATACCTTCTCTCTCACACCACCTAAGTTATTATCAAGTAAAAACAGACATCAAGAAATGGGAAATACTGTATTTCTCACTGCTTGTGGTCATTTTGTTTTAAGAAAATTAAGCCATTATTTTTTGTTATCAGAGAAAATAGCCTTAATATGAAATCCTCCAAAATAACAGTTTTCAAATGTATTAAAAAACAACATTCAGATGTTATTCTATTGATAAACACTCTAAGAAAGGACTGAACAAAAAACTTGATAGATGAATACCACTGGGTCATTAAACAATAGAACTGGATGTTATAAGTAATTTTCAAGATGCAGAGATTAAATCCCTTAAAAAGCAATAAAGTAAGAATTTAAAAGTCAGGCACCAAAATAGATAAAAAGAGAACTTCTGAAAAATATGTTTGAACATAAAAGAGCAAAGTGCAAAATTACGATCTCAGATTAATAACAAGGCTAAGAAAAGAGACAGAATAAATCAGAGGATACGAGCAATTTACAAAAGGACCTGAATGAGGGCTGAGGATCTGATAGGTGCTACTTTCTAATGTTAGTCTACAAATACAACTCAGGAGTTGTGGGGTTAGTGCCGTACTCAAGGTGTAGTTGAGAATTTTGCCAAATGAATACAGTGTAATTTGTAATGAATACAGTATAACACATGCCCAAAAGTGAGGACGGACCGCGATGTGGACCATTCAGTGGACCACTATGATCAACTGAAGAAATTTCTAGCTTCAACAGTTGTAGTAATATAAAGCAATAAAATGAGTAGACAATGTCTCAATTATAAAATATAAAATATTAGTATTTGAGTACTTAGTAATATAAACCTGCAATTGAATAAATATGTGGGGAATGATTAACAAAGCTCACGATTTTCAGAATATTTTTTATTTGATCAAGTAACTGTACCATGATTTTCAACCTTAAGTCTGTCCAGTGATTGTTTTAAGATGGCAATGTAAATAGGTATGATTAAATATATAAAGAAAAAAATTGACACTTTCTTAAGTCAAAGTCAATAAGTAATCAAAGAAATATAAATTAAAACAATGACTTCTCAGCATCCATGTCAAAATACCATTATGACTAGTCCTTTTCTTCATGTAAGCATTTTATGCCAGTGCTCAGCTTTGGCAATTAATTAGACAAGAGGGGAATTTCAGATGTAACTTGTATAGCTACAATTTATCGTTTCTGGTTCTGTAGCTAGGCTTTGGGGCTCAGAGCACATTGCTAAGTATAACTCTGAGAGACTAGGGGAGGCAATTGAAGAACATATGAATACTCTGTCTCAACATTCAAATAAAAACAGAACCTTAAGAGCAAGTGTGTCATATTATCCGTCAGTTACTTTGTCAGCTCCTCCATAAAGAAACTCTTGTATGTTTATTGAATATATACTCATCAAATGGTTGTTAAACTTCTGGATGTGGGAAATCCAACTGTGGAAAAAATATATATTTGTATACTAGGTGTTTAACTCAAAGTTGGAGAACAATGATAATAGTATGCAAATTAATATTAAATCTCTAATAATGGTGGTTATAAAATAGCAATAGTTTTTTTTTGCTTTGCTAAAATTTACATCTGAGGTCATTTTAATATGTGTACAAAGCATAGGCTTAAGTTACAGTCCCAGAATCCACATGAAAGTTCACAATTATCTGTAATACATGCTCAGGGGATCTGATGCTCTAATCTGGCCTCTGTGGGCACCACACTGTACAAGGAGACAGACATACAAATAAGAAGAGCACCCATACATATAAAATAAGATAAAATCAATGAGATGAAATATAAAAAGTAAATGAAATACTGTGCAAAAATTTACCTGTCAAAAACATTTGGCATTTTATGTACGTATATATAATCATTTCTATATTCTTTCAAAAATTTATTTTTTAACCATGAGTCCCTCCCTGCCCCTCTCCCTCTCCCTCTCTCCTTCTCCCTCTCTGCATGTGTGAGTGTCTGTGTGTGTGTGTGTGTACATGAGTGCAGTTGCCCATAGAGACTGTAAGAGGACAGAAAATCTCCTGGAGCTGCGGTTGCAGGCAATTATGAGCTGCCAAATGAGGTTACTGTCAACCAAACTCAGATTCTCTGGAACAACAGTGAATCTTCTTAACTGCAGAGCTGTCTCTCTAGTCCCTAATACTACATTCTTCCATCTACTCTCTAGAACAACATGTTCACCCTTTGCAAAGATAATATTCTAACCCAGTTTATAATGATAATATGCCTTATATTCTCAAGGAAAACTGGGAAAGCAATTTTAGTATCAGTATTAAAACTCATCTATACTCTTGGAAGACATATAAATTATTACTACTTATAGAATTATATTTTCTGCATTTCTTATAATTATCCACATGAAAGTTTATCTCTATATAACCTTTGACAATCAGTACATTTTACAATCCTAAAGATGAAATATGAACATTTAGTGAATACATGAACTATAAATAAACATAATTGTTAAATGCTGCATAGTTCTGCATATTTTTGCATAACTTTTCCTATGACATTGGCACTGTCATCTATTTAGTTATTCATGAACAATTATGTTTTTAATCAAAATATTATAAATGCTATTAAAATAAATGATTGTATGCATTTGCATGAATTTTAAAATTATAAAAGAACTTTTTTAGAATTTATAATTCTATGTGAAATACCTAATATTATTTTTACTTATTTATTTTTTGAGATTATATTATAATTACATCATTTCCCTCTTTCCTTTGTACCTCTAACCCTTCCCATATATGCTCTCCCACCTTAATCTCTTCCAAATACATTCCTTCTTTTTCATTAATGGTTTTACAGTCCTAAAGGATACTTCTACAATACCTAAGGTTTTAATAGGTCTTTGCATATAGTGTAAAGGTTGTTTTTCCTCTTTGAAATGAAGATGCTCCTAACAACACATCGAAAATTAATTGCTGATAGGTTATCAGGGTATTGTTGATTTAAAAAGAAACAGAAAGGGTATTTATTGATGATTTTTGGACTTGAGCAATCCCCAAAGCAGAAAAGGAAAGGTTAACTCACAGGGTACCATGATCTCATCGCATGTGAGGTCAGAGAAATCTTGGGAAAGGCAAAGGATTGTTATAAAATAAAGGAAAAAAAAAACAATTCAAGGAAATGACTTCTTTGATTGGAAGTCTTGCCTATTTTCCAAGTCCATGATTGGTCATTAATGGATACATTCATTGTTTAAAGAATAATCAAGGCAGTCTTGTTTCTTCCCCTTTTACAAACTGAACAAATGAAAAGAAAAAGTTACGTGAAAGAGCTTTCCATTTCTCACGAAGTCATTGTCAGCACAGACATGCAGCTGTGGGCAATATAATTGAAGAAGCTGGCTGTCAGCAGTGGGCACTTCTGGACGACATAGGTAAGAACATCTGTCAAGGATAAGTTGGCATGTAAACAGCGAGTTTTCACTAGGAGGCATGGAAGTGTACTGCCCAGGGTCTCCAATATATTTGGAAGTACATGCAAGTCAGTCATTCAAAATATAGGAGACATCAGGAACAGTATAAATCTCTGTAATACTCGAGATATATTCTGCACCTTTTGATATATATATCATTAATTACTTTTTCATATAGTATTAACTGAATTTCAAGTAAATATTCACCTGGAGAGAGAAACTTTCTGAGGACTGTATTTACAGTTTCATTATTGAGAGGACTTAGATTATTCGAATTTGTAATTTTAGAGTTTTCTGTATCACTCTACTGAAGCAAGCATACGTTACTCTTATAGGATGTTCTTATGTCATGATAATAGTTTAAAATGTAAATGTATGACATGAGTGTAAGTAGCACTATTGCTTAGGTATGATTTTGGAGTGTGTGTGTGTGTGTGTGTGTGTGTGTGTGCGTGTGTGTGTGTATAAGCCAGAAAAGGGCATCAGATTATCAGATTGCCTGTACCTGGAGTGACACACAGTTGCAAGCTGCCTGATTTTGGGGTCAGAAACTGAACTCAACTCCTCTGCAATAGCAGAATATGAACTGAAACTCTAAGCTATTTCTCAAACATCACATGGAGGACCATAATTAAAAAGGGAGTGTATCACTATTTGTGATTACTTTGTCATTTATGAATGAAGAATTGGATTTTATCCATGAAAAACTCTAAAAGGATATGTTATTTCCTTACTTCCTACTCCCAAATTCTCAGAACAAAGACTGCAGGAGCCTAATACGACTGAAGCTCCATATTAAAATGAAAGGGGTGGTATTTGAAAACAAGAATTCAGGTTACTTATCAAACACTTCTTCAGTAGTTAAAATGATTTTTCTATTTCTAATTATTAGAATATGCAGGGGAAATGCTTTAGATTTTTAAATTGAAAATTTTAAACAAGAGACAAAATTATGTTAAAATCTGGTCACAAAGAAAACACAAACATTTATATTTCACTGATACTCTAGTAAACATCTATCAAGACTCTGGAGAGATGGCCCTGTAGATAAGAGCACTTGCTGAACAGGCATGAAGCCCTGAAATAATATTCAAGCATACAAATTGAAAAAAACTAGTGCAGTGTTGCTGGGAAATGAAAGCCACATGCCTAAACTCCAGGTTCAGTGAAAGACTCTATCTCAAGGGAATAGGGAAAGGATGGAAGAGCAGGTCATCCAATATCCTCCTCTTACCTCCACAAGTGCACACAGGTGTACACACACATATACACATGTACACACGCATGTGCATAGTTTCTCTCATACACACACACACACTTGTGCATAGTCTGTCTCTCTCTCACACAACATAGACACACACATGTGCATATTATCTCTTTCACACACACATATACATACATGGGCCCCCCCATATACACACACACAAATGCAGTCTTTCTCTTTCACACAAACATGTATAATATATCTCTCTCTTGCACTTTCTCTCACACACACCCACACACACCAATGCATAGTCTCTCTCTCACATTAACACATGTATATAACTTCTCTCTCTCTCTCTCACACACACACACATGCACATACACATGCACACATGAAGACATGCACAGAATTTTTCATACTTTTATGATAATATTTTCCTATAGCCACCACATAAATATACATATATATAAATATATATATACACAGACACACACAGACACACACACATATATATACATATATATATATATATATATATATATATATATATATATATAATTTTCCAAATAAAAGCAGAAGAATGAATCAATTCAAATAAAAGTGGGATCTATCATTCAAAATGTGAGTTGTTATATTTACTTCATTTTTAATATAATAGTTCTGCCAGTAAATTTGTATATATTTGCACTTAAAATTTCTAGTCCTGTTGTGGAATGCTCAAGCCCCATTTTAAGTGTTCTTTACTGTTAGTACATTTTTGAAAAAAAATTCATTTCATATGTGTGAGTGTGGTACATATGGCACTTTGTGTGTGTGGAAGTCTGAGGACAACATTTGCAAATCTGTTCTGCCTCCTACTGTGTTGAGGAAGGATCTCTTCTGGTGTCTGTAATGTAAGCTGTACACTCTAGGCTAGTTGGACCAAGGCAGTTCTACTGTCTCTAACTTCCAACTTACTGTAGGATTGCTGGTATTACAAAAACACATTATAGTATCTGAGGTTTTTTATTATATTTTTACTTTGTGTTGTTTGACTACGGGTGGTGGTGTGTGTGTGTGTGTGTGTGTGTGTGTGTGTGTGTGTGTGTGTGACGGCCCAAGTGTGGAAGTCAGAGGACAACTTGCATGAGTTGGTTCTGTCCTCCTGCTATGTGGATCCCTGGGATCACACTCAGGATTTTAGGCCTGGTCGTAGTTTCATGTACCCACCAAGCCATGCTGCTGGCTATAATATAACGAAGTTTGAATTTTTATGTCTTCCATTTATCAAAGTTGGGTCACCAGACCTGTGTGAATAGTGCTTCAATCCATCGAGCCCTCTCCCTAGTCCCTGTCCTTTAAGTATAATATTATTTATCTCTGAAGATTTATTTAATATTATCATAATATTTTGCTGCCACAAAACTTTCTGTATATGATAATGCATAAAACACTGAGGATGGATATTAAATAATATGATGATGGGGTGAGAGAAGAAGATAAATGTCCCAACTACATGCTATATATGCTTTCCAAAGCCCATTTTTCTTTAGATTGTGTATCATGCTATTATAAAATACCATGAATTGGGTCGCTGAAAACCAACAACCTAAGCTTATTACAGTTCTGAGGATGTCAATGGCCAATATCAAGAGAAACAAAGATTTGCTGCCTACATGAGTATAGCTTCCTAGACATAGTTTTAATGTGTGCTACATGACATTACCTACCCTCTCCTCTTAGTGAGGAAGAAGGTGGTGAGCAGATCTATTTTCTCCTGCTGCTCTCTGTGTATTCGAATAGAACTCAGAATTTCAGTCTTGTGGGCAAGCATCTGTATACACAGATCAATTGTGGTTGTCTGAATGTATCTCTTAAGAATGCAGTTTATATCTTGGTAGTGGGAACTTTTGCCAATATGTTAATTTGTACCACTAATTCAAAAGGATTTTTACCAACATAAAACTTTATTCTCAGCTTCACTATTAAATTTATGATAATAGATTTAACTCATATAATTTTACACATTTTTAGATGGCATTGTTAGCCTTAGGATGGCTAACTACAACCAGTTACGTGTATAGGATTGTTATTTTAACATGGTATTACCAGTTCTCCTGCTTGTGATTCTTCACAGACCTCTAAATAAACTTCACAAAGCAGTATTCCTTAATTATTTGTGTACATGATGGGTCCATTATATCACATACAGTGCTATAAATCTGCCACAGCCTACTATTCTAATGCCCTTGGAACCTCTACTCTCTACTCTCTGATGCCCTTGGAACCTAGAGAAAAAGGATGCAATAACCAGTTATTTGGCAAAACCAAAAAGTCGCTATAAGCCATCTCTTAAGGACCTTATAAATTTCTTCTGTATGTTACCATTATGCAAAAGAGCAATTATAAGAACAAATAAATAGTCTGGGTGTGGAGTA
The DNA here is from genome assembly GCA_026225945.1 of Cricetomys ansorgei. NCBI lineage: Eukaryota > Metazoa > Chordata > Mammalia > Rodentia > Nesomyidae > Cricetomys > Cricetomys ansorgei. Next base: position 1,297,550 of record JAMJFZ010003624.1, read on the forward strand.
GCTGCCTTTAATCCCAGCACTTGGATAAAAGAGGAAAACAGATCTTTGTGAGTTCAAGGATATCTTGGTCTACATAGTGAGTTCAAGGGCAGCCCAAGCTACACAATGATATCTTGTCTCAACTTAAAAGAAAAAAATCTAACCAATAACTCAATTTGTGGATATATTCTGCTTCATTAGTGTGAAATAATTCAAAGAGAGTACATGAACTTTATGATTAAGTAAACACAAGAACCTTAGAGAAAGGACAGAGAGAGAGAGAAATGATTGAGAGCATTGACTTTTATAAAGGCTTTTGCATACCTCCTCTTGTAGGTAGAATGTTGCCTTTTTTTCTTGGTTAAAAAATAGTCTGCATTTATTTTTCCTCACAAAAGTGTTATCTTCCCAAAGCCAGCACAGTCTCACACTGGGTAGAGCCTTTGGGAAAGCAGGAAAAAAAGATTAATAACTGTAGATTGTTTTAAGTGTAATTAAGGGTCTGAGAAATTTCAAAATCCAATAGAACAACTGTTGTGTTCCCCACAGGGCTCTGTGACAAATGCATCCATTTGGACACGTGGGTAACTCGCATGGAGAGATAATGAGGGAGTCAATAGTCCATGGTGATTGGTGTAGTAGGTAACAAATTACTTTCCCTTCTTCTTTCACTTGTGGTCCCTTAGGGGCAGCCTCATAAATAGATGGATTTAGAGCTTCAGGTTTAGTGAGTGCTGAGAAGTAGGAAAAATTTATCCTCATCCCAAACAAGATCTTTTCCCCTGGAATTTAGTAGTAGAACAAATAAGAAAAACTGTTTGGTAAAGGTGTCTACAAAATCATGCTATCTAACTTGAATTTTTTTTTTATTTTTTTCATCCTGAATTGGCCCATGTATTAAAGTTGATAGATTAATTTCACATTGGACATATGTCTCTTCAATTTTTTCTCTGCCTTTGTTCTCTATAGTAGACACATTTGGTTATTAGCTGCATGATAGACCACCAATCAGAGACGCATACCATTTATCTAAGAATGTTGTTTTCTGAAAACAAAAAAAATCACCTACATTCAGCAACACCAAGTCATTCTGAAATATCTAGGAAGTATTATCCCTCATGTTGCAAAATTGAAATTTAGTTTATAAGTTTGTAGTGTTGCTTTTATTTTGGTCTCCACATATCTTTAAATTAGTGTGCCTCTTGGTACTTTGGATGAAAGAATTAACCATCATTTGTTTATTCCAGATATCAAAAAGTGCAGCAAAGTAACCAAATATTTTGAACTTGTCCATATGCAGATTATAATTTAATAGGAAATAAGATGAACATTTTCTAGTTTATTATTTATATGTAACAATTTATATAACATCTTTTAATTATCTAAAATGCTTAAGTGCATCTATGTGTCTGTGTGTTTGTTAGCCATGTGTACATTTGATTCAAGCCTAGAAGACAGTTTCAGATCCAACGGAGTTGAAATTATAGATAGTTGAGAACTACCCAGACTGGGAACAAGAAATAGACATCACATCCTCTAGAAGTGAGGAAGAACTTAACCTCCAAGTCATGTTTATTGCCAGTATATGATAGTTCTATAAATAACATTTCAGATACAAAAAAGGATGCTATAAAATTCTATTCAAGCTTCACTGAAAAACCTTTGGACTAAGAAAGTAGCTAAGAAAGTATCCCTAGTGTGCCCATGGAAATAGAAAATTACACATAGTGTGCCTGTCCAAACAGAGAAATGCATGCTGTCATGGAACATCTGAAGATCTGTGAAAAGAAAATGAGGCATGTATCAAATAGGTTTTTGAAGGCTTAACGTTAACATGAAAATACATAGTTATTGACACTTACTGAGACCTGGATTAATTCTGAATTTTCAGGAGGGAAAAAAAAACTGAAAAATTGAAAAACCAAAATTATTACAACAATAAAAATAAGGAAAAATTTGAACGTACTTGTCTTAGAAAAATATTAATGAGTCAATACAAAAACCCATAGAAGGAAAGAACAATAAAAATCATAAGTCAAAGTAATGAAATGAAACAAACAAATAAAATCCATAGGCTCAATTAATCAGATTTAGTCTTTAAAATAATGAATGTCTCAGGTTTATAGCATGACATATGCTTAAAGGGAACATTACAACAAAAACATTGAAATTGGGCAACAGTTGAACAATTGAAAACTTATATTCCATCAAAATGAAAATTCTAGAAAAAACTGATGAATTTCTAATGATTATTTGAAGTACTTTTTATTATTATTGTTGTTGCTGTTGTTGTTGTTGTTACTCTGTGTGTGTACCTGTAGGTGGGTACTCAGACCCCTGCCATCATCCTTATTAAGCTTTGTACGTATGTGTATATGTGTATATACGTATATATGTACATGTATGTTGTGTTCACACTTGAAATCCCGAACAGCTTTTTCCCATCTTCAGTAAAATTTCCTCACTTTTAGGTAATGACTCTGGCAGTTTACAGAGCTTCGTATTCACATCAGACTGATAAAATTACCAGTTTTAAAAGCCTACTCTCATAATTCACTTCACTTGCAAGAATTGTAATTTATGGCCACACATATTATTTCCTCCCTGTGTACATCGTATGTCTTCTACTTTTCATACTTAGTATACGTAATTCATCATTGTAATTATTTTCTAATAAATACCAGCCACTCTATTACCACTCAGTAATTCTCTGATATTCTGAATGCACATAAATATTTTTCTTTTAATAATATGTTAATTATATGATGCTTTAAGATTTTTTATTAATTGTACTCAAATGTTTGTTATGTAAATATCATGTACACTTTTAGTACACCCCACTATCATTTTTTATACTCCATGTTTTCTCTACCTCTTCTCTGCTTCCTCTTCTGATTCCTAATATTTCCCCTTTGAGTTTTTCTGTGCTTTCCTTCCTAGCTTGCAGCTTTGAACGAAGGCATGTGATATTTGTCTGTTGTAGTGACTCATTTCATTTAGCATCACATTAAACTGGAAAGAATAGAACAAAACTCTGTTGTGCCTATTTATTACATTTTATACATCTATTTATTTCTTGCTGCATGTCTAGGGTGAGTCCATTATTGTGAATCACACGTATCTCCAGAGTAAACTGACTGAGTAGGTGGGTGTGCGTGAAGGTTACATTCCTAAAACTCATACTGTTGAATTACATAGAAACTCTATTTAATTTTTATTTTTACCAATCTTTACACTTGTTTCCATGGGAACTGGACCAACTTACATTTCTACAAATAGGATACATGCATTGGTTTTCCTACCATCTGTACTTGCATTTGTTATTCTTTGTTTTCTTAAAAATAACCATTATTTTCATGGGTGAGATGAAATACTGATATAGTTTTGATTTAAATTTTCATCATGATTATTGAAACATTTTGAAACTATTGAAACCTTTTCCCTATATTGCCTATTGTACTATATCATTTGAAAGTTTTATATTCATTTCTATTGCTCCCCTGCTGATAGAACTTTTGGACTTTGATAATTTTTGAGGTCATTGTACATCGTGAATATTAATCCATTTTTGGTGAGTAATTTGGAAGTGTGTTTCTGCGTTTCTCTCATTCTCTGTGTCTCTGCCTCTCAATCTGTCTTTCTCTCTCTGTGTATGTAAGTATGTGCTAAAAAGTCGAAATTGCAGTGAGTTGTGACTGTAAATGTGCACCAATTTTATTCATTTGGGCACTTTTTCTTGGGAGTCAAGTTAAGGTAATAAAATAGTACAAACTTAACTGATTAACAAGTACCATATACCCCTGTGTTGGGTATGAAAATTGATTCCACTCATTTGATAATCCATTTTATCAGGAAAAGTGACAACGAGAAGTATTCTAGAAAAAAATCCAACTTGAATCCTAAAATCAGAAAACTAAATGACCCAATATATTTAGAAATGGAGGATTAATGTGGTATTAGTTGAACAATTTTGAAGATGCAATAGGGAGCCACTAGGATAACATTTTAAAGCATATGATTATTTTCACTATGTCATGTTTATGTCTAGAAGACTTTTAACATGAGAAGTTCTTGACCTAATCTGCTTCTCTGCTTCTCCTCTGGTGATTTCAATGGGATACAAACAAAACAAAACAATTGCATAAAACTATTTCTTCCCTTTGCCTGTCCTGGTTGTTGTGGTGATTCATCTACCACTAAGATGGGGGTGGGGAGGAGGGAGATATTCACACAGTGATAACAACTTTGACTTTACCCACTCCCCAACTTTGATCCTGCCCTTACTAATACTACATATATGAGAAAGTGCCAGCACTTTCAAGCATTTGGTCCATTGTAACGTTCTCAAATACTGCCTCACCTGTCAGCAAGTCACTGACTCACTCTTAGAAAGATTCCCTAGAATATTAGTAACTTTCTTCTTATTCCCAGTTTTTAGAGATGCTTCTACGTTTAATATTTTCCTAACTCCAATACAAAATCATGGATATTTGATTTAAGTAACTGTGATCACATCATTTTTTTCGGGTAGACTCTTAGTAAAATTGTTATAACAAAATTCCTCAAGTCATGTGTGTGTGTCCCTACAGGACACAGATACAAGTAATAAAAAAAATTGGAAGACGACTTTGTAAAATAATGAGTCTCATGTCAAGTGATTTACATAAAGGAAACACAGACTAGTGAAGACAGGAAGAATGATAAAATGCAATGTAATAAAAAAATTAAGGGTGAGAAAGATGACTCAATGGGAAAAGGTGTTGTACTTTAGCTCCATGACCTGAGTGTGATCCACAGAACCACAGGTAGGAAGGAGCAAACAACCTCAGACAAAAATTTCCTTTGGCCTCCATGTATTTGCCATGATACTTGTATTCCCCCACACAGGAAAGTAAATAAACAAATAATATTTTTAAATTAAACAAGTATTTTCAAGTTAGGCTTTGTCCTCATTACACAGAACAACTTTAGGATTATCTAACTTTAAATACAAATGTTGGAAGGAAAATATTTTTATCACTCATACACATTTAAAATTACTAATCAGAATGTATAGCCATATCTTTTTCAAGAAATTTAAATATGTTGTTTTTAAATAGAACATGAGGGAAAGCAAAATATCACTAGGAATTGACATGAGATTTATAAAGATTTTTTTTTAGAAAAAAATCAGTAGGATTTGACTTGAGAATCATAAAGTATTTTTCAAGAAAAGTGTGTTGATAATGTCATGAAAAGTAATGAAAATGCATAGTAGAATTAAATATGATAATGGTGTAATCAGAGGCAAAAATACTAAACAGAAGAGAAATTATTTTTTGAGGAAAAAGTTAATAGAGATCATTGATATTCTCAAATTTTGGTTTTAGAATACTAATGAAGTATTCACTCCAGCGGTATGTTTACAAAGAACAAATGACCTTTACCAGAAAAGTCATTTAAAACTTGATTCTGATGATAATTTTCACTAAATACATTCCAATTGTATGGCTCCTTAGATTTATGACTTATTTTAAATCTTTGCTTAGGGCAGACAAAGGGGAGTAGAGCCATACACAGCATATTTCTTCAGATACAAGCAAATAAATGCTGAACCTTGAGATTTGTTCATCATAGAGGTAGTCATATTTATATAAACAAAAGCAACAGTTACTTATTTAATGAATATTTTTCAAGCATCTCTCAAAGGGCAGAAACCATAATCACTACAAAAAATGGAGCACAAAGGAAGGAGATCATGACTTTTCTATGACATTGGAAAAATGAAAATATAAGATATGGAATTAAATACCATTTGTTCTTCTAGTCTATGTGTAGAAAAATATCTGATCAAGGACAAAAGAGGCTATTCTAGGAGGTGGTATTTAATAATAAATGAAGGTATTTTCCAACTAGGTATTTGTAGATATTGTTCCTAAAATAATCACAAAAGAAAAATGTTTCCATGAATGTATTTGATAAAATATCTTTAGGTACCAGAAAAAAGACAAGAGGAAGAAACACTTATCTTAAACACTTAGCTTTTTAATTTTAAAAAATTGTTAAGTAGGTGTACTGTATTTACATCAGTATCCCCAACTTTCCAATTCTACCCTGCTCCCCATCAGCTCTGTCTTGAATTCGTGGGAGATAGATGATAGGTAGATATATAGAAAGACAGATGATAGATAGACAGATAGATAGATAGATAGATAGATAGATAGATAGATAGATAGATAGATAGATAGATAGAACGAACATGCTGAGTCCATTAATGTTGTTCAAAGTATGAATTCTTAAGGCTAAGAACTTGGTGTTGGATCATTATTTCGGGGCCTCATCCCTGGAGAAGACTGATTCTTCTCTCCCTCTCCCAGCAGTTATTAATTGCCTATTAGCTTTTTCATCTTGAAGGGGCACCTTATAGAGTTTCCCCACCCAGAATCACCCTGAGAGTTGAGAAATATGAAAAATGCTTGAATGTGTGTCTAGAAACACAGTGAAAAAGAGCAGTAGAGACAAGGTGGGTGAAGCATCTTTGAGACAGTTAAGCTTTGTTCCTTAAGAGCTAATAATGACTGTGAATATGCAGTACACAGGTGTTTGGCGACAATAATTGTTGTCTCTAACATGCCATGTTGTGGGTTTTGGGGAATGTCATCATGTCAAGTTTTCTCATTCTTTTAACCTTCAATATCACTTCACTCTGTAAGGTACTTCTAGATCTCAAAATTACGTCTCTCAGCTTCAGTGGCGTTGCCATGATTAAATGGATTTCTTCAGAAAGAAATCACAAAGGAATTTTCCTTTTTTATAGGCATTAGTTCTTCAAAATAATTTTTTTATTTTGACATTTTCATTCATGTGCATAAGCTATTTTAATCATATTTATTTTCCCTATCAACTACTATTATGAACAATTGGTGAACTTTTATGAACAGTTGGTGAACTTTTATGAACAATTGGTAAACTTTTATTAACAATTGGTGAATTTTGGACTTGATACTTGATATTATGGGGCACTTGCAGTCACAAAGACTTTTGAACTGCATGAGCAGTCTGCTGAACTTTGGATTTGATATTTGACAGACTATAACTTTATGTCTTAGCTTCATTTGATTGAGTCAATATTGTTCTTATTTTAAACAAAAAGGGTGAGATGTTGTGGTATGCTTAGTTGTGGATATTATCTTAGTTAAGATTAGTCTCTTACTTGTTTACACCTCTGTGCCATCCCCAGCTTCCAGCCCTCAATCCCCTCCTGTATCTTAATTTACCTTTCCTGCGTCTTCTTTCTTCTTTTCTTCTTTTTTCTGCCTTGGCTCTTGCTGTCCCGTGTTGTCTGTCATTTCCCTGTAGACTGTGCGTCTGGACTCTGCTGTCCTGTGTTGTCTGTCTTTTTGTTTGTCTTCTTTCTTTTTTTCTTCTTTTCTCTCAAGTGTCCTTGCCATGCGTTGGTGCGCCAAGTGTTAAATAACTTTCTGGCGCTTAATGGAGAGTCCAGCGTTGAATTTTCCAATGCTCTTTATTAATCACAAACCATGTCAAATCTCAGGGAAATCTATACCCAGGCAGCTAGCCAGAGCACTCACTCCAAGGCTTCTTCACCCCGTACTCTCCTCCCATTCCTCTCTGCTCCTACTCCCCTCCACCTCCTCCTCCCTCCTCCTTCCTCGCTCCACCCCTCAATCCCCAGGTGTTTTCTTCCTGTTTTCACACAGATCCTCAATCAACAAATAACAAGAACCTCCTGTGGGGGGGTGAAAGCTGGGGATGGTACAGAGGTGTGAACAAGTAAGACACTAATCTTAACTAAGATATTATCTACAACTAAACATACCACAACAAACTACCCTATCTTTTCCTTCCATTCAATTCCATTGCTTTCCTTCTTTGCAAACAATCCCCTTTGCAAATTTTGGTTTAGTTTTTAAATCTAGACTCAGATACACAGAAAGCGTGCCATAATTGTCTTCCACTTCTGGGCTATTTTCCTGGGCATAGTTATCTCCAGATGCACCCATTTCCCTGTAGCTCTATTATTTTTTGTTTGTTGTTTGCTTGTTTGTTTGTTTTTTGTTTGTTTTTCCTATCTGGCTGAATAAAAGAGGATGGTATAATCTAAATATTCTCTTATCCTTCATTTTACTATTGTTGTTCAGGAATCCTGTTATGAAAACAAATATTAGAGTTAAAAATAAAATTGGAAAGTTGGAAATTGGATACCTCATGTCCTAGTTAAGTCTTAACTACCTACTTAATGCAGTGTAGAGTCATCGAAGAAGAAAGCCTCCCCGGAAGGATTTTGGAGATCTGATTGGTCTGTGGGCATGTCTGTGGGAATGCCTTGATTATTAATTGACATAGAGGGCTCAGTCCATTGTGATTGTCACTATTCCCTGAGTATGCGTCCTTTAGCATTAAAGAAGCTAAGTAAAAACCTGAGACATTCACGGAAAGTCCCACATAGTTTCTAATTCAGATTTTCCCTTCTGACAATGATGGGCTGAGACCTGCAAACCAAGTCAATCTTTTTCTCTCATAAGTTCCTTATGGTTGTCGGACCCCCAAAGGCCAAATCGGGATGCCGCACCCCCACAGAGACTCACAGGTGGGATATCGATGCAAATAGCAAGAGGATTTATTCCAACGCACTGGGACCGTTCTAACACGCAGGATAGAAGTGGTCCCAAGGAGCAAAAAGCAAGCCTTTTTATTTACAGTCCAAAGGGTTGCTAGGCACAAACCAAGTTGGTACAAGTTGATTGGTCCCTGAACTGTTCTTTATCCTGATAGGTCGGGGCCAGTTAACCTTTAAACTGATTGGTGTTAGCATATAGCAAGGTCACGGGCTCCTAAAAAGAATAGAAGCTCAAGGTTCCGGTCAACTGGGTGGAGGGAACTCTTTAGCCCAAGGCCGTGGGCCGTCTATGGAGGAGGGGGGAGCTCTCTAGCCCAAGGCCATCTTGTTTGTCTTAGAAAATGTTTTCTTACAGAAGTTATTTTTAAGCTTCTGCCTACAACTTGGGCCTAGTGTCAAGGGTCTCAAACCCCTAGTGTCAAGGGTCTCAAACCTCACATGATCAGAATTCCTATTGCAGAACCAAGAATGAACTGAGACAATTTGGAATATAAGAATGTGAATGGAGATATGATGTGAAGGGCAGGGAGGCTGGTTGTACCAGGTGCTACTGAAATTTCCCTCAACATCTCTGTACCCATGCTCAGGAACTTGACTTGAGGAGAGTTGTTTTCCAAGCATAGTCTTCTGTATTAGCACTCTAGTCTCTCAGATGCTTCAGATGCACATTATTTCAAATCCACATTATTTCTCTGATGCCATGAAAATTTATTCAGTGACATAAGACATTCTAATGATGGAAAATTAATACCTGTCGGAGTCTCCACTGAGGTGCATGAACCCAGAGAAAACATTTCTGCACAACATCCTGTGGCTGGCTGATATCAAGACAAGTTTTCTTTGTCTCCCTGGAGGAGTCTAGAAGAATTAATTCCCACATCTCTACTGTGGTAAGTTTCTAAGCAATAACTTTTGATTAGTTTTATATATTTTCTTCTTGACCCCTTCTCTTTGTTATCCACAGGAGTTTCCTAAAATTTCTTTCCTTCTGAGCCATTTGTATCTAATTTCTTGTCTTATCAGATTTTGAGGAATGTGTAAGCATAACTACTTAGGAAAAACTTAGAAATCTTGGTGCAATTTTGTTTTGAAAAATAAACTAATGAACACTGAACAATGCAGGTGTTTCACTGCAACACATGAGTAGGCATTTTCCTCTATCAGCCAATGGAAAACAATTGTACTCAGTTGTTTAAAGTATGACATCTTTGCTATAGTTGATTATTTAGATTAATTTATTTATTCTGTGTATATGAGTACTCTGTCTTCATGCACACAAGAAGTGAGAGTCAGAACCTACTACGCAGAACTTCTGAAAGAGCAGCTGGTGCTCTTCTGAGCCCTCTTTCCAGCCCCCTATATTTGATTTTTCAGGTTGTGTAAGTGTGATTGGAAGTGTCTTATCATTGGTTTTATGCATGAAAGAAGAAGAAAAAGAAGTGTATGCAGAGGATTCAATTAGTGATTTCATTATAGATATGGCCTAGATGAAACAGCATCACTATCCCTGACTCTGGAAATCAAAGATCAGAAATGTAATTCTCTAGTTCTTACATACATGTAATTTCCAATTGACAGTACTGGATAGAAGGAATAACAGCCTAGAGATCCAAAACATTGGTTCTCATTCTCAAATGTTATTATTAGTGAAATGTGCTTTTATCTACCTTTTGTCTGTGAAGTACAATCAGGAAATGACTAAAACACAGCTGAGGAATCAAAGTTTCTTGGACACTTCATGCAATTTAAGAGTCATCTGTTCAATTATATTTTATTCAGCAATAATATCCAGGCTTTAAATGTATTTCAATCATGAGATGAAATTGTAATGATATATATGTATATATATATATATATATATATATATATATATATATATATATATATAGCTCCTCATTTGAGTCTATGTCTCCATCATCAAGATTCACAATAGTCAAGTATTTTCATGTTGATAAATATATGCAAGTAATTCTACATTTTAACATCTAAAATGACCTCTTTTAAACAATGTCAAGAAGATTCCTCCTGATGTTTCTCTAGACAAATTTTTATGTTTTTGGTCTTATGTCTAACCATTTAATTCATTTTTTAGTTGGAGTTTCATAGTGTATAGGATATGGGTAGTTTTATTCTTCTATATATGAATAATGTAAATATCCAGATTTCTAAATACACACAAACACACATAGACACACACACACACACACACACACACAAGGAATATCAAATCGTTTTCAAGTTCTATCACAATGCTCTTTGAAATAACACAGCTTTGTTGTGCATTTTGAAATCAAGTATATTGCTTCCATGCTGCCAGCATTGTTCTTATGGATCAATAATCGTTTTAATTCTCACTCTGCTTACCTTATTTCAGATGAATTTTAGACTATCTTTATATGTTTTTCTAAATAAGAATCTATGAATTACTACTTTTTGTACTTTCTGTGGGGAATTTATCCTTAGAATGACCTTGGAGAGAACAGAGCTCCGAAAGTCCAGTTTCTTGGAATGAAGTCAGAGAAGCTAAAATTAAATTTCAGTTACCAAAAGTTTTCATTTGTTAGTCTTTGCTTTTACAATCTGAAGTATCAAGTTGATTTTTCATAAATAGTTGCCTGAGAAATACTGGAATAGGACAAGGAAAGGACTGATCTGATCACGCAGAACAACAACAAAACCAAACAACAACAACAAATTCAAACATTAGAACTGTGTGATAGTTTTTTGTTTTTCTGTTTTTTGGGGTTTTTTTTTGTAACTTCCTATGGACAGATGTTAGAATTTCCTCAGAGAAAGAGAGAATCCTGGCAGGGATGGAAGCCCCCAGCAGCTAAGGAACACATTTAATAAATTACTTAAATGTTATTTCTCAAAAATGAAGAAAATTATCTGGAGGCAACTCACCTACTAATTATTCTAAAATTATCAAACTAATTAAATGCTTTATTTGTATTTCATACCCTCAAGCCTCACTTTATTTTTAAATATCAAGTTCTGTTAAAAATACTGTTCATTGTAGCTTACGTACTGTGATGTGATTTTATATAAGGTTCTGAGTTCACATACAGAGAACAGTTACTTTTATTCCAGGATCATAATTTAATTTTTCTTCCCAAATCCAATTCCATTTTTTGGCCATTGGCTGGACACGATGCTAATCTGCATGGATTTGTTTCTCATCCTAATATTTAATTTTCTGTTGCTTTACTTAGAATATTTTTCTTTTTATTTGAGAATATCATGCATGCATATACTGTTTAGATCAATTCTACCCCACCTTCCTTCCCCTCCAATTCCACTCTTATTCCTACTATCATCACTCGCCCCTCCATATGTTCTTTCAGAAAACACACTTGCTCTACTTATCATGTTTCCAGTATGTATAAATGTAAAGAATAATCTACTGAATCATGGGTAACTTCTCAGGGGCCACATCACTTGCCAGCGCAGCCTCAGCTAGGGCTGTGACTTTATGAGTCCCTCTTGTTTCCATGATGGAATCACACCTCACTTGATCATCTGAAAATCTTGTGCATGCGGTCATAGTCTCTTGAGTTCATAATTGCAATGACACTTCTTCTCCAAAAAAGAAAGTTATGCTGCACTTGCCTTCTATCTCTGGTTCCTACAATCATTCTTCTTAGTCTTCTGGGAGAGCACTGTACTTTGAGGGGCAGTTTCTGACATTTTATTTAACATGCTAAACTAAAATTTCCATTTAGACAAAGCCAGGTACTCTTCCATGTCACACAATCATGATTCAGCTCTAAGATACATTAGTCCTCCTTTATCTTCTGGGGCTCAGCAGAACACTCACACTTCTTGCTAAAACAAAGAATTTGTGCTCAGATTTCATGTACCTATTAATTGTCCAGATTTTTCTCGTTATCAAAGCTCTAAGCATGATATTTGCCATGTCCTTTTCTTCAGTGAACTCTGTATTGAAAGGGGAAATGCAATGTCCTATTTACAGCATTGACTCAACTATAAAGCAGGGAGTTAATTTGATGAAGTTATCCTTCCAATACTCAAGACAAAAGGCTTTAAGAGATCCCCTTGGAAGGCAAGATGTCAGCAGGGAAGATGGCAGAGTCTCATTGGGGCTCTGGCCATTGGCCCTGCTGCCTCATCAATACAGTTACTTCTGACACCTTGCTTCATGGACACAGGGAAACTATTCTGTCAGCAGAGAAAAATTTTGAGAATTAAGTGTGATTGCAAAGACAACACACATGGAAAACTTGCTTCCTATGAGGGTAAAGAGGAAAGATTGCAATTAAGTGGTGTACACAGTTGAGTTATAGAGCTGGAGTCCTAGCAGAATCAGGTGCTGGGGTCCCCCTAGGATGCAGAGGCCACTGCCACCCCCCCCAACATATGCACTGTCACACTGGTTTCAGTGGAAAGGATTTCGAGAGTTGAGTGTGGTATGAAGGATAGCAGAGCTCGAAGACAAACTGCCAATGAGGAGAGAGAGGAAAGATGGCAGGGTGTAGCTGGGTGCACAGCTGAGATGTAGAAGGAAAGTCCTGGGGGATCAGATGCATAGGTCCACCAGGGAGGCAGTGCCCACTGCCACCAACCCCAACAACCCACCTTGCTGCAGGCAGAGAGAATCTGAACTGGAAGCATAGTCACTGGGCACTGGCATTACCAAGAAGGCAGAAAAAAGAGGAAAGTGGAGGGAGCTCTGCAGAACAGGAAACTGTGGTGAGCACTGCTGAGAAATGTATGGCTGGGAAGAGGGGACTTGGAAAGCATGAGTGTGCATCCAAACTAGAAGGGGGACTACATACCCAGCAACCATCAAAGGAGAGCTGCTGCTCTTGTTGATGAGGTGGCAGCTCCTGGCACCCTTTTGGGATGAGGAAAGCATAGACTTAAGTGCTGCTTGTTTGTAGGGACACAAGGCCTGAGGAGGCAGGACATTCTGGTGCCACCAACATCCTGCCAAACTGCAGGAGCACCCTGGATCAGGAAGATAGAAAGATTTCTCAGATGGAGAAAGTCTCATCTTCTGGGCACCATCTCTGAGTGATGCCAGACTGGCTGCTTCACTACCTAACATACAGAAGCAGAGCCTCTGTTCCCAGCGCTAAGGTTGCTGTTCATAGCACCCTCCCTGATGGCGTAGAGCAGAGCTTGGACTTCAGCACTGCCAGTGGGATGTGGACTGCAGTCAGAAGGCCTGAGGTGACAGATCAAATGGTGCTAAGGGCAGGATGTGGTCCAACAACCTGGACTCTGAGCAGGTCCTGCCCATTGGTAAGCTTCCAAACATCAGGATCACTGTGATCCAGAGCAACCAGCAAGATGTCCCAGCTAAAAGAAATAATTGCATCATCTTCAGGGTGAGGTCTCCACACAAGAGACCAAAATTCAGGTTACCACTAGACCTGACTGGTAGCCTCACTGCCTGCCATCCTGGAGCCAAGCTGCTGCTCTTGTGGCTATGGCTGCTGCTTGGGATGCCCTTTCTGGTGGAATGGGGGAAAGCACAGACTGCAGTGATGCCACAGGGCTACAGGCACAGGGGCCAAGGTGGCAAGATGGATTGACAGTTGGGGTAGGGACAGGTCCTAGATGCCTAGAGCCTCAATGGGATCCCCTTTTGTCTATAGGATGTCCTGGTGCCTGTGGGTTGCCTGGGAACTTGCAGGAGGCCCTGGTGCCTGAAGGATGTTCTGGTGCCTGCAAGATGCTCTGGTGGCTGTGAGTGGCCCTGCTACCTGTGGGTTGTTCAGATGCAGGTGGAATGCCTTTGATTGTCTGTGAGAAGACTGGGTATCTCCATGATGTCTGAGTGACTATGGGTTGGCTGTGTGCCTGTATGGTTCCTGGGTATCTGTGCAATTCTCTGGTGCCTATAAGAGTTCCAGGTGTCTGTGTGTTGGGGGGTGCCTGAAGGATGTCTGGAAGCCTGAATGAGGCACTGCTGCCTTTGGGAGGTCCTGATGACTCCCAGGTGACTGTGTGCCTGTATGATGACCTGTTGCCTTCAGGATGCCCTGGTGCTTGCAGGATAACAGGGAGATTTTTCAGTGCCTAGGTTTGGATGTTAACATCCAACTTCGGGTAAAACTCTTATCATGCTTCATCTCCAGCTAGTATTGGTCAGGTCAAAGCTCACAATCACAGCAGCCTTCTGCCTCCAAAGACCGTGGTAAAGTCTTCCATCCATGTGCCTGCCTCACAAGCTTGACTTAATTTTATTTCACTTTATTTTTATTTTTTGAGGGCACAAGGTTGGTAGTGTGGAAAAGGGAAGAAAAGGAAGAGGGTGGGGTGTTATCGAGATACACTGCATGAATCTCAAATGATTAACAAAAAGTATTAAAAATAATTTAAAAATTTTAAAAGAGTTTCCCAAGTTCTGACAATTTATTTTAGCTTTCTTAGAAACAGAAATCTGAGTCCTTCAATCAAGAATGCTAAGTCCAGGTGGGTGCAAGGACTTCCACAATGCTCAAGGGCCCAGAAGTATCTATTTCTAGAAAAGGTGCATTTCTGAGGATGATAACTCTTCTTTCCATGAAACACTGCTCATTATGCAATTTCCCTTACGTCAGCTAAAAATAATGTCTAGAATATTAAATGCCTCAAATACTGTACAAGAAGTGAATTTGTCCCACAGATAAGATCTAGTTTTCATGTTCTCTTTCCTGGTTTTATTGTAGACCGAACTAGAACTAATGGGTTATTGACACTTGAAACACTGAAGAATCTGCAGATGTAAGCAAATAACTATGGGGAGACATAGACAGCCATGCCTAACAGCAAAGAGAAAAATCTGGATATATTCACAGAAAAGATTACCTTACCCTCAATCAAAGGCCTTGTGATTCATAAAGATATGCACAGATCAAGTGTGCACGCTGAATGTTAGACTCTAAATCTGAGAATGCTATGGTAGGTAAATAGTAAGACCTTGCAGTTGAGAGTACAGTATTTCTAAAATATTGTGGCCATCATTATTAGAGTGAAAGAAAGGAAAATTCCCAATCCCTGCTTTTATATCAGAGTTTCTAAAGAGTTGTTTGTTTTTTTTTTAGTAGAAGCCTCATAGTAATTTTTTAGTCTGTGTTTTTCTTTTCCTAAAATTTGTTGATCATAAAGGAGGAAAATGCTATATTTCATGGTAGCAAGGGAGGTAAGAACTTGTTACCTCAAAGAAATACTCTTGTTTTCACCCTTCATTGAATAATATTTCAAATATTCAGCATCTCTGTCTAATTCAGACTTTGATGATGTTGGTCCCTATACCTCTAATAAGGGTCTCTGTCTACTACGTCACTGTCTGTGCAACACTATCTCAGAAAATTTCTCATACTCAATTTACCCTAAAGCCCTGCCTAATGCTATGTCCTTGATTAAAGTTAGCCTCTTAGTGGACTACAGTACTCCTGTTCCTGACAATTCTACTCCAATACAGGAAAGAGGAAGTACTGTCTAAATTATCCCTCACATTCAGGCATAGGCCATTCATAATCATCTTTAGCAAAGCAGACATTAACTTGCTCATAATGAGAATCTCATCGTCTACTCAGGCTACATGAAGACCTTACTTATAAGATCCCACACAGGATTCTCCTACCACAGAAAGACTTTGTATCCACTACCAGAAAAATTTAAGAACTTCAGGCCATAGAGTTTCTTGGGTTGCTTGAATGAAAAGTCTATGTCCTTAATTTTTTAGCATCTCTCTCTTTAGTTCTCATTTTGTAACTCAAAAGCTTTCCTTTCTTCTGGATGGATGATATCAATGATGTTCATTCATGTTACAGAAACATCTTAAATAAGCTTAAACCATTTTTGTATCATTTCCTGATATCTGATCCCTTATGGAACATGAAGTTTTTCTCCTGTTAATAGTTGTACGTTACACATAGGTTTATGCTGGTGCTTCGTCTTTCAACAAAGCTCTCCTTGAATTTCCAACATAAGCATGGATTCTGAATCCACGCTTATTCATCAAAACCCAACTCAACAGTCAATTTTCCATGAATATTTCTAATTTTCTTTCATAAAGTCTGTTCAAATCATCAAATTATATTTTGTATATATCATATTAATATATGATAGTGGTTAATTTTCTGATGAAAAGTTAGACATTAATGAGCTTGAGAGATGGCGCAGTACTTAAGAATGTGCACTACAATTGTAGCAGACCTGCCTCACAAACATCTGTAAATCCAGCTTTAGGGGATCAAGTACTTCTGGTCTTCAGGTACTTGAAGCAATGTGTACATTCTCACAAAGACACACACAGACACAAAATTATAAAACAAGTAAACGTTTACAAAATTAAACATTGATATATGCAAGTGAGTATCTAAGATTGATGTAAATATAAATGTGCCTTCTGTACATTGTCTCATAGAGTCTCAGACACAACCATACCTGGTATACAAATGCAAAGAATATTTTGAAAGAGTGATAATTGAGTTCTTCTTCTAGTCTTAAGAAAGCTAAATAGAACTCCCTACCTTCTCACTCTTATCTGACAGGAGTCTTTAAACTGGATGGCCAAAACTCTCTTGTAATATGTGTCTTTGTAACTGTGTGGAATTTGGTGATACAAGAAAAAAATAGACTAATCTCATTTAACTGACAGAACCTTTAGCTGATCAAACAAGAACAGAAAGCACAAGGTATAATACCCCTGGAACCCTACATTCAATGAAACTAGGCTTGAAGTATTTATTTATTTGATCAAGTATTTTTAACAGCAAATATGCTTTCCAAGATTTCATTATGATTATGTTGTCCACATGGACATTTAAAATTCTTTTATTATAATATAAGTTTTGTTCTTAAAATGACTATTTTTCTTTTTCTACAAAAATGTTTACTTAGAATCACTATTAATTTGACTGTTCAAAGATTGTATTTAAGTGTAAAAAATACTTCATTTGCAAACCTGTGTACCTTTATGTAATTTAATTATCAAAGTAGAAACCTTTATGAACTGATTGTTTTTTCTAAGGATAAAAATCCATATATTGAAAATCTACCTCTCTCTCTGTTCCTACTAGGATTTGAGGGCGTTGAAAGCTAGATAAAGTCATTTATGAGGTAAAACCCTCATAAATTAGGTCCATGCCCTTGAAAATACCATGAGAGTAGTCACTTCTTCAGTTATATATCATGAATAAATAAATACAAAAATACATATGTACATAGATACATACATGCATACATACAAATAATTAATTTTAGAGATGAGGTTCCCAACTTCAGAACACCCATATTTCTACCGTAATATCAGACCTCCATAATGGTGTGAAACAGATTTCTGTTGCTAACAAGCTGGACATCCTTTGATGATTTGTTGTTCACTCTGAAAAAAAAAAACTAACATAATTTGACAAAAGTTATCTTGTTATTTTAAGCTCACACTAAATTCATTTGTATTTCTTGCATAATTAGTGCTTCTAAAACTTTAGTATATTGTCTTTAAAATTAGAATATGATCAAAAATTTTGTGTGAAAATTTTCAAATACAAATAATTATAAAAATGTATTTTTAGATAGATTTATATGGCAGCAAGATTACACCAGGTATATAAAATTGAAATTATGAAGCCAAGTAACCTAAGGAAAATTATTAATCAAAGGAAATTTCTCCATATCTCTTTTTTCTCCAACAATTTCATTTTCCCCCAAAACAGCTGCACCAAATATTGGGATTACAAGAGGTCATCAGCATGGTTGTTTGTCCTATGTTTCCTAAGCTGGTAGAACGCTTTCCTTAATTTTTTTTTCATACTACAACTTAAATTCTTACATTAGAGGAATTTCAAGTGAATAATTACTAATTTACACTGAAATTATTTAAAAGAATGTTTTATATAATATGCCTTGTAGCATGAATCCCTAAATATATAAACCAGATTGTGTAATAGCTATTGTATAATTACAGACACATCTAATTCTCATTTCCATGCTTGGTAATAAAATTATTTTAATTTTTCAGTCCATGAAACAAAATCCACAAAAGTTGTGACAATGATGTGAAAAATATACTTTGGAGAGAAGTAACATCTTCAACAAATGATGATGAGACTAGATCAGCATCTCAGACCCTGTACTAAATCAACTCTAAATCAGCCAAGAACCTCGACAAAAGATCTGAAACTCTGCATCTGTTAGAGAAAAGATATGAATATATTTCTGTATGTAGACTTAGGTAGGGGGTACCTGAAAAGTACTCCTGACCCGCATGAAATAAGATGAACGATTCACAAATGAGATTTCACTAAATTTAGGTTTTTATAGAGCATTAAAAACTGTCTACCATGTAAAGAAGCTGCTGAGAGAATAGAATAGAATATTTCCTAGTTATACATCAAACAGAAGTTTAAAATATAGGAAATAGAAAGAACTGACCAACAAAGATACAAAAAAAAACCCCAATTAAAAAGAGGTATTACTATGAAGGAAAGGAAAAAAAAATGGAAAGGGGTATATTTACCTAGCAATGGGGAAGTGAATGCAATACCAAAGAATTAAAGTTATATCACTGGAGGGTGATAATGGTAACCACAAGAGCTATGGACAGAAACAACTACAACAACCAATTGAATCAACAACAAAACCAAAGATCCCACTACTTGCCATGGGAAACCTCCCTGATACTTTTTGGTCAGGGAGTGAGAGAGTATCCTAACATCACAGGCTATCACTGTTACACTTGGTTGCCTCCCACGACTTGAAGATGAGATCCTATTGCTACAGCTCACATGTAGGATATAGGACTTGGAGATAGTCAACTGGAACTGACCTGGAAGCCTCCTTCCTGAAAACTGGCTCTCATAATATCTGAAATTGATCTGCAAGGTGCCAATGGAGCAAAGCAATGAAGAGTTCCACAAAGCTTTAATACAATAAATGACACTAATTTTCACCAAGGCTGCAACATGGTGCAACAGTGGCACTTATGCACTGAGGATACCAAGCAACTTTCTGTTTGGACTTAAGACCTGATCAATATGAGAAAAGTGTATGTTTGGTGCTGTAAACTTAGCAAACTGCTTGTAACTAGCAAGACCATGGAACCTAGAAGATAATTTACTTTCACTTTCCCAATCCACTATAACCTCTAATTGTATCTTTAATATTTATCCTTAATCCCACAGACAAGTGTAGCTTTACCTTGGCATCAAAACATGTTTTTCAAGTTGATGGAGACCATTACAGTAGAAGGTGGTCAAAGAAAGACTGCCTATGGATAGACCAGTCACTGTTGATCCCTACAGCTTAGCCCCTACACCTAAGGATCAGATAATATCACAGAAGATGAGGATAAAAAGTTTGTAAGGACCAGAGGACTAATGGCTTCTATATGTTAAAGGAAAGCTGCACTCATGGAATGTCAGCATTGTGGCTACCTACACAAAATCTGCAAAAAATAACATACCAATTCGGATGGGGCAAATCTCACAAGATCCTATCCTTAAGTGAAGAGAATTGGAACAATTAATGATTGCTGAGAAAGGAAGAATATTGCTTCTCAGGGGTTAGACACCTGATAGGTTATCCAATTCCAAGAAATCAATAGTAAACAAATGAGGTACACTAAACGAAATAGAATGGCAAGATGTATGTGTGTGGGAGGTAGTGTAGCAATAATAAAGGAAGAGCAATCATAAGTCTGAGGCAGGGAACAGGAGTTGTATAGCTGAAACAGAGGAGTAGAAATGTTAAATATAGTTGTCATGTATTAAATTTTCATAAAACATGTTTTAAAAATGGGGGAGGTTGTAATTGGCTTATGGAATTAAACAGAAATTTCTCAAAATAAATAACATATTTAATTATTAAGATGTGATTAGGCTTTGATTATATTAAGACAAAATCATTCTGTAATAATTGTAAACTATAGAAACCAAGCTTGGAGCCATATATAGTTATCTTTTAACTAGCCTTGTGGCCTAATTCATACAAAATATATGGTATGCATTTCATTTGTATAGTTTGATATTATAGTAGAACTTTTAACCTTTTAATCCAGCAGCATGACTGTCTAGCAAAGAATGACAGGCCTATGTGATAGCTAGGAAGGGAGACTAAAAGCCATGGGTTCCATCTAAATTGATAAAGATTCCATCTGAGTAAGAGAAGCTTCCTAGATACCAACTGCTAACATGGAAGGCATAGGCATGAATCAAAGAAGTAAGAGGCACAGAAAGACAACAAAAAGATGATCCCCTTACCGTGTAACAGCACAAGAAACTGGCTGAAGAAAGAGAGAAAATAGTTTGTCAGACTGGAAAACCTTGATGCTGATACACTTGCTGAAAAAATATTGAAGAGGATTCGACAAATGATTAGGACTGACAGTTCCTTCAATTTTGGAAGACCAACACATCAGTGATAGCTATTACACCTGAAGTAGATCTTCAGAAGGACATTCAGACTGATAATTTTATGGGACTAATACAAGCATTCTATAGAACTTTGGACTTGAACAAATACACTTGTTCTATTATAATAGTTAAACTGTGTTATTGTCATAGCACAATTTATAGCACAAGCAGAAATGGGAAGATGTACAGAACTATTTAATCCTTATAACCAGCAGCATGGATATTCTAGAAAAGAATCACATTGAAAGGCCTGCGTGAAAGCTAGGAAAAGATCACAACCAAAAGCCTGTAAGAAGGGGTTGCATTCAGAGGCCTGTGTGATCCAGAACAAATGCAGAAAGAATGTTAGTCTGATTAATCCTGTCCTCTGTGCTAATGCTAGGTGAAAGTGATTTCTGTGGTTAAGGCAATGTATCCATGCCTTTAACCCCAACTCTTAGGATATAAAAGGAGGCTCTCAGTTCACAGGAGTTAGTTCAGACAGAGACAGATCTCAGAGAGTAGAAGAAGAGCTCCAAGAGAAGACAGCAGAGCTCAGAGAGAGAAGCAGGGAAGAAGCAGAAGCATAAAGCACAGAGAGAGAAGTGAGGTAGAAGCAGATGGGAAGCAGACACAAAGACAGAGTTCATAGAGGAAAGCAAGGTAGAAGTAGATGGGAAGCAGAGAAATCATAGAGGAGAAGCAGAGTTAGTTTAGCTGGGCAGTTTGAGTGCAGTCAGCTCATAGAAGCCAAGAAAAGCAGATCCAGTCCAGAGAAAGCAGAGAATCAGAAGCAGACAGTTTTATGATTTACAGTTTGAAGTTCACAATACAGCTCAGAGTAAAAAGAAGTAGTTCAGAAGATATCTAAACAGAGTGAGCTCAGTCAGAAGTTAAATCTCAGAGGCTGAAACATTCTAGTTTTAGATTTGAAGTTTAAATTGTACAGAGGCTGAAGACTTACAGGTCTAGGCTTAAGGTTAAATTGTACAGAGGTTGAATCCATCAAGGACCAGGGATTGAATAATAAAGAATAAACTGTTCTCTGCCATGAACCCTTAATAATAATAATAAATATAAAATCAATTCTTACAGCTCTATCTACACATATCATTGACAAATACATGTATATGTGTAACTAACACTATAATGTACTACAATATTACAGTGCGACTTCATTCCAGATGACTAGAAGCATATTCTTAAGATTTAATATGAATAGAAGAAAGTATACCATCTTGGGTTTTCAGCTCTCAAATCCATATTTATCATTTTAAGTCCAGTGCTTTTCACAGCTACGCTTAAGTAGGACTTCATTGTCACTTCTTTCTTCTAAAGGCAAAATGAACTTCTACAAGACTCAGCTGCTGCAAGGTATTTATTTTTAGATGATGAATACTTATATCCATACATATTTTATAAGAAATAAGAATTCATTAATGCATAGTAGTTTCTGTCAGCATATTGTGTGTGTGTTTATGATGTGTGTTTGTATTTGTGTGTGGAAGGGCCCTTTTGCATATGTCTGATAACAATCTCAGGTTTTGCTCCCCACCTTTTCCACTGTGTGATGTAGATTCTCTTTGTTTTTGTTGTTTTCCATTGTGCTAAATACTCCAGGATGTCAGGTGCAAGTCAGGGATTATACTGTCTTAATCTCTAATATCATCATCCAAGGACTGGAATTACTGACAGTCTATGCTGTATACTTTTTGTGAGTTCTATGGATTCAAACTCATATCATCATGCTTTTAAAATCTGCAACTTTTTCATCATCTTTTCTGAGCCACCATCCCAGACCCTAGTTTGATTTTTAATACTCCAGTTAGGATACAGGAATGCCATCAGTGAATCAGTAGGTAAAGTTGCTGTGGTAAGTCTATATGATATTAAGCAGTAAGAAGGAATAGAATGGATGGGGAAAATAGTTCAGTGGATAAGGGTAAGTACTACTCTTGAAGAGGACCTGGCTTAACTCTTAGCATGTATGTGGGGGACTCCCAATCACATGTAACTTCAATCCCAGGGGACCCAAGATATCTGGTCTTCAGAGGCACTGCCCTCACATGCACATAATGGCACATAGGGTGTGCATGCACTTGCACATAGGCACACACACACATACAGAGAGAGAGAGAGAGAGTGTGTGTGTGTGTGTTTAAAAATAAGATCTTTTAAAAGGAATGATTACTACTATCACAGAACCTGAAAAAGCAACATAGTTAATGTATACTCTAAATCCAAGGTGAGACTCTATAATTAGATTCTTCCCCTTTTTTGTTTATTTTGAGTTGTAAAGAAATTACTACAAAGATTTTATCTTTTCCATTCATTGCTAAAACTAAAGGAAAGAATGGTTGTCAGGAATGTTTTCGGCACTTCTAACTGAAGTTAAGGTAAAAGTTCCCATACTGGGAAGTCAGTGCATTGAAAACAGAACAAATTCACTTTCTTACCAAAACAAGAACTAGAAAATGTAGTTTGATACATAGTTGATAAGCCCACATTGGTATATTCTTCTCTTCTAATTATAGTATATTGTGCTTTGAATAAAAATATGTATAGCTCTATTTGTCATATACTATGAAACAGAACAGACTGAATTACAGGGAGCTCTGCAGTGAAGCAGAGCAAATACATGTAGAAGCATGCCCATCTTTATGCCCTTCTTCCCAAGTGAAAATGATAGAGATAAAAACTACACTGAGGTATTTACTAGTTTATATCTGATTGTTGAATGTGTCACAGTAGTCAGTCATCATTTTAACAGCTTTGCAGAAGATAATAAATTATATTCTAGGAAAAGTCTAACCTATGCCAAATACATGAGGTGTTGAGATGTGACCAGCTCTCATTTTGATATGTGCAAACACAGCTTTCAAAATTGTGTACTCAGAGCTAAGCATGTCGTGCACACCTTCAATACCAGGAGGAAGTCTGAGGTCTTTCTGTGAATTCACAGCCAGCATGATCGTATTTACACTGAGTTCCAGGACATCCAGGACTACGTAGAGAGATCCTATCTCCCAAAAGCAAGCAAAAGGAAACAAGCAAGCAAGCAAGCATGCAAGCAGACACACAAATCAATAAGCAAATAAACCACAATAACCACTTTGGTGAAATAACACATGCTCATTAAAAAATTGCAAGCTGATTAAAATAAAATGTAGAAAAAGCATAGACTCATAAAGATATGATAGTCATTCCAGATATTATCTATTAATGAAAAACATAATGCTTGTGTATAAGTATACTGGTGAGCAGAACTGAGTAATAATTATGTATATTTATATAGTATTTTCATAATTAAATATTTATATTTGTACTAGTGTGTGTGTATGTATGGTTGTATATACATATAAAATTATGAATATTAAACATTAATTTAACAAAGTCAAATATGGTGAGATAGAAAAAATAGCTAGATTTAAATGTTGTATGTGTTCTTCATTGAATTACATTGTCCTATTACTTTATCCATATATGTAATGTAAGATAAAATTTAAATCTTTTGAGTCACTAATAGCACGTTTCAATTGAAGGAGTCTATAAGGGCTTTAACATAGAGAAAGCATGAACAAGTGACAGAAATGGGAGCACCATAATCCTTTGTGTTCCTCTGTTTCAAGGCCCGTGTACTATCGCCGCATGACAGCTTCATCCTGAGCAGCAGCTGCCCTTTACTCATTCAGCACATCTTCACTGCTTCCTTCTCTTCACTGTGTTTCCTTGGTTGACTGCATTGCATCACTTTTTTTCCCAAAGGGCAAATAGATTCTGTTTTCTCTACACTAAATGACAGAAACAGAATCATTTATGTTTTTGCAAAGCTACAGCGTGGTCAACTAAAATGAAGAAGAAAGACACCTTAAATATTTGTGTGCTTGGTGTATTCTCTAAAACTTGATGAGTGTGTCTTGAAAACACTTAGCTCTTAGCTCACAGCGCATGCTCAGCCATCATCGGAGAGGCTTCTTCCTGCAGCGGATCAGGAACAAAGACCTACAAAGACCACAGACAGACATTTTGCAGAGAATGAAAGACCTTGGAACACTCACCAGTAAATGGAATGTCAACAAATCCATTCCCTCAGGGCACAGGAAACCCCGTGGAAGAAGAGGCAGATAGAGTGTAATACCAGAAGCGATAGAGGACACCAAGGAAACAAAGCCCTACAAATCAACTTGAGATCACACATTCAAACTCACGAAGAATCAGGCAGCATGCACAGGGTGTCCGTAGGTCTGCAATCGTAACCGAAAAGGAATGACACAGTCATGAGGAAGAACATAATCCTAGCAATATTGTTTGAGGAGACATATACACGACTTAGAATTGAAAACTAGATGGCTAAACACACTCACTAATGTGAAGAAAGTCTAGATCATTAGATGCTGGAAGGACAATTTATAGAAAAAAAGCCAGAGTTCAGCAGTTACTACTAGAGTACTTGGATAGCTGAGTGAGACTACATAGAGTACTTGGGTAGCTGAGTGAGATTTCCTTGAATAAACTATTGGAAATGAGTTTTCATGTCAGAATTTAATCGATTTAAACAAAGACAATGGATTTTTTTAAAAAAAAATCAACTTCTCAAGCAACAGACCAGGAGAACAATGATACATATGCTCACTTCAGTGAGTCTGAATAATGAATGAAAGCAAGTGGGGTGGGGGTTGGAGAGATGGATCAGCAGTCAAGGAGACTACTGGCTCTTCCACAACTGCTCTTCCAGAGGACCCAAGTTCAATTCCCAGCACCCATATGGCAGTCTATAACTGTTCCATAGAATCCCTCCAGCACCCTCACACGGACACACATGTAGGCAAAACACCAATGCACATGAAATAAAAATAAAACAAAATAAACTTTAAAAAGTGATGAGGACTCATGGTGATAGGATATTTAAGCGGGGATTATCTCTAAAAAGTATCATATCTGAGACTTGCATAAATTGTTTTTGCTATGTTATATTAAATATAATATAAACACTCATAATTTTACTTTTTTAGATTGTTCCATGTAAATCTGTTTTTCATGATTTTTAGTGTTAAAATATTTTCCTTTTTATGTAATTAAACATACTTAAAACTTTGACAAAAGAGAAAGAACATGACCCTAATTTTGTTTGACATCTAGCTCACATTACGCAAAAAACCTACTATAGTATTATATAACATATTATGTAAGAGCAGAAGTTATGTTTTAAATTTTACTCTGTCTAAGAGACCTAGGAACAAGGACATAACTCCCTGGAGTGCTAGGTGGGGCTGTTCAGGTGAGATAATCTTGAATCTCCTTTGCCCAAGGACACAACCTCTTGGATTGTTGGGTAGGAAGAGTCTAGATTCCAAGTTGACCCTACTGCACTGGATGTGCTCCAAATGTACCAGATGTGCTTGGTTACTTGTAGCAGGAGATAACTCAGACAGGAAGGAAGTTCATCAGGATAGATGTTTGCCTCTGCTTGGACCTAAGGGACAGGTGCCTTTGTAAGCACCTGCCCCACATGACACTGTGCCATTCTATGGGAACTCAGGAGGTAAGAGGCTCACACCATGAGTACCCCAGAATGGATCTGGTCAGAATACATCTTTCAGGCTTTTATTTCATTTAATTACAGCTTGCTTGCTTCAAATTTGGCTTAATTGTCGTGGTCTCTTTCTCAACTGGATTTGGGCTTTATACATACATTTTTGGAAAACAAAAGCATGCATACAAATATACACAGTGTTATCACATGTGTATAAGCACATATAGCTTTTTTCATAAAATTATCATAAACTCAAGTAAAGAAAGATAAAACTTTGAGGAGAAAGTTATTTCTATATTTTTCTATTCACAAAGAGTAATATAAAAATCTCTATTGAATCTCAAAACAGAGAATGCATCCAATTAAAATTTAATTCTACCACATTGTTAGCTTAAGGATTATTTACATAATATTGTAGACATATATAAATAATTCATTTGTTACTAATTAGGAGCTCCTGCATTGCCTTCTCAAGTTCTGTTTAACAAGCATCTGCAGACCTTCATAAAGCTGAAAACTGTAGACGTAGTTAAGGGAGAGCAAGGGTAATCAATTATTGAGATTTGTCTTAGTAGATACTCAAAGTTCTTGAAATAAATCTTGTTTAAAATAATAAAAAATATTTATTTTATGTCAATTATGAGAGTGATATGTAAATTGCACCAAATTTATCATTCTCTTCTTATTCCCATTGGGACCAATCATCTATTCAGAGAATATGAGTTTCTGTCAGGATGTAGGCTCTTTAACTAAAGATGGTTAAAGCCTGAGTAGATGATATTCATGCAGAAATACTGTCAGTCAATATATTGTGTTGATACATATTTTCATTTATATTATTTGATCTAAGGAAATGCATCTGGAAATGAATTTACCTTTAACTCTTTATGACAATGATTCTGGTAACACTGTTTTGAGACGGCTTAATAGTGCTTGTTACCAAGTTTAACAACTTGAGTTCAATCTCTTGAACGTACATAGTGGAAAGACATGCTTATTAAATATTTAGTAACTTCACCATGTAAACTGTGACATCCAAAAGTTTCTTTTCCTGTTTGGCAACAAACACACACACAAAATCAAAACAAAAAGATAAACAATGAAAAATAAACTTAAAGAATTATGTTATGGGTTACTCTGTAAATGTGTAAAATTAAATTCATGAGTTCATATTTTGCTGACTTCTCTTTAAGCAAATTATCAACTCTAGCCAGGCAGTGGTGATTCATGGCTTTAATCCCAGCAATGGGATTCATAGGCAGGCATATCTCTGTGAGGTCAAGGTTAGCCTGGCCTACAGAGCAAGTTCTAGCACAGCCAGAGTTACAACAGGAAAACAGAATAATAATAATAATCACTCACTATATGTTTTGAAAGATACATAGCAGCTACAATGATAGATAGATGATGCAGAGATATAGTTGGATAACAAATCTACAGAGGATAGATAGAGAGATGATAGTTATTATGTATTAGATGGATAATAGATATACAGAGGATAGATAGATAGTAGAGAGTTCATAGATAATAGAAAAGTGATAGATGGTAGATAAAGGTGATATAGACATGATATATAGATATATGATACATGGTAAATAGATAAATCCATAGATAGATGATAGGTGGTAAATATATAGGTGATGGAAGATGGACAGACAGCATATAGATAGATAGATGACAGATAGATGATAGATAGATAGATAGATGACAGATAGATGATAGATAGATAGATAGATAGATAGATGATAGATAGATGGATGACAGATAGATGATAGATAGATAGATGGATGGATGGATGGTAGATTGAACAATGTTAAACGGAATACAGATGGGTGATGGATTTATTTATACATGATAGGCAGATGTATTAATAGATGATAGATATATGGTAGATAATAGATAATAATACAGTTGATAATAGATAAATCAACAAAGGATAAACAAATGACAGATTAGCTAGTTTTGGAAGTTGTACAGCCCTATTACAAGCCCTTTGCAAACTGCAGGCCCAGTAATGCCAACATTCTGTCTAGGTCTAAGTCCATAAGCTTTAGAAGCAGGCAGGCTAGTAGAGATTATGTTCTGTTATTTGTGCTTTGAACAGACCTCCACCTGATTCAATAGTGCCTGTTTGCATTGAGTGAGGATTTTCTCTAAGTCTATAAACCACGCAAAAATCTTTTCTGGACACATTATCCAGAATAGGTATATAAAGGTGATACTTGACCAGTTCTCTAGATCTATTTTTTAATCTAGTGAAGCTGACAACTAAGATTAATCATAACAGTGGGAAATATAATATTTTTCATAACTTCAAAAAAAGCACTTTTCAGTGGAGTATTATTTCAACATAGATTCTTTTTCTTTTCTTCCCTCCTCCCCACCCTGTGAAACTTCTTGAAGTGTGCCTTTATTTAAAAGTTGTTCCCTTTATTCTTTACATTTTTTTAACTAGTTTTTCACTGCTGCCACTGCATAAAATTCCTCTTGCCGGGAACAGTAGAAACACCCACTAGTAAATGAAGTGATGGGTTTCAGATTCTATCCTATTTCAACTATATGCAGAGGTTCTGGGTGATCATTCATTCCTTCCTTATCTTAAATAAAAGTCTTTCCATGATATCATGATATGATGCCCTATTCTGCTAATTACAACTCTTTCCCATTCCCCCTTTAGACTTTACTCTCTACTGTATAATCTTGTCATAGGGAATAAGTGCATAAGGAAATTTCACCAACCTATCTCCATTCCACTATGATAAATGATACCTACTTTCCAATAAGATGTCATCTGATCTTAAGTGTTGAAGGTCACAGTGATGACATCATCCTTCATGCCCTATATTTGCCCTATATTAAATAACCCTTCAACCCAGTTGCTTACTTGAGATCTGATGTTGATCTCTTCAAGGCATTGCTGGTATGACAAGAAAAACCTTAACTCCCTGTTTATCACCAGCTCCTCACTAGTCCTCCTGTCGTATCTCTCCATAGATTATTTTCCAATTCAGCTGTAACACTGTCCTCTGTTATTTTTAAAAATTCTTGGCTTGCATGAACCTCAGAGGTTTTTTTCTGGGTGTTATCTTTATTATAATAGCTCATGTCTTTTTTTTATTTTGGGCTTCATGAAAATATGTCTTAAAATAGGAATTCTTGTATTTGTCTTAAAGTTCCTTCTGTTACTCGAATGACTTACTTTCCCTTTTCCGTTGCCTTAACTCTTACTATTATCCACAGTATATAGTATACTTATATATCTTGTCCATTGTCTGTTGATCACAAGGAAAATATAAGATTTTGGAAAAATATGATTGTGATATTGTGTTGTTCAAAATACTAATTAGCAGTGAAGGGTGTTCGTAGTCAATAATAAGCTGTTAGTAAATATCTAATAACTGTTCACTTTCCATTTGGTGAGGCGGTATCAAGAAGTAGGGGAAGTATGAATCCATAGACTGTGAATCGTAATCCTTACAGAACTTAGACTCAAACCATTCATCCATCAGTCCTTCCTCCACCCATGTAGACATTCATCCCCCTCAAGATATGATAAATTCGGTGAAATCATAAATCAAAGAAAAGTTTTATGAGATGTAATATATTAAATACACACACACAAATATATATATATATATATATATATATATATATATATATATATATATATATATATATATACACACACACACACACACACACACACACATATATGTACTTGATTTAATAAAAATATCCCTACAGGGCAATGGAAGCATTTTATTTTCATGAGTGTGGGCAAGCACATGCCATAGCACAGGTGTAGAGACCAAAGGAGGCCAAAGAACAACTTAACATTCATCCTCACCTTGCTTGTCTTTTGTTGTTCCTCCTACCACCTCACTGTATCAACACAGAGGCAACTAGTGCAGATCACTGTCTAGCTTTATTTTGTTTCTGGGTATTGGAATCTAGATCTTCCTGCTTACCTATCTATCAAATCCTTTACCCACAGACCCATCTCACCATCCTGTTCTATACTTGTAAATGTAGCAAAAAATAAATGATTTAAAGACATTACAAATATCAGATATGACACCCAAACTCATTTCAATGAAGTGGAAAATAAACAACTTTGGAAGATTGTCTCCATGAAAATATTTACTCCCAATTGTGGAATATTTAATTCTTTAATCAGACAGCATGGCTGGTATAAGGTAGAAAGAATCCTGGTACACACCTTTAATCCCAATATTCAGAAAAGAGTGGCAGCCAACACCTTTGATCCCAGCACTCAGAAACCAGTGGTAGAAAATACCTTTCACAGTATTCAGAAGGCAATGTTGGTCCATGCCTTTAATCCCTAAGACAGAAACAGAGTGTAGAAGAAGACACAGGAAACAGAAAGAATCAGTGTCACATAATAAGTGACATCTGAGTCAGAGAGAATGGCAGATAAAGGGACAAATCAGAGGAAGAATTAGCAGAGTCAGAGTAAGGATGAGCCATCTCTCATAAAAGAAAGGTGGGCTCTCAGGTCAGAGCAGAGTCAGTTACACAGGCAGTAAGTATAAGGTAAGAAGTATGAAGCAGGCAGAAGAAGAATAAGACACAAAGAAAATGAAGCAATCTGACTGAGGAGGAGAGAGACTGTCTGAGGGCAGTGTGGAGCAATGAGAGCTCAGGGAGAGAGACAGAGACACAAAGGCAGCTCAGAGAAAAGTCAGTATCAGATGAGTTAGTGAGTCAGTTTGAAGCCAAGCAGAGTAGTTTAGTCTGAGGCAGTCAGAGAATCCACGAGAGTTTGCCAACATCTGAAGAGATCAAGCAGAAAAAGTCAGTGGACTCAGATGATCAGTTTGGGCCCACGCTTGGAGGAGAGTTTGGGCCAGAAAAATGAGTAAAATGAGTTAAACCAGAGGAGTCAGGGTTCAGAAGGATCTAGTCAGAGTGGCTCAGAGTGGCAGAAAGCTGTGGAGGTCAATAAGATAGTATGGAGATTTAAATGTTCTAGATTGTACAGAGCCCGAGGCCTTCCATTTCTAGGCTTAAGACTAGATTGTAAGGTGACTTAAGCACTCCAGAGGTCTAGGACTAGAGCTGGTTATTTAATTAGGCCAAAGAATCAAAAGCCTTTAAACCCGAACCAACATCTACATCTGGTGTGAAATTATGTCAACACCCAATGAAACCTCTTGCTTCTGCCAGAAGGATTATGTTCCCCAGTTACTTGTTCATCATTCTACCAACCTGTGAAAACACTGTGCTTTCACTGCTGTAGATATTGTGAGTTTAAAAGGTTTGTGGTCTCATATTTGAAGTCAAACACTGCATTTAGATGTTGTGGTATTCCCATCTAAATTCATAAATATTTAAATTTTAATTACTTTCTTTGTGTTTTTTTTCTTTTATATTACTTAGGTCTTTCAAGTAACAGCTTAAATCCTATAATGATGAATAAATTTTAATATAATTCAAAACATAGAAATATACTAACTTTGAAATAGATTAGAGCAACCAGACACAAACATATATTACACATATTTGCACAAAATTAAATAAATCTATCTTTTGTCACTAGAGAAAACTGAAACTCAGATTTTATGCTATAATGTACTACTGGAGAAAAAAAAATAAGAGATAAGAATTCAGCTGAACATTTCTGAGAAAGTATATATCTCGAATGTTTGACTTTGTTAAGCAAAAATTGAGACTTAAATGCTGCTGAGGACCTTTCCTCTGAGAGAGTGTTTCAGAGATGCAGAAAAAATAATGAAAAAAATAATCTGTTGACGCTTTATTTAATACCACAATCTCAGCAGAGCAGCAGAAGCTTTATTTTTCTTCTGACACTTATGGAAACAATGGTGATTTAAAGAGATTGTAAAATCTGGAGGTGACTCTCTTCCCTCTGCTACATCTTGTATTCATACATATGAAAATAAAATAGTAGAATATGAGTTTGCTTCTTTTTTGAAAAGCAAACAAGCATACAAAGAAACAAACAAAAACAATCTGAATTTTGAACAAAGAAAAAGACCACACAAGAGACACAAACACATATAATAACTCCGAAAAACACAAAATTAGAAATCATAAAATACAAACAAAAGATCAGTAAGACCAAAAATGCCCAAAGAAAGTAATATGAGTTTAAACTCTAAAAAAAAATTTCATTGAGTTCATTTGTGTTGGGCACTTAATGCTGGATATTGGGCTTGTCATTAAGCAAGGTTAATACATCCTTTGATACTCCATTAGAGTGAACTAACTTTCACTTTATAAGCAATTGTCAATTAAAGATAGCTTCTTGGCTAGGGGTGAGAGTCTGTGTCTTCTCCCCTGTTTCAGTGCTGGAACCCCATTGCCTTGAACCTGTGAAAGGTCTGTGCATGCTTCCACCATATCTGTGAGTGTATATGCACATCAGTCTTGTTTCTAGAAGACATGTTGTCTTTGAATCATGCATCCCCTTTGATATTTACAAGTATATTAAAAACACTGATGATTTTTGCTCTTTAAATAAATGATTAAAAGACGTAGTGCAATATTTCCTCTCATCACCTGTAATTTCTAAATGACATCACTGTAAAGATGAATAAGCAGAGTATGGTGAGAAATTATAAGAAAAAGTATCATTATGTTCTTGTTGTTACCAATTACCAATTAATTATTATTAATTATCTATTTATTTTGGAAACCAAATATACTTTGTTAACACCTAGATTATTGATATCTTTTAAAACATCCAAGCTTCTCTTATTTGGAGTTATTCACCATATTTAGCAGGCTATAATAGTATTTACCTTAATATCTTTGTTACTACATTTTACATGTTGTATTCTTCAAGTAACTGAAGACTATTCAATTAAAAGTCATTCAGATCGTTCAGAAACAAACCCATAATAACGTTTATAGGTTGTATTTTACCACAACACTGTTGAATAAATATTTTTTTCTCCCAAAGAACTTATTTAATCATAGTTTTTGACACATATATCAGAAGACTGTTCTTCAGCCTCTAAAAAATCTCTAAGGAGGAAAGAATTTATTTTGTACCTCAGTGTCTTGGAAGCAGGCATTTAAACTGTTTCTTGCACTGGAGCCTTTACACAAGAAAGAGTTGTACTAGATTGTAGTGCAGACAAAACAGCCACAGCTTGGAACAACTTG
Source organism: Cricetomys ansorgei (assembly GCA_026225945.1). Lineage (NCBI taxonomy): Eukaryota > Metazoa > Chordata > Mammalia > Rodentia > Nesomyidae > Cricetomys > Cricetomys ansorgei. Next base: position 1,331,181 of record JAMJFZ010003624.1, read on the forward strand.
TTACTATCGTGTGCCCTTGGATGAAAATATTTTGAAAAGGGAGACTGAGATAATAAGGCCAGAAAATGTAAAAAAAAAAAGGAGAGAAAGCAAATACATTTGAATGACAATATGATTTCAGATCATCAGACTGTCTTCTAGTAAGCATAGCTAGGATAAAGAAAATATTGAGGTTAAAGGGGAAATCTCAAAATTAGATATGTGGATAAATGACATACAGGTATTCTAGCTGAAACTGGGGAAGGTCTTAACCCTTCTCTCTCACTTATTTCACTGATTTAGAAAATCCCCAAAGTCTGATTAAAAATAAATCGCTGAAACTAAGTGGTTCTGTAATGCAATTTACAAAATTGAATCTGAAAAAGATGAAACACCCCACAAATTACATTTTTATACCATAAAGATTAAGAGAACAAGTGAATCATAGAGATTGTCCTATTTCTTAACAGGTAGTAATTTTTATCTAAATAAAGTTTAGTTATATCTAAAAGAAACATTGTAGTTCATGTATCAGAAGACACATAAAATAGGTGTGGTAACAATGAAAGAATCTGTCCCCAATGTATTGATAAAATATGAGGTAAGAATTTGTTTCTATATAAGAATGATATTTTTGTTTTTAAAATGTTTTAAATGTGTATGCATCTGAATATGTGTGGATGCTATGGGAATGTAGGTCCCCACATACACCTGAAGAATATGCTGGCAGTAGCGAGCTGCCTGACCTACGTGTTCTGAGCCTAACTTAGGTCCTCTAGAATAGCAGGAAGAGATCTTCACTGGAGCTGTGTCTCCATTCATGAGAATTTTTTTTTTTAATATGTTAGTCAAAATTAAATGACACTTAGTCTGTATTTGTATAGTTCTTTGATGACCAATCTCTTTTCTGTCCTAAAGTCATGAGAAGAGCTTGCACATTATAACAGTGAAATAATTTTTTTCATAAATTTTTATATTTGCATGTTGTTAATAACCACTGTGTTAGTAATAAGTTAGTAATAAGCTATTTTCAGTTATTAACCACCTCCATCACTCCTACATTACTCACTCCCAAATTCGTTCATTCATTTGTAACAAATTTTCTTCATAATCAAGAAAAACAGACAACCGATTAATATAGATTTGTTTATAATAAAAACTTACAAGTGATTTTTTTCCTGAGGAAGAATACCAAAGAAAATTATCAGAAACTCTTAAAAGATTATAGAAATTATACAACAGGAAAATAGTATACTTTCTCTAGTCCCAGATACAGAAAGAAATGAGTAAATCTAACCCTTTAAAATGGTATATTCTGACATTACACCAGTCTAATCTGTACCCATGGCTTCAGTTTTCAGTCAGACAAGCATGTGTGTTCCTTTGGGTTTTCAGCTCCACATGGGAATGTCCTGCTTACATTAGCAATCAGAATCCTGGAATAACAGGTTAGAAGATCTGAAGTTAATGATCCTGGAAAGAAGAAACATATTTATTATTATGTCATTTGTACTCATTCATCTTTTTTGACTTACATTTATTTCCTTAGGTTATTTTAGATTTTTTTTTTGAAAAATCAATTATCAATATAATGCACTATGATTGATTTTGAGGGAACCGTATCTCACTATGTAGCCCAGGCTGGCCTTGAACTCAGAAATACCTTGCATTAGTCTTACCGTTTTTGAGTTTATAGATATTTAACAGCATGCACACTTCTTATAATTCAATATGAATTAACCAAAAAATGAAACAAATATTTATAGAAGGATACTTTTGTTTTTCCTTGTGGCTCCAGCATTACATGAGAATTTTTGAACTCTTTAGTCTTTTCCTCTGATGAAAACAGACCTTTATCTTTTTTTGTTCCTCTGTTGAAGCAATTATATGCTGCTTGAAGAATATTGTGATTTTATTATTTTCAAAAGAAAAGCACCGAAAATAGAAAAGTATTCTATTTCACCCTGTGAAAATAAATTTTACTTTTTTTTTCTGTTGGATTGAAGTTGTAAGTGATGAATTTATATTTAGCTAGACAACAAAAAGTGTTGTGAATCAAATATTCAAACTTTAAAAGAACATGCCTACAAGTATTTTCAAATGTTCTAGTAAATATTTATTTTGAAGAAATAGATCACATGATTTTACCATTGAACAAAACAACTGTACAGAATTTTAAAGTGAATATAAATGAATATTATTTTAACATGAAAAGTGGAATTATAGAATCCAAAATTTCCCTTTTTAATTCAGATTGAGAAGATTTTAAAGTGATGATCATGGCTGATCCTGGTCATTGGTTAAGAGTGGCAGATGGTATAACAGACCTATTCAAGCCACCTATCCATCTGCTCAGTCAGTTAAGATAGATACATGATTTACCACAAATTCATTGATCATAGTGTTATGCAAAAGCAATATAATCAAGAATTTGATTCACATATGTATCAGAATCGCTGATGTAATTATGTGGTAATAACCCTAGGCAGTAATCAGCATAACAGATGGTGACTTCAATGAACTGAACAAACTATGGCTATAAATACATATCCAACCTTACTTAGGGAGATGTATACATACTACAGTCATTGGATAGCTGCCGTACAGAATAGAATATTCTATTAATTTGTTTATAGTTGACAAGTTCATTTAAAATATGTGAATATATTTCATGTATATTTTAATGAGCATATTTATTAGTATGCATGCCTGTACATGGGTATTTAAGATAATTGATATAATCATATGTAACTCTATAAATAAAAAGATATATCAATCTAATGTACTTATATGAATGGCATCGAATATATGATTTACATATGTGTACCTAGAAAATAATCATAGATATCATATTAAGGAAAATTATCCATTTTCTTTGAGACAGACTCATTGGTTTGGATCAGTAATTGGACTAGACTGGATGATTTCTTTCACCGTCTCCTCAGTGATGGGATTATAGGTGTACAACGCAATGCCAGCCACTTTTGCATGAGTTCTGTGGAGTAAGCTTAGGTTTACCTGTTTATGGGCAAGTTCTTATTCATCTTAGCTATCTCCCAAGCTAAGGTTACATATTTTTAGTACAAGTAATTTTAAACACTTATAAATGTAAAATTGTATGTCTGTTTAGTGTGTGAAATCAGGAAATAAATATGCTTAGGAAACGGTAAAATAAAATACTTATGAGTTGCCTTCTGCAGTAAGATAGTAAGGGTTGGAATGATGATTCATCAGTTAAAAGCATAGGTTGCTCTTGCAAATGTCAGAGTTCAGTTCCTAGCATTTGTATGACAGCTTACAACTAAATATCAACCCCAAGTCGATTCATTGCCTTCTTATGGCCTCTGAGTCACACATATGGTGCAATTACATGCTGATCATTCACTCACATGCATTTTAAAAAAGAGTTTATACTTCAGAAATACTTTCTTTTGTAAACCTCTTAAAATAACTGATATCCTGTATAAATTGTTCATCAACAATAAATTTAGTAACTCAAGTACAAATAAGACCCAGATACAGATGAAGAAGTAAAACCAATGATCATACCTTAACTAAAAATTCAAAGTTTGGCTGCTTATTTAAAATATTTAACTAGTATTCTCAACACTGATGGGAGTCATAAGTCAGGCTCAGAGCAATTGATGATTATACCATATCAAATCTGTGTAACAGTGATTAGTTACAAAAATGTTTTACAGAGAGTAAAAGAGGACTAGCCAAGACCCAAGATATATCTCCTGATATATAGCAGGAACAAAGATAACAATCAGCTATAGAATAAAACAAACCACAGCAAGTATTTGATGAAAATAGCAAACATATTGTAGTTGTCCAAACATAAATAGATTGAATAAGTGTGGTACTAATCACAGTATTTAACAGCTCTACTTCTGTAAATGAAATCATCTATTCATTTTGGAAAGCGTATTGTTAGTTTCCTATAAAGTGAAAATATATATTAGCCATATGATCTGGTTAAAAATATTAAATTAATATATCAGTTGGTCATGAGAAACTAATTAGTTATAGAATAACCTGATTTAGAGCAAAATTTTAATCTATCATGATAATATTCAGATCTGAGGTATGATGGATGAATGCTAATTGACAAATTGCAATCTTTTAGTTTAGGGTTTTTAAAGGAATTACTGAGTAAGTGAATAAGTGTGTCTCTGACTCTTGTTTCTTTTCTTGGGCTCTTTTTATTCTGTTTTGTTCTCTCCAGCGCTCATATGTAGCAGTACGTCTACTGTGGTGGCTCACTAAGAGAGTCACAGAAATATATTTATACGTGCAATCTTTTCCAGATCTCAGCAGAGGGAAACACCACCATGATCAATCCCTTACTCGACAGTGGAACCCTGAGCTCTGAGCTCAGGTGTTTTTATTGATACAGAACTCCTCAGGTATTCTACTGATAGCACAAACAGATCATGGGCAATCAAACATCACCCACATAAATACAACACCTGCCCACAATACAAAATTCAACTATCTAGGTAGCCTCTCACCCAACAGTGCACAAAACAATTATATTATACATAACTAAAAACAAATTTCTTCAACACTCATGTGCTATATGTTTTAAGGGAAATCCTGTTGATAGATACACAAATGTACACCATGCCATAAAATTACCAAATTACATATATAAATAAATTAATAAATAAATAAAATATACTATAATAAAGCATTTTATGATATATCAATTGATATAAAACAAATCATAATGTATGGTATGATACATAATCATATTTTAACATATGGTTGTGTAATACACTATGGCATAATAGTGAGGACACTATTAACATATGGGAATTAAAGAAGCAAAATACTGAAAAATATTCAGAATGAGAAAGAGAGAGAGTAAGAGAGAGAGGCAGAGACAGAAGAAGAGAGAGATTGGCAGGAAACTAAGAGATAAGTCCAGAAGGAACATGTTGTGATTAAGTGACAATGACTCCATAAGCTCATTCATTTGAATGCATGGTCTTCAGTTAGTGGAACTATTTGGGAAGGATTAGGAGGAGTGGTCATTTTGAAGAGGTATGTTTTGAAGTTTCAATATCCCATGCCAGGCAGAGTGTTTCTTTGCTTGCTACCTGTTTATCAGAAGGTAAATCTCTCAGCTACTGCTTTAGCACTATGCCCATCTGTTTCCCGCTATAATGACCATGAACTAACCTGTAAACTAAAACTGTAAACAAGCTCCAATTAAATGATTTTTTTTGTAAGTGTTTCCTTGGTTATTTTGTCTCTTGTTAGCAATAGGACTGAAACATGAAACTAAAACAGAAGCAAAGAAGAAAGGATAGAATAGAGAGGACAGATGAAAGAAAATGTATTTTCATTTTAGTGTTTTAAAAAATGCAATAGATTTTAGAAACCCATTGTCACTGTGTGGAAGACATTTAAAATAATATATGGAAAATACATTGATAAATGAATCTTTATTGGCACACGGTACAAACTGTGAATCATTTAATTTAAACAATTTCAAACTTTACTTGTGAGAAAAAGTGAATATATTAGTAAGAATCATCAGCATTCCAGGGTCATTGAATTTCTGATTAGAATATTATTGTTTCTGATGGGGTTGGCAGCTGGGATTATCATAGAATCATTATGTCAAGGCAAATGTCTAAATTTATACTTTATTATTAATTCTGATGAATATTAGGCCCTTAGTTAACTAGCAAAACATCAAAAATTAATTTTAATTAGTAAAATTAGAGTGGGAAAATTTGTCATTTTTGTATTTATGTCTTTATTCATTTATTTTCTTATGTTCTTATTTATATGTTTGCTTGCTTCTTTAAGACGAGATTGAAAGTATTCCAAGCTGGTAATATCTTGCTATGGATCTACAAAACCCTTGAACTTCTTCTTATGATCTAGGATTGCAATTGTATTCTAAGATGGCGAGTTTCTATGGTGATTAGGATTTGGATTCAGGACTTTGTTCATTGTAGACAAGAAATCTGACAGATGACATATATCTTCAGTTCATTCTATAATGTTTTAAATGAAATTAAGATAAATAGCACGTCTTCTGTGAATTAATTTAAGGACTTACTTGATGCTGTCTACAGATAAAATTTGTGGTACAGATGGCTTATTTTTTTTTAATATGATTTGGAAAGTTATATTCAGAATCCTTCATGCTGTAGCATTCAAATAATCACACTTTGAGTATTAGTCAATTTATGTATGATTAAAAATGTCTTCTGTGTTCATAGATAATGGGTATGTTGGTATGTTTTCACTCCATCATTTTCTGTTTTTGAGAGTTTTTTGGGGTTTTTTTTTGAAGTTTTTTTCAAGACCAATAAATGGTTTTTCAAGACCAATAAATGATTTCTCTAATTTAACTCTTGCCATCCCAGAACTCACTCTGTAGACCAGGCTGGCCTTGAAATCACAGAGATCCTCCTGTCTCTTTCTCCCTAGTCCTGGAATAAAAGGTGTGTTCCACCACTGCCTGGCCACTCTAGTATATGAATTAATATCTTTTTGGCTAATTTATCAATCCCTTTGGAATGTATTTTCAGACACCCTGCTTCCACTAACCCCAAAGCTAAAAATGGTACCATATTCCAACATTGTAACAATCGTGTGATGTTTTTACAGGCATAGAAAGAGAAAGTAATAAAACAAGGAATATTTCAAACATATTGAGGGGGCATCACATGGATAAGTTGCAGCAAAGTAAGGCTGCAATCTCTTCTGTGATATTGATATACTGTCTGATATCATGCTCCTGAGCATGCTCACTCATAGTTGGCTCCAGAACGAATTGTCTCTTCTTCACTTCAATGGAAAGGTTTGTGTTTTTATCAATAATGTAAATAGATTCTATGTACCTATAGATATTATAGTGATTCTAAATTACTTTCAACCTGCCTCTTATAGTATAGGAAACAAAGTGGAGTAACCAGTTTTAAGAATCAAACAAACATGTAGATGACAGTCTCATGTTATTAGGTCAGAAGCTCTATCTCTGTTTTATAAACTCTCTATTGTGGGACTGGATTTCTTTCCTCTAATTAGGATGTTACTCAGCCATTGTTTAAAATATGAATTAAGACACATTTAGGAAGCTTCTGGGTTGTACATGAAGTTGAATTTTATGGAAGAATCTTAATGGTGATTGATCATATCTAAGCCTTACAATATCAGTCAACATTTACTGACCACACAAGTATAAGCTAAGTAAGTGATACCCATGCGCTTTTTACATACCAATCTTCCTTGAATGGCCATAAATGACTAATCTATATTTATGTCAGAAAGAATAGCTATGTCATTGAAAACACACTTAAGATAGTGACACTGGATTGAAATTTTATGGTGCTTTAGTTATTATTATTTAATAATACTTTATACATATATATATATATATATATATAAAATATGATGATTCTGATATTATTGTTAAGCATTATTAATGTGTGATGCTTTGAAAATAAACTTGAACCAAAAGTACATGCAATAATTATAACTAAATTTATCTCCTTTACTAACTATTGATAACTGATGTGCTTTGAGGGAAGAACAGTCATTGTACCAAAAGTTGAGAGCCAGTCTCCAGTAGATAGATCTTTGCCTGTGGCCCCCATAGATGGCTCTGATAAAATTTAGAACTAGAGAGCAAAAAAATTAATCAACTGTCATGAATATGGGAAAGGGACCTGAATTGTGGAGGGAGATAACAGTGGTAGAGATAGAAAATAGATGATGGGGATGAGATTAAACAGAATTCAGCATATACATTGTGTACATGCAAAACATTGTCCAAGAATGACTACTAAGAGAGGGAGAAATAGCCTTAACTAGGGAGAAGACTGATAGTTAGTTCTCCAATCCAAAGTGTCAGCCCTGAAATCATATATACACAATCCATATTAAATTGATTCAGCAGATTGTCAGAATGTTTCTGTGTGTAACAAAAACAGTTAAAGAAAAAGAGGTCATTCATATGAAAAGGAGTGAGAGTTGGGGACTAGGGAGGGGTTGGGTGGAACAAAGGGAAGGGAGAAAGTGATAATGTAATTATATATTATTTTTTTCCTTTTATTATAAATATAGTCTTTTCTCATACAATACATCCTGATTACAGTTTCTGCTACCTATACTCTCCCCAGGTTCTCACCACCTCCCCTCCCCTTCTAATCCACTCCCTTTTATCTCTCCTAAGCAAAGAATAGGCATATAAGAAATAACAACCAAACATGACAAAATAAAATATAATAAGAAAAATCAAAAACCATTGCACAGAGGCTGGACAAGGCAACTCAACAGAGAAATAGGTCCATGAGCAGGAACAAGAATCAGAGACCAATTTATTCATGTGCTTAGGAGTCCCATAAAAATAGTAAGCTGAAATCTGTCATGTATACACAGAAGTGAAAAACTTTCTGTATGCAGAGGACCTGGTACAGACCCATGTAGGCCCTGTTCTTATTGTTTCAGTCTCTGTGAGTTTATATGAACCTAGATCAGTTGATTCAAAGGGCCTTGTTGTCCTGGTTTCTGTCATCCTCTCTTACTTTTACACCATTTCAGCCTCCTCTTTCTGAGGTGTTCCCTGAGCTCTGAGGGAGGGAGTCAATGGAGACACCCCATTTAAAGGTGTGTGTTCAACAATATATCTGTGTGTAATGTCTAGCTCTGGTTATCTGCATCTGCTCCTGACTGCTTTAGGAGGAAGCTTCTCTGATGATGACCTAATAAAGCATTGAGATATGAGTATAGAGTATATAGTATAATATCATTAGGAGTAATTTTATTCATACTTTTTGTTTGTTTGTTTGTTTTTTACACCAGTAGAATTTGGTTTTACCCTAGGTCTCTGGGCTATCTAGATTCTGGTTCTTGGTCACCAAAACAGTATCAAATATGAATTCCATCTAATGGAGTGGACCTTAAAACAAACTGGACATTGATTGGCTACTCCCACAAGTTCTGTGCCAGAATTGCCCTATCATATCTTGCAGGCAACAAATTGTAGGCCAAAGGCTTTGTGTCTGGGTTGGTATATACGCTTCTCTTTTGGTAGCTTGAAGACTACATTTTCTGCACTGTTATTCTCCATCCCATCTCCTCACCCACCTGGTCCTTCAATTTTCTTCCCCATCTGCCTCCACTTCACCAGTAAAATCTATTCTATTTCCCCCAGTCAGAGAGAACTACATGCCTCTAGTCCCTTTATAGCAACTTTTATGGGTCTATAAATTGTAGCTGGGTTATCATTTATTGAATGGCTAATATACACACATAAGTGAATACATATCATATTTATCTCTCTGGTTCTGTATTACATCACTCAGGATGATTTTTCTAGTTCCATCAATTTCCTTACAAATTTGATGATATCAGTTTTTAACTGTAGAGTAATATTCCACATATTCTTAGTTCATTCTTCTGTTGAAGGACATTTGTGTTATTTCCAGTCTCTTGCTATTATGAATATAGAGTGATGGACATAGCCGAGAAAGTGTCCTTGTGATAGGATGGAGTGTCCTTTGGTTATATCTCCAAGAGAGGAGTACCTGGGTATTGAGTTAGATTCTCAATTATCTCAGTAACCACCACACTGTTTTCCATAGTGACTGTACAATTTGTACTCACACCAACAATAGAGGAGAGATTCCCCTGCTCTGCATCCTTGCCAGCATGAGCTCTCTCTTCTGTTACTGAGCTTAGCTATCCTGATAATTATAAGAAGGAATTTTAATTTGTACTTCCCTGAAGTCTAAGGGTGTTGAATATTTCTTTAAGTTATTCCTCAGCCATTTGAGTTTCCTCTACTGCGAATTCTCTGTTGAGACCCATATCTCACATTTTATCTGGATTATTTGGTTTTTTGTTTGTTTGTTTGTTTGTTTTATTATCTAGTTCTTTCAGCTTTTTATATATTGTGAATATTAGTTCTCTATGGAATGTTGAGTTCATAAAAAATTGCTTCCTATTATGTAGGCTACTGCTTTGTCTGAATGACAGTGTTCTTTGTGTTACAGAATATTTTCAGTTTCATGGGGTCCCACTTATTTATTATTGATCTATTTATTATTAACCTTAGTGCCTGCACTGTTAGTGTTCTACTCAGGAAGTCTTTTCCTGTGTAAATGAGTTCAAGTTTAGTTGCCACTTTCTCTTCTCTCAGGTGTATCTGGTTTTCTGTTAAAGTTTTTGATCCATTTGGTCTTCAGTTTTGTGCATGATATTAAATTTGGATCCATTTGTATTCTTCTACATGCTGACATCCAGTTTCACCATGGCTATTTGCTGAACATGCTGTTTTATTTTTCTGGTGGATACTTCTGAATTCTTTATAAAAGATAATGTATCCATATGTGTGTGGATTTGTGTTTGCATTGTCAATTTAATTCCACTGCTCAGTGCATCTGATTTTAGGCCAATACCATGTGGGATTAAGTACTATAACTCTGCAATACAGCCTGAATTGGGAAAGAATAAGACTACCAGCAATCCTTTTATTGCTCTGGGTTGTTTTAGCTATCCTTGGATTTTTATTTTTCCATATGAACTGAGTATTTTCCTTTCAAGGTCTGTAAATAATTGTGTTGGAATTTTGATGGGAATTGAACTGACACTGTAGATTGCTTTTTGGAAGACGGCCATTTTTACTTTGTTAATACTTCCTATCCATGAGCAAGGGAGATTTGTCCATCTTCTGACACCTTCCTCAACTTATTTCTTCAATTTCTTAAGGTTTTTATCATTCAAGTTTCTCACCTCCTTGGTCAGAGTTATCCCAAGATATATTATATTATTTGAGACTGTTGTAAAAGGTGTTTCCCTGTTTTTTCTCAGTTCATTTGTCATTTTTATGTTGGATGACTACTGTTTTCGGGGAGTTAATTTCATATCCAGTTACTTTACTAAACTATTAATCAGCTGTGGTAATTCTCTGTTGAGGGCCAATGATATCCAGGTATTGGACATAACCGGCTTGACAAAGATCCTGGTTTTCCCTTTGCTAGGAATCTGAAGCCCACCAATTGCTTTGACCCTTTCTCATCTTTACTGTATGGTGACAAAAGCCTCACATCAATAATATTGTCTATTTTGGCCTAAGAGTGAAAACTCAAATCAATTTCTGGGCTGGCTGGGAGAGGAACACTGCCATCTCAACTCTAAGTAATTGTAACAGTCTTACTGGCCTTCATGTTTTTGGCATGTGTGAAAACTATTCATGCCTTCTGTAGATATATAAAAATTATTCTTGGTAAAACTGACCTTCCCATAGAGACAAAACCATAGTTAAGATCAGAAATGAAGTCTAGACAGTATGTCAGCAAGGTTAAAAAAGCAAATAGATAATTCACCTCTGAATGCCTGCCACTTTTTATTGTAGTAAGTATACAGACCTAAAATCATCTATTCATTAATAGACTATTGTGTTAAGACTACCCACTAAAATTAACCTTGAAGATTAGAGGCCTGCAGCTAGGAGGGGATGAATGCTTTTGCACTGATATATGCCTGAACACCTGCATTCTGTTAGATAAGAAGTTAGCAGTCTTACTATTTCAGTCAGGACAGCTCTTCATCTGGAGGGGAGTCTTGTAATTTTCCCCCGTGTGCACATTGTTAATTTTACTCTCTTAACTGTGTGTGTATGTGTGTGTGCGTGCATACAGACACATGTGTGTGTGTGTGTGTGTGTGTTTGTACATGTACACACACTGTAGTTGTCATGAAAAGTATGGATAAATTCAGAGACATACCTGTCAATGTTACAGCATCTGTTATAATGTTGATTTGTACACTGTCAAATTTTATGTACTTTAGACGATATAAAGTAATTATCAGTGAAATGGTGATCCAATTTGGACAGAAAATCATACTGATTTTATATAAATTAGTGCCTGGTATCCACAAAGAAGTCATTTAAATTGTATCTTCTACAATCAACTCTTTCAGATGCCATTCACTGATCACTGAGTAAGGATTCTGAAATGTTTAAAGTATAATCAGTCACTCTTGTGCTATCACTGATAGTTGAAATTTTAAGCTTCATACTATACGTATTGCTGGCATGAGGCCTTGAGAATCATGACCTATTTTCATAATCCTATGCTCCATTTGGTGCATATTTCTCTATGATGAACTTGGGCTCACTCTGGTTCATCTACATTCTCTTCAACACATGGAGAAATTCCACAAGGACCTACTCTTGGCCTTTTCCATTAGGCCAATTCCATGATCTTTTATAAATCTGGCTTCTAAATTTGCTTTATGATAATACAACTTTGCCAACGGTGTTCTCATTTAGTACTTTGATGATAAAGGTCACTCATCCTCTCCAAGGAGCTCTTAAGGACTTAATATGCTCTAGAATTCCAGAAATATTTCAGTCATTAAAAGTAAAATAACGCCTTTAATAAAACACTCTTAGTGTAAGAATGTTGGGAAGCTTTAAAAAAATTCTCTGCTAATTGGGCACACGGTCTCCACTTGAACCCAATTACCCTCTTTTTATGGAGTTTGTGTCATTAGAGCTTTTTAAAAGAGATAGGTTTAAAGGGGGGAAAGTACTTGCAACTAAATCCAATTAAAATGTATCTTAATTTGCATTCCTTTGTCAGTTCATAACCTAAAAGCGCAATGATAACCTAAAAACATATACTAGGCCTGGGGATTATATCAGATTTGTATCAGGACCATGTTTCAGGAAAAGACACAGGTGAGTATCCACATGCACAATGATCATGAGTCTCCAATGCTAAAATATCTAGGTCAGAAATGACAAGACTAAAGGACAATTTTACCAGTTCTGATCTTTTAAGGAACAGAAGCATCTCAATTAAAGATGGCTAAAATAGAAAAATAAATGCTGGAGCCAATTTCCCTTGCTAGTTTCTAATAAAGCACTGCCATTAAAAAAGCCAAAGATTCTGTAAGATGTTTAGATGTGGCATTGTTACATGTTCATGTGACACAAAGATAGCTGAGGAAAATCATTAACACAAAACTTTATATAGAGTTGATAACCATAGGGACATAAAAGTTGTAAGGACTGGTGATGTATCTCAGTACTTAAGAGCACATATTGCTCTTGCAGAGAACCTGGCTTCAGTTCCCAGCACCCACATAGTGGCTCCCAACTCTCTGCAACTCCAGTTCCAGAAGATCTGTTGTCTCCCAAAGACTGTTGGCCCCGTATATGTAAGTGCTACACATTTATACATGCATGCAAAACAGTTATATACATAAAATAAAATAAATGCATCTAAAATTAGAATTGATAAAAAGAATATTATAAAGAACTTAATAGCACAAAAAAGGAGAAGTTATGATATGCTTAAAATATTATTATTTTTAACATAAGTCTTCTAGAATGGGCCATCGATATCAAGTGGATGTTGACCAGATATGAGTGATACTAAGAGTTTTTATTCTTGTCATAGTGGTGCATGCCTGCTAAGGAGAGGTCCATTAATTTCAAATCAGCTGGAATTATTTACCAAAAATGAGGCTAACTTGGGCTAGAAACCCTGTCACGGAAGGAAGGAAAAGAGGGAGGGAGGAAGGAGGGAGAGAAAGAGAGAGAAAAGAGAGAGATCTAATAAAGAGAAGGGAGGGAAGGAAAGGAAAGAGAAGAAAGGATGAAGGAAACATTTACATTTAATTCAACATGTCTTTTATAGAGGGTTTGTTTGTTTGTTTGTTTCACCACAACTGATTCTTCCAGGATGATAAGTTGGAAAGATGCAACTAAAGCAAAGATCGTTTTGGAGAAAAAAATCTGTAATTTGTTTACATACTCATCTCCTAATTTCCATATGTTAAGGACTTTAGTAAGGCAGCCAGATTGGGATCACTATAAGAGACAAATGTAATTCACTATTTCAAATTAATTTCTCATATTATAATATCAGAGATGCCAAGAGAGGTTGAATTTGCATGTAGTGTTCTAATTCCATACTGACCACCAGTCAAGGATTTGGTTAACAAGGTATTTCTTGAGGAGAGTGTGACTCTAAACAATCTCTTAATTAATTAATTTACTTTTTTGTGAAAACTACTTCTCCAATTTATTTATTAATAAGTCAGCATATATGACACAATAATTTCTAGCTTATTAAATATATGTTTTATTTTGTATTTTGCTTTTTGTCCTCTTCCTTAAAGAAGATGCCTTCTTATATTAAGAAAATGTAATAGAGCTCAGTTCTTAAGACCTTGTGCTGATCTCGTAGAGGACCTAAGATTCCTTCCTTCCATCAAGGCCTGTAAACACAGATTCAGGGGATCCAATGCCTTCTGATCTGCACAGATGACTGCACTCATTCAAATGAACATTCTCTGCTCCAAATACATGCATACACATACATATAAATAAGTAAGAGCTAATAATTAATACATAAAACACAATAATAATGAATTTCAGTATGCTTTCCCTAATATTTACAAATAAGGTAACTGAAGTAAAAAAAAAATACATGGAAACAAATAGCTACAGAAAGCTAATTTTTAAAGAATATAAACACATTATAAATGCATGCTTTATTATCAGAAATATGTATGGAAATTACGACATTTCACCAACAGCTGAAGAATTTTACATCTTAAAGAGTCAGGGTATGATTTTAAGAGTCAGGTTATGTTTCTCAAAGGAAATAACTTACCAATTGTGGTATAAGGGAATACTTAATGATGTATTCAGAAAGAAAAAAAAAAATCAGAAGGCCTGTCAAGCAAAGAGGAGTGTCATGTGAAAGTGTTTATGTGTAAGACAGAGCAGAGCAAGTTAAAGAAAAGTGACAACTTCCAGTTAGATCACAGATGTCAAAGGACGGAAGAATGCACAGACCACAGGGAGCTACAGACCAGTAGCTGAGTCACTGCAATCAACTTGAGAGTCTACCTACTACTGTCAGCAGAATATTCCTTATCAGTCCATTGGCTTAAGATTACTCTTTGTACAAAGCCCATAACTAACACTAAATGGATAATTGCAGGCTTAGGAAGCCTGGTTCCATGAGCACTAAAAATGGGCCAGTTTTTAATTTTTATAGATGTTGCTTTGATATTTTTTTCTTGATAAAAGGAGAGTATAGGCAGGATAAGGAGATATATTTAGGCTAAAGGTGATAGGATATTTAAGAGTGTTTTACATTTCAAAATGTTGTTGTGTAATTCCTTCTTCCAAATTGAAGTAATCCTTCCCGGAAGGGAGGACAGAGACTCAAAAAACTCAGGAAGTAAATGGAACATCCAAAACCAGGGCAGGGAAGAATGTTGCAAATCTCCAGAATCCTCTGAAACTAATCCCCAGGAACTCTCCCTTAGGTCATAAAAACAAATAGTTTCCAAGGAGAGACTATGGCAGCAAGCTGCTGTAAGTTGTACAGGATTTTTATGAGTTCTTATCCATGATGATCCCTTTCTTTTCAGTGGTAGAGTAAATGTTTCAGTCACCCATGTGCCACCAATCTTCTTGAAGTAACTTCAGTAAACTTACTGGTCCACTGAATGAAATGGGGTCAATATTTTTTTTTTGCCTAAAATTGATGCCTTCTTTGTGAAGCTAGATATTTGTGATGCCTCACAAAAAAAGAATTCCATAGCAACCTAAAGCTTGCTGTCTTTCAGAAGTATCTCTGTCAACTCTTTTCTAATGTGGAGCTTTTAATACTGAGTCATAAATAGGGTGAAAATGACAGTATTAATTTCTGTGGACACAGATGTCTCAACCAGTTTGAGCTTTTGTTGCCTAACAAAGAGGCTAATCCATGGTTAATGTCCATAAGTCATGGTATATTTACATAGTAGTATGTAAACATTGTCTGTGTGTGTGTGTGTGTGTGTGTGTGTGTGTGTGTGTACACGTGCGCGCGCGCGCAAATGTGGGAGGTGCAGTACTGCAAATGAAGCACAGTACTAACTAGCTCTGATGGATTTTCTGTGATCCATTCAATAAAGTTCAATCATTTGTTCTATATATAACATAATTAAATGTTGAAAATGCAAGACAGTCTGGAAATGAAAGAGGAAGCTTGTATTTTGGTCATTTTGAGGGAATTAATGAATGAATTATGGGAAATCAAGAGATTTAAATTGTTAGATTTGTTTTATGTTATTAGAAATTTTACATTTAGCATTGTTACCTCACTACCTTCATCAAAAATCACTGAATCACTGAAATACTCTCTATTTCTTACTACTGTTGCATGAGATAGACGACTTTCCAAAGTACTGAGTTTCAGTTAAAACTTCCAAAAAATGTGTATACACATTTTGGTCACTTTCCTCTCTGCTTTCCCATACCGAAGACATTTTTTTTTTTTTTTTTTTTTACTGTATTCTTCCTTCCTGATTATCAAGTCTGCTTTAGCCTGATCATTGAGTTTATTCCATTATTAGACTTCAGAAAATGTATTTGTGTGAGACATTGGCCAAATCCCATATGATCAATGCTGGTTCTGGCACAGGAAACAAACCAGCCCCTCCTGTACACAAAATTGTGTGTGCTACCCTATTGCCATTAATCACAATTGGCATATTAATAATTTGTTCTAACAACTACCAGAGGAATAAAAAGCACGCTTTTTGTCTAAAGATTCTTAACTTTAATCACTTCTGTGGTCTCATGTAAGCCACACATTTCAGACATTAGAGATTTCCAAGACACATCTTTTTAGGACCAGAGTTATACACTTTACATTCTTAAAGTCCATAGCTTCAGAAATTTTAAAACAAACTGATGTATTAGAACATAAGCAAACTCATGGTGATATACTTAATGAGCTACAAGAGTTAGCACTGTCACTGGTTCACTATATCAACTCTATATTTAAGAGGTCCTTACATATTTTAGCATATTTAAGATCTTCTCATCATAAGAAGTTAATTAATACTATTGTTTGGAGTAAGAAGCTTCTATTGCTATCTTCATCCAGTAGCCAATCCAGTAGGCTAAGAGAAGTGCCTGTGTAAATTGCTCCAATTACACAAATAAGTAACAATAGAAATATTGGTAAAATGTTGGTTATTATCTGAAAGGAAAGCAACAAACCCAACTTAACTACTGAGAAACAGAAAACCAAAGTACAAGAGAAATTTATTCTTAGTTTCTATTTTGACAGTGATCAGATACATTCCATCCTCACTCAGTTAGCAAACTCACCCCTTATTCTTTCTGTGTCCTTTGTCTTTTTGCAGGAAAGACTAGGTAGGTTCAAATACAAGAACGGGTCTGGTTTTGTTCTTTGTTTGATATTTAGTGATGGATCACTATGCTGCATTCTCTTGCTTACAAAGTACTATGTCTGGCTCAAACTCACAGATTTTTCTGATTCTGCATCCCGACTGCTGGGATTAAAGAAGTGGGCCACCACTCCTAGTTGCCAGTAATTGCTCTTAAGTGAGAATTATTACTGAGTAGCTGCATGGAAGTGTTATCCGGGTCTCTGCTATAGCAGCACTTACATAGTCTGTAGTAACTACATTGTTATAACTTGAGTCAAGCAGTCTCCCTTATTCTGTGACTAATATTAGATATGCATTTAAATTCCTGTAGATAAAATTTTAATGATAAATAACAACATTATACAATGTTATACAGTCTAAGTTTAAGAAAAAAATTCACCATTTATTTCATGATCAGCAACTCAGTTTAAAAGAAGACCAATACTCAGTGATATTTTTAAATTGCAATTATTTCTCCCAAATATCAATGTAGCACCATTGAATAATGTGTAAGAAGAAATATAATAACAGGTTTCTGCTAGGCATTTGTCACTCAGAGAGGAATTTCTGCATTAGAGTGTATGATTTTTCAAACTCATGAAGTCTCCTGAATAACGTTATTCTCTGCTGTTAGGTTTTCATTTGATTGAGGTTGAAATGTCAGTTTCACTGTTTAGCACTAGTTTGCTACATGGCTCCTGTTTCAGCCTTGAACTTGAAAAGCTAATTGCTATCATGTCTGTCCCTATTGAACAAGTGTGTGAACAAAATCTAGAGGGTAATGCGGGTGTGATTCCATGTAATCAATACAACAGTTAGCAATGTAAATAAGACCACCATTTTAATTTATTAATACTGAAAGACTCATTTCCAAGTGAAATATGTTTTCCAAATATTCCAAATGTATTAGTCCAATATTGGTGGTGCAGCCTTTAACCCTAGTACTTAAAAAACAAAGAAAGGTAGATGTCTGTTAGTTTAGGTCAGCCTGGTCTACATATAGAGTTGATAATCCAGCCAGGACTGCTTACAAAAATCCTGTCAGAAAAATAAAAATTAAAATCAAAACAAAACAAACAAACAAACATAAACAACTAAGAATAATGTATGTTTGAAAACTATTGATTTTATGAATTTGCATTGTCTATTAGTTACATACACACACACACACACACACACACACACACACACACACACACACACATATATATATATATATATATATATATATATATTCTGAAATAGAAATAGCAGGTAAATCTGAAAACAGAGCTAAAAAGGTGTTTCACTGAGATCAGCCAAATCACTCTCTGACTCTGTGAGCTCTCACTGCCCCATGCTGCCTAGTCAACCTGTTTCTCTGCCTTATCCTCAGTAAGACTGCTACATTGGCTCTGTATATTGTCCCCTGTCTGCCTGATTCAGATTGCTTGCCTCAAAGTGCCTATTGAAATTCACTGCTCTGATCTGAGAGCCTGTCTTTCTATCAGGAGAGTTGGGCATGTTCTCACTCTGACTCATTCTGCTAACTCTTCCTCTGATGAGTCACTTTACTTGTACTTTATACTGAGATGTGACACTGACTCTTTCTGAATTCTGATTCCTGTGTCTGCTTCCACACTCTGTTTTTGTCTTAGGGATTAAAAGCATGAACCACCACTGTCTTCTGAATACTGGGATCAAAATAGTGTGCCATCACTGCTTTCTGAATACTGGGATTAAAGGTGTATACCAACATTCTTAACATTCTTTTTATATTCCATCAGGACCACACAGGCCTCTGTCCTTCAAAAAAACAAAAACAAAAACAAAAACAAAAACAAAAACAAAACCCTGGATTATAGGCCATTTCTAGCTTTCACATAGACCTATTCTTCTATATCTGACCTTCAGAGAAATCTTTGTTCTTTTTCTTTTTCTCCTTTAATTGTTATTTCTAGTTATACATGAATATATTAAAACAAACTGCAGAGTTCAATTAGTGTTTTTCATATGCTTATATTTTGTTCATGCACTTTTGCCTAAATCCTGTACATTGTTGAGACTTGATTATCTATCACACTATTTTGTTATAAAAAGAGGGCATATCCTTGGGTCAGCTCATCTCTGTTCACTGACTCAATCTTATTTGAGATATATGCTTTTACTTACTTTCTTCTAATTATAGTATAATATGAATTATTTGTATGTAAAGTTCCCTGTACCAAAGCTCAGGTCCTTAACTGAGCTCAAAATTCAGGAAGCCAGCTCTTTGGAGACTGCAGAAGAAAAGCAGCTGACCTTGACTCCAGATATCTAGCAAATACAGAAAGAGAAACCAGACCATGTAGTTTCAATAGCAGCTCATCTACGAAAAGCTGCAAACTTCTTAGCCCCTAATAGAATCTCATTTTCTCTTCCATCTCCTTCACTATAAATTCTCAGACTGAAGCATGTTCTCTGCTTTCTGTGGAATTCAGGTCACTTTGTTGCCTGGTGTTCTCCACCCTGATTATGAGTAGCCAGACAGTGAAACACCATCTTTCAATCTAAATTAAGCCTGTTCTAGCCATGAAATCATTTAAATTCTCATTCTTTATTTCTTCCTAAAAACTTAACTCTTTCATTACATTTCCAAATTACAAAGTGATTTAGATACTTCAATTATTGGGGCTGCAAACACATTTTTGGTAAAACAATGTTCTTTGCTCATGTTAAGATGTGGGAGAAAAGTTAAGTTTATAGATGTTAACTTAGTCCATATGAATCCTACTAGAGCAGAAAGAAAAGGTTAATTATGTCCCAAACCTTCATTGTTACACCTTTGATGATATTCATTATCTAAATAACATGGGTGGTGAGAGTGACTTCCTTATGCTGGGCTCAATTAAAAGTTTGAACAAATGCAGGGAGCATAACAGACTAGATACTCTGTGCCTGCTAACTTTGCTTAATTTGGAAAATCAAGTTCATTGCCTCTGCTGTAAACCAAGAAGAATGTGTCAAGGTTTTTCATTGAATTTGCTTTTGGCAAATAAACATTGTTTTAAGGGCATAACTTGTAATTAACTATGATGTGAATAAATAAGTCCACAAAGCTGTTTTCTAGAGGGATGTTTTCACAGTGACTACCTAACTGAGGTAGTTGTTGCTGCTCACATTTACTTAGTAATAGCTGCTGAAATGTCAAATTGGTTTGGAAGATCTAAAATGATCTTTAATAATTAAGGGAAAAATAGAAATATTTCAGATTACCTTAAGAAGATTTGCTTTGAGGCAAAGTATTACTTGTTACAAAGTTTGGAGTGAAAAATTCTGTTTTTATAAGAAATGTTGTACTTGAAAATAGTTCTGATTTTCAAATCCTTAGCTCTTAAGGTAAATCAAACAATTGAAAAGGACATAATCTCTAATTAACAAGAAAGATAATCTATTCATAAAACAAAACTCAAATAATTAAAAGGACAAAGTGAAAATAATAGGAAACTTTCTTCTGTCATTTACTAAATTGATGTCTCCTTGTGTCTTTGTTACTTCACCATCTAAACTTATAATGTTGAACCCAAGGTGTCTACTTAGGCTACATTCACCTCTATGGTTCATCCCAATGACCACAGTTTTAACTACTACCTCTTTCCTACGTAAGTCTTGAATTTTGGTGAATACACATTTCGGACTCTCAGCAACTCTAGCATCAAGCTGAGAGTTTAGAAAATTCACACATAATTTTCATTCACAGTTATACTTTTAAAAGTAATTTTTATTCAGCACTTGTTGACATGCTATCATTAATTTGTGTACAAAACCTCATGCAGCCTGCATTTGAAGCTTAACTTTGCAAAAAGTGCTATCATTTGTGGTAGAGTGCATGTACATAAAACAGCTATGAGGGAACAGTAAAAACCCAACAACCTACATAAATCTTACTTTCCGACAATTTAACTTAATAACTAATTAATAAATTTAGAATTTTGCTATTAAATATTTATATGATTTATACCATATTCCTGTGAGATAGTATGTATACTTCCTTTTTACAAGATTTTTGCATATAATATATACTGATCATACTTCCCCCTCTCCCAGCTCCTCCTAGATGCTCCTTACCTTCCTGAATATATACTTCTCCCTTTCTCTTTAGAAAGCAAACAAACTACAAACAGACAAAAAAAAATGAAGGAAAGAAACACACATGTACACCCCAAATAAACAAACAAAATCAAAAAGACAAAAAATCAGAAACCATAATATACCAGAAAAATATCAATAAGGAAAAAACAAAAATGTCGAAACAAATCAATATGACAGAAAAGTCTACAAAAACGTCATTGAGTTTACTGTGTATTGGCCATCTAGTGTTGGGCATGGATCCTGCCATTAAGAATGGTTAATTTACTCAGTAAGACTCTACAGGAGAAAAGTGATTTATTTTATTTTATTGATTGATTGATTGATTGATTGATTGCAATTGTGTTTCAGTTTTAGTAAGGTAATTTGCCTCTTTGACTCAAACAAGATTAAGTTTATATCATTTACAGATTCATGTGTTTCTTCCCCTTAATTTTCTTACCATCTTTTCAGAGAAATCTGAGATGCTTTATGTAACACAGACTGCTGTGTAGTCATTCATGAGTGTATGCCAGATTCCTGTATGTCCTACTAGGTACCATGTGACACATCCTACAGTGCACTTTTCAGCAGCTCCTTTGTCCTTCATCTTCACTCTATACAATGTGATGCTCCTCATGTATCTTTTCATACAACCCACAGTCCTACAGATAATTTATTATATTACTTATTCACACATGAGTTTAAAAGTCTCAAGTTACGTTCACTTTTCTCGAATCAATTTCCCATACGAGGTTAGGTTACATTTAGAAATGTTGAAGTAAGCCAGGCTATTTCTCATCATTAATGACTCTTGTAGTTTCACAATATATAAAAATTTAAGCCCCAAATTATAGACATTACTAAAATACTACAAAAATATCATTTCATGTACTTCAAATTACCATCATCAAAATAATATAATGTAGGCATAATTAATATATTTAATCTTCTCTGAATGTATAGATATCTCCATTGTTGATTTGTCTTTGTTCATTTTTATCTCTTAAATTCAGCCTCAATCTTTGAGCTTTGTTGTATGTGCCCTTAATCTGTAGGAAAATTTCAATAGAGATTTTGTTCAAGTTTTATGTAAAGACCTGTATCTTTCATACTGGAATACATTCTGAGAAAACTTCATTGGTTGGTGATTTTGTCATTTTATATACATAAGAAAGTATATTTATACAAGCATGATTGGTACTGCTCACTTCTAGACTATGTTATACCTTATGGAATTTACATTACAGAAGAAACACACACGTAATGTTACTTCACTGAACATTATAGATGATTGTTGCATGATGGAGGCATTTGATTTGCTAAACACCATCTAGCCATAAAAAGATGCAGTCAGGATGCTATGTAAAAGGTCAACAGTGTTCTACCTTTATTGGAAAGTTACCACTAATAGTCCTAGCAGTATTGATTGAAGACAACCATTTCAGTAAGACCACAACTCAGTGGTAGAGTGATTGATTGATGGCTAGCATGGTACAGGTCCTGCCTTCAATCTCTAATATCTCTCCCAACTCACAAGGGAGTCACTGGAATGCCTAAGCCATTACTTTATACTAGTAAGTTTATAAGCCATTACTTATACTAACAACATTTTATGAATATAGTTATTACACTATATTGTAAAAATGTCATTAATAGCAAATATTTTCTATTGACATTTAATACTTGGGTAAGGGACGGCATTTCATTCAATGATGTAGTTACTGTTCAGTTTTTCATGTTTCAGCATATATCATTTTCCCCATGATCATGAAAGCACGTCTAATTATATGTAGTGTGTTACATACGAAATATACCTATGAAAGTAGCAGGGACACTTACTGGTAACTAGAAGTTTCAACTGGAGTGGGAGGGAGCAAAGAGGGGAATGAGGAAGGAGATTGACTAAAACTATTTTGTGTATGTATTAAATAGTCAAATAATAGAAAAGGAAAACTGAATCTCAAACTTTTTACGGTTCATATTGCAGTTTTGCACAGAATAAAATACAAAATACTGTTTATCTGTGCAAAATATCTCTTGTAATACATCCTAACTGATAAGAATATTTCTTCTCAATCCTTTTCATTTATCAATTTCTATAATTTCATACATGTCGATTTTGTGTTCTTGTCACTCTCATGCCATGCTTTAAAATTTCCTGCAACCCCTACCACTTTTCCTTCCCTCATACAAATTTCAGTCCCCTAGTTGCTAGTTACGATAATATTCAATGTAGTACAGACTTTATCTAGTGCTACCTGTGACACTGAGTTTGGAGCTAACCACAGTAGCCTAGAAGGCTCACTAGTGGATATTCAGCTGGATTCTATTCCTCCTCTTCTTCTA
Source organism: Cricetomys ansorgei (assembly GCA_026225945.1). Lineage (NCBI taxonomy): Eukaryota > Metazoa > Chordata > Mammalia > Rodentia > Nesomyidae > Cricetomys > Cricetomys ansorgei. The sequence goes on from JAMJFZ010003624.1 coordinate 1,354,818, forward strand.
GAATGTGTTGGATGCCAATATATCATTGGTCTGAGATAGGGCCACATGAGCCCTATCTTCTTCAATAGCTCACATTTAGGAGCGTCTGACTCCTGTGGATCCAGTCTCGACATGTAAAACTACTGTGAAATCTTGGTTTCCATGAATTCACATGGTTCATATGAATTCACAGAAGGTTCATGTTCATCTTAGAATTATATTCAGGCTCTCAGCATTCTTTGATTGTTAAATCATTTCTTACATATGAGTCAGGGTGGCCCCCAAAGGCTCCCTGAAGAAGGAAGACTCCAGCCGTTTCTCTTCATTATCCAGCAGAACTAGTTAAAATTACCCTATTAATTTTAATTCCATTTTTTGATTCTAACTTCAATAGCATACAAAAATAATTTTGGCATATTCAGTTAATAATAAGTTTACATTACTCTTGTTTTATGTGTGAGCTAATTATATGACCTAACAGCTGTAAAAGCTTACCGAATAGAATTAATCAGAAAGTTAGAACAGTTCAAAGTAACAATGGAATGTATAATTGATCACACTAAAGTCACTTTCCTTACACTCACATTTCGATATGTCAGTTAAGTGTCTCCCAATAGGAATTTTTGTTAAAATTCCCATCCACTCAAAATCTTCTAATATTCCTTACTAAATATATTGAAAATTAAATTTGTGGCCCAAAGTGCCAGAGATGGGCACATTAGTTAAATAAATATTTGCTTATAAAATAGCATTTGTTCTCAAAAATTTTTGTATGTGGGTATTTGAAATTCACTTACAAAAACTGGCTTAAAATGCATATTTTACGTAATTTGATAGAAGGCATAAACACAATTGACATACTTCATTTGAGGGTGCTGGAAAAGTTATTATATGAACTTGACATAGTGTCTCACATCTGTTAATGGCAGCTCTCAATAGTCCAAGGCACTTGTCCACTTGAGCTTGTGTTCAAGGTCAACACAGTCAACATGGTAAAAGACTTTATCAAGCAAAACAAACTAAACTCTTCTAAAATACTTGTGGGCTTTTTTGGTTGATTTTTATTGGTTATATTTTATAGCATTAAATTATTTTTGATATGGTAAAATAGCAACTTATACATTGGATTAACTCTGGTCTATATTTTATTTCCAGTTGAAATATAAAGATTGATATAAGCCAATTTTCAAGAAGTAGTAAAAAAACCTATTGCAATGGACACTGAACACCTTGGACACAAGATATAGACAATTCAAGCTAGAATTTGGCTAGAAGATTTGGCTCTCATTTACTGTGTTATTCAGGCTGATTTGTGGTAAAGGCATCAATCGTCTAACCTGGCTTTTAATTTTATTAAACTATCATAGCAACATGCTAGGCAAGATGGTCCCATTGACGCAATGGTGGCAATAACTGTTCTGTGTGTAACCTACTGCTCTATAAATAAATTTGGGAATAAATAAATATAAGGGAAAGCACATGCCTAAAGAAAGGCTATCTAAGATTGGTGTTTAACTGGATTGACAAAGAATCAAGGCACCATCATAATATCTATATATCCACAGACAAAGACACCCAGACTTAAAGAAGCTTTTCCTTGCTATGTAGAAAGGTCATTGCAAAGCCCCGGGCTACACAAGATTCCAAATAAAAAGGAGTTGAGGGCTTGGTTCTTGAGTAGATTTTATAAACAATAAAAAAAGAGAGTTTAGAAAGCCTATAAATAATTCATAGGCATTATTTTTAGTTTTAAAAATCACATTTAATGCTAATATACAAGAAAATATATACAGAGACTGAAGCAGGGCCACATCATCTACATTACTACATTCTACATATATATCTTTTTTTACTTGATATTTTTCAAAGGTAACAACACATATGGAACCATCAGATCCCTTGATAATAGTGCCTTCTACTGGAAAACATCTCAAGGAAAGTGCCTGAAGGTTTTTGACTGTTAATTTTTTGTAAGATAGACTCTAAAATAGTCATAAAAAGAATATATAAATAATAAAGAAAACAGTAACATAGTTCTAGGAATTATTTCACTTACAGTGCACTGTACATGTTTATATGTTAAACTTTTATCATTGAATGCCTGGCTTCACACACCAGCCATCTTCTATGCACCTAAACTATGCATTGTGCTACGGCAGGATGAAGGATTTGGTGTTACTAGGAGATAGAAATATTCCAGTTTTATTATGGTCTTGAATGTCCACCATTGTGCATGTGGACTGTGGATAAAATGTTTCAGTAGAAGGCAATCTTTGTTACACCATGATTGATGTCATAACATACCATGAGCAAAAGCAATTTAATAGAAATTATTACAGTTTACAGTCTTAGAATGGTGAATACATGATGGCAAGGAAATATAGCAGCAAGCAGTGGGCATGGCAGCAGAAGCAAGAAGCTGAGAGCTCATCCCCTCAAGAGAAAGCATGAAGCCAAGAGAACAAACAGGAATTAGAATAGGACTTTAAACCATGTACTTCCTCCTTCAAGGCTGCACATACTAAACCTCCCTAACCAGCGCCTCCAACAGCGGAAAGGTATTAAAATACAGAAGCCTATTGGAGATATTTCTACTTAAAGCATAGCAATATATATCAGGACAGAATAAGTTACACTACATTCATGAATTATAATAAAACAGAACATTAAATAACCATTATGCTGTAAGTTATTTGTAGAATATGGGGCAACCTCCCTTTAATCGTCAATGGCATTCATTACATCAGTATCTCTGTGGTAATTTTCAGTTTTATATAAACAAAGACAGAAAGATATAGTGACTCATTAATGGCAATTCAAAAATATTTTGACATAAGAAAGCATATGCCATCTTTCCTCATATTTTGATTAGCTTGATCTACCTATTTGAGCATATCTACCTACTCAGTATGAAATAACACCCTTATGATATCTGATAGCATAACTGGAAGTGTCTGAACAAGTCTTGTGTAACTCAGCATTTGCATTCAGGGAGACACAGTTGTTCAGTTGCTTTGGTCTAGCACAGTGGATTCATTTTACACTGTCAGATTATGAAGGTTTGAATGGGAATTATTCAATACACTCTCATGTTTGAATGTCTAGTTCATGGTTGGTGTACTGTTTAAGGAAAATTCAGTGGTGTAACCTTGCTGGAGGAGTGGTAACACTGGGGGTGAGCTTCTAGGATTCAAAATTGCACTCTAGGTTGCCTAGTCTTGGTCTGTTTCCATCTTTCAGATCAAAAGTATGATCCCAGCACCAGCCTGACTGTCTGTTGCTAAGCTTCTCACCATGATGACCATGTATTAACCCTCTAAAACTTTAGGAAAGCCCTTCCAATTAAAATTTTTTAATAAGTTGCCCTGGTATCCTGTTACAGCAATAACACAGTAACTAAAACACTGATGCCGTACAAAAATGTGCATTTTGAAATTTTGACCACTAAACTACCAAAATATAATCCAGAAAACTGATTTATGGGTATAATATTCTTTCACTTTCTGAGAGAACAAAACAATTTTATCAATCACTATATATATACACATATGTATATGGATGGAATTTTAAGAAAACAAGACTTTAGACAAATGAATTAGCAGATGGTAATTGCATAGTGAAATACAATAGCTTTTCTCTGATCTGAGAGCTTTTCCTTGTACTGTCAGTCATCTATAACATCCTGTAATGTGGAAATATTAAATGAACAATTCTGGAAATTGTGATTAATGTTTTAAATTACATGACATTCTAATTATTATAATAAATTTTATACTGTTCCATTCAATCCTTGTAGATCATTGAATCATCTCTTGTCCAGTATATCTATGCTGTATATACCACCTTTAATTGCTTAGCTTCTTTGGCTATCAGATCAGCAGTGGTGGTTTGTATTCAAGAAATATTAACATAGCCACCTAATACAACAATCAAATGACTTGTTTATTATCTCTCTTGTACTTAAAACTCAGACATTGAATAATCTCACATCATTAAGAAGATATTAGTGATGTGTGACTTTTTCCATGAACAATGTCTACTTACTCCAGATAGGTCAAAAGTGACAACCCAAAATTTAATTTAGCTCTGTATTAATTCACCAATAAATTCATTGTGCTTCCTTATAAGCACATGAGTGATGAGCTACTTACAGGATCATGGATGGCTGAAAGGCAACAATATCACCAAGAAGCCCAGTCATGGATAGGTAACAATCCATAAAAGCTGTATAGCTGGAACTTCATATACAACATGAAGACAGTTCAGTGGAAAGTGGACCTCCTCTCCCCAATTATGTAATTATGTACTTGAGAAATATTTGTTGTAGTTCTTGTAATTTTTATAATTTTTCTGAGCCTTGTAAGATTCCTTACCTCTATGAGCAATGCCCTTCATTGTTCTCTAAAAGAAGGAATGTTTTAATTCAGAGTTAATAGTCACACAACAGCAGAATAAAATCCAGTAATAATTAAATTATATATTAACTATTATTATAATTTTATGTAAATAATATATTAAATAAAAGTAATTCATAAAATTAAAATAATAGAGTAAATATTAATATTAAATATTAAAAACAATATTGAATATTGTTTCATTAATATAATTAAATAACATACGAACTTCACTCAATTTAAAGTCATCTGATTTGAGTCACAGTAAGAGGCATTGTTTAATATTCAAATGAGATAATTTGACAGTTTTAGAAGAACATTTATACTAATTTTACATTAATTTAGTGAAACAACTAGAAAAATTTTAACAGCATTGTGTTTTATGTTGTCCAGCAGAATTCTGTAATTTGACTTCCTCCAAATCTTTTATGCGTTACACATTTAGTCATTGTTTTGTACCTAACAAATATTTTTCGTAGTCTATTATGGATCAGACATGAATATAGATTCTTCATTTTTTGAGACAAATGAGATAATTTAAATTCTAAAAATAGCCCACATGAGGAGATCAATTGAATGAAATATTTCTCAATCAATTTTGATATGTAGGGTACATAATTGTTTCATGCCTTTTTATTGGAGCATTGCACTCTCAAAGGCTAGATAATCCTGTCTTTACAATGTTATTGGTAATATAATCACACACATAATCGTGGCTGAATTATATTTGGTTGGTAGATTCTGTTTACTACATTTAAAGCCTTCCCAAGAAACAGTAAATTTTGTCAGTAAAATAGACACATGCTCACACCACTGTTCCAATTTTTCCATAGGAAAATATATGCAATTTAGAAGAAATAATTTCCTTAATGTAGATGGAAATAATGAGTATATTAATGCTACAATCTAGTACATAAACTTAAAGAGTAGAGGTTCTGAGAGGTTTCATGCTATATTCAAATTTCATTTATAAGAGAAGTGAAAATTTAACCTTAGGAAATGCTCAGGCTTAAAAATAATGTTGATACTGAAAAATTTTAGTTTAATCCTGTATTTGTCACCGAAAAAAAATCAAAGTGTATGCATTCATAGTAGAATATTTTATATATTGTATAAATAATAGGCTAGGATACAAAAAATAAAACCTCAAACCTCATGTTTATCATATTTTAGATACTATGGTGTAATATGAATGAATTTTCAGATGATCCTTTTTTTCTGTTCAAAGCAGGTTTCTTTAGTAATTTTTTATATTAATGAGTACATAATTAAACTATAATGGAAAATGTAGGTTTGCGCATATTCACAAGGAAGTCATTACAACAAACAAAGCATAATTAACTATAAGCATTTCATGCTTTTTAATTTATAAAAAGATTTATTCCATATAATTTATTATTGTTTGTTAAAAATAGGGCAAACCAATACATATTAACTTCTTGATCTAATGGGCCACACAACAGAATTCCATTTTCTTATTTGTTTTCCTCTAATTATTTGAGCTGTGTAGTATTAATGTAATTAAGTTAATGTAATTGCTTCCTGGTATTAAATTTGTTAAAATAATTGAAAAGTGATGATACAACACTATCAAATCTGGCAAAATAAATTTTGTTTGGCAAGGGAGGTTTTAGGGGCTGCACAACAGCTCTAGTTGCTTAAGTCTTGAGTTTGATCTTTGGTTAGATATTAAAAAGCTGAATGTAGTGGCAAGCATCTGTAAAACCCAGATACCTATGGATAGGTGAGAGGTACAGACAGCCAGAAGCTCATGAAGCAGCTAGGCAGGAGTACACAGTGTAACATCAGAAACAAGCAAACACACAGGAAAGACCCTGCCTCAAGAAACTGGAAAGTAAGAACTAGCTCTCAAAATTGTCTTCCGATCTTCAAATGTGACATATACCAGGTGTGTGCATACATGCATGTACACATGCACACACACATAGCACTACATAAGTGAATGAATGAATGAATGAATATTTAAAGATTCTTTGGGTTTTCTTCGGGTACAAAATCTGATGTTTACATATTTGCCTGGATATAAATTTGTACCCAGAATAACAGAGTTTGGATTCTCAAATATAAAATGCTGTCTTCCAGGTGGTATTTGAAGAATCAGTGTCATTTGAGATTAACCTCAAATTTCCTTTGGTCTCGTGGAGAATTTGTCACAATGGCTTAACTCCCACTTTGAATTTTAAGTTATATAATAAAAAACTTTCTATTGTATATTTAATTTGCTTAATTTTTAGGCCTAAGTAATTACTCAATATAAACACAAATTATCATTATTTTTGCAATTCATGACTATTTATTTAGAGTCAAAGATGTACTTTTTTCCAAAATGCCATCTATTTTCCTAATTTCATTATTAGAATTTTTCTTTTGTCTTTTTCGTACTTTGTATTCTTTATTTTTAATGTTTTCTTATATTTTTAGAATGTATACTGATAGTCATCATTCCTTTCCTGTATCACTCTCCCATGCTTGCTGACTCACATATTTTAGACCAGTCTCCAGACATCTTTGACATAAATATCAGGATACTTGGGATTCACCGTTAGATAATGTAATGAATATTTGAGCTTCTGACATTTCAAAAGTATCTTATTCATTCATTTAACCATTGATTTCATGAATATATATTCCACAAGTCATTTTGGTCCTTAACTCTGTATCAGAAGGTGATTATCTATGTTTGAGCTGTTTCTATTTCAAGGTTAAAAAGAATTGAATGGGTTGTATACACTCCTACACCTGGGAAAAAGCATTATAGGAGGCAATTAAATTTCTAAAATTATTGGAATAGCTAATGGTTAAGACCTAGCTGACCTCCCACGAGGAGGGGTGGCAATGGAGTCTTTTCCAGTCTTTATCTATGTGAGTTGCTGAAGTCACTTAACATAATGAATCTAGGGACAAGATTGGCTCTAAGTGAGATAACAAAATCTTGAAAATATTACATAAAATAATTAAATTTTTTCAAAAAAATGTTTTTCCCTTAGTATATGAATAGATAAAAACAGTAACCTGTGAGATTAAGGAGGAAATAGTAGTGGGATTCAAAATCCTCTTACTGAAGCATTGGGCTCAGCAATTTGAGTTGTGATAATGTGTTTCTGTTTATCAAAAAATAAAATAAAACAATAATAAAGAGGAAGAACCAAAACAAGTTGTTTCAGAGAGTTGAGGCAGTTCACTGTGAACTATGTAAATTAAAATAGGTTTTTTGAGTTCACACATGTCTTGCGTCTCAAAAAGTTAAGTAGACCCTTTTGACAGATCAGATGTTAAATATCACACAGAAGCTCAGGCTGGAAAGGTATGGTTTTCAGTCTTTGGCACATTGCAAATGCAGGAGACCTCAGAAGGTGGAACGATGGAAGCCATGTCACTAGAGGAACTACTGCTTTCCCATATCCTTCCTCCCTTCTCATTGTGTCAGCACTGTTATGAGTTACAGTTTCTCTCCACCCAGAATTCACCATCATGACATCCAACCGTATCACAGACTCTAAGTGCCACACCGACTGATCATGAATTTAAACCTACAAAAGGAAATTAAAACCTTTCACCTTTGTAGTGGTTTATAATGTCTGTTTCAGAGGCAAACCTTGAAGCACAAATCATAGAAGAACAATAAATTTGTAATAATAATAAAACAGTATAGAGTTAACTTAAATTTTTATATAGGACTTTTCATCCAGTTGTAGTGGACAGGTTGAAGAATTTTATTAAAAAATTCATTTTTTATAGCATACATGGTAAAGGATTAACACTAGAATGCATAAGGAATACAGACAATCCAATATGAAATGAACATGGGGAAAATAAATAATCTAATTAAGGAGAAGAAACTACTTGAATCAGGAATGTAAAATTATGAAAAATGAATGAACTTGCTTCCAAGCCTGAGAACATGTGTCCAACTCCCAGGACCCACATGGTAGAGGATGACCACCAACTCCCAAACTTGTACATGCTGTGGCACATGCTTGTATACAGACACAAATGCACACACATAATAGATGAATAATAAATGATAGTAAATATGATCTTTAAAATGTTAGTTATTACAAATTATTGATGGGGAATTTAAATTACTTCTACCATTTGAAAAGCAATAGTCAAGTTTCTTCACAAAATGAGCATATGATATTGTAGCATCTATATTTAATATACATAATTAAAAGAAATAGAAGCATATCTCACTTGGATTCACTCAGTTAACAGAATTTGTTAAATATTGTTAAAATGTTCATGGTATCCAAACTGATCTATATAAGCCAGTGTAATCTAAACCATATCAATAATTCAATGATACATTTAAGATTTTGAAATAAACAAACAACCTTAAAATTAATGTAGACCTTGAAAAAGACTCCTAATAACTAAAGTGATTTTGAAAGAGGCGAACATAGATACATTCATTATTTTATAGAACATGACAACACAAAAACATGGTCTTATCTCAAAGAGAATAAGAGAGACATTTAATATGAATGTGTGATCATGATCTGATAAAAGTTATACTTAGAGCCAAATAACATTCTTCTTTATGAATATGGTTATAAGAATGTGTTTAAGTAATAGTACAAATGAAATTTTAAATTAAGCTTATTTAAAAGGAATTGGTGGAAACATCAGGTAGGCTAATTACAAAAAATCATGGAAATTGCTGCTGAAATTCTCAGATGTTATTTGATAATAATCTTAGCTCTGGAGTTGTTGGAAGCTTGAAGTCTATTTGTACAATTCCACAGGTAACCTAATAGTTACAAAGATGTTGGTTTACAGGGGTGGATGATGTACTGTGTCAAAGAATTATGATAATGCATCTTTTCTGTAGGCAGTTAATGCCCTGAATTTGACTCTTAGACATGACTTCTAGGTTTAGGTATGTTGTGATTTCATTTTCATCAACTCTAAAACAATTTTTAATTTCCATGTTGACAAAATTTTCATCCAGATAGCGCAAGAGTATTCTAATTCCATTCCATAAACAATCCAGCTCTCTGGAATCAGTCAGTCAATCTTGGAGTATGATTAACGCAGGTGTTGCCTTTTTGTGAGTAAGTTAGTTCACTAATCAAAGTGACTAAAATTTTATTACAGAGATATAACAAGGTGATTTAGGTTCTAAAGCAAGAAAGTGGGAATGATTATTTCTTCTCTTAGAATCCTCTGATTCAATGGGAACAAAAATTTCAACTTTACACTCATCTTTTTCAGCATTGAAAGCATCCTAGTATCAGTACCGACCATCTCACTGGGTGTCAGGAGGAAGCAGATAAACAATGGATGGTACAGAGGTCTCATCAGGTGATCTCCTCCCAGGGCATGCTAAAATTTATTGATGGTCATCGTAAGAAATAAGGCTACGTTATCCATTTAATAGGATGAATTGTCTTGGTTTCCTTCAAGTTAATATTACTAAAATTTTACGTCCGTCTTTCATGAGTCCTGCTTTTCTTTGGTACGCACTCTAGAAACTTAAACTTGGGCAGAAAGACCTCAAAAGATAGATAATACTCCTTTTTTTTTTTTAATGTGTATTTTGGGACCCATATTTTCTTCAAAATCCTTTATGAAATTCAATTTAAAGGACAACTCTCTGACCTCTGCTGTCTCAGCTGTCTGTTGGCCTTTTATCCATTTTCCTCAAGAGAGCTGTAACTCACAAATAAACAGGTTATTTCTGAACTAGGTATTTTTGCGAAGGATATTTATACCATAGATACGTTGAACAAATGAGATTAAAGGAGGAGAGGTAGTCCCTGCTTCTCAAAGCATTCTTAATATGCGTGGCCACATCTTCTTTGAAATAATAAATCAGATGTGAGTTGACTGCTGGGTGTGGGGATATATTAAAACTACTTTGTGAATCTATCAGCTCCCTCTACAGGAAAAACACTGCACCTACAGTTTCCAGCCAGCTATTTGCTTTCACGCAAAGGGGTTTTCAAAAGCAAATGTAGTTATACTCCCAGTACTGGTAAAGTTATACTGTGAAAGTCTATTCACAGAAAAGGACATATTCTGATATAGGAGAAATTTTCACAGTAAACAGCTTCTAAAAAAAATAACATGATTTATGTATAGAGAAGAAAAGTAGACAGTGAATAACTTTAACTTTGTTTACAAATGATTAACACATGGTGTAATAGATTGCTTAGACCAATATGGCCATAAACAATTGGATATTTGCTATCTTCACAAGTTTTAGTTTGTAAATTCTCCTAGTTTATTTTTTGTTGTTGTGATAAATGCCGTGGCCCCTAAGCAACTTGAAGTAGAAAAGATCTATTTTCTCTTACAGGTCACAGTCATCTTGAGAAGCCAAGATTTCAGAATAGTTACTTGGACACAGGAACAGAAAGAGAGAACATGAAGGAATGCTGCTTAATTAATGCTTAATTCCAGATTCACTTTCAGCTGCTTTTCTTATAAAACATCTGCCTAAAGGTGGTACTCCTCACAGTGGTCTGGGTGCTACTACATCATTTAATAATCAAGAAAATGCCCAATAGACATTGCCAGAGGCCAATTTTATCTAGAAAAATCTTCATTTGAGGTCTTTTCTTCCTAAGTTGTTGGGGGTTAGCCTTGGCAAGTAGACAGGGGTCCAGAGAGGAGATAAGGAATAGGCAAGAGAAATTGAGTTAGAGTCCAAGGCTTAGAGGATCTCGCAGCTCTGACTGTAGTAGCTCTGACTGACTGCCAGTCAAGGTGCTTCTTTGTTTATACAGATTTCACAAGACAAAGACAAGCTCATGGCTTCCAAGGGGATTCAAATCATATCATTTTGTAAATATCTGAGCCAATTCAGGTGAACCCCCAAGCCTTGAACTATGTATAATTAAACTTTGATGGTTAAAGTATAGCCTTAAAAGCTTTCACAGACCAAAAGCCTCTGCAGTTGACTTGCTTTTATAATCGCTATAAAAATCTGTTTATATAGAATTCCTTTTGTTTCCTAGTTAAGTGACCTCTTGTAACTTGGTGTAAGACAGTCTTTTTATAAATGGCAAACTTATGTCTAATTTTCTTTTATATCAAACTACAATATAGGATAAAGTTTGTTTAGACAATTTAACTTTGTTACTAAGTTCATTTTTCTCTGGAGGCATGTCATTCCCCCCCTCCCCCCATCTCATAAACTACATATGTACAAAACTCTGAGCATACATAGCAGAAGGCCTTTGATGTGCTGCCACTTATCCTGGCATGATAGGGCTTATCAGCTTCTTTCAACCTTACAGAGCTTTGATTGCCTTGTTTCTGAGTTTGCTCATGGGTAGATACACTGAGAAAAATCCTTGGTCATAGCCTTATAACAAAATCTTTGGTGTTTTTGTGCTCATCATAGTGTCCATGGCTTAGGCAAGATTCCTAAGTAAGGTCATAGAAGTTTAATTATCTGAAAGCAGAAGGGGTTGTAACAGTTAGGACACTCCTAAAGAGGCTCAGAAATGATTTTGTGGATAAAAGCATAAATGAATCATAATGTAAAACACCTCCCTAACAATGCAATGCATAGAGACCAAAACTGAGATTGAGGGACAGCATGACAGTAGTCACAGCATTCAGTTAAGTTGTGTCAAACAGCTGTGCTTCATACCTTTTTCTGTTTACATTGATCATGGCTATGCTACTAGATGTGTCAGATTGTTCAATGAGATTCACTATCACACACACACACACACCCCCACACACACACACATCTAATAATGCACTATATATGAGATTTTAAATCATCTATTTGCATTTTTCAAACAAGAAAAATGTTTAGTTTTCTCAAGTAAGTACTCTCTGATAAATTCCTGGAACATAGCTAGTGCTCTTTCCATCATACCCCAAATGAGAAAAACATTATCAACAAGATCAATTCTTACTGAAGTCATAACATGAGCCATTAAGAAGTGCCATGTATTTTATTATAGTTGATACAGGTATTTGGAATGTGTGATGGGCTTTGAAAAGTGGCTTTTTCAACAGAGTCCCAATGGAATGAGTTCATTCATTTGTGACTCCACATACGACAAACTCAACAAGTAAATGAGTTCCAAATAATGCCACTTATCAGAGCTAGCCAGCTGGTTAGAGGATGATATTTTCTCTTCTTATGTCAAATGAACTGACAATTTCTTCCTTGGAACATGGACTAGTTTAACACTGGACAGCATTGACTTAAATAGTGACAAAGCAGGAGCACAATGGTGAATGTCCTTGATTGGTGACTGTCTAGCTTTTTTTTTCCACAGAGAAGATAAAAGACAAGGAACATAGGACAACGGGGTGTCAGATTAGAAATCTCTAGTACCCAGAAGGAATGAAAATATTTTGGACACTTAATAAAATGAAAGAACAAATAAATGATGCTCTGAAAATGTCTATCAGTATACCACAAAGAGTATTCTATCCAAGCTTTACACAAATAAATTACTGAGCTTAAGGAAATATCCTGTGACCTAGGAGTAAAGGTAATAGAAATACATGCAATAGGTAAACCCTCTGAATTGGCTAAAGTGCATTAAATTCTCCCAAAATGCATTCTCCGTTCAGGCTATTTAACTGTGTAGTTTATAGATGGATATTTCCTGAGTAGGTAGGTAAGTGACTTATACACAATAGTGGAGTGTTGTTGAGTTAGGGAATGTGGCTAACAGGAAGATAGTAGTAAGTGACATTACTCTAATGCTTCTGAAGTAAACCAGTACAACTAGAATGAAAAGTATAATCTTCTGCCAAAGATTATGCTGAAGTACACAATTCTTTTGAAAGGTAAGAGGAAAACAATGTACTAAGAACAATTTGAGGTTAACAAGACTAGTTCTTTAAATCAGAATATGTTCTTTAGTCTCTGTTTAATCAGAAACCTTGTAACATCCTGCAATGAAACAGTCAACAAACTTGGAAATGTTCAGATTAGGTGTTGAAGCTAACTGGCTTGCTGACTCCACTCAAGACCACTAATAGAAACTATTTTCTGGAGGCTGGGATACACAGATGAGTGTCCTATTATCACTTTAAAAGTCTACATCAATTTGGCTTCAGAAGCTTCAGAAATCAGTGTACTTCTCAATTAAATCAAGAATGTCGCACTGCTAATTCTGGAACCAGGCAGAGATCAAGTTGAAATGGTGGCAGCTAATTGTTATCGATTGGTGTGTAACAGCATTAGTGAATTCCAGAGGGACTGGCTATTAGTAGGGAACAAAATGAGCCAGTGACAACTGCAATTGATTTTAGATAAAAAGGAATAAAAATGCAGAGGCAACCAAAAGATTTAAGATGCTTAAGAGAACTGGAGCTCTTCCTGTGATTAAGTTTAACTACTCAATGAGAAGGAAGATATATGAATCCCTTTGAAAGGAAGTGTGATGAAAGCTTGAAAAGGGTCCAGGTTATATTCTAAGTTGTTGCTTCCTAGTGGTAGAGATAGTCCATAGCTAAGGCCTATACAGTTAGGACTGTACCCTTGGAATGTACATCTACTCAGTATTCTAAATGTGGTTGGTGAAGTAAAGAAACAATATCTAACTCGGTTTTAGCCTGAATTAATTCAAATGTGTAGAGTCTAGTACCTGTTGGCAATACTTTTGTACAGGACAAATCTAACTACTTCTTAGCCAAGGTGAACATCACTCCAAAATGTTTCCCAGAGATTGTTTTATCAATAATAATAATGTAGGACAGAAACCGATGAACTAGTGTATTAGTAAGTAGTCATAATAATAAAATAAAAATCACTGGGGTTTTAAACACATTTCTTTTTATTTTATATGTGTTATCAGGTATATATGTGCACCATGTGCATGCAGTGCCCATGGAAATCCAAGAAGGCATATCCTATAGATCCCCTGGGACTAGAACCACAGGTACTTATGAATTCTCTGGGTGCTTTGAACAGAGCCAGATTCTTCTGCAGGCACAAGTAGGACCTTTAAACTGCTGAGCCATCTCTCCAACCTCTCTCCTACCATTGTCATTTGACAGCAAAACTTACATCTGTTCGTCATGGTGAATTCCTCACATCATCAATTTCACCTAGGAACCTAGAAGCAATTTAAAGACCTGCATTCTTTTCTTCTTGCTTCCTAAGACACAGTGTGATCAACTGTCTTACATTTCTGCTACGACAAATAACTGCTCTTAACCACAACCACGATAACTTCTCCACCACAATCCTCTATAGCCTCAAACAGTAAGCTAAAATAAACCTGTTCTTAACTGGCTTTTGTCAGATATTGTGACACAGCAATATTAAAATTAAGAAATACATCTTACAATTGAAGCTTCACAAAGACAGAAGCCATTTATTTCTTATGTCCACAACAATAATACTTCATCTAGTAAAACAACAAATTCTTTTGCTCCCTGGAAAACACAAGTCTCGAAGTGACCCGAAGATTTATGTTTGACAAACTCTAGATAAATGTTATAAAATACTGTAAACAACTAACAAAGATATTGAGGGTACAAGTTCCACAATAGTAGTTAGCTTCTGTAAGCTCACCAAGAGAGACAAGGAGGCATAACCCATTTGTGCATATACTGCCAGACCTCAGCAGAGGGAACCACCATCCTGGCCAGCTGCCATACTGGACAGTGGAACCCAGAGCATTTAGGCTAAGGTGTTTTTATTGATTCAGAACTCCTCAGGTGCAGATCATAAGAAATCAAATATCCCCCAAAGAAATCCAACACCTGAAAACAATTCAAAATTGACTCTCTTCAGATATCAGTCATGCTTCTATGCCCACAGTGTTTGGAAAGCATGTATGCATACATAAACACACAAAAATACATACACTTGTATGTACACATATATATGTATATGAATATGCACATATAACTGTTAAAAGTAATCTCAGGGATTGATCAATCAATCAACTGATCTGTAGCTCTCTTATTTCACAACTGTTTATTTTGCAATATTTCTAAGTTTTTCCCTATCCCTATTCTAAAACAGCAGTTTCTTTGGGAACGCAGATAATTAAACTGACAATTTTGCATCAGTTTCATAGGAATCCTGCTCAGGAACTCCAAACTATACAGATTTACCATGAAGTATGCTATAATTTCTTGAGAGCTAGAGTCTGAGAATATATCCTTTAAATGTAGAAACGTTACTACAATACAACAATATTCTGTTAATTTTTGTTGAATGTATTTGAACAAGTGTTTGTAGACTCAAATTTTCCTATTCGTGATTTAAACTCCTAATAATTTTTATGCTACTAAAGAACTATATGATACTGAAATTTATTCCTGTGGGAACATTGGAGATGATGTCATGCTTCATGCTCCTGTGCTTTTCCTCCTAGATCTTGCCAGAATTGACCTTTGACATTTCCTCTTACTCCTTGCACTACTCTCATCATCTCTTGAAGAATAATACTAAGTCTTTCACTGTGTAAATGATATTCCATCTTTAAATACCAGTTCTGATAAAAACAGACTTCCATCTTATGAAATTATTTTAATTAATGCTGCCTAATATTTTGAGCACTTAGCTTTAGACAAGAATTTATTACTAACACTTAAGCATGATATACTCTTCAATCAGGAGCTTTTAATTCTTTCATTGAATTTTTGAGTAACAGTATGAATGTAAAATCTATGAAGATAAATATACCAAAATAACAGTATATGCATTGCTCTCTGAAATTACATAGTGTGTTGTAGTTGTTATGCGGCTGTGTCACTCACCGAGAAACATAGAGGCATTCTCATAGGTGCAAAGAGGAAACCGGCATCACGGCAAGTGCCACACGTGGTAGTGGAACCCATGTGTCCTAACTCAAGTTTCTTTATTGATTTACAACTCCTCAAGTGTTCTACTGATAGCACATGCATATCATAATCTATAAAAGATCATCCATTTAAATCCAACACCTGCAGATAATACAAAACACCAAGACCTGGGCAGCCTCTCACCCAAAAGGTACAAAACAAATATTTTATACACAACTAAAAATAAATATCTCCAACAGTTTGTTAATTTATATGTTCATGTTTTCCAGTACATAAGTTATTGTGGACAAATGTGGTTCATTATACTGACCTTTTAATAATAGACCAAAAATCAAAGGTATGAGAATGGACCTATGTTTTAAAAGATATATTTATTTTATTTTTTGTGTATAAGCATTTTGCATATATATATGTATGTATGTATACATACATATATACATTCATACCACATTCTTGGCACCTACAGAGGCTAGAAGAAGATATCAGATCCCCCAAAAATGGGGTTATAGATGTTCATGATCCACCATATCGTCTGGTCCCAGGTCCTCTGCAGAAGCAACACATGCATTTAAATACCGAGCAAGCACCATAGATCCATTGTTAGATTGTATATATGTATATGTATATATATATATATATATATATATATATATATATATATATATACCTTGTGATATATGTGTGTGTGTGTGTGTGTATGTATATATATATATATATATATAATGTCAATTTACTTAGTATCAAAGTAAATATATTTTCTCTCACCTTCTTACTATGAAAGATAATCAGAGGAAAACCAGGCTTCCTGGGGACTCAAAGTGGTTCTGTGTTCATACAAATAGAATTCAAATATTGGCTTCTTTTCCTCTAGAATTCTTCAAATTTCACATACGTTCCTAAGTAAATGAAATGATAAAGTGAGTTTTATTACTTAAAAACATTGTTGTCAAACTTAGAAGTCACAAACTAGTCTACTAATACAGAACAAGGGAGAGGTAGATGTGGGAGGTCACATTAAGTCATGTATGAATGTGGAAATCCTTAACTATGTTTAATGGATATTTTTAAAGTATTTCAAGAAATAAGCCATACATTTAATTATTTCAGATAATGCTACAAAATACACTATGATACTATTCTTAATATAGTGGAGAAACAGAAGTGATAGACATTTTAAAAAGGAATTTCTATGAAGATATAGTAAATATTATGAAATTATTGTAGGAATTTCAAAGGAATATACAAAATTGACATGGTAGAAAATTCTTGGCAGGGAAAAAGCAGACAAGGGACATTAGAAGGCATTAAACCAGTGATTTTCAACCTACGGTTGAACGACTGTTTCACAGGGATCACCTGTCTTAACCATCTGCATATCAGATATTTGCATTAAAATTCATAACAGTATCAAAATTGCATTTATGAAGTAGCAATGAAAATAATTTTATGATTGGGGTCACCACAATAGAAAGAACTGTATTAAGAGTCGCAGCATTAGGAAGGCTGAGAACCACTGTATTAGAAAGACACCAGGATGAATGCAGAATTAGTTAGGAAAACCAAGAAACAGAAATACATCAAAAGCATTTCAAAATAGTACATGACAAATTTGAGAAGCGGAGGTACAATGTTCATGATAATGAAGGTGTTCAGGGTGATGAAAAAACCACTGTGCCACCATGGGAAAGACAAGGATGGATAGAAGTGTGGTGGGCAAGGGTGTTGTATATATGCCTGAAGCACACTACTGGAGAGCAAAGGCAAGAGGGTGAAGTTCGAGTTCTAAACCTGGGGATATATAGTGAGCCACTGTAACAAAGAAAACCAAAAATGAAAGATGTGGTTGTTGTTTCAGGCAGAGAACAGCATGCTTCTTCCGATCTAGTCAATCACTGCTTCTCTTCAGACCTCATTGAAGATGAAGTTCAAACATGAAGGGCCTGACCAATTCCTACTTTAAGCACATCTAGTTCTACAAAATGAAGTAAGCAGCTCAACTTTTAACAAAGTCATGGTGAGAATCAAACAGCATAAGGATATAAAAATTTAAAAGTGGTTCTATGGGATTATCACTCTGAAAGACATATCCTGCTTGAAACATCCATGTCTCTGCGAGGCTTTGATGTACATCCACAAAGATTAGTTTATTTTCACCCAGGTGTTATGATTTCACTGTAAGTTCAATAGATTCTTTGATTTCACTCAGGCAGTTCATAACTAAACCTAAAGTAAATGGCAAGGATAGAAAACACAGTGTGCTGCTCATGATAAAAATTAATATTGATCTTGCAGCTGAATTTTCCCACAAAGTTCTCATTATACAAAGTAGCACCATTACCTTTTGGGATAAGTAAATGTTAGTGGGGAAAGCATATTGAGATGTGACTCTTTTCCAGGTCAAGCAAGTTAACTTTGTAGCATGGGTAAGGCAGCTGGAAGAGTATTTATATATATTTCTATTTCCTCTGAGAGATTTAACCTAGGTTTAGCTCAATGACACAAGTACATGGAATCAGGATACTTCTTAGAGCTTCCTTCCAAAATGCAAACATCTACATATTTTTTTTTGGTGGTTTCTTTGAGACAGGAGTAGTCTGTTGTAACTCTAGCTGTCCTGAAACTTATTTTGTAGACCAAGCTGGCCTCAAATTCACAGAGATCTGCCTGCCTTTGCCTTCTGAGAGCTGGTATTAAAGATGTGTACCACCACCACCTGGGCGTCTACATATTCTTGATCTGCTTTTACTATTTCACTTCATGCAAATCTCAGTGGGGTTTGTAGCATTAACATCATTCACATATCAGTAAATAAAAGCTATTTAATTTCCTGATTAAAACTACCAATAGATGGAGAAGAAATTTCAAGAATCTGAATATCTGGAGCAACAGTGAGATAAATTTATTCTAAGCATTGTATGTTCTCCATAACATACAAAGACTAAGTGGTGTTAAACATGCGGATAATTCTTTTTGAACACATACATTATTTATTTTACGGTTGTTATGTATGCATGCATGTACCATGCTGCATGTGTGGACACACGCAGAAGAAGTTGGTTCTCCCTTTCTATCACACAGGTTCCAGGAAATGACTCGGCTGCTCAGTCTTGTAACAAGAACTTTTCCTTCCTGAGCTATTTTCCTAGTAATTAAATAATTATTAATTGTACCAGAATACAAAATATAATTGAACTACTGATTTATTAAGAATGTTTTGAAAACAGTAAGTTGGAGACTAACTTGGAGCTGTATAGACTGTCTTTTCCTCTTCTTAATTCTAGGTCTAGACTATAAGAGAGAAAATCAACATAAAATAGGAAGAAAATCAGTCACATAATAAAAAACTAAGAGCTCACAGGAAAACAAGCATGCATGGCAAAACATAAAGTCTTGGATGAAAGCAAGAAATAAATAGCAAATAAATAATGTCTGTGATGCATATTTCATATTGTATACATAGTGAGAAAAGAAGGGAAAGGAGTTGAGGTAGAGAATTAGAAGAAAGAGAAGGGAGATAGTGATCATTAAATAACATTGAAATTTCTAACATTTTTCCAGATTCATTGTAAATATCTTATGTTCTTTACCATATTGATCCTAGAATAACTTCTAAAACATTTATAGAAAAATAAGAAGTATCATATTTTTTTTAGGTTTGATACACTTCTGAGTTTGAAATTTTAAACCTTTAAATACTCAGTAAGTACCTTGATGTAAAGCACAAACTCTCAGAGGAGCTTTCTACTTTTCTCTTGAAATGAACATAAGTACACTTCTTTTTGGGACAATTACATATTATATTCTATTTTATTTATGTTGCATTATTCACATTAACTTTACTATGTTAATTTGTTAGTAGGAATGCTGTCTATTTCTAGTAATTTTCTCAACCAAGAGTAAATATATAATCTTAAAAAGAAAGAAAGAGAGTGAAAGACAGAAACTTGTAATGGGTTTTTACAGAAACTTTTCTTACTTTATCATTTTCCTGCCAAACAGAATACCAGTATTACTTTTACATTTGAGGCTAAGTCTGAAACTCAAATGCATATAGGCTTTTATCTGTGGGATTTTTTGGCATAGCAGACAGCACAAATATATGGGGTAAAAAGAATCAAACCATATCTTCCTTTTCCTTTCAAAAAGACCCATCACTTGCCCATGGCCCTGCCAGATCAAGGCAAGCAAGTGCCTTGATTTACTGTCACATAAAACATCTCTATTCAGAAGATTCTTTCTCAGGAAAATGAAAGAATGAAGAGAGTTTGAAAGTCTTCCTATAAAAGAGTTCCCATCAAATATTTATTAAGTGTTTTCTACACTTCAACACTACCTTAGAGTCTGGGGATAAAATGTTGAGAAAAAAGTATTTCTAATTTCCTATAACATCTGCTGTTTGGATATCAATAGTGCTAGTGCTGTGGATAACAATAATATTATTGTCACAGTTTTCTGATGGATAGGAATGGGAGGAGTAAAGATAATTTCTGTTTACATATCCAAGGATACAACATCTCACACTCTCAGACACAAAGTCAAAGTAAAAATACTTCATTGTGTTATTTTCTATTCCCCATTTCCCAAATCCCAATTTTTACACCGTGGCAGACCTCTTGAAGAGGCCTACCCTCCCTTTCTGCCTCCATTCACTGCGGACTCCTACTAATCTTATGGTACAGCCATACATTAGGTTTAGAGAGACCAAATTGAAGATCACTGTTAGATTGTTCCCCTTGGAGTTCAGGGAACTCCAAGGAAGAGGGCAGAAAGTATTATTAAAAACAGAGGAATGGAAGTTACCAGGAGAACATGGCCCAAAGCATTAACTCAAAAGGATTCACAGGGGCTTACAAAGATTGAGGCAGGAATCATGGAGCCTACACAGGTCAGTGCTAGGTACTCTGCATATATGTTATGGTTCTTAGCTTTATGTTTTTGTGGGACTCTTGACAGTAGGAGTAGTGTGTTTCTGACCCCTTTGCTTGCTCTTGAGACTCTTTACTTTCTATTCAGTTGCCTTATCTAGCCTTTTCATGAGGGTTTGTACCTACTCTTCTTGTATCATGTTGCGTCATGTTTGGTTGGTATCCCTATAAGGTCTGCTCTTTTATGAAGGGAAACATGGGGGAGTGGAACTAGGGAGAGGGAAGATGGTGGGGGGGGACTAGAAGGGGTGGAGGGAGGAGAAATTGCATTTGAGATGGATTTTATGAGAGAAGAACAGATAGATAGACAGACAACAGATAAGTAAATCAAAAGAAGAGGGGGAAGTAACAGCACAAAAACAAAATAACAAGAATCAACAAATAGTGATCAGTGATAAATCTCATCATCAGTAGTCTCAAGTCTCAAATAAAAAAGACACAACTAACTGAATGAATATAAGAATATTCATCAAGAATATAAGAAGAAGATCTACCTTCTGCTGCTTCCAAGAAACATATCTTACCCTCAATGATAGACATTACCCCAGAGTAAAACAATAGAGAAAAATATTTCAGCTAAATAGACCTAAGAGCCAAGTAGTGGTGGTGTACCCCTTTAATTCCAGCACTCAGAGGCAGATGCAGGTGGAACTCTATGAGTTTGAGGCCAGCCTGGTCTACAGGGTGAATTTCAGGACAGTCAGAGTTACAACAGAGAAACCCTGTCTTGAAAATTTTTTAAAAAATCGACCTAAGTAGCAAGTCTGTGTAGCAATTTTATTATCTGACAAAATAAACTTTAAACTAAAAGTATAATCAGAATAGGTTGGGACACTATATACTCATCAAAGGAAAAGAAAATACACCAAGATGATATTGCAATTTTTAACATATATGCATCAAACACAAGAACACCCTGGATTGTAAAAAGAAATGTTACTATAGTTTAAATCATATTTTGACCATTACACAGTGATAGTGGATCGCTTAAGTACACCATTCTCACCAAAACACAGGTCATTCAGACAAAAAACTGAAGAAAGATGCTATAGTTATGTGATGAAATAAATCAAATAAACCTAACATATTTACAGAACATTTTATTCAAGTAAAAATGAATGTGCCTTCTTCTCATCAGCTCATGGAATTTTCTCCAAAATTGACCACCTAATTGTATGCGCAACTGACCAATAATTGTATGCAAAGTAAGTCTCAACAGATTTAAAAAAAGCCTGAAAGAATACCCTGCACTCTATTGGCAACCACATATTAAAACTGAATATTAGTCACAATAAAACAATAGAAATGCGAAAAATTTGCAAACTCATGGAAATGGAACAACTCACCATTAGTTGAAAACTGTATAAAGAAAGAAATTAAGAAAAAAGATAAGTAAAACTTTTAAAAATTGAAAGAAAATAAAATCACAACATACCCATACCTATTGGAAAGAGGGAAGGTAGTTCTTAGGTCCCAACCACTAGAAAACACAATTTCCCATGGTCTTAGGTACTGAGACAGCACACAGTAGTAAAATTACTGGTGTGAAGTCCCAACAAAAATAATTTTATGTTTTGGGGTCACCACAAATGAGAAACTCTATTAAAGGATCACAACATTAGGAAGATTGAGAACCAGTGCTCTAGACTAAAAGAAATATATATACCCATAAGGAATAGATGGAATAAATAATGAAACTCAGAGCTAAATTCAGTAAAATAGAAACAGATAAACAAAGATAATACAAAAAATCAATGAAGAGAGTTATTTAAGTAAATCAATAAGATTGAATAAATCAAGAGATTTACATTTAATCTTAATTTGGTTAAGGACAAATTGATAAAAATGTGGACATAGATAATAAAAATTAACAAAATTGGAGAAAATAGGGGACAAAAAATACCAAGGAAATGCAGAGAATCATAAGGGCATACTTTGAACCACTGTACTCCACCAAATTGGAAAAACTGAAAGAAATGAATACATTTCTTGATAGGAACCAACTACCAAAATCAAGACCAGATAAGCAAACAGACCTATAATCCCTACTATAAGATGTTTTATTTAAAAGTCTTCTCACCAACAAACAAATAAACAAATAAAAAACACAGGGCCAGATGAATAGATGGATTCATCCCAGAAATCTGGCTTCCAAAGCAGAATTAACACCAATAGTACTCAAATTATTCCACAGCATAACAGAAGTAATACTGCCTAGTTCTTTTTATAAAACCACAGATACATGATATCTAAGTCACATTAAGACTCAACAAAGAAAGAAATTTCAAAGCAATTCCCCTTATGAATACATTGGTAAACTTTTTTCAATAAAATGTTTGCAAACTAAGTAGAAAAACCCATCAAAAAGATCATCTACACTGATCAAGTAGATTCATGCCAGAGATGCAGGGATGGTTCAACATAAATATTGATGAATGTAATCTACCCTACAAACATACTGAAAAATACTAATCCACATGATTATCTCATTAGATGGAGAAAAGGCATTTAACAAAATCCAACACTCCTTCATGGTAGAGGTCTTGGAGTGACCAGGGATACAATGAGCAGACTTACATAATAAAGGAAATTTACAACGAGCCCACAGGAAACTTCCACTTAAATGGAAAGAAATTCAAAGAAATTCCACTACACCCAGGAACAAGACAAAATTGTCCACTTTCTCCATTCCTATTTAATATAATACTTGAAGTTCTAGCCAGAAGGGACACAAATAGAAAAGGAAGAAATCGAACTATTTTTATTTTCACATGATGTGCTTGTGTACATATTGTAGACATAAATTATCCTAAAAATTCCACCATAAAACTCCTATAGTTTATAAATACTTTTAACGTATTAGCTGTATACAAAATTGAAATACAAAAATCAGTAGTTTTCCTGAATACAAAGGCTGAATAGACTCAGAAAAAAAATCAGAGAAACCATATGTTTCACAATAGCCTCAGAAAAAATATCTTGGGGTACTCTAACTCTGCCCAAGCAAGCGGAAGCAAGATAAGTGTAAAAAAAAAAAAAAACGACAAAAAAACTTAAGAAACTGAAGAAGACATAATACGTGGATAGAAAGCTCACTCATGCTCATAGGACAGTCGGGTTAATATAGTGAAAATGGCTATCCTTTCAAGAGATATCTACAGACCCAATGCAATTCCCATCAATACTCCAACATAATTCTTCACAGAGTTTCACAAAGGCTTCTGTGAGGCAAAGGGTAATATCATTTAGACAAAGCAGTAAGCTGCAAGGTGCAAAGATTTTTATCAACTACACATCCCAATACAGGGTTAACATCTAAAATGTATAATGAGCTCAAGAAACCAAATATAAAAGCAAAACAAATAATCCATTAAAATGGGATAGAGATCTAAAATTATTCTTGAAAGATGTAATAAATGTCTCAGAAATGAGTAAATGCTCAGCATTTTTAGTCATCAAGGAAATACAAATCAAAACTACTTGCTGTTGTCATCTTACAAAAGTCAGAATTTCCATGATCAATAAAACATATGGTAGGTCATCCTGGCAAGGATTTGGGTAGGGGGAACAATAACCTATTATTGCTGAGAATGCAAACTTGTAAAACTACCATGCAAATCAGTGTGGCAGTTTCTCAGGATGCTGGGAATACAAATCTCAAGATCTAGCTGTACCATTCATGCCCATACACAAAAAATGTTCTGTTTCTTCTATAGAGACACTTGAACACCCATATTGATTGTAGCTCTATGCATAATAGCAGGATATTGGAAACAGCCACTACTAGACATCTCTCTCCATCACATAAAACTTCTAGTTCAGAGAATGGTTTACATCTAATTAGACAAAGGGGTCCAGTGAAAGCTCCCAAACAAATCAGGCTATTGCCAAGGCTACTGCTGGCTCTCCACAAACCAATGGTTAAGCCACATTGCTAAAGACAAGACCTATATAACTGATTGAACACAGAGAAGTTGACTTGTGCCTACCTGGAGCCTTCCCTACTTCCAACTAATGCTCATACAGTACTAGTACTATACAGTACTCTGTATGCTACCAGAAGAGAAATGTAGGCACTGAGCCAGTTAAAACCACTTTGATCTACAATGATGACCTGTCAAAAGATATATGTTGATGTAATAGTGGCACAAAACTTGTGGAGTAACTAACCACCATATGATTGGATATAAGACCCACTTCGTGAGGTAGAACCCATGAATGACATGCTCCGATGACCAAGAACCGAGAGTAGATAGATCATGGACACAGGCAAAAACTTAATACCACTGTTACATAGTAATAAAATGACTCCTAATGACTTTCTGCTATATTCTCAGATCAGGGTCTTTCTCAGTCACAAACAGAGAAGTTTTATTCTGTAATAGCCAGGAATAAATACAAAATACATGAAAAACAAGTACAAAAAAAAACCTTTTAGGCAATCAGTTCTAAATGGAATGTCTCTATCAAATCTCTCCTGTTAGGGCTCGGGGAACACTATGAAAGAGGAGGTAGAAAGATTGTAAGAGCCAGTGGGACTAGCAAACCCCATTAAACAAGATTTTCCAATCCAACATGACTGACACGCGTATGAATTCATGGAGAATGTGGCAGCCTGCACAGGGCCTGCATAGATCTAAGCCATACAGACCCTCAATGATGAAAGGGAAGTAAACATAAACCCCCATCCCTACCCCAGAAGCTATCTCCAATTGCTAAATGCTCAAAAAGGATAAATTAGTTTTCTCTAACAGAGTCTTACTAGGTACAAAAACCACACTTAAAGAAGGGCAGGAACCACACCTAGCAGTAGTTGTGCAACACAAAATCATTTCAATTGTCTTTCTGGGTGTTTTTCTTCTCATAATGATTTGTCTGGGAACATTTATTTTTGATCTTAGAGATCTTTTGTCTGAATATTAAATTTTCCTATTTGTGTTTTTATGGGATATCTCTGAGTTCGTATGTGTTTCTTGTGTATTTTCTTTGACTCTTTTTTCTGTTTGTTTACATATATTTTCCTATTTATGTTTAATCTAACTCTATTTCTTTAAACTCCTGTTTGTTTTCTAATTAGAGAGAGAAAGAAAGAGTGTAGACTTGTGTGGGTGTCGAGTAGAAGGGACCAAGCAGTGCTTGGTGGAGGGGAAACCATAATAAAAATATATCATATGCAAAAAAATCTATTTTCAATACAAAATTACTGTAAGAAATCCTCCATATTTTCCATTGGTTTAAGACTAAATGGTTGTGGTGATAGATTTTCTGTCACCCTGTTTTTGTTTTTTGTCTATTCTGCATTATTTTTGCCTTTTGTACACTTATCACATTTTCGATGCTATTGAATATTTTCAAGAACAGAATAATGATACTGTGCTTGCCAAATTTATGTCAACTTGATACAAGCTACAATCATTTTGGTAAAGGAAATGCCCATGCATAAAGTATTTACCTAAAATGACCTGTAGGAATCTGTGAAACATTTTCTTAATTCATGGCTGACAGAGGAGGGAGGACACACCTACCACCACAGCTGGTGGCCTTGGGTATTATAAGAATTCAGGCTGAGAAATCCATAATGAACCAGTTATAAGCATCATGACTCCATGGCCTCTGCAACAGCTCCTGCTTCTAGATTCCTAACTTGTTTGAGACTCTGCATTGTCTTCCTCAATGAACTATGATCCTGGATATGTCAGCCAAATAAATCTTTTTTTTTCCTACTTTGTTTTTGGTTATGATTTTTGATCATAGAAATTAAAATCCAAGATAAAACAGATAAACTTGATGGGACTTCCTGGAAAAATGATCATGTGACTTCTGTTGTTACTTAAGATGGTTAAGTTTTCATATATGAGGATTCATGGGAAAACTTCAACGTATACAGTAAAGATCACTTCACTTACATCAAGCAATGCTATGTCTCTCAATTCTCCAGCCCCCATATTGTCTTGACGTTACAGAGATTATATGCCCTAAAATATATGTTTGGATCTATGAATTTTTAAATATCTATTATGTTTTAATTTGCTAAATATTTTCCATTGTTTTTCAAACCTTGAATACTCTATTGATGGATAAGATGTTATATACTTGGAAATAAAAGTGAAATATTTAGAGAAAATTTATATATCATTACTACAAGAAAATATCAAAAAGATTTATTATTGCTGCCAACGATTTGTCCCCTTCTCCCTGTCTTGCAAAAGTGGCACCAAGTGTCTAGTAGAAAGAAAGACTAGATAAAGTAAATAAAGACATTCTGGGTTAGATTTTGTTTTCTGTAATGCCTTTATTCACCAGTGTTGCAGAGGTCTGCTGAAGTTTAATACTGAAAAATCAGAGCCCAATATTCTTCATAAACTAGCCAGGCATCTCTCAGCTAAGTTTGAGTTACCACTGTAAAATTCTTCCATGTTTTCTGAAATGTAGTCTGTTGCAAAGAGAAGGTTCCTTGATGGAAAATTAGCTCCACACTTATCTATGGGTATACGGACAAATATTTAAGACATAGTAAGGGATTTTTAGTAAAGTGGTAGTTGTAGATCCTTTAAGATCAATAACTTCACTAGCCATAAGCAGGTGACTAAGTTTCCAGTACTAAGCATGATTTTCCTTTTGTTGAACGTGTCTTAAATCCAATTAGAGAGCTATAATTTACCCAGTGACTAATTGGTTATCCAATCCAAATGATCAACTATGAAAAGATACACACAAGTAACATTATGCAGAATGAGTCTGTTATATGTAGAAATAGAGATGCATATGCATGCACATGTGCAATGACACAACAAACACACGCACGTATATATGTACAAATATATATACAAATATATATATATACAAATATATATATATATATGTATATATATATATTCACTTAACAATAATTAATGGAAAAAGAAGCAATGAATTTGAACAAGAGAAAGGAGAGGCACATAGAAAATTTTGGAGGGGAAAAGAGAAGTAGGGAAAATATGCAGTTATATATGTAATTAAAAAATCTCCCAGGATCCCTCATGGTCCAAGATACAGCAGAGTGCATTCTCTCACAGGTAATTATTTTAAAAAAGCAATCTTGTTTTTATTTGTGTCTCTGACAGCGGCTTGTGTGTTTCTACAGAAACAGCCATGAAGTGATTTTCAATGACTTCCTTTGTCATTTTCCCTAAAGAAGAAACATACAGAAGGCTTCATGTGCTAAATAATGACAAGATACAGACATATTAATTACCTTAATTTGATCATTAAATATGTTACTTATGGATTGACAAGTTTGCTGTAGTATAATTATATAAATGACAGTATTTCCTTTATTAAACAGCATTTAATGTGGCTCATTAAGACAAAATCTGTGTCTCACATAATTTTCTAGCATAATTATACACACTTTTGAAAATGTGAGCTTTCTTAAACATATATGAACTTGAGAGAATATAAGAGGTGTGTGGGAGGTGTTAGAGAAAAAGATAAGAGTGAAGTGATGTAATAATATTATACTTTCAAAAAAAACCATTATAAAATTATTTAATTTTAAAGAATAAAAATAAAATGATTGTTAGGAGTTGGAGAGATGGTTCAGTGTTTTAGAGCACTGGCTGTTCTTGCTGAGAACCAGCATTCAGTACTCAGCACCCACATACTGGCTCATAATCATCTATCACAACATTTTCAAGGTATCTAGTGCCCTCTTCTGATCTCTGTTGGCATCAGTTGTGTACTTGTTTCATGTACAGGCAGGCAAAACACTCATACACACAATTTTTTTTAAAAAAAAAAAGAAAATCAACATTACGTAGGATGTTCACTTTCATATGATAGAAATGGGATTAACATGGATTTCTTATTAAAAATTCTTTAACATCTTTGGTAAAGACCTATTTTTGGCAATCTTAATTATGTACAATACAAAGTTTGAGACAATATAATAGTAAAGTCATTAGCAAATGTGTATGCTAAAACACAAATGCCCAGTTTCTACCTGGAAAGATTATGAAATGTCACATTGAATGTACATTAATGAGTAAAATGACATCATTCAGCAAAAAATGTTTCCTTATGAGACCAATTGAACAAATTTGCATTTCCTCTGATTTCTATAGCAAGACATGACAATGATAGTGTTCTGTAGAGTAATCATTGTGGAGGCCCACAGCTGACACTTTGTCAGAATTTATCACTTACAATATATTGCCTTAATGAAAGAATAGTATTCCTTAATTTATATATATATACATATATATATATGTATATATATATATTTAACAATAGTAATAAATATGGTACACAGACATACACGTAAACAAAGCACTAATACACATTATAAATAAATAAATAATTTTAAATTATCTTTTTCTCCTATACAAGTAATGAACTTTAACTTATTTTCTGGTAATTTAAATACACATATTTAATTTTATAAAATAGTTAAATATAATTTATATATATATTTACTTATAATATCCATTTTTATATAAGAAAATAAAGGTGTAAAATGGTTAAATTGCCCATGCAACATCAATATATCATATGTGTGAGACATAGAGCTTACACAATATTCCAGTTTTTTGTAACTTGCATTGTTTCATGCAAATAACATTAAACCTTTAATCTCTGGATTTTAAAAACGAACTGTGTTGACAGCACTAAGCAAATATATACTGAATAGATATACGAAACATGACAATGCTTCCATAATTAAAGAGAAAATAGTTTACAAATTGTAAAGATAAAATCAAGTTGATTTTGATTATACCAATTAAAGTGCGAAAAAAGGGTCAATATGTACTGTAAAACTCTATTTTTCCTTCAAGTAAGCAAATTATGACACAATTTTATATAATAAAGGGGCTTAAACATAAAAACAAAAATGTAAAAATTATCATGTAATACAATTTTGAGATTTTATCTGATTTTGGTTTTGAGTAAAATTTAAATTCACAATTCCAATTAATAGTTAAAACTTATTACAGAGAAATATACTAAAATATTTGTTGCTTTGTCATAATATTTTATGTCTAAAATTAATATTGTAACAGACCCATATACTTATGACTGAATAAAACAACAAGTACATCATTGCTCAGGTACTGCTACTTTCTCTAAAATTTGTGCCCTATGAAATTTAAAACACTGGTTTACAAACAGAACGTGCCAGTCTGTAATACAAAATTCACAGAGGATTAGAAAAACAAAGAACGTAATATCATGAAGTAAAGGAAAAATGGAGATGAAGTTTAAATATAAAAATATTATCATGCAAAGTTGTCAGATGAGAAAACAATTTTCACAGTGTAGAGTTGAGGGATTTACATCTTTAAAATGTATTTATTTATTAGAGATTTTATATATGAGTGCTGAATTTACATTATTTTTGTTTTCCCCTTCTTATCCTTTCAATTCTGCCCATGCCTCCTTCTCTCCTTTTAAATCCATTGTCCCTTACACTTTCACACACACACACACACACACACACACACACACACATATCAGGGCTGAATCGTTGTGAACTCCTATGTGGGTACTGGGATCTGACCCTGGGTCATCTGCAAGACCAACAAATGTTTTCTCAAGTCACAAATCTGAGAAAATAAATTCTCAAGTAAAGAATGAAGAAAATATCTGCTAATTGATTAATACTATAAACAAGAATAATTTGGATATTTGACATATAGCCCAAAACAAATGTGGCTTAAAATGGTGGCAAATTAATTATTTTAAAATGGAGAGGTATTCCATAAAGTCCTACTGATCAATAGTATTCACTATTTGTGAAACTCTGTGGAGGTGTGGGCACATTCAGATTCCCAGAACTGCAATGTTATGTAAAATCCAAAGAAATGTGATAATTACGTACTGATCTCAGAAAAGAAGTTAAAGTTCATTACTTCTGTAGGCGAGAATCATAATTTAATATTATTTATTTATTTTGATTATTAGTGTTTTATCTGCATGTATGTCTGTGCAACACATGCATTCCTAGTATTCACAGAGGGTAGAGCAGGGCATCAGATATCTGGAACTGGAGTTGTGAGCCACCATGTGGATGTTGGGAATCGAACCTGGGTTCTGTGAAAGAATTATAATTGCTTTTTTCAAGGAGCCATCCCTTTAGCCTAAAAATCCCATATTTAATCAACTACAGATATATCTGATTTTGTAGTGAGTGATAATTCATAAGAATAGGAAAGGTAAAGGAAACATCAGTGATATTAGACATGCACATTTTTAACACCGTCATTAATGGAGTTGGAGAAATGACTCTGTGGTTTAGAGCACTTGCTTCTCTTACAGGTGACCCGAGTTAGGTTCCCAGCACCCATGGTGAGCAGCTCACACACACTCCTGCTCCCGGAGACCTGATATCAGTTTTTGGCCTTCATGAGAACCTTCACGTTTATGCAAATACTCACACATAGGAAAACAAAAATCTGTATAAGTAATATTAAAAATAAAAACTTTTAGAATTATTGTTGGCATTGAAAAATCTAAGGAAGTATTGAACCATATTGCAATAATAAATAAAATGAATTATAATGTAAATCTTTAATTGGATTTTATTTTATATTTTTATATACTATTATCTGTGAAGGAGTACCAACATATTTTACTTTACATTTTTGTGTATTTGTTTAAATGTTATTGGTAAAATCAGCAGACTTAGCTGTGTTCAGAATAAAAGACAAAGCAACCTTTAGGAAGGCTATCTAGGCTCAAGACACACAAAGAGCAACACCCAGTTCTAATGAAGAATATCAATTTGACAAACATATTTTTCTGGATATGTAAAGCTTTTTAGCTATAGCATTTTTTGCAAATTACTAGGTTTCTTTGTTGCTGCATTTCTTTCATTAAGATCATATAATTGGTTATCCAGTACTGAATGGTGAGCCCTGAAAGTATCCATACAAGTAACATTATGCAGTCTGTGTAGACTGTATATACATACATATACAATTGATATGATATATATACATATATATACAATTGATATGATATAGTGAGATTATAAATATAGTGTACATGTATGTACATATCATATGTGTACATATCATAAATATATATATAAAATAGAACCATATAAATCACAACAATTGTATATGTGTATTATATAATTCTCAGAATGTGTGTGTGTGTATTGATAAAAAGAGGGGACACAGGTTTGAAAAGGAGCAAAGAGAATGGAACAGTATATGGGAGTTTTAGAGTGAGAGAAGGAAAGTGGGAAGGATACAATTATCTTATAATCTCAAAATAAAAGAAATGATTTTAAAATAAATAGGCACTATTTCATTGTTTCCTGAGTATATTGTGAACTTTGTGTTCAGTGTATGTGTTTTCTCTCTTTAAGCATGAATGAGCTTTGAATATCTTCTTAATCTACTTTGGTGAAAGAAATTTTGCAAATGAGTAAACAATGTTCCCAGGGTAATATGTTAATGAATAATATATTAGACAAAAGCTTGTTTGAAATGTTCTCAAAATGGAAGAACTCCTTACTTGAGAAAATGTTTACTATAAGAAGCTAAGTGTTATGCACATGAACAGTGTTCACATAGCATGAAGATGACTTACCAGACCTCTGAACTTCCATACATGATTGCTCAGTCTGCTGAGACGTCAATGAATCATTCATTAAGATACTTGTAAGTTGGTGCTGTAGAGATGACTAAATGGTTAAGAGTACTTGCTGGTCTTCTAAAGGACCAAGTTTAGTTCCTAGCACCCACATCAGGAGGCTGACAACCACATGTAACTCCAGCTCTAGGGGATCCTACCTTCTTTTCTAGCCTTTCCAGATACAAGTGGAGTTTACCCACTCAGACAAAAATACAAATAAATATATGTTAAAAGGATTTCATGAGGGTAGTATATGCTACTGTACTCTTCTACTCCAATAATTCCAATATTCTGAAGTTTAGGTAACAGTTCCATGAGTTTGTGACTATTTTAGATTACATAAAGAGATCCTAACTTTTAAAGGGGAAGGTGGTTATTTCTTTATGTTTGCTTGTTTGTTTGTTTTTTTAAGAAAACTCTCCATACTTGCTGACACTCATAATGCTAGAATTTGGGTTCTCTGGAAGAGCAACAGTACTTTTAAATGATGACCCATAATGACAACTCTTAGTCACTGTTAATATTAGAAAATATGGTATCAACACATATTTTACTGTTCTGAAAGTTCCAGAACATAAAGGTGCTCTGTTTTGTTTTTTTTAATGAAATTCATGTCTCAATAATTAAAGGTCAATTGCTACAATTTTTTAGCATTATACACTTTAAAAATAGATTTGTGTGTATTTTTTCAAATTAAAATTCCATTTTTATA
The DNA here is from genome assembly GCA_026225945.1 of Cricetomys ansorgei. Classification (NCBI taxonomy): domain Eukaryota; kingdom Metazoa; phylum Chordata; class Mammalia; order Rodentia; family Nesomyidae; genus Cricetomys; species Cricetomys ansorgei. Next base: position 1,388,210 of record JAMJFZ010003624.1, read on the forward strand.
TAATTATTCTTATATCATTTGATTATAAAAATTCTGATAACTTCTTTCAAAAGTGTGAAAACACTTTAGTTCATGAAAACTTGAAGTGAGATCAAGATATTTTGGAATTTTTTCTTTTAAAAACTTTGTTTTTATTTTTTTGCTTAGAAAAACATCTTTTTACTTAAAAGTTATTTTTAAGCTCAGTATCTTAACGGAGCTAGTACAATATGGTGATATTCATGAAAAGCTTCCAGGAACTGTTCTAATAGGATTTTCTTCATTAAAAATGCCTCTAACTCTACCAAGCCAGGAAAATTACTGAATGACTGGATAATTTATGGGCAATGAAGATGATGTCAAGATATTATAGACTGAATATAGTTTGTTCAACTTCCCTCTGGACCTTACAGTGAAGATTGGATTCTCTAATATCCAAAGTATATGCATGTGAAATGAGACTTAGCAATCTTCTCTTATCACAATTTTAATAATTTCTCTTATTCATGTTTGGATCTGGTACTCATACCCACAGACTCATTTTCCTCATTCCTAATTATGCCACGCATTTCCTCTGCTCCTCCTTGTGCCTCTTTTGGCATTTTAGATAATTTTCCTTCAAAATCTTAGACACATGAGAAAAAAGTAAGTTAAAAGAAGATAAGAAGTCTTAGAAAAATAAAAAAGGTTATATAAAATACCCACATGCAGATAAAACATAATTTATGCTTGACTGAATATAATATATAATAGTTCAATGAGTCAGCTGGGTAAATTTTAAGAAGCAACACAATGCTCAATTTATTTTGAGGTTCTGTACTTTTCTCTTCAGAAGAGAAGTCTCAGAGTGTCAAGGAATAAAGCTTAAGGAAGAAAATAGGTGATGTCCATGGTGCGCTTTTGCTACTGACAAATCACTCAGAGCCACATTTCTCTTCAAAAGTGAACAAATTGTCCATTTCCTCTATTTAATAATTGTTTGGCACACTTCCGGGCCTTGCCTTTTACTCATTAGGTTCCCATGAGTTATTTTGGTTTACAGATGGTCTCAGTGAGCTTCCACAGTGCTTTCGTTAGTTAACAGAAGATTGTGTTCAGTTACTCTCAATGAAGTATATGTATCTTCAATATTTGCTTAGACCATAAGGAATGGGGACAATTTTTAACACTCTTTATAACAATTTTAACACTTTGGTACTTTTCTACACATTTTTTCTAGGTTTTTTAATTTGCTATATACTCATGCCATAGTGGTTCTAAATATATACCTATAAGTATCTATATATAATGATCATATTTGTGTGTGTGTGTGTGTGTGGTTTTTTGCTTGTGTATAAGATAATTCATGTAGAACTCTTTGATCAGATAGTCATAATGACTCTTTGGTAGAGAAAAGAAATACAGGTGTCCCACTTGCCTATCACTTCTACTTCAGAGAGAAAATTTTATCTGTGAATATCAACTGTTTCTCTTCCAAAGCTCAAAAGGATGATTTCATTATATCTACTCTTAAATACTACACCTTTGAGTGGTAATCAGTATAGTAATATTGATATTTTTATTACCATGGATAACCTGAATGTCTACTATGAAACAGTGTCATTCTTTCATATGAATGACAGGGAAGCTGAATCAATGAGCCCCAAGAATTTCTAAATAAGATCTGCTTAATGGCAGTTTCAGTTGAATATGACCTCATTAATAGCAGAAATCACATATTGCCCTACCCCGAGCTAAAGAGCTATTTTCTTGAGGGATGAACCCTTAAATAAGTTATTCAATCCAAGGCTAGCTACCAAAAGCACATATATATATATATGAGCAACAATAAAAATACTGAGCAGGTTATATGTGTATGTGTATTTGGTGTGTGTGTGTGTGTGTGTGTGTGTGTGTGTGTGTGTCTGTGTTGTGTATATGTGCACAGTTTTATGCATCCCTTCAAATCCACATTGAAGTAATAACTCCCCATTTTATGATGTTAGGAAAATCTTTGGAAAATGATTGGGTCATGAGAGATGAGCTCTTGTGAATGAAATTTATATTTCAATGAGCTGATTTTTCTCTTGGCTGTGTTTAGATACAAAGGGAAGGGCACATGCAAATGACTAAATTTTAAAGCAAATTCAAAATATCCCAAACCTTGATTTGAACTTTGTAGTCTACAGTAATATGAAAAAAGTATTTATTATTTGAGCCCCTTAGTCTATAATAACTTACAGCAGCCGGAAGTTGCTAAGGCAGAAGATATTCATAAACAAAGTATAAGAGCAAGGTTTTGAAATAAAAGATATAAGCCTTTATTCCCCACAAACAATAATAAGGATCCAATCAATACTGAAAAAGTATACAACTGTACATGAATGAAAGTCACTTTGAAGGAATTCAATTGTACAATTAAGAACTAAAACAATGTAGTAAACATAAAATAGCAATACCCATGAAGAAGTATAGAGATGTCTGTCAGCCTTGAACTGGATACTACAGCCACCAACTGATACACTGAGCAAAAGACACATAATTTTGAGCTCTGAACTAAAACATCTGCCATCGCTAACATAGACTAGTATGAAAGGGAGATGATTCTCTGTCCTACTTCAGGAAAGAGCAAATGCTATGTCATCCCTGACTGTTTTATTTTTTTTTTTTCTGAAGCTTGTTCTGTGACTACATTGGATGAAACTGCAACAGAGTTGCTGAAAAATGGTGCTCTGAATCCCAATCTCACAGATACATTGTGAGGGCCTTCAGGTCAAATACCATCACCATGGTGACAATGGTAACTCTGCCTCAAACACTGGAGCCAATATTACACAAATTCATTTTTTCATGCATGCCTACCATCTAAAATGCTGTTTGTGGACAGTCCCCCAACAACATACTACTGCTATAGATACCCATTGTCAAGGTAACCAAGGAGTCCTATAGTCTTTGAAAAGGTTGATCCTAGGTTCTATTTCGGTACAGAGAGGATATCTGTAAACTATAGGTGGAACTGCCATGTTTGTGTAGCCAATGTTCTCTGAAGCACCTGTAGAACTATTTATTTATTTGTCTTTAATTTATTTTTATGTGTATATGTTTGTCTGTGATAGACATGTGTTGGGGATGAGTGTGTGTGTGTGTGTGTGTGTGTGTGTGTGTCTGTGTGTATACATGCAGGCACCATGGAGTCAAAGGAGGGTACTAGGTGTCCCGCTATTTCATTCTGCCCTATATTTCCTTAAGATAGGGTCTCTATTATCTGAAGTGAGGTTTGTGGCCAACAAATCCTTCAGTGACCCTCTTTCTTCTTCTTATCCCACAATATTAAGATACAAGCCATTACTCTTTTTTCTTTAATTGCTACAGGTTGTGTAGCTGGCATTTGTACACTCTGAGACATTTCACAGAACTCAAAACAACCTCTCAATGATAGAAAGATTGAATATTTATTCAATTTTCAAACATCGGTACAAATAATACTAATAATAAATGAAAGATAACACCTGTCAACATGCAAGAACTTCAACAGTTTTTCACTATGCAATTTATAGAGAATGGGCAGCCATTTAATGCTTGGGGAGGAATTAAACATAAATGCTTTGCAGAAAGCTAGTGACCTTAGGAAACAAATGGCTAATCGGTTCTAAGATATTAGAAAAATTACAAACTTTAAAAAATTTAAAAAACAGCCATCAGTTATGAATAGTCTATAAAACCAATTTAATTCTTCAGTAATAGAATCCAGTGAGCAAAGTCAAAGTAGAACAAAACATTTTCAGAAGAATATTTGTCTAGCAGAGGAATCTGTGAATGCTATGAGGGGTTAGTTGAAAATGCTCTGACAGAAGTGAAAAGTGAACTAAGAAGATTAAGTGAATGAGAAAGCCGGTAGTATTTGTGGAGGGCATTAAAGGAGCTGGATCTCACACAAGGGAGACACAGAAATGAAAGAGTATGAGAAGCGATCTAAAATATCATGACCTTGAATTTCCCAACTCAGGAGCTGAGGGGTGAATACCCAGGTGCATGGGCTAAAGATCATTAATAAAGCTCAACCATAAGAAAAATTGATGGAAGTCATATTATAGCCAAGTTCTAATTCACAGGCATGGAGAGGAAAAGAAGGTCTAGACAAGACTCCCATGGGCTGTCAGAAGGTTTCCAGCAGAGGGTTGAGTGGTTTGTTGTTGTTGTTGTTGTTATTGCTCTTGTTTTATGTTTTTTTAAATATTGTAAAGAACATGACAAGCAAGTGAGCTGCTTGGGATGTTTCATAAATAAGGAGATGGACATAGGTCTTAAAAAAAAAAAAAGCAAGAATATCAGAACCTTACAAGAAACATTTGAAAGCCTTCTAATGGCTTGAAAGAATGTGTTGAAAGAATGTGAGGAGATTGTGGTTTATATGGTCTTTACTATATGGCAAATTGAATTTGAGAAGTTTTAGAAAGAGAAATATGGGGATTTTATCACATCTTCTGTTGTTGGGATATTATGGTGCTGTCAATACAGACAGAAAACAACAAAAAAAAGCATGATAAAATCTTAGGGTTGTTTTAAAATACAAAAAAAAAAAACCCTGAGAACTGAGCTCCCCAAAAATATCCCCAAACTTCCAGGGATTTCTGTGTCACAGTTAAGGTGTCCAAAATTATGCATCTACCACGTGACCCAATTTATATAAAAGCATACGAGAGATAAAGTAAACTGTGCCAGCAGAACTGGGAGAGAGCAAAGAAGGGATATCATTAGTAATCTGTGTTCTGAACCAAGGGGTGATCATATCTGCCTTTTAGGTCTGTGAAAAGCTAGAGACTTGTCAACTGTAATGCTTTTATGTAGGCACGGTACACATTGTGGTAACTAAATCACAATCGATGCACATATGCACGTGCGCAAATACTGCAGATTGATGTTGACCGTAGACTTAGTCACAATAGCCATTCAATTAAAACATCTGTAAATCCAACAACTGATTGTTAAGTAAAATGTGGCATCCGTACCAGTAAACATTACGTAACCAAAGTGAATAAATAAGTGATTAATGATAGAACTTGGATAGACTTTAAAGACACATAAAAGAAAATACACCATCCAAAATTATGTGATATAAATATAGATAGTTGGTGGAATATGCAGAAGCATGAATCAATGAAGATGTAATGTGTACGTGTTACTGTTTTGATCTGGGGAGTGTGGAACGCTGTAGATTCCGGAGGAAGGAAGGGGCTCCTACCTAAAGTGAAACAAACAAGGGCTGTCAGGATTGCTCATCTGGTAAAAGAGTATGCTCTCATCCTGATGACCTGAGTTTGATTCCAGGACCTATAAGATAAGAGAGTAATGACTCCAACAAATTGTCTTCTGATGTCCATCTATGGTCTTTGCATGTACATACAACACACACAAGTACACAAATAATCATACACACCCACCAGAGATTACTAAATCAATGTAAAAATTAATATACAAATGGAGAATTCCTTGTGATGTTTGCAAAAGTCTGAATGTGTGCATCATGGTTTGATATATTAAAGATGTGAATTATGTGTTTGTAGATCTGTTATCAACAACAACCACCTAACAGCCAGCTTTGAAATCCTGACTGTCACTTCTGAAAACAAAACAAAACAAATGAAAAAACAAACAAACTTCATAAATGTCAAAAACATGAAGCTTCATTTTTACTCATTTTACTAGAAATTATTGTTCTAACAATAATTAGCTGTTTTAATACTGAATTCTTTTTTAAGGGTTCTTTAAAGTACTGGTTCAAGGCTGTCATAGCTTAGACTATATTAAGCAGAATCTACAACATGTGCCATCTCATTTGATGATTAATTTCAATTCTCTTTTTGTTTGCATTTATTTTTTCTGATGTGCAGCCTGTGATGAGTAAGATATTTTAGATCTCCCACAACATCGGGGGTGCTGTTAATTTCACAAAGTCTAGACAGGGCTTATTCACATACATATGAGCAACAAATTCCCACTTCCTCCTACTCCCTGCAATGTGTGCAGCAGAATATAATGGGAACTAATCTTATTTTGTTAAAATAAAACACTTTATAGTTTCTCTTTTCCTTCCCATTCTCTCCACTTGCGTGGAGAAGAAAAGCTGTTGAGTTTTTGTTCACCATTATTACAAATGACAACAGAAATCTTTTGTCATATGTATACTTTACACTGGAATTTGAGGTTTGAATTCAGAGAAAAAAATAAAGCCTGAAGAAAGATGATTGTCAACTAATAAATAATGAATTCAAATAATCTGTTGGTTTCTACAGAAAGTTTATTAATACTAACAAAAAACCTGGTCTGAATTAATTCATCTATTTTATCTTTACTTATTTTTATTTATACTCCATTTACATATGATTCCATATTAACTACTTAATTTTCATTTTTTAAATGTTTAGTGGTTTCATATATTTATACCATGAATTTTACTCATTTGCATACCAGATTCCTTCTCTCACTCCTTTGTCTTTCCTGCTCCAACCTTCTTTTCAACTAGTCTTTACCTACATGTACACCTTTTCTTTTTGTAGAATCCATGAAGTTTAGTGAATACTTCTTTCCTAAACTTTGGTGAAGGGTTGTTTACTGGAGTAAAGGTAAAATATCAGTGGCCAAAGAAAATGACGGTCCATACAACAACAACAATTCAATATACTTTCTTTGTTTAATTTGGGGCTTGTGATCAAAGATTTTGTTTAATATATATGCTCAGTCTCCAGATATCACTAGAAATAGATGCTAATAAGACAGCGCTTGTTTATTGCTCACCTTATTGAGAAAGAATTGTACTTTGCAAGAGAAAAGGTCAGCATACTAATATTATATGTTGAACCTTTCTGGAGTATAACTGAAATGAGTATTGCATAACTTAAAGATTTGGTCCCCAGATATAGAGACTCTTAGACATTAGTAACTTCAATTCCTGGTAATCAAATATACTATTCTGGTTTCTTTGTATACAACGAACACATGAATGTGGTGCACAGACAGATGTGGAGGCAAATTAACATTCCTGCACATAAATATGAAAGAAACACTAAAGATCTCCTCTCTTATATTTACCACAGTATTGTGAACTAGACTCTCACAAACTGCATATCAAATCTAACATGCTATTTTTATTTTTGAAATCTATTGTATCTGGAGAGTTCCTTCAGCTTGGAAGTAAATATGTTATAATAGTTAATGTTGTTAAGAACAAGAAGATAATGTTGTCGAGACCAGAAGTAAACATGGTAAATTCAATAAGTTTTGATGATTGCATGAGAGAAATAAAAATAATTAATTAGTTAACTAACTAATAATTAATTAAAAAAGAAAAAGAAAATTTTGTTCTGTCAGGATGATATGAGACTCGATTATGAAAACTCCCCTTCCTTCTTCGGCTGAAGGAGGAAGTATTAATTTTATTCTATCTCCCTTGTGTTCGACTTTTGGTTAGTCAGCGGTTATTCTGTGTGGACCCAAACACAGGCTGAGTATTCATGACAAAAGTGAGCTACCCATATTTATAAAAATTGTACTTTTTAGCTTTTATCCATTTGGGTTCAGATAAGAGAAGCTAATGCATTACTCTCATCAGTTTACCCTTTATCATTGTGGACAGTGATTTGCAGTGATTAAATTCTGGCATTTCATGACTATTTTGATGATTAAATATAACTCCATTTGAAAGCATACTATGGTGCTACTTGCAATCATCTACAGTGACTGGGTCATCTTAATTACTAGTCAATTATCCTTGTGGTAGAGATATATTTTCCAGTTGCTAACGGTTGAACTTAAAAGGTAAAAGAATAGTAATAGAATGTATTAATCTTAAGTAATAAGATAAGGTAAGCCCTTGAATCTAAAGGCTATAAGATTTAGCCAAAGATAGAAAGTAAGACAGTTCACATACTAGGAAGATAAACTTCATGTCTGTGCAAAGAATGCAGTGAGATCTCTCTGGGCCCTTGTATTTCTGTGCTTGAGTTTGTGTCTTTGGAGTACACATGCTTGTATTTGTGGGGGTATATATGGGGAGACCCAAAGTTAGCACAGGCTTTTCTCTTTTACATTTACCACTTTGTTTTCCAAGGGGACCTCTTATTGAATATAGATCTCATCATTTGGGCTGGACTACTGGGTTCTAAGACACCAAGATGTGCCCGGGTTTATTTCTCCATATCCTAGGGTTACAGGAATATACCACTGTGCTGCCTTTTACCTGAAGTTACAGATATAAGAGTCCAGGATCTCATGCTTGTCCAAGAAAGACTCTCTTGCTGAGTATCTTCCTTGTTTTTCCCTTCTTGATAAACACTGAAGATGTATTAAGAATTGAATTCTGAGGTGGTGTCAACATTACACTAGTTGGAAAACAAAGTTTTTTTTATCAAGACACAGAAGAAAAGCAACTGATCTGGCAAGAGGACTTTCCAGCCCATGGATAGCTGTAGGAGTCTATGCGAACTTTACAGACAGTAAACTTAGTGATTTTTGTATTCAAAGATAGATACTACTTTTCTGAAAAAAAAAAAAAAAGGAATGTAAGAAAAACAAAACGATGACTGATTTTAAAAAGAAAACTAAAAACAAAAACAAAAGCAAAAACTGGATATCTTACTTCTCTCCAAATTAATCTTTAAAGTCCTTGGAAATCTAATAAAACTGCACCAGTGTTTTCCTATTGATTTTTCCAGCAACTGAGGCATTCTTAAAGATTAACAGGCCCAAGAAGTGTCAAGATTATTTCCAAAATGAGCAAGGTAATGAGATTATGCCACTTGCTGTCAAGGTGTACTCTGAACTTTATAGTAACCACTTCTACCAATGTGAAAACATGACATTTGAGTCAATCTCAAGAAAGATACATCATCAAGACACAGAAGCATGTTAACATAAAAGCCTTTATATATCGGAAAGTGAAAGACATATACCCAGTGAATATATTACTAGACTTGAACAGAATGTCTTAGAATTGACAAAAATGTGAACTGTGCAAATAAAATACTAAAAAACACGATACCATTCAAAAGCAAAATTTTCTTAGAAAATTCTATCATAAGAAAATGGGCTAAGTCAGTTAGATAATTTTGCCAAACATAAACTTAGAAAAGATTAAAATCTAAAATACATTGATATCTTTAAGAGTTAACTTTCAGAAGCTGGAGAGATAGCTGAGTGGTTGAGAGTACACACTGCTTGTGCAGAGGGCCAGTATTCAATTCTTTGGGGTTGAAAAGAGATGTCAGATGACACACAAGGAATTGTAACAGTAACACCAACACCAGAGAATCCGTTGCCATCTTTTGGCTTTTTGTGGGCACTGGACTCACTTACACATAGCCTCTCAGAATGTAAATACTTAATATAAATTCTAGCTATAGATATAAAAAATATTTAAAAATAAATAACTAAATAATTTAACATATAAATCCTGAAAAAGACTTAACATAAGAAAGTAGAAACATGGCAGTGGTGACACGTGCGTTTAATCCCAGCACTTTGGAAGCAAAAGCAGGCAGATCTTGTTAGAGGCCAGCATGGCCTACAGAGGGAGTTACAGGAAAGCCAGGGTTACCTCAGAGAAATCTTGTTTCAAAAAAAAAAAAAAACAAAAAACTAAAAAGACACCAAACAAACAACCAGAAAAAAAATGGAAAAAAGAAAGGAGGAAAGAAAGAAACAAAATATACATTTTGATATTGAAAGTATGAAAAACAAATTGAATAATTATAAAATAAAAAGGTTTAAAAAGACCCTACTTTACCCATACTCAAGATAGCTTAAGTATGAAGTCATATATAATTATGTCAGTGAAGTGATGGGCAGTGACTAGCAGAAAAGAAATAACATAAATTTCAAATGAGTAACTTTTCAAATATGTGTCCAGATATATTCTTTTTCATATCACAAAGTTCAAATTAATTTCCACATTGTAATAGCACACACACACACACACACACACACACACACACACACACACTCATATATGTACACACTATAATAACAGTTACCAATAACAAAATCAGTATTGGAGCCTCTTAAATATTCATTAAAATTTAATTAATAAATTGTTCCAGCATAAATAAATGACATAAAATATTATTAGCTATTATTGAATGGTGTGTGTGTGTGTGTGTGTGTATATGGCACATATTATTATTTATTAATAACCATGGCTGGCTAATGCAGTGACAATACAATGAATTTCATTTGTTATTGTGAAAAATGAGATTTACACTTGAAATTTGAATCCCACATTACCATATTGAAGACCAGTTACTCAATAATGTACGAAGGCCTGGATGTATGATTCAGGTAAACTAATCACAGACCATTTCATGTAAATTTGTAACACATCAAATAAATTAAATATACTGTAAACTGTTAATAATGGTTGAGGAATATAGTAACTACAAGTTTGCTGTGTTGTGTTTGTGGCAGAAGACACTGTATTATTACTCTCCTGGCTGGTCTTTGTGTCAACTTGACATGAGACAGAGTCACCTGTGAATAGGGAATCTCAATCAAGTAAATGTCTCCTTAAAATTGGGTATTGGCAAGCCTGAGGACATTTTCTTAATTCATGTGAATGGGGATGGAGCAGCTCACTCTAGGTGGTGACCCCACCCAGGGCTGGTGGTTCTGGGTTCAATAAGAAAGCATGCTGAGCAAGCCAAAAGAAGAAAGCCAGTAAGCAGCTCTCTTCCATGGCCTCTGCTGATTTGAATGTCTGTCCTGACTTCTCTGAATGGCCTGGGACTCAGGATATGTAAGTCAAATAAACCCTTTCCTCTCCAAGCTGTTTTTCGTCATGGTGTTTGGTCACGGTAATAGTAACTCTACTACAAATCACTTTGTTGCATTTTTACAAATACAAGAAAAATTGCCATTGATTGAATTATAATGCAAATATCGCACCTGTCTTTTTTTTAGAAAGGAATGAATTTCCACCAATTTCTATGACATCACACATTTGAAAATACTAGCACTTTTCAACCAAAGGTGTTCAATAATCTATTTCCCATTCTACTTCAAAAGAGTAGAAAACTCAATCCTGTGCTTAGAGTTGCAAAAATATAAGGTAGATTACCATCAGTGACCACAGAATCAGTCAAGGATATATTAAGTCACATAAATATCACAGTATTTATAGTAAAGTTTCTAAGTTTTATTAACATACATTAGTTGTATATGATAATTAGTTACAATATGATACTTTTGTACATGTACATATTTTGTCCATATTTACCCCCATCAAACTTCACATTCCCTTCCCACTCCTCCTGACCCCTTTCTCTTCATAACGAAGCCCATTTTGCTTTGAGGTTATTTTCTCTCTGCAAGTTTGACTCAATGTAGGGTGGGGAACTATTCACAAGATCATAAGCACCTTATTACTTGTTATATCAATGGAGAAAAAAATTCTCTTTCCCAGAGATAATTAGCAATGCATAAATCCTGAAAGAGGGTGTGTTTCTCCCACAAGTTTCAAAATAGACTTTCAGTGCTAGCTTTCTAGATATATATATTAAGACTATTTTATTGAAGTGCCAGTTTTACAAACCAGAACACTCAAATTGCATGGCATTCTATGTCTACACAAGTAAAAAATGTAAAGCCTTTAACCAAATTTCTACCCCTGGTAATTTTCCCAGAGGAAGCATTGGTAGAGAAAGGAGAATACATTTAAGTTATATACATTCTCAACTTCCTTAGGACTGTAATCAGATGTCAGCGCCTGCTGTTCAGTTTCAGCCTAGACTCATCATTTGCCGGATTGCAAATATCAGACTTAGCAGAGAGGATTGTAATTAATACTATTTACAATGATAACTGCAATAAGGATTTAAATGAGATTATATATATATATATGTATATATATATATATATATATATATATATATATATATATATATATGAAGTTGACTGTCTTTTATGAGATACTTCCAAGTACTAAAGACAATCCTGATATTCACAACACTGAGAAGGGAGTCTTTGTCTATGGATTGTAGTAATATAGTAATATGTGTGTGTATGTATGTTGGGGTGGGGTGTTAACCGCAGGAATAGAACTATACTCAGTAGGACACATAGACTCTAATATTCTCTTTGATCTTCTTAACACAGAGATAAAGCCTTTCTAAGATTTATTATGACAGAGTTTTTACTCATATATATGTGTCATCATCAGTCCTCACATTCTGACACTGGGTATTCATATTTTTGTTTAGTTTTGAGCATCTTTCATGTCCATAAATCCAAAGATTCTGAACATATTAAAATGCCTCGCTGCAAATGTAATTCTAAAAAAAAAAAAAAAAAAAAAAAACATTCTGTTTCCCAGAACTAAAGTTTGTCAGGACCAGCCTGACAACTTGGAAAAGTATCTGAATGGAGGGGGGGTAAGACTGAAGGGAATGATGAGGCACACACTTTATCACTTGAGCTCAGATGGAATGGAGCTACAGTTTAATTTTTGTCTCAGTTTTTATACTCTGTTTCTCAGGGGTCTACATGCAGTTACAGTAGTTACAAAGTTAATAATCACCAGGGAAACTGCAGGTACACAATGAGAGTATTAATCACAAGGTAAAACAATATATGATTAAGGCATCTTATTCCATAGTTAAACATAAGCTTTAAAACAACAGAATAATCATCTCACTGGCTGGAGCTGAACTCTTACCTCACTCAGTGGAGCTAAACACTCACCCAGAGCTGTGATCTTACTCAGTGGGGCTAAACACCCACCCAAAGAAGAAATGTTCCTTAGGTAATCTTTGACTTCCCCAAATCTAGCCGCTTTCGGGCAGTCCTGTTTTGTTACTTCAGGTTTGCTCAGAAAATCTCTCAGTAAAGAAATAGATGTATAGCCAGAGGCTCACAACAGAATCTACGCCCAGAGTAGGGGAGCTTCCCACAAAAGTTAAATTGGCCAACAATTTTGATATTGGCAGCTAGACCTGATAATTACATCCTATTACTCAGGAATAAGGACCCAAATAAGAATGGCTAAAGTTTAGATTTTCTTATATGTGGGACCATCACTCCTATGATAGAGAAGGCTTTCTGTGGAACCACATATGTGATTACAGGTGCAGGGCTATCTTTCCTTACCTGAGAGAGTAGCCTCCACTGTTTGATGTTTTCCTTGCTCTCGGGCACCAAGCAAGTCTTTTCACATTTGCTACTATAAAAATACCTGCTTTCAGTTCCAAATGCCTACTCCATTAAGAAATACATTTATCCTATTTTTTGGCTTTAGGGAAAGACTTCATAAAACCTTTATAGACAGATATTTGAGAGCCTCAAGAAATAGAAAAATGTTAGGAGTATTATTAGCCTTCTAACTCTGTGTGTGTGTGTGTGTGTGTGTGTGTGTGTGTGTGTGTGTGTGTAAGAGACAGAGGAGAGAGAGAGAGAGAGAGAGAGAGAGAGAGAGAGAGAAAGCCCATATGCATGCATATCTAGAGGCCAGAGGCCAAAAGTCAACGCTGATTGTCTTCTTATTTTACTCTCTATATTACTTTTGAGACAGGATTTCTCACTGAATTCTGAGCTCTTTAATTCAAGTAGACTGGCTAGCCTCAGGAACCTGCCTATCTATCACTATCTCCCCAAGATTGGGATGATACATGTGTGCCTCTGTGCCCTGCCTCCTTTTGCTTCTGCGAATTTACCAGCTCACCAGCCACTGCCTATTATTTTCCCTTTAAAGTTCAAAGTTTTCTGTATTGCAAGTCCAACTAAAAGGCCTGAACTAGATGCTAATTACAAACCTTCATACTATTGCCACAATCTAGGACTTAAGGAGTCTTCTCTTGATCTAACATTTAGACTTTCAGATAAAACCAAACAGATTGGATTATCAAATTGATGTGCTACACAGAGATATCCACAGACTCCCTGATAAGGGCGAAGTAAAATCCAAACACACTTATCCTACTATGTAGAAGTATTCTCCTTGAAGAGTGTGTCAACTTTAGATAAAAGTATTGCTCCGATTAGTTTTATGTCAAGTTTAACAAGTGTGAGTCATCAGAGAGGACACAGCCTCAGTTGAAAAAAATGCCTACATAATACAGGATTGTAAGCAAGCCTGTAGGACATTTTCCTAATTAGTGATTGATATGGGAAGTCTCAGCCCATTGTAGGTATTGCCATCTCTGGGCTTGTTTTCCTGGGTTCTATGATAAAGCAGGTAGAGCAAACCGTGGGAACCAAGACCTTAAGGAGCTCTTTCTATGAACACTGCATTAGCCTCTGCTTCCAAGTTACTGACTTGCTTCAGTTCCTGCCTGGCTTCCCTCAATGGTCTGTGATATGTAAGCCCAATGCATCCTTTCTTTCTCAAGTTGCTCTGGTCATGGCGTTTCATAATAGCATAGGAACCTTAACTAAGACAGGTGTCATACAGAGAGCAAAGACTAACAATGAACTTGTTTTAGACTTAAACATATATTGCAGATTAATTAAGATTCAAGGGCTATATGGAATATTAACCTAGTGGAGACCAGAGTAGACAAGGTCTTTTCCCTCTCTCTCTGCTCATGTTCAACAATACTAGACTAAAATAATCTACCCAATAAGCAGAGATTTCTTCACTGCTTACACCATTTTTCTCATAGCAGCCCCTGTGGTTGACTAAATATTCCACAGTTCATTCTCTACCCTGTTTCAGATACTCTGAATTTTTTCATTAGTTATTTATTTTTGTGGTTGGCAACAGTCTTATTTTCTGAATTCCAGTTGTTGAGTCTCAGTTTCAGTTCTTGTAAAAGGCTATAATCAAGATTGTCTTATGATTAAGCCATCTGGGTAACTGACTTTTAGCCATGAAAGTCAGTACAGATGAAAGGGAGCTGCATCCTTGAATTGTAGTGAGATCTGGACACAATAAATATTTAACCCTCCCTCATACTTTACATTGCTTTTCTTAGAGCCTTATAAAAGTTATCACATGCACAATGCTTACCAAATAGTTTACCATATGGGACTTCTATTAGCTGAGGAACAAAAACAAACAAAACAAAAGCGTCTTACAACGTGGTCCTGGCTGGCTCAAAACATGATATCAGATCAGGTTGGCCTCAGATTCAGAGACTTGCCTGCGTCTGCCCCAAAGATGGAGTATTAAAAGTGTACACTCCCACAACTGTCCCATATCTTTGTCCTTTATCAAATGATGTTTTATTTTCAATATTCAAAGAAAACAAAATCTATTTGTTAGACACATTTTTTTTTCCTGTTGCCACCTAAATAATTCTAACTTTCCTTTACAGAGTCACATACTGTATGCAATAGCATCTACAGGGAGATGTTGGAATGTATAACTTACTGTCTGAGCAAGGGTCAGAAGACTGTCTCATGCTACTTTCATTTATTCCTGTGTGGTTCCACAGGAAACACTTCAGGATGGAGTCTGAGTAAGGACAATTTGAAAACAATTGTAACTGTCAACATGGTGGCTCCTTTAAATTAAACTTACTCTTTTTTTTCCTTTAGAGAATTATATGAAAAAAGCTAGTTGAACCCTATTATAAGATAACAAATTTCTGATATGTTTGACTTCTCAGTTTAATGACAGTTTTAGTGAAGCAAGGGATAACTAATACATGTCTAATGCTAAATTTAATTTTCAGTTTTTATTTTAGCAATTAAATAATGATAATATTGATAACACAGAGCATTCATAATATAACTTAACCCATATTTATAGTTTTCAAAATAACATTATTTCACCATAGTCATTTTAGTATCTACTAGTATCTATGTCATACATTTGTGTTTCTGTATTGAATATAACTAATTAACAGCTTTAATGAGCAGTACACCACCTTCCAAAACCACACCCCCGTTTTGAACTTTCAACACATTAACTTAATGAGACAAACAATCCAATTAGAACAGATAGTTCATTAGAATTAGTACATAAAATAATCCTAGTTAAAAGCATCCACGGACAACTGAAGAAACGGCTTTCTTGCTGTGTTCAATCCGTAAATAAGTTAATGTTACCATCTATGGCTTCACTGCTGAGTATTCTTTATATTTCAGATTTTTCAAACATGCATAAGTAAAGAAAGACACTAAAATACAAAGTACTTCATCCTTGTTTCTCTGCCCTACTATTTCCAGTTCCTCTTCAGGATGAGTGCCACTTGCTGTTTTCTATCAGGCATGCTTCATACAAAATAAGATTCTTGCTTGATTTACACAATAATAATCAGGCTGTAAGCCACAACAAGTCTTCAATATGAATAGTTCCTTGACATTTGTATCTATGAAAATGAGCGCAGGAATTCAGGTTAATACGTACAGCTGAAATAGTAGCTTGAGAGGAAAGAAACTCGCAGATATATTTAGACTTGACCTATTCTCATGTTCCCCTACTGATGTTTAACTCAAAATCAAGTAGTATTGATAGCTACATAATTTTGAATCAAGTTTTCAGAAAACACCCAGTAAAATGCAGCAGTGGGAATAAAAGACAACAGTAATGGTTTATTGGAATTCATATAAAAATTTTTGATAACAGATAGTTGAACAAAAGAATGGTTCATAATTTTTCCCACTCCATTGTAGTTGCAAAGAGAAGTACAATCTAAAAAAACACATAAAAATATGAGCGGAACTCTTCCAGGCAACATTTCAAAATTATTTTCATTACTAATGGAGAAAGACAGATATTGAAGCAAAAGAAAGCAGAATAGGAGCAAGAAGAGGAGGAAGAGGAGGAGAATGATCAAGAGCAGTAGTAGGAGGGGGCTAGGAAGAATTGAAATGGGGAGGTAGCAGGACATCCAAGTACTCAGTGTATCAGGCTAGATGCTGACCAGCATATTTCCTCAGGTGTATTTCCAGCCAATTCCTTCACATGCTCACAGCCAAGTACCCAGAGTTCCTCTAGAGTATCCTTTTACTACTGGGATTCGATATAGTCCTTTTCTTATCATTCTTGAATATTTTCTGAGCATTACCTGATACAATAAAAGCACTCACAAATCTAGACAGTTTTAACCTTCTCTCAAAGTTTATCTGTGTATGATCTGGGAGTCAGTCACCTAGTTCTGGGTATAGAAGGTCTGGATCCTTGCATGTATATCCTTTCACTACTAGACATGTTTCTGTGACAGAGTTAAATGAGTAGAATTTGTTATGATGATAAAACAAAATGTATATCATTCTCCTTAAACCTAATACATTAAGAGACATTTCTCTTTTTTGTACTGCATTATGTTGTATAGTAATTATGTCTAGCTAAACATAGCATAGGAATATTTAATTTGACAAAGATATATAGTAGGATATAGATATACTCACAATTACACTTATTCTTTTTTATTTTGGAATAGTATTTAAAGTATAAAGTATACATACATACAAATTTATAAATAATAATTAATTAAGAGCCATTTCTGTGTTGATCATCACTGTATTAATTTATCTGGGTCAATTCTCTTATAATTACAGGATTATTGTTTGATTTATTTTTTTTCTGAAATATAGTTTAAACAAAGCAGGGTGAAGAATATTTCTCTAATCCTTCAGAATGACTGTAAAGTATATCTTCATTTCATAAGATGTATTTGCATTTTTGAGAGTTATCAGTAGGTACCATTTGAAAAAAATAAATTAAGGAGATGCAACAATGAAAACCTAGAAAACGCACTATTTGGGAGGGGGCTCTGGAATTTTTCAGTAAAATTTCTTCTTATTATGCGTAAATTGCATTAGAGCTATGAGAAGTAAACCGTTACAAAAAGGAATATTCTTGTTTCTCCTTATCCATTTGAAAGAAGACCACAAATGACTCCTGAATGTCAAATAAACTTCCTTTGGTTTCATTTCTTTTTGTTCTCCTTGCAAGCCTTTTTTCATTACAATTTTAACTTGGTACAAAAAAGCTATCATGAAAACAACAAAAATAATGTTCCTGAAATTTATAATAATATTGCTTTTTAATATATATATATATATATATATATACATATATATATATATATATTCTTGAACAAAGAAACAAGTCTCTCGTGAGTCTTGTGATTCCTTCATAATGTAAAACAAGTTTTGAGAGTCTACAAAATGAAAGATTTGTTTACATGGAACTGACTGCAAGCACTCAGATTTTTCTTTTTTGACAAAGAATGGTATTGAAAAATACAACCCACGGTGATGGGACTACCTGCGCAAGATATGTATGTACAACATAAATTCTAAAGAGAAAGACTAAAGAAACACATAACAGTAGAAATGGGACTGAGATGGGTAGTGGGGATGACAGGAGTGGGGATGTGAGGGATAAATAATTGAGCATAACTGTGATCACAGGATGCATTATACAAGTAAGAAGTGATGAGAAGTAAAAGACAAATGATTACAACGTATTCATTTTATAACATTTTATATTGATTTTAATGTAAAAAGAGCCATTAGAAAGATATAAATATTTTTCTTTTACAGTTTGTTATGAATGCTTTCTAGGTATATTATTTTGATTGCTGGTTTTTGACTCAAATAGTAGAAGACTAAATCAAAAGAATGAAGAAAGGGCTCATGGAATGACCATTTAACTCTGTTGTATTTTATTTTGAATGACAGCTCTTCATTTTTTTAAAAGTACTGCACATCCAGAATTCCAGCACCCACTTCAAGTACAGCACAACCAGGTGAAACTTCAACTGCAGGGGATCCAGCATTGTTTTATTTGTCCTCATAGGCAGCTGGTGTCATATGCACAAATCCATGAAAAGGAACAAGCATACTAATTTAAAAATGAGTAAAATACATACTTTAAAAAATTAAAATAGTGGAGAAAGTTAACAATCCTGTCTTTAGTTACAGAATATAAAGAACATAGGACAGACATTATTATTTCATCCTAGAGGAAAACATGTGAAAAACTAAAACCAAAGAATTTCTTAGGAGAAATAAATATCATGAAATAAAAAAGTGTGTCAAGAAAAAAATTAAAAAATACATTAAGAACTTTCTAGAATTGAGAAAAATCAATATAAAACATTCAGTCTTATAGGACACAATGAAGGTATTTCTAACAGGTAACTTTATAGCACTTATTGCCAAGGTACAAATATTGGAGAGCTCTAATACAAGTAACTCAACAGAACACCTGAAAGCACAAGAACCAAACGGAGAAATCACACCAAAAGAGTGAATATCACAAAATATTCAAACTCATGTTGAAAACTATAAAATAAAAACAAATAAACAAGCAAGTATCAGTAAAAAGGAATAATGACATAAATATGTGGTTCTTTGGGAAAATCAATGAAATTGAAAAATTCTTATGCAAATTAAGCAAAAGGCAGACAAAGAATATCCAAATATATGAAATTATAAAAGAAAGGTGGAACATATATTTTGACACCAAGGCACTCAGAGAATCATAAAAAACTACACTTTAAAAACATATAGTCCTTTGTCAACGAGAATCTTGTAGGGAGGAGAGGCCGTAAGGAGAGGCCATGTAGACATCAAGGTTTTGGCCTGGGAAGGTGTCCTAGTCCCACCACTGGAAATCTTGCCTGGCCACATGAGATCACTTATTCAGGCTCCCTATCCCTGATTACTAGGGATCCTTGCTAAGGTCTCCCTCATAGATTCCTGTGAGTTACCACTACACTAGGTATCCAGATCACAACCCCCGCATTGTCTTCCAATTCTTGTCTTCTTTCCATAATTTTCTCCTTCTGTCTCTCTCCTCCTTCCTCCTCCTGGTACCCTCCTGTCCCATTCCCATAACCCACATGTACCCTCTGTTCATTTCCACTCTACCAGGAAGATCCCTATGTTCCAACTGGGGCACTTCTTCTTGAGTAGGTTTTCTGTATCTGTGAATACTAGTACCTTTCTCTATTGCTTAGTAATTTATATCGACATATAAGTTAAGTGCATTCCATGTTTGTCTTTCTAGGACTGGGTTACCTCACTCAGGATGATTTTTTTCTAGTTTCATCCATTTGCAACATTCATGGGGTCATTTTTTTTAATAGTTTAGTAATACTCCATTATATAAATGTGCCACATGTTTTAAGATACATTCTTCAGTTGAGGAACATCCAGTTTGTTTCCAATTTCCAGTTATTATGAGTAAAGTTGCTATGAACATAGTTGAGCAAGTAGTCTTCTGGTATGATGAAGTGTCTTTTGGATGTATGACCAGAAATGGTATGGCTGGGTCCTGAGATGGGTCAATCTCGAATTTCCTAAGGAATTGCCATATTGATTTCCACAGTGGCTGTATAAGTTTGCATTCCCACCATCAATGAAGAATTGTTCCTCTTGCTCTACACCCTTTGCCACCATGAGCTGTCCTTTGTGTTGTTGATCTTCGTCATTCTTACAGGTGTAGGATAGAATCTTAAAGTGGTTTTGTTTTGCATTTCCCTAATGGCTAAGGATACTGAACATTTCTTTAGGAGTTTCTCAGACATTTGGGATTCTCTTTTGAGAATTCTTTGTTTTGATAATACCCCATTTTTAACTGGATTATTTCGTTGGGTTTTTTTTGTTGTTGTTGTTGTTGTCTAATTTCTTGAATTCTTTAACCCTCTTAAATATTAGCCCTCTATTGGAAGTGGAGTTGGTGAAGATTTTTTTCCCATTCTGTAGGCTGTTGTTTTGTCTTGTTGGCGGTGGTTTTGCCTTACAGAAGCTATTCAGTTTCATGAGGTCCCATTTGTTAATTGTTGATCTTTGTGTCTGAGTTATTAGTGTTCTATTCAGAAAGTTGTCTCCTACGCCAACACCTTTAAGGTTCTTTCTCCCACTTTCTCTTCTGTGGTGTTCAGTGTGTCTGGTTTTATGTTGAGGTCTTTGGTACATTTGGACTTGAGTGTTGTGCATGGTGATAAATGATAAATATGGATCAATTTGTATTTTTCCACATGGAGACATCCAGTTATACCATCACCATTTGTTAAAGATACATTCTTTGTTCCCCTGTATATTTCTGACTTCTTTATGGAAGATCAGGTTCCATAAGTATGTAGATTTATGTATGGATCTACGATTCGGTTCCTTTGATCAACATGTATGTTTTTATGCAATACTATGTCAAAGGAGGGAACCCCTACCTGAAACTGCAGGACAGGACAGGAACTAGAGACTGAATAAGCCAGAGATGTTTTCTAAAGATATCATGCTCTATTCATAGATCAGTATCTAGCCCAGACCCCACCAGAGAGACCAACTCTAACAGGTGAAAGGAGCATATAGAGAGGCCCAGGGACAAACATCATGCAGAGATCAGATAATGGGGCATCCCACAGATGATGGAGAGGATGAATGCCCAAGATCAGAGAGGTTGAGAACACCAGAACAGGCCCTACAGTGTCAATTGACTAACACTCTTCGTGTCGCACAGATACTGAAGCCACAGACAGAACCTGCTGGGTCCCATAAGTACATCTTATGGCTGTCTGGATTGATGTTCTTTAAGAACTCATACAGGCTGGAGTGGGGGTGTCTCTTACCATTTTGCCTGCCCTTGTAACACTTTTGGTCCTGCTGTATTTCCTGGCCCACCCTTGATGTAGGGATTGGTGCCTGCTCTTATTCCATCTTGCTATGCCATGCCTTGATTATGCTGAAACCATGGTGGGGATGGTCCTTTTCTGTGGAGAAGTGGTGATGATGTTTGTGGGTGCTGATGGTGGGGTACATCTGGGGGAGTGGTGAGATGGCTGGGGCTTCCAGGTGAAGGGAGAGAATATATTATATAAGTTGTATGAGAGAAGAAAAAAATTAAATTAAAAATAAAGAAAAAGGAAAACAATAACAATAAAAACTGTAGTACTCCAAATGCAAAAATCTAAAATAAATGGATAATTGACTTGATACATACCAGTTATAAAAGTTAAATCAGAACCACAAAGAAATTTAAATAGAGTTATAGTCCCTAGTGAAATTCATTTAAAAAAAAGCCAAGGGCCAGATAGCTTTGGCACTTTGGCATAGAATTCGACTAGACATTCAAAGAACTGTTAATGTCAGCACTTCTCCAATGATTCCACAAAATAGAAATGTAATGAACATTGCCACAGTCACTCTGACACCCAACCCACTTAAAAACCCAACGAAAGGGCTGGGAAGATGGCTCAGTGCTTAAGATCATTGGGCTGCTCTTTCGGAGAACCTGGCTTCAATTCCCAGCATCCACGTGGCAGTTCACAAGTATCTGAAACTTTAGTGGCTGTAAGATTGACACTCTCAAACAGACATACATGCCAGCAAAATACCAATGCACGTAAAAGATAAATAAATCTTTGACAAAAGACCACAAAAAAAAATATTTACAAACCAATGTCACTTATGAACATAGATGCAAAAATGTTTGTGGGTGGTGATGGTGGGGTAAATCTTCAGGAATGGAGAGATGGACACAGCTTGGGGGGAGAGGGAGAAGATTATTATATAAGTTGTATGAGAGAAGAAAAATTTTTTAAAGTAAAAATAAATAAATAAATAAATAAGAAAAATCTGAAACAACAACAAAAACCTGTAGTCTTTCAAATGAAAAAATCTAAAAGAAACAGATAATTTTCTTGATGCATAGAAATTTCCCTATGTTAAATCAAGATCACAAAGAAATTTAAACAGTTATTGTTGTGGTATATTTAGTTGTGGATAATATTTTAGTTGAGATTGGTATCTTGCTTGTTTGCACCTCTGTGCCATCCCCAGCTTCCACCCCCCACAGGAGGTTCCTGTTGTTTGTTGATTGAGGTTCTGTGTGAACACAGGAGGAAAAACACCTGGGGATTGAGGGGTGGCCCAACAGGGAGGAGGAGGTGGAGAAGGAGTAGGAGCAGGAAGAACTAAGTGGAGGATGGGTGAAGAAGCCTTGGAGTGAGCTCTCTGCCTAGCTGCCCAGGTATAGAATTCCCTGAGAATTTGACATGGTTTGTGATTAATGAAAAGCATTGGAATATTCAATGCTGGACTCTCCGTTAAGCACCAGAAAGGTATTTTAACAAGTTATAATCCCTAGTGTAATATAAGCAGTTATTACAATTCTCCCAAGCCCCCACCAAAAAAAATTAAAGAAAGAAAGTACAGGAAGTATGTCAGGATATATGCTTACCCCTGATTGTTCCTGGTGAGAAGTATGTAGCCTTATGAGTTCTACCCTTTTAAGAACCTGTGCCACATGATTCAGGGCCATTCTGTGGGATCTCTGGAGGTCACAGGTTCATTTTATGAGTACCTAAGAATGGACCTTGTCAGAGTCCATCTCTCTGGCCAGTATTTAATTATTTAATTAAAGCTTGCTTGCTTGCTTCAAATTTGGCTCAATTGTGGTGGTCATATTCTCAACTGGATTTGGGATTTACAGTTTATATGAAGCAGGAATTGTGGGTGACATGCTCTTCTGGGATGCTGCTCTATATGAAGCTGGGACTGAAAACAGCATGCTCTGCTGATATAATGCTTCTTATAGTTGGAATAGGTGACAGTATATTCTACTGGGATAGTCCTGTGATAATACAAAGCTGCAGCTGCCTTTATTCTAGTTTGAGATTGAGAGATTTCTGTGAGTCATACTTGTAGGGGCCACCAGTTTATGAATTTCATTTTCAGGAGACCACATGATTCTCATAGAATAGAGGCAAATTTTTTTTACTACTTTGGGCAAAAGAGTTGAAAAAATTGAATTTCAAATTTCATTTAGAAATAAAGCCAAGATAGTCTCCAAAATAAAACATTATTCCCATTACAAATGGCTAACTGTCCAACTCCATCTTCTTTTATTCAGACAAAATTACAAAAGAAGATAAAAATGGCTAAAAGTGAGTTCTAAAGATCAGTGTCAGAGAATTCCAGCTCACCAAATGCCAGGTTCCACAGCACTTCGGCAGTCTCCTGCATAACTCTCACCACTTTATCAGGACTACAGAAAACTTGTTGTGAGCTACATATGAGAGATGCACTCAACACACATCCAGAGTGAAACAAAGGGCACTGGAGGGAAGAAGAAAACAACCAAACTTGAAGGAATAAAATAAAGTTTACACATGACATTTGACTCTCAATTTAAAAAGTAGAAGACATATTTAAGTGTACAGAAAAATCTGCATTTTACAACAGGAAAATAACCTTCACTTCAAACTCAGATATGATACGAGGAGAGTAAGAATGTAAGAAATTTAAAATATCTATAATTAATACATGTTGTTTCTCAAGGAAAATAAGCTGGTAAATCCATACTTGTTGTGTAAAGTGAGTGGAGCATGGAATACTTTGTGGAATCATTAATGAAAAGATAACAGGAATCAAAGGCATTGTGCAACAGTAATGAAAGCCTTTGTGAGTGTTAGCTGATGACACACAGCCAAGTTCAAAACCTCTGTAAGATTTAAATACCCAGTAGAAACTTTCAAAACTGAAATTACAAGAGAAAATAAAAGTTGTAAATAATGTGAAACAGTGAAAAGAAGAAAACTTCTAAATCGTAGGACAATTTAAAAATTTATAATGTACGCATATTTGTAATAACAGCAGAAGAAAAACGGAGGAAAAGGGTAAATATTGTTAAATTTCTGATGGGTGAGACTTTATCCCAAATTAATCACAAGCACCAAAGTACTAGGAAGTTTGCATAGCATTGAGCATTACATATAGTCCCATAATAGACACACGGGCGATGTAATCTTGAAATAAAATACAAAAAAATAATAATAAAAGGGATCTTGAAATAAGAAAGAAGGAACAGTAACTAGTAAAAAAAAAATGACAACAATTGTTTTGAATTAACCTTCTGCACCTGGCTAGTGAGAAGAGAGAATACATTTAAAAAACCAAAATGGAGATGAACATATAAAAGAAAGTAAGAAAAAAAAGGTTAAGAAAAAAAAAACCCTATAGAATTCTGAATCCCGCAAAATATCCTTTAGAACTTAAAGATAAATAAAAACCTTAGTCCATAAGCAAGATGAAAGATATATCTAATCGGAACAAAACCAAAATGTTATTCTTTCTTAATTTTTCCTTAACTTTTTCAAAATGATATTATTATTTCTGACATTAATGGAAGTTATCAGAATAAGGACAAAACAGTTATTGTATCAATAAAACCAAAACAATACTCCGCTTGTAGAGTCCTAATGTCTGCGCCTTGAGCCACACACAGAGCAGCCTGTCAGAACAGCAAGGAGATGCAGACAAAAACATTGTTTTTCTAGAATTTTATATCTGCATTTTAGTAATCTGTAGGTCCAGTGGGCAAAATGCATGGAACAAATACTGCTGAAATGAATTATACTACAATCGGAAGTGTCAGATTCATATTTATTATACATCATCCAATAACAGAATGCACATTCTCAAGTCTGCATAGATAAATTATACAAAACATATCCTAGTGCATGAAGCAACTCAATAAATGTGAAGGGACAGAACAATAGGGAAGGCTACATTCAGAAGGAACTAGCCTCAAACTAGTGATCAGCAACATACTTAAGCAGTGTTAATTACAGCATTCATGATAGCAATAACATTGCTATAATAAAAACTCTCTGAAATAAACTTATTTATAAAGCTGAAAGATGTATAAAGAGAATTATACAACACTGCTGATAATATTTATGGCACAAATGGTCAGGTGTTGGTAGCGCTTACCTGTAATCCCTGCACTCAGGAGGCAGGGACAGACAAAGACTCTGTGAATTCAAAGCCAGCATGGTGTATGGAGTGAGTTCCATGACAGCCAGAAATACAACAGAGAAACCCTATCTGGAAACCCTCCCCCTCCCCCCAAACAAGAAGACACAGTGATCAGGATTGAAATATCAATATTGTTAAAATGTCCAGAGTATCCAAAATTATCTAGACATTCAACGGAGTTTGAGATTTTCTTATGAAATTTTCAATAACAATATTTATAGAAATAACACAAATTTATTCATATAAAGTCACAGAGTATTATGTAAGTCAAAGTAATCTTCAATAATAAATATAAAGCCAAAAGGAAATATCTCATTTTCTGATTTCAAATTAGGTGTGAAACTGCAGTAGTTAAAGTAATCAAGTATTGAATCAAAAAGCAAAGTAGAAATTCCAGAAATAAATTCACACATATCTGATTAACAGGAGAAAATTCTGCACAAACAGCGGGGGCAGGACAGGAGTAAATACTCACTTAAAGGACAGTGAATGCAAATCATATTCAATGTAGCATAAAAATTCAACCCAACAGATTAACAAGTAAAACACAAAATTCAAGTATTTAGAGCTACTAGAAAATAAGAAAAATAGCAACAATGAACAAAGGAAACCTTGCCATGATTGTGTACATGGATACTACATTCAAAGGAATGCCATTATAGGGAAACAGAGGAGTAAGAGTATATTAGTTTATGTTAGCTAAGTTTCTACAAATAAGAGAATAGATAAAAAAATTGAGAATATGCTCTAGGAATCAGGGAAATGTGTCAAATCATAAGAGATGATGAGTTAATACTCAAATATCTAAGGTCAGAAGCACAGAGAAAACTCAAGAGCAGAAAAGTCCTTTTTAAAAGTTGACCAATAATGCAAATAAGCATTTTTCAGACGTCATCTGTGAGGCTGCAGACCCTCGGCCCTGGCTTTCTCTACTCAATACAATAATTATTGAGTACTTTCCAGAACTCCCTGTTCCAAGAACTAGCCTACTCCAGAAACCATAAAACAATTATTATCAGGCTTAATTCAAGAGCACTGTGACCCAGCCCAAATTCCTAAAATGAACAGCAGCTACAGCCGCTGCCTAATAGCCTTGGGCAAGGGACTTTACATTTCCTGGTGCCCGTGACCTTGCTATATGCCAACACCAATCAATTTAAAGGTTAACTGGCCCCTACCTATCAAAATGGGAAAACAATTTGGGAACCAATCAACTTGTACCAATTCGGTTTGTGCCAACAACTGTTTAAAAAGCTTCACCATTTGCTCCTCGGGGCCGATTCTATCCTGCATGTTAGAACAGTCCCAGTGCACTGGAATAAATCCTCTTGCTATTTGCATCGATATCCCGTCTGTGAGTCTCTGTGGGGGTGCAGCATCCTGGTTTGGGCCTTTGGGGGTCCAACGTTCCAGTTGTGTTATGGTTCATGAATTGGTGTCAGATAGAGCTTTATCATCAGAGAATTAGAGTGAGAGTAAGAGTAAACCTAAACTTCTTCAACAGCTACTCAGTATCCTAAAGTCAGTTACCACAGTCCACAGTGTAGACTTGATCAGCAGAAACTCATGTGATACAAATGTAGCAAGTATATTAAATCTAATTGAACACTAAAACAAAGAGTCTCAGATTAGGAAGAGCCTATTATTTCTACAACCTCACATACGAATAATACAAATAACAATAAAAACCTACAGGACCACACTTCAGTGAAATTTTCTCTGTCATCAATATAATAGTTTAATTCTTATCTTCACAGCAGATGTAGCCAACGTATTACAGAAAATCATGTCAAAAATATAAGAGCAGCATGCTAAAGTATTAAAATTAATATTAATGGCAGGTAACAGTAAAAGCTGACACTTCTGAGATGGCAAACCTGGATGGCCAAGGCACAGGGTCTAGCCTCATGTGGCTGACTTACAAGCATCAGCTTCCCATCCTCTGATCTCTTTTTCTTGTGTATAACCCTATAGCGCATGGCCTCTAGGTATTTTATTGGAAGGAAGTACCACCCACCATCACACAGGCCTTAATCCATCATGAATAGAACTTCACAGTGCACCAACCCCCAACTTCTGCTGGCTGACATGATGCCATTTTACAGGATGCCAGTCAAGTCACCAGAAAAGATTTTCCTTACCCTGTGCTTAGGTGGTGGGAGGGCCCTAAAGTCCTTCCATAGGCATTAGTACAATGGGATGCTTTTAACACAAATATCTCAGTGGGCAGACAGCATTAGAAGGACAAGCGTGCCAATCAAAGGTCATTTAGTAGACAATTGCTGGTGCTTCAAATTAGCATACAGGTTGCATTCCAGAGTCCACTCCTAAGAAGCTGTTTCCAATAGCTAACAAAGGTGACCTTTTGGCAGTGGTTCAGACAGCTGGATAAACAGCTTAATATTTTGAAAATAAGTGCAAATATACCCCAACAGAAGTATATGAATAGTTATTTGTAAAGATACATAAAACGTTGTTCTAAGAAGACATACTTGTCCATGAAGGAAATTTCAAATAATATAACAAAGCTTTCTTAGAATAAATAAATCCCTAATGCAAAGTTTCTGAATAAAAGACCAACATATTGTCTCCAATGTGAATTGTTGGCCTCTGCCAAAAATAAAATATCTATATGAGTGCTGTCTTGTGTATGGGACTTTGCTTTTCTCTCATTGATTATCAAGTCCATTTTTATCCTAATGCCATGATGGTTTCATCACTACAGATCTGTAGTGTGTCTTAAAATCTGGGATAGTGATACATCCAGCAGCTTTTGTTATTGATCAAGATTGCTTTCACTATCCTGGGTCTCTTGTATTTTGATATGAAATTTGAAATTAATTTTTCATTTCTGTGGTGAATTGCCTTGGGATTTTTATTAGAATTCCACTGTATCTCTAAATTCCTTTTTATAGAATTGCCATCTTCACAATATTTATCCTACCAATCCATGAGCATGGGAGACCTTTCAATCTTTTGGTATTGTCAATTTATTGATTTTTTTTAGTGTCTTAAAGTTTGCATTGTATAAGTATTTCATATCTATGTTCATATTTATTTTGAGTATTTTATTGTACTTTATTTTATTTTTTGAGACAATTGTGAATGGCATTGTTTTGCTGATTTCTTTCTTGGTGTACTTGTCATTTTAATGTAGTAAGGCTAATGATTTCTGCATGTTAAATTTGTATCTTGCTGCTGTGCTGAATATATTTATTAGGAGTTTCCAATGGATTACTCAATATATTTAATCTGCAGAACCATATATTATGTGAAAATAATATGATGTCAAGTACTATGTGGAAAAGTTGGTTGGGGTGTCGTGAGAGGAGAGTAGACATACAATCTAGTAAAAGGTCACATACATCAGGACTGTACAGCAAAAATTGGACTTGATAGATTACTAAGAAATAAAAAAGGGAATGTGGATTTGAACAGGTATGATTGGTGAATCTTCTAGGAGTTGAGGGAGGTAAATAAGACCAATTCACATCATATAAAATTCTCAAAAACTAATAAAAATTGATGTATGTAAGTGGTGGCTTTTATTTATACTAGTGAAAAGGAATTAATTCAATGGTCATAAAATTGATGATTGAACTAGCATTAAAAATGAAAATAAAACCAAACATTTAGATAGATATTTGCCAAATAGGTGATATCCTGAAAAACTGATAATATGATCTTAAGTTTCAGTGTTTTTAGATTACTTTTTTTCTGAATGAATGGATTTCTAGATGCATCGGTTATGGTTCCTTTACTTAAGACATTTGGTCCCAAAAACCTATTGTTTTTCTTTACTACTTGGTCTGTCTGTAATCATATGGTCACTCTCAATGGCCTCTCGTGTTTAATATCTTCATTGGCTTAATACCACAGCTTGAAATTGTACGTAACACTAAAATTCATTTTTCAGAGCTTGAAATTCTTATGTGAATGGCAGATATCAATGCATTTTTATTATCTTTAATTATGTTTAGATGTCACACTCTATGTGGGTATGTGCACATGAGTACAGTTGCCGGGAGCATTCAGAAGTGTCAAATCCCTGGTAACTGTGTTACAGGCATGACATAGGAGCTGGGAGCTAATCAGGTCCTTGAAAGAGCAACCCAGTATGCTTATTAACTGAGCCATGTCTCTAGCCCACAATGTATTTTTAGGGGAACTTTAAACTGCTACAAATCTTAGATGGCACAATGGTGATTTTCATATACAGAAAGTCTAGGGCACTGATGTTGATGAGTTTTTTTCACTTTACCTTATATATTGCTTTATTTGTGAAATGAAATGGAATGTTTTATTAACAAAACATAAACAACTTGGTAATAAATTATTTTTCAAGCATGAACAAAGCAAAATGCTTATAAGCCTAAGGATATTAAAATTTACACAGAACAACAAAATGTTTTGCATATGAGATATATTCACTTTTAGTTATCATGTAGTTGAATTAGTATATTGATAAAAAGTTAATTGAACTAACCCAGGATTTACTGTATTTAAACTAGATAATATTCATTTGCCAAGTGTAGGCAAAGGTTGACATAAATATCATGCTTAATGCAGAATACTGTATTACATTGACAAATTATTAATTTAAAATGAATATAGTTTGTAGTATAATGTGTTTGCAGGATCTATATCAAACTATATTTCCTTTGAAACTTTTGCTATGAAATAACTACTTACACCACTGTCATTATAGGCAATTTAAAAAACCTGCTTAGTAATATCAATCTACGGTGACTAATAACATGTTCTCAGCGTCAAAAAAAAAAAAAAGGATATTTGATGTAACAGAGATGTGTTCTATCTTTCTATGTAACTATATGACTAATAATATAATTTATAAATGTAGATAATTAAGTAAATATGGGTATGGATCGATTGAGTGGTTTTGTGCAAGTCCACTGATAAATACAATTAGGAAATAATAAAATATTAATATTTCAAGTCATTAAGAGACACAATGATAGTACAGAATATCCCAGACCTCTTAGTAATAAGAGAGAATCACAAGGAAGTTAAATACATTTTATTCTAAATGGTAATAAAAATATTAAAACAAAAATCTTGAACACATATAAATCAATGAGGACAGAATACGGCCAGAAATATATATTGTAGCAAAAGAACAAGACAGAAAGTTTTCAACCACCCAATCTAATTGAATATTTTGCAGATCCATGAACAAAAGTAAAAGAAAAACATGATAGCAAAGATGACTGAGAAAATTATTTAAATTCAAAGGAGAAACAGAGGATCCAGAATGGTAATACTGGGGCAGAGAGGTGGCTCAGTGGGAAACACAGTATGCTATTCAGCATGAAATCCTGAGTTACGATCCCCATTACACTGGACAATCAAAACTGGATTGATGCCTGAGGCCTTAGTGTGGTGAGTGTGTCTACAGGGCCAGGATCATATTCCAGGGCCAACATAAACTGTACAGCCAGACTCTCTTTCATAACAATGAAACCAGAATGAAAGAAAGGTTTAAAACTTTGGACCAAATAGACAAATTAAATAAAATGTGGAATAATGTTTGAATAGAACATTCATACAGGCATACAAATTTGTACATTTTGCAATGGATTAGAACCTGAGAGAATAGAAAAGTGCCATGATTACTACTTAAGTTTTAAGAATCATGAATAGCCACAACAATGAAGAGAGCTAAGGATAGAAGTTTGTATCATTTAACATTAAAAGGTAAACAAATATTCAAATAGTAAAGCATGTAAAAATTTCAGAAACGGTGGGGGACAGACTGAGATACCACCTTTCACTGGGGATCTGAAGGTTAATAGTAAATTGATCATCAAGGGTACAAGCATGAGTCTGCAATTTCTATTTATGGGATAAACATCAGCAATCTCTTAAAACAGAAGTGCTTGCTTCCAGCAAAGTAGCTGCCAGTGGCAACAGATGAAGTGTGCAAATTGTGATTTATTTTTGTAAGCTCTTCTGTAGTTGCTGATTTTTAAACCATAAAAATCAAACAACAACCAAAACCTGCAAACAAACAAGCCATCCACAGTTTTAGTCTAAGTTGGCTATAGTAGGAAATAAAGCCAATAAAGTAAGGAAAATATTAGAAAAGAAAATATTGCCAACATTATTAAGAATTTTGCATTAATTCTCAAATAAACCTGGAAACTATATTGCTATCTATTGCTGCCATCACCATTTTCTCCAAACTTTAGTGCTACAAACAGCATAAATTTATTAATCCATGTTCCTGTAGGTTTGATATGAGTAAAATTTATAAGTTTTCATAGTCTAATATTAAATTACTTTTCAGAAACTCAATTCCTTAATGTGTGCAGGTTTCCAAGATCGCCAGTTGATGGAAGAACCTGCTCCCTCCCCAGGTCTCTCCTGCTCCCTCCCCAGGTGGGTGTTCCATCTTGCAATCAAGACCAATCAAGTTCTGTACTTTGTTTTCATTTTTTTTTGTTTGTTTTGGTTTTTTTTTTTTTGTTTCTTTTACTTCCTCTTCTGATACCTACTTTTGCCTTAAAAATTTTGGATTACTTTGGTGCAAACTGGATAACCCATGATATTTCAACTATACAGTTAAGAAATATACAACTTGAATTATAACAAAAACGTTGGCCCTGCTATACAATATGATGTGCTCCTAATGTAACTGAGCAACATGGAAAATAAAACTCATAGGCGATAAAATGCTTCCAATCATGGTGTTCAACTTCAGATACCATATTCTTTAAATATACGGTCTTGAAAGCCTTTGAAGGTTAGTTCTCTTCTATTTTAATTCATTCCTAGATTTGAGCAATTCTAATTCTAACTAAATGTAATGTTAAACTGAATCTATGTTTTGTAGATTCAGGACACCTGAGTAATTGCTTTCTCCTTTCTCTATTTAGGATGATATTAGCTGTGGGTTTATCACTACAGCCTTTACTGTGGTGAGGTCAATTACCTTCTGCTCTACCCATGCTAAGACATGAACATGAAGGGACGTTGGGTAGTGTCAAAGCAGCCTTCCACATCTATTGAGATGATACATTGGTGTTTGTTCATAAGTCAATTTATATGATTTTTTTTACACTTACTGGCCAACATATGTTGAATGAGCTGCATCTCTTTGATAAACTCTACTTGATTATGATGGATGATCTTTTAGATATGTGCCTGTACTCAATTTGCAAATATTTTAATGAGAATTTTGGCATTTATATTTATTAGGGGTAGTGGGTTGTTGTTTTCATTTTGGTTGTTGTATTTTATGTGTTTTTGGTTTTAGAGTAATGTGAAATTCTCGTGTGATCTATGTTTCATAGGCTCTCTATAATATTAAATTTTATTCTCATGCCTAGATTATAGCTTGAGTATTTGTGAATTTGGTTTACTATTGTATATATAAAATTTTGTTAGATGTCTGTAAATGTTAGATCTACTTATATCTATTGCTGGCAATTCATGTAAATATTTTCTTTTATCAGTATGCTGTTTTTGTTGTTATTATGTGATGTAAGCTTTTTTGCTTCTTTCTGAATAGACTGTCTCCTATCTCCTTCTGATCCTATTCACCTCCACCCTACTTCCTATTAGTTTACTTGTCAGAATCATGGCTTCCTTTTGATTTTTAACCCATTCAGTTTTATCAGGGCCACCTGTGATACTTATATTTGGATCTATTCATTGGACCCAGGTGGAATTATCAGTATATAAACATCTAACGACAATGACTCTCCTGAATCTATCAGCCCTCTCTTCATCTATGAAGGATGTTGACAGGCACACTCTTATCCAGAATTGATGCACACATTGCAGGAACTAAGTTCAACACTGTATTGTATACATGTTCATGTAAAAGACAGTATATTCTTTGTTAATTCCATCCTGGACTTAGAGATTTCAGCCTCAGTATAATCTAATCTTAAGCCTAGACCTGGAAGGCTTCCATCTCCTTACAATCTAATCATCAATCCTAAACCTAGAATGTTTCAGCCTCTGAGACTTGCTATGGACTGGTTCTTCTAATTAGCTTCCTCCTTTTGAACTCAGTTGTACTGAATGAAACTGACTCTTCTGGTTGGTTGATTCAACTCACTCACTCTTCTGGCTCTAACAGTTCTCCAAGCTGACTGGTTCAAACTGTTCTTCTGAGGTGGCTATTGTTTCTGACTCAACTCTTCTGACTAATTCTGGCTGACTCCTGAAACTTCAATGACTAAACTGCTCTGGAAGGCTTCAAACTGACTCTCATTCTTAAAGGACTCTCTCAAACTCACTTTCCTTGTGCAGAATTGCTTTTGTGTCTTTCCTGATTGATTCTCTGACTACCTGAGTCTCTGATCTGAGAGTGTGCTTTTATATAATGAGATTTGAGTCTGTCCCGACTCTTACTCTCTAGCTCTTCCTTTGATTCAACACTTTGTCTGGTCATCACTCTGGTTCATCTCAGACATCACTCTACCAAGTGTTTGCTCCAATTCTCCCTCAGACTTGAAATTAAAAATAGGTATTAACTCTGTACTGCACTCTGCCTCTGACTTCCCAATTCTCAGCTGATTATCATGATTTAACTCAATTTCCTTCCATACTCTCAATCTCTCCTCCTTCTCTCTTAACCTGAGCTGACTCAGAACTATGAACTAAGATCTATGAACTGAGAGCTATGAACTGATAACCATGACCAACTCTGAACTGTTTCCTTTTACATCCCAAGAGTTGGGATTACAAGCATGTGGCACTATTGCTTTCTGAATTGGGTTTAAAGGTGTGTGTTATCTAGGGATTGAAGGTATGTTCTATCATTCTTCCTACCCTAGAACATGCATGCTGCCAGATTAAAAGATTAAGTATTCCTCTACAGCATTGATTTGTTGTTGTTTTTCCCCCAACAAGATGGCATTTTGGAAACTTTCTGTATGTTTTCCAGTTTTTGCATTCTTTCTGCCTCTTCTATGATGTTCCCTGAAACTCAGAGTGAATTCATTGATATCTTAATGCTATTTTTGGATTTATTTTACTGTTTACTGACTCCCCTAGGGCTTTACAGCACATGTTAAATGTGATTCAATTGTTTCCACCTAATATACTCCTTCTGTGCTCCATAAATGGCTTAATTTAAAGTTTTAAAATACTCTGGGTTAATCTTCTATATTTATCCAGATTTTCTGTTTTACGTATATATTTATCTATCTATCTCACAAAAACTATATATAACTCTAATATATATTATATATAATATAATTAATTAAAAGTATAATATTATATATATATATTATATGCTGTATAATATATAATATTATAATTTTATATAATTAATAATATGTTATAATAGTATTATAATAAATTATAATTAATTAATATAATTAATAATCATATATTATATATCAATTATATATTAGGGTTAAAATGATGGTGTGCTCTTGGAGTTTTGACACATGCATATCCCAATTGCTCTGTTTAGATTTTAGTATTAATTTTATGCCTTGTATTTAATTAATATGAGGAAAATAGTATGAATGATTCATTATATTTCAAAGGCTATACAGTCCTACATCATTAGTGACCATTGTCAGGCATTTTGGTTCTTTAGAAAAAAATGTAACTGTGTATTAAATGATATTTACATAATACACATTTATACATATGAATGATATTTCCTTAAACCTTACCATGCAATGAGATAAACTGAGCTCTATCCCCCATGTACATTACATACATAGTTCCAATCTACCCACATCTAGCTATTGGAATTTCAATAAAGGAAGACCATCATGTTCATTTATATAGCAAACAATGAACTGGAAATTAAGAATATAACTCATAAGATATTGTTAAAATATTTTCTCATTATAAAAATGTTTTAATAAAATGAAATCTTGTTTAGTCATTAAAAATTGTATCTTATGATTTTCAGTAAATTGGGTTGGGGATAAAATATTAAATAAGTCAGACAGAGAAAGAAAATATCATGTAATCTCACATTTTGATGCTCAAATAAATCAATTGTTTGGAGAATGGTGTTTACTAGAGGACAGAAAGAGTGGAACAAAGAGAAAGGGGAAGCTGGATAGTAAGTAAATAAACACCACTAAACGAGGAGCCATTTATCAAGTCTTGCAGGCAGTAAGGTGACTAGAGTTCCCAGGCATCTATTGTGAGTTTTACTAGTTAAATAAAATAGTGTCTCGATGGTTCAAAGAGTAAGAACAAGATGAATTATGAGATAATCTGATGTGACAAGTCAGTGCTGTATGTGTGTATGGTCCTGCATGTCATGAATTTGTGATAATTATTAATACAAATGCCAACAGAGAAGAATGTGGGAAAACAAGCTGGCGATCCATAAGAAAAAGTTGACGAAATCTGTAAACCTTACACAGCATTATCAGTTTGACACAAATAATTGGGACATTACTTCATTATAAAAATATCTTCAAAAGTTTTGAACAGCAAAATAAGCATTTGGTTTTAGAACTGCACTAACCAGGCTTGTCATCACTCTTAAACATGCTGTTCTCTTATTTTTTAAGATCGAATCTGGACTTTTAACAGTTGTAACAATCTGGGCTTAGCCACAGATGTTTAATAGCCCAGTTAATGTAATGAGTTAATGGAAGGGTTTAATCAGAGAACACGGAAAAGAAAAAATAAAGCAAAATATTAAATACATAAACAATGCAACAGAAAATTCATACAAATTAGACTAGAATTCAGGTAGATAAATAGTCAGCATGTGTGTGAATGCACACTATACCCACTGAAAGACAGAAAGCTCATTATAATGCAAAATGACACAAAATACACAAAAATTCCTACACTATTTTGTGTATAAAAATTATGTCTCAAGTATAAAATTAAAGAGATACTAAAAGTAAGTGAATTGAAAACGTGTATTTTACTAGACCCAAGATCTAAATGTATATATTAAGTTTGGAGAGAGGACATTTCACTTCATTTTCTAGAAACCAATGATAATATTTTTCCAAGTAATTATTAATTCTGTATCTTCTTTTGTGTCAAGTTCATCTTTTAATATTCAGCTCATTTTAAAAGTTATTACTTACATGTTTCTGAAAATAAACTTTAAATTTTTATGAAGGAACTAATTTGTTTTATTTTATGGTTCAAGTATTATTTAAAACATTTTGCCTACAGGACTGGAGGTATGCCTCAGCAATCAAGAATACTTGCTGCTCTTTCAGAATTCCAAAGCAAAGTTTATCCATATTAGGCAGCTCACAGCTGTCTGTGTCTCCAGGTCCATGAGATCTAATGCCTTTTCCTGGCTTCTGCAGGTACCTACACATGTTTGTGCATATATACTCACAGACACAGATATACACTCATTATGAAAAATTATAAAAAATAAATCTGAAAACACTGTGTCTAGTACAAACTTATAAACCTTACCATACATCGCTGGACGTCTGGTAGATTTGTATTTTCCTTATTAGTATATGATCTATTTTTATTTAAATTCTGCATTACAAAGTATACATCAAAGATCACAATTTTGCAATACGAGGACCCCTCCATTAAGTATCACTAGGGAAAATATGATTTATCTTCTCTGTACAAGTTTCTTTAATTGAAAATAGATAAGTTTTCTTAGACTTGCTATTCAATTAAATTGACATATTTTTCTTGCTTTTTTTGTTTTTGCTAATTTCACACTACTTCATCTTTGTTCTCTTAAAATAGAATTTATAGTAAAATTTTCTTTTCTTGGATACACACATTAAGGTTATTATTTTATGGATGTACTGGGGTGAATGGGGATTGGAGGAGGAAAGATCATGTGAGGGAGGAGATGAAATGGAGGGAGAGAGTGCAGAGAAAGACAGCTGGAATTTGTGGGTATTTGGGGTGTTGTGTGGAAACCCAGTGCAGTAGAAACATCTTGGAATCTATGAAGGTGATCCTAATGAGGACTCCTACTAATGGGAGATACAAAATCTCTACTGGCTATCAATCATAGCTAGTCAAGGCTTCCAGTGAAGGGCCTGGGTTGCATTCAGTTGAGTTTTTAGTCAAAGGGTGTCCAAAGGCAATCACCAAACAACCCAGACTGATTTTTAGACATGTGGTGCCATCTGCAAACTGACAGTGGGGACCCATTGCCAAGGACAACACCTACAGAACTCATTCTACACCGAGAAGTTGATCTGATGTCTACATGGAGCTTTCAGATCTACTTTTTAGTTTATTAGGTATGGAAAGGTTCTCTAATAAGGACCAGAAGATAAATGTAGACTCCAACCCAGCCACAAACCTTTGACTTACATCTATTCTGCCTGAAAAATATATTAGGGCAATGGTGGCACAGAACTTGTGGCAATAGCCCACCAGTGCCTAATCTGACTTAAAGCACACTCCACAAGAAGGAACTGACACCCGGTACTCCTTGGATAACCGAGATCCAGAGACTAGACAGCCCAAAGACCTAAGGAAAAAAATACAGGAAAGTGATTCCTAGTGGTATTCTATTATACTCAGAGATCACTGTCTAATCCAGTCATCATCAGAGAGGCTTTGTCTAGGAGCAGATGAGAACAGATGCCGAGATCCACAGGTAAACCTTTGGCTGAGAGAGTCCAATTGGAGATTTACATTTGTTCCCTCCTCTCAGAGCTCAGAGTCCTGCCAAAGTGGGGGAGGGTTAAAGATTGTAAGTCAAATGTGATGGAGGACACCAGGAGAACAAGGCTTTCTGAATCAACTAAGCAAGGCACATATGAGCTCACAGAGACTGAAGCAGCAAGCACAGGGCCTGCATGTGTCTACAGTAGGTCATTTGCATAATATTATAGTTATTGGATTAATATTTTATGTGAATCTTACTGTGAGAACAACTGGGTTTCTGACTCTTTGTCTGCTCTTGGGATTCCTCCTGTGGATTTGCCATGTCCAACTTCAATATAAAATATAAAAGCTTTTGCTTCATATTATTATATTTTATTTTGTCATGTTTGATTGTTATCTCAGAGCCTGTGTGATTTATAATGGAAGACAGAAAGGGAGTGGATCTGGAGGGAAGGGGAGGTTGGGAGGAGATGGGAAGGGTGGGGAGACAGGAAAATATAATCTGGTTAGATTGTATGAGAAAATCAATTTTGAATAAAAAATAAAATAGCATAGCAAAATATATACTTTTTTTAAAAAATAGAAATTTCATATTTTTCTTCAGAATATATTGCTTTTCTAGAAAATCATCTACTTCACTGTGAGTATCATACATTTCTACTTCAAGATTAAAGTTTAAGGTCTTTTCCAAATTTGACTACAGACAAATTTGTCTACCAATTTTCAATTATGTTCGTCTTTTTAAATTGAGTTTTTCATAAATACTCAATAAGACACTCTCTTATTTTATTTTGTTGTTGTTGTTCTGTGTTTTAATTTTTAAAACTACCTAATGACCATTGTTGTATTTATGTTTTTTGTAGATCTGGTCTGCCTAAATCATTTCACCATTGATGATTATTATATTTTCATTAATGACTCATTGGAACTTTGCTCATTATTTCTATACTGTTTTGAATAAAAGGAGGTATA
Source organism: Cricetomys ansorgei (assembly GCA_026225945.1). NCBI lineage: Eukaryota > Metazoa > Chordata > Mammalia > Rodentia > Nesomyidae > Cricetomys > Cricetomys ansorgei. The sequence goes on from JAMJFZ010003624.1 coordinate 1,427,414, forward strand.
TTTTATTGATAGGGCCCATGCTTGCATGTAAAAACCCTGGTTTCATTCCTCACCATTTAAAAAGGGCTTGGGAGTAGTGGGGAAGAATAAAGGTAAGGCAAACTGTTTTGCATGTATTTACATAAAGATTTTCCTTGTGTTTAAAGGTTTACTTTCTTCTTATTATGTGTCTGTGTGCAAATATGTGCATCCTGTACATGTAGGTGCCCACAAAGCTCATAAGAGACCTCTGGCACTCCTAATGTCAGCCATACAGGCCACTAGGGCACTTGATTTGTATGCTGCTGATAACTTAGCTCTGTCCTTTTTAAAAGAGCAATAAGCACTCTGAAGTGATGAGCATCTCTCTGGCCCTATGCTTTTGAATTGAAAAGCATAATGCTTAAAATCATTTTGTTGTATTTTTTAAGTAGATTTAAACATAATCTCAAATATTTAACCAAAAGTCCCCACAGGAAAATCTTATTTTTGGAGACAAGTTCAATAATGTTTTTGACTATGAATGAAGTGAGTCAATGTCTCAATATTTTTGTATTATCCTACTCTTCATGTCACATAGTGGTTGTAGATGTGTCAAACTGTTTCTAATGGCTACTCTGAACCATCCCGTGGAGAACTCATGCTAGGATTCTGGAAAACACAGAATTTTATTGGCTTAGCTTGTCTTCAGGCATCTCTACCTAGATTCAGGTGAGAATGGACATTATGGATTTATTGCATTTTTTCTCAGAAATTCTTGCAATGACATGTTACTTTTGAAGAGACACAATGAGCAACATAACGTACATAAAAGAGACAATTGAGCTTCCAGTTCTAAAGAGTCAGTTCATAATCATGATGGCAGGGAACATGGCAGCAGGCAAGAAGGCATGGCACTAGAGATTACATCTACAAAGCAGAGAGAAAATCACTGTGAATACCGTGGGATTTTGAAGTCTCAGTGCTCACTCCCAGTGATGCACATCCAACAAGACTACAATTTGTAATCTTTCCCAAACAGTCTCAGTGGAAGACAAAACATTCAAATATATGAACCTATGGGTCTATTCTCATTCAAACAACCATACAGAGTTATGCTAATAGTAATTATTATAATTATTATATTATTATTATAAACATTATGTCAATCTAAGATCCTAAGATAAGTAATATTTTAAAATGTATCTTCTACATAAATATAAATTTCCAATTGAAATTTCATAATATGAAAAAAACATATTCTTTATACTGTAAGGTAAAATTAAAAATGTTTCTGTGGAAGATCTACAATCTTTGTCAGAATGAATTTGTCTCTCTCTTTCTCTGTATACATGTGCGTTAAAATATACAGATCTTTCTTTTAGTTGTCAAAACAAATATCAAATAGGATATAGGAGAATAGAGAAAAACTATAACACAGAGTAATATAAAATTATGAACAAGTAATAATGAAAAAAATCTCCATAAGATAATGGGTAATAGTTGGTTTCCTTCTCAAGATTTTTTTAAGATTCATTTTTGTTTTATTTTTCATTTGTGTGTGTGTATACATGCCTGTGTCCTAGGAGACCAGAAGACAGATTGTATTATCTGGATTTGGATTTACAAGAGGTTGTGAACTGGTGGACAGAAGTTTGGGAATCAAACTCTGGCCTTCTCTAAGAAAAGTAATTTATCTAATAGATAAGCCATTTGTCTAACTCAGTTCTTTAAATGTCAGACTTATTGTAGAGAACATGTTTAAAAAAGAATTTTTCATGATTATGGTTAATTTTTATTGTGAAATATGATTTTAATCCTAATTCACAGTTACCACTTGAAAACCTAATAAATAGGGGGCCAGTGGGATAGCTCGGTGGGGAAATATTTGCAGCAAAGCCCGAGGACCTGAGTTTGATCCCAGAATCTATGTAAAGTTGGAAGGAGAGAACTAATTTCACAAAGTTGTCTTCTAAACATTATTTTCTGTAACAGATGATGTCACACATCACACATCAAAGACACACACATGCATGCACAAATAATTAATAATAATAATAATAATAATAAATTTAAAAATTAAAAATGAGATAAGTATGTCAGTTCCTCCAGCAGAAGTTAGAGTTGACTCATTCTAGGTCCAAGTGTCAATTCCTTCATTCCCTCCTGTCTCCTTCCACTTCTCTTGTCTCTATTGCTTTCCTGTCTTGATTCCATTTCCCTAGTTTTTTATTTTCATGTCTTCAGTCTTTTTTGTCTCTATATATCTACTTTTCACTATGAAATGGTTGCTGTGAGCGTCTTCCAGCATTCATGTTGTCTCCTTCTCACAGTTTTCCTTGGTGAAACCATTGAAAATTTGCAACATTTTGAAATTTTCCATGTCTTCATGCTTTGGAACTACTAAGTAAATGAATATTCCATACCTTTCTTTAGAAATTTTTATCATTAAATGGAGAAATGTAATTTAGAAATGAGTAATTCTGCATCTAAATTCTGTATACTTTAGATGATGGATATATATATATATATATATAATCCAGGTATAACATTATTTCAGTAATTCATGTTGAGATGTTGATTTATGAAATTTACTATTTTAAAAGGAATATTTTATATCAAATATTGTACCAATAATTTATGCTCATATTTTAAAAATTTCATACCAGAGACAAACTTAAAATCCAAAATATACAGACATTAATGTGGATTTAGAATTATTAAACTCTTTTGTTTAAATGTATAGTTCATGTTTGGTACTGTCAGGATTTGATCCATGGCATTTAATTCTGAAGTACATGTTCAGGGCTATGAATGCCATTGAGGTATAGTTCACACAACTGGCTCTGGATTCGGTCTGGAACAACTGCAAAGTGCATAAATATGATTTATGTTTATAAGTAATGGGCCATATATAAACCAAAAAAGACTGTAGGCTCAATCAAATGCAATCAGACCTTATCAGTCCTAAATGGGGCAGACCTTGCTTTGAAACCATTTTTATAACATACCAAGCAGATGAGTCAGCATGACTGTTTCAGAGAGGAAGTAAAATTTTGAGTTTCAGACTTAAAGAGACTAAAAGGTCTTTGTACAAACTAGAGTCAATTTTACTCTTATCCCGTGATCAATGTGAATGTATTATATATATGAAATGTGTCTGCTCTGCTAAGAAAAAAAGGGTTAAATTCAAGAGAATTCAGTAAAACAGCTAGTCATAGACAAGGTAAAGTCACCATGTAAAAGATAAAGAATGATTAACAGCTTTCTGAGGTCTCTTCACTGAACCTACTTGACTCAATCAAGAAGACATAGACTTTGGTGTAGATGTTAATTTAGGTTCCATTGGTGTTTATTCTTTGACTATTTCAATCATCAGTTTAACCAGGAGAACTGAAGCATTTCAGCCTCTGTACAATCTATTTTTAAGCCTAGAACTAGAAAGCTTTGGCCTTGGTACAATCTAGAATATTTAAACCTCAGTAAAATCTAATAAACCTCCAAGACTTACTGCTGATTGAACCACTCTGACTAGCTCCTTCTGAACTCTTGACTATTCTGGCTCAACTCACTCACTGTTCTGGCTCAAACTCATCTCCAAGCTGACTGGTTTAAACTGATCTTCTGAGGCAACTGAATGTTTCTGACTGAATTTTTCTGACTTTGGCCAACTCTGGCTGATTCTCTGACTGCCTTAAACTGAACTGCTATGGTTGGCTTCAATCTGACTCAATCTTCCTGTCTGATACTGACTTCTGTCTGAGCTGCTCTGTATCTCTGTGTCTCTAATTTAGGTCTCATTGCTCCATACTACGTTAGCCCCTCTGCTCCTCAGACAGCTTCATTGCCTCTATGTCCTCTGTCTGCCTGCTGTGCTGTAGCTAACTGGCTGTAACTCACTACTCTGAGCTGAGAGGCTGTTGTTCTATCCAAAGGGTTGGATGTGTCCTCATTCTGACTTACTCTACTAACTCTTGCTCTGATTTGGCACTTTGCCTATCCTTCACTGACTCATCTCTGGTGTTACTTCTTGTGTGACACTGACTGTTTATGAGTTCTGCCTCCTGTGTCTGCTTCTATATTCTGTTTCTTTAAGATTAAAAAGCATGAGCCACTATAGCCTTCTTAGTTCTGAAATTAAAGATATTTGCTATCACTGCTTTACTGGGATTAAAAGTGTGTACCAACATTCTTAACTTTCTTTCTACATTCCATCCAGACCACACAAGTATCTAAATTTTATCCCTTCACATAGACCCCTGGAAAATATAGACCCTTTTACACAGGCTTATTCCTTTACAATTTGGGCTGACATAATGAGAAGTTAAGGGTTCTTTCTTCTCTTCCAAGGAACCTGAGTTTCATTTCCAGTACCGACTTTGAAAATCTGATAACCATTCTTACACCATTTCAAGGCATGTGAATCCTCTTCTGCCTCTAAGTGTACTTCCACATATGTGCCATACACACTTGATAGACACGTACACACAGATGATAAACCAATCTTTAAAACGATGTGCAATAAATTATTTTAATTCTTACTCATTTCTTCCTCCCTACTTATGAGAGACCATGTTGTACCTAGAGATGTCCAATTTATGTAAATCAAACAAATTTTTATTCCCATTTTATAATTGAAAAAGTTGTGGTTTTCTAAACACACTTGCAAGTAAATGAGAAGATGCAGAATTGAAACATCAGAATTCAGTGATGAAGACTAGGAGTTTACACATCAGGTTGTTGACTTAATTTCTGATGCATCTTATATCCCCAAATGCCTCAGACTTGTGACCTATCTTTCTCCCCAGTGCCTCAGGCCTGTGAACTATCATCTTCCACTTCTCCCGTGACTTCCATTTGCTCTTTTGTAAAATGGCATCAATTCAATAAATTAAAGGAAACAGATGGAGCAGCACATCAAGCTGGCAGCACACAATCCACTAAAGTAATTAAGCAATTACTTGCAGGAGCACATCCCTCCCTCAAATACAATAATGTGTAGCATTATCAACATTTTTCTTACAGAGGATTAAGAGCATTAGGAAATTAAACATCATTAAAAGGCTTAGTATGAAATTACATAGTAAATTATTGAAGATAAACTCATTTTTGATTCATCAATATTTTTTTAATTTTATACAGTGAAGATACATTTTGTGAAGAGAGAAAAGTGAGAGGAAAAAAGTAAACAAACAAACAAAAACTGAAGACATTGGCATGGACTCAGCATGTTGGCATTCATCACTGGCAAGTTTCCAGGGAAGTGTAATGAAAAAAACTTGCTAAGATGCCTCTTCTCGATGAATTAACTCCGAACATAAAGAGGAAATGAAAGCAGGAGAGGTGTTCAGCTATGAAGTCTGTGCTTGTGAATAAATTCTATTTCAATATTCTCCAATGCAAGAAAGCAGCAATCAATAGATGAAGTCAATCCAATGAAGGCTTTAGATACATATGTACACATGCACACACATGAACACACACACCACACCACATGTACCTAGTACACCACACACACACCTCACACAGACACACACAGACATACCCATACCACCCACACACCACACATAGACACACAGCCCACACACTCCACACATAGACAATCACACACAGAGACATATACACACCACACATACTCCACACACTCACCGCCCACACACCACACATAGACACACAAAAACACACATAGACACATACACACTATGACATATTTGAAAAGAGACTGAGAACTAAATATAGTAAGGCACAGTTATTCACAATTGATTCATTAGACCAAATGATCTTTAATCCTTGTGTATCAAACACAATATTGGTATAACGCTGACACTCTTATTTTATTCCATACCATGAGAGTGATTATTTTCAAAACTCTTTACAAAATTGTTAATAAATCTATAAATTTGTAAAATGCGAACAGCAAACTTACAGGCAAGCACTAAGTACAACCACCTCTAACACATTTGCTGTGTTTTACTCATTTTAACTTGGCAATATGGGTGATACATCTGCTTTGAAGTGTGGGCAGGGGAAGGTAATCTATTTAAAATTGCTTTTGGCCTTGAAAACTCACAAAAGATTAAAAAATTCTGACATGTTGTCATGTCAGAGTTTCCCTTCCTGATTGGACAGTGTAGTTGTGAATATCAGTTACAGAAAGATTCTATGAGCCACATGTATCACAATGTAGTTCTGCCTTTTCTACCAATATTCAAAGTGTAGGAAGTTGCCACAGTAGTTAGGAGCACTAACTGCTCTTGAAGAGGACCTAAGTCTGTTTTCCATCACCTAAGTTATGCAGCTTCCAATTACCTGTGACTTCAGCGTCAGAGAATTTAATGCTCTCTTCTGGAGCCCAAGGGAACCTGTGCTCATGTGCACAAACCCACACAAAGAACCACAAAGACATTCAAAAAGAAAAAAATAATTAAAATACATTGTTTTTAAATGAAAAAGTGAATGAAAAATTTCATCCTTCAGAGACTGAGCATTGTATGATAGTTTGTGTTATGACAGAGGTTATATGTTTTTGCTTATGAGGATTGTGAATTAAAACATTTCTTTTAGTGGAATTTTCTGATTTAATTCAATAGTGCAGATTTCCTGAAAGACAAGCAATACATAAGTGATAAAATACCTTGGCTCATGATCCTAAATACTAAACTATAGGTTAGCGTGGAATGATCCACTCCAGATAAGCAAGGCCTTCCCTCCCTCCCTCACTCTGCCACTTTGTCTCTCCCTGGCTGTCTCTGTCTCTGTCTCTCTCTCTTTGTTCTTTCTCCTTTTCTTTCTCTCTCTCTCTTCCCGAGGACCATGGATTTTCCAGTTTCAAATGAATAAATTAAATCCCAAATTGAAGAGCAAGCAGTTGAAGGAACTACTGAATTGAACTTTTAAAACAAAATAACTGACTCTTTTGAAGAGGTGGGTATTTAGAATATCATAGCATGTTCTGAGATAGCCTGGAAGCTGTTTTTTCTACATATTGGAACAAACTAAATCATATACTTCTTTTTGTAACAAGTTTTGAAATATAGACCTATATACACAAACGACTAATCATCTTCATTCTGCTTGATGGAATTAGCAGATGTTTTATAATAATGTGACACTTTTCAGAGTTCTATATAGACTTCTCATAATAGTGCCTATTTTCCTCATATTCACAATGACTAATAACATATAAACTCTCTTGACATACACACATATATACACACATACATACACATTTTATAGGGTGATTGGATGCGGTAGGTTAGCTCACTGTGACTTTCGCTGGATTCACCTCTGGGCACACAATTTGACATATAACTGTCAGTCCTAATGTTCACTTCTTCACAGTCTCACACCAAACAGCTTCTAAAAAGGAATTTGTTTGTTATTATGTTTGTTTGTTTCGAGATAGGGTTTCTCCGTTATAACTGGCTGACCCGGAACACACTCTGTAGACTAGGCTGCCCTTGAACTTACAGAGATCCACCTCCGCCTCCTGAGTGCTGGGATTAAAGGTTTGTGCCACCACTTCCTGGCTTTAAAAAATAAAGCTATACAAATTTTATATTTATCCAACTAAAAATGATTCAGTTTGCTTCTACATGCCTGAGCTGATAAATGCAAAATTTTCCCAATGATTAGATTAATCAGGGCTTGAACCAAGTATCAAACAACAGTCCCTATTAATGTGATCACATTTTAGGTCTTAATGTCCGGAATACCACTGCAAAGCCATTGGCCATTAGACATAACATATTATTACTCATGTGACAGCACTGACGGAAACATCAACGAACAAGTGAACGTAAACCAAAGGGAATTTGGTGAAAATTAATGTCAAAGGAATTTGGAAATGCTTCAAAATGTCAATGTTCACAGACATTAAAAAGAGTTTCATAAGCATAGGTTGTGAAAAAATCATTTTAGATGGATATAAAAATAGTACACCTTTCAACAAGTTACAGAAGGTTTATTTGTTGCTTAGTGAAACAATATATGCTTCTTCAGCATCTTGGAGACATAAAATTACAAGGGACTGTGATAGCCTGAAGTCAATTGAACTGATATGAATCTTGAAAGGAAAATCAAAGTTTCATCCAAAATAAAGTGATTGTTTTAAGATGCTGAAAAGGTTAAATAAAACACACTATATGGAGATAATGCTGTCAGGTAAGCAGTCAAGTGGAAATCTGATGTTTTGACAGTCTTAATATAGCTCATACTTCCATGAGGAAAAGAGAATGTATCTTACATGTTACTTGGAGAGTAGAGAAAAATGTAATATGTAGAAAATTGAATATGGATTTCATATGCAAAACATGGAAGCAGTTTTCAGTCACAAGGTCCAACATTGGCACAAATAAAAAAATAACAATCCAGATTGTAACATGTGGGATAAGATAAGCTTGCATCATGTTTCAAATACCTGAATAGCAAAGAATTTATTTTCCATGGCTATTATTATCACATAGCAATAAAGCCAGAGGATGAAAACCTCACAGACAAAGCCAATGAGCATGGAGAGGAATGCAAAGTTTGTGTTGTTTCTACTACTAATGGCTGGGTCTCTTTCAGAATTGTCTCATTCTGTATGTGAACAATGAATATTAACCAAAATAAAATATGTAGTGCTAACTGAGCCCAGCAAAATCAATGCAACCATACTCCTAATAAATACATGACAGTATGAAATGATGGTAGTTCCTCACAGATAGCCTGGTATTTTTCTGAGGTTTTGACTTAAGACAAAGAACTCTGGTCAATAAAATTTGATGTACAGGAAAGAACTCTTGAGCCATTCTGAGTTTTGAGAAGAAAGGACTACATAAAGTGGTTATACAGATCTGGACATTGCAATCCTAATGGAAGATACCTGTCTCCTATCTTATCATTGCCTTTGCAATAAAGACAAACAAAACCTGGGAGTTGGAGCAGCTGTCTGCGAAGACGATGTCTCTTTGGAAATTATTTCTTGTAGAAAGAATTGGAAAGGCCTTACAGAGCCCTCACAGTACTGACAGCATGTTTTTGCAAAACCTCTGCTTATTCTTTGCTTGTTTTTGAAATATATTTATGGACGTTTTATAAGGTATCATTATGCTAGTAAAGAAGGAAGAGAAGGAAGGCAAACAGTGCTCCTTTTAGCATGGTTCCAAAAGAATTCCAGATTTGGGGATTTTCTTTCTTTCGAAAGAGAGTGAAATGACGTTGTTGTAAAAAGGCTCTCATCAATGCTAGTGAGTGGTACATATGAATACATAAATATTTTTGATTAGGCTAAGAATCAGGTAGAAAGAAACACTATTAAGGAGTAGTGATCTGTGTAGGGCATACTTCAATTTCCTGTAATGAAAAATAATGCACCAAATATTTAGCAGGCTACTGTTGAAAGGGATTGGGTGTTTCATTTTGGTGTTACATCTTTAACGTATTTCCATGCCATAATAGCTCTTGCATAGGAGAATTTGAAGTAGATTTTTTTTTTTTTGGCAGATAATGATACTTGGTTGCCTAAATTTTGAGGGAAATAATTTGTCTGGATGGAACTTGGAGATAACAAAGAAATAATAGTAAACTTTACCTTAGTAGTAGGCTGTTTCCCCTCTTTGCCTTAATAAGATATTCAATAACTCAGGACACAGGACTTTCTCTAATATAGTGAAACAGTGAGTGAAAAAAAAAAAAAAACCTAAAGGATTTATATACTCTCATGTGCATGAAACACAAGATTGAGCTGCTCTTTATGGGTGAAATTTTTGTTTTAAAAGACATTTTACTCTTTAACATAGCACTCAATACTATTCTTAAGTGATCCACCTTTTAAATAGAATAACAAAAAAATGATGCAGAGCAACCTTCAAGTAATCTGAATAACAGTGATGGAACTAAATATTGTGCGGACAGTAAAAGACAAAGCCAAGTAACATACTGACAAGGAAGAACTGGAAGCAGACTGGAATAAGAAAACAATGGCTTTTAAGTATTGCAATGAACCTCACATCCACTTCACAGATATTTTGAGAATTGCATAGGAGAGAAAATTAATATACATGGAGAAAATTAAAATCATAAGGAAGATCTCTAATTAGCAAAAAAAAAAGATGATGTGTAACTGTACATCTACAAATTGACCAATAATCTTGACATAACTATAAAAAGAAAAAGTGGTCTAAATTCCTTTCAACAAGAACTTGCTAAATATTTGTTAAATAACCTGTAGTCATTATACTGCTTTGGTGGTTCACCAAGTAGACCCGGAGGCATTTTGTAGGTGTAATCCCTGCCGGACCTCAACAGAGAGAGCCATCGTCATGGCCAGCACCATACTGGACAATGGAACCCTGAGCATTTGAGCTCAGGTGTTTTTATTTAGTCAGAACTCCTCAGGTGTTCAACTGATAGCGCATGCAGATCCTGAGCAATCAAACATCCCCTATGTAAATCCAACACCTGCAGACAATTCAAAATGCCAGGATCTAGGCATCCCCTTACCCAACAGTGCACAAACAATTACTTTATACATATCTAAAAATAAACTTCTACAACAATAACTTGCTAAACATTTGTACAAAGGCATTATATTGAGATTAACTTCATTTGTGGAATGTGCTGGATATGATCCTAGTTGCTGTTCAATAAATAAAGGTTGACATGGGTGAAAATTATAGTGAACACTGAACATAACATATGGGACTAGGGTATGGCTCAGTGAATGACGAGCTTGACTGGCTATGGGGATCTGAGTTTGAAACCCAGACTCAGCATTCAAAATTATGCATAATGTCATGAATGTGCAATGCAAGCACTGGGAAAGAAATAATAGTTTCTCAGGTTCACTTGTCAGTCAGCTTTGTCTAATCAGTGACTTGTCTCAAAATCAATATAGACAATGATTGAAGAATAATACCTATAGTTGATCTTTGACCTACACACACACATGCATATAGTTGCACACCTAAAAACAACATGCACATATATGAACAACACACACACACACACACAGTATAATGTTAGCATATTGATCTATGACATAGATAAAGATTGTATCCATGTATGTGTCAACTGTGTAATGAAACAGCCTTGAGAGAGAGCTTGTATAATGGACTTAGAAACCATTATATGCACACAGCACAGTCCATTATATAAATTAAAACCACAAATTACTTATTCTATCCTACATTTCTGAAAAATAATTTAATAAAAGAACCCATTTCTTGATTCAAGATTCCCAGGTAACCCAATGGAACTTATACCTGCTGGGCTATTGGTATTACTCTGAAAGTTACAATTAGATGGTTTTCTTATATCTGTGATTATATCAACATTGTTAATTTTAGTTCTGGAAATAAAATGTCCCTCACTAGATAAAGTTACAAAATATTTGCTAATTTAGATAATGCTTCAAAGGTTCTATTGCATGTAAATATTTCCATTGTCTTTTCTTCACCAATATCTTTCACCTTTATCTCACACTGATATTGGACATTTTAAGAGTATATGCACATGTAAATGCATCAAAAATAAATGTAAAATCTTTCCATTTTCTAGTATATAAGCCATGCATGCATACAATAGTAACACATAGCTCAAAGTAGTAACATAATTAGATTTAATAAAATACAATTAAAAGGAAACAATAAAGAAATTAAACAAAGTGAATACAGAGAAATATTGGAAACTGATGACTTGCAGACACAATTGGTTTACTTTTGGAAGAAGAAGTAGTAGCAGAATATGCTTACTGCAGTTTCAAGAGAAAATTTTAAAAAATGATTCATTAGTGAGGTGATGGGGAGGATGAACTAGATTCCATTGGAAAAAAGGAACCTCAGTTGAAGAATTGCCTCCATCATAATTACCTTTTGGCATGCCTGTGAGATATTATCTTGGCTTACAGTTGATATGGAAGGGGCAAAAAATAATAATTTTTCAGAATGTTATAATCATCCTATTGGTCCTACCATCATTAGGAAACCTCAAACTCTTCTTCCAACTCAGACTCATTTTTCTCTCCCAGGTTTGGCTATATTCACTACTTTACATGAGTCCTTACTTTCTCCTGTAGAATTGCCTTCCAGTTGTGTCTACCCCAAATGCAGATGTATATATCTGCATTGTGCTAATAAGCAACCAAATATTCAACACTTTTCGATCAATGAAGAGATAATTTAAAGAAAGATACTCAGCTATGTTGACATGTTTTTAATTCATTTATTCTCTCATTCTAACACACCAGAATTTCCCAGGCACAAACCACCATGCATCAATAAAGAACAAATGGCTTATGAATATATAATATAGGATACCAACTCTATTGCCCACAGAAAAGTTAGGCAGTACCTGGAGTAACTTAAATAATTACTGCTATTCACCTTGAGCTCTGAAATTCTTTCTAGTATTATAACAAAATAATATTTTCTATATATATTATGATATTAAGGTATCAGAACCCAATAACTATGATGGTTATTTTATGCACAGATGAAAATGGCAGTTCCTGAACGATCATTCTATTTGGAATCTTTCCATCTAATTCATGTAACTGGAAAACAACAGCTGAACATACCCACCATCATTCCTCATTACCTGAAATAGAACAAATGTAGTCTAACTTTATTCCTTTTCTATGGATGATAGTAATTATCAATCAAAAAGCATCATACTTTACTGTAGTCCATCTTTCCCTACTCAAAGACAGAAGTCTTGCAGTTTTACTATTTCCTTCTGTCATCAGTAATCCTCTATATATTCATTTCTTTGTTTATTTCTTATTATTTTGACTCATTTCTTTAAAAAGCTTTATCTCAACCCACTTTCACTGTTTACTATTTTAGGTATGTTTCTAGAGTGTTACCTATGGCTATTTTATCCCCATAACTAATTTTCATTCTTATTTCCTAATGAAATTTTGCTCAGAATTTTCTGTAACCACTTTATAAAGTCTCCTTGTAAAGATCAGTGCTGACTTCTACATTGCCTATCTTCAGCTATTAGATAGATATTAGATAGATCTATCATCTTCTTTGAGAGAAAGAAAACAAGAAGCCATCTACTAATCTCTCCACATCCTAGTCTCTTAAGTGTGAATATACTTTATTCCATGGAAATTGAATTAAGATCAATAATCTGATAATCTGAAACAATGGCCACTTTCAATGAACTATGTATATTAGCCCAGAGGTATCAAAAGAAACCATAATGGTGGAAACAGGATGTGTAAATGTCTATGTTTACTTACCAGGACAAGGTTACCTGAATCGACTGACTGAGGAAACACCACCAGGTCAGAATTGGAGGATCCAAAGCAAAACGGACATGTTATGGCAATTTCATTTGGTACATTTTATACATTTATAAGAAGCAGAGCATAATGACAGTTTCCAGGATCAATTCAGTGATGGTTGCCATGATACAATGACATCTGTGAGCTACACAGCGTATATAGAATAAAATCCAAATATCTTAGCAAGCTTTAATGCTTCCTTGACTATTTAGAGAACATACAGAGAAACACAAAGTGACCCCAAACTCTCCTCTGCCTGAGGGATTTACATCAGTTTCTCAGGAACTGGACAAAATGGCCAGGAGTCACAGACTCTTACATGAGTGAACTAAGACACACAGTTTTCAAGTCAGCTCAGTCAGGCTATCTCTATGGTTCCCTGTGGGGATGTAGACATTATTGTGTCAAAATGATGCAGTATAAGAAGGAACTTACTGACCACAACTAACCTAAAGATGAAAGTGTTCCATGGACCAGAGAAATGAACAAACACAAAAAGCCAGAACAAGAAGGAAACAGGATAACCTGCAGTCCTTCTAATGTGATTTGACCCAAATGGCACATGTTTAGACTGAGGATGTGACAAACTTCCTGCAGTAAATTAATGTTGTTCACACTCATATTGAGAAGTGATTTTTCCAGAAGCTATGGAAAACTAAAGATAGTCTTGTGAAAACTCTAAAACTCTAGCACATTACCCAGATAACATTGTTTCACGTATCTGTCTGTTTCATTGTCCATTTCAGAGTGTTCTTAACTGATTTGCCAGTAATGCAATGGTGTCAGGTGAGCTGTATGACTTATATGCTCGACCTACATCTATTATTTATATAATTTTGCACACTGTATTTTGTTTAGGAGCAATTAAATGCTATGGCTTCCAAAATTATCCTTCTAAAAATTCATTTTTAGAATCTTATTTCTGACTTCGAGACTCTGTGCAGTTACTTGTTTTCTTAATATTTCTAACTAAAGATTAATTATGACAAGTCTTCAAGACAACAATGCCCAAACTGCATCTTCTCCCTCATTCTCTCCTTGTGGCTTCCATTCTGCATACAAAAGCTCAGCATTAACCTTCTCTGCTTAAATGGCAATCTATGTTTCTAGTCACGTATTGCAAAAATATGCCACAGTTATATTTGGCACACTTGAAGCTCTGTAACCAGATTATTAACAACTAATATCAATTCTACTTGCATATGAAAGTAATCTACCTTCAGACTTCTTATGCCACTATTGACTTTGTCCTCTGACCCATGCAAGCATTCTGACAGTCTTATTCTTTTCTGACCATTGGATTAAAATGTTTAAGCAGATTATTCCTGATCTTCCCTCATCTCTTCTTAAATGTATCATCTCAAAAATATGTTTACAACCAGCTTTAAAAAAATCATCTTATTTAGAATCTGCTGAGCCATATTCTTTATTTAACTTTATTTTAGTGTGTTCATATATGTGTGTGTTTCTCTGTAAGGTTTTATGCCCATGAGTGCAGGGTTTCATGGAAGCTACAAGTGAGATGTTCTTCTGAAACTGGAGGTCCAGTAGTTATGAACTGCCCTATTAGGGAGATGAAAACTGATCTCAAGTCTTCTTCAAGATCATCGAGTTCTCTTAGAGGTGATCCATCTCTTTAGCACTTCTGATACTGGTATCTATTCTGTCCTCAAGATGCTATGATATGTCATCTTGACTATGGTATATTCCTTCCTTGTCTGTTTGCTTTCTTTCTCTATCAGATCATCTATATTGACAAAGTGCTGTTTTATTGTTGATTATATAGTTTAAAACATAAAAAAATCAATAGAGATCCTTGATAAATTATTGGAATAGACAAAATCGTCTTCATAATTGCTAGGGAATGCTACACTTCACTAAGTACAAAGAAGTTAAAGCACTTTGAATCTAGATATTATATCAACTCAAAAATGTGTTCCAGAGGCTGGAGCGATGTCTCAGCTGCTAAGAATGCTCACTATAATTACAAAGGACCTTAGGTCAGTTCCCACCACTGTAATTGCAAAGGACCTTATGTCAGTTCTCACTACACATATGCAGTGGCTCACATTTTTTTTTCTTGTAACTCCAGCTCCAGTGAGATCTGATGTCCTCAGCCTCAAAGTACACTGGCATATATGCATATACTCCCCCTACATACATACACATATACATAAATAAAAATACAGTGTGCTTCAGGATCAGTTCTTCTGTACCATCCTTACCACTAATTCTCAGAAGAATCATTTCTTCATTTTCAATATTAATAGCAAATGACAAATGGAACATGAGAGGTGGGAAATACATCTGTCACTCTAATTTGTGTATTAAGCCTGCAGATTTTATATTAGGCCTGGAGATAATTTTATTACATCTTAGTAAAATATATCCCATGTTTTGCAAATAATTCAGGTTGGAAATGATTCATTAAGAAGCACTGAGTGTGAAGGGAATATGGAATGATTCTTATTATGTAAGACAAACAGGTGTATGCTAGATACAGTTTGCCTAGTATAAAGACATGAAATGTTCCTAGGCTTCAGATTTCCTTCTATTCATCATTTTAACTGAGGATTAGAAGAAACATCCCACCTGCATATCAAAACACTTCACATCAAGCTCATTAACTCTAATTTGCTGGCATTTCATGAAGAAATGAGCATGAGAGCATATGGGATAGGGTACAGACTGTGTCCGGGTTGTATGGGTACTGAAGTACATATTTCTCTGAACACTTTGTAATAGCTGTATTTGCTGATGTTTCCATATACAAGCACTCTGATGGTAGTTCATGGAAGCAGCTGTAAAAAAAAGTGAACTTACTCACATTTTCTAATGCTGGGCGGTGTGCCTATCTCTCTTCCTTCTTTCCTTTTTCTGCTTTTCTTCCTCCCTTCCTTCCATCTTTTCTTTTCTTTTCTGCTTCTTATGCAGTATCTCAGGAAGAATCCTGGTTCCAGACAAAACTCTCAAGTAGGTGAAGAAAGTCATAAATGGCCACACAGCTCCTAATTTAAAGCATTTATATTAATTTAATATCTGCTCTCCTAACTCAAGGGCATCTAAGGTGTTTCATAAAACAGTATCTACTCTTAGATGGCAGTCCATAAATTTGAAATATGTGTTTATAAATGGATTGATTCTTTCTCTCTTTCTCTCCTCCCCTCCTCTTTCTGTTTTTCCAGACAGCATTTCTCTGTTATAACTCTGGTTGTCCTGAAACTCACTCTGTAGACCAAGCTGGGCTTGAATTTTCAGAGATCTTCCTGGCTCTGCCTCCCGAGTGCTGGGATTAAAAGTGTATGCCTCCACCACCCAGAATCAATTCCCTTAAAGATAATTGCATTGATGCAGGAATTAGGAGTTTAATACAAAGTTTAACTAGGAATAGTATATGCATGACATTGCACACATAATTGGCGCATAGAATATTCCTCAGAGACTATTATCTCTATTTGATAATTATTGAAAAAATACACATCAAAGAGTTAACATGCTCCCCAGAATACTATCCTGGGTGAACGTTGAAGTCCTAGTGCCAACCAAAGGAAAACAAATCTCCCAGGATGAGATTTTAGGCAGTTCTGACAATTTGTGTTAATACTGGCATATTATGTCTCTTCTATAATTTTTTTACCCAAAATCTTCTCTTCTTTTCTATAAAACTGCAAGACTGCTTTAAAAGTTGGGAGAAAAGAAGACTATTTTTTCCTCTGCTAAGATGGATAATGCTATAAAAACTACATTCTTCTTTATCAATATATCTCCTAAAATGTTTTGAGGCATGTTTGAGAACAAATAACCCTTTATAACACTTACACATAAACACACAAAACACCCGTTAATTAACATAGTTGACGTTAGTGAGGAGCATTACTTGTGGCTACGGGTCACTCACTTATTTTCACAATGTGACAGTGACTGAAAGGAAAATCTATAACAAAAAGATTCTTTCATTTTCCTTTTGAGATTTTATATTTGTTTGTATATATATGATTTGTGTGTGTGTGTGTGTGTGTGTGCGCGTGCGCACATTTGTGGGTGCGTGTGCATGCACGATTTAAAGATGAAAGCAAATGCACATGACGCTACCTGTCGGAGGACATCCTTCGTATGTTGTCTTTTCCACTTTGACAGAGAGTTGGTTTCCAAATGCAGAGCTGAGGCCGGCTTGCCTACAAGCTTCTGGATATTCTCCTATCATCACTTACCATCGCTCCAAAGGCCAAAGGCGCACTGGGATTATAGATGCTTGATCTTTGTATCCATCTCCCATAAGGCTTCTGGTAAATCTACACTCAAGTTAAAGGCTTACAGGGGAGTTGTTTCCTTTTCCTTCTGAGTCAACTCCCAGCCTTGCCAGAGTTTTCACTAGAACAGCTTCTCATTTATTTTCCTCATGTGTTTTCACCATTGACTATCAGGCTTTTAGTTAAAAATTGACACTGTTTTATATATATATTGGTTTGTACTGTAATAGTATCATCTTGATTGCATTAAAATGTATATTTTTTAGAAGGTTCTGTGTCACCTATAAATATTATAATGTGCGTATGGTTTGATTGTAATTGTGTATCCAGATGCAATATCAACCTCTTTAGAAAATATTAAACAGAAAATTCCTCCTTCTCATAAACAACATGAAACTATTTTAAGGTTGGAGAGAAGGTTTGGTAGGTTAAGAGTTTTTGCTGAACAAACATCAGGACCTGAGTTTAAAAACCAGCATCTACAAAAGTATCTGGGGAGCATGCTGACAATAAGCCTAACACAAGTTCAGTCTGGGAAAAAAAAAGAAAGCAGAAACGACAGAGCAAGAAACCTAAGTCCTTCTCTGGCACTGTGTGAGTGAACAGCAACACACAACCTCACACACATATGCACATACACTATACTTGCAAAACCACACATCTATACATATATCCAGACATGCACAAAGAGAGAAAGACACACACATAAACGTACACACACACTTACATAGACACATACAATTGCACACACATACAAGAATTATGAAAATATCTGATTCGTTTTCGAATCCTCAGTGTCTAGCCCAAAGTTTATTGTATTCAAATAGTATTCAAACACTGAACTCCAACCAATTGCTAAAGTATATGAACAATGCTATCACAGATGAGTTAGAACAAATATTGTGTTATGAAATACTTTGGGTTTTAATCCCACTACTGCTATACATTATATGAAAATTTAACTCATTGCATTAGAAAAATTCTGACATTTATTCCTATTCATTGAAAGCTTAAGAGTATCAGCATGACAATTTAGTCTTTTACCTGTATTCTGTACTTCTTTGTCACCAATATTACCTTCTCTGGTTCTCCTTTGTACATGATATACTATAATCACACCTACATTTATACATATATGTGTATATATGTAAAGATTCATCAATAGGTTGAGTCATGTATGACAGAAAGTTTTCATTTATTTTCATTTCTGAGATTGTGTGATCATGCTAAATATTATCCATACATCATCAAACAGGCTAGAGAACCAATTTGTTTCCGTTTCAGTTTTAACAGTCATGATTGTGTTTTGTTTCGTTTTGTTTTCCCTGCAGTAGGTAAATTCAGAGAAATGCTGTTGATAGTAAAAGTGTAAAATCTAAAATGAAACTCTACATCTTCGGAATGTTTGTTCTAGCTGTATAGAATTTCATTGAGATTTATGAACCCAGATTCTTGACAAGTGATTCTTTGAGTGGCTACATTATTCTAGCTGCATGATTCTTTATTTTTAAATTCTTGTAATAAAATTATGTTTTAAAAAATGATAAATACTTTATAGCTTCTAACATACAAAGAATTAGGTTGAGCGACAGAAAATATTGTGCAGCATTGAAAAGAAATATTTACAGTTTCTATAATCTCGAGTGAAGGCTGGTGACCAATTGGATATTAGGCATTTCATGTGGAGAAAATATTTGAAAGGATAAAGAAAAACATGATATAAGTCATATTTTTAAGCTAATACTGTATTTAATAGTCTGTTTTCACCAGCTTTCCATTTTGTCAAAATGTTGGAGGTGAAAAATTTTAAATGTGAGAAAATTTTTTTCAGTTCATGTTTCAGAAAATTCAGTCCATGGTTACTAGACTGTGTGTTTCTTTCTTAAAGTGAGTCAGGGGATAAGGACTAGAGCAGAGACAGAAAGAAGAAGCATTTTTTTTTCTAAAAGTTAGCAAACAGAGAATGCAGTCCAGGACAAGACATAGACCTGAAGTCCATGCATTTGTTCCTAAATTTCCTTCGCATCAAAATATCAATAAAATTATAAACCTGTTAATAACATAATCAATAAATAAGTTCAGAGTTCCTACAAGCCAATCACTACCCAGTCTACAAATTCTGGATAGTGTGCAATAAAACCAAGACCATGTGAGCCTTTGGAGGATTTTTACGCATAAACCATATGATCCTAGCAACTTTCATTTATAATTAGTTGAGATTTCACTAACTTGAAAATGTGGTCTCTTTCTCTCTCTACAGAGATATATCAGTGTGTGTGGGGGTGGGTACGGAGGGAGGGAATTGTTATATGTTGAAAATAAATGGCTGGTTAAACTTTTTTCCTTTCTCCAAATGATAGAAGTTCTAAATCTCAAAAAACATTACTTTGCTACTTTTTGACAGTGTTATATATTGACTATTCAGTAAACTAATGTGAAAATATTTATGAGCTAAACAGAAAGCAGCAACTTAAATCCAAACTGAGAAATAAATAGTGTGCTGAAAGAAAGATTAACTGATTATTTTCCTTCCCTGGGGTTTTAGAAGAAGTAAATAACTTAAAAATAATTTTCTTTTTTCTTCCTTGTCTACTGAGCAAGACAGATTATGGAAGTGGTTATTCAGCTTAGCATTGAAAATTTCAGAACTGCTATCACTACATTATTTTTCTCCTTGTATTGGAACTAGATTTTTTCTCACATAATAAATCCTGGTTATGGTGTCCCCACCCTCTAAAATTCCCAGTTCCTTTGTCCTCCTTTTTCATTCAGATCCACTCTGTCTCTCATTAGAAAACAAGCAGGCTTATAAGTGATGATAATGATAATATATTATGAAATGACATATTATATTAATGAGTATGATAAAACAAAGCTAAGACACCAGAATTAGACAAAACAAACTAACAGAAGAAAAAGAGACTAGGAGAAGGCACAGGAATCAGAGACTAACTTATTCTCACACTCAAGATTCCAGTAAAAACATTCAGCTGGAAGACATAATATAAGCACAGAGAACCTGGTACAGACCTGCATCGGCTCAATCCGTACTGGCTCAATCTCTGTGCAGTTATATGGACTTTCATCATGTTGATTCAGAGGGCCATGTTTGTTGGTATACTCTATCTCTTCTGGTTCTTACACTCTGTTTCAGTTTCCCAAAAGATCAATATGTCCCTCTTAGTTTCCAACCTAACTTTTGCGGTTCTATGGACAGTAGCTTGGTTGTCATTTACTTAACAGCTAATATACACATATAAGGGAGTACAGATCATATTTGTCTTTCTGTGTCTGGGAAACCTCATTCAGAATTTTTTTTTCTAGTTCCACCAATTTACCTGTGAATTTTATTCTTTTGTTGTTTTAATGACTGAGTAATATTCCACTGTGAAAATGTAACACATTTTCTTTACGAATTCTTCTGCTGAGGGACATCAAGCTTATTTCCAATTTAAAGTTATTATGACTATAGCAGCAGTGAATATGACTGAGAGAATATTTCTGTTGTAGGATGAAGCGTCCTTTGGATATATGTCCAAAAGGGATTGGATATTGAGACAGATCAATTCCCGTTCTCCTGAGGAACTGCCACACTGATTTCTATTTTGGCGGCACAACTTTGTATTCCCACCAGCAAAGAATGACCCCTTACTCTGCATCCTCACCTGCATTGTTTTACAGATTTTATCATTCGGATGTGTATAAAATGAAATCACAAATAAGCCTTGATTTCCATTTCCCTGATGGCTAAGACTGTTGAACATTTCATTCATTTATTTTCTGAATCATTCGAGTATCCTCTTGGAAGAATTTTGAATAAATCTGCACACAATTTTTAATTGAGTTATTTGTTTTAGTGGTATCTATTTTTTTTGAGTTCTTTATATATTCTAAATAATAGCCACCTACCAAGTGTATAGTTGGTAAAAAATATTTCCCATTCTGTAGGTAACCATATTCTGCAAATGATGGTATACTTTTCCCATGAAGAATCTTTTCAGTTTCATGTAGTACCATTTATTGATTTATGTATGCATGTATGTATGTATGTATGTATGTATTTATTTATTTATACAGGGTCTCTCTACATAGCCGTGGCTGTCCTGGAGCACTCCAACTCAGAAATCCACCTACTTCTGCTTCCCAAATGTTGGAAATGAAGTTGGGTACCACCATGCCTGACAATGAAGTCCCATTTATTAATGGTTGATTTTAGTGCCTGTGCTAATGGCGTTCTGTTTAGAAAGTCTTTTCCTGTGCCAATAAGTTCAAAATGATTTTCTTCTTTCTCTTCTTTCAGATTCAATATTTGGTTTCATGTTGATGCCTTTAATACCCTTGGAGTTAGGTTTTGTGAAAGGTGATAAGTTTGGATCTATTTTAGTTCTCTGGATGCAGCCATCCCATCCCATTATACCAGCACCATTTATGAAAAAGATGATGTCTTTTTCCCAATGTATTTTTTAACATCTTTATCAAAAATCAGGTAACCATAGATGTGTTGATTTATTTCTGAATCTTTAATTTGGTTCTATTTTTACTATATTAATCTTATCAATCTTTGAGTATGGGACATCTTTGGATAACTTCTTCAAATTCTTTTATCATTGTCTCAAAATTTTTATCATTCAAGTCTTTCACTTTCATGGTTAGAATTACTCCAGGATGTTTTATATTACTTGAGGGTATTGTGAAAATGTCATTTTCCCAATTAATTTTTCTCAATTAATATGTCATTTGTATAGAGAAGGGCTACTGATCTTTCTGAGTTAATTTTTTCCAGCTAATTTGCTAATAGTGTGTATCAGCAGTAGGAGCTTCCCAGTGTAATTTTTAAGGTCATTTATGAAGACTATCATGTCACCTGTAAATATTTTGATTTCTTTCCAATTTGTATCCCCTTGATTTCCTTCAGCTGACCTATTGCTCTAGCTAAGACTTCAAATAATATATTGAATAGACTAGAATTGAGTGGACAAAGTTGTCTTGTTCTTGTTTTTAGTCGAATTGCATTAATTTTCTCTCCATTTAAGTTGATGT
Organism: Cricetomys ansorgei; assembly: GCA_026225945.1. Classification (NCBI taxonomy): domain Eukaryota; kingdom Metazoa; phylum Chordata; class Mammalia; order Rodentia; family Nesomyidae; genus Cricetomys; species Cricetomys ansorgei. Next base: position 1,449,938 of record JAMJFZ010003624.1, read on the forward strand.
TAGCTCTGGTCTAGTTGTCTTTATTATGTTGGCATATATCCATTTTATCTCCAATCTTGTACGGAATTTTATCATTATGGATTGGTGGTTGTCAAAGCACTTTCTCCCTCTGATGAGATGATCTTTGTTTCGTGTATTTCAATTTGATTACATGGTGAATTACATTTATCTGTTTTGTTTTGTTTTTATGTTGAACTTTCCCCGCAGCTCTAGGATGAAACCTTTATGATCATTGTGGATGTTCTTTTGAATGTGATTTTTAATTCAGTTTGCAAGAATTCATTGAGATTTTTTGCATTTATGTTCACAAAGTAAATTAGTCCATAATTCTCCTTCTTTTTGCTTCTTTATGTTACTTGGGTACCAGGGTAACTTTGGCCTCATTAAACAAATTTGTCAATGATACTTCTGTTTCTATTTTGTGGAATAATTTAAGGAGTATTGTTATTAACTCTTTCTTGAAAATCTGGTAGAAAACCACATCAAAACTTTCTGGACTAGTGCTTTTAATACAGATTAGGTCTGCTAAAATTGTTTATCTGATCTTGATCTTACACTGGTAATTGTTATGTATCAAAAATAATCAATTTATTGTAGATTTTCCAATTTGGTGGAGTACAGGTTTTTAAGTAGATCCTTATGATATCCTGGATTTTCTAGATTTCTGTGCTTCTACCTCTCTTTTCCTTTCTAATTTTAGCAGGGCAGTGTTGGTGCATGCCTTTAATCCCAGAACTCGAGAAGCAGAAGCAAATGGCTGTGAGGTTTAGGCCAGCCTGGTATACAGAGTGAGTTCAAGGACAACCAGAGTTACAACAGAGAAATGCTGTCTCAAGCTCTCCCCCACCCACCAAAGAAAAAAATAACCCAATTCATTTCTAATTTTGTTCATTTAGATAATCCCTCTCCCTTATAGTTATTTTAGATATGGGTTCATCAATCTTATTAATTTTCTCAAAAAAACAAAACAAAATAAAGACCAGGTCTTTTATTTCATTGATTCTTTGTATAGGTGTGTGTATGGTGTGTGTGTATGTGTGTGTGTGTGTGTGTGTGCATTTTACTGATTTTAGGCCTGAGTTTGATTATTTCTTGCCGTCCACACTTTAAGGTGTGGTTTCTTTTTGTTCTGGAGTTTTCTTGGTTGCTTTTAAGTTACTAATTTGAGATTTCTCCAATATTCTTATGTAGTCACTTAGTGGTACGAATCTATCTATTAGAAGTGACTTCATTGTGTCCCATAAAAGTGAGTATGTTATGTATATTATGTATTCATTTTCATTCAATTCTAGAGAGACTCTAATTTCTTTCTTAATGAATGCTTTGACCCATATTTCATTCAGTATTGAGTTATTCAGTTTCCATGAGTCTGTAAGTTTTTTGTTGTTTCTGTTGTTATCCACTTTAATCTGTGGTGGTTAGATAGGATGTGAGGTGTTATTTCCCTTTTTTGTATCTATTGTGACTTATTTTGTGACTGAGTATGTGATCAATTTTGAAGAAGCTTTTATAAGGTGATGAGAAGAGGTTATATTCTTCTGTGTTTGTGTGAAATGTTATATAAAAATATGTTAGGTTTAGTTGACTTATAAATTTAGTCACCTTCAGAATTTCTCTGGTTTTTGTCTGGAAGACCTGTCTATTGGTGAGACTGGGGTATTGATTCTCAGATTTGGGGGTAACAATATGTTTCTTAACCTGCTCTTTAGTGTATAGATGTTAAGAACTGAAAAGTCCTCCTGATTGATTTTATGTTGTTGAGACGTAGTGTCCTTTCCTATATTGTCTGATTAGTTTTGGTTTGAAATTTACTTTATCAGATATTAAAATAGCTATACCAGCTTGTTCCTACATGCTTTTGGAATATCAATTTTCATTCTTTTACCCCAATATGATGTTCAAGTATGTTTCTTAAATGCAGCAGCAGAATGAATCTTGTTTTTGTATCCATTTTGTTAGCTTGTCTTATTATTGGAAAATTGAGATCACTGATGTTGAGAGACATTAATGAGCAGTGTTTGATGTTTCCTTTTATTTTGCTGTTTCTGTGGTGTTTGTGTGTGAGTCCCCTCCTTTAATTTGTTAGTCTGGTGTTAAATTTATTTCTTGTGATTTTCTGGTTTGTTGTTAGCTTCTTTAAATTGGAGTTTTCCTTGTAACACCTTCAGTAGGGTTGACTTTGTAGATAGATAATGCTTAAATTTGGTTTCTATCCTGGAATATATCATTTTCTCCATCTATTTTGATTCAAAGTTTTTCTGCATATAGTAGTCTAGACAAGCATCTGGAGACTCTTAGAGTTTGTGGAGCATATGTCTAGCCCTTTCTCTCTTTTAGAAGTTAGCTGCTATTCTAATTTTTTCTACATTTACATGTTGGTTCATCTTTGTTATTTACATTTATTGTTTTTATTATTATGTACTGAAGGGAGTTTCTGGTCCAGTGTACTTTGTGTTTTGTGTCCTTCTGGTACTTTGATAGGTATCTCCTTCTTTAAGTTAGGAATATTTTCTTCTATGAGATTGTTAAAAATAATTTTCTGTGTCTTTGTCCTATGATGCTTTTCTTTCTTCTATTCCTACATTTTTAGATTTGATCTTTTCAAAGTATTGCAGATTTCCTCAGTGCTTTTTTCCAGAATTAAAAAAAAATTTTGATTTTACATTTTCTTTTAATGAGAGAGTTGCATTCCATCTACCCAGTCTTCAGTTACTGATATTATTTCTTAGATCTCTTGTATTCTGTTCGTGATGCCTGCCTCTGAGGTTCCTGTTGAATTACTAAATATTCCACTTCTGGATTCCCTCTATTTGTGTTTTCTTTATTGATTCTACTTACACTTTCAGTCTTGAAAGGTTTTATTGATTTATTTTGACTGTGTTTTTATAGATTTTTAAGTAATTTTTAAAATCTCTTCTTTAAAGACTTCTATCATATTCATAAAGTCTATTTTAAAGTCTTTATTTTATGCTTCAGAAATGTTACACTTCTTAGGGTCTGCTGTGGTAGGTCTGTTGGACTCCTGTGAAGACATATTGTCCTGACTGTTATTGATTGTGTTTTTACATTAGTGTCGTTTTACATCTGAGATTGAGAAAATTGTAATTTTAGGTGCTGATTTTTTTGGGGGGGAGAAGCATACTTGTTTTATGCTTTCCTCTCTTCTTAGGAGGGTGTGTTGGCTGTGTGCTGCCTCTGAGGGAATTATGGTATCCTGCTAGGTATGGCGATTGGATGTTTAAGATTAAATGTGTTTCTAATTATTGGGATCTGACATTTAGGATTGAGGATAGGGTAGGTGAAAGGGATTGGGGAGGTACAGGTCAGGAAAGAAAGCTGGGTGTTCCTCCAAGACCTGCTCAGTTTCATGTGAATGAGGCCAAAGGATAAGGAGAGGCTGTTAGCACATGATCTGCTTAGAGCTAAGGATGAGACTGAAATGTTGCACTTGGAATAATGAAGATAGAGGGAAAGATTTGCAATAGGTCTACCTTCATCCTTGGCCAGAGTGGCCTTCTGGTACCTAGGGAATACCTGTTGGAGTCAGTAGTCAGGATAACAGGATGGATAGGAAGGAACTGTAGAAGATACAATCTGCATGATGTAGGTATTCTCTGAATATTTTTAAATAAAGAAACCAGGATGGAAAAAGACAGCATTTTCAAAAATTTTGCTGAACCAACTAGATGGCTACATGTGGAAGAATCCAAATAGGTTCATGTTTATCACCTTGCAAAAAACTAAACTCTAGAAGTATCAAAGATCTCAACATAAAACCAAATGCAATGAATTTGATAAAACATGAAGCGGGGAATAGCCTTGAACTCATTGGCACAAGAAAAGACTTTATGAACAGGGCACCAATAGCACAGACATAACAATTGATAAATATATCTATTTATAACTATAAGAAAATCTAAATAAAAAAATCAATCTAATTAACTGTTTTTTTTAATCCAACATTCCTCGATGATAAAATCCATCAACAAATTTTAGACAAAGAAAGATTATACCTCAACATAATAAATATATAATAAGTAACAGCCAAAAGTGTACTGAATGTGTGTATTATTTTTTTTAATTTTGTTTTCTTATCTGGTATAATATATCCTGATCTTCCTCTTCCATTCCCTCCCCTTCCTCCAGCTGCTCCTATCTACCCTCTTCCCAGGATCTACTTGCTGACCCCACCTCCTTGCTTCTCCTCAGAAAAGAGCAATCCTCCAAGATTTACAACGCAAACAGGGCATGACAAGCTGGAACAAGGCTGTCAGATGACGCATCTCTGATGGAGGCAGTGATCTATGAGCAGAGAAGGATACCATTAGACATACTCTCCTGGATATCCAGTCCTAGTTCCTTACCTGTCCTGTAGTATTAGGTTTAGATTCCTTCCTTTGGCATTAGGTTGTGCCCTTCCATTGTCCAAGCAAATCCTATAGAGAGAATAGATTATCTGTCTAAGATTTTGTTACTGGGTTGATGTCCCAGTCCCAACCCTGGAAACCTTGCCTGATTACAGGAGATGACCTGGTCAGGTTCACTAAACCCCATTACTAGAGATCCTTACTAGGATTTCCCTTTTAGATTTCAGTGAATAGTTGCTGAACAAGGTCTCCTGATCAGCCCCTAAATGTTCTCCAGTTATAATCATTTCTCCATATATTCTCTTCCTCCATCTCCCTTCCCCTAGTCCCTCTCTTCCCATTGCCATCCTCCCCCAGGCCACCTGCACCATATGTTGAATTTCCTTCTTTACAGGAAGATCCTTGTGTCCCCACTAGGGCTTTCTTTGCAGCATAGTCTCTCTGGGTGTGTGGATTGTAGTACCTCTGACATTTGCTTAAAAGTTAATACCCACATATTAGTGAGTACATATTATCTTTGTCTTTCTAGGACTGCATTACCTCCCTCAGGCTGATTTTTCTAGTTCCATCTATTTGCCTGCAAACTTCATGATATCATTTTTTTAAATAGCTGAGTAATACTCCATTGTGTATATGTATCACATTTTCTTTATCAATTCTAAAGTTAAGGGGCACCTAGGATGTTTCTAATTCTTAGCTATTTAAGAATAAAATTGCTATGAAAATAGTTGAGCAAGTGTCCTTGTGATAGGGTGGGGCAACCTTTTAGTATATATTCAGGAGTGGGATAGCTGGGTCTTGAGGTGGGTCAATTTCCAATTTCCTGAGGAATCATCATATTGTTTTAGTAAATGCTTATTCACATTTCCATTCCTACCAGTAATGAAGTAGATTTTCCCTTGCTCCACATCCTCAATAGCATGAGCTGTTCTTTGTGCTACTGATCTTAGCTACTCTGATAGGTATGAGAAGGAATCTCAGAGTAGTTTTCATTTGCAGTTCCTTGATGGCAAAGGATATTAAATAATTTTTTTTATGTGTCGCTCAGCCATGTGAGATCCCTCTTTTGAGAATTCTCTGTTTATATCTGTACCCTGTTTTTTAGTTGGATTATTTGTTTTGGGGATTATTTGTTTTGAATATTAGTCCTCTATCAGAAGGGGAGTTGGTGAAAATCTTTTTTCCATTTTGTAGGCTGCCTTTTCGTCTTATTGACAGTGTATTTCGTCTTACAGAGGCTTTTCAGTTTCATGAGATCCCATTATTAAATGTTGATCTTAGTGCCTGAGCTATTGTTGTTCCATTCAGTAAGTTGTCTCCTGTGCCAATGCATTCAAGGATATTCCCTGCTTTCTTTTCTGTCAGGTTCAATGCATCTTAATTTATGTTGAGTTCTTTGACACACCTGGACTTGAGCTTTGTGAGGAGTGACAAATATGGGTCTATTTTCATTCTTCTACATGCAGACTTCCAATTTGACCAGAACAATTTGTTGAAGATCCTGTCTTTTGCCAGTGTGTATTTCTGATTTCTTTATGGAAGGTTGAGTGTCCTTAGGTGTGGGTATTTATGACTTGATCTTTGATTCGGGTCCACTGATCAATGTGTCTGTTTTTATGCCAACCCGATGCAGTTTTTACTACTATAGATCTGTAGTATATCTTGAGATCAGGGATGGTGATATCTCCAGAATCATCTCTGGAATTTTATAATTATAGAAAAATTACAAATTAAAAAATCAATTTACCTAACTTTGTTTTTTTATATATACATTTTTATTTGTGTTTAGATGTCCTGTGTCTATGGATGTTAATGTTGGTTAAAAGAGCTTGTCTGATTCACTGGAGCTGGAGTTGCTGTTTATTGTGAAAACTGGACATGGTATCCATCGCCCAAACTCAGATCCTCTGAAGAGCAATACATAGTCTTAAGCATTCAGTCACTAACCATTATTATCAAATGTACTACTTTACAATCAATATTTTATCTACAGAAACTGAGTCCTTTTTAGTGAAATTGCATAAGATACTTCTTCCATCTTTTATTTAAATCAGAGCATATTCTGTATCATCACTAATTATCAGGTAAGAACCCAGATTCCAGATGTTTTCTATACTGAAATGCAATGTGGAAATAGATTACATTTTAACATTCAACAATCAAACAATCCTGACATCAAATATTTATCTGGAAATACAGCTGTGGTTATTTGTTTAACATTCCATTTGAAAAAGAAAAAAAAGAATCTCATTTGCTTCTCAGGAAAAAAAATGTATCTAGTTAAAAATAGGTATACACTTAGAATGACCTCTGTTTGTATATATCTTCAATATATAAAAGTTGCTTAAATTTACAGTATAAAAATTTTGCCATAAATTATTATGTAAGACACTAAAATTATTTTGCAGGTAGTTGCTGATATATAGAATTTACAATATTTATAAACAAATAAGAATAAGTATTGCATATAAGACAAAGGAGAAGTCTCAAAATTAAGGGAAAACAATTGTATGATATACAATAGTTTAAGTTTGGAATTTGCCAGATGAAGAAATTTAAGGAAAATAACTGTAAACTTAATCTTACATTCAATTGTAGCACAAAATGCAAAATAAGAGAAGGTAGAAGAGCAAGATAAGTAATATATATAAAATACACATATATAATATGGAAAACATGTGTGTGTGTGTGTGTGTGTGTGTGTGTAAGACGTGTGTGTGTATGTGTGTGTGTGTGTGTAAGACGTGTGTGTGTATGTGTGTGTGTGTGTCTGCATGTAAAGTGAAGAATATATCTGTATAGAACAAAGTAGAAGGAATCAAGATCTGAGGATGTAGCTAACACTTCAGTTGCATGAACATGCTTTAAGAAACTTCCTCTGCTATGGCATCTAATTTTGCTCTTGAATACGAAGCATAAAATTAGCATTGGAGTGTCACTGGAACAGTGATATGCACACAGGCATTTTAGGAATTAGATACTGGTAGATAATAAAGTACTGAAAGTATAGTAATAGCAATAATACAGAGTATGCATGTGAAGAAAACAAACAAAGGCCTTTTTGAAATTTAAGATATAAAGCATAATGAGAAGAGCCAGGTGGGATATTCTAGTTATAAATATAAGTAGCAAGCTCAGGAGTGTATAGTCACATGGGAAAATTCTTTATGTTAAAATGAAATAAAATGTTCAATGCAATGAAAGCAAACATTATTCAATATTTTATTAAATTTGTTTTTAAGAAGTGTGACTTTTTATATAAATATTTAGCATTAAATCTTATGAAAGTTTGTTCTTACCACATTAATGAAAAAGAATCATATTTTAGGTAATATTTATGTATTTTTAAATAAAAATATCCCACTATGATAAGTTATTCTTAGTAACTATAGGTAGATGAAAATTTAAAATGCTTACTACAAATATATTAACTGCATTTCACTTTTTGGGAAAACATAGTCATTCTTAATAGTAAAGGGTATCAATATGAGTATTTTATTATTTCATACACAATGTAACATTAATTTGGAATTGTTAATTCACTTAATGGAAGGAGGTTAAATTTAATGATATAATTATACTAATCAAAAAATAAAAACACAATTGTACAAGGTTTAAGAAAATCTAAGGTTGCCAATGATAAATTTTATCCAACCAACATAATTCACAAACTTAGACAGTTACTAGATATTAAAATAAAATTATTGGAATTCTTAAAAAAAAGAAAGGAAGTTTCTTTTTAGCACCCTTCTCTATCTCATGAATTTCAAACTTCCTGAAGTAAAATCATAAACAACTTAGTATGAGTCTTCCAGTTTGCAATGATTTCTTATGGCCCTAGAAAACCAACATACAATTTGTAAACGCACAGCAATCGTCTGGGAAGAAACAGAATAACAGAGGCTTCCTAAGGAGTTACAGGTAATTTGAAGATGTATTATGTTGCAATGTGGCTCTGAAAATTTTAGAACAAAGATAGGTTTCTAACTTCATTGCCTATTTGAGAAAAATGTTTATTTTTTTTATTTCCTAGTTTTCCAAATAAAATCAGTTATCAGTAATAAGCAACTGAGCTCTTAAATAAGGATAGGTGAATTATTTTAAAATCCTTGTGTGAAAGATGGCAAATTATGATTTAATATCTAAATTTCATTTAACATTTGAGTAACTATGCATGTCTGTTATAGTCTATTAAATGACAAGGGAGAGGAAAGACAAAAACTGAAATGGAAATGATAATTATGGAAAATTGTCAATGAATATTGCATGTAAAACAAGGGCACAGATAAATAACTATTTCAGGAGACAAAAAGAACTGAAAAGAAAAATAAAATAATGATAAAATTAATAGGCTCTCATGTTTATTAAAATGTGGGGGCAGATCTAGAGCTAAGAGGATGTCGAGACATGCTGTGAACCCTGGTTTTCTTACCCTGAGAGCTGAAGCTGGTTCAGCTGCTCCTCTTTTCTTACTCTGAAATACCCTAGCCAGCATTAATAGCTAGCAAAGTGCCCTCTAATATTGACATGTCAGGTGGTACCTGATAAAATCCTGCCTCTCCAATGTATGTGGCCTGATTGCTGTTTTTCTAACTTCTACATCTGGAGCACCTTGGGATGGACTTCCCCTTCCTCCAAATGACAGTGTAAGGATCCTTCCCCACACAGTTCCTGCAAAATTCCACACTTGTAAAGGAGACTTCTTCAAGTCTTTGGTCCCGGTAAATAATACATGACCACCCATATCTGACTGTGAGTCTCACACATGCAAATGAAACACTCCTACTATCACTGCCCTAACCAATAACATATCAACACATAAGGCATTTCCTACATTTTCTCTACCATATATATTTATCACTTCCCTTGCTTCAATAATTAGCCTTTCACTGACACTGCCTACTGAGAAGTGTCTTTCTTTTCTCTCAGAGACTCTCAAGTCTCTGCCCTGGATGATTTCTGACTGTGTCTCACTCCTTGAGGCAGGGCCTATGCACAATGGCGTGGATGTACTGGAGAGAGGACAAGGAAGCAAGAACCCTCAAAAATGTACTTCTTTAATCATGTTAAAATTAGAGGGATATTTATAAAGTGTTTTACATTAGTCATATCAAAAGTTGAAAGCCTGATTCTGGGCAGAGCTTGGAAGAAACAGGAACTTGTCTGAAACACCTGCAGAAAATGTTGAACTGTGTGTGTGATATTCCTAAGAAGGCAGTCAGCCTCTTCATGATATGATTTAGCAACCCAACTCTTTGGAATTAATTTTAAAAGTATGCCCATCAAAATACAGTATAATTTTTTAAAGAAACTAAAAATAGGATTATTAATTCAAAGACTTTAAATACAATATTTTAGAAGAACTATATACACTGAAGACATCAATGAACAATGCTAGCACAGATCATCAACTCTAGTGGATAATACTGAATCCTTTCCAGGACATACTTTAAGTGTGAAGGAAAAAGTATACGGGTGCAGACACACATGTATTACATTATTCGACACAAGTGATTAAACTTGAAGTTCACGTTCCCAGTAATACAAGTTTCTACCAGTATCAGATGTTACTAACAATGTGAGGTAACCACAAAGCATCCATAAAACAAGGGGAAATGACTAGGAACAACAAATTTTCTCTCTTCAGAGACTTACCTTGTTTAAGACTTCTCTGGAGATGAACAAGATTAAGATCTCTTTGTGAATGAGACCTATGAGTGAAGGAAAGACAGGTTTTTTATAAGAGTGTCTCCATTTATGTCCTCAAAATTACATAGCTAATGTGGTCTACCCAGATGTCACAGGTTCTGAGGTCCAGATATTTCAGGCTTGTTTCATATCAGAAATTCTAGAAAAACTATTAAAATATTCTCTAGATAATGATATTTTCTGCAAGAAAATTTCTTTATAGTTTATCCTAGGCTGTTTATTCTTAACATACTACCAATGTTATTTTTCCTGGTCATCATTCTTTCCTGTAGGCATGGGACAATAAACATACACATAGATACTATATATCACATGAGTAATGTTAGTTAGCTTATTTTTTCCAAGTAATAAAGAGGAGAAATAGATGAAAACTTAATGTTTATGGTTCTTTTCTAAGCTAGCGATGGATGGGGAATTGAAGAAATGCATAGAAGACAGAATTACATGTCTCTGAATAGTAGCTACCTTTGGAAATATGTAATTTTCATATTAAAAATGAGAGCAATATGAATAAAATGTTTTAAAAATTACAACAGAAAAAATGTATTCCCAAAATATTTGTATGTGAAATTGTTGAAAAACAAAAATGAAGCAGGGACACATGGCAAACAAGCAAGCTAATCAGTTTCTTAATGCAAATCTTTCAGTACATACCCTGAGAACAGAAGGTTTGAAAGACAAAAATAACACAAAGAACATTTTAATGAATTGCTAAGTGTAATATTGAAAGAGAGAAATTCACAAGATGAGGTTGGAAAATATTGTTATGACAGAAAGAATATTTGGGAAAATTAAAGGCTAAAAACATAAAAGTGAAATGTCAGAGACAGGTCAGTCAGTGAAGTACTATCTATGCATGTCTTTGGACCTACGTGTGGATCTATAATATCCAGTAAGTGTCAGGCACGGTACTCACTTGTAACTCTAACACTTGATAGGCAGAGACATGCTGATGCCGGAGCAAAGCTGGTTACCTAGAGTATCTAGATCATTGACTGAGTGCTTAGTTCAATAAAAGATGTTTCCTCAAATAAATAAACCAGCAAAGCTGGTTACCTAGAGTACTTGGATCATTGACTGAGTGCTGAGTTCAATAAGAGATGTTTCCTCAATAAATATGAACAAGAACATTAGAGAGAGAAAAGTGGTGACAAACTTTGTAATTCATATGTGCATATACATGGAAAAAGCACACATATCACCCCCCCCTCTCCCACACACACATAAGCACATAAAATGTGACTTGCCCTTCACATCTGTATCACACACAGAAAAACACATATCCACACACAATTTCACAAGCTCACTGTAGTAAGTGAGCACAATTCACACACCCCCAACACACATACACACATATCAAATAAGAAGGAAAGTTAAAGAAATTGGGAAAAAAATGGATTGAAGAATGTCAGACATACAATGAAATATCATTAGCACGTTAGTCCCAACCATAGTTTATGAAGTCTTATTCTGCTGATATGGCTCAGAGGTTAATAGAACATTCTGCTCCTGTGGAGGACCTGAGTTTGATTATCAGTACCCTTATTAGTCACCACATAACCACCTGTAATTCCAACTCCAAAGAGGTCTGAGCTTATGACCTCCTCATGTAAATATGATCATTTGCACACATCTACACAGTAATAAAGATAAATATTTTAAAATGTATCAATTTGCTGTAAAAGTAGATGGAATTCAAATGTAAACAATAATGCTAATGGTTAATAAAGAGAACAGCTGAATACATGTAAGCAATGAAAATGATATATCTGCTAAGCATTCAACTGAAAAAACCTATAGGACAACGAGCTAAGAGAAAGACACTGGACATGAAAGACTCGGGTCCACTATAATGAAATTTGTAAGACATATAAAATAAAAAAGCTACAGTAAAAAGAGAAAATTAATGATCTTCCCAGGTATACCAGTAAATGAATAATGTTATTGGTATTTAAAAAAAGACATGGTTACATAAAACCTACAATACTTTAATATTTATATATAGTTCATGTAATGGGTTAGTACTTCTTAAAACCATCTGTTTTAACATTGTAACTGAAAAGAATAGCTGATATATGCAGAACATTTTCTATATTTTATCGTCATTTAAAGAGTACTATTAACACAAAAGCATTCTAAAGAAGTTGCAATTACTGTAATGCTATATTAGGGAAGACACAAATACCCAGTACATATATATTCTAATTTAAAGTGTTTTTTTCTTAAATCCTATTTTCCTGAATTTCACTTTAGAGATTAATGCATTAATAAAAAATAAATAATAGCAAAAGAGAGCTAACCAAAAATTCTTAAAGATGAGGAAGAAATATTGAGAACACTAAAATAACATAGAGGAAAAATGTTGGAAACTCTGAAAACCAAATAAAGAAACCAAAATTTAGGGTTATTTAGTCATCATATATTGTGACTTTCGAGTCTGAGCTGCTCAAAAGTGCTATATCTTATGGACATAATAAACAAGAAGTAAGGAGTGTAAGTTGTTTGACATTTCCATGCCCATTTTTTAAAATAGAAGTACTATAAAATTTGAGATTTTAATATTTTACTTCAACTTTTTAATTTTAAAATATATATGATCTTGAAATTTTTACATCAGTAAAAGAATACGTGCTTAATATGCAAAATCTTCTTCAATTTGATTGAGTACTTTAAAAATTTGAAGTGCTAAATTACACACACACACACACACACACCACTTAACAGTTCTAAAAGCATCTCTTCCTTTATTAAATATACCATAACTTGAGGCTAACATGTCAAATATGCTAAATCATTTATTTATCCATATATCTTACTAATTCATGGAGGATTTCAAGAAAATCAAGATCTATAAACATGCATTTTCAATCTTAAAGCAATTAAATTATTATTAATATGTATATATGTGGGTGTCTGTGTCTGGGTTTCTGCACATGAATGCAGTGTCTGTGAAGGTCTGAAGAGGGTGTTAGATACCCTGGTTCTGGAGTTAGAGGCAGTAGTGAGCAACAGATGTAGGAGTGGTACCTGAACTTGTCTCCTCTGGAAGAACAGTACACATTATGAACAACTGAGCAATCTCTCAACACAAAGAGATCACAACCAATAATGAAGATAGCAATGCAATTAGTTAACTATATGCAAGAATTAAAAAATGAAAACATGAAAAGTATCATGGATTAAAAGGGAGCAAGTTATACACTGCTAGTCTGTTAAGAATGTGTGAATGAGAATTTAAACTCATATCTTCATATTGTATATTTTCCGATTTCTGGTATTTCTTTCTTCATTTAATTTTCTGGAATTGTCCTCTACGTGGTTTGAGCATTACTAACTTTAAATTATCTAATTTTTAGTATGCCCGGTGTGTGATGTAATTTTCCAATTACAGTATATATATACAAAATATGGATTTTGATATCTTCTTAATTACCTATTAGTAATCATTAGTATGATGTTTCGGAAGTTTTATTGTTTTCTATCCACATTCACTTGTGTTTCAGTTTCCAACTTAAAAAATTAAATCAAGGGAAACTTTCTAAATAATAGCTGTGTATCTATTAATAATGAGTTCCTTTTAAATGTATGTAAACTATATTATCATAATGTAAACAATATTACTCTCTTAATATAATGAATATTTAATTTGATACTATTCATACATAAAATATATTTGTGTGCATATACATATAAATGCTATTTGAAAGTACAATTAAATACACATCCTATAATAATTAGCTTTCTGTTATTATCAAAAGTAAGCAACAAAATCATATAAAGGTAAACCTTGGCTTACAGTTTAGGAATCTTATTCTCATTATTTATTTGTGTTTATGTGTGTGCGTGAGAGAGAGAGAAAGAGAGAGATAGAGAGAAAGAGAGAGAGAAAGAGAGATGCTCAAATTTTAAAAACAATTCACTGCTTGCTGGGGAAATTCTAAGAAAGTGAACAACTTCTTGAATGCATAGTAAAAAAATTCAAAATACCTAATACATTTTAGAAAATACATAGTAATTTCAAAATAAATGTCAACCTCTCGGGAAAAATTAAGTTACATAATTAAACAGGTATTTCTAAATTTGAATTGATATTTGTCTTCTACTTACAATGTATTCTTAATATTTTCATAATACCTTTAACTTTTCCACATAGTTCTTTAAAAAATCTCTGGTAATTTTAACAATTCTACAGCACAGGGACAGTGTTTTTATTTAAGTAATAGACTATGTATTTTTCAACTTATCCAAATTCACACAACAGAACCACTGAAACTCAGACCTCTGTACTTCTTTCATGGAATTGCATCTGTTGTTTCTTATTTAAATTAAATATATTGTTTCAAACACTCAGGTTCTATCCTTCCTAGACAAATATTCCCTTCTCATGATACAATATGAGGAATATCTAAATCCAGTTTTGTAAGTCAGACATTATTATCTATTTGCCTTTTACTATTGAATTTGTATAACATTTAGATATCACTCATTAAATATGAGGGAAAAATCATAGCCTTTTAAATAAATTATTTTCTGATACTTTTCATTTCCCAGATCCAACCACACTAACAATAGGAAGCACTGCAAATAGCTAATTATTTCGTATATTCTGAATAATTATTTAAGTTTATTGTTTATAGAGATCATCAAATAATACCCATTGAGAAAGGAGTATTTGGACATTTAAATGAATTGATTCATTTCTTTTCTTGAAAAACTTGGTATTTGAGTATGGATATTGAACTGGTAATTTTCTCTAAGTACTAAAGAAAGACTGGAAAAAGGGAAATATTGTTTCTAAGGCTCCTTATCCAAGTGTTTGTTCAATCACAAGTTTTGTGGATATTTATTCTGTTTCAGCTTCTGTGTTTCCATCTTCCGGGATTTCAACCTTTTGGATTTGTCTATTAGGTTTTTCATTCTCCAAATAAATACATATTTGCAAATTATGTATATATAAAATATGTGTGCACAATTATATTCATATACATTTCTAACCTCAGAGTCTTGGACAGATATCAAAACCTGGATATGACGGAGAGAGAGAGAGAGAGAGAGAGGGAGAGAGGTGGGGGAGAGAGAGATTCTACAAATGTACAATGACTCAGTCCTAAGAACTCTGATTGCTCATTTCCCCTGGTAGCCTTTGATGAACGTAGCTCTCCATGGCATCTCTTTCAATCCTGTAGTGGATATAGATCCAAGTACCTGAGGAAGCCTTGGTACATCTGCCAAGAAGGAATTGTGTCATTCTTCTTTACTGACAATTCAGTGCTAACCCTGTGTCATGGGCATCAGCAAGAGGGATTTTAG
This sequence comes from Cricetomys ansorgei, assembly GCA_026225945.1. Taxonomy (NCBI): domain Eukaryota; kingdom Metazoa; phylum Chordata; class Mammalia; order Rodentia; family Nesomyidae; genus Cricetomys; species Cricetomys ansorgei. The sequence goes on from JAMJFZ010003624.1 coordinate 1,465,324, forward strand.
ACTGAGCAAACCTTTACTTGTGGCCAAGGTACAGTTAACTCACCCATGAATTCAGAAGGAGGATTTGATCTTCACTTTAGTTGGGGAGTAATCAGACTTCTTTTAGCTTCCCATGGGTCCTTGACACTTTCTGAATAGTGATCTTTAAATTATAGCTTCATCTAGGCTGCTGTGAGCACAGAACATGCCCTCAAATTACAAGTCTATTTGTGCTGGTTGGCAAGTACATTTATTAGCATTAATGTATCAATTATTTTTAATTAGTTCTTGGAACTTCCCTTTCACCAATAGCAAAGTCATTAGCTGCAATTTGCAAATGAGAACAATCACACTGCTTCCTGTGCCCCCATATAACAGTGCCTTTCATTACCTACACCAGAAAACCACTTATTATTTCCTCCTATTTCTGTACTTCTTGACTCTTTACCTGCTTGCCACACAACCTGTAGAAATTGTAACAGTTGGTTAAAGAGTGCTAATTATGACCAATAATCCCCCACTGACCTCAGGATGAATTCTGACTTCCTCTATTCTTCTTTCTATTGCTCATGAACATGCCTGAGTGAGCAAATACACACAATCACACACACATACACACAGAAACATTCACAACCTACACCCAAAATAGCCTTTTCAATGCACAGTAGTTTTAGATATGAGGCCAGAGAAGAACATTTTTAAGTTACAATCCCAGAGCATTTCAAGCTCTGTGTGATTATATATTTTTTTTCATTTAAGGAAATCTTCATAATTATAAGTGTTTGTTTTAATATCTTTTTTACTATTTTTAAAAGACACTAATAAATCTTATAACTACTTAATGAGATGAGCATTACCCTCTGAAGCAGACAGTATTATCACTGCTGCCAAGAGACGAACTAAACTTGTAAATGAAGCAGAGACTTGCTCTTTCTGTGCAGGTCTCAGGTGATATTGTGAATCAAGTTGATTTGCAGAGGGTTCTGTGAATACTCAGTTTAAAACCTTAAAATGACTTTTTTTCCTTTTAAGGTTAAATTTTACTTTCTTCTTTTTCATACTAACAGAGTGGTTTAGCCATCTCGCAATCTAATTTTTTATTCTTTCTCTCCTTTCTCTTTCTTTCTAATTGATTTTTTTCTTCTCTTGTGTTGTACATACTGAGCCATATTATTTCCTTCCTCCATTCCTCCCAGCTCCCTCTTCTCTCCTGCCCCCCATATCCAAACTCCCTCTTCTCCTTAGAAAAGAACTGGACTCCCAGGATTACTACTCAAACAGAGCATAACTAGATGAAACAAGGCTAGTCATGAGCCCCTACATCAAAGATGGGCAAGGCAGTCCAACAGGGGGAAAAAGATTGAAAGAGCAGGTAAATGGGTCAGAGATTCCCCCACCCCAACACACTCTCCAAATATTAGGAGTTCTACATGAATACCAAGTCATACAAACACATGCTATTTGTAGGGGGCTATGCAGGCTTCCTATCTGTTCTGTCTCTGAAGACCAAAAGAGTACTGGTCAGTTGGCTCTGTGGAACTTGTTCTCCTGTGTCCTCAACCCCTCTGGTCTTGGCAATCGCTCCTCCATATTTTTCATGGGGTTCCAAAGCTTCACAGGATGTTTGGCCCTGAGCCTCTGCATCTGTTCCAATTAGCTGAAAGGGAAAGCCTCTCTCATGACAACTGGTGTAATCACCAATCTGTGAGCACAGGAGAATATTATTAGGAATCGTCTCTGGACTCTACAGCTTCTGTTCCTGGCTAATCATGCAGTGTCAGGCATGGGCTCCTTAGAATGAGGCACTGCCCTTCCGTTGTTCCAGCAGATCCTGCCCTAGGGATAAGTTATAGATTGAAGCTGTTGTGGCTGGGATGTTGTCATAGTCTCTTCATTGAGACCTTCCTTGTTGCATAGTCTCTCTGGTCTGTGGATTATTTTATGATTTTCCTTTACTTAACAGCTAATGTGCACTTATAAGTGATTACACGCCTGTGTGTCTTTCTGAGTCTGTACTCCCCCACTCAGGATAATTTGTTGTTTTTCTAATTCCATCCTTTACCCTGAAAATTTCATGGTGTTAATTTTTTAATAGCTGAGTAATACCATTGTATATATGCACCACATTTTCTTTATCCATTCTTCAGTTGAAAGGTATCTAGGTTGTTTCCAATTTCTGACTATTATGAATAATATCTTGCAGTCAGAATATCATTGTAGATCAAAGGATTTTTGGCTGGATTGGTGTTTTTGTTTGTCTGTTGCTAGCATGCAGAGTACTTTCCTGTACCAAATATCCTAGACTATAGTGGCAAACAGGCCCTATGTGTGCACCAGATCAAATTTCCATGTTAAATGCGTTGTATAGTTCTTGTATTTAGCAGTGAAGCCTTGTAGCAGTTTGTGAGGAACATACAAAAGTCTTGACAATGGCCTGGGTTGTTTTTGGATTTTCATAGACCGCTTTGGCCAACAACCCAATTACATGTAACTCAATCTCAGTTTTGAAAGCTTCATTTAGTAACAAGTGGTGGTCAGCTGAGGCCTTTTCAAATGGTTTTTATATTACTTGAGTCATACTTTGTTGAAAAATAAAGGTTATACTTAGACACTCAGAAAGTGTTGCATACATATGTTATGAATGCAACCAGGCTTATTCTAATTAAATGAAAACGTAAGAGAAAGCATGTATGCAACATTAAATAATCTACACCTTTTCTCATCATTTGCAGTTTCATAGAATATCAATCTATATATGTAGGTGGGCAAGAAGGGAGGTCAATCAATTCCAATATCTCATGACATTGTGCATTTAAAATTCAGTTTATTAAATATTTAAGAGACTTACTCAAGGCCAAGAGTAAGTTAATTGAAGATATATGATTAAAATCAAACTTCTGATTCCTGATTTGGTTTTATTTCCATTTTAATTTTGTTATTAAAGTAGGATGTCAGTTCAGTCAAGTGAGATGCTACCCACCATTAATCTAATCATTGAACATATGAAATAGTTTTTTTTTGAACTAAGTTAAAGAAGAAAGTATACGGCAGTGAGAAAACTCTGCCATTACTTGCATATGGAAAACTGCAGCTATTGTAAAAGATCAGGAAAGTCAATCAGGATCAGGGCATGTATTTTCCAATAAAGGCAGATAAAGAATCAGACAAGTGCTATGAAAACAAGACAGAGCACATATATGTGTGCTTGTGTTTCCCATTTTAATTCATGCTGTGTGATTTATATATCTTATCTCTTCACTAGCAGGCTGTTGACACCTGAGTGTTTATAGTTGGATTAACAAATTAAGAAGTGAGTTGATATCATTTAGATAAATTTTTGAGAGTTCCATACCATGGGGAGAAAAGACTATGTGTTTCACTAGGTCTGTTTTATAGCATAGTCATACTCTCAATGTGTAAGAAGATGATTAGCAATAAAGAGCTTGTACTGCTCTAGTAGAAATCCTAAGTATTATTCCCAGAACTCAAGTGGGATGACTCATAACCACTGACTGACACCTCTGGTCTTCACCAGCAATTTTAATCAATTGTATATAAAGTACACAGACACAAAGAATTACACAGATATATGCATTATGGAAATTAATCTTTTAAAAATGAATACGATGTGTTTACCAATTCATTTAATAACAAGCATAGTTTAATATAATCACTAATATTCATGAAACTTAGACATTTATCTTAATAAATTTTTAGGAATTGGACATATATTATTCACAACTTTGGATTTATCCAATAATTTAAACAGGATCACTGAAATAAGACCCTACTGTGTGGGTAAGTCTTACTCTTCATATTAATATTTGTTAATAGTCAAAACAGAATTGTGCAATTTAGTATGATATTTTTATTACCATTCCATTCCATAGACTACGGAAGTTATGTGTCATGTGCCAAAGTTAGAAAAATGATTTCCAATGTATTGCAAAATCATTTTTGCTGCTCTACTAAATAGATACAGTCCTCTAGATTGATATTGTATAGTATACATTTTTAAAGGCAGGTATAATGATTTAAGTTTAACTAACACCAAAGAAGAAAAAGGAGCTATTTGGACAAACAGAAAGAGAAAATATGGCTTGGAGACTCACGAACACCAATGTGATTCAGCTGTGCTTGGATCAGAATGAGTGGAGCAGACACTTGTATAAATACTAACGTTCAAGCAAATAAATACTTAAATATGAAGTTGGAAATCCAGAGACTTCTAGAAGAAAATGTAGGTAGTAAATTACATAACATTGGACTTTCTGAATAAGACTCTATTTGTCCAAATTTAATGGCATAATTTAACATGTAGAATGTTATAAAACTAAAATGCTTCTGCATAGCTAAAGAAACAGGTATAAGAAGCTCACAAAATGAGAGAGAATCTTTGCTGGCAGAGTACGGCTGGCAGAGAATAGTAACTAGAATATATTAAGAACTCAATGAACAAATAATAAAAACATAGAAAATGGGCCATTTAAAGAAAAAAACATAAATGGTGAAGAAATCTCAAAAAACAAAAGTTCCTTATCTAAGCAGTTAAGAAAGTGCAAATCAAAATAACTTTGAGATTTCATCTCATCCCAGTCAGAATAGAAAAGATCAGAAAAAAAATGCAGCCTATATTGGAGTGAACATGGAAAAAGGAAACACTGAATCACTGTTGGTGAGATTGCAAACTGGTATACCCACTACGAAAATGAATGTGGAGTCTCAAAAGGTTAAAAGCAAATCTATAATTTACCACTCAGCTTTACCACTCCTTGACATATGCCTAAAGGACTAGACATCCTGCTCCTTAGACCCTTGCTCAGCCATGGTCACTGCTGTTCCATTCACAACAGCTTGGAAATGGAGAGAGACAAATGTCATTCAGTGGGTGAATGGATAATGAAAATGTGTTTCACATACACTATAGGATAGTATTAAGCTATGAGAAAAAATGAAATCATGAACTTAGCAGGTACATGGATGGAAATGGAAAAATATCCTTTCGTTAAGTAAAAAAATGTTGGAGGAGTAAAAAAAAAAAAAAAAAAAAGATAAAAGTCAGGCTTTTCCAAAAGTGCTTTAATCCAGACAATGAAGAACACCAGTCATTCTGAAGTAATGGAGTCTATATGCAAATGGTGGAGAGTGCTTGGGGGTTTATATGGAAGAAGAGGTTTGGGATGGAAGATCACATCTGCAGTTCAGCTTCCCTGATCTCAAAGTAGTAGATACTCATGAAAGCTGGCTTAGCATTTTATTGGAAGTCTCCTGTATCTTTATACCTCATAGGTATTATGGGACAAGTAAGCATTCTTGGCCGAGTTTCTAAGCTCACCTGACATCTGGAAGTGATTAAACATTCAATATTGAGTGGAATGATATAGAGCCCAAATGAAAAATCTCACATATTCCCTCTCACTGGTGGCTACTAGCTCCAAATATTTTGATGTAAATACGTATCATGACATAAGGGCAAAAATTGAAAAAGTAAAAATGGACATTGCTTGGGTAGTAGAATGGGGGAATAATAGATTGTGGAATAGCAGTGTACAAGCCATCTTATTGGGAAAATGGGGAAAATCAGGGTCTCTAATTAGGGAAAGTTAGGAAATAAATATAGAAGAATGAAAGAGAAGAGTAAAATAACAACAAAGCATCTCAAAAACTCATATGAATCATGTGATTAACCATTTACCTAAAAATCTATACCACATACAACTCTGTTTATAAACACACACAAATTGTATGAAAGAAACTTTTTCATCTGGGTTGACAATGCTCCCTCTAAAAGCCAAAGACCATCTAATAAAAACCTCAAACCCCGGCATGAGAACAGACTTTTGAGTTACTGGTTAGGGTTGTCCAAGACACCCCCAGGATGTTACAGGCTACAGTTATTGACCTGGGTTCTTCCCCAGACCCTGACTCAGAAGAATAATGCCTGTTGCTTAAGACACTATTTATTAAGACACAAGGCCCAGAATCTTCAGATCCTGAACTCACCTAAATGACTTCTCCTTGAGGACTAGCTTTCATCATATCACAAGAAATCATCCAAAAGGAGGGAAACAACTAACAATCCCACCCAGATATGATGCCTAGGAATCACAACAAACACCCACATGGCACAATAACCCTAAGGGTGTCATAGGGGCATGCATATCTTGGCAGTAACGAAAGGATCTATCATCAGACCTAATACCCACTCAACAAGAAAGAACTCATGCCTAGTATTGAAAACTTAGCCAACTAACTAGGGCTAGGGATAACATGGAGTATGGAGAATAGTGAACTTTACTAAAGTAGCATAAGTCATAACCACACTCTTACACAAAGATAACTGTAGAGGAACACTTGATCCTTGATCCAGAAACATGTCTACTCTGGGAGAAGATGACCTTCAAGGACCTGTGTGATAAATGTTTGATCTCTGATTTGGCAGCATGACTGCTCTAGGGATCAAAGAATGTTAATCAAAATAATCCTGTTCTCTGTTTGGGCTAAGGGTACATGAAAAGAAATTCTATGGTTCCTCCCCGGTGACTAACATGGAGATATGAGGAACACCCCATATATTGACAGTCAATACGGAAAAAACAAAAACCCAGAATAGCCAAAAAAATCCTGAAAATTGAAAGGACTTCCAGAGGTATCACTACCCTGATCTCAAGCTTTACTACAGAGCTATAGTAATAAAATCTGCATGGTATTGGCATAAAAACAGGCACACTGATCTATGGAATTGAACTGAAAGTCCAGACATAAATCAGCTTTTAAAATGTTTCTATTGTGTTCATTTATGTGGGGGGGGGGAAACACTTGAGAGTGAATGCATGTGGAGGTAAGAGCTGAGGGTAAACTGGGAGAGTTAGGTCTCTCCTTACAGTGTGTGTGTCCAAAGGAACAAATCCAGCTCAGCATATCTGATTTCAAGTGCCTTTACCCACTAAGCCATCTTGCCAAACTCATCATCATTTTTGTCTTAGTATTTGTATTTCACTCCCACAAGGACGAAATAAGGATGACTGCTCCTTAGTAACAAACCTTATCATTTCTGCATCAGACCACCTGCCACTTTCACCTCACAGGGTTGATTTTAGATAAGTTTTTATGGAAACCAAACATCTAAAAATATAGGAATGTATAATTAGGAAGCAACTGGATACTTGCTTGATTGTAGGTCTAATCACCAATTGGGTAGACTGTAAGTATCAGAGATGATATTTTATAAATTTAAAATACGCAAAGCACAAGCATAATAATGTGTATGTATGAAATGTCATAATGAGACTCATTGTTTTGTATGACCCCTAATTAGAGAAACTTGTGCAATTCAGAGCATAGGGAAAAAACAACACTGAGTTCCTGTGATCCTGGCATATAGCTAAACCACGGATTCAGAAAAGAACAGATTTCCTAAACATCCTTATTTGCAGGGGGCATCACATTAATAATATTATCCAAGTTCTAACAGGATTCAATCCTCTGTATGAAGCTGAGTATTTGAAACCTTGATCACTCCTCAATCTGGAACATTGTTACTGATTCCTACAGTAGCAACCTGGTCAGACCTGCAAAATAATTTTAATTTTGTTAAATAACTAGCCATATTACAATGATTTCCTCCACTCAGGCAATAGGAAAAGTAAAAAAGATTGTAACCAGAGTCCATATAAATCATGAAAAATCATGATCTTGGGGACAAAGCCTCTTTCTCACAAATCTCAGAGCAATGAAGCTACAGCATCTTTCCTTCAAATACTTAAAAGAGATCATTTCAAGGCTAATAAAATAAGCTTTACTGTACCTTGAAAGTAAATTTGTGGAAATTATTATCCTGATAAGTAATGAGTTCATAGAGTGGAAATAGCATATACCTTCATGTTTGTTGGAAGATCTTCATAGATAAAGAGTTCCCAGTGTTCTCTCGTCTCACTCCTTTCTTTCTTTGTCCCCCCTTCCTTTTCCCCTTTCCTACTTTAAATTTCTGTATTAGATGCATTGTGATAACTACTAATTATTAATAACTCCATTTTATCATAGACTATTCGAATTTAAAGGCTAGTCATAATGAGCCTCAAAGGGAAATATACTTTGCAGCAAAGATAGAACATAAAACTGCAAAAGGTTTTAGGTTTAAATGTGTTGTCCAATACCCAAGAATACTAGGCTAAAATGAAGAATACTAAGGAGTGTCTTCTAGCACTTAGTCATTGTGTGTCAATGAAAAATTTTAGTTTATCTTCAAAACTATTTAAAACTCACATTTTTATGTGAAATAAATAGCAAAAGATAAAATTTACTGAATGTTTGTTAAATGGGCATTGTGTGAATTCTAACAAGCATCAGTGTTGTAATTTTGCTTATTTTTATGATAAGCAGAGAGAAAAATTAAGCTAAATGCATATTTTGTATGACTACTGTGTTTGGATTTCTAAAAATGACACCAAATGGCATCCTCTCTCACAGTAATTGTGATATTTGTATGATTTGTTAATATGGAGTCACACAGCATTTAGAGAAACGCTGAAAAGTGTTTTACACAGAAAATAGAAAGAGCTAAACATTTACATTGCTTTTAAATCAAATATAACTGAGTGTGATTCACTAGCTTGAAAAATAATCAGATCATTCATAGCTCCAAAGCACTCAAAGCATAAAGCCATTCAGTTATTATAATTCTCAACTTCAAAACAGTTTATATGTTTTACCAAAAGCAGAAGTTGGAATTCCTCTTCTGCAATACCCATCTTTAATTCTAAAAAAAATTTGTGACAGGCCCTCAGACATTAATACACCTGATTCTTTGATGGAATTACCATTCAGGCTATGGGACCCAGTGTGTAGACAGCAACACCTGCCAAAACAAGAACAAAGACTTAATCCATTGAAGGCTGTAGCTCTGGAAAAGTCCCTTAACATACTAACTGTAGTTTGGGTTTCTGTTGTCCCACTTCTAGCCAACAGTTCTTGCTAAATGTGGTGTCTCAACTGTGGGTTTTGTGCTTAAAAGCTTACCCTGAGTAAGGCTCAGGACTGCACTCAGGCCCCAGTCACTCAGCTGCTGAAGACTTTCTATTGTCTTGAACCCTTGTCAAAGTAGTCTTCTCTTGTGGACACCTAACAGCAAATGCAGAGGGCTATGACAATATTTTGGAAACAATAAACTAATGAACATCCTGTTAATGCCTTGAAATGTCTACAGTATTTTTAAGAACAAATCAATCCCAGAAATATAAGTGAAAATATAAGCTTAGAGTGAATCAGAATAAATTATTTAATAGAAAGCATTGGCCACTGAGAAATTACTACCATGTTTTTTTTTTTTTAATAAAAGGGTAGTTAATTTAATTTGAATCTAATCTTTGTTACTAGAAGAGAGTGGGACCATTCAGAGTGACTCTAAATGATCAAGATTGACAGCTGTTTTCATCCTAGTGATAAGTACATGGTACATAATCCAAATTCCCTACAGACTTCAAATATTGCTGATAAGAGAGTGGGTTGGATATGTGATGAAAAGAAATGCATTTTATCTTTTGAACCTACAATAAAAGTAAAATATGTTGGCAAATTGTCAATGCACAGCAAAGAATAGGACAGCAACTGCAGGTCCAAATTAGTGTGAGGTTCTCAGATCTACTAGGGTTCACAAAATCATCTTCTGACTACCTTGATGAAAAAGAGCTAGTTTTTCCAAGGAGGTAGTCTTGAATAGTTTAGACTTTGCAAATATTCCCCAAATCTATATTCTCTGTAGTGTTTGAAACATAACATTTAATGCTATTGTCCTTGTAAACTCATTAAGTGTAATTTATGAACTGAATAGTATGCACCCAAGTTTCAGTAGTAATTTCTATCATGACTGTTGTGATCTTACTCTTTTTCCTTTTATCCTCTTTCAAGCAAGAAACTAAGACAGACAAGCTTAGTTTCAAGTTCTTAACAGGAGACTTAATCTTTAGAACCCAGGTTTAGATAAAAATAGAGTATATTAATACCTTTAAAATTATACATAATGAAGAAGTATATAAATATTGAATTCATTAACTATTTAAACTATGTTTAAATTTCTCTTTACTTCTTTCATTAGTCCTGATATAGAACAAAAAAATATTGTGTGGGTTCCACTGAGAACGTTGGAGACATTGTAGTCTCTGTCAAAAATAAAGGAATATATTTTATCTTACTAACAATTATACACACAGACACACAAACTATGTGCTTTCCCTTGCTGTGATACATATTAACAAAAAATAACAGTGGAGAAAAGGGTTTATTTGGGCTTATAGTTCATTATTACATGAATCAAAGGAAGAAACCTAGAGGCAGATACTAAAGCAGAGAACACAGACAAATGGTACTACATAGTGTCCCCTCATGGCTTATTCAGTGTTGCTTTAGACAACCAATGACCCTAACCCTAACCCTGGCCAGAGATCAGCAATGCCTCCCACACTACTCATTTAATCAAAAAGCTCTTATAGACTTGTCTACAGGCCCACCTGGTGCAGGAATTTTCTCATTGAAGTTTCTTCTTCACAGATTGTCCTAGCTCCATTCCTATTGATACAAATGACAACAACAGTAACAGCAACAATAATTAAAACTAGCGTGCACACACACACACACACACACACACACACATGCACACACACACACACATGCACACTAACTCCTATTCTGTGACTTAATTCTCAAAATATCTTCCCTGATGTCCCATAAGGTAATTTCATTAACCAGGGATGGACTGCTTCCTATATTTTACAAAATAGAATTCTTTAGAGTATTATTTAATTAGCACTGCACTGAAAAAAAAACCTTTCAGATCAAATAATTAAGTGAAAGGTCAACTTTTAGTAATATACATATTTGTCAGTGCACAGTCTTCTTTTTCAGACTTAGAGATCTTAGAGGAAGTCATCAATATCCATAAGTCACCCACCCAGGCAATTCTGTCAACTTGAAGTCTTACAGAGTAAGTATGTTTTTAGTTAATATGGGCAAATATCATAGAATAGTATTTTCAGGAATTTTGAAGATTTGGTGTCCAAAAATGAAATATTGTGATAGATTCAGAGTGGATTAAAAGAGATCAGAAAAGTACATCATGGGATTGTGTACAAAGTAGCTAGGTGGTGTAAGGACAATAGTGATCTGACAAAAAAACAGTTCGGGAATGAAAAAATCTGTTATATAACAATTATATATCCAGACGGTTTTGAAGAAGTTCATTTAATTTCTAAGAAATAAATTAAAAATTATAATGTATTTACAATTTACCATGTAAATGTCTATTTCAGTGTGGTAATATATATTGCATATTAAATACATAGTATATAAATATTATATCAAATATATAATATACATATTATATATAAAAATAAATATATGTAAATATATAATTCTTATATTATGCTACATAAATATATAGAATGTATAAATATATAATTATATATGCTATGTGTATATTATATATACTAATTTAATTATAGTATATAATTCTATATTATATAAGTATATTATGTATGATATATTATAATTATATAAAATGTATAATATATACATACTATCATATATAATTATATATTATATAAGTATATTATTTATGATATGCGGTAATTACATAAAGTATATAATTATATACATACATCTATGTAATTATATATATGATTTACATATTATGTTATGTATGATACATATATCTTATATAATCATATATATTATAAATTATATATTATATTATGTTATATGTTATACTATATTATATATAAAATGGACAATTATATAATTATGTAAAATATAACATATATTATTGTTCCTAGTTTATCATAAAGACTTTGGGAGTGTCAAATTAACATTGTAATGAAAAATGCATCTCAAATGTCATGAAAATTTTTATAAAATATAGTTTATCCAAATAAAAATTTGGAAGAACTTAGATTGCATTCTCAAAGATCGCATCAGTGCAGTCATTGGATTGCTATTGCTAGTAGCAGTGCTTTGCCTCTGTCATTATTTACCATTAATTGACACTACTCAAGAGAAAAAATAACTTCCACTAATTGTAGGTTTTTCCAGCTCTGCTTGAGAACACTTATTATTTAATGCTACCTGCCTTCAGCAATACCCCTTGTTGTTTCAAAATGTAGCCTTATTTTTTTCTGTTAGCGGTTTATTTGTTTGCATGGTTTTTGTTGTTGCTGTTGTTGCTTTTGATCTATGACTAGTAAGTAAGTACAGCCAGTGGAAGCAGCATTGACTATAAGGCCACAGTTCCATAGACAATATTTTGATTGTTTAATTGTTGTTTCATAAACTTTGACACATGCCTTAATTTCCGTAATATTAGTTTCTTCCATAAGTGCATGGTGTAAAGACTTCTTTATAGGAAATGATATGGCTTATAAGGGAATATTTGAATCTCACTGTGTTTTCCTACTTCAGGGGCTCATTATAGATAAAGATCTGTCTTCATTTGATTATTGACTCATTAATTAAAAATTTAGTGTTACGACTGATATAATTCCATACTATATGAATAGAGTTAGATGTGAAGCTTACATCTAGGACAAAAGATGGCAAGGATATCTAGACATACTTTTAGTTTGACACTCTTATGGGAAAAATACATGGGTGTCTACAATTAGCATGAGGACTGAGTCTAACTCTGGAGAATCACATTGGTGCAGGACACAGCATCTCTGCTCTCCTGCCTGCAGATAAAAACTAATTCTTGAGGCAGTTCTCAAGACCTAGCAGTAGGAGCGAACTTACAGCATAAAGGCCAATATCAGCCTTTACATGATCTGAGAAATGCAATCGTTTAATCTTCAGATAAAAAAGATAAAACTTCAAACTAAACACTTCATGTGCCAAATTCTGTCTCCTATTGTTATGATTGGTTTTAATTGCCAACTGCTTTCAATCTAGAATCGTCAGGAAGGAAAATTCAATGAAAAATTGTGCACATAAGTTTTGCTTGTGGCTATGCCTTGTTGATACTTTCTTAGTTGGGTATATAAAGGTGGTAAGACTCATCTTGCTGAGGGCATTATCATGTCATGGGATGGACTGACTGGTAAGGAATGAATAAGCCGAACACCAGCATGCATACATCGATCCATTACCCTCTCCTCTGGACTATGAACATAATGTGACTGGCTGCCTCACGTTCCTGGAATGATGGACTCTAGATTTGTGATTCAAGTGAAACCTTTTTTCTCTTAAGTTGCTTTTGCTGGGTGTTTGATCAAGTCAGTATTAAAGAAACATATAATACCTACCAAGTAAATATTTAATTTTTTTAATTAAACACACTTGCAGCTGTAGATGATTGAAACATATGTATTCTTTAAATGATAATCATTCTTAAAGTGCATCATTCCTCCTTTTTTATAATCTTTCTCATTCATACTCAGTGAAGTTAAGACGGAATATTTATTTAGAGGAGGCTCATACAATCCAATCTTAGCTGAGTCTTCCAGTTTGTAACTATCAGTTAATGTAACCATGGAGTTTGGGGACTGGGCTAACCTGCTAGTCCATTGTGGTCTTTAGCTTGATTGGACAACCTACTAGATGAAGAACTGAGAACATGGATTTCCTCATTTCCAATCTTCCTTTCTTTATTTCTGTTAAAATTGGTAAATGAGATAAGAGAGTGGGACTTTCTTCAGGGCCTTTAAAATGTGCACCACAAAACTTTGTTCTGTATATGAGAATGATATAGATGTATACATTTTTAATATACAAAATTTCTCCAGATATATCACCCTGACTAACAGTAATAAATTTCTTCCTATATGTATGTGTGGTTCTTGTGATTTTTTTCTCTGTTTTTTTAAAATTATTTTTTGCTTTTTTATTGACCTGTTTAGTTGAGAGAGAGAGAGAGAGAGAGAGAGAGAGAGAGAGAGAGAGAGAGAGAGAAGAAGAAGAAGAAGAAGAAGAAGAAGAAGAAGAAGAAGAAGAAGAAGAAGAAGAAGAAGAAGGGGATCTGAGGTTGGATGGGTGAGCAAAGTAGAAAGAATATGGGAGACGTTGGGAGAGGGAACCACAATCAGAATTTATTATATGAAAATGTCTTCAATAAAAAGGAAAACCTGAGGAATAGATCTTTTCACAGATAATTAAATATTGTATTTTTACTTCAAGAGCTGTTATACAATAGATACATTATATTCTTATGTGTATAAACTGAATAATATGTCAGATTTTTTATTGTTCCATAATATTTCTCATAAAATTATGCATAATCCACTATGAATAAGATTCATGAATTAATGGCCACTCCTAAATAGTGTACACATGGCTAAAGTATTTGAAATTCATATGAACATTCATAATTTCACTACGTAAAATATATAAAATTAAATTTTTCTAATTATAATGCTGTATATGTTTGTTTAAGCTAAACTTAAATTAATTCAGATCAGTATTAGAACATTATTTTGCTTCCATAGATCACACACACACACACACACACACACACACACACACACACGCATGCGCACACAGATACACACTTTAGTATAATGCTATAAAAGCCAATCAATGATTGAAAGCCAGATACCTTGAGTGTGAAGAAAAAAAATTTAAAAAAAATGATTTTCTTTGTGATATAAAGCCTTGAAAATTTCTTTGTCCCAAACTCATTCAGTCATTTGAATGTGAACCAAAAATTTAAAAAAATGTTTATCGTAAACAAGAGGTTGTAAAATATTAAGATCTAATAAACCCCTCTCTCTCTTTCTTTCTCTTACTTATATTTAACCTTAGTCAGGAACATGTCATACTATGAAATTCTACATGGGACTGGTTGCAGGTGACAATGGGCTGAGAGCATCATCTCACAAGACTTAGGCCTTAATCCTGGCAAATTGTGAGCAAGGGAAGCACATGAAGCCAATTTCCATGCCAGTGAACTTGAAAGTAGACCTGCCCCCATTAATCCTTCAAGTAAGACAGTGTCCCTTGTGATACCTTCATTCAAGCCTGTAACAGACATCAAGTCAGACAAACCAGATGTATCCTGCCATCATTCCGAACCTGAAACAGTAGTACAACTGCTGATGCTTTGATGAGGTCCATACACTAAACAGCCTTAGGAATCTTACTTGTCCCTCCCACCACATCACTTTCTAGTAGAAGGTGAGACTCTACTGCTGTTTTGTATTTATACTATGAATGTGCTTACTTACTTGGAAGTTCCAATGATAAGACTATTTTACACTGACCGTATTTGAATATACATTTCCACAAATGCCTTTTTCTCTTATAGAGCCTTAGGCACACAGTTCCTGAAATATCTACTGGATCAAAATATAAATCTGCGTATTTTAATTTGAAGTTGAAAACATCTATGGCATGTTCTTTTGAACTGCCAATTCAACAAAGCAAATTATAGTCTGAAGGAGAGTGAAAGCCCAAACCACCATTCAGTCAGCGTGTATAAACATTGCTCAAGTGCCCTTATCAAATGAAAAGAATAGTTTTCAGATTTAGTTTTACATTATTCAGAATTGTCCTTCAGCTAAGGCTACCCCCAGATTCTTCTATCTTTTTAGTGTTTTGCTTTATCCTTTTTTTTTAAGCTGTTTGTTTTTATTGCATCTAAAAGTGGCAAGTCTCTGAAGGTCTTATAATTGAATTATCCATTAAAAACTGCTGGAAATAATTACCATTGATTAGAGAAGAAGGCTGATAGCATTTAAATGCTTCAAACCAAGTGATGAATGTGATAAGATGTGGGGATCAGAGTAAGTGGAAATGACTTCACAGTGCGCCTGATATTTGGCAAATGCTCCTGTAGATTATTTATAGATGCTAAATATGAGGTCCCTGGGAAGGATGGGAACTCTTCCAATTAGACAGTTCTAAAAAGGTCATCTCCGGAACTTAGAGTCAGCATCTTTGTCTTTTAAGGCTCTTGACAGTTCGTGGAATGTCACATGGTAATTGTAGTCTTTGCTAATGTACTAAACTAACAGTTGCCCCAGGATTTAATTTTGGTTGGTGAAATTGCATCTGGGGAACACTTCCTGTCAAAGGGTCAAACTCTGCAGAGAAAGGAGACCATCAGGAAAACAAACATGGACAATGAAACCATGAGCTCCCCAGTTTGAGGGAATGATGATGTTAATTCATGATTAAGATATCTATTCATCTGTAAAGTGCTTATGTCTAAGTGAACACTAGGAAGATCCAGCATTATGCAATCAACTTCTTATAAAGAGTATTTGTAATGCCAACCTGTCAGTATATTTCCTAAGAGCTCATGACTACATTCAATGTAGTCACACCTTAAAGTAGAAGAAAACTCAAAGGAAATGGAGAGTACTCATATATTATCAATAAGTGTTTGGGAATTAGGAGCATGCTCTTTTAGCACAGTAGCAGCATGAAGGATGAAGGCATTGGGAGGGATCTCTAAATAAACAACAGGGTAAAATGCAATTTACAAACTGGGGAGACCTTTCACGTAGAATACTCAGCGATTTATACATTTCAGACTATAGGCAAAAACAACATAAGAGAAAGAATGCAAGAGAAGACATACATCTATAACTATCTGAATAAGAAAGAAGTCATAGGGTTGGAGAGAAGGTTAAGAGCACTTACTGCTTGTCTAGATGACCCAAGTTTAGTTACAATACCCACATTAGATGTCCAACAACCACCTGCAATTTCAGCTCTAGGGGATTGGATACCTTCTTCAGACTCCTAAAGGAAATGTACTGAAGATGACACAGCAGAAAAATGAAGCATCAACCTTTATAATTTTATATTCTGGATCTAATTTTATCCTCTGTAATTTAAATTTTGTTTTAATTAATTATGTTACAAACACAATGTGCATGTGTATATATCAATGCATTCATATTTATATGGGTAACTTTTGGTATAGTAGCTTGAGATAATCTTTTTCTGGAGAATTATGCATTTCTATTATTGATCTTTATGAAACATGTAAAGGCAGTTGTCCAGGTTAGTGTAACTTACATAAAAATATATAAGTATCTACCTAGGTAATTATCATTCCCTAGAATTATAATATTTTTATTTAAAAATGTCAGAAAATCATATGGTTGTTCTAGACAGAAAATTCACTATTTCATTTAGTGAATGTGGTTAATTATTTATTTTTAATTTTTAGTTCCAAGCAAAATCATGCAAACCAACTACTGTAAATTACTCAATTTAGAGAGACTTATGATATCATGAAATGGAAGAAAGTATCTACAGTGAATGTATTTGGCTATTTCTTATTGCAAGTACTTTTTACAGGTGCTGGGGAAAAGGCTCATTTGCTACTCATACTGCAAGCATCAGAACTTGGTTTCAATATTGCAAATCCATGGAAGGGCTGCTCATGATGAATGTTAATAACACTACCACTGTACTGGTAAGAGAAAGTCAATACCCTGGGAATCATTTCCTATCCATTCTAGGCAAAAATCAAATAAATAAATAGATAGATAGATAGATAGATAGATAGATAGATAGATAGATAGATGGTAGATAGATAGATAGATAGATAGATAGATAGATAGATAGATAGATAGATAGATAGATGATAGATAGATAGATAGATGATAGATAGATAGATAGATAGATAGATAGATAGATAGATAGATAGATAAGAAAGGTGAGATACAAGTTGAATGATAGTTCCAGTCTCAAAAATAAAGTAGAGTGAGACTGAGGGAAATATTGTGTGTTGGCCTGCAGCATCCACAGAGCCATGCACATGAACCAGTATACACATATGTGCATATCCATGTACAAAGACATGTATAAACAAAGCACACATGCAAAGAAAAGGAGGTACTTCTTGTGAAATTGTAAATCTGTTAAAACATGGCACACAGAGGCTAGTGTATAAAGGTGCTTGCTGCCAAGCCTGACAACCTGATCTCAATTCCTAGAACTTACACTGATCAAAGGAGAAAACTGTCTCTCTAAAGTTATCCTTTGACCGCCAAACACCTCACAATACATAAAAATAATTAATTAATTAATCAAACAATAAATTGACCCAATGGTATAAATATTAGAAGAAAAGGCAGATGAGATACCAAAGTATAGAATTCTTCTGATCTCCCTGATATTAAGTGTCTAGAAGGTACACAAGTAATAACAAGCTATCTACAACATCTGATAAATGGGGGGTCACATTACTGAGTTAGAAGTAAAATATTGGTAGACTTACCTAGCAATTCTGGAATCTCAAGTTATAAGAAGCCTGTGAACAGGTTTATGGCAAGTAGAGAAAAACTAACAGATACAACCTGCAAAATTCCTAGTCACACTTGGCAAGTGCAGCTGGCCTTTCCTCCCCAAGTTGCATTTTGTCTTGGTGTTTATTACAACAATATGAAGCAAAAGACAGCAGGCAATTCAAATGGGAACTACCTGCTTTACAATTAGTTTTTGTATAGGAGACTGTGAGGTGCAGATTGTATTGTATCTATACTCACTCAGTTAAATGAAGATGCTGACCCAGGTGAATTTCAACTCCAATGTGTGTTCTAAAGAGCCAAAATATAATAACATCTGTACCCACATTATATACAAGAGCAAATGAAGATATGTCATATATATTCTCCAAAAAAAATGTAAACAGGAAATCAGGCTGAAATTATTCTTCTCTTCAAAGTGATCCCCATGGTTCTTTAGGATTATCTTTACCAACTCACCCAATACCTGTCACTTTAACTATTTTCTTACCTGTTAATTCTGAGAGCCACTGATGAGTTGAGCCATAGTCAAGACTTATTTTCTAAGGATTCAGCAAGAGTGTATGAGAGTATATGTGCACATGAACTTTGAAGAAGCCTGCCCATTTTCAAACCTGTAAGGGGAGTTTAATGTTCACTGAGGCTACACTGCATGATCACACAGAACTTGCTAGCTCTCAAAATTGAACTGGGGTGTTTCAATGTTGAGAGTATTTCTCTTTTACTTTCTTGTCTTTCTTTTCCTTTTTTTCCTTTTTTTTTCACAATTCCATGTTAATGGCATTCTTCTCTGTAAGAGAGGGAAAATATTTTGGGATTCTATTTTTTTCTTTCTTCAAGGACCCTTCAAAATATAAATGTAATCTAAAAGTAATCTAAAATGTAATCATCACTGTAAGGTGTTTCTTACATTTCAGCTTAATCTTTAGCTTAATTTAGCTGGCTCAGTATGGAAACGGGATTGTTGCGTAACCATAAGTACTTAAGTTCAAATACCCAGCACTCTTCAAATCCCCAGCACTCTCATTGGCATATGCTGATGATTTGTCCCTGTAACCCTGTATGATGGGAACAGGTAGACACTGGAGAGTAACTGGGTTTTTCTAATTACCATCACCATCCAGCTGCTGATTCACTTTGAGACCCTGTTTCATGAGAATAGGGCAGAGAATGATATAATGAACACTTGACATTCTTTGTTAACCTCAATGTACATGTGGAATATATACATCTTTATGCATGAGCATACATAGACACATACATGGAAAGATGATATAAATATATTACCATATTAATATTATTTATTACCTGAGACTGAATTTAAAACATTAATAATTAGAAGGAAAACTAGTCACTGAAACTGTAATATCAAATGACTATGACTATTTAAATATTCAGAAGCTACTTTTACTTCTCTGTATGGTGTGTCACATGACCCTCCAGGAGACAGGGCACTCTAGATGTTTCTTTCCTTTACCTTACAGTTTCCTGTTCCACTTTCTCCCCCAATCCCATGAAGCACTTTATCAAATAATAATTACTTCCAAAACACATTTTTAACACATATTAAGAGCTACCATTTGCATGATAACTTCTACAATATATCAAAATAATGTCTGTCTTTATGCAAAAGGCTTATAGAGGCCTGTGGGATGGCTCAGAGGGTAAAGCTCAGGACATCACACTTGACTAACTGATTTTGATCTCTAGAACCTGTATGATGGAGTAGAAGGCAAAAACATTTTTTGGTTGCTGTCTGCCATCCACACATGAGCTGTGACCCACACATGCCCCCATATACAGACAGATACACACACACACACACACACACACACACACACACACACACACACTTAAAAATAAATGAAGAATAAAAAAATATCTTGTCGAGTTACAACAACTTCACAGACAAGGAGTTGGTAAGGGACAGAATCTCAATGGGGCCCGAATATAGTTTTATTATCACTCTGAATTACTTAAGGTTTCACATTTCTTCCATACATTTTGAGCTCTAAATATAGTGATATGGGTTGTGCTGATTTCTGGATTTTTATTACCTCAATGAACTTTAGAATATTTAAAGACAATGAAGCTAATCTAATGATAAGTTACATCTTAGAGAGGTGCTATGATGTCTATAATGACAAAATAAGGAATAATATTTGGGTGATGGGTATGTTTGTATGTTCTTTTTGGAGCCTGGAGGAAATGTTTTTCTACTCTTGAATTATCCAGGAAAAGTATGTGCTAAATAGTAATGCCCAGTGGATAGAAATAAATTGCATCTGAACAAATGCACTTAAAATTGTCCTGAGAAAAATCCAAGCTATCCTTTTCATTGAAACATACAGAAACTCTTTTGTGTGCTTCATCCATCCTGAAAGTAATCTGCTTTTCTTTTCATCACTTCTCAGACAGAGGAGCAGGGAACAGAATGTTTCTTTAATAGAAGAGAAAAGATATGTCTTTCTGATAAGAGACTTTCTTCAAACTGCTGCAGGTGAATAGTAATAATCACTCCCTTAGGGAAGAGGACATGTGTGTCTCTGTGTGAGTTTAACAGCATCATGCTAGTTCATTTGAAGGAAACGGGAAAGGTCTGGGACCCATAAGACTGATGCTGAGCTATACAAGTCATTAGACAACTGGGTTAGGTTTGAAAGACAGATGTTGTACCCTCTCCCCAATTTATCATGCACATTAAGGTACCTAATTTTACACTTAAGTCATTTTAAAAGACATAGTGTTCACAGAAATAAAGACTTTATTGAAAGAAAAGGTAGATCTGAAATAGTATAATGGCATTATTTTATTGGACAATTGGTAAATAATTGTATCTTATATAGCATTGCAAATCATTCCTGTAAACATTGTGTGGGGGTTGAAATATAGCTTGGCCACCTGAGAGCTCTCCAGCAACATTAATGTTAAATTTATGTAATGTATTGTGTCTCGTACTCTCTGGAAAACCTGAGTATTTGGTTCTCAACTTAAAAGCATCGTTAAGGAAGCACAAACAGAGTAATGAGGGAGAGTTACCATGTAATATTAATAAAGCCCACAAGGGGCTACATTTTAAGCATAAAGGAATTTACCCATAGAGTAATCATAAGCCCTACTAAAAAAGAAATAATCTTTCCCTATCTGGGCTAAGATAAAAGATATGTCAATGGAGAGATATGATGTGAGGCAAAAGAAACAGAAACAGAAGTTAAAAGAGTAAAATTAATCTTGCCAATGGTGATCTTGAGAAGATAGAAGTAGAAAAAATCTTGAGTTGATATTGCCTTTAATTCATAGTCACTGGAGCACAGGAACCACAAATTAATGTAGCTTCACAGATACCTAGGATTTCATCAGGCTGTTCTCAGTACTAATTAAAATTCTCACGATGACAGGGTCACAGTACTAAAAACACGTTGGTTCTTCGAAGAACAAGAGTAAGGAATTGACATTTACTGCTAAGCATTCAGAGACTAGGTTTTGGGAAAATGTGCAAATATTGCTTTTGTCAAGTAAGAGATGAATCACAGCTCCCCAATGTCTTTTTTTTTATTCCTAATGGTTACCTACTCTTAGCACTGTCTAATTTAGGTTTGAAGTGTTGAAAAGTTAATAGATTTTGTGTCAATAAATATACTCAATTTAAAAGTTCTAATAAATTTATATGTATATTTCCTTGGGATTATCTCAGTGGGAGAGAAGTTCATAACTGACTGAAGACAGATTCCTCAGCCCAGCGCTGGTGATCTTGAAAAGGAATCTGATCTCTTGTTTTTTCTTGACATATTTAGGTTACAAAACAGCAAAGGGAAAGAGACATTGGCCAATGAGAACTTTATGTGTTCAAAAGAAGGAAGCATCAGTTGTTAGTAGTGATGGTTAACATTTCTATCAAGACCACAGAATGCATACTCACCTAGATGACAAATCTCTAAGCATATCTGTGTAGGAGTTTCTAGACTATGTTATTCATGGTGATTAGAAACACTAATCACCAGTAGCCAGGTGATGGTGGCACTTCATCTTGGAAAGTTAATTTTTTAGATAGTATAAGCAAAAATAAAATCATATGACATCCCCACTAAAGTTCTATTGTTAAAATAAAGTTATGGCGCTTAATGGAGAGTACAGCGTTGAATTTTCCAATGCTTTTTATTAATCATAAACCATATCAAATCTCAGTGAATTCTAATACCTGGGCAGCTAGGCAGAGAGCTCATTCCAAGGCTTCTTCACCCCATGCTCTCCTCTCTGTTTCCATTTCTCCCTCTTTCCGCTGCTACTCTTCCTCAACCTCCTACTCCCTATTCCCTCCTTGCTCCACCCCTCAATCCCCAGATGTTTTTCTTCCTGTTTTCACACAGACCCTCAATCAACAAATAACAGGAACCTCCTGTGAGGGGTGGAAGCTGGGGATGGCACAGAGGTATAAACAAGTAAGAGACTACTCTTAACTAAAATATTATCCACAACTAAACATACCATATGAGGTTTGAGACCTTTGACACTAGGGGTTTGAGACCCTTGACACTAGGCCCAAGTTGCAGACAGAAGCTTAAAAACAACTTCTGTAAGAAAACATTTTCTAGACGGCCTTGGGCTAAGACAGAGCCCACGGCCTTGGCCTAAAGAGTTCCCTCCACCCAGTTGACTGGAACCTTGAGCTTGTATTCTTTTTAGGAGCCCACGACCTTGTTATATGCTAACACCAATCAGTTTAAAGGTTAACTGGCCCCGACCTATCAGGATAAAGAACAGTTCAGGGACCAATCAACTTGTACCAACTTGGTTTGTGCCTAGCAATCGTTTGGACTGTAAATAAAAAGGCTTGCTTTTTGCTTCTCGGGGCCACTTCTATCCTGCTTGTTAGAACGGTCCCAGTACACTGGAATAAATCCTCTTGCTATTTGCATCGATATCCCACCTGTGAGTCTTTGTGGGGGTGCGGCATCCCGATTTGGGCCTTTGGGGTCCAACAACCACATTATTCTATGTTCCATATCCTTCACAGAATTTGCTCAGTGAAGTTATTCATCTTTAGTTGTAGATTTTAAACTGGTGTTTACACTGCCTAGCAATCCTTAACTAAGTGTGTGTCATGATGCTCTAATATACAAACATGTCTTTGTTTTCTTTACTACACAGTACGTCATACATAGAAGGTGCTAAATAGTATTTTTAATTGATGAATGTCTCTTTAAAATATTTCTTTTCACTGGGCATTGGTGGTGCACACCTTTCATCCCAGCAAAGGAGAGGCAGAGTACAGGGATCTCTGTGAGTTTGAGGCCAGCCCCTTCTACAGAGTGAGTTCCAGAACAGCCATAGTTACAACTGAGAAACCCTGTCTCAACAACCAACAAAAAACAAACAAACAAAAATGAAAAATAACAGCCCCCCCCCCACACACACTAACTGTGGATGGAACCATTCTGTGGGTAGGATAGGACCCTGAATTGAATTAAAAGGAGAACACCAGCTGAGTACCTCATTGTGATACTCTACTCTAGACCTGTGAGCCAAAATCAACCTTTCCTTCTTTTGCCAGGTGTTTTTCAAAGCAATGAGAAAAGTAATTAATCCAGGAATCGTTGTTTGAAATAAATTTGTCTGTTTATGAACACAAAATGTTTTTAAAAATTAAACAAGACTGCTACAAGATCTAAATTTTCATTATAAATCTTGATTTATTATCCAAATTAAATCTTGTCAAGAAATTCCTGTGGTTATGAAGGTGCTGCATTCATTCATTACACTCCATTTACATGCTGGCTAGCTATCTCCGGTAATCAGATTTAGTAATAAGTTACTGCGATTCAAAAGATTCAAAGATAGTACAGAGAAAATAGGCATTAATCAGCTGCTGGATTTCAAAGTTTGCAACGGATGATCGTAATATGTCCAGGATTAGATATTAAGGAATACCCTATACAAAATGAAAGTATTGGATAAAATGATGAAGAGGCAGAGAATACTCAGTTAATTCTTTCCCCACATCTCCTACATTTTATCTTCATAAAATAGTCATAGTTTCATTTCCATAGGAAGAGTGGGCACTTAATAAAAACTTCCATTTCTGTTGTCCTGGCTTTATTAGCTTCCACCAAAAACTCTCAGAAGTGGAGAAGTAAATTAATGTTATGTTTTTCTATTTACTTCCTGATGATGGATCCTTTATTGCTTAATTTTTGTTCATCTGTAAATCCTGAATATGTAAGTTCAAGAAAAAAACAGAGTTAATATACTCCCCAATGGTCAAATCCCCATACACATTTATTTTAAAAGAATGTTTTATCTGATTAAAAAAAAAGACAATGCAATTCTTATACTCCTGGGTACTTCAGCTTATATTTGGAATACCTGAAAAGTTGGAATGTCATTAGAGTACCTAGTTGACATATTTTTCCCTTTGTCTTTAAATTGTTGATGAACAAATTCTGACCCATCTAGATTAGTGGTTCTAAACCTTCCTAATGCTGTGAGACTTTAATACAGTTCTTCATGATGTGATGACCCCCAACCATAAAATTATTTTCATAGATACTTCATAACTGTAAGTTAGCTACTGTTATGAATCATATTGTAGACACTTGATATCAATTGCTCTTAGTAGAACCCTGTGAAAGGGTCATTGACCTCCAAAGGAGCATAAGCCAATAAGTTAACAACTGTTGATCTTGATAAAATGCAATCCTTCCAAATAACAGAACTCAGATGATGAAAAACAGACATCTTCATGATTTTTCTTTAATTAATGAGATTTTTTTCAAGTGTATGGTATTGCTTTCTTTTCCTTTGTGATTCCTCTCCACAGACCTACTCCAGTCTGTCAATGTCATTGTATAAGTGTGATTCTATGCAATACGTTCAACAATAAACACAAAGAGTCACAGTTCATAGAGATACATATTCCTAATTATAGCCTGTTCTATCTGTATGTATGGTTTCAGAGCTGACCATGTGGCACTACCAGTGGACAAACATGTGGTGTCCTCGTCCCTCAGAAAGGTACCCTTCTCATCCCAATCATTCTCATCTGCCTGCAATTTCTTGTGAGGGGTTGTAGCCTCAAGGACTTTCCTCCATCCACTTTGATATGCCAGAGATGTTGTCCTTGTTCAGTTCACATTTGGCTGTCATGTTGGTGAGACTTTATGAGTGTAGTTTCTGACCACATTAGGAGAATCAATCTCACAACAAACTCCCCGTCCTTCTGGTTCTTACTATCTTTCTGCACCCTATTTTTCAATATTCCCTGAGCTTTATGTGTGAGAGTGTGAAAATATGATGTTTTCTGGAAATTGGGAAGTTATTTCAGAGAGTGGTAAAGAAGTAATTGTTTCACTGAGCATGGAACACTGGAAACCAAGATAGTGATATGAGAGAAGGTGACTGAATTAGAGTGTAACCATAATATGTTACTAAAACTTCTTGCTGGTCTTTCAAGGTCTCAGAATCTACAAAAGGCATATGTAATTTCCCTTGCGGACCACCACTGAAAAGACAATCCTTAAGTGGCATTCACTTTGACCACAGGGAAGATCTTTACCTTCTTTATATTTCTTTCTCATTGTGTGCCGTCTCCTTGCATGTCTATGTCAATACCATAAAATCCGATCATCCTTTTGGAATAGCCAGTCTAATGCACTTACATTTACTTGCTCACTTATTTGTAATCACTCATATCATTGTACAATGACAGGAGAAACTACCTCAATACTAACACACAAGAACCTTAGCAGAGAAAGATTTCAAGCCCGTTACAACCCAGACTTATTCTGAAAAGCAGAACATGAACAGTTAAGTCCACCATATGCAACTTTACAAACTTAGGAGTGCAGCGTTAGAAAATGTGCTATAAGGGCCATGCCCCTGGAGACACAGTGCTTTTTATTTGTTTACTTTGCTTCTTTCACTAAGCTTCATAGACACTTCCTGTCTTAGGAATATTTTCCCTTTCTTAATAAACTGTCTAGAACAGGGTGGCACTGAACTCAGAGCTAAAAGTGGGTTGAAGTTGGCTTGGAACCCTGTGCCATCCCAAGAGATGAGAATGGAAGGCATTTGGCTGCTCCTCACTTTAGTCCTGGCCAGAACCCAGCTAAATATTAAATATTGCCTGCTTCACAGAAGCAAAGGAATACGGCTTGGTTGGTGCTTATCTGCACTGTAGCTGGAAGCATAAGGACGAGTCCGTTTACTAATAAGGTACCTTCCTCTTTTTCCCTGTGGGACCACACCTCTTGGAGAAGGTGCACTAGCAAGACCTTTATGTTTAGACCTGAGCCCCACATGCAAATGAGGATACTCCAATATCCTTGTCTTAACCAATGGATCCCAACTCTGGGTACCAAAGACTCTCCTCTGACTGTAACCAATAAATTTAAGCACCCTCGCTTTAAAAAAGGAGAGAGATATGCTCTTCTGACAGCCTCTCCAGAGGGTCTGATTCACTCTCATCAATTCTTAGTCCTCCTATCTGGGAACTGCCAGGATGAGTTGACCCAAGTCATGTGCTTTCCTTCTGGGATAGGGAGGCAGCGCTGAGCTGGGCTGATAGCTCAGTCATGCTCTGGGGAGGGAAGCGAAAAAAGAAAAACAACAAAATATACAGTAGGTTACGTTAATGGATAGTTATCCCACCTCTCAACAGAACACAAGAACATAACCTTTATCTTTTACTAAATCTTCCTTCTCTTCATTCTCCTTTCTTTGCCTCTCAACACTCATTGAATGCATTTTATGCCATCTCAGGATGGTATTTTATCTCATTCACTTTTAAATGTGGCTATTTGGCACGATATAAGCAAATGGCTCCATTTCTCCAAGGAAAATTAATCTCAATTAAAAGTTCAAGCAAATTTCTGACAATTTTCATATAATTATTTATTAGAGAAACTATTATAAGTCTGTGCTTCTCTGGTAATAGAGTAAGACTTTTAGATGTTGGGATAGAGCAACCATTCATAAGATCTGAGATCTCACATTTATTGGATTATGATAGGCTTTGGAAAGTAAAGTTAAGCTTTCCGTGGTATGGACATGTACGTAAACCCCAGACTCCCATCACACAATTCCCATATCTTTCAGGAGCAGTTGCTTTTACTGTAGTTAGCATTCCTCCTACACCCTGAGAATGGGGACAGAATTGAAGCTAATTTCCACAAAGTCAGAAAGCATGTGGCCTAAGTTTGCACAACTAAAGTGCTGTGATATATCTTGGAAGAAGGTAAAGCAAGGAGGCTCTAGGATAAAATTTAAACGTTGCTCACTCTTCAGGATTTACTCTGTACTGTGGTCTGGACCCTGAATGTCTCTTAAAGACCCATGTGTGTAGGTTTGGCTCATAAGGCAGCAGTACTGATCGATGAGGAAAGCTGTAAGAGCTGGAAATGTAGAGTCTCAGGTCACTGAAGTGTCCAAGGAGGCATAAGGACTTAACCTTGCTAGATTGTGATACACATGGTCTGACCACCAACTATTCCTACTATAAAAAGACGACTTGCCACAGGATAGTGGATCGCAGACCAGAACAAACCAAATGGTAAACAAAGTAAAATATTTTCTCTAGATGTCTGTTAACCCAGATGTTTTGTGACAGTGAAGAAATTAGTAACTCACATTCACTGCATTTGTGTGAGTGAGTGAAGTTTTCTTATATTTTTGTGACCAGAGTAGCTAATATGGAAAAAAGAAATCAGAAGATATACAGAATCATTCAGTATATAAAAGTCAGAATACAGACCTCCTCATTTTACAAGTATATTGGTATAAAAAAACTTTACAAAATGCTGTAAAATCTACTATAATTACATTATGTATATCACCAGTTCAGTTCATGTTATGAAAGTTCATATTTGATATGATGTTGTACACCTGTCATTCCACTACTTAAGGTATAGAGGCAGAAGAAGTCTGAGTTCAAACCCAGTCTGCATAGGAAGGGCCCGAATCAAACAATAGCAAAAGTCATTTTTGTATGAATAATGTTGTTAACAACAAAAAAAAAAAAAACTTCCAAAACTATAAAAGAATAACTACAAAATAACAAAATAGGAAATAAATTCAGAATTTACCCAGAGCAGAGGTGACAAGTCTATTGTTGTATGACATACACAGCTAAATTTACCAGAGAAACAAAAATGAATAATCTAGACTACTTAAAAAATATGGGTGAATCTAATATACACAGTGTTGAGCAGAAGTACCAAAACACAAAAGAGGATATCAACTTAAATCTGACTTATATGATGTTTACAGGCACAGGGCATGATCTAAGCAGTTATAAGCCATAAGGATGGATATATTTTCAGGAGGAATTGGCCATAAATGAGTGTGTGTGTGTGTGGACAATTTAGGACAAATTAGGACAGAATTTCTCTGTGTATCCTGGAACTAGTTCTATAGACCAGAGATCTGTTTGATTCTACTTCCCAAGTGCTAGGACTAAAGGTGTGTACCACCATGGCCTGGCTAATATTTTGTTTTTGATTTTGTTCCATAGCGTTGTTTAAATATCTATTCATTTTGGAAATTATTTTAAAACAGCATATTTATAATTGCATCCATTTTTCTGAGTAAATACATCAACTACTTTTCTGTGGCTAGAATAAAATACCATGACCAAAAGCAACTCAAGGAAGAAAGGGTTCATTTTGAGAGACTAGAGTCCATATGGCAAGGATGGTTGGGCATGAAGCTGGCTGCTTTCATGACCTGGACATTGGGATTAGCCACAGACCCTCAAAGCCTCTTACCATTGCCATTCTTCCTTAGGGATCCATCTCTTAAAGGGCCCATAACTTCCCTATGGAGCATCACTACCTGAGATCAAGTTCAAATACCTGAGCTTATGGGACTTTTTACTCAAACCATTATAATACATTTAATTGGTCAAAACATTAAAATTAAGAAGCAGTTCCTGAGCTGGGTGATTGTGATGCACAACGTTAATCCCAGCACTCAGGAGGCAGAGGCAGGCAGATCTCTATGAGTTTGAGGTCAGCCTGGTCTACAGAGTGAGTTCCAGGACAGCCAGAGTTACAACAGAGAAACCCTATCTTGAAAAGACAATTTTGATTTTTTTTCTGCATCATTTTTAGTATTAGTCATGGTGTTCTATTAAACCGAACTTTGATTTTTCTTAGCAACTCAGACTTTGATGCAGAATCACTCACTGAATGAAGCCATCTAGGTTTTACATTTCCATGGAATATGTGGAAATCTTATACTTTGTGCTATAATGTATAGTATGTATAATGTATCTCAAATCTCAAATTTGTTCTGAGATGTCGTTCTAAGTTTCTGACCAGTCTTCTTAATGTCTTCAGATTATGTGACAGGAATCATTTCTCACCTTTTTGAGTGAATATGTACACTGCTTGTATTTTCTTGCCAATCTTTAGCCAGTCTTCACACTTGGATGAGATGTGCTATATGTATTTGTGTGTTTAGAATATCAAGAAATATACATTTCTTATTGATAGCATGTGGGATACAATTTTTGTCATTTGGTTTTCTTTGTATAAAATTTAAAAAATTAATTCAAATTTGCTAAAATATATTATTTTTATTATTTTTATTTTATGGTACATTAATTACAGTTCTGAATTTCATTTTTACTGTCACATAATTCTATCATGCATATGTATATGAAATATATCAATAATCATTGAGTAAGAATGTCTTCTTTTTTCAGATATGATTTTTATTTTTGCACAAAAGATATTTAATTGCTGGTTCACTAACTTTCAAATGTATAGTTATTTTTTGATTATGCCCAATCTTTTCATTTCTAGATCAATACATTTGTGAAAAGATTCTGGCATAGTAAATTGAGAGACATGTAAATAGTTAATTGTATAAATATTTTTCAATGGAAATATTAAAGTGTTATACATTCTGTGTTCAGTCTACTGTAAAGAAACAATAGTCCAAAATTTTAAATGTGTTGTTCAAATTTTCTGTAACCAGTATTCAGTATTTGACAATTGTATGTATCACTTGCTGTGCAAACAGAGGGAAAAATGCACTGCAAGATATTTCTGTTAATTCTAGTTTATTTTATATTTTGAAGTTAAATTATCAAGTAAAATTAGTTTCAAAATATTTATATAGTTATAGTAATTAGACCTTACAATTTCAATGATTGTTTTTTCTTCTCCTTAATAATTCTCTAAATTCAGTCTCATATAGTAATAAATAATAGTAATATAATAATATACTTATGTCAACTTTCCTTGTGTGTGCTCAAGCATGAAGATCTGTGTATCCCATGTATACACAGAGGTTAACAAAGAATGTCGTGTCCATTCTATCATTCTCTCCATTATTCCCATGAAACAGGGTTTCTGCCTGAACCAGCAGCTGAATGGTGATGGCAACCATGAAGCCCCAGTCACTCATCACTATCTGCCTGCTCCTGTCACAAGGCTGGGGTTCCAGTACAAATAACCATAAGCATATTTCCAAGTGAGTCCTGGGGATTTGAACGTAAGTATTTATGGTTATACAGCAATCGCTCTTTCACATTGAGCCAGCTACCCAGACCCACACAACATTTTGTTCTTAATATCTTTATATATTACATACAAAATCCAGGTGGTAAGACAATTTAAATCAATTTTAAACTTTAAAAAGTACTGTTATTTGTACATATTTTAATTCTCTATTTTTGTACTTTAACTCTAAGCTTCTAATTGTTTTAGACAGTTGGCATACATTTGGTTACCTGTATATTAAACACACTATAATTTGATTTGCCTTTTCTCTTTATACACAGGAAGGTCTTTTCTTTTACACTTAGAATTACCTCCATAATGTATCAACTGGTTAGGGTTATGGCTTTGGTTTTAAAAGATGCCTGTTCTGGCTACAGTGAACCAGCTGACAGTGATTACTCCATGGTATATTGTTCTTGTCATACTTCTGTCTTCCAGCATTCACTGTGACAGGAAGAAATCATCCTTCAAATGTTGCCCCTTGAAGCTATACTTTTATTTCTGGCAGCTTATAACATCTGTGCTTCATTTTTGGTGTTCTTTATTATTCCTCTGATGTAGATTTCATCTTTTATGCTGCTTGTTATTCTTGTGCATATTAGAGATTTATCAAACATCTCATGTTCTTTCCTTAGTTCCTAAGCTGTCTCAGAAGTTGCCTTCAGATAGCTTCTTTGGTTACATTTTTCTATTTCCCAAGACTTCAATCAGTGAAAAGTACTGATCTAAGAAGGTACCCTAAGGTTTTGGAGAAAATACAGTTTTCATACTTGTTAAACAATCATTGTTTTTATTTGATTTAGTATTTAAGGAAAACCATTACAATCTGAGGAAATTAAAAGGCAAGAATCCTTTAGCTTTCTTACTTCTGTGGCTTGTGTGGGACATGTAAGAAAGCATTAGGTAATTATTTATAGCAATCTACGACTAAAGGTTAAAAGCTCATTCATTAAAAATGTTTTGTGCAAGTTTTTTGTGTCCTTTATATTCATAGGTCAGTTTCCTAATAAACTTAATATTTCTCTCAAAATGCCAAAGTTATTTTAGCTTGATAACATGTGGGGAATGGAATTATAATCAAAATATAATATGTGTCAGATAACTAGAAAAGTGGCCAGATGTTTTTGCAGCACATGAGAGACTTGGTTCTCCTTTGATCTTCAATACCACAAACAAATAAAGTAAGCCAAACAAATAAAACCTGAGCAATAAGAATAGCTACAAAGGTTTTCGTAAACGAAATGATAATAGGAACCAACAGCAAAAGGGAGCAACCATCTATAACTGCCAGACATAGAGTTGGCACAGAGATTGGAACACAGTAAAGCTTTTGTACTTTGAATATGGATTCCTAATGGCATTCAATCATGATCATACTTATTGAAATATTATTGTCTAGAAACCCAGGAAGACTATAAGATATTTAAAGATCATGCCCTTGTTGGTAGGTGAACAAACTGGGTTATAAGGCAGCTATCTAAGGTAAAAATCTCCCTCCAAAATCAATTTAACTCTTGTAAATATTTCAAGTAAACTGGAGAAACAAGAAAAGGCAAATAATCCTTTAAGATAGAAATTAGCAGGCATAAAACTGATGTGAATTTAAC
Source organism: Cricetomys ansorgei (assembly GCA_026225945.1). Lineage (NCBI taxonomy): Eukaryota > Metazoa > Chordata > Mammalia > Rodentia > Nesomyidae > Cricetomys > Cricetomys ansorgei. Next base: position 1,497,655 of record JAMJFZ010003624.1, read on the forward strand.
ATCTAGACAACACTTCCCTTGTGAATGCATATCACCTAAACCTTACCTTTTCTTACTTTTTAAAGTTGTTTTCAGGAGACAATCAAATAACTTTTTAATGTTAACACATCATCTGTAGAGAGTTGTGATGCATTCTATCAATATATTTATTTATTTGTTTGCTTGATTTCTTAATTTATAATTTTTGAAATCTTTATACATTCTAGACTCTAATGTTTTGTCAGAACTGTAGTTATCAAAATGACATACTCACACTGAAACTGTGTAAAGAAGTTTAGGATGAATAAGCGGTCAATATATGTAGACCAGTCTGTCCTCAAATGACAGAGATCCACAACCTCTGCAGCCCTAGTCCTGGGTTTAAAGGCATGCCAACAAGCCTGGCTGGGCAGCCAGTCTTTTATTTGTTAAAAACATACAAAAATTTAAATTGAGACTAATTTTGTTTTTATTTGTCTCTTTCTTATAGCATTTAATCAGCATTTAAACTAACTTTCAAAATGTAGGTTTTAGATAATTGTCTTCAAGCTAAAGGTAACTGTCTTAGAGTTCTACCTTGACAAAACAACCTGACCAAGAGCAACTTGGGGAGTAAAGGATTTATTTCAGCTTATAGCTCTCTGCTCACACTCCTTCACAGAGGCAGGTCAGGGCAGAACCTCAAGGCAGGAACCTGGAGGCAGGAGGTGATGCAGGAAGAGTGCTTATATTGCCTTGCTCCTCATAGCCTGTTCAGCCTAATTTCTTCTACACCCCAGTACCCCTGCCCATAGATAGCTTTTCACACAGAGAATAGGGACTCCCACATCAATCATTAATCAAGGAAATACTCAACAGGCTTGGCTACATCTAGTCTCATTAGGACATTTTCTCAACTGAAGTTTTCTCTTTTAAGATGACATCAGCTTGGGTCAAGTTGACAAAATTCTAGCCAGCACAGTGCCATAATCTGTTAGCTATAAGAATATTGTTTTATAAGATAAGGGTGGGATCATCTTGGAAAGTAGATAAAGAAAAATGCTCAATGGCATTTTTCAATTTATCTAATCTGCCCACGTACCTTCTAAGGTCATCTTGAAGTATTTTTGAAGGACTAGCTCTGGAGGAGGGAGCACTGCTCTTGATTACAGGAGGTCAACGATACTTAGAGTTTGAAATGCAGTAGTTTCTGCAGATTATGAATTTATGTAGTGCATTATAAAAAGACTTAAAATTAAAACACAGGGTGGGGCTTTCCTCAGCATTCTTTGAAACACTAAGCTAATCAGGGAGATTCTATCCCAATGTTGAAGTCATTTGTTTGTTTTCCAACATATAAGTTGCTTTGGGTTTAGTTTTTAAGCAGCGAAAATATACTTCAGACTGTCTGAGATTCAGCAGGTCGTGCCTGCCAGGGAAGCAGATAGGCTAAGTGCAGATCCTCAGCTCTCCCTCCATCTATCCAAGTCCCAATTCCTTAGTCCCATCCTCACTTCTGAAGCAGGACACGTGCAGGAGCCTCTTTCCAACCTCGTCTCTGGAGAACCCCATATATCTTCCATTCCTAACAACCCCCTCTTTGCTTTACTCCATCCCGCAATTCTAGCAGGCACTCCCTGGGAAACCCACGAGCAACTCCTTTAAGGAAATCTGGCAGGTTAACAGCAGATCTTTACCTCTCTCTCCATTCCTACAAGTCCAGTCTCCTAGTGTCATGCTCAGATCTGTTGCAGACCTTCTGCTGTGCCTTCTCCTCACTGGAGAAGAATGTTCCCATTCCCAGGGACTAAGCATATCCTCATGGGACACCCAGATTTCTTCCCTCTTGAAAAGCCACACCACCACCACCCCAGCCCATCTCCATTCCTGTATCTCAGGGACCAATACCCAGAAACACATTTTATCTGGTACCCCTAGTAGCAACACCTATCAAGACCTCAAAAGATCTTCCTACAGGCAGAACACATCCACTGCAGTCTCTTAAAAACAGAGCCAAAAAAACAAAACAAAAAAACAAAAAAAACAAGGAGCAAAATACCCATCCAACAAAGATAACACCAAATATCAGCACCTAGAATTAATTACATTCGGCCTAATCCCAGATGCCTAGATGCCTGTGTAAAAAGACAACAGCAGCCAGAAACTATGTCTCACAATAGTATAGCCGAGCAACTATACCATAGCAGGACCAGAAGGTTCCAATATTTTTGAAGCAGAAATGAAATATCTTAAAATCACCTTTATAAGTATGATAGAGTTCTTTAAAGAGGAAATGAATAGATCCTTTAAAGAAATCTGTGTAAACACAAACGGTGAATGGGCAAATAGAAATGAATAAAATAGTTCAAGACCTGAGTGGAAGCAGAAATAATAAAGCCCAAGCTGAGTGAAATCTGGACATGAAAACTGTAGGAATTTGAACAGGAACCACCAAAGCAAGAAGCAAGCCTCACCAAGGGAACATAAGACATGGAAAAATCTCAGACACTGAAGACTAGATAGAAGAAATTAATACCTCAGTCAAAGAAAACATGTAATATATGTATAGAAAATCCAGCACAAAACATCCAGGAAATGTGGGACATTACAAAAGACCAAATTTACAAATAATAGTGATCAAGGAGGGAGAAGAAACCCAGGTCAATAACCCAGAAAATAATTTCAACAAAATCATAAAAGTAACTCTCCCTAACCTTAAGAAGATGCCTATAAAGGTAAAAGAATCAGACGGAACACCAAATAGAATGGAACAGAAAAGAAATTCCCCTCAGTACATAGTAATCAAAACACTAAATATAAAAAACCGATGGAGGAATATTTAAAAGTAGAAAGGAAAAGAGAACAGGTAACATATAAAAACAGACCTATTGAAAACATATTACTTCTCAATAGAGACACTAAAAGACAGAAGGGCCTGAGAAAATGTGCTGTAACCCTGAGACCACAAACTCCAGTCCAAACTACTATACCAGCACAGCTTTTTCGCCATAGATGGAAAAAAATAAGTCATCCCAAGAGACAACCAATATTTAAGCAATATCTATCTAGAAATCAAACCCTACAGAAGATGCTGCAAGGAAAACCCCAATGTAAATAGGTTAATCATACCAAAAAAATAAAATAAATAATAAAAGGAATAAGTAATCCCAGATCATCAATTCAAAACAGGGGAAACACTCTCCACTGCCACCACCATTACAAACAACAACAACAACAACAATACAAATACCAGGAATCAACAATCAATAGTCATTGATATCTCTGAATATCAATGGTCTCAATTCCAAAATAAAAAGACACAGATTAAAAGAATTGATGTGAAAACAGAATTCATTCCTCTGCTGCATCCAAGAAACAACATTACCATCAAGGAAAGATATCACATCATGGTAAAAGGATTGAAAAAGCTATACCAAGTGTATGGACATAAGAAACAAGCTGGTGTAGCCATTTTAATATCTGATGAAATAGTCTTGGAACCAAAATGAATCAAAATAGTTAGGCAAGGGCAAGCACTGCATATTCATCAAAGGAAAATCCATCAAGAGAACATTTTAATTCTTAACAACTATGTCCTAAACACAAGTACATCCATATTTGTTGAAAAAACAAAACAAAAAACACTACTACAGGTTAAAACACATATTGATCCTCACACACTTATAGTAGGAGATTGCAATATACCACTGTGGTCAATATACACATCATCCAGACAACAACTAAAGAGAGAAATGTGGGAGCTAACTAAAGTTATAAACCAAACAGGCCTAACAGATATTTACAGAATATTTCCTCCCAAACACAAAAGAATATACATTCCTCTAAGTTCCCCACGACACTTTCACCAAAATTGACTACATACACAGGCACAAAGCAACTCTCAACAGATACAAGAAAACTGAAATCATTCCCTGCATATAATCAGACCACCATGGATTGAAGCTGGATAGCAACAAGAGAAACAACAGAAAGATTACAAACTCATGAGAACTAAACAAGTCTCAGTTGACCAAAATGGATCAAAACAGAAATTGATAAATCAATCAAAGACTCTCTAGAATTGAATGAAAGTGAACACACCATATGCAAACTAATAGCACACTATAAAGGTTACTCTAAAAGGCAAATTCACAGAACTTGGTACCTACATATAGCCTTCCTCCTGTGGTCCAGCATGTTTGTTACAGAAAGGCACTCTACATAATATCAAAAGAGAAATGTAAACACCAAGCCAATCACAAGCGTGAACTACTTGCAACATATGATAGAACAATTGTGTCACAAAGCCTATAAGAGTAATCAACCTATAACTGATCTGATTAAGGTCCACTCTATGAGATAGAACCCATATTTGATACTGATTGGGTGACCAAGAACCTGATACCAGATAGCCCAAGGACTTAGGATAAAACCAAATAATACTTTCTTAGGAAAAGGAAGAGGAAGAGGAAGAGGAAAAGGAAAAGGAAAAGGAAGAGGAAAGGGAAGAGAAAGAGATAAAGAGAAAAAATGTAGTGATTAAACGACTTTTAATTTTATTCTGTTATACTCATAGATCAATGCCTTGTTCTATCATCGTCAGAGAAGCTTCCTCCTGCAGCAGATGGAACCAAATATAGAGACCCACAAAGCCAGACTTTACACGGAGAGTGAGAGACCTTGGCACACTCAGCCCTAAACAGGATGTCTCCAACTAATCTATCCCTCATTGTTCAAGGAAACCCATGAAAGAAGAGGTTAAAAGAAAGTAAGAGTCAGCAGTGATGGAGGACAGCAAGAAAACAACACTCTCTAAATCAACATGAGTCAAGATCCTGTGAACACACTGTGACTGAAGTAGTACATATGGGACTGCACCAGATTCTGTGTTCATAATATGACTTCCAATTTTGTGTATTTATTGGATTCATGAGTGTGCAAACCAAAGGGTCTCTGATTCCTCGGCTCCCTTGTGTTCCTTTTCTTCTGTTCATCTGTCTAGCCTAACTTCTATGTGACAGTTTTTGTTTAATCTTATATTTTATTTTGTTAGATTGAAAAAATTTGAATGAACATATGAATGAATGCAAACCTAGCCACTTGGATAAAGGTTAACAACTAAATTATCTTTTATCCCTGCTGGGAGAAGGAAAAGCAGTTTTCTCCAAAGGAATGACTCTGATTAATCAACTATTCCCTGGCACATATCTCACTCAACTTGTTCAGAAGAAACTGACCAACAAATAATAGGCTTCTCAGTGTGTGTGCATGTGTGTGTTTATTTGGTTACAGTTTGGTGGTTTATTTTAGGAGTGGGGATGTGTTTTGTTTCCTGTGCTTTGGATATTTTGTTGTTATTTGGGGTTTTTGGGTGTGTTTTTTTGAGAAATAACTTAAAGTTGGGTGGGTAGGGAAGAGGAGAGGATCTGTATGAACTTGGGTGAATGAAAGAATATGATCAAAACGTATTTAAATTAAATATTATGCAGTAAAAACTTACAGGAATCTATAAGAGAGACCTTAGCAAGGATCCCTAGTAATTAGGAATAGGGAGCCCCAACAGGCTGTCTCCTGTGACCAGGCGAGGCTTCCAGTGGTGTGACTGGGACACCATCCCAGCCTCAAAAACTCTGATTTAGAGTCTATCTGCCCTGCAAGATCCTCATTGACAACAGAAAGACAGAACTCCATGACAAAGGAGGGAAAACCTTTCCAAAACTGCAGGGCAGGCCAGGAACTTGAGACTAGATAACATGGAGAGTTTCTAAATATGTCTTGCTCTGCTCATAGATCAGTATCTAATCAAGTCCTCACTAGAGAGGCCCCCTCCAGGAGCTGAGAGGAGCATATGAAGAAGCCCAGGGGCAAAAGACATGCATAGATTGGGGAACCCCATGGAAGAGGGAGAGGGACGATGGTGGAAACCAGAGGAGTTGAGAATAGCAGGAGAACAAGCCCCACATTGTCAACTGAATAAACTCTTGGGGGCCCACAGAGACTGAATAAACAGACAAGGAACCTGTAAGATCCCCTAAATACATTTCATTGTTGTCTGGATTGGGGTTCTTGAAAAACTCCTATAGGCTGGAATAGGGATGTTTCTCACTATTGTACCTGCTCTTGAGAAATATTTTTCTCCGACTGGGCTTCCTGGCCTATGCTTGATGTAGAGATTGGTGCCTGGCCTTGTTCCATCCCCCTATGCCATGTCATGACAGTGTTATAATCCTGGGGGCACAATTCTTTTCTTGGGAGAAGGGGGGATTTATGGGTGATGATGTGGGAGTAGGTATAGTGGAGAAAGGGGAAGCTGAGTTGGGAAGGGAGGGAGAAATGGGGGTTGGGATATATTTTATAAGTTGTATGAGAGAAGAAAAAATATATTTTTTAAAAATGTTTATAAAACAAAATTGAAAATAAAATACACTTTAATATTTTAATGACTTTGTGTCTATAAACTGAACCACCACTTTCTATATAATAATATAGAAATTCCAGTATTATTCACAGCATTTCAATGTGGCAACTCATCCCATATTAGCCATTTGCATTATGAAAAATGTGAGGATTCTTTTGTAAGCACTCCTGCAAATTATAAAATCCTATGGAATTTATCAACACCAGAAAATATTCCCACAATGAATTTCTTGCCAATACACTAAAAAACAATTGTTTTCCATCTTTATATTTTTCATTTTCTATAGCTGGACTTATATTCAAATTGCAGTTTCTGGAGAGCAATCAGCTTCTTGAAACAGATATTACACTTTTTATATGAATTTTTACAAATACTTTTAAAATTTTTGAAACAAGTTTGCCATTTATGCAACGTTGAGGCGATGTATACTTTTTCTCAGCTTTTCTGTATACAGACGCTAAAACTGAGCTGTGTTCAGATGAGAGAGTTTTACTTTGGCTGTATTGAAAATAGTTTCACTTCTACTTATTTATTAAAATATTTAATCAGAAGCCCCAAGATTATGACTCAGACTAAATAATATGTCAATCTGCCTTTTGGCTTTGGTGTGCAGCTCTGGTTGAGAAGTGATACAATTTGAAAAAGGAAGCATTAAAGTTAGTAGATTTTCCAAAGTAAGAACAGATTTTGGGTATTTGATTGTCTCTCCTTAGAGTTTAACACAAGACTTCTGATCAAGTGTCCAGTTAGCTATTTGTCACTCTAATTTTAAATTACCTATGTGAGAGTGTCATCGTGGTTTGGAAGAAGTTCAAATATCTATCCTAATATTAAAATAATTTCTTCTATCTTCTGCTTATTATGTATACAAATTTTTTTCTTCAGGAAATCAAACTGAATAAATAAGTGGATAATCTAATTTACTCATTCCAGAAATAATGCATTAAATTTTCACATAAAGTAACGCTCTCCTTTACATTTAAGTATTGTTTTCAGAATGTGTAATATTTAAACAGAATGCAAGTGCTTCCAACAAAATTTCTTGAAACTGAGAACTTACTGGTTATTAGAAATGACATGTAATTATACTTTATACATCATCTGTATTTCATTTTACAATCTCTATGTATTTAGAATTCAATTCACACGCATATGTAAGTTCACATATGCACATATTTTGTTTCTAAGTATTACAATTAATATATTTTAAAATATTATGATGTGTTGGCAAGCAATATTTGTGCAGTGTCTTGTGTTATGGATTAGTTGAATATCAAGTGCATAGTGTGCATAAAACTTTTCCACCATAAACAAAATGTTAATGGTAGTGGGTAGGAAATAAAAATATAAAAAATTTAAAAGATATATTTCAGAAGATAAAACTGCATGCTGGCCAGACTGTTATTCTCTGAGTTTTACACACATACACATACACATACACACACACACACACACACACACACACACACACACACACACACACACAAATAAAATTATATTCACAATTAAATAAAAATGTAAACATGGTAAAAAAATTGCCCTAAATATTCACTTTGTCAGTGTTATTGTGAGTTCAGATAATTATTTAATGAGGTTCACTTAATTTATGATTTTATTATAACATAGCACTATTACACAAATTTGATGAAAAGACTGACATAAATAGTAAATACAGGAAGGATATTGATGTAAAATACATTTAAGTAACAGTTCAATAAAGTTGACACACTACATTTTTTCTTGTCTTACCTGTTGATTAACTTTCAAGCATTTTTTTTCTAAGCAAAAGTCAATATTTCAATTCTCCCTATCCTGTTAAAAATGTAATTGCATTATGAGATTCTTATATTTAAATGAAAATATCAGTTATTTTTAATGTTGTTTCTTATTAAAGATTTATAATTAATATACATTTATTCATTTCTTTATCTCACTATACTTTTATGTTTCTTTTCTTCTAGTGCTAGTTATATGAACTTTGCAAGTTTTAATACATGTATACTGTAGTTATATTTATCACCTCCTTCGTCTCCCTCCTGTGCCATCACTAGTTATCACCTCATTTTCTTTAACTTTTCTTATTATAATACACAAGCATGCACTTACATATATATGTTATAATATTTTATATATATCATATATAATATAATATATAATTACATACAAACAATATATAATAATAAATATATTATATATTATTTTATATATTATATATTGTGGTATATAATATTAATATGTTATATTATATGTACATATATGTATTAGAATATAACATATTACATATATATGTAATATATATATATATATATATATATATATATATATATATATTTTTTTTTTTTTTATATCCTCCCGAGTTCATTTCAGGACTCACTGCTTGGTATTAGATACACAATAGGGAACCTCATTCGTGCAGAAAATTGATTTTCCCTAATAGCTGTCATTAATTACATAGAGTTCTTTACTAGGGTTGGACTCAAATTTCCCCGGCCATGTTAAGTCAACTATTGTTTTCATTACTCTGTCGAGATTAGGTTGTCATATTGTTTTCTTCTTTCTTTGCCTTTGTACTGTTAAGATCAAGCATGGCCAATAAGTTATATCACCATGCAAGTATGATTTATCTAATGAATCATTGTATTTTAATAGAGACAAATGTCTACTGAAATAATTTTGAGAATGGACTCATTTCCTCTCACCATTAGTGTTTTAAATTGTACTGATACAATTTTAAATCAGCCACAATTTGGTTTGTATCTTTGCTGTGTGAAGGGATATTCATCACCTTATTTTAAAGTTTTTGGGGATATGAATTTAATAAGACAATGAGGCAATCTAATTTTCTTTTTTATCCTTAAATTCACAAAAAGTTTAATTACATAACAATTATTTCCTCCAAAGACTGAAAAAATCTTAAATTTGGAAACAAATGTATCTAGATATGCCTTAGACAGACAAATAATTCCCTTTTCAGTTCACTTTTATCAGACATTTTGTGAATATTTTCGAAGAAAGCACTCCCGAATATGTTTGTAACTCCTTATTGTTGCCAACTGATTTAATTCATCATATATTTTTGCTTCAAGTGTAATAATTCCTTGTAGTTACTGGAAAACTTCCCTTGGGGTTTCATAGTGAAAGATATTAGCAGATATATTATCTGTCTGCATAGTTGTGCTACTTTGTTGATTTTTCTGCAAGTGAAGACTAGATGGCATTCCATTGGATTGTGTGTGTTTCAAGATTTATTTACTGATTGCACATATAACTCATAATAATGATGGGATACACTTTGTGATTAATTGAAAAACAATAGAGGAATTCAAGGATTTCTTCCACAGGCAAAGAACTGCTGATGCTTGTGTGATAAGCATTGCTTTCCACAGGATATATGGGGGAAAAAAGAAACTTTTTAGTGATCACATCCCCTATCTTTCATATAATTCTTGGATGACAATATCTTAATCAATAAGTCTCTGTCACCTGTGTGATAAGCTTTGGCAGGAACACATGGAGGAAAACCACTTTTTAGTGGTCACATTACACATCTTTCATGTGATTCCTTCATGAATGAAATTGTAGGATGGTTATGTGTCCATATTTTGCAAATAAAGATGAAGACAATAGACTTTTACAGTGTAACATTTTAAAATCTACTCAAGTACTGGTTTGTTTGGCAAAAACAGACTCCCTGTAGACAGGTATTTGCATCTGTATCACAGTTGAGCACTGTGAGAGCTGCCTCAATTTTCAAAACAGGCTCCCTTTTCAGCGGCAGAGTCATCTCCAAGATAATTTCAGGGGACAAGATATGCAGCCAATAGCTTCCCATATTTCCCCTTTTCAAGATGACTGCGTCTGTCTTAGGAGAGAATTAATGAACAATGAAAATTACCTGTCCTGGGTTACTGATAGCAATGATCAGCCCCTGTCTTAGGAAAATTCACGTCATAATTCTCATATTCCATCTCTGACTGCCAGCCTCTGTATTTAGCTGGGGAATTCAATTTTTTTGTAATCCATGGCCTCTGGTTTATAAGCAGCATCCTGTAAGGAGACCTTTATGCAGAACAGGAGCTAGGCAGCTAGGAAGCCCTTCAATAGTCCATTTTCATGGAACTATTGAGGTTGAAGACTGGACAGTAACCCACACACTCTGATGTCTCACTTCAGCCCAGTGGTTTCTGGATACTCTCAATTGGATGTGTCATTTCTGAAAAGACAAAAACACAACCTTTCCCCGACATGGAGTGGAGTCTTCACACTCCAAGCTATTATTATTAGAGCAAAATGCTTAAACATTATCTTTTAAAATTAAATTTTTAAATTTTTTTTTAAATTTGAGGTTAAAATAGCCAATTATAGATTTATCCTATACCCCCTTTCTTTTTTAAATTTTAGCTGAAGTTTTATTTACTATGTATAATTTGAAAATCCAATAATTTATCCTTTTCTTGCTGGACATTCATTTAACATGCCAGCCTTGGGAGTTATAGCTGTGGCTGATAACAGAAACTGCTAGCCACTACAATGCCTTATGGGTTTTGTAGTCCGTCGTAAACCGGGAAGTTTGGAACTTTTTTCCAACATTAACCATAAACAAACTTCCAAATATAGTAAAATAAATCTTTTTTGTCAACCAAATAAAACCAAATACCAATTCCCTGGAGGACCAGGACTAATTGGCTGAATTTTTGGTCCAAACTTCTCAACATAGCGAGGCTTGTTATTTAACAACCATAGCCAAGTGGCTGCTGAGAAAAAAACTCTAACACAGGCAGTGTAGAGTCTGCCCAAGCTTTCTGAGTCGCTTTTTGCAATGATCCATTTTAAAATATTGTCTTCCTTTTGTATCATGAGCTCAGTAGAGGAATTACCAGAAAGCATACAATCAAGCTTGAGATCTAGTTAATTTACATATGTATTCTGTAATCTGCTTTCTACCTGAAGTAACTCCTTTTCTGTTGCTGTTAAACTTTTTTGTCTGTTTGAAATGAATTATTTAACTCTTGAGTAGTTAACCCAATGGTAGGTTCGTTAAACCAGATATTAACTTTCAATGGCTTTTGTACAAAATATTGACATAAGGTGGTACTATCTGAGAATTCTTGGGGAATGACTTTCCATTGATACCTTTTAACAGGCTGAGAATTATTATCAATATCTGTTCTGTCCTGCTTATGGACAACCTTGACAGTCTGTGATTTTTTTTGATAATATTTTTTAATATCTTTATCAATAGCATCTCGAATCTTACAGGTTGTCTCTGAGATTAAAGGAATGTTAATCTGTACATTCCATTGTTTTAATAGGTCTCTTCCCCATAAACTTATAGCTAGATCTGCCACATATGGTCTTATATTTCCTATTTCACTTTCTGGTCCTATGCGTTTTACACCTGTTATATTCTGTTTTAACTGAGAAAATGTTCTGGTTCCTAAGAGCTTAGTAGTTACCTCTTGAAGAGGCCAGTTTGAATTCCAGGAGTCTTTTGAAATGACTGTTACATCCACTCCTGTGTCTAACAATCCTTCAATCAAAATTCCATTTATTTGTACTTTTAACTTAGGTCTCTGATCATTTATAGTTGTTTGCCAAAATACCTGTTTTTCAGTACTTTTTAATTTACCATTGTCCTTGATAGTAAAGTCTAGAGCATTACTGTCTTTAGCAACAGGTACTACATGTTTTAATCTCTCTGAGGGTGAGTTAATCCGTTGCTGGTAAGAAATTGTTGGCTCATGTTTTCTGTGATAGGGTCCTGAGCTGGGCCCCCAAAGGCGTTTCCTGATAGCAAGGAATTACCTTGAATATCGGTTACAGATCTACACTCATTAGACCAATGTCTGCCTTTTCTATACCTTCTACGTATACCAGGAAACTGAGGTTTTCTTCCTGGCTTATTATCAGAGAAAACATTATTTCTAGGATCCGTTTGTCTACAGTCCTTTTTAAAATGACATGACTTTCCACAGCCAAAACATCTAATCTTTTGTTTTTTAAGACCTTGAACAATTGCTTGTCCAATCATAGTGCCATTGTAAGCATTGGATCCAATATCAGTAGTAATTTTAATCCATTGATCCAAAGAAGCTGTTTTTAATGGCCTTATTGCCTTTTGGCATTCTGAATTAGCATTTTCAAACACCAGAGATTTAATTAACACTTCCCTTGCTTCTGAGTCTGAAATTGTCTTATGGACAGCAGAAGTCAATCTCTGTAAAAAATCAGTGAATGGCTCATTTGGGCCTTGCATGATCTTAGTAAATAACTCAGACTTTTTTCCTGGCTCTTCAACTTTATCCCAAGCATTTAAGGCTGCTGTATGACATTGTGCTAAAATATTATCATCAAACTGGATCTGCACTTCCAATTCAGCATATTGACTTTCACCTATCAATTGATCTCTGAAAATATTAATGCCTCTAGCTCGGTTTCCTTGTTCTATTGCCAAAACTTCTTCTCTCCACCATGTCAGCCATTGTAACTGAGGACTGGCTTCTAATACAGCTTTTGCCAAATCCCTCCAATCTTGAGGAATGACTCGGTGTTGAACAGCCCAGTTGTTCAATATCTGTTTTACATAAGGAGAGTGCATCCCATAGGCTACTATTGCCTCTTTAAATCTCTTTAAATCTAACATTTCTGTAGGTTGCCATTCAAGTTCATCATAGCCCTGCGGGTATCTTTCATCAGGGGGCATCCTGTTTATAGTTACTGGATAAACCATAGTTGGTTTTCTTAAAAACTTTGGCTGCCACATTGTGTTATAAGGTGGAGCAGTAGGCTCTGAATTCTCTGACTGAGGTAGTCTTTTACTTCCTTCCATCAAGTGTTCTAATTTTGCTACCAAAGTTTGCATTTTCGCATTCCACTTCTCATCTATTTCTTTTAAGGCTGCTTCTTGTGAGAAGCAAGTAGATTCTGCTTTTCTTTCCATCATTTTAAAATTTTCTGATTTTGCTCTGAATTTATCTCCTATATCTAAGTCAATTTCCTGTAAAGGGCTAGGAAATTTCCCTTTTCCTTTCACACTAACAGTTTTCCTTGAAAGAGCACAGTATACCATGATGGCTATTGATAATACTATGTGAAATACCAGAACAACAAAAACCATAATCTGTATTATGCTAGTTTCAGTTGAAGTCTTTATCTCTTCATCTACTGTTTTCATTCCTAGAACATCCTTAACGAAACTATACAGAGCCCGAGTGCCCTGTGTCACAATATTTTCCATTTTTAACACAGAAAAATTTTCTTTTCCACTCTTACTTATCCTCTCCTTCCTTAGGAGACTCCTGTGTATTTTTCTCTTATTTTTTCTAACTTTCTTACTGTGGCTCCCACTTTCCAAGGAGCATTTTCTTTATTACCTTCTCCTTTTACAGAAGGTCTATAAATCTGTGATTCTTTTCCTGAAACTTTATTAATCCGCACCTGTGTGCACTTTTTCTTTAATTCTGTCTCTTTCTCTTTAGCTCTCCTCTTTCCATAGGAGGCCCTACTCCTTATTTATTTATTTATCCTGTATCTTACTTTACCTTTCCTGCGTCTTCTTTCTTCTTTTCTTCTTTTTTCTGCCTTGGCTCTCGCTGTCCCGCGTTGTCTGTCATTTCCTTGTAGACTCTGCGTCTGGACTCTGCTGTCCCGCGTTGTCTGTCCTTTTTCGTTTGTCTTCTTTCTTCTTTTCTTCTTTTTTCTCGTGCATCCTTGCCACGCGTTGGTGCGCCAAGTGTTAAAACAACGTTATGGCGCTTAATGGAGAGTCCAGCGTTGAATTTTCCAATGTTCTTTATTAATCCCAAACCATGTCAAATCTCAGGGAATTCTATACCCGGGCAGTTAGGCTGAGAGCTCACTCTAAGGCTTCTTCACCCATCCTCTCCTCTTAGTTCCTCTTCACATCCTACTCCCTCTCCCTCCTTGCTCCACCCCTCAATCCTCAGGTGTTTTTCATCCTGTTTTCACACAGACCCTCAATCAACAAATAACAGGAATCTCCTGTAGGGGGTGGAAGCTGGGGATGGCACAGAGGTGTAAACAAGTAAGAGACTAATCTTAACTAAAATATTATCCACAACTAAACATACCACAGCAAGTTTTGTTTGTTTATTTGTTGTCATTTTCTTTATGAATTTCTTCTTATATCGGAAAGAGGCATTGAATTTTGGCCAAGACTCTTTTACTGCATTTATTGATAGATGCATGTAATTTCTATTCTTACACGTATTTATATGTTTTATTATACTTATGCGTTTTCACATGTTGAGCCAATTTTGAATCCTTGGGTTAAACCCACTTAATCACAAAGCACAATTTTGTTAATGTATCTGTGGATAAAACTTATAAAAAATTATTGAGCATTTTTGAAGTTTATAAGAAATCTGTAGTGTTTAAACTATTTAGATACTGGAAAAATAAAAATTAAACTTCTTTGTTGCTGAATCCCACCCAAGTAAGATTAAGTGTCTACCTACAACTTAGAAAGGGGCTGGGGCAAATTTGATCAAAACATATATGCATATATAAAATTCATATAATATAAAAATAGAAATCCAACAGCAAATGCTGTTGCAATCAGGAGAATGCTTATGCATTTTTTGTGGCAATATAATTTGTCACTCTGGATGTCAATGTAGAAGTTCCTCTAATATCCACAGTGGAATACTATATGATCCAGGTATACATTCCTGGGTATACACCAAAAGGACTCCAAGTCAACATACTACAGAGAAACTTTTATAGCTGTGTTCATAATTCTTAAGATATCAACATTAGTCCAGATGTCCACCAAGAGATGTATGAATAAAGAAAAATAGAGTATATAAACATGTAAATAGAGTACATAAACATATCTATTTTAGTCAGCAATAAAGGAAAATTTAATTGTGGTATTTTCAAGAAAGTGAATAGAACTGGATATATGAAAGCAAAATACGTCGGATTAATCATGAAGGCAAATATTACATGTTTTATGTTTTCTTTTATATAAGAACTACTTTATACCCACTCTCACCCATATATACATATATTAACAAGACTAAGACTTAAAAATAAAAACTGAGCTGTGGAAGAAAATAGATCTAAGGGAATTAAGAGGAAATACATAATAGATAATAAGATAATAGATGACAGACAATACATGGATATAGATATCCATATCTATCTATCTTAAATAGATAGATGATAGATAGATAGATAGATGATAGATAGATAGACAGACAGACAGACAGACAGACAGACAAATAGATAGATATAGATTATAGATAGATAGATTATAGATTGAGGAACACATGAGGAATATTATCGGAAAGGAGGACTCTATAGGGAGGATAGGAAGGATAGAAGATATTTGTAAAGGACGAAAAAAGGAAGAAGGGAGAGTGCAGTAGGCAAATGGATGAGAAATAATTATAATGAATTGTGTATGGAAATGCAGTAGTGAAAGCCATAATAAGTTATTATGTATGTTAACTTAAAGCAGCAGGAAATGTATCAAATGCACATAGATGATTATTTGTTTGTTTGTTTCTTTCTTTTTTTCAATCTTTTTTTTCTTGTTATAGATAGATATTTATTATCTGGAAAGCTCACAGGATTTCTTAGATTTAAGGAAAAAATGGAAAATAAAAATTACAGTTGGCATTACATGCTTTGCGACTAAAATACTTTTCTCCCATCAGGAATTCTTTCACAATTGTCACTTGGAATATAATGATGCAAATGTGAAGATACTGACACTAAAACACAAACAGGATACTCTCCAGTCCTATGGTTGATGAAATATCCATATTTGGAGCATCTTCCTGATGGCTTGCCTTCTCAAGTTAGTAATCTGCTGTGCAAGTTTTCTTTGAGATTGAAACATTCCATCCTCCAGGGAAGCCCCTTAAACTGAAAGGAAATCAGATTAAAGAGCTGCAGGAAGTTTCTGAAACTCCCCAAATTTACTAGTTCCTCCCTGCCAGAGTAAGAAATAAAAGGTGAGAGTCTCTCTGAAAGACAAGAAAACAAGTCTATCAAAGGAGACTGTGAGACAAGGCCAGCTGCCTGGAAGAAGGAGAAATACATAACTGCCTGGATGAGGTTCAGAGCATCTGGGTCACTTGTAAAGGGTACTCATTAGGCACAGGGCCTACACAGACCTGAACCAGGTACTCTATACATATATTAAAGCTTCTGTTTAATGTTTTTATGGCATTCTTGAGTGTGTAAACTAGTGAGTCTCTGATTTCTTGTGCCTTTTCTTGTGACTCGTTTCCTTGTGCTGATTTCCCTTTGTCCAACCTACATTGGATGGCTTCTAATTTATCTTATTGTAATGTATTTTATTTGCTGTTCTGTCTTAGAAGCCTGTTTTGTTTTGGTGAGAATGGGAGTGGATCTGAATGGGGGTGAAATTGGGTGGAAACTAGCCGGGGATGGGTGGTTGGAATGAAATGTATAAGAAAAGAATCTATTTTTAATAAAAGGAAAAAATAAAAAAGAAAGGAAGGAAGGAAGGAAGGAAGGAAGGAAGGAAGGAAGAAGAAAGAAAGAAAGAAAGAAAGAAAGAAAGAAAGAAAGAAAGAAAGAAAGAAAGAAAGAAAGAAAAAACTCTGAGATTCCATTTACACCTATCAAAATGACTAAGATCAATAACTCAAATGACAGCTTATGATAGAGAGAATATGGAGCCAGAAGAACATAGTTTCCTTGTTGGTGGGAGACACTATAGAAATCAATATTGTGATTTCTCAGGAATATGGAAATGGACCTACCTCAACACCCAGCCATATACTCCTGGGCATATACCCAAAGGAAGTTCCACGCTACCAGAATGACACTTGCTCAATTATGTTCATAGCAGCTTTAATTATAATATCCAGAAATTGGAAGCAATCTAGATGCTTCTGAACTGAAGAATGGATAAAGGAAATGTGGTACATATACACAATGGAATATTACTCAACTATTTAAAAAGATAGCATCGTGAAACTTGCGTGGAAATGGATGGAACTAGAAAAAAAAATCATCCTTAATGAGATAATCTAGACACAGAAAGACAAACATGGTATGTAATCACTTTTAAGTGGAAATTAGCTGGTAAGTAAAGGATATTATACTTCAATCCACAGACCCAGCGAGGCTATAGAAAAAGGGGGGAGGGACAGTTGGAACATGGCAAACAAGGGTTGCAGGATGATGGAAATAGGAACAGGGTGGATCAAGCTGGGGAAGAGGGATTGAAGGAGAGGGAATACATAGAAAGAGGACTGGAATTGGAGAACATCTAAGAGGAGATCTGGAAACCCATTGCAGTGAAACTCCCTGCAATCTAAAATGGAGGACCCATAATAATGGGGGATAGGACGCCTAAACATATCATTTCCTGTAACCAGGAAAGTCTTCCAAGGTGGGACTCTGACATCTCAGCCACAAAAGTTTGACCCAAATAGAACCGATTCTTCAGGTAGGATCTGCTGGGCCCATGGAATGGTAGAACCCCATGCCAAGGTGGGGAGCCCACACCTGATCCTGTAATGCTAGCCTGTAGCTGGAGACTGCATAGCTAGGAGACATTTTCTATTAGTATTCTGCTATGGTCATAGATTGGTGACTAGCCTAATTGTTATCAGAGAGGTTTCCTCTGGCAGCTGAGGGGAGCAGATGAAGAAGTCCATGTCCAAACACAGTGTGAAGTTTGGGAAACCTCACAGAAGAGAAGGAAGAGGAATTGCAGTGACCAGAGGGAACAAGGACACAGGGAGACAAGCCCCATGGAGTCAACTGACACTCTTAGGGGCTCACAGAGACTGGAGCAGCAGACACAGAGCCTGCATGTCCCCCTACATATATCATACGGCTGTCCTGCTTGATGTTATTGTAAAACTCCCAAAAGTTGGAGTAAGGTTAATGTGTCTCTGACCCTTTTACCTGCCCTTGGGACCTTTTCTCTCCTGCTGGGTTGCTTTGTCCAGCCTTGATTTAGGGTACCATGCCAGTCTTTGTTCTTTCTTGTTATTCCTCGTTGGAATGGTAACCATAAAAGGCAGGTTCTTTTCTGAGAGGAAGCAGGAATGGGTGGATCTGGGTGGAAGGGAGAAGGGTAAGGAGCTTAGAGAAATGGAAGGAAAGGAGGATGGGGCTCTGGATATAATATTTATATTATATATATACATCTATATATGTATATATATATATATATATATATATATATATAAGATCATATGTATAAGAAGAAAAATAAATTAAAATAAAACTTAGATATTTCACAAATACACAGATAATCCTCTCACTGAGTGAAGGAATGTGGAGACAAGTGGTTCTCTGGAGCTTGATGGCCATCAATGTAGCTTGAGATTCAACAATGGCCCCTATCTTAGGGGAATATGGTAGGGAGTAGTAGAGTAAGAAAACAGGTTATCTTTCTCTGTCCTCACAGCACACATGTAGTCATTCACTCCCATACATGCACATGCTCATACAGCACATGTTTAGCATGAACAAAGATAAAATACTTTCTGTTACCACTAATATTAATTAAATGAAACATGAAATATTTAGTACCTGTTTGGATAGCATAACAGCTACAATAAACTGTAATGAGAAATTTAGCACCATGGTCTGAGAGGGTGGGTGAAATATGATTAGCAGAAAGGTAATACTCCATAAATGAAATAAGAAACCAAAGAGCAGCTAGCATGAAATCTGAGATAACATGGAGCATTAATTTAGAGATCATATTTCAAAATAGTAAAATTTATAATTAATTAGTACTATTCTCATTTTTAATATGGCTAGTAGTATTTCAGTAATTGACAGAAGAATGATATTATATAAATATATGTGTTTTTTATGTAAAGGATGAATTCAAAGTCTATTGAATTCTTTCCTAAATGCACAAGGAATAAAAAAATATTAAAATGCATGGCTTTTTTATCACTATATAGTTATTGTTTATTAAAAAGTAAAAGAGAATGGAAGGTCAGAGTTTCTATTCAACTTATTTTATGAAATTCTATGGAAAATGAAGTTGATTAATGGCATATAGAAATGGTACTTTTATGGTTTTTTTGTGTGTCTTTATCTAAAATTTGGACAAAAAAAATCATTAATATCATCAGTTTGCAAAATTGTAAAATTGATTTTGATGATTTAAACTTTTTATGTGTCCATTCATTAAAATGTCCAACTTTTTTAACATAGGGCTAAGTATATTTTGTTTCTTCTAGTTTTCTTAAGTATTCTTTATTTTATTTCCATTAAGCAAAATATTTAATCTTATTATTAAATGAAATTTCCTTTTGTTCCTTCTATTTAACTCTTATTTTTAATATAGCTAGTATTCATTATCCTCACATTTTCTAGCTTATGTATGTTTACATATACTATATAGAATCATTTTCTTGTTTTGGGAAACATTGCATCAACATAGAACTTCACGGAAAAGACTAAACCGTGAAAAGAGTGAAAAGTCTAGAGTTTACCACCGGAAAGAATAAAGCATGACCGACTATCTGGGCAGCGATGCTGCTATAGGATACTTTGAGCATGTATAAATGTCAGAACATGTCTTCCAACCCGCAAACAACAGCTACATCAAATGTGGATGCAGAGCCTACGGTTTGATGATGATATATATCAAAGCAAGTTTGCCTGCTGTAGCAAACGGACAGCTAATGTGGAATGCACACTGGGAGGCTGGGCATGCCTGATTCTGGGAAGATATGAAAAATCTCCAACACTTGTCTTGATGATTCTTTGACCCTAAAACTGCATGGGAAAAATACACTTTCTAAGATTTTATTCACATATTCATATGCATCTGTGCATACACATACAAACATAAACGTGCACATGTATACTTAATAAATAATAATTATTATTATTGTTATTACTAATATTAATAAATAGACTATTTGCTCGAGAAAAGAGGGACATGGGAGGAGTTTGAAAGAAGAAAGCTGAGAGGTACTGGAAAAAGTAAGAGAGAAAAGGAGAAGGAAAAGTCATACAATTCTACTTCAATTTAAAATATATTAAAGTACTTTAAAAGGATAATAAATGTGCATGTATGCATTATATGGATTTGCTTCAAAATCTAACTTCTATTTAATTTTACTTTTTAAAATTTGCATGTATGAATTTATACTTAAGTGTGGGCACACAACTGCCTTCTACCTTATTGGAGACAGATACATTTATTGTTTAACTTTGAGAATACTAGCTTCTGTTTTAGTGACCTGCTGTCTCCATTTTCCATCCTTCTATAGGATGGCTGAGATTATGGAATGTTATATATATCTATATCTATATCTATATCTATATCTATATCTATATCTATATCTATATCTATATCTATATCTATATCTATATCTATATCTACATATATATGTAGATATAGATATAGATATATTGGTTTCTGTTGATCAGAACTCATGTCTTCACTCTTATGCAATCATCAATTCACTCACTGAGTCATCTTTCTAGCAGGATTTTACAACTAAGGTGGGTAATATTATTATTAAAAGGCCTAGACAATTTTAAATTACATTTATAATTCTATGATTCGTCTATCAGTGAGGTTTCCTAAAGTGTTCATAACTATGTCTTATGCGTTATTACCCATTTGGTTTTCACATGGTATGTGATAACATTTTATGTCATGGATTATTGGAGTTTTTTTTTTTTTTTTTTGATGTTTCCCTCTACTAGAAATTCCACTATTAACAATAGCATTTTATAGAGGAAAAAAAGGTGCGGCACCACCTTTTTAAAAATCTATGAAGAGCAAAAGGCATTATAAACTTCTCAGGTAATTTCTTTTCAGATTTCAGTAGCCCCATAATGTTAAGTTATAAAGAAAGTTATCTACCATTACAGTATGCATTGTTCTTTAAATTTTCAATTTTCAGCCAATATTTTCCTGTTTAATCAATAAATTTTGACTTACAACTTTTTAGAAATTAATATCAACTTTTTAGGTCTTAAAAATATGCAAGTAAATTGCAATGTCAAGTTCTTAAGAGTGTGTCATTTAGCAAAATACATATTTATCAGCCCATTCAAACCTAGAAAAACACACTTCTTGAGGAAAATTCAACTTTTGGTGAAGATTTTCTTCATTCTTTTATTTTGTTAAGGTTCTTAGTTATTATATGAATACTTGGCTATTCTGAAATGTGTTTGGATGTCATAGTACTTTTATTTTTCCTTTCTTTTATGATTTTATTGAGAAACACAAAGCTACATATTCAAATGTGTGCAACTTAATATTTTTGGAAATGTGCACATACTCATGGAAGTATCAACATACTCCAAGCAATATGCCGCAAATATTTTCATAACCTAAAAATCTTTAACCTTTTGAAAAATAAAACATTGATAAGATTCATTGTACTTGACTTTTTAAAAACAAATGATCATGTTAGTAGTCTAGAATTGAAAACTCTCAAAGACTTGGTGCCAAAATTCAGTTTGCTAACTGATAAGTGGACCATGGGGTGTACATATGAAATGTTCAGGAAATATATTAAATATTTGACTGTATAGTTGCAAGTCTATACAATTGCAATCAGGAGACTACTTCAAGTGTGATAGTGTAGAACAGAAAACAGAGAAAAGTAGTTTAGGGATGTTGACCATGGGTGGAGGTGTTATAGATGTTGTAAGTTTCTGATTAGAGGTGTTTTCAGTTTTGTGATTTTGTGTCTTTTTATGTGTGAAATTTTAATGAAGAGGCTGTGATTGTTGAACTGTCCTGAGCACTTTGAAGGAACTTAGGTCACATCCTAGCAGATTCTGTAAATATAAATTTATGGTAGCAAAGCAAAATTTTCTAATTCTGTTAAATGCCTGCAAAAGCTTAAAAGCCTTTAAAATGAAGAAGAAGAAGAAGAAGGAGGAGGAGGAGGAGGAGGAGGAGAAGGAGGAGGAGGAGGAAGAAGAGGAGGAGGAGGAGGAGAAGAGGAGTGAGGAGAAGAGGAGGAGTAAGGAGAAGAAGAGAAGTAAGGAGAAGAAGAAGGTGGAGAATATAAGATGAATTTTGGGAATTTTGGATAACTTCTTGAAGAGGTGGTAATTGACTCTTAGATGTGAAATTACAACCATTAAAATATGCATGCAATAGTAATTAGTGAATAAAGGAAGCCAAATATTTGAGGGAGAGTGGGGAGAGTTATATGGGAGGCTTTGAAGGAATAAACGGGAGGGAGAAATGTTTTAACTAAATTACAATCTCAAAAAAAAAAAAAAAACAAGAAAGAATAGAACATACCAAAGTTAGTAACTTTTCAAACCCCAGTTGAAGTTTCATAACTTCCTGAGGACCCTTCCTTCCCCAGACATTTCATTTTTGTTTTTTCCTCATGCTCTCCAAAACCTCTCTGTAAAAATCCCATGATATATTTTAAGCTTTTCTAAGTTTGCTTTTTTATCTTGGATGATTAGCCTAACACTAAGGATCAATTATTGCAAGCAACTCTGTGACCTCTGCTGTGTATGCCAGTGTAGTTTAACAAAGATTGAGCCAATGTCTGCAAGGGACTAACTTCCTAACTAATTGTTAGTGACTAATATTTGAGACACATTTCAGACAGTGTTTTTTGTGCCTTCTTATTTGTATTTAGAACAAATGAACATAGAAAGTGTCTTCTACATTGAAGGCCTTTGTCTAAGTTCATTAATAGACAGAAAATAGATATACATGTTTAAACTAGTAATGCACCCAGGAGACCAGAAGAAATAATTATCTTTTCCTAATGGACACTGGTTGTGTCATGGGGTTCCTGTTGCTCTGATAAAACACCAAGACCAAAAACAAGTTGGGGAGGAAATGATTTCTTTCATTTTACATGACCAGGCAACAATCCAACACTGTGAGGGATGGGACAGGAATCAAAGCCAGAACCTGAAGGCAAGAACTGAAGTAGAGTCCAGATATTGTTTGTACATCCTGCTTCCTTTTAAAAGATATCTATCTATCTATCTATCAATCTATCATCTATCTATCATCTATCATCTTCTATTTGCTTTAGTGCCTTGAATGTATATATGTATGTGTAAGGGTGTCAGATACCCTAGAACTGGAGTTACAAACAGTAGTAAGCTGCCATATGGGTGCTGGGAATTGAACCTGGGTCTTCTGGAAGAGCAGCCAGTACTCTTACCCACTGAGCCAACTCCCCAGCCCCCTCATCCTGCTTTCTTGGTACCACCTTCCCAGTAGTAAACCACCAACATTGAGCTGGACTCTCCAAGTCAAACTTCAAGAACATGCTCCACAATCTTGCCCACAGACTGGTCTTAGAGGGACAATTCCTTAATTTTGGCTTCCCTTTGTCAAATAACTCTAGTTTGTGTCAAGTTGACATAAAACTAATCAACATGATGTGTCTATTCCACATTAATTAATTCTAATTCTACCTACATCATATATATGTGTATATAAATATATATGTACAGATATATAAATTTATATATAATGAGAAAAAGCAATATGTATTAACTTCACTATCATAGGCATTTATTTAAAATTTGTCAATCTGACATTGATTCTATAAGTAACTTTGGCAAAATGATTTATCTCAATGAATCAATTCATCCAATAGACTAGGATAATACCAGGAATTCAATATACATAGCTGTGATATATTAGACTTCCAAAACATTTATATGCCTAAAAATGGAATTTCCCACAGTTTAAACTCATAGGTAAATGTGAACCAGCCATTATTGACAGCACACAGATGAATATTCATAGGATTTGCTGAGATCAAAACTCTACATCTTCAAGCTATTTTCATCATCACAAAGTCTCAGATTCTGATTTACTACTGTGATAAGCATGATTCACTAAATCAGACTCCTTCTTATCCATGTTCTTGGTTTTATCAGTGAAAGAATTTACATGCAGACAAGGCAGGACAGCAAAAAGATTTAATTTTACTTTTTTTTTTTCTTTAGTATATTATGTTCAACGTGGTGCTCTAGAAATTTGTCTGTGTAGGTGATTTATTTTAAGATTTATTTTTATATGTATGTGTGGTTGTGTGTGTGTGTGTGTGTGTGTGTGTGTGTGTGTGTGTGTGTGTATGTGTGTTTGTTTGTTTCCCAGGAGACCAAAGAGGGTATCAGTTAAATTAGAGCTGCAATTTACAGGCAAATATGAATCACTTGATGTAGGTTCTAGGAACCAAACTCGATCGTCCAGGAGGATCACACACAAGTGTCTTACCCAATAAGCTATCTTTCTAGCTCCAGTCTTTATGTTTTAATGTAAAGCTGAGGTTAAAATATTGTCAGTGAAGATATTACAAAGGATATATTAAAATCTACATTTCACAACTTATAAACAAAAGAGTGAGCAAATAGTAACAATAATTCTTAAATGTTTCTAAATGAATACATAGTTAGAAGTATAATTTTTTGCCATGTCTGAGAGACCCTCAATTTAAAACACAGAGCCTGAGCCAGTAAGGTTTAATATTAAATCTCCAATTTCATTTATAGCTCAGAATTAATCTTTTAAAATTGTAATGTGTGCATAAATTATTAACTAAAATTAGGAATGACTTTTTATTTGAACTTGGAACAAAGAGGAGAAAATCATGCTGAACTCAAACTCTGATGTCTGGCTTTATAGATGAAGAGAGTAACTTTGAGGTAAAATTAAAACTGCATTTTTTCTTTTCTTTTTTCTTTCAATTGTATAAAGCATGGCTTCTAATCAAATTGTAAATAGAGAAATAGTTATTTTTTACCTTCATGTTGTATTTCTGTTCTCATGCATTCACTTAAGAGAGGGCACAGGACACAAAGTACTTCTGACATGTTCTAATACTTCAGTCTCATTGGGTTTATCATGTATTTTTACATTTAGGAAAGTTTAATAAATATTTCTAAAAGAAAATTTGCCTAATTTAGACATGATGTGACTCAGTATTTGAACATTTGTAGGCAATAAAAATAATTTATAAACTATCAGTTCTCAAGAGGAAAAAAAACAAGAATATTATATAAATGTAGTAGTATCGCAAGTTAGTATCAACCTAGTTCATTATATATTACAACCTACAGAATGCTTCAAGGGCAATAAGTCACTATAGATCAATATCTGATACCAAAGAAAGTTTGATTTGGGTGGCCAAGTGGCAACACAGAGAAATCTAAACACAAAAATGAAGAAATAAAGTGTTAAGACAAACTTTTTTAAAGGAGAGCAATTATTGGTTTAAACAGTATTTTACTTTTAATTACATATGTGTGTGCAGACATGCACACATGAATTTAGGTGACCTGGGAAGTGCCTGTGAGAGTAGGTGTGTTCTTAGCAGCTAAGTCATTCTTCCAGCCACTAATTTTCTAATATTTGAATGCTTTTTCAATCTGTAGTTTTCTCCCTGATCTTTTTTCCCACACTTCCATCTTGCCTATATTTTACCTCATTAGCTAAACCAGATGGCTCTGTAATGGGCATCTATAAGAAAATCTTGGGAGAGATTGTTGCTATTTGGGCAAGTTAAGTTTTATTTGCAGTGTCATTTCTTTCATTAACCAATTGGCAGCACGAATGAAATAAAATGTACTGGAATCAAAATGCACTAATACAATCAACTACCAGAAGTCTAAGTAAAAGTGAAAAAACTTATTAACCTCCCTCTTCCTAAGTCATATAAATTCACTTTGATTGAAATGCCAGTGTAGACTGAAAGACTGAATCACTTGTATTAATGACAGATTGTAAACAATCTGATATGATGTGCTTTTTTAAAATTTTTAATAACATTTCAGTGTGATGTGCCTCAGTTTTGTACCTTATAGTAGTTTCTTTGTTATTAAAAACCCAAGCAAAAATTGTCTATGACTGACAGATAAAATTATTATAGCCACATGTGTTCCAGGCTTTCAATAAGGATTATAAAAACAACCCTACACACTTTAGGGTGTTGCTTACCCTTTTGATATTAAGCTGTTGTATCAGTATGTCCAGATCTTTATTGATCATTGCAACAGTAGGCAGAAGCCTTTATTTTTAGATTGCCAATGTGAGCAATTGTTAAGTCACCTTTGAAGAAGCTGGGAGTAAAGATATTTTCATTCCTTTAATTACTGCCGCAGTATGTTGGAACTATGGAAGTTGTACTCAAGTTTTCAAGGAATAGAAATATTGATAATGAAATAGGGGTGAGAGAAATTAGTTCTTTCCTCAAGCTTCAACACTCATGACACTAAGATTTTGCTCTGGAATATAACTGGCATTGTCAAAAACTCTACAAAGTTTGTACAAGCTCTGAAAGTTTTAGTAACTTTAGAGAGAAGGAGAAAAGCACACACATACAAAAATTCAATGCTTTGTGAATGCATGGGAAAATGTGCCCAAGTCTATGTAAGAGATACTCCAGGGACTTTCACAGATAGCTGTGTAAGGGTTGAGGGGGAGTTCGGGTGGGAGGATAACTGACAAGGGAAAGAAGAGAAGTGAGATTTCAAGCCAAAAATAAAATTTCTCAAACCCTGTATCGAGGTGAGCTTAGAATCAGTTATCACTTGGAGCAGGAGCTTTTGCCAAATAGAATTTATACTGATCAAGTTCCCACAATTTTTTTTAATGGAATTCAATTCTGTATAATTCTCATGCTAAGAAATTTGTTTTACAATTTAAACACGATGACATCACACACACATGCTGGAAAATAATGACATTTTGTAACTGATGATTAAGTAAAACTCCTGGCCTTGGACTCTCAGATATTCCATTTATACAATTTTTTATTCTTCCAAATTGCTATTCATTTAATGTGTTTTATGAATCATAGAGTCAGAAATGTCAAGCTTTTTTGAAGTTTTGAAGCAAATAATTTTCAGATATGAACAAAGAAATAGCTATCTGATGAAAAAAACTATTTGCAGAAATAATAAATTTTATGAAGTACTATCTCATTAAATATTCATCTTAACCTATGACAAATTTCTAATAAATTTCTAAATAATTCAAGTGTTTTAGGTCCAGTGAAAATACTGTCTTTTTCACACTAGTACATTTCCTGAGTTTTTTGACTATTTTTCGTTTTAATTTTTTTTCTGTTCATCATTTCTTATACTGTTTCTTACGTACTTCTTTTATGACTCAGTTGTCTAATTTTTATTTTTGTTTTTCTTTTTTAATTTTTAAAAAGTTTTCTTTTTTCATGTAACTTATAGACGACATCACAAACCTCCTCCTCTCTCTCCAGCTTCTTTTATCTTTCCCAGATAACAACTGTAAACACCCCTCCCTTCTCAGAAAAAAAGTAGTCCCAGGGGGTTACAGCACATGTAACTAGTCATAGCAGCCCAGCAGGAGCAAAAGAGTTTCAATGGTTAGAGACACCCACACTCCAGCCAGTAAGTTTTATCAGTAGGAGTTTTACAATCTAGGCAGCCCTGAGAAGTATTTAGAGGATGCTATAGGTTTTGTGGCTCCAGTCTCTGTGCTAGTCGATTGACAATGCGGGGCTTGTTCTCCTGGTGTCTGTAACCCCTCTGTTTCCGCCATAACTCCTCTCCCTCTCCTGTAGGGTTCCTGATCTGTGCATGGTGTTTGCTCCTGCTCTCTCCATATGCTCCTTTCAACTGCTTAGGGGGTTTCTCTTATGAAGATAGGTTAAGTACTGATCTATGAGCCGAGCATGGCATCATTAGAAATCGTCTCTGAGTTATCCATTTTCTAGTTTCTGGCTTGCCCTGCTTACTCAATCACTGGGTTCCTCCTTTCGCATGGAGTTCTTCTGCCTTTCCATTGTCAAAGAGAATCTTGCAGGGAGGATAGGCCATAAATTGGAGATGGTGTCCCAGTCTCAATACTGGAAACTTTGCCTGGCCACAGGAGACGCCCTGTTCAGGCTCCCTATCCTCAGTTACTGGGAATTCTTGCTAGGGTCTCCCTCATAGATTCCTGTGAATTTCTACTACATGAGGCCTCCCAATCACCTACTAATTGCCTTCCAATTCTTTTTGTCTCTCTCTATATTTTCTCCCTCCATTCCTTTTCTCCTCCTGATCCCCTCTGCTCCCATACCCATTGTCCCCCACCCCATCTGCACTCTCTGTTCAATTTCCACCATACCAGCAAGATCGGTGTGTTCCAATGGGGCCCCTTATTGTTGTGTAGTTTTTCTATGTCTGTAAATACTAGTACCTTTCTCCTCTGCTTAGCAGTCAGCATTCACATATAAGTGAGTACATACCATGTTTTCCTTTCTGCGACTGGATTACCTCATTTAGGATGATTTTTTTAGTTACATCCATTTGCCTGCAAAGTGCATGTAGTAGTGGTTGATATATCTAAACAAAGAATTCTCAAAAGAGGAATCTCAAATGGCTAAAACACCTAAAGAAGTGTTCGACATGCTTAGTCATTAGAAAAATGCAAATCAAATTCACTTTGAGATTCCATCTTACAACTGCCAGAATGACTAAGTTCAATAACACAAAGGGCAACTCATTCTGGAGAGGTTGTGAAGCAAGAGGAGCACTCCTTTATTGCTAGTGGAAATGGAAACTTTACAGCCACTATGGAAATCAATATGGGGATTCCTTAGGAAATTGGAAATCAACCTACCTCAAGACCTAGCTATACCACTCCTGGCCACATACCCAAAAGACTCTCCATATTACTAGAACTTGCTCAACTATGTTCATAGAAGCATTATTCATAATAGCCAGAAATTGGAAACATCTCCGTTGCTCCTCAATGAAGAATGGATAAAGAGATTATGGTACATTTACACAATGGAGTTGTCTGGTTTTAAACATGAACTGGGTAGTTGCCAATGTCAGTCACAATGTCAAATGATGCCAAGGACTAAACAAGTTCAACAGAATTGTTAATGCAAACAGAAATCACCTAATTAAAATAGTCTTATAATTACCCCAACTCATTACCTCTTCAAAATTCAAAAATTCAAAATTCAAAGGCCACATTGAATGGAGAATGAGCTTACATAGATCTTTTACACAGGGACACTGAATTTTGGGAATAGTATGAAAATGCAGGACAGGATAGACAGAGGAGTGAATTAGAACTAGATAGAAGGAGAGTTACATATGGAAGAACACTCAAGTTTTTCAAAGAGGGCACTCAAATCTTCAGCTCAATTCCATTTAAAGAATATATATGTGAAAATCTGCTTAGATTTGGAAGATAAAATAAATATAAGAAAACAATCAAGGAAATGAAAGGTAACTATACTAGAAAATCAGAAGTTGGGTGTGTTAGCTTTCTATTGTCTTAATGCGTGACTGAGGCATAGTAATGTATAAAGAGAAAAGAGGTTATAGTGGCTCGTGGCTTTAGGGACATCATTCCACAAGCTATTGGATTTGTTTCACTGGATCTGTGGAAAAGAGGCTCCTTTTGGAAAATGTGATGAAGAAAACTATTCATTTCACAGAAAAGTATGAAATAGAGATAGGAAGAAACCATGAGCATAGGATGCCATTTCAGGGCACATCCACAGTCACCTAAAATTTCCCCCGTAAGTTCCACTTCTTCCATGTTTACCAGTTCCTAATAGTACCATGTTGTGCTGCATTCAACCCTCTTAAATACGAGTTTTTAGTGAATACCCAAAATTCAATATTTGCTTGACTACACTATATATACATATACATATATACTGTTATATATATATATGTGTGTGTGTGTGTGTGTGTGTGTGTGTGTATGTATAAATACATATGCATATACACATTGTATATAGTGACTATACATCAAGATATACCCAAGCATCATTTTTTTAAAGCTTAAATATGTACAATAAAAAGGAAAAAATACTCTTGGCGGTCAAACAAGGATAAAACTTCTTTGATTTTTAGAGTAAAATAATACATTTGATCACCTATTAGGTATATAATGTGTCAACATAAGTTTGGCTCCATTGCCTGGAAAATTAAACTTAGAGTAGTGTCTGTTTGAAAATCAGATGAAAAACAAGACCTGGAAATGTCAAACTGTTTCAAATGATTTATTTATGTCCCTAAACAAAGTTCAGAAATATTTATAGAACAAACTAATATATGGAAAAATATGAAAATTTCAAATTATGTGCATACTAAAAAAGAAAGCAAGATTCTTTTTAATAAGAAAATCAAATCACAAGGCCAGATATAATGGAGATGTAAATATCATTAAACAAATACAATCAATACACACCCTACTGAAAACTGTTCTCCACATGTTTTCAAGAAATAAAATATAAGGTCCACACCAAACATATGCAATGAAAAAAGAAAGTAACCTAAAATAAAAATATCCTAATGAAATAAATATGTGGGCAGATAGTATAGTAGTGGGGTTAAAATCATAGGAAAAAAAAAAACTAACCCGGTTGAAACATATGGAAAATGGCAGACAGGCAGACAGATGAGAAGAAAGAAAGAAACAATGAGAGTAGAAGGAAAGGAAGGAAAGATAAAAAGCAGAAATCTCATCAGCTATGCAACTATGGAAGGCCACTATCTCAATACACAAGTAAACAGAGACCCCAAAGGAAAGAACAGCCGAGGGGTGAGCTTGAAGCCATTACCAAATTCTGTTCAATTTTCTGGAGAATATACCATCAGAGTGAAGAAAGTACAAATTTTGCCTTAATACAGACCAAAGGAGGATAACCAGCTTAAATCATATCATAGTCAAATTGCTCAAAATTAGTGACAGGGAAATGCATGTTATGTATATGTTATGACAGAAAAATAGACTATAGTAGAAAACTTCTTAGTCTCAAACCTGCAAGATAAAAGGCAGGAGAGAAACCGCTTTTGAGTATGTTCAGGAAGTGTACAACTATTGAGCTACTAAGACACTGACCATAATATATATTTATATATTCATATGTATGTCTGTGTGTGTGTGTGTGTGTGTGTATGTGAGTGTGTGTGTGTGTGAGTGTGTGTAAAATTCAAGAGCTAAAAGAACTCAACCCTCACAGACCTGGACTCAAAAAGATATTAGGGATCTCGATATGTACAGAAAGGAAACACTCAACTGGCTGTGACGAAAATGACATAATGCAAGTAAATAATAAAGGGTGGTATGGAAGTGACTCAGTTTATGCCCTGCAAAATGAGGTCTGGAGTCTGTGTGCCTGTAAACCAAATAAAAGTGTGGCATGTTTGGCAGCCTCCTGTAGTCCCAGCAGCCTATAAGCAGAGACAGAAGCTCTACTGAGAAATCTCACTAGCTGGAGTAGACAATTGATAAACTCTGGGATTAATTAAACTACCCAGCCTCAGTAACTAAAGTAATGATTGATATAGGAAGATATCTAATGTCCCCAGTGTCAAATTCTGGCATGTGCACATGTGCACATGCGTGCACACATACACACAAAGGCATACTCAAGCACTACCATACCTTTACCTATATACATGCATATATATCATGCATGTGAGACACACACACACACATACAATGCATATATATGTATAAAAGATAATTGCATTTGCTTACAAATATACAGTTCTCTGAGTCTTCTTAACACTCCTTTTTAGATGATTAGGTAAATGACATTCTTATTTCTCAAAACTTACAAGTTGTAAATCAAAACTAATAAATACTTTTGTGTAAATTATAATCGTTAAAAGAAGAAAATATTTCATTATAATTCATTTTTGTTGTTGTTGTCATGGATACTGAGTTATTTCTCTGGTGAATATAGATCAATTCTATTAACTTTACATAGTTATTGCAATTTGCTTCCTAACCTTTTAGAAAATAAAAATTTCCAACATCAATCACTGCAACATCATGATAACAAATTCAGCATAAATGCATAGGCATATAGTGTAGTGCACCAGGATATATCACATGATAGTATTTCTTTCTAGAAGTATATGTTCAGATTAACATAATTGATTGTTTTACTAGTAATCCCTGTTTATCTGCCCTAAAATTAAGTTAAAGTCTGGAATTACCTCTTAGTTTAAAATTGTTTCTGTTGATGTCATGGAGTGTACAGTTCTGGTGAAAATGAAGTCCTAAAATATATGAATAGTGAATTAAACAATATAAAATAGAACTTAGACTCATTTTCAGTATAAAATTTGCATGAGAAGCATGGATAAAGTTACAAATCTTTGTTACATGACTTAAACAAAAAACAAACAAATCAACAAGCAAATCAGAAACAAACAAACAAAAAAAAACCAGAAACAAATCAAAAAGCAAAACAAACAAAAACACCTTTAAAAAGAAATGTAGTAGTTTCTTTACGAAACTCTGAAGAATTCTTTGAATTCTCTTCTGAGCAGCTGTTTTAAGTAGCACAAAGTATCTTAAGTCATTCACATGGGATTTCTGAAACTCTGTTACTCAACGAATTCTACAAAATGAAAGCAGACATTCATGGGAGTTGGTTCTAAAGATCTTAATGTGATGGGTCCATGATTTTTCTATAAAAATTATATAAAATGTCTTAATGTCCTTCCTTCTGTATTGTCCATTTATAATTTAATACATGCATAGAGATTGTAAATTATATAAAGCATCTACAAAATTGAATTTAAAATTATTATTTTTATGTAGTATATGTATTTGGGCTGTGTATAAATATTTGCTGTTTTGAGTGTGTTTGTAGAGGAGAGAGGAAAATTTGCAGGAGTTGGCTTTCTCATTTCACCATGAGGGGGACATTTAGATCAAATTCTGATTTCAAGCTTGGCAGCAAGCTCCTTAAACCAGCTGAGCCATATCACTGGCCCTTAAATTAGAACACACACACACACACACACACACACACACACACACACGTGTATATGTGCATATACATAAATATATATTTATATATTTCATACATGAATTCATGTTTAATTCTGACCTAAAGTTTTTAACATAAGAATATTCTTAGAGAAACTGTCAGCTGAGCTATCCCACAACTGTCAGACACATTGCTATTCAGGAGTTTCAGTGAATACTTTCCTTTTCCTGTATTCAGCATATTGGCATTCCCTTCAAATTAGGGTGTGACAATTTGTGTGCAGATTTGGCAGATATATGAGATATTAATTAGTGGCGGCTGGGTAGACTGACTTTCTAGTCCTTCAGACTTGAAAATTGCTATATTTCTTCTCATTTAAAACTACTCTTTTCTGAGAACTATGCTTACCTTCCACCCTGAGTGTTTCTTCATCTCCACATGACTCTGAAAGTTCCACACACTGGGACTATTATATATCTGACCTAAGAAACAGGATCCTATGTGCATGAATTATTGATACTAAATCCACTTTTGATGATCCTAATCAACATCCTCATCACATTCTTCATATAAATAGAGCAAAACTATCCTGAAATCTATATGGAATCACGAAAGAACTCAGATAAACAAAATAATCATAAGGAAAAAGAACAATGCTAGAGAGATTACCATTCCAGATCCCAAGATATATTACAGAGTCAAAGCAATAAATATAATATGATACTGAAATGTGACCAATGGAGCAGAACTGATGACTCAAATATGTTTAAACATACCTTCAGCCATTTAATATTTCGAAAAAATACCAAAAATGTACACAGCGATAAGAAAGTATCTTCAACAAATGGTTCTAGGACTAATGGGTGTCCACATTCAGAAGAATGAAGGTAGACCTGTATCTATCACCTTGTACGAAACTAACTCCAAATGGATCAAAGACCTTAACGTGAAATCTGAAACACTGAAGCTGCTAGATGAAAACATAGGAAGTGTTCCACATGGTATAGGCATAGTAAATAATTTTTAAGGCATCATTTGACCTGTGGCATCTGATCCTTTCTCCTTTAAAGCATTAAATTTAGGCTGAGATTGTGTTGAATTATCTTAATCAAATCAAAGCTTTTATGTACTTTCACCACACCTTCAGCTGTGCCTAATTCTAAACATAATGGAGAATGAGCCCCAAAATAGGGTTTTAATTTTTTTCAAAACCACTGATCCATGTGCTACATCTTTTATCTCATATTTATTTCTTAAACATCCCTTTTGTCATCCCTCCCCAAGAAGCTCACAGTCTTCATTCTTTAAAAGAATATGTTTAAACCTTTCCATTTACAACTTTACAACTGTACAACTTTAATGCCAGGACTCCAGAGGCAGTCACAGGCAGATTTTTGTGTGTTCCAGTCCATACTGGTCTATAAACTAACCCAGTTCTAGGCCAGTCAGACCTATGTATGGAGATTCTGTCTCAAGCTAAAAATAAGTAAATAAAATAAAAATAAATCTTTTCTCTTTAATGAGTTGATAAATTTCAGCCTGTGAAAGCTATTGAATTCATTTCTCTCAGTAACAAACCACAACCTGTCCAAGTTGCACGACACTCCTAACTATCAACTATTTAACTCTGGCCAATAGATGGCAGCTTATATTATCCCACACATTCTCTTATTACACTCATGTTTGTTGTAACATAGGAGAGAGACTGATATTCACATAACCAGAGTCCCTATCATTTAAGGACCTTTTCCATTCTGGTGAATCCCGATGATTTTATAAATAGCTTTCCATTGCACATAAATGTTTCCTGGAAAAGCAAAACCGACCAACCAAAAATATGTTAAGTAAGTTAAATTGGAAAATAATGAAAGAAAAAGGATATGAGGACCTTCTAGGCAAGAATATAGACCATAGTTAGAAACCTAATACCCATGAAAGTATTTGGTCATCACACTCATTGCTGAAACCCTAGTGATATGAAGAATGGAGACAGGAGGATTGCAGGGACCCACTAGCCTCAACCCTAGTCCTGCACTCAGTGAGAAATCCTGTCAATGGAATAAGGTGGGGAGACATAGAGCAGGACAGCCAGTGTCTGGCTTCTGCTCCTATGTAATGGCATACAAACCTACAGATTTAGATTCACATGTCACACACAGGTAAAGAACATGTGCACAAACGTGCAAAAACATTGGTCTGAAAATGAAATGATTCTAGATTAGGTCTGTACTAAGGCTGACAACAGTGGCCTACCCCACCACATATGCAGTTTACAGTTATAGAAGAGATAAGAAACTATCACATAAAAAATCAGGTACTGATTGGCCTTTGCTTTTATGATCATATATTTTTTGTAGTTTTCAGTATGTGGTTCCTAAAATTCAGCTAGTATAATTGGGTGAGATTCTTTGCTTACATACGATGATATATATTTCTAGATTTGGTTATAATTATTTTACACATCAACATTATATACAATTGAGTAGGTGCAAACTCTACTTTAACTCAGACTTTATCATTAGTTAATGAAGGAGAAGTTTAAACTCATCTGTTTAATGATGACAGTTGTGTCAATGAAGAACTAGTCTTAAGTCTAGTCATGAGTAGTACTTTTGATTTATCTACCAAGGTTAAAATTGTTGAATCTACATGGTGTATTTGCATGTAGAGAAAAAGGAAGCCTAGCTCCAATAGCAGGCCTTCATCTACTTTCTTGTACATTTGCAGTGGGGCAATGCTTAAAGAATTGCTGGGATGCTGTCAGTATTAATCATGAATCACAGAGGAAGTATTTAAATTAAACAAAAACAAAACAAAATAAAAAAAAACAGGAACTTAATATATCTTCCATATGTGCCCCAGTCAATGTCATAGAGAAATCTGTAATTACAGCTGTAGCCATAGATTCAGAGAAAAAAACTTTTTAGCTTTTTATTTCTTGGTTAATTCAATCCCCAGTCTTAGTTCTGGAGCCGTGAAGGATTTCGGCCTCAGTGCAAACCAGTCTTCAAAATGCTAGCTTGTACCTAGGGCGCTTGAGCCTCAGCCTACAATCTACAATCTAGAACATTTAAACCTCAGAGATTACTGCTGACTGAGCCACTCTGACTAGCTTCTTATGAACTCAAAGCTATACTGATCAACTGACTCACACTTGTGGCTCAAACCGATTTTTGAGCCACCTGATTGTTTCTGACCAAACTCTTTAGACTCTGGCAGACTCTGGCTGACTCTCAAAATTCTTTGACTAAACTGCTCTGCTCAGCTTCAAATTGACACACTTCCTGTCTGATACTGACTTCTTCTACTGAAACGCCTGTGTGTCTCGGCCTCAGACACCTCAGACCACCTCAGACTGCTTGCTTCAGAATGCTTCTCTATGTCTCTGCCTCAGACAGCCTCTGTGTCTTATCCTCCTACTGCTTGCTTCTGTAACTGACTGTCTTTGACTGCCTCAGACTCCTCAGCCTGCCTGCCTCATACTGCTTGTCTGTCTTATCCCCTTTTTTTATTCCATCACTCTGTTTCTGACCACTGCCTTCTGAATCAAAAGTCAAAGGCCTATACTACAAAAGTGATCTTACTTCCTGTAGCCTAGTTAGGAAATACAGATGGGGGGGAGTGAGGCAGTGAAGGGTAACAGTCTTTAGAATTTGGAAATGACAGAAGTGGGATCTCCACTAGAGCCTTCAAAGAGGAACATAGTCATCCTAACACTTTGAACTTAGACAACCTGAGCTGTACTGGATGTTAATAAAAAGAAATGTTTATACATCACTTTAATTATTTTAACTTCAGCTTACTGCCATTAGTTTAAGGAACAGTAAATGTCATTACCACATAACACATAAATGGTCAGTGACTCTTTTCTTACATGTGAAAGAGTACAATATGAAAGAGGAACTAGAAAATGAGTGGACAAAAGGGCAAAGTAAATTCGATGTATTATTGCTTCATTTTGATTTGAGGATCCTGAGCTCCATTTTGAAGGATCCCTTTTTTCATATTTAATTCCCTGCAATGTCTTTTCTACTCTGGTCATGACTTGATATTATGACTTGGTGTTGTATTCATATATCTATTTATATATGTACGTTAACTATCATCTAGTCTTCCTTCATCTATTTATTTTTCATGTGGACACTTCTTGTACAGTTGTGAGCATTTCTTCATAATTAAAAGACCAGTAGTCTTCCAATACAAAGGAGACACAGTGACTTCTACAGTTTAAACCTCTGGAGAGAAATATCTACTTATGACAGCAGAGGAGACCTACTCCTCTTTTAGTACTGTTCAGGTATTGGATACTGTTAACATGATTAGCATTGTTAAAATCACTCTTGATGTTAATGTTAAGCTACATTATCAGCTTTCCTTCCTTGTACATAACATGGTGGAGGTGATGGGATGCAAATCTCTAATTGACTGCTGTTTATACAGTTCCCAAGTCACCTGGCATTCTTCAATAATAAGACAAGAAGCCATTAGGACTGAACTTATCAAGTCCTAACCATTTTGAACACACCATGAGTGATTTGAAGATGCTATCCAAGAAGGATAGCTGTAGGAAAACCTGCCATGCTGGCTCTGCATTGTTTCCAAGAGTTGTAGCATAAGACACAGCAAAAACCTTCTCCTCAGCGACCTGCTTTCTGAAGTTGCTTTTGATTTCTGTTATAAGTAGAGTAGATTGAGCTGATGACAAAAAGAAGGACATGGCAGTGGCAGTGATGGTAGGTGCAAGGACCTAATTGGTAGAGTATCAGCAGTGACAGAAATAGCTGGAGCCACAGTAAGTAACTTCTATTTCTTCCTGAAGATGTTAGGTCTGATGCAACAAATCTCTAAAAATCCTGATTGGCTTTGCTCAATAAGATTCTGGTGTCATATGAGTGTGTGTAAATAGCACAAGTCATATAACTTTTACATAGATGTCTTTTATAAAAGTAGCTTCAAGGTCAGTTATGCTCACTAAGCACTTAGTAATTGCATAGAACAATAGTTGTGAATGAAAGGATAAGAAAGGAAATGGGGATTGCAGTAGCATCATAAAAACATTCAGAAATTATAGGATGAGAGAAATAGCAAGAATCAAAACAAAGGTTCTCTCAACTACTAATGTTAATGAGCGTGTAATGAAATCAGTCTCACAAAAAGCACACAGACGTGTTCACGCGCCCACACACACACAAACAAGTAACGAAAACTTTCCACCACTAGTGCTTTTCAGCAGTGTGGTAGGAAGCTGGAATTCTGATAAAATGGATGTTTTAAAGAAAGTTACAGTATAGAGCAATTTATTAGAATTGTAATTCAATAAAATTCCCTGAATATTAAAGCCCCGGTGAATATAATTTCATCTCCTCTGTTTCAGAAAGTAATTTAAAAATCTTACAGGGCATTAGAAATGTTTCTTATATTTGTAGCCTATTAAATTTTATTAGGTACTTACATGTACGTTGTCATTTGATTCTCACAGCGACCTCATGAAAGGCACAGCATTATTATGCCCCATTAGCACAACTCATGGCATAAAATAGGCAATTATTAATAAATATTTATTGTTAGAATGGATGAATGGATTCCTGGGTCAGTTATAAGGAAGGTTCACTGAAAATAGTTTTGTTGAAGGAGATAAGCCTTTGCAAGGACTCCAAGTTTTCAGAAAATCTTCCTTCTCTCAGTGAGAATGACCTTCTTCTAAAGGTGAAATCACCTTGAGTAAATGGTACAGGAAAAATAGAAGAGTATAAATAATTTATTAAAGTACAAATTAGCCACAGTAGAATACCAAAAGCCTATTTTTAAATAAAACAAAAGTTTCAGTAAAGTAGGTCATTTGCCCTAATATATAATATAGATAAATCCATTTATGAAGACAACATATTGCTTTGAAACTTGCAGAACATGATATTTTGTGTTACATACATGTAAGACTGTAGGATTAGGCTGCTTATGCCCATTTCTCATGCTCTAGATGCTTCAAAGTTAGTCTAGCCTGTCAACTTCATCCCAGAACGATATTATTAAATACATACACACATGAGCTCAGACACACACACACACACACACACACACAAAAACATACATATAAGGACAGATACACACAAGGAGTGGGGGGCGGGGAGAGAGAGAGAGAGAGAGAGAGAGAGAGAGAGAATAGGTGGGGGAGGAGGGAATACATATAGGACTGTGAAGGAAATTGATGATTTTGTTTCATGATATTTCTCTGTTGAAAATCCTTTCATGTATAGTAAAATTATAGAGGCTGCCATTGTAACTATTGATCATTGCTTATCAATTTCAGTGTCACATGCTGGATTAGGAGAAAAAAATAGTAACCAACCATTATACAACAAAAATGTATTCAAAGAGAAAAAGATGAATATGTAAATTTCAATTTGAGTAATAGCACATAATACTTAACATTATTATTTCTTAAACATCTTGATACATATCATAGTTACCTTGCTATAGCTATGAAGGGACACCATGATCAAAGAAACTTATAATAGAAATTATTTAACTGTGACTTGCTTACAGATTCAGAGAGTTAATTTATGACCATCATGGCAGAAAACATGGCATGCAGGCAGGCAGGCACAGTGCTGGAGCAGTAGCTGAAAGTTTACCTATTCTACAACAAAGTGGCAGAGAACAAGACTGGGCCTAGTGTGGGCTTATGAAACATTGAACCCCACCCCAATTTCATAACACCCAAACACAAATACACACAAAACACACATATCCTAATTTTTCACAAACAGGTTAGACATTTCCTTATTTTTCCATCAACAAGAAACCAAATATTAAAATATATGAACTTTGGGGGCCATGTCTATTCAAACCACTACTATATACCAATAATGGCAAGCTTTATTATAGAAATGCTTTGTTATGTTTTGAACATACATTTGATAACACCTCAGATAAAATATCATTTCAGTGACTTATTAGGAAGGAGTAATGTTAATATATGATAAATAATTTTAAAATTTGTGTAATTCATAAAATGTAAGGTACACTATTACAGAGAAAGCAATAAAGAATAAAATACCTCAGAAGAGGACTGAAGTATGAAGTTTGCCTCCAAAATCAAAAGAATGAAAAACTGCAACTGAAGAGTTTAAGAAATACAGTAAAGTAACCACTGTGTGACTAAAGCTCAAATGTGAACAACTCTCATTACTGGAGATATGAGATACTAAGGAAGTGCTTATTTTAAAGGAAGTGCCCTGAGTAGAGATAGGACAGAAATAAAGAAATAAAAAAAGAAAGAGAGAAAGAAAGAAAGAAAGAAGGAAGGAAGGAAGGAAGGAAGGAAGGAAGGAAGGAAGGAAGGAAGGAAATAAAGAAAGAAAGAAAGAAAGAAAGAAAGAAAGAAAGAAAGAAAGAAAGAAAAAGAAAGAAAAAAGAGAGAAAGAAAGAAAGAGAAAAAATGGAACATTTCATGTTTCTTTTAAAGATATCTGCTTAAAAGAAATGCCAGAACAATGTTGGCACAAAGTGTGTAGGAATAACCTACCAATATCTGTTTTGACTGAAGGCTGACTAAACAAGATGGAACCCATACCTGATGCTTCTTGAGGAACCTAAAACTAGAGAGCCCAGGGATATAGGGTAAAACCAAGTGCTACTGTCTCAAAGGAAGGAAAAAGGAAGGAAAGGAGAGAATGAGGGAGGGAGGGAAGGAGGAAGAGGGGAATGAAGGAAGGAAGAAAGGAAGGAAGGAAGGAAATAAGGAAGGAAGGAAGAAAGAAAGAAAGGAAGGAGGGAAAGAAAGAAGAAAGGGAGGGAAGCGATAAAACTATTCAAAATGCTATACTTATACATCAGTGTATTGATCATCAGTCATCGGAAAAGTTTCATCCTACAGCAGATGCAAACAGATGTTGGGAATCAAATCTCTCCCCTCAGGGTTCAGCAAACTCCATGGATGAGAAGGCAGCAGGAGTGTAACAGATATAGGGAGGACACCAAGAAAACAAGATACTCTAAAAAACATGATCAATGCACATATGAAGGGAGAGAAACTGAGGCAGCATGCACAGGGCCTGAACAGGTCTGCACCAATTGGAGTCCTAGAGCTGTATTCTAAATTCAGAAGCAGAAATGATTTAATTTCCCCTGATTTTAATAAAACCTAAGTACAAAATTTGTAATTTACATTCTCAAAAAAAAAAAAGTATTGTGGATACATACATATGCATGTACTGGGTTGTGCTTGTGTGCATACAAATCGGATAATACATAGTTTTTTTGTAATATTTATTTTAAATCTCTCACACACCCATACACACACACACACACACACACACACACACACACACATGCGTGTGCGCACACATTACATATTGGAACCCTCTCAAAAACTTATTAATACCCTGTCATCATTTTCCCAGTTGTATGAGCCCTTAGGCCATTTAGAACGTATACCTTACTTTTAGGTTATAGGCTTATATTAGAAAGATAATGAGCAAAATCCCACTAAATGTCTTATAAAGTTTTTCTACATCGGACATGTTTCCAGGTGAAATAGTCCCAATTCACCCTTTCTCAAGCTTATCTTATTTAACAAAGTAGCCATTTTGTAAATTATTAATACAACATCCTCTTATAAAAATGCATTGCTTTTCCTCAATGCATTTGTTATTAAATCTGAGATAAGAATTAATACACAATTGTATTATTCACACACTGTGAATTTTACTGAAGAAAATAAATCCCATCATTTATTTACACTCTAGTGCTCAGAAGACAAAAATAGAAAGGTCTTTCAAAACTACATTCAGTGACTTTCAGCAAATCGACCCTCAAAGCCCCTGTGGGAGGATTTATACTGAACATCAGATCAGATTTTATTTTTCTCATGCTGATTAAATTTGGATAAGGTTAAAGACACATTTCTACTTAACAAAACCAGAAGAAAAACTCTTGTAATTAAGACATGAATTAATAGGTCCATTAAACAGATTGAGTTACATGGTCTCACAGCTGGTACAACTATCCATTGACTGTAGTTCTTTCTCCTTTGCTTCTTCTTTTTGACTTCATTATTGTTTGTTCCATAGGAACCTGTGATCTACATCACAATGAAATTGAGTCATTGGTACCTGAAAGCACCAGAATAACGAGAGAGAGAGAGAGAGAGAGAGAGAGAGAGAGAGAGAGAGAGAGAGAGAGGGAGAGAGAGGGAGAGAGAGGGGGGGAAGGGAGAGAGAGAGACCTGTTAGACAAGACTTCCCTACACATTTCTGTTGAGAATGAGAGTACAACTATTATTATAAACTGAACAAAATGGGAAAAAAAGGTTTTCAGAGAAGTATAGGTTTGTTCACGGTTCTTATTTTACTTTTTCAAGTAAACTAAAATATTAATGAAGAGAAGAACAATGGCTTTTGATTTAAATACTATTCTGTGTGTACATGTTACTTTAGAAATTTTCTAAATTTCTAGACAGTTATAATCACAGAACAGAGGATGTTTTAGGATTAGATAGACAGAGATAGATGATAGGTAGATAGATGATGATAGATAGATAGATGATAGATAGATAGAGATAAACGTTAGATAGATGCTCTCTCTCTTTCTCTCTCTTTTTCTGTGTGTCTGTGTGAGCCAATATACTCCAAATATAATCACACATTGGGTTCACTGTATATCATATTCTTATTTTATTTGTCGAAATGATTCTCTATATGAATGATTCTGTATATCATCATACATTAGCTTTGCAAAACACAGCATTTAAAGCACTTTCACATTAGCAGCATGCCTAGATGCCCCAGGTTTGCTTCTGCATTGTTCCCTTGAAGGAGGCTGGAAAGTCCCTCCTAGATGTGTCATGCTTCTCTTTCCATCTCCTGATAAGTCATTTTTTTCTAGACAACACTGTATAGTGATTACAGGACGAATGAGCTTAAATATCCTTCATTAATAGTCTACACTGACTGGCAAAGTGATCAACCCATCAAATAGTACATTCTTGTGGTTTGTGTAAAAGTTAGATGTGTAGAACTAATATTTAAATATTGCCATTTTAGCTGCTGTTTACTTGCTGATTTATTGAAATGATGTAAATGTCATTATTAAGCTGTGCAATACATCAAATTATTAATGCTGTGTGATCTTTGAAATGTGCTCTTCTTTAAAGTTTATCAACATTTGATGAGCAAACATATTGCTATCCATTCTTTGTGGATATTCTCAACTTAATCATAGATTTACTTTAGGCAATGTGGTAATAAAATTTTTAAGAACCATGATCTACCACTCTGTTCAGTACTGAAATTGAAGGCAAGTGGCTTGTGCTGATATAAATATGAAGATAGGGAAGTTAGGAAACAGACGGCTTTGATTTTCTGTCATTCCTTTGACTAACATTGGCATAGACTACACTTTCTTTCTAACTTTACTCTTTAAGGTCATAAAAGTAATCATGGGTTATGTCATCAGGTATCGTGTATTTGCCGCTACCTAACATTATTTCATTTATATTTTCATCTTATAAGCTTGTTTTCTTCAGTATGGGTTACTCTGAAACTGTCCTTACAAGAATGGGGAT
Source organism: Cricetomys ansorgei (assembly GCA_026225945.1). Classification (NCBI taxonomy): domain Eukaryota; kingdom Metazoa; phylum Chordata; class Mammalia; order Rodentia; family Nesomyidae; genus Cricetomys; species Cricetomys ansorgei. The sequence goes on from JAMJFZ010003624.1 coordinate 1,541,312, forward strand.
TTTTCTTCCTGTTTTAGTTGCAAATAATCTATTATAGCATGGGTTGTACAAATCAAGAATCAGGATTACTAAAGAGAAACAACATAAATAATCAGAAAGGTGCATTTGCAGAATAATAAACAATTATATAATTGTATAAAATTATTATTGAGTCTGACAAAGAACCCTATTTACAGAAGGCATTTTTTTATTTAATTCTCTTGGCCCAACTTATTTCTACAACATGAACATCCCTAATGTCTTGATGAATTCACCAAATATTTTTCAGCATTTTTATTGTCTTTCTGGGTTCATTTTTCATATACCTGGACTTTATCTCTCCCATTCCCGTGACAGATTACTTTATCTATTCCTTCCACCTGGGAATTGGTTGAGTAAAAAATGAGCAGCATTCAATTCCAGCTCACATATAGATGTTACATGTTAAATAAGTGCCTTGGCATGGTCTTATATTTGTGATAACTGGAGCAATGATATGATACCTCCATAAGCTGACATAACTACAGGTTATAACAGCTCTGAGTTTTCATTGCAAAAAAACAAAAAAATCAGAGGGCCACCAAAGGCAGAAGTAAATTGTGTGTCTCTGTGTGTGTGTGTGTGTGTGTGTGTGTGTAGGATATTTCTGTAAAGCTCTTGAAAGCGATATATTGAGGCAGGGCAGCCAGAGAGAATAGGAACCAAGTGAGAAGTGGCAAATGCTCACGGGCAAACTTCATTGATGTCATGATAGCAGTATAACAAGCAAAAGCATGTTCTCTTCAGATGCATTTTCTGTGCCAAATTTCAGATCAAATTAATATGTGACCTACTTATTCCTTAGTTCCTGATAACTTTTTATCTATACTAGGCCCAGTAAAAATAATATATACTCCAGATTTTTTTCCTGAAATGTAAAGGATTATGCCATTCATTTTGAGCCACATCTAACACATAATTAATACTAAATTGTGTCAAAGAACAATCAAAAGTATAAATTATACATACCATCCTATCAATTTATATAATAATAGTATTCAGATGACCTTAATCATCTCACTGTTTGGTATTTCTCAAGGCATATTGTATATTTTGATCTCCTAAGCGATAATAGCTAAAAGTTCAGATTTCCAGGCTGAAGAATGACTTAGTGTAAAGAATCATTCTTTACATGTATGTATCACTTGAGAGACTCTGGGTTTGATTGAATGACCATCATAACACACACACACACACACACACACACATACACACACACACACACACACACACACACACACATACACACACACACACACATACACAATGTCCATTGCATTTCTAATCTCATGCATGCTAGTGTTTGAAACAATGATCTAAAAATGGATAATGTTCTTGTCAATAATGATTTTAATAGATTCTTTCTATTCATGATTTTAATTTGATTTCACATATTAACACACACTCACAATCTTTCTCTAGTTCCTGGAAGATTATTGTAGTTATTCCACATGTTCCTGATCTGGACACAGTAGGACTTGGTGAAAGAGTAGCTTCATTTCCTTCCATTGTATTCAGTGGCAGTGATTTTCTAAATCTGTGGAAGCTGCTACCATTCAGTCCTTGAATGATAAAGCAAGATATTAAGTGAAGACACACAGAAATGCTTATTGAATTGTTTTCACTGGTCTGAGGAAGTAAAAAGAAAATTTGGCATTTGGAAAATAAATAGACTACTTCTTTTCCCACTGTAAAGAATGTAGTTAACAAAACAAAAGCCCTTGAATTGTTCCTGGGATATTTGCCTTTCGATAGTGTATCTGAATCTTGCTAGGTAAGACAAATGGCATTTCATTACATGGAGGTTTGACTAAGCACCAGTGAGAAATTGCCTGACAGTATGATATTCAAGAAGCCAGCATAGGGCTTTCTGAACATCATGTAATAAATTTTTTAAGAAACAAAAAATATTAACATCACATGAGGCACCAACACTGCTGATAGTTGTGTTTCTTCTTGACTATAAAAAATGTAGTATAATGTGCATTTCATTATATTAAAACATGCTGAGTGTCGTCAAGCCAGAACATCAGATCTTCACTGTATGCTAGTGAGAAACTGCAAACCAAGGAAGGGGATCAGATTGCATTAGCAGGAAACAGCACTTGGCAAAAAAATGTACATATGATGTATATGTGAAAAGAATTTAAATTCAAAATATACACATCTGGTTATACAGTATAATTATATAAGGGTATTTTCTCCTAAGAGAATCTAACGATGGCATGTATATGTAAATTTCAGGTACAACCTGAGCTCCGTTGGCTTCTTAAGTGGACACAAAGAGTAAAACGACTGAAAACAAATATATAACTAGTGATTACACTAGATTTCAGATCCTATTTGGGTCAGATGATAGCTGTATTTACTTCTCAGACTATAATTTTGCATTGCTGTATTAATGAGTCTCTTATAGCCCAGACTTGCTTCAAACTCACTATATTAGGGAGGGAGTGTGTGTGTGTGTGTGTGTGTGTGTGTGTGTGTGTGTGTGTTTTCTTGGCTTGTTTTGACATAGAATCTCAGTATGACTTGTATCACTGCTTGGGGTGAGTATAATAAATTGTAAGTAGTCGTGCCTAAGAGATTGATTTTTATTTCAAAATGGGAAAAAGGAATTGAATTAACATTAGAGAAAATGTAATATATTATTTCTTATCCCTTTGTCATTTTTAGATCTTATTCTGGAGTTTTGAAAGTCTGTCTGGTAAAGATTAATGCTTAACATAGTGACTTCTTTTTGAAAGAATTTGATTCTTAAACGAAATTAGCATTCTTGACAGGTACTGGTAACACCTATAGGATGTGGATAGGAGAATTAAAACAAACCAAAACAAAGAAATGGTTGAGCCTTAACCTAGTTTCAATGAAGACCAATCATAATTTCTGAACTTCCCTTAATTTGTAGACTTTTCAAGATCTGGGATAAAAATACATGGACCATCCCAGATTGAGGTTTAAGAAATTCCATTCTGCAGCAGAAACTAAACTGCATGTGCTGGCACCCACTGGATATCTTTGCAAAATGAAACATCAATGTTTTTGGAAATCACCTTTGTGTCTGTAGTTTGAGCTAATGCCTATATGTCTCTAGTCAATGAGCCCTTTGTTTCTCCTATAAAATATAACTGTCAAAATAGCTCATGTTAGATTATTTTTGTTTCATTAGTTTAATATATTTATTTATTTAGTTTAATATATGTGGTGCAATTTTGTTAGCTTAATGTATGATCATGATGCATATCTATAGAAAAACAGACATGAACATGGAGAAAGATACAGGATCTCTTATTCTAGTAAATGTAGGCAGGCTTCTCACATACTGCATTGTAGAACTGTCTGCAGCAACATCAGTGAATAAGTCCTGACTAAATACTTTCATTTTAATCATCTGTGCTTTTATGTGTCCTAAGGAAAACTGTTTTCCATTTATCTAAATAAATTTGAATGATTAATCTGCCTATGCTTTAAAATGTAGGAGTGGGCTGGATGTTCAGTTTAGTGGTTTAACATTTGCCAAGCACATAAAGCCATCTGAATTTATCCTTAGCATGGGAAAAAAACATATAATAAATCCTCAAGAGGAAATATAATCCATTAACAGAGATCTGATTCTATACATCTACATATCAGTGACCATTGGTAAATAGATGCTTTCTTAGTATCTCACGAATGTCTGAACCTGTTCTGAGGGCTCAGTTACAAACTTGCTCATTACTACAGTGAAGAGCTTATTATATAGAGTTTGAAAACTATAACATAAAATGTAAAGGAAATAAAGCGTTGATGTGTTCAAGATTTAGTGGTGACTGAGGGAAATTAGTGTGACAAATCAGAACAGTTGTCAGTAGAACTGGATATAAAAACCTAGTCGTGGCCATCACATAGACAAGAAAAGGAACACTGAAGATAATGTAATAAGAATGCAAAAATTTTTTGTTTGTATAAGTTACAGATATCAATCAAAAGTGTTTTTTCATATTAGGCTTCTCATAGGCATTTGCCTCATATGTCCCTTGGTATGTTCTATATATAGGACAAAATATAATCCATTGCATGGTGAATTCAACTAGGAACAAATATGCAAAAAAATAGTACTTGGGAAAATACCTACTAAATAGCTTTGTGTAGTGATGTTGACAGCTGTGAATGGAAGCATTCTCAGTCCTCAAACATTACCATCAAAAGCCTTCTTTATTGCCACCTAGAAAGTCTCACTTGCTTTGTATAAAAACTATTTGTTTGAATGGTAATTGACTCCCTTAGGATTCAATATCCTGTGAGTCTATGCTAAGTTCACTCAGAAAGATGTCTTTTAAAAAGTAATTTGTTAAACAACAACAACAAAATTAAGCATTTGTTTAATGTACTTGTTATCTACTTATGTTCTGGGTACTTGTATGTCATTCAAGTTTGTTACAGATATAATTTGAAAACTGAAATTTTCATTTTGCGAAACTCTGAAGATTGAATCAGGAGACTCAGGAATATTAGGCCAGTTCCTACTACCAGGAAACTTAAAATGCTTAGCATGTATATGATATATATATAGATAGATATAGATATATAGATATAGATAGATAGATATTCTCCATAATGACTTAAAAGAAAGGAAAGAAAGAAATAAAACAGACTAGAACAAATATCCAAAAATGCACTTATTTTTGTGTCCATGCATATGTCTATCAAAAGCCAGTGGAATCATTTCTGCACTTTTGAATGAGCTTAACTCCATTTACATTAAATAGTCATCAACAATGTTAAATGTGGAATACCTGAATGAATTATATAACTAATACATGTCTTTAGTAAACTATGATTTCATTATTTTTACAGCTAATCAATATTTTTGAAAATCAAATATGGCTTGACATACAAATGTATGTACTTAAAGTTGGAATTAATAAAATGTGTGCTAAGACAGATTCTCCAGATGGTAACATTCATATATTTGTCTCCTCTCCATAGATAACTTGAAATATTAAAAGACAAAATATATTTTTACTATTTTTTATCTCTATCAGGCAGAGGTATGTTGCATTGTATAATAGCAGGCTTTTAATATAACTATTACGGATTCAATTAATTTTGTGATCTATATTCACACATCTGTGAGACAAGGGAAGAAATCTGATCTAGTTACAAGCTGAGCTCTAATTATTATACAGAAGTGGGTGTGCATACTCGGATGCTCTTTCACCCCTTGGAAAAGTGTTTTGAAAACAATTGTTAAGTCTATTTCAGGTAGTATCACTGCAGGAATACAAATTCCACTTGAACAACATAAACAAAATATGATTGCAGTTTTTTCACTCCCAATAGCTACTCTTCTGATTTAGAAATGAAACTCACTTAGAAGCATGGTCCACATTTTTTAAATAACCCCAGATTGTTGCCTTAGTGCATTTCGACTGCTAGAGAAGAGACATATGAATAGCAGAAATTTATTTTTCAGGGTTGGGAGGAAGGGGATGAAGTTCAAGACACATGTGTGTTTAATGTCTGATAAGGGTCGACTTCCTACCAACAGCTGTTTTTCAATTTAACCATATATGAGAAAGGGGTCAGCGGGTTTCTGTGTAAACCCATTTATAAACATTCTAATGTCATTAATAGTAGGTCCTTTCTCACAGCTTAATGGCCTTCCAAAGCATTCCTAAGACTACAACTGCCTTGGGGTAAAAATTCCCAACATGTTTATTGAGGAATATAAACAATTTTTGTTTTTCTTTTTGTTTTTTCTTTTTTAGTTTTTATTTGAGTATACAAATTATACACAATCATGGTTTCATCCTCTGTGTGTGTGTGTGTGTGTGTGTGTGTGTGTGTGTGTGTGTGTGTTTTGGAAACAGTTACCCCATAACATTTTACGCTCCACCTAATCACCACTGTTTTTTTTTTTTCTTTTCCCAGTAAGTCCTATATCCGTTGTCAAATCTTTTCATTATTCATCTCTCTCTCTCTATCTATCTATCTATCTATCTATCTATTTATTTTATGATACAGTGGGTTAAGCTGGACTAGTTAGAGGAGCATGGGTGATGGCATCCCACTCATTGCTAGATCACTAAAAGGAAATGTCTCTCCCATAAAAATAGCCATTAATTGTTGACGATGCTAAGCATCCTGAGGAGCTATTTGACAAAGTTCCAATGCTCGGACTACCTGGACTAACCCTTCACGGCCCTTAATGGAAATTTGCTACACATCTTTCTCTTGTATATATTCTTTACTGTTACAGGCCTCTCACTGAAATCTAGAGCAGGGATAATATAACAAAAGCTGCAATAAAAAAAAAGAAACTAATTGTAACTCCCTGATAAAATAGCTATTCAGAAAATCGAGACGTCCATGGAACCTATTACTTAGGCACACATTTATATTATTAATAAATGATATTAGTAAGCATAAGACACAGTATCTGCAAAAATTATTAGTAAGAAAATCCTAGGGAAATTTTAGAAGCCAACAAATTGTAAGTCAAGGAATCAGTTTGAGCAGGACGAGATTTTGATCATATAGTTAATGACAGACCTTGGTATATTCCTAAAGACAAAGTGAGCAGTTTTAGGAGCCCTAATCACCCTCCAGCCTTTACAGGATTGTAATATAGATAGGAATTGTATTGAGACAAGAGTTTGTGACTGAGATACAGTTCACTTGACTCAGTGAACTGCTTACCTTTCTGAAAGGACTTATTAGATCAGGACTTTTCTGATATTTCAGAAAGACAAAATGCAGACTACCTTTGCTTAAACCAAAGACTGTACAGTATTTCAAGGATTAAAGGAAAGGATGATGGTCTTATGTTAAACATTAAAGAAGAACAAGGCTCTGAGAGATTGACTCTCTGTAAAAAGGTAAGTTTGATGTAACAGGTAGTAGGAAATAACTTCTGATCTATTAACTCTATGCCATACTCAAACATATTAAAATTCAAATAGAGTCATCCTGTCTGGCATTTCTATAACTGAAGTCCTTATGACATCAATCTTAAGGAATTTTTATTTCTCAGGAAATTTGCTATTTGCTCACTTTGTCTCTTTAATCTTGTGTAATCAAGAAAGACTTTGGAAAAATTATATTCTAAACAGCTAAGTAATCAATGGTCAAAGTATTTGATGAAGTGATTTTGTGTATAAATAAAGCCTCAGAGAGACATAGGTTGTCAGAGTAGATAAAGAAATACTGAGGCGCGCTTCCTCTCTGTCCGTCTCTCATAAAAGGAAACTAAGCTGTGTCCTGCATCTGATTCTTACCTAGCTGCTCTTGTATCCGCCTGCTTCAAGTCCTGCCCTCAACAGGGATCCCAGCAAATGGTTATCCTTGGAGAAGGTTGAACTTCTCATGACTAAAGGTATAATTACTCTTACCACACCATATACATACTATTTAATAAAATAGTGTTGTTGTTGTTGTTGCTGTTATTGTTGTTTAAGTCAAAGTCCAGTTTCTCTGCAGGTGGAACTGAAGGACATCAGATCTACATTTCCAATCTTTTATGAAAAGTGACTTCAGATCTTTCAGGTTTCCATTAAATGTTATTAAACATGGCCAGACAATGCATACCCTTAGCAACTTCACTGTAGCAAATAAAGAAAGAGGCTATCAGCCACTGTTTACTGTCTGTGGACTATTGTTATAGTTGGGAAAAATTACTACAATGGAGAATTATACAAGTTATTTAAATGATGATTAAGTTTGAAATTATCCACTTGAGAGAACTATTACAAATATTTGGTGTGTTCTCTTGGTACACATTGAGAAAAAAACCATCGGTGCAGTATTTTATCTTGGGATTTACATATTTAATCAAAAATAAATTTTACATAAAAAATTGAGAAATACAGGAATAAGTATAAAAAGTGACTGCAGATTCCAGACTGATGTGAACTGAAGTCCTCTGAAGAATATGCTCTGAGGGTGAAGATCCTGTGATGGACCTAACATATCATAATTGTGGAAAGGTGGAATGGTGTAGGTTACTACCAAATTTGTGTTTGTGGTAACATCCTGTGGCCATGATGTGAAATTGGAAATATGCGTTGTACTGTTAAACTTAGTGGAGGGTTAGTAGCTTCCATCAAGTCTATAGATATGATTGATATAAATCTGAGATCTGTACAAGAGATTCCTTTTATGGAAATAGCTCACCTACCTGGGTTCCTCCAGGGACTCTAGTAGATCGACTGATTTATTTCTTCTTCTTAGCATGTACTACAGTTGAACATGTCATGTAGGGTAACACAAATCCGGTCTCTCAGGACCTGGGAACTCATATTTAGCTCAGTATAACTGATCTCTTACTCTCTTTGGACCAAGAATTATCTTTTATATTGACATGAGCTAATCAATATTTAATCTTTGTCATAATTCTGTGTTCTAGACAACAAAACATAAATAAAATCCACTGGAAAAATGACAGAATAAGGGTGCTAAGATAGTGAAAGTATTACACAAGCTTTACGTGAACTGAACAGATGAGGATGTTCTTCTATGTGAGAGCACATTTATTGGTAAAAGTCTGTAACATGTACAACTTAAGAAAACAAATCCCATACAGAACAATAAAGTGAGAAACAATGACGTAACACAGAAAAAAGTGTTAAAAGGAATTCAGACTAGGTATGCTGCAATCATTGCATTATAAATCCTATTGTAACAATTTAAAATTTTCATACACACTATACAATTTCAAGAATAACATTGGAAGCATTGTTCAAAGTATATTTTAAATGATTCTATACTACATTACTGAAAGAAAAAGCCAATGAGTTGTTTACCTGTAATTTTCACGTTTGAGAGGCAGAGCAGAAATATTTGGATGTCAAGATTAGTCTTAGCTGTAGAGCAGCTTCAAGGATAACCTGTTTTACATAAGATCTTACAATAATAACAATAAGAGTTTTTAAAATCCACTGAGTTGTGAAGAACTACAAAATATTTTTAAAAAAACATATTGACAGTGTGAAATGTAACAGTGTTACAAGGGCTCTACTCTGGAATATACTTGGATCTTAATTAAAACAATTGCAACAAGGCTGCCAAAGAATGCAGATGGTAGTCCATTTATTATAAAGTAGAACATGTTGTAAATGCATGGCAGTTGACGATAACTATAGGCACTCACTGCATAACCTACATTTGAAGCAAACATTTTACTATTTCTAAGGCCTCTAGTACAAAAAGCTTTTTCTGAGAGATTTTGTTCTATTCAGAAGATTGATGATCTAATGGGCATTGACTCTTCTCAGAGGAAGAAACAGTATGTTTGTATTATTGACTAGAAAGATTTCTGCTATGTAGTGGTCTTATAAGGGTTGTAGCTCCTGAGTCAGGTTTAGATAGCTATTCATAGTTGTCTTCCAGGTACAGCAGGAGAGCATGACTCTTTAAACTGCCAGAGATATGACTTGGGCCACCTTATTTTCAAACAACTGTAGTACTGTGAAGACCTTGGTTTCACAGGTTGTTGATTGTGAATGGAGGCCAAATCCTGAATGTACCCCATTTCAGCTGATATCTAGCTAGCTGTGTAATGTCACTACAGTTGGAAAGAGTATTTATACTGTAAATGTGTAGTCATAGAAAAATTTCCTGAGGAAGAGAAATGGGAAACAAGATAATGAATGCAACTGAGATTTTTGCTTTGTCCTAGTTTTTTCTAAGCCTCTTTTTTCCTTTTGGCTCCTTCTTAGTCCTTATCTTAAACTTTTAATACTTGTTTGCAATAAGGTCACACTATGTAGACTTGACTGGCCTGGAACTCGCTGTATAGATGAAGCTTGCTTGGAACTAATAGAAATACACCTGCTACTAGGTTTACAGGTGTGCACCAATAGCCTGGGCTGTTTTCCTGATCTTCTAGGATCCCTGTTTTTCAGGTGGCCATTGACTTTAATACCTCTTTCGTTATTTGTGCATATATGAGTTGGTTTAGCTAAAAGGAAATTGCAGATATTGAACCAGGAGACCAAGAATGAGGAGACTTTCAAAAAGAGAAGGAATACAAGGTTTGGAGAAAAAGGTTCTACAAAACTCAGGGATTTCCTATTCATTGTCTCTCTGAGCTTTTAAATCACTGAACCCTGGGAATACAGCTTAGAGACAGGGAAGCTTTCTCCATTTTCCTCAGGATAACTATGAACAAATCTTTTTCCATCTTTCCATAGAAAGAGAGACAGAGAAACATAGGAGAGAGAGAGAGACAGAGAGTCATACATTTAGAAAGTAGACACAGAGAGAGACATTAGAAAGGTAGAGAGAGATACAGACAGAGAGACAGAGAGATAGATAGAGACATAGAGAAAGACAAAAAGACAGAGAGACAGAGATAGAAACAGGAATGGTAGAATATGAAGTTCAGAATTATCATTTGCTACTCATATATTACAGTATAGTGACTACAATTTCAACACACACACACACACACCCAGTGATGAATATCCTCTATTAGATATGTAGATGAAGTATGGAGAATTACATAAACTTACAATGCACTTATACAAGTTTTAAACAGAGATGTGAGTGAGGAAATACTGACTTCTGTTACCTTGCTTCTGTTAGTCAACTTGCTATATCTAACTAGTTCAAACACATTTTATTAAGAAAATTACTGAGCTCTTAAGGTTATCGCAGAAGTCACTGTTGGGCTAGATTATGTCCAGTCAACTATGCAATTATGGGTAGAGTAGCAATGTAAAAGGACTTTATGCAAAGCATTCAATTATATTTAAAGGCCAAGACAAATTGTTATACTTGCAATGGGAAATTCACTTAAATTGTTATACTATATCATTAAATACTGTCTGTCTTTTTGAACAATTAGAAATTATTGATTTATATATTTTACAATGAATTTCCTTTATTAAAACCATAGAATAGGCAGGAAAAAGTCAACAAATCATTACTAGAAAGTTTAGTAAGAGTTAACAAAGTCCCTTTTATCACATTCCAGATTAAACAATAAGCAGCAAGCAGAAAAGTTATGTCACTTCAGCAGTAAAGGCCATTAAGAGAAAATTATTTCCTTTGGTCTCTGAGGGAAGAGAACAGCCCAAGGAGGGCAGAATCACCTTCAGCATGTCATGCTAAAGAGTTAAGAGGAATAATTATCCATTTAGTGAGATAACATATTGTTCCTTCTCATTATCAGACCCACCCTCACTCTCACTGATGCTGCTTCAGAGCTACCGTGAGATCTTGTTTTAACTGTTCTCTTTTGGCCAATACAAAAGGAACTCCATGATTTGGTTATTTTAGTTATTATTATTTGTGTAGTGTTTTGTGGGCATTTTCCTTTATTTGGGCATTCTCTCTCTCTCTCTCTCTCTCTCTCTCTCTCTCTCTGTATGTAAATTTTTTTCTGTTTTTATTTCTTGTTTTGTTTTTGTTTTTAGAGATTTTTGTTGACGCTTTGAGAGAGATAGAGACAGAGAGAGAGAGAACATAAAGAGAGAGAGAACATGAAGTTGGGTGGATAAGGTGGTGGGGAGATACTGAGAGTAAGACAATTGTGGTCAAAATATATGAAATGTTTCACACACAAAAAGAAAGATACAATTTTTTCTTTGTCTTCTCTTGTCTCGTTCTTTTTTATGCTTGTCAGAGCCTAAAATGTTTTTTCTAGCACTTGGGTTTTAGAATTTTTCATAAATCCAAGTAGTTGAGAATATTAATATCTCAGGTGGGTTCAATAAGAACAGAGACAATTCTCTGAGGTACAAAACTTCAATGGCCTAGGCAAAGGGTCTGCTTATTTTATGGATGAATTCCAGGTAATTTATTGTGGAAAGGCACTACTCAAAGATGTGATGATCTTAGTAACTTAATGAATAGAACTTCCTCAGTACAGCAACCCCTCAACTTTAGGCTGGCTGGCTTGATACTGTATTATGGGCAAGGACAAGACCCCAGGCAAGGTATTTCCTGTCCAGCCAGTGCTTAGGCTGGAGGGGGAGACCATGGGATGTTCCTCCATTAGTAATAATGCTATCAAATGCTTTCAACATAAAGATCTCAGTGAAGAAAGTCAAATCTGAACAAGTGCTCCATTCATGGGTAATTGAATAAACAATTGCCTGTATTCCAAACTAGCATTCTTTCTACATTCAGAAAACTGTAGACCTTCTACACCCTAAGAGCTGGTTCAAAATAGCTAAAGAAGGTGACCTAATGGCAGCAGCTCTAGCTGCCAGATACAACAGCTATTTAAGATTCAAATTACTACACAGAAGTTCATGTAGCTTTACAGTATTTGAGAGTAAGTTTATATCTAGCCCACAGAAATCCTTTTTGTTACCATAAGTCCATTTGTTTATACTTTTACATAGTGCATCCTCATAGCATTGTTCAAATTTAATTTAAGCTTTCTTCTATTGTTGAGAAGAATGTAGGATCAATTTTTATATGGGTCTACCCCAGTGATGTGTAATACATATTCACTCTGTTCTGCGATGCCATTATGATTTTCTACTTCACTTTTTATAGATTATGTTGATGAGCTACCTCCATTCATCTGTTTATTCATTTTAGCTCTGTTTTAGAAACCTGTGCCTACTTCTAGGGTCACTAAATTCTCTCTTACTTTCTTTTTATTGTTGTTGTTCTTCTTCTATGATAATTATTATGATATCATCATGTCAAATGGATATATGCAAATAATTTGGGGAGGTGGTATGTAGGGGAAATGGTTTATAAAAGTGGGTAGATTTACTTCAAGAACATAAAACGTTTCCTATGAATTGATCTATACTTACAATGTTTCTTGTTCTGCCTGGAGGAGAGCACAAAATTTGTCCAGCTTATTAATGATAATATGAACTTGAAAGATGATGTTTTTCTGTATATATATGTTATTACTTCTTGCTAATGTATGACAGAACTACATCAACACCTCTGAGCTGGGATGATCACTCTGGAGAATTCAAACTTTCTGAAGGTACTATTTTTCTAAAAGTATAAATAACCAATGGATTGTATAGCAAGGCTAACGGATGAATAATGGGGTTAGAAAGAGATCTTCACCAGTAATGAGAGCATACATTCAAGAAATGCAGACTTTTAGAAGTGAGTACTTCAGAGCCTCTCTGGGTTCTATGTAGAGTTTAATTTGACATCGTTATCTTTTATTCAAGCATGGTGTTACTTTGATATGGTTTGCTAGGCTTATAATCAGACAAATTGTAGTGCTAAAATGGACAGTTATTATTCCCTCCTTTATTGAAAAATTTCCATCTGTTCATTTATTTCCCACTTACACAGCATGCCTTCCACAAATTCTTAATAATTCTAGACTAATTTTTTCCACTTTTAATAAAATTAGCATTCCATTACTCCCTTGCAACTCAAATATCCAAGCCTTTTAAGAATGAGCACAACATCTATTTATCTTTCTACTTAATTCAGTCCTCATAGGCTTCATAACTGTAACTTCTTTGGAAATTTAATGAGGGTAATGGCATGAACATAAGTGAATTGAACTGCTTTTTTTGGCATGAATCCCCCATGTAAGATTTCTTTTTTTTTTTTCTTCTTTAACTTTCAACCACTTAAATTCTTTTGGAAAGAAGTACCTTCATGAAATGTTTTATGTCTTTGAGGCCATTTCATTGTTTCCCATTGGCTAAAAAGATCTCAGAATCACATGGTTGTTTTAGAGTATCATTAATTATCCATAAATCCTTGGTTTTTAAGCCACAAAATATTTTAGCTGTTCTTGCCCTTGAAAATTGAAATGCCAAATTATACTACTGGAGCGATAGAAAACAGCAAATTTCACATGTAGTAGACTGAATTTCAAACTAAGTCTGGGTTGTAAAGTTATTATTGTCCTTGGTCTCTTGAATCCTTGTTGATTACATACATGCCAGCTTCATCATTCAGACACTTTAACAAATCAGCGAAGTTATGCTCCTAAAATAACTATGAGAGAGCTATTTTCATGGGTATGTATCTTGAGAACATGAAAATTTGTTCCTAGGTAAGTAACTCATTGGTTAAGCTGCTTGTTCAAAGTTACAGGCCTGGACATTAATGAAACTGAGTTGTGAAACCAATGTGCTTTAAAATAGATGCTATACTAATGATTAAAAGGCTTGGATACTTTTATTTATTTATTGTTTTCCTTGCCTGTTCTGGTTGAATACCTATCTGTTAGTTTTTCTGGATGTTCATTGTCCTTTATTTTCTGGATCTCCTCATTTTCTTATTCATTGTGCTTCAAATCCAATACAAATGGTATATTTTTTTCTTTCCTTTCCTTTCCTTTCCCTTACTTTCCTTTCCCCTACTTTTCTTATCTTTTCTTTTTCTTTTATATCAGTTTCATACTGGTTTTGTATTGTTTTTTTTCCTTTCAGTGAACTGAATTTGACCACGTAAAAAGCTCGATTAAATCATTGTTTTCTAGAGTTGCACCTACATGGAATAACCTACATGGGTAGAAATAAGAACATCAATTTGTTTCATTTTATTCCCAAATTGAATCCTCTAGGGAATGCTTTAGAGTTGCTACTCAATATTTATAATGCTGATATCTCATCTATTTCCTCTCAGCCGTATGTATTTATGCATTCCTATGTATATACATAAATTCAGGCATACATACATGCCTATGCACAATCTGCCATAGAAAAAGCATCTTGATACACAATAAAAAAAAAAGATACAGACTCTGAAGAGCATAGTCCTATTAGGTCATGTGCAATGTTTTTATACACGAGATATGCATTCATTTTGATTTTTGTTTTTCTGAGTTTCATCTTATTTAAACATATACAATAATTATGGTTAATAAAACACATATAAATATATGTTTATTTAAGTGTACACCAGTACCAGACAATAAAATAGAAGGAGCTAATGAAAGCTATACAGTGATTGCTATAGGAGACATGAGTGTAGTTACAGTGTCAGTACCTTTGTCTAGTGTATTTGAGTCCCCAAGGTAATCCTAAACCTGAACATAAATAAATAAATAAATAAATAAATAAATAAACAAACAAACAAATAAAAGATCACACACACACACACCATGTCTTTTGAACTATGTGAGTTTTCCTGGGGAGATATGAACAAATTATTCACCTTATATAGGTACCAGAGACAGACAAATAGACAAAAAATAAATTTATCTGAATCTAGTTTAATGAAATAGTGGGTTTATTGCTCTTACATGTTACAACAGTATGGGTGGCTCAAAGTCGGCTCCATCATTCAAAAGCATATCCCGGTCTGGTGATCACTCACAAAATTACAGGAACTCCCTGTTAAATTTCCAGTCAGTCCAGCCAAACAGAATATCCTCTCCCCAGAATCTGGTACTGTTTATATAAATTTGACAAGAGCCTTTTGAATTTTTAAGTTAAAGAAGTTTCACTAAAATTCTGAGTTTTGCTTTCTCCCTGAGTGTTTTGAACCTCCTACTTCATTATAAGTGGGAACCTTTTGATTTGGAAAAAAAATCACTACACAACAAATATGCACAATGAATATACATACACCCATAAAAATTAGTCATTATTTAAACTTGGACAATTTTCACTTTCTTTAGTTTTGGTAAGAGATAAGAGAAAATACAGTACATAAAAAAAGTGTATTCCTGTAGAAAGGTCAATGTTTTGGATGACATAAAAATAAAATATTAATACTAATCATCAACACAGTAGACATATACCAATGTCTCTGAGATCTATGAAAACAGTAACCATAGTATGCATTTAGCACTGCCTTCTATGATGGCCATCACTGGCTTAAAGTTTTTAAAGCAACAATTGAGTATTCATTTGTTTTACAAATAGAGTACATTGTAGAAACAAACAGAATAAACAGATGCTTTCATACAGTGGGATTTCTTTCCTTTCAGTAAAACTTATGTTTTGAGGTTTAGATAATGGAGACCCATGACTCACCAAGATCTGGGAAATTCTTCATGTCTGATAACAATGAATTACTCTCAAGTGTTCTTTCAAATCATTTCACTGGAATACATTGACAGGATTAATCCTTTTTATTTTCAACTGTCCATTTCTGTGTAGATTCCTACAGTCTAAAACCACTCAGTTGTTTTTGTTTTTATTTTGTCCACGTTACAGAAAGCAACCCTTATAGCTTCACACAGAATAAAATATTGAAATACACAGTAATACATATATAGTACAGAAGCTTTATTTTAAAAGACTTAGAGAAAGAAAACTGACATATAGAAAATATCTTCAAATTTCATGTACTTATGGACAAAAGCTTTGGTTTTTCAAAATGTAAAGGTCTAAGCAGAACACTTCTTAACATATTATAGGAGATTGAGAAGTATAAGTGTTTGATTACGTAGATTGAATGCTGTTCAATCAGGGGTTGTATTTACTTCTGCAGTGGCTAGCACCCTGACTAATCACAACCCATGCCATTTGTAAATTGTCACCAGGTTGAACCTTGTATACTTCGAAGTGTGAAGAGACTCTTCCCAAGGAATCTTCCATTCAGAAATTGCAGCCCTATATTCTGAACAGGGCTCATCAGACAAAATGATTAGTCATTTTGCTTTTCATGGGTGTTATGGGGACAGAGGGCAGTCACAAACAGGTTACAGGAGATAGAATGGTTCAAATATACCAAAACACATCACCTTGGTTTTTCTCAGCATATGCAAGTGTGCTTTGAATTTTATACGTAGAGGAGTGCATGAATTTAGGTTTGGCTAATAAATTGTGAAGATACACTGATAGAAGAACATTTTAAAAAAGAAAGCTACAAACAAACATCAGATTTTCTTCACTAGGCTGGTTTCTAACATTCTCCTCTCAAAGGATATTTATTGATGGCTCGAATAAGGAATCTTCTTTTTCTTCTAGAATATATCTTAGAGGTTTCAAGAATGATTTTTTTTTTTCATACTTAGTTAGATTTTTCTCTGAGAACTTACATAAGCCCTCTCTCAACACACTTGAATTTTCAGTCTGGTCCTTGGCTAAACTTGTGACTCTGGCAACAAACTCAATGTAAAACTGAGAGCGTAGGCCTGGGAATAGTTTGAAGAATGATTTTTAAAATGCTTTTACAGGCTATGTGACTATGGGTGAGTGATCCATTAATCTGGATTTTAACTCTTTCATTTTAATATATTTTCTATGAAAATCAAATATATGTGAAGTTCCTAAAACATGGCAGACTTTATAAATGAAAACTTTTATGGTCATTGATTGCTGCTCTAAACTTAAAAATTCATTTTCCTAATTAATATTAATTCTCAATAGAGTTATTGAACCATTGTTTTAGTGAATTCTATTTGTATCCCCTTATTTTTCACAAAGCAGCAATCTCTTCAATTCACATATAACACTTTACTTGGAATAAGACTCACTGCCATGATTGTACAAATTCACAAATACTAATGTTTTGTTATATATTTTGTTATTTTACTAGTTTTATTTTTGTGTGAATATAATAGTAACTTTTCTTCCTTCCTTTCCTAACCTAAACCCTCTCATATACCCCTCTCTATTCTGCTTCAAAACCATAACCTCTTTTTTTTTTGCTGTTATTGCAAACACACACACACACACACACACTCACACACACACACACACACTCATTCCTGGATATAATCTGCTCAGTCTGTAAACTCTTACTTGTATGTATGTTTTCAGAACTAAGAAAAACATATGAGGCCTCAACCCTACACAAAGAAATATAGCAAACTGAGGAAGACTGGGAGTGGGAGAGCTTATCTTTCCCAGAGGAAAGTACACCAATTGGTTGTACAGTGCCAAACAGCTCTTAAATTTATTTTTTCGGGTGTATTAGAACTGCATCTGTGTCATTAGCTCCCACCTAACTCTTCCCATGTTCTCCTTTCCAAAATTCATTGTCATAAATGTATATGTATATATTTATATATAACATGCTGGGTCATTTTTAGCACTGCTTTTCTGTACAGAGGTTCAAGGGATGATCACTTGGGATTAGTTATTTTCATGTAAGGGTAGGACCTTGTGGAATTTCCTGTACCCTGGTTGTGCCATTATGCATGATCAGACGTCAATATTGAGATTTCATGGTGGCACTGACTGTCTTGTCTAGGGGATACTGCCTAGGAGAAGGCATCTGGGAGCTCTCCTCTTCCGTTTTTTCTACCTTGCCTTCTTCGATTCTTTCTGAAGCTTAAGAATAGGGTTTGAATTTCTGATATATCAGCTGGGTTTATCACCTCACAGTCACTAACAGTAATAGTTTTCAAACTCAAAACATAAACTAGTTAATTTAAAATTTTAGTCAAAGTAAACAGTCATCCATAGAAATAAAATATCACTCCACTTTATGAGACAGGATGTCACTGTTGAAATTTTTTTCCTAGTAGAATTTTGTAGCAATCCTTCAGCTCTCAACATGACGTCATGAGTCATTAAAAAAATTTGTTGGCATAAGACATTCAGTGGTCAGCAATGCAACGACCCTTCTGTTTCACTTTTGAAAATAATTCACTTTTGGCTGTGAGCTATTTTTTTGTGACAAAGCTTCTTATGTTCAACCCATTGCCTGTGCTTAGAAGAATCATTTATAGCTGTGACTATATTAAAGTCACACAGTTGCTGACAGTATAATGTCAGCTCTTGAGCCACTAACTCCTCCCATTGCTCATTATTCAAATTTTAAACTTGAAACAATCATTTATCTTAATTTATCAGCAAAAGCTTCTTTTTTTATTCCATTACACATTTAAAAGTGAAAACAGTTACTTTGATTTAAGTACATCATGTCTTTAAAAATCACAGTTCAGGAATACATTAATGTTAATACAGCAATGACTCATTGGAAAACAGCTTAGAACCCCACCCCATCCATCAAAAGAGAAGTGAAGCTTCTAACCTTACATCCTCCACTGAACAGTGTGTTCATAGAAACTTGGTAGCTTCATTGTTTTAAGGTCTTTTTTTTTTCATTTTTGTCTATGTGTGTGTGTGTGTGTGTGTGTGTGTGTGTGTGTGCTAAATTAATTTTCGGGCTCTTATTGAGAGTCCATCATTAAATTTTCCAATGCTCTTTATTAATCACAAACCATGTCAAATCTCAGGGAACTCTATACCCGGACAGCTAGGCAGAGTCTTCATCTTTCTTGCCCAAAAGACAACCTCTTACCTCCTGCCTTAGCCCTTTTGACTTTTTCCCCAGCCCCTCTATCTTTTAGGCCTTCATTACAACACAATGATACTAGGCTGGGGGTAATCAGAGTCTTTGCTCCTGATCTCCTCGTGACTTGCTCATGACCTGCTCATGACCTGCTTGTCACTGGTCACCTTCAATTGTCTATCTGTTCAGATCTCAAGGCTAGCACAAGGGTGTGACTAGGTAGGAAGTGAGGCCTGTACTGCTGCAAGGCATCTGGCTTCCCAGCTACAAGGTATCAAAACCAAAACAGCACACAATAGTAAAATATCCCATAACATCTGTGTGTGTGTGTGTGTGTGTGTGTGTGTATGTGTGTGTGTGTCCACAAAAGTGCAAGGTCTCCAAAGGCCAGAAGCACGCATCAGATCTGCTGGAGCTGGAGTTAGGCAGTTGGTAGATGCCTGGTGTGGATACTGGGAACTAAACTCATGTCCTCTGAAAAAAACAGAATATTCTTTACACCTGAGCAATATCTCCATCTCTAGTTCAATTTTTTAAGTGCGGTTTTCGTATATCATGCATTAAGTTCATGTTCCATGTGATCTTCGTAGTCATTCTAGCTCCAGGTTACCTTAAAGTGCCACAAGAAGATCATGTGGTACATCCAGGGAATTATTCTTTTGTTGGGGTCTACTTTTCTCTATAATTTTGTATGCAATTCTGTCTGACGTTTGTGGTTTCTGTTTCTGCTTTGTTACACGTTTGGAATCCTGGTTATGCTTTCTCTGTATCAGAATGATGTTCTTCGCTTCTGTATTGGTTATTTGTCAGTATTAGATAATGAGCTCCTTCAGTGAGTTAATAACTTTTTACTATTGATGTTTACACACTTTTATTTAATTTATTTTTTAGATAAGTTTATTTTATTTTGTGGATAAGTATTTTACCTGTGTATTGTATATGTGGATGCCGTGTATACCTGGTACAGTGTAAGTTGGAAATGGGCAGTGGAACTGAGGTTGCAGGCTCTTGTGAACTTCTGTGAGCTAGGAACTGAACTCCGGCCATCTGCAAGAGCTGTAAGTTTTTTTAATTCTGAGCCATCTCTCCAGCCCTTGCCTTTTATATTTTCTTTGGTTAATTGTATTATTTGAGATTACAATGTAATAACATACTTTTCCCTTTCCCTTTCTTCCCTTCCCCACTCCAAGACCTTCCATATCCCCCTTTTGTTTTCTATCAGTTCATGACATTTTTTGCTAATTATTGTTACATACACACATGTATATGTATATATATATATATGTATTCTTAAATACATATGTACAGCCTGCTCAATCTGTATAATATTACTTTATTATGCTTTCAGGGATGACCATTTCTTATTGGATAATCAACTGTGTGCTTCTTCCTGAGAGTTTCTCCTACTCTCAGCATTTGTTATATCCCTGCAGTTCTTCCTGCATGGTTAGTGGCTCCTGGGCTCCCCTAACCTCAGTCCACATTAGCATGTCCATTGTTTCAACTTGTTTAAACTTTAGATATAAGCAATCTGCCTATCTGAAACTAGAATGGTAGATAACAGATTGCAAAAAGTATTTGTGGTATATAGAAACAACAATGAAAGAAGATAATTTTAATAGCAATTTTGAGAAATTTGGAAAAAAAGACAACACATGCGTGCGCGCACACACACACACATACACACATACAGAGAGAGAGAGAGAGAGAGATACAAATAAGCAGTCTCAGAAGTGTATGTGGGCAGTTCACACTGACAAGTACAAGTTTTTCTACAATCTAGGTAAATTAAACATAAACAAAAACTATATCTTGCTTCCTATTGTCTGATGATAGATAAGCAGGTGGATAAATCTGTTTTGCAATTCATTGCTAGTGTAATCTTTACTATGGAAGATACTTCACTCATTTGGGGGTTTCCTGCCATCTCAGCTAAGAGAAAAACCTTCACTTTTGGCAAATGGTACCTTAGAAATAAGAATGAGGGAGTGAGTATATATGGCAATATTGTTTTAAGGTGTAGGAATCAATAAAGAATTTGACTACTAATGCTTAATAGAAGACACATTCTGCAAACTATATTATAGTCAATCATTAATCATTGTATACCTGTTAAGAGTAGGGAACTTAAGTTTTACTAAGGAGTTTAAACCTTTCCTAACTACGGTTAAGCAAGAAAAACATATGTACACATAATGTCATAGTATTAAAATAAATTATGACAGCCTGGCAATGGTGGTGCATACCATTAATCCCAGCACTCAAGACACAAACGTATGTGGAACCCTGTGTGTTCAAGGCCACACTCATCTACAGAGTGAGTTCCAGGACAGTCAGAATTGCAATAGAGAAACTGTAAAGATTGTCTTGAAAAACAACAACAAAACCAATCAAAACAAAGCAAAACAAAAAATCCCCCCCCAAAAAAATTTATATATAACTTTGGACATATAGAGTTATAGGCTATGCTGGGTCCAGAGACAGGAAAGAAGGAACTAGTATGAAAGCAAAACCCAACATCAATAAATAAGACTATTCTTGAAAAAAGAATGACCATGAAAATATGTCACTCTTCATTTGAATTTGACTTCCTGGCTATGGACCTGTACTCAACCATAATCATTAAAAAATGGTTATAAAAATTACATTAATATTCATCTGCGTATAGGGTCTCATTTTTCAGTGAACTTTTATAATTCTCCTTAATCATCTGTACTGCTTTGAATTTTTATAATGATTAACTTCTATCATTTATATAATTGGGAAAGTCAGATATTTTAATTTTATAAAATATTGACTTCAAAGGTGGTACTTTTTAAAATTATTCCATGACTCTGCTGGTGATATACTTTGACCTAATAAGTTTGAAAAAATTATCAAGATGTAGGAACTAGTTCTCAGAATATTGAGGCCCAGATTTATTTATTTATTTTTTGCTGAGATCAGACAGGAAGCTCCCAAATGTTTCTTCCATTAAGAAACTAGTTAAAGAGATGTATCATTAGTAATCGGAGGTCCTCTGTAGGATACGTTCCTATGTAGCTACTTGTAAAACAACTACAGTTTATGTGAATTTTTTTTCTTGGCTATTAAGATAGACAACCTTCAGTTTAATCCAAAATAAGTGATCTAAGTTTAAAAGAGGATTTGAAAGCATAGTCTCTACTTGGCTAGGATATATAGTGAGTTTTCAGGTAGATATTCTACAACACTACACAAGATTGTTCTATTCAAACAAATAGAAATAGATTCACTAGTCTGTTTACTATTCCAAAATGACACCATGGGGCCAAGGACATGATTAGGTGGGGACACAGACAGTAAACTTGTCCAGGTCACAGTTGTGGTTTCTCTAACTACATCATTCCATATGTGACTTGAGAGATGCACTGCTCTTACAGAGAATCTGGTTTGGTGGTACACAAACCATCTCAAACTCTAGTTCCAGAAGACAAGACAGCTCTTCTGACCTCTGAGAGATCCTGCACACAAGTGCACAAGGATACACACATACAAATAAATAAACAAATAAATGTATGCATATGTTTTTTAAAAAAATCTTTCCACATTTTTCTTTTCCTAGTTGTTTGAAGTTATTTTCAAATTAGTCAATAATTTGCTAATTTATTTGTATTGTTAATACTTGATACTAGGCCAAGTATTTATAGACACTAAACATATATATATATATATATATATATATATATATATATATATCGTGTAGAATTATCTAAAAGTAAATGTTCTTTTATTTCTGTGGGATTTTTTTAATTGCAAAGTAAATATGAGTTTGCATTTACAACTCTTTTGGATAATTTCACTATTTTGCTATTGTTGAGTTTGGGTCAATATAGATATACAAATAAGAAAAATATGAAATTAGAAATACATTTTGATATTGAATGAAACAAATAGAAAGGTGTGGTATCATCTCTTTCACCATCAGTGAAGGTACATTTCCAATACTAGAATACCCCAACCATGAATAATTTTTACTCTTCAAAGTATTCAAACAGAAATATAAGTATAAACTAGGAAATATTATGAACTTGTAGTTAAAGAAATCTATTTCACTCACAAGTATTTTAGAAAACAGCTGTGATAATATACTTGTAATTTTGAAAATAAATTGTTAGTACTGCAAATCAATATTTTTGGTTTTCTAGTTTGGTGGAGAATAATAAACTCCAAGCTCCATTTTTGATCAATTCACTTTTGATGAAGACAAGAAGTAAAACCTGCATTCATAGAAATCCAGGAAGCACTGATTGGGCCTCATGTTCTTTGACATTTCATCACAGTGATTGATTTACTCATTGACTGCTACGCTTCTTTGTCACCTGACAAGCCTTTTTCCTCTCCTTGACAACATACTCTATATAAAACTCTTTCCAATTAACTTGTAGAAATCTAATTTGGTAGAGTATTTATTTATTAAAGGTCACACATATAAAATGTTCCAGAATTCCTTTCTCTATTAATGTGAATTTCTATTTAAAATAACATGGTTGGTCACCTGCCAGAAAACCATGCCTGCAGATAATTTTTTCTCTTTCTATTCTCCCAGATATAACTCTCCAGTCTCATCCCCAGCTCTGCAGCAGAACACTAGCGACAGCTTTCCCTGACCCAGTTCCCATCTCCTGTGGATCACACTGAGCTTCTGCTTCTAACCTTCCTCCTCCAACTGGATGCTCTATTCCAGTCACAAGGCCAACAGACTTGCTGTGTTAACCCAAGGGCCACTCCTGTCAAGGCAAAATGTAGGCTGACTGCAGATCCATGACTCTCATTCTACTCCTCCAGATTTAATCCTCAGTCTCATCTTCAGCTTCATAGCAGAAAGCCTTCTTTGTTCTACCTTTCCTCTCTGACCCAGCCCCAGTAGCTCAGAAAGATCTTCTCCCCTAGCCTTGTTTTCCATAACTCATCTCATTATCCCAGCCTCCAACACTAGCATGCATACATACCCTGGGAACACACAACTGAGCAAGCCTCGGAAATAGGGCTACAGAAAATTCCCTACCAGATAATACACAGCCACCAAACTCACCTAAATTCCAGAGAGAAAGAAGAATCCAAGGAACAAAATACTTACCCAACAGAGTCAAAACCAGATATCCCCAGACCTATATCCATCCAAATTCCAGATACTTAAATGTCAGCATAAAAACACAAGCAATACTGCCAGGATAAGATGTCTCCACAGGAACACAGCAACCCTACCACAGCAGGCACTGAGTATTTCAGCATAGATGAAATCCAAGAAAAAGACCTTAAAAGAGCCCGAATTAGGATGAAAGAGGACCTTAATGTGGAAATTAATAAATCCCTTAAAGAAATCCAGCAATCCAGGTGGTGGCACATACCTTTAATCCCAGCACTCAGAACGTAGAGGCAGGCCAATCTCTTTGAGTTTGAGGCCATTGTGGTCTACAGAGTGAGTTCCAGGACAGCCAGAATTACAACAGAGAAACCTTGTCTCAAAAAATAAAAATAAAAAAGGAAGAAGGAGGAGGAAGAGGAGAGGAGGAGGAGAAGGAGGAAAGAAATAAAAGAAGAGAAAGAAAGAAAAGAAAAGAAATCCAGTAAAGCTCAGTGTGATGAAGTGAGTAAATGTTTTAAAGAAATCCTGAAAATACAAATAAACAGTATGAGGAAACAAATATCTTAAATAAACCCAGGAAAACACACACACATCATCATTATCATCATTGTCACCATCATCATCATCATCATCATCATCATCATCATCATCATCACTCCTCCACCAAGAACAACAACAACAAAATACCAGGAATCAATAAATCACTGGTCACTGATAAGTTGCAATATCAATGGTCTCAATTCTCCAATAAACTTACACAGACGAGGGACTGAAGAGATGGCTCAGTGTTTAAGAGCTCTGACTACTCTTCCAGAGGTCATGAGTTCAATTCCCAGCAACCACATGGTTGCTTACAATCATCTATAATGGGATCAGATACCCTTTTCTGGTATGCAGGTGTACATGCTAATGGAACACTCACATAAATGAAATAAATACATTTTCAAAAAAATTCACAGACTATCAAAATGGATTAAAAAACAGGACCAATCCTTCTGTTGCATCCAAGAAAAATTCTTCAACATCAATTATAGAAAAGATTGGGGAAAACATTCCAAACTAGACAAAAGAAACAAATTGGTATAGCCATTTTAATATTTAACAAAACAGACTTAAAAACAAAACTAATCAGAAGACATAGCAAAGGATACTACATTCTCCTCAATGAAAAAAAAATTCATCAAGATGACATTTGAATTCTTAACATCTATGCTCCAACACATGGGCAACCATGGTCCTAAAAGAAACAGCACTACAGCTTAAATCAGATTGACCCACCCTGGTAATGGGAGACTTAAATACCCAACTCTCACAAATAGACAGGTCACTTAGACAAAAACTAAACAGTGAAATTCTAGACCTAACAAAAGTTATAAACAAAATGGACCTAAAAGACATCCACAGAACATTTCACCCAAACACAAAAGAATATATTCTTCTCTGTGCATCATAGGACTTTCTCCAAAATTGACTGCATACTTATGCAAAAATCAAGTCTTAACAGATACAAGAAAATTGAAATAACACCTTGCACCCTATCAGACCTCCACAAACTAAAGCTGGGTATCATTAACAACAGAAAGAACAGAAAGTTTACAAACTTATTGAAAATAAAGAAAAAATGGGTACTAAAGAAAAAATGGGTCAAAACAGAAATAGAAAAATTTAAGAAAGAGAGAAAAAAAGACATTCTAGAATTCAATGAAACTAGAAGTGGTTCTAAGAGGAACATTTATGGCACTAAGTGCATGACCCCCAAAAAAAAGAAGACATAAAAATAAAAAAGGAAGACAGAAAATGGAGAGATTGCATGCTAGCAACTTACCAGCACATCTGAAAACTCTACAACAACAGCAACAAATCATAACCCAAAGCAGTGAAGGCAAGAAATAAACAAACTCTACACTAAGAACAATAAAATGAAAACAAAGAGATCAATACAAAGAATCAAGAATCAAAGAATTGGTTATTTGAGAAATGTAACCCATTATATAAACAAAATGAAAGAAAAAAGAAAACACGTGGCCATCTCATAAGATACAAAAATGTCCTATGACAAAATCCAACATCACTTTATGATAAAAGTTCCAGAAGGAATAAGGATGCAAGGAACACACCAAAACATAATAAGGTAGGTTACAGGAATACATAGTCAACATTTACTTAAATTGAGAGAAACTAAAAGTAATTCAACCAAAATCAGGAACAATACAATGTTTATTGATCTCTCTCTCTCTCTCTCTCTCTCTCTCTCTCTCTCTATATATATATATATATATATATATATATATATATATATATATATATATATTCAGTATAGTATTTGAAGTCTTAACTAGAGCAATAAAGCAACTGAAGAATAAAGGTAGAGTATACATGTTGGAAAGAAAGAAATCAAAGTATTTTCATTTGTAGATGATATGATAGAATACATAAGTGACTCTAAAAATTCCAATGGAAAATTTCTTAATCTGATAAACAAAGTAGCTGATACAAAATTAACTGAAAAAATCCATAACTTTCCCAGGTACAAATGACAAATAAATGGATAATAAAATCAAGGACACAAAATCTTTCACAAGAGCCTCAAATGATATAAACTATCTGGGGATACCTGTAACAGAGAAGTGAAAGACTTGTATGATAAAATCTTAATGTCTTTGAAGAAAGAACTTGAGGAAGATATCAGTAAGTGGAAAGATCTCCCATGCTCATGTACCAGTAGGATTACTACAGTACAAATGTCCATTCTAACAAAAATAATCTAAATATTCAATGCAGTCTCCATCAAATTTCCAACACAATTCTTCATAGATATTGAAAGAATGAGCAATGCTCAAACAAAACCAATCCTGGAAAATAAAAGAACTGCTGGAGGTCTCACCATTCCTGATCTGAAGTTATACTACAAATATATAGTAATAAAAATAGCATGGTGTCGGCATAAAAACACACATTGATTAATGGAATCAAATTGAAGTTCCAGATATAAATGCACACTCTTATGAACACCTGATTTTTGATAAAGTAGCAGGAAATACACACTAGAAAATAACACAGGATCTTCAAGAAATATTTCTAGTCAAACTTGATGTCTGCATATACAAGAGTGTTAATTGAACCAGACCTATCACTGCACATAACTCCAAATGGATCAAAGACTTCAACGTAAAACCAGATAAACATTGTTTTGTTTATAATGGAAACTTCCTAGAAATAACATTTCAAAAATAAAATTCCATTGTGTAAAATGATTGAGCCATGTTGCTTGCCCATCCATGGGACTCTAGGGAGCATGTGTAGAGTTGGAGCAGAACCAAGACACACAGGCTCTGGGGGTCAGGTAAGTGTCAAAAAACAGACTCATTTATTTCAGGAAGGGAAAGCCCTTTTATCCCCTTCGCCCAGCCCAGTATCCCATTGGCTCCCAGACTGCAGACTGTTTCTTTGGCTCTTCTCATCTCTGGGCATGTCCAGTCAGGTCTCAGGCCTTGGTCAGCCCAGTGGTAGGTCTAGTTTTCTCCTGTATATTCATTCCTTTCTTTTTACTTTGTTTTTCTGCAACTCAGAAAACAAATTGTGAGAAACAAGTTGAGTGGGCTGTGAAGTCACACTGAAATTTTAACCTGCACAGGCAAGCTCCTTAGAAACTGCAAAGTTATTGCTAAAGGAAAACGTGGCTGTGGTCTAGCTCTCCACACATTCCCCCTTTATTATTATAAAAGGGGTCAGATGACTGTGTCTGCCTTAGGTTAAGATCTCTCCTTCTTAACCTTACCCATCATTGAGACATTGATAACAAAGATCAAAGCTCTGTCTTAGGTTGACTAAAAAGTGATTCCTCTTACCAGCCATTAATCAATGGCTAACCAGCCTCTGCCAGGGGGAGATCAAACTGTAATTTGCTCAATGATGAGCCTGGAGTCTGAGGCCATGCACTTTTGCTAGGATGTGTAAAAAGGAACTGAGGAAGTGTTTCCATAAAGGAAGAAGTAGACATATGCCCATTATAACTCAAAACCCAGGACAAGTAAAAAGATAAGAACATATCCATTACCAATCACTGTCAAATAAGCATTTTGAAATATGGATTACACAATAAACTATATGTATCTTTAGAACAGACTGTTGACTGAAAGAGGGTACCTATATCAATGTATACATAACAGGGTCATCATACCGAAATTAAGACAAATAGTTGACAATAAAACATAAGGAAGTGACTTAAAAATAGATGTCTTTGGAGACACAGAAAGATTAATAATCATTATACAGTTTTTCATGGTTTTATACCCATATATATTAAACAAAGAGCACATTCACTTAACACATTCAATCACACGAACCAAGCATTTGGTAGCTACCCAGAAAACACATTGTCATACACATACACCGATAGATAAACCTTTAGAGACATAGAAAACCAGGCCTGGAAGAACACAACATCAGACTTCTTTTTACAGATTGCCTGTATTTTCTGGAAAGACACAAGCAAAAACCTGGGACAGTTTAGTGCTGTGCCCTTGAAAAGACCACTTTTGCACCATGCAAGCATGTGACATGGGGCAGCAGAAGATGCTGAGGCAGCTGACTGGAACCATTTTTGCATTTTAGCTTTTGGACCAGCAGTAGAAGCTGTCCCATGTCTCCCCTCTGAACCTGCAGGAAGACCCATTTACAAGTAATCTTGTCGCAAGTTTGTCCAGCTAGCATCCAGGACTGTGATATACAAAAGAACATAGAACATACATATATTTTTATACATTCAAACATCATCCATGCACAAATAAGAGCACACTCATGCAACAGACTAAATCAAGACATTGATGATCACCAAGAGAAATATTAATCAGGCCTGAGAAAAAAGAAATGAGAGACACTAGGAGCTCTCCAGAGATAGGTGTATGCACCCAGTTATAATTTATAGAAAAAAGATAATGTTCTCCACACGGTTATATCAGAAGATCCCAGAGCTCAGGGTGGCATACCAGTGCCCTGTTAAAAGAAAATAAACATTTCCTCTCCTGGGGGCCATCATTAATAAAGTCTAGCAATTGCATTGAAGGCTTTCACATCCTCAGACCTTTAAATCTACACATCTAACACTTTATCTAAGTCTGTTTCCTGTGAAGAGTAGGCAGAGTTACAGGGCCTGGAGTGGTCCCCTTCCCACACCAGGAACTTCATGTCAGGCTGTCGCACATACTTTCCCACTCAGCCATCAGGTACTTGCTGATCTCTACCAGGCCTAACTGAGCTGCAGGCACCAGAGCCAGGTGAGTAGAGGCCCTGCAGCCATTGAGGCACCACCCATATTGTTTTGTACAATTTTTGCTGGTAGAAACCAGCATGTGGAAACCTCATGCCCAACACATGTAATCCCTCCACAGATTGATCTGGTTTCGGCCTGGGCCAGTTTACCTTCCTTAGGCAAATCCAGTGGTCCCCTGCTCCCGGGAAGCCACCATCAGCCTCCCTGGTAGCTAAGATGGGCAACACACTTTTGTGTTGCTTTTGGCAACACACACACACAAACTAGAAAAAAGATAAACAGAGAGAAATGAAAGATGTGTATTGGACCTGAGAATCTTGTGCTTAGTGGGGGACTTCCGTGGTTTGTTTTGCCCATTATTGAATATTTTGTTGTTTTCAAGACAAGGTTTTTCTTTTGTAACTCTGATTGTCCTGGAACTCACTCTGGAGACCAGGCTGGCCTCCAACTAACAAAGACCTACCTGTGCCTCTGCCTCCCAAGTGCTGAAGACATGCACCACTACTACCCAGTCCTGAAAATGTTTATAGCTCTGAAATATAGGTCTTATAAGAATGTTTCAGTTTCCACATCAGTTGTGGTTACACATCACATTTAGTCTGTCACTTTATTCCAGAATTTTATCTATAAAACAGAAACAGATTATACGTACCTTAGAGATTTAGTGAATAAAATATACTTCAAATTGTTCAGGCTGATAGAAACTTGTTTAGGAATTTGACTTATAATGTTTCATCTTACAAGTCCCTTTTCTATATTTGCCATCCTGGTGATGCTTTTTATAGGGTATGGTAGAATATGCTACCTAAAATGGAAATGTATCCATGCTAGATTTCCAGCCAATCATGTTCAGAAAAACACATCTCAAACATCACATTGCAGTGAAGACACAAAATGACCCTACATCCTATCTCCCTTTTCTTCAAGGTCATCTGTTTTGAGTGCCATGCTAGAAGAACACAACTTAGCACAACTCTCTGCCTCTGTGTTTCATCCCAAATAATTTCCTTCATCCATAACGCCCTGTGATTTCTCAAGTATGTGCAACTGTGTTATCAGGATGATGTAGAATAAATTGTACCCTAGAAATATTTTGTCTCCTAACAAATGAACAAATAAACTAATCCAAAGCTCACTCACATTGATCTCAGATAAGGCTGATTGATGTACTAGAATCCCACAAACCCAAGAGAAAACCATATAAATGATGACATCCAGCACAGTGCTTTTCTACTTCTTTATCTGCCTGTAGAATGACATGAGTTTTGGCCTCTTTCAATTCCAAGTGCCCCATTAGGATATCAACGACTCCTGAATCTTAGAATGACTGTTAGGCACAGAAACTATTAACTTCCTTGGCCTTTCTCTATTCCAATTCCGAAGATCTAAAAGGGATAATGTACTTGGTCTAGCTGGGCTAACAGCATTAATACCTGCTGTTTTGAAGAAAAACTGTGCTGGGGGAATCCCCTATGTTCACAACGCAAAGAGAAAACACTGGTGTTTTTAAATAATTGTCCCTTTTTATTCTTCATTAGTAATTATGGTGTGTGTGTGTATGTGTGTGTGTGTGTGTGTGTGTGTGTGTGTGTGTGTATGTGTGTGTGTGTTTCTATGTAATGGCTAAAAGCTACTGTAATGACGATTGTCTTAGTTACTGCTCTATTTCTGTGACAAAACATCATGACCAAGGCAACATAAAAGAAAGTATTTTAGTTAGGGGCTTGATTAAAATTTGAGAGGGTGAGTCCATGATCATCAAGACAGGGTGTGTAGCAGCAAGCAGACAGGTATGGCACAGGAACAATATTTGAGAGTTGTATTTTTAGACAATAACCATAAGACAGAGAAGGAGAGAGGTAGCAGACAATGGCATAGGCTGTTAAAATCTTTAAGCCCACCTCAAATACAGACTGAGTACAACAAGGCTACACTTTGTCATCCTTCCTAAACATCTGGCTAACAGACCTTTAAGCACCTCAGTCTATGGGAGTCATTCTCATTGAAACCACCACAATGCTCACAATGTTCATTCTCCTCAAATTTTAGGTCTGTCCCCTATAGTCTTAGAACAATAGAAATTACTGTTTCATACTTATAAGCAGCTTCATTTACTGTTCAGAATTGCATTTAATACATAATATTGTGATAAATTAAATCACTACAGGTCTAGAAATGAGCAAAAGTTTACTATTTGTTTTTTATATTCAAGACAACACACTCAGAAATTCAAACATCATTTCCAGGCATGCAAAACAAGTTTCCTGGATGTTCAGATTCTCATATATTTTCTGGGAACACAATGGATGGTCAATTATCAATTGAGAATCATTTCTCGGCTTGCTTTATCTGGTAGAATCATTCTTTCATTGAGAGATATAACCTTGTATCTGTGTCAGTATTAGCTTTCAAAAATGACTCATCTATGTCAATTTAGAAAAGAGAAATCATGAGAACTACTGCTCAGATAGTACTTACTACTCACTCTTCAAAGGACTAAGCATTATGCATACATTAGCTCATTCAGTCTTCACAACAGATCAACAGGGCAACTTCCTTTACTATTATTTAAGAGGGAGATTCAGCCAACTCATAGTCAATCACAACCAAGTTCTAGAACATTATTAAACTGTTGAATTAAGGTTTTTTTAGTTTAATTTTTATTTAAAATTTAATTAATATTAATTTGCATGTATGCATGCGTGAGTGAGTGTGTGTGTGTGTGTGTGTGTAGATGTGTATACCTGGCATAGAAACAAGAAGAGAGCATTAGCTGAAACTAGAGTTGTACGTGATTGTTAGCCACTTAATGTAAGTCCTGGGAACAAAACACAGATCTTCTGCAAGATGGCAGAGCTGTCTCTCTAGCTCAAAGAGAGAAAGTATTTGGAGCTATCTCTCCAGCGTCAAGATGAAAGAAGTTTTTATCTAAGCAGGTTAATGCACAACACTACAAAATTTATTAATTGATTAATTAAGTGGAGATTATAAGTATCCTCTCTGAAATCCTGTTTATAATCCTTATCAATGTTATGTCATGGTAGTATCAATGATTTAAGACACTTCTCTCTCATCCTATATTGTTAGACTAGAAATTGATAGTCTAATGGAAAAGTCGACCTCAGTGACTAGGTCTCTATGAAGACTAGATTATTTCTGAGTACATAAACGGATGCCATAATCATACAAAATGCCATATTAGAGCACTTTTCCTCACTACTGGAACCAATATATGTCTTCCTCAGAAATCCCTGTTGCATCAGAATTTATTCTGGCTCACTTTCTTTGACTTTTTATTCATTGATCAAACTCTTCCACCTCCCTGCTTAGTTTGTATTCTCCAGATTCCTGTGACAATAATTTTAGTCTCAATTTTTGTGAACATGATCTTTTAGGACTTTACTTATTGGCGAGCTTAGTACTTGTCTTTATGTTTCTGGCTTATTGGAGATATTTTTTTGTCTCTCAAATCTATCCATTGGTTCTAA
Source organism: Cricetomys ansorgei (assembly GCA_026225945.1). Lineage (NCBI taxonomy): Eukaryota > Metazoa > Chordata > Mammalia > Rodentia > Nesomyidae > Cricetomys > Cricetomys ansorgei. Next base: position 1,574,322 of record JAMJFZ010003624.1, read on the forward strand.
AGAACAGGCTTCCTTTTCTTATGGCTGTAAGTATCCCGTTGTGTGTAGACATGTAGATGATACATTCATTCTTTCTCATTCCCACACTGATGGTACTTAGGTTGCTTCACTCAGCTGTTGTTAATACAAGATGTATTAACCTCCATGTAAGGAAATGTCACATAATACCTTGTAAATCACGCAATTATTATGGTTCCAAAATGAAGTTAAAACTAAAAGAAAAGATTCTTCCAGGAACTATTGTTTCTTTTATTTTCTCATAATCATTTTAATGGATCAGATTCTCAATAATTTAGACCCTGGACACTATCCTAATGCCTTCAATGTTATCTTTATAGAAGGTTTCCATTTTCAATGAAAACCCCTTTGAACTACCTAAAGCATTGAATGACCTCCACATGCTTTTAAAACTCTCTAATAAAATGTAAATTATATGGAGAGAAGGTTCAGCAGTTTAGAGTGCTTGCAGCTCTTCCATAAGACTTGAGTTTGGTTCTTAGCAAACAACTCAGCTGAGTTACAGCTTGCCTGTACCTCCAGAAAAAGTAGCTTCAAAACATATGGTATCTCTGGGCACCCACACACATGTCTCTCTCTCTCTCTCTCTCTCTCTCTCTCTCTCTCTCTCTCACACACACACACACACACACACACGCACACAAACACAAACACACATACCACACACCATGCACACACCATGTACATACATACCACACACATATTACACATATGTCATACATATGTCACACAAATATAACATACCGACCTACAGCCATGTCTCACATAAACACATACATATGTACACACCCCACCTACACATATGAAAATCTTAAACATAAAATAAAATATAAAATCTTGCCCAATCCAATTGTTGTCCAGTCTCTGTCTAAGAAAATATATGATGCTAGTTTATGTATAAAAATTTTCAAATTTTTCCTAAAATAGAATGCACTGATTATTTTTTTCCTGTTTATTAAAAATTGGAGAATTTGAAAAGGGAATTGAACATTTTCCCTGTTACTATAATTTTAATCAAAAAATTTAGTTTGTGAAATGATATTTAACATTTCTCATTATTAATGATTCACCTATCTCCTTAGGCAATACTATCATCATACTATTTTTACTCATTTTTCTTAGGGCTCTGTATTTTTATTGAGTATTAAGAGTCACTCACACTCTTCCATAACAATTCAATACAATGCTTGATGTTCTAGCTAGAGCGATAAGTCAACAGAAGGAAATCACGGGGATACAAATTGAAAGGAATAAGTCAAAGTATCCTTACTTTCATACTATATGATTTTCAGATCATATGTAAGTGACTCCAAGAATTCTACCAGGGAACTCCTACAGATGATAGGCAACTTCAGTGAACTTCACTGCAAGAACAACTAAAAAATAATAAGTAGCCCTCCTATGTACAAATGATAAATGGACTGAGAATGAAATCAGCAAAACAGCACTCTTTACAACAGCCACAGATAACAAAAATATCTTGCATTGACTCTAAGCAAGTAAGTGAAAGACTTGCATGACAAAACTTTAAGTCTTTGAAGAAAGAAACTGAAGAAGACCTTATAAGATGCAAAGATCTCCTATGATCCTGGATTTGTAGAATTAACATAGTAAAAATGGCCATCTTACCAGAATCAATTTATAGAGTCAATACAATCCCCATCAAAATCCCAATACAATTCAGTACAGAATTTGAAAGGACAATACTCAACTTCATATGGAAAAACAAAGAACCCAAGGTAGCAAAAATAATTCTGAAGTATAGGAAAACTTCTAGAGGAATCACCATTACTTATCTCAATCTGTACTATAGAGCTACACTAATACTAACTGTATGATATTGGTATAAAAACAGACACATTGATCAATGAAACTAAACTGAAGATCCAAACAGAAATCCACGCAGTTATGAAGACCTTATCTTTGATAAAAAAAAAAAAAAAGCCAGAATTATTGATGGGGGAAAAACAATCTTTAACAAATGGTGCTGGTCTAATTGGATGTCTACATGTAGAAGAGTGCAAATTGAAAATATATATATATATATATATATATATATATATATATATATATATATATATATATATATATATATATCTGGAACTGGAGCACTGCTATGTGGTTTTTAAGTTTTTTAGTAATGAACTCTGATCCTCAGCAAGAACAAGTGTTTGAAAGTTCTGAGCCTTCTCTTCATTTCCTAGAGTCTCTATTTTTAATGTTTATGCTGTTTTCTTTTAATTAGATAATTCAGTCCATGAAAATGTGACTCAGAGGAGAAATTCTTATAGCAAATCTTATCTCTTCATTTGGTAACTCAATGTGCCTGTTAGCAGCAGTGGTGTGAGACCATTTATAGTGATTTTTTTGGAGTAATTAAATGGATATATATAATCAACCTCCTGGGAGGATATTTGGTTAAATATAAATGTTCAGATGATGTCATTTTTAATATAAAAATAATTTTACTATAAAATACTAGCATAAATATAAAATTACTATAAAAGTAATTATGAGGATAATGACAATTAATGGCAGTGGTGGTTATGCTGCAGATGACTCTTATGGTGACAGTACAGACTGTGATGTCTGTGTTCTCTTTCAAAGTGCTCTTAAAATTAGTATACTGTATGTGAGGTGTGAGTGTGTATGTATGGATATATCTATATGATGCACACATTCCAGCGAAGACAAAAGTATACCTCAGATGTTGTCCTTCAGGAATAGTCTACTCCTTGGTTGTTGTTGGTTTGTTGAGATAGGGCCTCTCATCCGCAAGGAGCTCACTGATTTTTTAACATTAGGTGGCCATAGAGCCCTAGAATTGTGACAATGTCTGCCTCCTCAGACCTGGGATTACATACTCCAACATGCACAGCTTTTGACAAGTATAAATTTAAAAAGATCCTGACATCAGTTTCTGTTTGCTTTGTTTACTTTGACATTGAGATTATCATTTATATGTCATTGAAAATTACTAAAATCATTATTTTACTTAGGTATATTTTTAAAACAAACAAACTTACCTAGAAACCTGAAAGAGGTATCAGATTGGGCACAGACCAGAGTGTTGTCTGCAATGTTGTTGTATATAGAAAGTAATAAGCATGAGTAATTTTTAAAGGAAAATATATATTGAGAGTTTATGTACTATCATTTCTCTAAGCATTTTGTACAGATTAAGTTATTTAGTCTTCAAAACAGTAGAGGAAGTTTAATATTTATCTTAATTTTAGAGATTAAAAAAATTAAGACTCAGTGGGTCATAATGATCTATTCATGTAAATTCATGCAACATGACCATATCCTCCATTAATAAGAAATTTCTATGTATGAACAATGCTTAACTGGTGTTTTCTCTCGCTCTTTTCTTATATAGTCTAATGCTCATAGGCATGGCCAATGTTAAGGTGTATACTTTGCAGGCACATAAGTTCATCTTGTTTATCATCGTATTCTTTCCCAAATACTGACTAATTCTCTTTACTAAGCTTGAACTTTGACTTTGGGCAAGTTACACCAAGATTTAATACTACAAAATGTATTTTGACTTTGTTTAAATAATAGAATAGAGCTTTAAGCATTGCTTAGAAAAGCATAATGCCATAGCGAATTAATTACTAAATATATCAGTCACCTGAATATGAGGAACTAATCTAATTTTCTGTTGTATTTATCTTTTTCCCTTAGTTTGAAGGGCACTAATCATGATACTAAGGATTCTTGCCCATAGCCTTAGATTTTCTGATCTCTCCTGACAGAAATGACTACAAGAAATGTTTCAACACAGATGAAGAACAACTAATTGCTTTTTTGATTGACAAAGTGACACTTTCAAAATGAATAGGGATTTTGTAGACTTTGCCACCCACACTATCTGAAACAATCAACTTCTCTTCTCAAAGGATCTGATTAATTACAAATGCCTTTACTCTTCCATTAGGCTTGTATTCCTAAGTCTAGCCTTATTTGACACTTCTGGGAAAACATTGGTTAATTCCTTAATGATCTGTTATCTTTTCCAGGGCTATTTATAATGTTTTATAATTTTACTAATGTATTCATAAAGAATAAGTAAACTATTTACTAATTTATTGATGAAAGCTTAATTATATAAATATAAATTCCTTCCATTCTCAAATAATTGTTCAGTTTGTTTGTAGAGGCTTATTTTTACTTATGTATGAAATAATTGTTTTATGCATTGTTGAGTGAGGCACTCTCTAGGTCTTGTTTTGTATTTGTATTGTTTGCAGGTGTTGGATATATATGGGTGATGTTTGATTGGTCATGATCTACATGTGCTAGCAGTAGAACACCTGAGAAGCTCTGAATCAATAAAAACACCTGAGCTCAGATGCTCAGGGTACTACTGTGCAGTATGGCATTGGCCAGGATGGTGTTTCCCTGTGCTGAGGTCTGGCAGAGTTTGCATGTATGAACATACCTCCTTGTCTTCCATGTAGTAGCATACTGCTACGAATGGTACCTTCAATGTGAGACATCACATAATTCAACATGAAGATAGGGAAGAAGAAAAAGAAACTCCAGACCTCTCAGAGTCTGTTTTGTTTTGTTTTGTTTTGTTTTGTTTTCTGCAAACCTGTCCAGATACTGGTGAAGTGAGGTGGTCCTGAGAAGACTTATCTCATATGGCAATGAGAAATCCTTCCCATATTGGAACCCTTCTTGCAGCCAAGGTTACCAGTTATTTTTCTTGCAAACAAGATACTATCCTAAAATCTGGAAACTATTTCCTAAGAGTCAGCACACAGAAGTTGTCTTCCAGAACTTGCTGAGGTTGTATTTTGTGCTGGTAGCCAACCTTGGTTCTGTACGTGTCACCCAGATGAGGCTGGTTTTGAAGGTATGAAGGGGTCATGGAGAGCAACTGAGGCCTGGCACTGTGAGAGGCCAGGAAAGGCCATTGGTGAAAGTCCAGCTTCAGTAGCAGTTGAAGCCCAGATTGAAGGGGTCATGCAGGTAAGTTGAGGCTTGGCACCATGAAGAGAGCTCAGTATAGGATATTGGTGAAGGTGGAGCCTCAGTGGCAATATAAGGCTCAGATTGAATGGGTCATGTAAAGAAGTTGAGGCTTGAAACTATGAAGAGAGTCCAGAAGATGTTTTGGAGAAAAATGCATCCCAGTTGCAGCAAAGGACTCCAACAGCATTCTGAAGATGCCAGTACCGTGGTATGACCACCAAGAACAACAGCAGCAGTGGAATGGAACCAGCCAGAACCTGGAGGACAAGCTCTGTGTGCTTCAGAGGATAGAGACAGAGAATTGATCCATGCCCTTTGAAGGATAATGTTTTCTGCTGTCCCAAGATATTATGAAAAACTTAATTTGGTTCTATGCAATAGCAACATTTATGATTGTTCCTTTTAGAAATGATCTTGCTGGTGAAGTGTCAAACTGTGTTGTAGAGATAAAGCAAATTTTTTGATTGGCTTATATAAAAAAAGAGGGAAATATAGTCAAAGTTTATTTTTAGTAATGCATAAAATAATTGTGCTATGCACTGTTGGTGAGGCACTCCCTAGGTCTTGGAGTTTTGTACTGTTTGCAGGTGTTGGATTTATGTGAGGGATGTTTGATTGCTGATGATCTGCATGTTCTATTAGTAGAAAGCCTGAACAAGTTCCGAATTAATAAAACACCTGAGCTCAGATGTTCAGGGTTCCACTGACCAATATGGAACTAACCAAGATAGTGATTCTCTATGCAGAAGCCTGGCATAATTTGCATGCATGAATATGTCTCCATGTCTTCCAAGATGAGTCACCTCAGCAACATATTGCTACACAGTTTCTTTGAGAAATGTTTTATGAAATTATTTCTGAGGACAGCAGACTGCATAGGAAAAAATGTACAAGTAAGGCATCCAATAAAAGTAATATTACCTCTATTGCTATACAACTAGTAACTAGAGATATTACAGAAATTGTATTCATTTGACATTTTAATTGAAGCTGGGAGTTACCATCTTAAGTGTACGCTTTGCTAGACATTAACTCCTAAATGCTACATAGACCATTAAATATTTTACAACTTACCCAGTTTTATTTTTACAATTAATTGCCACATTATTACTGTCATGGAAGATATCATAATGAAGGTCTCCAGCCCTATAACTCTGGGGAGATATATCACATTTAGATCTTTCCAGTGCAAATGATTTAGCCATGGAGACAGTGATAGAGAAGCAACAGGATCTACTTTAGAATAGTAATTTTCATTATTCTAGATACTGATGAATATCATTGATTTTCCACAGATATAAGAAAATATAAAGAAGAGAGTTGAAAAATCACTCACCATTCCTCTCCATGACATGGACACAAAATTGACATTGACAGCTCATAACTTTCTTGTAAAGATATTCACACAGCTAATCTGCACTTTATCTTCATTCTGTATTTTCACGGTAGTTTTCTCCTAGTGCTCAAGCATAGTTAGCTCTCAGTTAATATTTTATATTTGTTCATTCAACTATGTCCTGCATGAACAAAACAAGTACAAAATTGGGTAGTTTCAGGTTTCTTCAGATGACTTACTATTTTTTTTTTCTGTTTTTTCAAGACAGTGTTTCTCTGTTGTAACTCTGGCTGTTCTGGAACTCACTTTGTAGACCAGGCTGGCCTTGAACTTACAGGGATCCAACTGACTTAACATCCTGAGTACTGGGAATTAAGGTGTGCAACATCACCACTGGGCTAACAACTATTATTTTTATGTATTTGTGTGTGTGTGTGTGTGTGTGTGTGTGTGATTGTAATGTGATTGTGAGTTCATGATGGTGTTTGTGTTCAAGTAAGTGTAGATGAGCATGTACATTTGTGTGAAGGTGAGGGGTTGATTTGGGGTGTCATCTGCTATTGCTCACTACCTTAGAATTTTGAGATAAAGTCTCTCACTTATTACATAGTACTTATTGAATTGTTAGACTGGCTCCCCAGTGGGATATGGGGATCCTCCTGTCTCTGCACCTCTAGTGCATGTACTGTAACTTTTATATTGTCCTGGAGATGGGAAATCAGATCCTCATGCCTATTCAGCAAACACTTTACCAACTCATTCCTATTCCTAGTCCCAACAACTATAAATTTTTTCAATAGCAGAGTTCTTATGACTTTCAAAGCAAGAAGAATAGAGGAATTAGGACCTGTGCTAAAACTTTCCTGGGAAATTATAAAATATTTAATAAAGGAAAAAATAGAGACAAGCTGGTATGTGGGTTATCTGTTTTATGTAAAAATTTAATAGACACCTCTGGCAAAAATCAATCCTTGCACTTATTCAAAGTGAACGAGAGGTGAATTCTTTAGTGTACTTTAAATTCCCTTCCTTTTTGCAAGGTATGTATGTAACTTCAGTACATTATAAATATTTTATAGTTTGTTAGCTGGCTATTCTGAGCCAAGCATCCCTGTGTACTCCCTGTTTGGTGAACAATCTACTGTAAGATTTCTTTGTTTCTAGTCCCTTTATGACATCACCATCCAGGAGAGGGAAGTGTAATATGCCACTCCTAAATATTCAGCACTGGAAGAGGTTTATTTGAATTAAAATTAAAACTCAATGATAATTAACTAAGTAGATATATTAATTGTGTATTTAAGTAAATACAATCTTTTTGGGGGATAAGTTAATTATTACTTTACTATGTGCAGTAATTTGAATGAAAATGGCCCCATAGATTCATAGGGAATAACATTATTTAAAAGCAATAGGACTTGTGGCCTTGTTGTAAAAGGTTGGCCTTATTGGAGGAAGTGTGCCACTAAGGGTGGAGTTTGAAGTTTTAGAAGCTCAAAACCGGTCCAGTGACTCACTCTCTATTCATGTTGCCTGCAAAACTGGATGTAGAACTCTAGACTCCTTCTCCAGCACCATGTCTGTCTACATGCGGCATCCTTCCTGCCACGATGACAATGAATTAAACCTTTGAACCTGTAATCCAGCTCCAATTAAATGTTTTTCTTTATAAAATTTGCTATGACAGTGGTGTCTCTTCACAGCAATAGAAACCCTAAGAAAGGCATACGTGAAGTAAAATTTATAAGAAAAATAAGGTAGCATATGTTAAATCATATACTGACTCCAATCTTCCCAGAAGACCATCAGTAATAAAGCCTGCTAAGTAGGTGAAGTCAAACAACGAATTTTGCGAAAGGAAAGAGTTTTGCAGCCTCAGAGTTTTAGTGGTATCTCAGAAGAGAGACACTGAGAGATCAAGGCATCACATGTAATTCCTAATATAACTCACAGAGAGTTTCTACAGGAACTTGATTAATAAAGAAACTAAGAATATGCAAATTCTGACACCAGAACTTTATAAGGGTTTATATATATAACACACTTCATGATACCAACCTATCTGTAGGCTTTTATGTCTTGTGCTGAGGTACAAAGGTAGTTTATGAACATGGGATCTGACTACTTTTAGATACATTTGATAACATGGTAAATTTGGATTAGAGAAACCAAGAAGTCTTGGGATCTTGGGTCAATTCTGAGCTATCCATTTTTGTTGATAAGCATTCCTTGGTTTGAGACCTTGGCTTCTTGGATCATAATTGCTAAGGATTGCATTATGGTTTTTCTCAGTTTCCCAATTATTCACAGTATGAATGGGAATGTAAGCCTTGTCCTCTAAGCTGTTTACATACGGACTGAGGTATGGGTTGGTTTTAGGTCACATGTGTGTCATTCATTCTAGACTGTGCATTCTGGTAAGACTTGTCCTAGACTTGTTTAATCCATGACACACACCTAGATTAGACCCAATGTTGTTCTTATGTGTGTCATTCATTCTAAACTATGCAGTCTAGAAAGGGTCAGTCCTAGGCCTGTTTAATCCATGACAGTTCGCCCCCGCCCCAGGAAGAGAAGTGGTGATTTATTAGCTCTCAAGAGCCCTTTATCATTCTTCTACTTTAAACTGATAATAATGAACTGTTATTGTTCATTAAGATAAATATGTCTTACTACTCTTTGATAGGTCAGGGGTCAAAGTATCATTTGTAATGACAATATTTCCAACACCTAAAGCCATCATATTCTTTGCTTGACTTGTCTACTGAGTATTTGTTTAGAAAGAAATTCTATGATATAAAGACCCAGAAATTGTAAATGTGAGGATTTTAGCATAGGAATATATTATAAAAATTACATATAAACATAATATGAATATGAACATTCTGATATTATATGAATATATGGATATATATTACACACACACACACACACACACATACACACACATACACACACACACATACATACACACACCAGAATGCAAGCTTATTTTATTTAAACAAATAATCTAATGTACCTCAAATCAGTATCTTGGAAAATGGCTTCCTCAATAAACAAATACTGGACTTCTCAGCATTGACTAATCTTCTCCTTTTGAGTAATTTGTTTCTAATCAATAGAATACATCAACCCCGAAGGGATGTCACTCCATAATTAGATTACAATGGATTGTAAATTCCCTTTTGCTAACAGATACTTTTCCTTGCTGGCTTTGATGAACTATGCTGCCACAATGTAAGCTAATAAATATATATTATCTTATGTCACTGTGTTTGTGGTAATTTCTAAAAGGGAAGTAATGGAAAGTACAACACCCATCTTCAACCCCAAAAGTTTAGACATGGTAGTATTAAACAAAAATATATTTCACAATAGAAAAGACCAAAGAAAAGTCTGTAGAGATGTAGGAACAAAATTTTCCCTCTGCTGTATCTACCTTAGAAGACCTTATTGTGTCTAAATTGAGTCTAATTAGAAATGTTCTCTGCTCTGAATGACTTGCTGAAGTTTTGTGTATAAAGGGTTATGAGGTCTTCCCTGTATCATCTAATTTCACAAAATTATCTGCACAATAGCCTGTACAATATTGACCATTTTTATGCCAATTCTGACATTTAAAAAAAGGCTTGGAGACAGTGAAAAGAGTTTATGATCCACCCTTTAGGTTTAATATATCTTCCATCTAAAAGCTTCTTCATAAAACCTCAAATGAATATTTTTGTTCTTTTTAAAATTTCTTATGCAGCACTTCACCCTGGAAAGCTTAATTGATAAACCTAACATTTGATTTCCCTCATCATATTGACGTTTTTTTCAATTTGTCACTGATGTAGTATAGAGATGTGGTTTCTACAAATCAGATCCAGAGATGGTATATAAGAGCAGAGAATAAGGAAAGACAAAAAATTAGAGAAACATCCTGAGGGGAAAAGACCATGAATCTCAAACAGTAGTCAGAGAGAATTGAGAAAGAAACAAAATTTCTAAAATTGCTTATTGGGTTTGATAGTGACATCTAAAGAAGATTCCATGTACATAATTTTATTTCAGAAACATTCTTGCTTCAGTAGAAATGTGAAATAGTAGATCTTTGGAGATGTGAAATTTTCAATCCTCCTTTTAAAATATCTATTTGAAAGAACTGCTTTGTTCATAGTAAGCTTTTCCCAATAGTTATAGTAAGAAACTGTACTGCATGAAAATTAGCATAAAGATTAACACCTGAATTATAATCTCAGTCTATAATATGTAAGTCACAGGAGTTCAGCCTTGTTGAGACCAAGATGAAATTGAATGTGGCAAGAGTTCCTTGACTTGAGTTGCTTACTCTGCGCTCTCTAAAAGAGGAGACCCATTTCAAATCATGTTTGCATAAAACCCTGGTTCCTGTTGAAGGTAAAGCTTAAGAAGACTTATGTGTTTTCAACTTCTTCCAGATGAAATGTAATCATGAACATCTGCAAAAGTGATTGCAATCAAAAATTGTCCTATAATGTTGTATGTCCAATAAGAATTTCTGACCCTGTCTACCTCATTCCATCTTTAAAAACCTCTTCAGAACTATGTTCTGTTTTTGCTATGAAATTTATTTTATATAATTAAAACAAAAGTAGGCAGGACAGAAATACAATGAAGGACATGGCTATTTTCTAACAAAGATAATACTATGCAAATATAATATGCAAGAACTGGTAGAATTGTTTTTCATTTTTTAAAGACAAAACAAACAATCATTTACATTCCTGAGGCAAAACGGGAGCTCAGACCAACAGCTAATCTTCACTCTGAAATATGAGCATATGTTTCTGAGCTGAGCACTGCAGGATATAACCTGTTAGATCGTCTAAATGCGGAGCCTTGAACTGTAGCAGCAAGATTGTCTTGACAGGAATTGGGAACAATCATAAAGATTAACACTGTCAAGCATGAACTAGTTAGGCAAAAAAACCTAAGTTTGTCATACCTGAGAACATCATGGTAAATATCAGAAAAGCAAGATTCAGAAGTTTATATATGGTGCTCAAACCTGAACCTGGTATGGGGTGAGTAGTAGATTAGGATGGGGAAACTTTTATTACTTCACATTGACTTGATGGGAGTAGAAAGTGAGGAAAATGAGAGAATAGTGTAGCTGTGTTCTTGGAAATTAGCCAGCTTACGTGGAAGATAGACCCTACTTTCCATTTATTCACAATCTCTCAAGTAGCTCAATAAGCTCCTTTTGGGCTCTTCCTTATATTTGACTCCGGAGCAGGAAATTATTCCTGTCACAGACTTGTTAATCAGGATGACACATGTCATTTGTTTTTTTTGATTCATATGTTGGTGGATCTGATGCTTTTTATTTTTTGTTTTTTTTTAATTTTTATTTTTATTTCAGCAATATAAATTAGAAACCTAAAAATTTAAATATTCTCCTTTTACATACCATTTTTTTATATAACAATGAATATCTATAATATTAGAGATCATACTTTTTTCCTTATTAAGCACTGTGTGTGTGTGTGTGTGTGTGTGTGTGTGTGTGTGTGTGTATGGAGAGAGAGACAGAAAGAGAGAGGAACAGAGAGAATAACAAGAAGATATGTGGAAATAAAGATAAATTTCCTATTCTTAATTATATAATGTCTTACTGAGCTTTAACTTTAGCTTGACATAGACATAATTATCTGGAAAGAAGATTCCAACTGATTAACTATTCCTATCGTGTTAGCCCATGGGTATACTGTCTGTCCATGGGCAGATGGTCAATTGATATAGGCAGGTCCAGCCCACTCTCTGTGGCACCATTACCTGGGCTACTGACCCCAAGCATATAAGAAAGTTAACAATTTCTCTATAGTTTCCAGCGTACTTTGGCTGTGATGAGCATTTCTAAGTTAAGCTAATGCATTTGTTTATTAGTTTATTTATTTTGAACCACTCCTGCATCTCTGGGTTGAAATCTACTCGATCAAGATAGATGAACTTTTTGATGTGATCTTGGATTCATTTGCAAGTATTTTATTGACAGTTTTTGCATCTATGATAATGAGTCAGTGGTCTATAATTTTCTTTCTTTGTTGGATATTTATGTGGTTGAGAATCTGTGTTAGTGTGGCCACACAAAACGATGTGAGAATATTTCTTCTGTTTTGATTTTGTGGAATAATTTAAGGAATATTTCAAACTCTTCTTTGAGACCTGGTAGAATTCTGTCTTAAAACCATCTGACCCTGGGCTTTTTTTTGGTTAGTAGAATAGAATTACCACTTCTATTTCTCTAGGAATTATTAGTCTGTTTAAGTTGCCTATTTGATTTTAATTTACTTTTGGCAAGTAGTATATACTAAGAAAATTAGTCATTCTGTTTAGATTTTCTAACAAAGGTTAGAAGCAAACGTTTTTAACTATGGGCTCATAGGTTTCTGGATTTTCTTGGTGTCTGTAGTTATATCCTTCTTCTCATCTTAATTTTGTTAGTATGAATATTCTCTCTCCACCTTTTAGTCAACTTGGATAAGAGATTGTCAATCTTACTGATTTTCTCAAAGAAATATCTTTGTTTCATGGATTGCTTGTAATTTCTGATGTTACTGTTTGTAATTTATTTATTTCTTCCCTGAGTTTTGTTATCTCTCGATCTCTACTTCTTTTGGATGTGAGTTCGTCTTTGTTTCTGGAGATATCCTGTGTAGTGCTATGATACTAGTATGATATCCATCATTATTTATTTATGTAGACACTTAATATAATGAACTTGACTCTTAGAATTTCCTTCACTATGTTTCTTGAGTTTGCGTGAATTGTGTATTCATTTTCACTCAATTCTGGAAATCTTAAATTTAATGTCTGCCTTGTTTAATTTTTCATTTAGTAGCGATTTGTTCATCTTCTATAAATTTGTAAGCTTTATCTTGTTTCTGTTATTGATATTCAGCTTTAATCCACGGTGCTCAGGTAAGATGCAAGGCGTTATTTCAATTTTCTTATATGTGTTAAGAACTGTTTTGTGACCAGTTATGTGGTCAATTTTCGAGAAAATTGTGTGAGGTAATGAGAGAAGTTAAAGTCTTTTGTGTTTCAGTAAAATGTTATGAAATATCTGGTGGTCCATTAGTTTATAACCTAAATTAGCTTCAGCATTGCTGCTTTTAGGTTTGTCTGGATGAGCAATTGGTGAAACTGATGTACTGAGGTCTTCAAATATCAGTGTGTGAGGGTCAATCTATGATTTATTCTGTGGTAGGGGTTCTTTTATGAATTTGATGCCCTTGTATTTGATACTCAGATGTAAAGAATTGCAACATCTTCTTGGTTGATTTTCTCTAATGATTATGTAATGTTCTTCCTTATATCCTCTTATTAGTTTTGGTTCAAAGTCTATTTTTGCATATGTTAAAATGTTTATACCACCTTGCTTCTTAGGTCCATTTTCTTGGAATATATTTTCTCATCTATTTCCCTATTTCCCTATCTATAAATGATGTCTATCATTTATGTTAAATTGTTTTTCTTGAATGAAGCAGAAGTATGGACTCTGTTTTTGAATACTCTGTTAACTTGTGTCCTTTTATTAAAGAATTGAGACCATTGATGTAGAGAGATATCAATTAGCGATGTTTGCTAATTTCTGTTATTTTGTTGTGTTTCTCTGTCTCTCTCTGTCTCTCTCACTCTCTTTCTCTCTGTCTCTGTCTCTCTCTCTCTGTGTGTATGTGTGTGTGTGCTTGTGTGAGCCTCCATGCTCATGCGCATGCAAGAGAGTGTGTGCATGTGTGTCTCTTTTTCCCTTTTGACTTGTCGGTCTGGGATTAGTTATTTCTTATGTTTTATTAGGAGTGGTTAACCACTTTTGGTTGGAAATTTCTTTCTAAGTTTCTCTGTAGGGCTGGAATTGTACATAAATGTTACTTAAATTTGTTTTTATCATGAAATGTTTTATTTTCTTTGTCTATTGTGATTCAATATTTTCCTGGGTATAATAGATGGGCTATCATCTGTAGTCTTCGAGATTTTGTAGAATGTATGTCCAGGCCCTTCTACCTGTTAGAATCCCCATTGATAACTAAGTTTTTATTCTAGTAGGTGTGGTTTTATGTATTATTTGGTCCTTTCTCTCACAACTTTTAATATCTTTTTTTGTTCTGTACATTTCATGTTTGATTATTATGTGCCAAGGGGAGTTTCTTTTCCTGTCTAATCTATTTGGTGTTCCTGTAACTTCATAGGCATCTCATTTTTAGTTTAAGGAAATTTTCTTCTATGATTGTGTTGAAAATATTTTCTGTGCATTTGTCCTGTGTTTTGTCTTCTTGTTCTATTCCTATAACTTGTAGATTTGATCTTTTCATACTATCCAAGATTTCTGGGAATTTCTGTGCTAGCAGTGGTTTAAATTCAACATTTTCTCTGACAAACATAGCAATTTCTTCTATTATGTCTCCAATGACTAAGATTCTTTCTTCCTTTTCCTGTATTCTTTTGGCGATGCTTGCCTCTGAGTTTCCTGTTTGAATTTCTAAGTCTTTTGTTTTAAGTTTTCTCTCAATTTGAGTTTTCTCTAATGATTCTATTTCCACATATAACTCCTGAACTATTTTATTCTTTTACTTCCACTCTCTGTGCTTTCATAGGTTTCTTTAAGGGGTTTGTTCATTTCCTCTTTAAAGACCTCTTACATGATCATGAGGGCTATTTTAAGATATTTGTCTTGTGCTTCAGCTATGTTGCAATTCTCTAGACTACTATGGTGAATTGTTAGGCTGTAGTGGAGACATATTGTCCTGGTTGTTATTGGTTGTGTTTTTATGCTGAAATCTAGGCATCTGGGTGAATATTGTAATTCTAGGTGCTGATATCTGCTCTTGTCTTTGCTGTATAAGTATTTCGTTCCTTGGTTTCTTCTCCCCTCTCTGGTTCTTAGGAAAGTGAGTTGGCTATGTGTTGCCTGGCAATAAATCCTTTTGGGATTCTGCTAGATGTGACCACATGGGGTTCCAGGTGAAATGTATTTTAGGTAATGAATGTTGAAATTTAGGAATGGAGATGGACTTGGGGGTCCTGGGGGTCGACAGGAGGGAGAAAAACTTAATGTTCAATTAGGATCTGCTTAGTCCTCTGGGAATTGGGGGCAGAGATTAACAAGAGACCACATCAGGTAGTTTGTAGAAGCAGAACTGGGGATGAGACATGGGGGTTGGATTTAGAGGAATGAAGGATAGGTGATAACCTATTATCCTAACTGCTTCCCTGGCCAGTTGCTTAAAGGTTCCTGTTGTAGTTGGGGGATGGGATAAAGTGATGAGTATAGAGTAAGGAATATTGAGGATTTGTGTGATGCACTAGAAATGAAGGCAGGAGTTAAAAGAGGACACAGCAAGTGATCTGCTACAGAGCTAGAAGTGAGACTGGGTCATTGGATTTGGAGGAAAGGAGGAAGAGGTGAAGATCTATAGTTAGCCTACCTTCTTCTTTGGCCATACTGCATCTTTCTGATTTCTAAAATGGCATCTCAGTTATGAAAAAGCAATGAGCAAGCTCTTCTTTAGGGCACGGTAGGAGACATGGCTTGGGAAAGACAAGTTTCTAAAAGTCACACGTATGTCAGCCTCAAAAACTAAAGTTTTCTAATAATAACAATGGAATTTGAAAAATCCTTTTTTGCATCTCTGTACATTGTTTTCTTTCAAAACTAGATCTCATATCCTTGGTGAAATGAACGGGAAAGAAACTGAAAATATTTAAGTCAAGTCCTACGTAACAAAGTTTTCTCAATGAGGCTCCACCTCCCAAAGGTTATACAACTTTCTACATAGAAACACCAGCTAGGAACTAAGTGTCAATTGCATGAGCCTAAGAGAGATATCTTTGGTTCAAAACACAGCAGTCACTTTATATGTTGTTTCCTGGTGAGACTAGATGTTGCACTAAAGGAGGTGTTCTAAATCTGTAATAGCTTCATCAAATTCAGGGAGACAAGGGAAAGACTTTGTAGAGTTGGGTCAGTGTTATTCTTTTATTTTTTACTTGATTAATGGCTTCATATATTTGTTAAATTATTCATAAAATTGAAACAGAAGATTGGTAAGATTCCTTGCTTTGAAATCCATTAGCAGAATAAACCTTTTAGGTATCTCATTCTGTGCAAAGTAAACTATATAGATTATTCTTCCTCTACACATGTAGAACTATTAATGTAGAACATTATTTTAAACTGACCTATATTTATGTGCATGCTTAAAAGGATATGTATTTTGGCTTGTTTTCTTTAATGTTCAAACATGAAAACATTGATGTGTACGACACAGAGTTGCTAGAAATTGTTGGCAAGGCTGAATAAAAAGCAGCGCATTATTCTTTTGAAAATGTAAAACCTTGGATATTGATGTTGGGCTTGCCTTCTGTCTTCATGATTCATTTATATGTATGCTTTTATGAGTGTCTCCATCTAAGCCATAGCTGAATGCTTAAAGTGAGAAAACAAATCTGTGAAATGATTTCTATTCGACAAGAAAACCATCAATCATAACACCTTTGAAAAAGTAGTTCTGAAATGTTATTGAAAAACAACTTAGAAAAAGAAAAGAGATAATAGTAAAAATTTTGAAATTTCATGAAGATGATTTGAGTCTGTTTGTTTCTAGTCAAGATAAAGTAGAGTTTACCATTGGGTTACTGTACTTGAATATTTCTGAATAAAAATTGCATCAATAAAAATGGCCCATATACCTATTTCTATGCTGACATATCATTTTAGTTATTACTTATTATTTCTGAGCAGAAAATATGCTATGAATAAACTGTTTGTAATTCTGATCTCTGGGCTATTAATGCAATAGGTAGTATTTGTGGTTTCATTATTAACTATTTCAGTTTCCCACAGTCACCCATTTTCCAAGTCTATTAAGTGAATGCCCCAGTTGGCAACTCAACAGTTTTAAATTGTACAGTGTTTTGAATAGCATGATGAAATCTGTCACCTACCTGCTCTATTTAGTATCAGATATGAATCTATACATCCCCTACCAGAGCTACCAGTTTATATCTTACTTGTTCTTAGTTTTCAAACAGCCATTTTGTTTTTCCTATCCATGGAAATGCTATCATAATGTTGTGTTAAATAACTCTTACAAAGTAGTGTAACACTACATAACAGCTCCCCTCATCACTGAAATTACCACCATGTCCCTTCTGCTGCTACTAAATAAACAGTCCAATATTTTTGTTTTGTGAGGGATATCTTTACACAAATTAATTATACTATCTTATTGTAATTTGTTCAACTGAATAATGGTTAGCATTGATTTTTATTTTGCTTAATATATAAATTATGTTTTGTTATAGTTACAAAAGAATAGATCAAATGATGCTTATAGTTAGTTTGTACCAATGATTTCAGATGCCTGAAGTGTTCTTGACACTTCTCTTGTGAATGAAAGAAGATGACTGTGATAAAATGAGAGATACAAAATTAATTCATCCAGGAATTAAAGCCTTTGGAAAATCATTTTATAAATTCCTCCATTATGCAACAATAAAAGTGTAAATTAAAATTGCTAGCTTTAGGGAAATGTAAAGATTCTACATTTAATAACAGATATTGAAAGCTCAGTAGAATGTTTATAGAACTAGAAATATATAGAGACTGGAGACATGTAAGAAAGTTTAGGAGGAATCTGTCCAGTCTCACAGCTATAATAGTGCCACTGCAATAGTCTTGAAAAATGCATGCCATTAGTGAGTTCAGTTACTTCTAAGCTTTAAGTCTCAGTTATCTAAGGCTTTGCACTCTAAATTACCTAAACCATTTTAGAATATGTGGTGATTTGTCTTCCCAGAATTTGGAAGACAGAAGCAAAGGATCAACATTTCAAGGTTATCCTCAGCAGCAAAAATGTAAGGGGGAGGGTAACCCAAGAGGATCTTGGTCTCATTTCCTTGTCAATCATAGTCATACCACGACAGTTTCAAGATTGTCAGGGTGGGGGAAAAGAGATTCTTTCCAAAGTCACTAGTAAATGTACCAGAGAATAGATAAGAAGTAAGTATAAACCCAAAGAATGTGAAAATGAGCAAAAATTAAAGGCTGTTCTATTCCCAACAGGAATCAAAGGTTAATTCTACTAGTCTCCGGATCACCTGGAAGGAGGCAGATGAGAAGGCTCTCTTTCTTCTGGACGTGCAAAAATGCACCATTTTTGTTATGCCCAGAGCAAGGTTCAGTTCCTATAATGGGATCCTGTTAAAATGTGATGAAACGTGATCAAATAATTTAGGAGAAGGCAGAAACAGGTAAGTTTCACTAACCAATGGAGATTGACAGCTCTAGCCCATGTAAAACACTAATCTACTGCTTAAGAGACAGCTGAGAATGATACGGCAAGGTATTTGTTTGTTTGGCGTGCGTGTTTTCAAGAATGTTTAAATTACTATCGGTGACTCACACAGGTCTGAAGCCAACGTAGGTCTACAAATTATAACTTTTGCTATATAATAGCTCACAGAACATATGCAAGATTGTCAAAGGTTCCTAGTCAAAAAGCATTAACAACTGTGTTTACTGGCTGTTTTAGTTTTATTTGTTTATTTGAATGGAGACATTGTCAGCTCCTCAGTTGGCTCAAGTTCATATAAAAGCGATGCAGTGATGCTCATGTACATTTAAACTGCTTCCACGTTTTGTTTAGCTGGCATTCTTGGCATAGGACTTGTGGGAAACTTTTAGTGAAAGCATCATTTCACTTCTGCCTCTCATTCTTTTAATGTTCATGTAACTTTCTATAAAATTCAAGCTAAAATTTGCTCTCTTAAATGGATCTCATGAATAGACAGGGTACAATTTTCCTTAAGTGGCCTGTGAAAGGAACGCCTTTCTTGCAGGAGTTCTTTGGGCGAAGAAAACATCAGTGCTATATGGTAGATGATGAATAAATCAAATATTTCCTTCCTGGAATCGGAATGTCACAGGGCATGCTAACCACTGGGAAAGTAGCTCAAACCCCAAAAGGGCAGAGACTAGAGTCTTAAAACAATATTCGCATAAATGTAAAGGGAATGCTTAAGGTGGATGGATTTTAAGGACTTTCAATATGTAAATTTGCTAATTAGATCAACAAAAATAGAACTGGTGCCTTCTGTTACAAGAAGACTGTCAATATGCAAATATACCAATTAGACCCTCAAGAATAGTAATTGACACATCCTGTATGAGAAATCTGAGGAATAGGAGGATGGAAGTGTCTGTGTGGGTGTAGAGGGTGGATTTTTATGCCTGCCCTCTTTACCCTTCACAATCAGTAGAGACTGATTAAGTAAGCCATGAAATATAAAAGTCACACCTTTATAGTTTTCTTCCCAATAAGTTTAGAACCAACTCAAAATTATTCTCTGCCTGTGTTCTTAGAGAATCTTGTGTCACCTTTGCAAGTTCGAACATGGAAAATGAGTGTAATTTCTTCATGTTGCATTCTGAGTTCTAAAATCCGGCTATGTGAACTGCAATCTCAGATGAAGTGGAGGAACCCTGTGTCCTCAATCTCCATGGCAAAGGGAAGAGAGATGGGATCTCCAAGTTAACTGGGAGCCAAACTAAATTCTCCTTTAGGTTAACATCCCATTAATCAGCCCTGACTTCATAAGAGAAATGAATTGCACAAGCTGCTGGTAGAAAATAGTGATAGACATTTTACAGTTTAATTATTATACTTCACAATGATTTTTTTTCTTCTTTGTCATCTTAATGTATTTGTGATTCTATATATTTCCCTTCAGACGTTTGAAATTCCCCATCAGATACAAGGTCATCATTTTATAGTTTGGGGTCTCTGAAAACCTGTGTTAATTACAGCTTTCCTTTTAATATTAATAATGGTGTTAGATGAATAATCGCTATAAATTGGTTTGCCGAGATAAATAAAACCAAGTTAGTACAAACTGAGGTAGAAGGCAAGTCCCAATATGATATTCAACTGAGATGTGTGTTACTCAACAAAAATCTAGTATTACAGATGTCTAGCATGTGAGGTGTCCTAGGGAAAAATTCATTTGCACAATGCACCCAGAAGGAGGCTTGAGGTACCAACTGATATTGCAGAAGAAGGGCTTACATGAATTATTGAAACAAAAGATTCCTATTAGGCTATCATGATATATGGAGAGAGATAATATGAGTCACCTGCCACAGAGTTCTAGTAATTGGTCTGTATTTATAAAATTCAAGCATTCCTCCAAGTTAGAAATACACAATTTTCTTTTGTGAACAAAACCTCTGTTGTATTCTGACTTCTCAGTCTGATCCACATAAATGCTGTTCTGCTTCCTGGAGTCTATAGAATACAATGAATTAAATAATATTTAGGTCATTCTGATTGTGTTTTTGATTTGTAGCGGGGCCTCACCTAGTGCTCCTGGCTGGCCAGGTCTTCACAGTGGTTTGCCTGCCTCTGCCTCACAAGTGCTGGAATTAAAGATGTGTACCACTGCACTGGGCAATATCTAGGTTACTCTGAAGTAGATTCCTGTAGCTGAAATGTCAAATTCTTAGTGAACAGTTTTGATGGACAGAAATATTTTTAAAAAGTGTAGAGATACTTTAAAGGAAATTTGCAAAACATGAAGTCATGATAGCATTATTTATTTAGCACAGATTCTAGGTCATTCACACCATCTTGTATGGAATATAAATATATTTGGGGTTTTTTTGGAGCAGATTCTAGGTCATTCACACTACATTGTATGTAATACAAATGTATTTTGTGGTTCTTTATTTGAATATGGTTGTTGTACATTCACAATTCCAAATGATCTTTAAATAATAAACCAAATAAAACATAAAAATGTAAAAATAAGTTCTGCTTTAGAAATTTAGAGTCAGGAAACTGGAGAGTAGCATTCCATCTCAATATATGTGGATGTAGATGGGGAGATGTGTTCAGTTAAGGCATTGTTCTCAATCTGTGTCTATTCTGGGTGATATCCACATCTATATTTTCAAGACTTCCTTGCCCCTCCCCTAAGGTTAAGACAGTTGATAGCTGAATTTGCTTTTTCTCAGTGAATTTCTGCTCATTTCTTTGAAGGAAAGCAAGTCTTGAGGGGAAAGAAAACCTATTACCCTGCAGACAGATTGGGATTTCAGAAAAATGTGCTGTGAGAGGCACTGAAATGACTGGCTCTCAAGTATTAGGTCTTTGCTTTTATGCAGGGAGGAACATTAGGTGCTTAATGAAGACACCAAATACTCATCAGTACTCCCCATAAATATAAATTTGCCCAGGTAGTTCTATCTGAATACAATAATCCCTTTCGGGATCGCTGTGGAATACTATTCCAATGATTGATTAAACACCGTCAGTGTGGTTGAATATCAAGATACCTTTATCCTGTGTAACATCAGCTTAGATGATTGACCTATCATGGCATAGAGTGTATAATGGACATTAAAAAATACCTGTGACAAAAATGGAATCCCTCAGGTACAGATTGTTCTACAGAATGAATCCTACTTGGCTACAAGTAAAAATGAGAAAATCCCTCATGATCAGTCTTTATTTTATCAATAGAAAAGTGAGATGGAATGTTCTATACACACACCAGATGATGTAACCAAAATAAAACTCTGATGTCATGACACAGCGGTCCATCAATTGAACATCTGGGGTCCTGCTCATTAGTTGGTGTATGGACTACCAAAACCAAATGAAGAACTTGTAGTTGAAGTTTAAATTGATGATTTTCCGAATCATGTATTCATTTTGAAAGGTTTTCTATGTAGCATGAAATAAATGACTGATACTGAGGTCCCAAATTCAGAATGTGTTTGCTTAATTAGTTTTAAATGTTGGCTGTGTGTGTGTGTGTGTGTGTGTGTGTGTATGCTATAGGGACCTGCATACAATACTATAATAGTTTGTGTAAATTCACTCTAAAACATTGTCTAAACTACTGCTGAAGTACTACTAGATGAGTGGATAAAAGAACAAGTGATTCATGTTGACCATAATGTGTTTTGTGTTGCAGCTCTAACCACCATGAAACATATGGAATGCAGCTATGAAGACCGAGGAACTGATTTGAAACCAATTTTAATTTCTGTTAATATACATTCTAAAGCCAACATCTTGATGGCTACTGTGCTGGAGAACTCAGGAAATCAGCAAAGCCTTGAAGCAGTTTAAGTTGAACCTTGAACAATGAGTGATGAAGCTTGGAACAGGAACATGGCTTCTCAGAGGTGATGGATGCTTCAGGAAAAGATAAGCCTCTTTCATTTTGCCCGTCTATTCATTTGTTTCTAAGAAAAACCACAAGCTATAGTAACAGCAAGCATTTGTTAAATTTTGACAATGTAGTATTTCATTTCTCAAGGCACCACATTCACCATTTTTATGTTTTATTTGGTTTATTATTTAATTATTAATTAATTAATTAATTAATAATTTAATAATTATTTATTATTTAAATTCACATTCTTCCGTGTGTGTGTGTGTGTGTGTGTGTGTGTGTGTGTGTGTGTGTGTTTAATTACTAAGGACTGTGGTTATTGAACAATGTACCTGTATATTTTTAGGAGGAAACATACATATACATAACATTAATATATACTCCATAGACTTTAAGTATAGCTGACTTAGATTGATGAAAAATATTTATCATTCAGTAGCCACAGTGCTGCTCTATCTGGGGAACATTATTCCTTATTGATATAAAAAAATTAACTACCATCTGCAATGCTGGGATGTTTAGTGCCTGAATCATTAGAAGATTAGGGAGGAGCTCTTTCTTTTAGGGATCAATTAACATTTTATTTCGTTCTAGAAACTCATTTATTTGTTATAGCATCTGGAGAAGATTGAATTACTTTTGGTGCTCTTATCACACATATTTCAATATCACATAGACAGCATGTCATCTTAGCACTGAAGAGGCTGAGACAACAGGATTGCCATAGTCCAAGGCCAGTTGCGATATTTTGTAAGTTTCATGCTAGGATGAGCTAGAACAAAACCATGTCTCCAAAACCAAAGCAAAATCAGAAGAAATAACTTAAATGAACAATCATAAGCATTTTCCTCTTTGAGATTCTAATGTGCTATTATAGTTGAAGACCATTGTGAAACGAAAATTCACTCACTGAAACAATCACATACAATGATACAACTTGACTATTGTGACAACTTAGTCACATTAGGTTCAAAAGTAAAGTGCTATGTACAAAAGTTAATTATGCATTTATTTTACATACTCCTTTTTAAACAGTGCAGAATCCATCATTACATTTTGATTATTTTTCCTTGCTAAGAAGGCTCTCTAATATTTTATGGTTGCTTCAGTTTCGCCTTTGGAGTGAAGTAGCTGGCAAATGAGTGACAAAAACTTTTTAATCACATCTATGCCAAAAAAGAAAGAAAGAAAGAAAGAAAGAAAGAAAGAAAGAAAGAAAGAAAGAAAGAAAGAAAGAAAGAGGAAAGAAAGAGGAAAGAAAGAAGAAAGAAATAGAAAGAAAGAAAATAGGTTTTCAAATTATTTTCTGGCTAGCTATGTTCTTTAAGATGTTCAACTAATTCTCTCTGTTCTGTAGGTAGGGCTAATACAGAAGTTTATTGTCAATAGCACACATCAAGACAGAGCAGGTTCATAACCAACTTTAACAATGTTAGAGCACGCCAGTATTGACCTGAAGTAGAATAAATCTAATTACATGATGCCTGGATTTCTAGGGACTCTTTAGACACCCTTTCAAGACTAAAAATTACATAATTTCATGATTTCTCAAACAAATCAAAAGTTTACAATTTTGAAATTAAACTAAAGAGATAAAACAAGATCAAGAAATAAACTTTCTAAACCAAATAGTTACCTAAAAAATTAAAAAGTCTCACTTCATTTTCTATTAAGAGCAGTTCAAAGTTGAATGAAAACAAGATATTTAAAAAGGAGAGATCACATTCTGGTCACCTAGCAGCATACTTTGATACCAAACAAAGCCTTTCCAAAAGCCTACAACATAGAATAGTTTCTACCAACTTGATCACACATCAATTATTCAAAAGAAGGTTCATGAACACATTTCTAGGTTTCCAAAACTATATCACTGAATATCTAAACAATTAAATTTTTGACACTTCTCCACAGCTCATCCTTGTATTCTATACATTTCTTTATAAAATATACCTTATTTCCCGCAAAATATTCTGAATTTCTTATGTGAGTATTGAGGTAGCAAATATAGTACTTTTCATGTCAAGTGATTTCTTTATCAGAATATTTGGATACTAGGTATTCTTTCTGTCTCATTTACCATAAGTATGTAGTATGTATATGTTTATATGCATGTCTGAGTACATATTTAATGGTTTACATTTGTGGATCTGTCTACTGTGCTGTGGAAGTTTTCTCAAGATGAAAACACTCCATCTTGCAGGGAAACTCCTTTCTCACAAAAGTAAAAATCTTAAATTAGCTTCAGGAAGTATATGAAACTGACCATATTCTCTGGGCTTTTCCCTTCCCAAGATTAAGTAGTTATGACTACTGCTGAGTCACTGGTAGAAGAGCCAATTGGCAAAATAAGACTCTCAGGCAAGCCCAGTTTTCGGAAAAATGCAAAATAATGCCATGCAACCTGAAAGTAACAATAGCCATCCAAAAGCATAAAATAAGCAAAACTACATGAGCTCTTCAAAAAAGGTTTTGATCTACTGCATCACCTGGAAAGGACACTCTCCAGCCTGTTGAGATACTTGAAGGCTGTGTAGTGTCCTGAATTCAACTTACTCTTCTGGTTTGCTGAATCAACTCACTCCCTGTTTTGGCTCAAACTCTTCTATAAGTTGACTGGTTCAAACTGACTTTCTGAGTTGGGTTACTTAAAAATGGGTGCTGCATTCCAGCTGGATCACACAGACCTTGGAAGTCATACTTTCCCAGAGCATCCATGTTACTGGATTAAAGTATTTAATATCCCTTTACACCAGGGCATCACACACACTAACATGTTCTTTATCAATGAGCTCTACCCACAGCAGGCAGACTAATTTGGGATTTGACCACAAAAATAAAGCAATTATTCTGAGATCATTTATTGTAGGTTTGTTTGAATCTTAGCATTTTTATAGATTTCTGATCAATTTCAAATTACTTCTTTAATCAAACAAATTTTTAGGGATCATTTTAAGGCTAAAAAGAGTGCAGTTACCTTAACTTTCCATCCTTTACAAAATTCATAAAAAATATACTTTTGACAAGAATCCAATGGGAGGTCTTCTCAGATCCATAATTTTACCAACCATTTATGTACACATCAGGGTTAGTGATAATTTCAAAGAGAGATGCACTTCCAAAAGTGGAAGACTGGCATTAGTTTTTTAGCAAGACTTTTTTTAAATATTAGTGTTTCAATTTCATAAGCTTTATCGCAACTCAGAAGGCAATGGTGGCACACACCTTTAATGCCAGCTCTCTGAATGTAAAAGGAAACAGTCAATTCAGTTGGTCGTGTTTCTTAGTTCATGACTAGTCAATTGAGAAGTACAAAGACAGAGGCAGAGTGAAGTACACAGTGATATCTGAGATGATTCAGAGGGAAGAGCAGGCAAAGTGATGAATCAGAGGAAGAGTTATTGGAGTGAGTCAGAATGAGGACATGCCAAAGTCTCACAAAATAAAAGCAGGCTCTCAGCTCAGAGAAGAGGCAGTCAGATAGAGAATCAATCAGATAAGATACAGAGGCAGTTCAGCAGGAGAGTAAGTTTGGGAAAATAAGTCAGCTAACAGCGAGAGTCAGTTTGAAGGTAAGCAGAGCAGTTCAGTCTGAGGCAAAAAAGTCAGCCAGAGTCAGAAGAGTTGAGTCAGAAACTGTTAACTGCCTCAGAAGGTCAGTTTGAACCAGTCAACTTATAGAAGAGTTTGAGCCAAAACAGGGAGTGAGTTGATATATGTAACTTATAAGTAAGGACTGGATTGCCAGCCGAATGTTGTCTGTCTGTATAACACTGTTTTCTTCCATAGTCATCTATAGAAATCTCCTGTCTTAAAGAGATGTTGTCTGTGTAAGTTACATCCTCCTAAGAAGATGTCATAACATAAAGGCCCCTAATACTGCTTCTGTGAGATACCGGTAATGAATGCGGGAATAGTACTCCAGGAAATATGCTATGGGATAAGACACACCATTTAGAATAGGAATTATCACTTTGAATTATTTTAATGTTTTAAACAAATGATGAGAACCTATCTAATATTTTTATTCATGTAAGTACTTTTTCATATAAATATTAGGTGCAATTTCTCACAACTATCTTATGTCACAAAAGCTGAACTTTATGCTTTTGTGATTGTCTTTCTTTTGCTGCTCTTTGATATAGGATCTTGTTATGTAGCCTGTAGCGTATGTAGCTCTTGAACTTGAGTACCTCCTGAGTAGGCTTTCTGAGTCCTGAAATGAAAGCCATGAGAAACCCCACTCAATGAAAAGCTTCTCTTTCCTCCAATATGCGGATTCCTCTTCCACTTACCTTTATATTTCTGTCAGAAATCCAGATGGTGGTGCCTGACCTGTGGTTACAGTAAATGCTCCACTATTATTCTGTATCTGATCTCATTGGATGATATCTTTTGTTTCCAGTTAATACAATAGTCCCAGTGGAGCAAAGGCTCTACTGTTCATCTAGACTATTTTCTTTGGCTAAATGGTTCCCTGATTGTAGCATACTGAGTACAGATTACATGAGAATGTCTTCATAGGAACATAGAGCACATTAATCTATTAACCAAGAAATATCTTCCTCCTTCCAATTCAGCTACTTCTATGCACCCAACGACCACTCTTCTCCCTTATCTCAGCATCTTTTTCTTGTACAATTCTGTCTGTTCCTGTCTCTTGCTTCTCTAGATCTTAAGAACTGCAAATTCTTCTCAGTAACTCTACTAAGCTTTCCAAATTCTATTGATCATGAAATGCCACCCCTTTCATTAGCCTGGTATATAGGCATTTATAGACTATAGGCAATAGACCCAGGATAAATTGAAAACTACAATCAAAATAGTTTTTAGAAAAAACAAATCCAGCACATTTTCAGAGAAAATTTTAGAATGTTCATGGACAGATATACCCAGGATTCATGGCCTCTATAAACTGCTAACAATTTTGGCAAGAGTCAAAAATTGGGATGGTAAAAAAAATGACTGAACTGATTTCCAAAAACAAGTTACAACATTTTGCTTCCTATAACAAGTTTGAAAGTCAAATACCAGACAATGAAATGGATCAAACTCTTCTAAAACACATATTTTATTTCTAATATAATTCAATTGAACCATATTTCAATCATGAAACTGAAATCCACAACAAAAGGTAAAACTAAATAGAAAATGCTTGCTTCAATGAACATGGCATTGAATAATATACTGATGTCTGCATGTGTCCCTTTTCATCATATTCTATACTGTAGATAAACCTAACATTGGCAATCTAATTAAAAAGCAGAAACTAGACTTTAAAAAGCCCCTTTAGCCTAATCATATAACACCTGGCAGAACACTTTTTAAAGGACTTCAGAATAAAAAGAATGCAGAACACAAACAAAACTTTGGCCTTGTAGATCATCTCCCTAATTTCCTCTTCTCAACTGATTGCTGATTGACAATGACAGTGGCAGACTGCAGGTCTAGAATAGCTACGAGTCTAAAGATGGTCCTAACTTGGGAAAGGAAAGACAAATGATATAAAACTATCTGAAAGCCGAACAATGATGAACAATAAAGCTGTCAGCAGTAAGCCATCACTTCAGCAGCCAATGTGGTTTATCTCTAAATATTGATGACCATTCTCATCAGTTTATGGTTGATGGTCCACTTTGCCTCTTGGATACTTTGAACCATGTCAAATAATAATCCTACCAAACAGATTATAATAAACTTACTGAACAGATTATTGGTATTTAAACTAGTAAGTGTATCTGCCTTATACCCCAGGTCTTAAACTCATCCCCTGTACCTTTGATTAAAAACCATTTCCTATTTACATAGAAACACCACACTTTCAAATTTAGCAGGGAAAATATTTTTTTGCAAGTGTAATTATAATAATATTCATCTGGATGACTATTTATTAAGGTTCCAAATGATTCCTCTATTCATAATCAGATTATGTTGTTCTAGTTATGGTTTTGTCCTCATAATTACATTGATACAGATCCTAGATGAGAATGTTGGAGCTGGACTTAGCATACTGTCAGTTGAAAAATGGTAAACTTTTAAGGGCAAAAGCTATGTAAGTTTTGATAACTACTTTAAAATGTTAACAAACTTTTTCAGCTGTGCATAAAGCATGAAACAACAAAGAAGATGCATCTACTGTTGAAGTCCTTCAATTTATATCATTCTTATACTCTGGTAAAAAAGTGAACTATATGAGAATTAGAGGCTGTTATAAACCCAAGAACAATGTATAACTTTGTTACTACTGACATGCTGTTAGTGCCCAAACAAAATACCATCCTGTCTCTAATTCTGCACAAAGAAGCTTATTTCAATGTCATGACTCTTTGCTTTGTTTTTGCAGTATACTGCTAGACCAGCATTCATTCTAATTTCTTCCCTCCAAAAGGAAAAGCATGTAACATGAAAATTATACCTAGATAAGGGACTGTCGCTGCTTCTCACTCTTTCTAGATCATTAAAGGTGGTGTGATTTTCCAGTGTGACTTATTTGTGGTTGCTGTATTACATGACCTTATACTTCAGCCATAGAATAGAGAAGTTTGTACAATATTTTTTTACTTGCCTCCAAGCCTCCAACATACTTGCATGCACCCACCCCTCCACACACACACAGGAGAGAGAGAAAGAGAATGAGAGAGGGAGAGAGGCAAAGACAGGAAGAGAGACTCAGAGAGACAAAGAGACAGTGAGACAAGGGAAACAAGACATCTTAAGTATTAAATCACTTCTCATTGTACTACATTGTACAATTGTACTACCTATTTTCAAAGAGTAAAATACTTCCCTCGAGTTATCTAAACCATACCAAAGTTTTCCTGAGCTTTTGACTACATTATAGTTGAGGACTTTCTTAGATTTAACTAAATGCTAAAGAGAACAGATCCATTTCGCCATCCTCATGATTATAATACCTCCATGAAAGAACTGAAGTTTCAGTAAGAGAACCTTGCTGTGGGGACTCAGACATGAATACGGCTTCTGACATCTAAATTAGGCACTCCGTGTCCCCTCTTCCTCAGGGTGTCAGGGTCCTTCAGAGAATCAAAGCCAGTTATATGTTTATATCAATTTCAATATCTACCTGAATTTAAATCATCAGCATCTATGTATATCTGTCTACATCTTCATCAACAGCATATATCTATATTTATCATGTATATGTTTACATGATAGGAGACAGAATATAAAGACTATAAAAGAATATAAAGATGTCCACAAGAGAATGGACATCATCTCTATGTGATATATGTAGGTACAGAAACGTCACAATGGTATTCCATTTATATAATTTATTTCTACTAATCTCTTTCCGAAGCTCCTTATATTTGTAAAACCTTATAGAATTGAATTTGGTTTTCAGATTAAAGTTTATAATTGTTAATACTGTAAGAACCAGTGTTCTAATGTAGACCCCACCCAACACGAAGAGCTAATGTTTCACTATGAAAGATCTCCAATAGGAAATGTCTGTCTTACTGGAGGAAGATCAACCTTTGACCCTATTCCGCCCTTTTAGTGAAATAGGTGAAACCTACACATAACATTAAACAAACACTTTACTCAGTCTATTAGTTTCAATATTAATGTAATTCCAAAATATATCAACCATAAAACCAGGCTGAACAGGCAAATTGGAATTAAAAATCAGATTCAATCATCAATTGTTTTAAAAAAACATTATCTCACTGGCAAAGCCATTCACAGACTGTGAGTCGATGGAGAGGAAACAACCTCCTAAGCAAATGGAAGGCAAAACCAAGCTGCGGCAGTTATTCTGATATCTGATAAATCAGACTTCAAATAAGAAACAGTCGTATAAGACACAGAATGTTATACTTGTTAATAAAGTATTCCCTTTATTAATAGTTTATCAAGAAATATACCAATTGTAAATATATATGTACCAAACACTAGGGTTCCAAAATTCATAAGAAAGAGCGCTAATGAACATTCTAGATCATATAAGTTATGGTTAAATAACAATGGTGATTTCAGTATTTCATGCTCATCTTTAGATTGATCATCAAAGATAAAAATACAAAAAAGAAACCTCGGAGTTAAACTACATCATAAATAAAATTAACAAATATGTAAAACTTTCTGCTCAAGAGATACAGAATGCATATTCTTCTTAGAAACTTTTGGAACCTACTCTAAAATAGACCAAAGGAAAATGTTTCAAAATAATGCCTTGTATCTAACCAGGTCAGGCCACAATTTTACTTAGAATTGGGTAGCAGGAGAAATAGCAGTATGATGGTTAGTTTTCCTCAAGTTGACATAAAGTAGATTCACCAAGGAAGAGGAAACCTAAGTCAAGGAATTGCCTCTATAAAATTGGTCTGTGGATATAACTGTGGATTTTAATTTTAATTTAATTATTGAACTGGGACAGCCCTGACCTTTGTGGGAATTCCCACCACTGGACAGGTGATCCAGAGATGTACAAGAAAGTTAGCTAAATCTGAGTCTGGAAGAAAGTCAGTAAACCATTTCCATTGTGGTTCCTATATCTTCTCCTACTTGATTTCCTAGCATAACTTTACTCAATGATGGGTCATTAGCCCCTCCATCCTCAAGTTGGTTTAGGTTGTGGAATTTTATCAGAGCAATAGGAAGCAAACTAAGACAAACAGATAAAATGGAAATCTAGGTATATTGGAGAAAGAGTACACTGTTGAATGATGTACCATTGAAGAAACCATGGGGAAAATTAAAAATAATTTTTCCAGAATGAAAAGAAAATGAAAACACAACAAACTTGTGCCTTTGGAATACATCTAATCTATTTTAAAAAAGGGTCAATATCTAGAAATTATTACTAAATACAATCACTAGGCACCAAAAAGAAGCCAATAAACCTATTAAATACACTGAATATTCAGCTTTCCAAAAAAGAAATGCAAATGGACAACACATACTTGAATAAATGTTCAACATCTATAGACATCAAGTTTAAACTACTTTGAGATTCCATTTCACCCACATCAGAATGGCTGTCATAAAAAAAAAAAAAAAAACCAAAAATGAAAAATCAAGCAAACAAACAAAACATCAAATCAACCACAAAACAACAAAAATGGCCCAAGTCTTATGAGCATGTTGGGATAGAGGTTATAAATAAACTGTTAACGTAAAAGTAAATATGCATGGCCATAAAAGTAAAAGTAATAAAAGTTATAAAAGTAAACTGGAGTTTTCATTAAAAAATAAAAAGAAACTAGTGTATTTATTACCCAGAATTTGCAGTCTTGAATGTACATGCAAAAAAACTGTGAGCCAATATCTATAAGATAATTGCTCATTCTTGGTTACTGTTGAATTAGTGACAGTAGCAAGAATGGAACAAAATTAGATGCCAATGAAGATACAAATGGATATAGAAAATCAGGGTTTCTTAGGCATAAAGAAAGGGAAATTATGACATTTACAGAAAAAATGGATAAAATTAGAAAATCTTATCTTTATGACAGAAAACAAAGTCAGGAAAACAAATACCATGTTTTCTTTCATATATGTAACTTGGTGTTAAAAGCATATATGTATATACGATACTCATAGAAGTTTATAGAATGCTATAATACAGAGTCATAAGGGCAGAAACATGGTACCAGAACAATAATGAACATGTTGACCGATGAAAAGGAGTAGGGAACCTAAAACTTAATCCACAGTGCTGTAGCCACCTTCAGCAGAAAAAAAAAACAAACAAAAAACAAAACAGGAATTATGCTTTGGTATAGAAAGCAGTTGTGCTATTTGATTTGTGTTTGGCTTTGACTTTTTGGAAACATATAGGGTTGCTCTACATTGTTGTTAGCATCATCAAAAATTGTCACATCTCAGCAGGAGGGAAATCATTCCTAGTATAAGAAACCTATTCAACTTCCAGAGCTAGTGAGGTCATAGATCTGAGACAAGAAACTCCTGTTGCCATTTTACTGAATCAGCATATTTCCTAACTGCATTCTAAATGATTATCCTTAAACTATCCCACAGTTAAGTGTAGCTATCAAAGAAGCTCCTCTAAAGAAGCTTTTATTTACAGCAGATAGAAACCTTTACAAAACACAAGAGGTCAAATACAAAGAATAATCGATCATGGTCTACAACATAAGTGTTCCTAAGGCTCAGGAAATATGGCATAAGAAGGAGCAGAAAGACTGTAAGAGGCAGAGGAACAGGAAATCTTCAGTGATATCCTGCTTCCTAAAAATGTCAGGGAAACTATGTGCCTAATACTATGTGTCTAAATAATATAGCTGCCTAAAAAATACATAGCTGATGACAATACCAATAAATATACTATCTTTGGAATGGAGAAAACTCACAGGTCTGATCTTTAGATAAGATCTACAGACAACCTCATCCCTTGACAAAATCTATGACAACTAAGGACTACTAAGAGAGTGAGATAAGTGGCCATTCCTGACATATTACACACACACACACACACACACACACACACACACACACACACAGGTAAATGAGTTCAACTGGTTATATTTAAGTATCTATGGATTTATACATATATGTAATAATAATAATTAAAGAAAGAATCCTTGAATTTGAGAAAGAGTGACAAGGATATACACGAAAGAAATAAGAGGAGGGAAGGGAAATTAGAAGATAGTATGATTATATTTTAATAAATATAAAAGTATGCATGTTTTGAAAGTTACCACATCTATATATAAAGTAAATATATCATTGACTTGCAGTAAAGTAGATACCATCAAAGTTGAACCTCCTTTAAAAAGAGACTCTAAGCAAACTACAAGAAATGCCCCAGGAGTTGCTATGCCAAAGAATTTTCTTCATGAAATATTGTGGTCTTCTCTGTACACCGAATGGACTATTATCTGATGACATTAAGAGGCCATCCTGCAATGTCAGTGCTTAGACCTGGCTTTAAAGAACTCTTCCTTTCATGAACATCTTTGAAGCATCTGCTAGGAATTCAACAGAACTACAGGGCAATATTTCTCTGTGAGAAGTTTCTCTGTGAGATCATCCATCTTTGAATAGACAACTTGATACATTTAATGTTTAATTTTGTTTAATTCTTTCAAAATTTAATTCTTTCTGGGAAGGGCACAAACCTGTAATCAACAGGACTATAGAGACCAAAAACCATTGCTTTAAGGGACTTTTTGGAAAGCATCATATGAACTTTGTTAATATCAAGCATATTACCAAGAACAACAAGCAAGACATAACAAGACATTCTTAGTTGAATATAGCCAACATATTCTTGATTTGAAACATTAAAATTGTCTAACCTGAAAACCTGGTGATGTGTTATTTGTCAGTCACAGATCAGAGGATTAAAATAGTAAAGTAGGTGTGGCCACTGTTGCAAGTCTTGGAATCCACAATCCTGAGAACCAGATTCCTCATAATCTAAAACGGGGGATTCCATGGATATTCCAAACTGAATACTGGTGTTGCACTTTGAATAAAAATGGTTCTCATAATCTCATATAGTCACCTAGGACTGGAAGTACAAGCCTTTGGGAAAGATTAGGAAACATGGCCTTGTTGTGAAAGGATTTAAGAAATGTAAAACCCAGGAATTCACCTGAGTGCTAGCAGTCACGTACAGGGGAGATGCACCTGAGTGCTAGCAGTCATATATAGGGGGAGATGCCTCCTATTGAGAGATGCCTTCCCAAGTACAGCCATTAACAGTACTCTTCAGTCTCCTCCCCACCCACAGGGAAATGACCATTAAGTTTAACACCTATCAGTAGGATTCATCCTTCCCTGGCATACCAGGCGCCACCATGTCTCAAGGACAGCTAGTCCAAGGGCACAGATTGACCAACCCCCTCCCCCGCCGCCAATTAGTCTAACATAGAGAGCTCTGAGCCAATCAGAGCTGCACAAGCCCCCATCCCCAGACCTCTTTCCCCTGAACCCCATAAAAGTGCCTCTGGGGAAGGAATCGGACCACCATGCTTATCTCCTGCGTGGGAATAGGTGGGATCCGACACGGCGGATAAAAATAAAGCCTCGTGCGTTTTGCAGCGGTTTGGAATGACTCGTGGTTCCTTAGAAGTCCTCCGGCTAGCCCTAACAATACTAATTTTAACACCAAGGAATTCACATACAACTCTATTTATACTATAAAAATTCCTTTGGATACTATATTACATTTATAAGACTAGCATTTGGATCAGTAAACTGAAAAAAGAAGATTCACACACCATAGTGGTGGGAAATTACCTATTAGGTCAGATCCTCCATAGAACAGAAAGACAGAAAAGGGACAGTTTACCATTTGTCTCAGCTAGTATCCTATTGCTGTGAGAGGACACCATGATCAAGGCAGCTCATGTAAAATGAAACATTTAAGTGGAGGGTTTGCTTACACTATTTAATGGTTAGTCCATGGTTATCATATTGAGATGCAGACATAAACGACACTGGAAACAATAGCTGAAAGATTCACCCTCTGATCTACAGGCGACAGGCAGAGAAAGAGAGACATGGGCTGGGCCTGGCACTGGCTTTTGAAACCTCAAAGTCCACAGCTTAGAGATGCAGCTCCTAAAATGAGATCTCACCTACTCCAACTGTTAGGGCTAACCGGCGGACTTCTAAGGAACCACGAGACATTCCAAACCGCTGCAAAACACATGAGGCTTTATTTTTATCCGCCATGTAGTCCCGCCTATTCCCACGCAGGAGATAAGCATGGCGGCCCTGATTCCTTCCCCCGAGGCACTTTTATGGGGTTCAGAGGAAAGGGGTCTGGGGATGGGGGCTTGTACAGCTCTGATTGGCTCAGAGCTCTCTATGTTAGACTAATTGTTTGGGAGTTTGGGTATGTGCGTGGGCTCTAGGGGGGTGGTGGTCAATCCGTGCCCTTGGACTAGCCGTCCTTGAGACATGGTGGTGCCTGGTATGCCAGGGAAGGACGAATCCTGCTGATAGGTGTTAAGCTTAATGGTCATTTCCCTGTGGGTGGGGAGGAGACTGAAGAGTACTGTTAATGGCTATACTTGGGAAGGCATCTCTCAACAGGATGCATCTCCCCCTATACATGACTGCTAGCACTCAGGTGCATCTCCTGTGACTGCTAGCACTCAGGTGAATTCCTAGGTTTTATATTTCTTAAATCCTTTCAGTATCAGAATCATAGTGTAAATGTTGAGATCCATACCATTCTCATTTATATTCTTTCACAATTTTGTTTTTTTAGTAAAATTTCAATGATTCTATTTTTTCTTAGTATTTAAATATTTATGCTAAGTATACCATCCTTGATAAACTTTATTAATTTTCCTTCCTAGTAAGGCTTTAATAATAGTCTTTCCTTATTAAGAAAGTTTCCAATGTAATATATTTACTACTTGGTAAATTCTTATATACATACCTAATTTCTACTTGGATGATATAGTTTTAGAAAAGAAATCAAGTGTCTGTATTACCATTGGTATAATTGAACAGTTAGTGGTTTATTACCATTAGCATAATGGTTTGGATGGTTTAAATGTCTAAGAAAACAGAATCACTCTGGAAGGACTGTAATTTATAAACTAAGATTTAAATATTTTTAAAAAATGTCTCAGATCCAACAATTCTGCATATACGTATCTACTAAAATAATTCACACATATTTTCCAAATAATTAACGATATTTTAGTGATGTGAGAGACAATTCAAGATGGATGTTTGTGGTCTATTGTTTGATTCTTATTTTTTTTTTTTTGGCCTGTATTGAGGGAAAAGTAGGTTTCAAAGCTTCATACAAGGTCACTTATAGTCCTGTGTCCTGACATCATGTCCATACTGCTGTTCTTTGTGATTGTATACATTCAATCATGTTCTCAATTTAGCTATTCTCTCATCAGAATCTCACCATTGTGACTTAAAAAAAGTAAAGGTAAAAATGATTGTCTTAGTTAAAGGTTTTATTGCTATGATAAAACACTGTAACCAAAGTAAGTTAAGGAGAAAAGAGTTTAATTGGTTTACATATCCTGAGGGAAGACAAGGCAGGAATGGAAACTGGGCAGGAACCTGGAGGAAGGAGCTGATCCAGAAATCATAGAGGAGTACTGTTGACTGGCTTGCTCATTATGGATTGCTCAGCCTGCTTTCTTATAGAAACCAGGAACATCACAGAGAGGAACCAGCCAGAATGGACTGGGGCCTCCCACATCATACACTAACTAAGAAAATGCACTGCAGACTTACTTGCCCATAGCCTGATGTTAAGGAGGCATTTTCTCAATTGAGGATAGGGTTACTATTTGTGATGTCTCTCAGAACCAAATCCAGTATGGTATCAGTGGATTGGCTAGTTTTATCATAATGGATTTGTTTCTGAGAGTGATCACAAATTTTAGGAATAGTAGAGACATTGACCTCCAACTTTGCCTTTACTTACAATATCTCCCAAGCAAGAGATAGATCAGAAGTGGTAACTGACAACATATGTGTTAAAATAGTTAATGTAAGCTA
Source organism: Cricetomys ansorgei (assembly GCA_026225945.1). NCBI lineage: Eukaryota > Metazoa > Chordata > Mammalia > Rodentia > Nesomyidae > Cricetomys > Cricetomys ansorgei. Next base: position 1,611,340 of record JAMJFZ010003624.1, read on the forward strand.
CATGTGAATATTAATTTGATTTATAAGTTGAAATAATCATCACAAAAGTCTAATTTACTATTTATAACAACCAACATTATTATAGAAAGTCAGGTTATTATATGTGGGAGCAAGTCAAACAATAATCCAACTATCCATTAGGTAGCAGAGGCGAATAATGACTGAAAGATTCTTTTACATTAGGCCCACTTCTATTTTAGGATGAACTGGAGAAATACAATATGCATCATTAACCAATCATCGCACATGCTCTAGTTAGTCTATTACTGCCCCAAAACCACAGCTACCGTGAATTTAAACTATATTTCCTCAAATAAAATAAAAGCCTATAAATCTATACTGATAAAACAAACATTTAAGTGAAAAAGACCTAATGTAAAGAAAAGCTTTTCATTGAAAATCTCCAAAATTAGCATGTGATGAAGAGGGGAGTATAAACCCTTCAATAGACAAATTACAGTTTATAAATGTCCTTCAGAGACAAGATTCTTATTCTTTAATTAATAAAAGTATAGTTGGTAAGGATGTGAACCCACACAACATAATTACATGGTCTCTAAGTATTTGCCCACATACTGATTCATTAAATCATATAAAATAAAGATAAAAAATGGAAATGTTGTTTTTCTAGTCGGGGAATTACCAGACACAAACTTAAGTGTTCAACAATATCACTAAGAATAAGACAGTCCAGCTTTATCTTACTGATGTACTGAGCTAAAAAACAAAAACAAAAACAAAAAAAAAACATAGCTTTTATGGGAGTGTTGCCAAAAAATTAATAACAACTGTCTATTTCAGAGAAAACATCAGACAAACACAAATTGATGAGGATGTAAAATGATGAAGTGAGAAATCGTTAAAAGTCTGTGAGGAGTGTGGTGACACTGACACGTTAGCAACTCAGCTCTGAGGGAATTTAGAATATGTCCTTGAACATCGTAAGAAGGCTAATGCTGAAGACACCTGAGTCAACACTGGGGTTTACTAATGGCACAACAGTATTAATTAGCCGCGTTTTGATAGTAATACTACAGACACATGAACTTGGATTTGAACAAAAGAAGATGACATTATTTGTAAACTGTCTATAGCTGCAAACTTATTCAAATATAACATGTTTAAGGAACCAAAGAAAAGCAACAGATTAAAATACTTAAAAAGAAATGATCGAAACACAATTACTAAAGCATCATTGTAAAATGAAGACTAACATTTAGGATCATTTGAAAATATTTGAACAGATACTTAATTGAAATTCAGTGATTAAGTGTTTGATAAAAATAATGCTTGTTTCTATTGTATAATGTGTGCTCTTAAAAAAAAAAGATGTTCTATATTTTCAATCACATGCTAGGTATTTAAAAAAAATATGTGATTTCTGAGATTTCAGTCATACTCATATAGAAGAAACTATGTGATTTGTAAAAGAAATAAGAATGAAAAAATTTTTGAATTACTTGTCAAACCAATGGGATTCTTTAATTTGGTTTAATAGTCTATGATCTCTACTAGAGTCAAATTTCAGTGGTAAATGAATAGACAGAATATCAAGTTATTAGCATCAGCATATTAAAATGACACTATAGAGTTTGTAAATGCAAAAATGTTTTAACATGTGGTTGTGTGAGAATGAGAAATAGTTGCACTTTCTGCTCCATTGCTTTAAAAATTGTAGCACAAATATTAATGAGGAGTGAAGTAGAGGAAGAGATCTTATGTAGAATTTCACAATTCTCCCTAAGCTTCAGACCCTTTACTCCACAACGTATTCCACCCTTCCATCTGGCCGCCAGGAAGGATTTGAGCAGATAAAATAAATATCTAGAAAAATTGAGTGTATGTGTATAAGCAGGATAGAAGAGGGTATCTAAACCCCTAATGACACTAACACATCACATTATACTTCCATGAGACCATGAAAACCCCTTCCACAAATACTGCTCCATCAACAAGGTGAGCAGGACAAAATTTTAAAGAAAACCATATATGGACCTCTCATATAAACCCAGATTTGACAGTTTGATTTTCAATACTGGGAACCTGTTTTCACCTCTGCCATTTCGTTTAGATAGGCTTTCATTTTTCCTTCCTTCCTTCCCCCACCTTGGTTTGCTCCATTCCTTTCCTTTTCTTCTAACCCGTGTTCTCTTCCATCCTTCCCATATCCTGCTTTCTCACATTCATCCTTTTTTAATATGTATTTTGTACAGTTTTTGAAAGTTTCCTATGACCATGGAACACTTGATTTCAAAGAATAAATAGCATAAATTTTTGTTTCACATTCACTAGTCTTCAAAATAGTTATAGAACTAGAACATGACAGATTTTATAAAACAACATCTTTTTAATCACTTTCTGAACCAAATTTTCAAATGAGGACAGTGTATTAAAGGAGCTAAAGAACACTTATTTAACTTGATTTTCATTTCTGTGAATTCAGATATATAATGTGATTGGTACTGTTGCTCCACAAAACCTAAGTCAGAAAACACTGAAATAATTGTGTGGCTGAGGAGATGCATCAGTTGATATAGAGGCAAACATGAAGTAATGGGTTTGGTTTACCTGAGCAAAACTCAAAGCTATTACTTGTCATGTGGCTCATGTTTGTAACTGTAGTACTTGGAAAGTAAAGACAGGTAGATTCCCAGACTTAAGGACCAGACAAATTGGTGAAAACCAGTTTCACTGAGAAAACTTATCTTAAAAGATAAAATAGAGCATGACTGAGGAAGTGATCGGACATTGACTTCTGGCCTCCATACTCACCTGCACATATGTGCCCACATTACATGAATGCACATACACACACAGACATCTTGATATCACACATGCACTCCAATAAAAATTTTAAAATGTGTGAAGAGTATAGAATCAGATTAGACTCTTATTTAAGATTCAGGGATATAGATTACAAATTAGAATGATTTGCTGAATTAGAGTGATGAGCAATTTCTGGTTGGTGACTTGTTTGTATGTTTTTTACATATATTTTAAGTCCTTACCTATGTAAATAGGTCCTGGTAGTTATTTGGCAAACATTAACATGGTGAACAAAACATGGAGAATTCTAAAATTTTTATATTCCCATTTATGTCTTCCTTTCTCCACCTCAATATCTCAATATATTTTTGCAGGCTGAACATAAATATATACCTGGTCACTGTCACCATGTACGTTAATGGCCTATACTATATATCTACTCTAAGGAAACATTCTTAGAAGCTAAATATAGTTTTAAAATACAATGAATTAGAAACAATACTACCAAGCCCAAAAGAAAAATATTTCCATCCATCATGATCATCTTATCATCAAGAATAGTTTCTTATTCCTTGATTTTTAAAATGTTTTTTTGATGCTTTTTATTCCTCTTTGGTGTGAAAAACATAATCACAGCATGATTCCCAGTCATGGAGTTAGCTCCATGCACTAACTGTGGGAGTGTGGTAGGATTTTAAAGCAGTACTTCCTAGACACCATTGCTCAAAGTGAGTACACCTCTGACGGTTAAAGATTAGAATGAGAAAAGGGACTTATTAGCCATTAAAGTGATCCATCTCTGCTGCGAATGAAAAACAAAACCATTCTTCTCAGCATGAAAATTTTATGTTTATTTTGATATAGAAAGCTGTATTTTTACACAGGGGAGAGCGCAGAATTATATCAACATCAGTTCTACAACACAATAATGATGTGGCCCTCTAAAGAAAGCTCAGGTTTTGTTTAATTCAACTAAAATAACTCTGTTTTAATATCAAAATGTGATATTTTAATGGTCTTAAAAGAATCACCATATATTTTAACATGTATTCTCAAATGAGTTTCATTAATTTTTAGTTGATCTTCTGTAATCATTTATGTCCTCACTCAATATTTAGTGTTGGACATTAACAATTCCTGTCTATGGAGCTTTATTGTATATGAAGAAAACTCAGTTCTTCCTCATGCTCTAGAATGTGATTACATAGAACTTAGGGACAAGCAGTATATACTAGTTTGTGACAATAGTCTTATTATGAACCCATAATCTGATGCTGTTGTTGATTATAACCCTCTTGGAGAGGAGGATAATTTGTATTTTCATAGCAGCATATTATTAAACAACAACATGGACATCATTTTTGTTCAGTGACTAGCTGTTCTTCTACACAGGGGCAGCTATATTAGTTTCTTTAAATGGGAGGCCTTATCTGTTACTCTATATTCAAGAAACCAAGTCCTATCTTTGTAAAACAATTGCTTTATTATAAACTCAGAACGCAGTAGTGTGCAGCCCTGCTGTGGTCTGTACGGGTGGCGCTGGCACTCCTCCTTCAGGGTGAGTCTTCCAGCTGTAAGGCAGGGGCAACGCTATAGTGACGCAGAACAATGTTGGCTTTTTGTTACTAACATGCTGAAATAGCTCAGGAAACTTCATATTGTCAACTCCCTTAGCCTCTAAATCACTTTAATTTATGTTTAACTTTTAGGACTCCGCTTGGTGCTTAAAATATGAAAATGAGTAAGCAGGAACGATTTGAAAATGTCTTTCAAAAAGAGGAAGTTACATAAACTTGTTTTATTTTGTGAAGCTTTTTTCTGGAACAGTAACTGTTCTTGGGACATATTCTATTTACTCCAACAGTGGTTCATCACTGGCCTATGTTATTTTTCTCTCTTCACCTCAAACATTATAGTTTACTAGAAAAGGACCTTCAATTGTTGTATAACTAAATTTAATTGTAGATTGTGAATTGCCTTGTAAGTACTGACAGGAAATTTTGAAATTCGTCATTAGTGATAATGCCTTGATACAAAATAATAATAATAATAATAATAGTAATAATAATAATAACCATCTCTTGCTACCACACCATCCCCTAGTGAAACTTTCTGACTTCTTCAACTTAAGTGATCTGGTTTTTATTCCATCTCCCTATCAGTCCCTACATTGTATATCATCCAATGTGAAATTCAATGAGATATTGCCTTAGAGTGATACCTATTTTATGTGTATGCATAATCCTTTCACAGTTTTATTGCAAGCTCAGTAAGGCAAAAATCTTATATTTTGCCAGTATTGTATTTTATGGGGCAACCAGCACAATGCAAATACATTTAGTAATTCCTGCTGAACTGTATGTTGAAAAATAAATGTGCTTGAATTCCTTGATGAAATATCTCTATGCAAATCAGAGCACCTTTATAAATATTTAACACCTGTTTTCAATGTGAATGTCAGGACAAGAACTTCATGTACTTCTTGATAATTGCAGTACAAAGGCAATCAACATGATATTCTTAGATATCCCCCCCACACTTTGCCTTCTATTCAGATCAAGTTCCTAATTCAATTTATAGAGAAGCTTAAAATTTTGAAACTCTTGTATCTTATCCCATTCACTCAAATCACGCAATTATAACATAGGAATTAACTGCTAAAAATGACAAAAATATCAAAGATAAAACATTCAAATTGTGATCTTAATTGTAGCTTGTCATTGATATCAAAGAGTATATCGTGCTTCAAAAGGAAAAGTATAGTTCATTATACAGTGTTATTCAGAAAACACATACAAATGAGAACTATATTTTGCATTAGTTCAAACTTCACACATAAATCGTTTTCTGACAATTTGCTCCTGGAAAAAAATTATTTGTCTTAGTTTCTTTGTTATCTTACTGTTTCTGTAATTACAGATAAAATATATGGAAGATTGAATAGGTAGAAGTTGCAATATATCAAAAATTGTGTCTATCCATACTTTTAAAGTCAAAACTGTCTAAGATCAGTTTACATATTAACAATGGTGGGGAAAAACAACAACCACAGATTCATGAAAAGTCCAGATAAAATTGCACAAGATACACAGATTAATTTTAACGAAAAGCCATAATACTGAATCACAATGGACTTCATGTGCTGATGGTATTAGATTTAATAATTTTTATTAAAATATTTTATCCACATTCTTAATCATTTTTTGGGTAGGAGTTCATGGAACATGATTTCAAGCCTCTTTTGCTTTTCTGACATGGTAGAGTGTTGCAGGCATTAATGGAAATGCCTTTATAACACCAACTTTGAATAATGGAACAGACAAGACAACAACATGCTTTGTCTAATTTATTAGCTAAATTTAATAAATTGGGAGGCAATTTTTAATTGCCTGAGGGGTGCTCTGGCTTTGCCTGCTGTCCTTTAGTTTTCAACTTTGGTTGTAATTAAAATTTAGACATGTCATCTTCAATTTAAATCACCAGAGGTGAGTGTCATTCCAAAATTATCAGGCTTTTGCTTCCTCAGCCATTAGCAATTAAATGTGTCTGGCTGGTTATTATTCCCTGTGGATTCCCTTTGAATAGACACTAACAGGTACCACTCACAGAGTAACCACTTCATCTCTCATCCTTGGAACCTGGCATTTATGAATCAAGCCAATTAGAAAACTTGTTAACCTGTGAAGTAATTTTGACAGTTTTAATCAGAGCAACTGTGCATACTCTTGTTTTCTTTACAGGATCAATATTGTTTCCATACACTGTTCAGTGATGGCAGTGAGGCCATTAAGATAAAATTTATGTTTGATTGAAAGCTCTGCAGCATTACAAAACCTAGTGTTCCATTTAGCATGAAAATTATTCTTCCAAATAAAATTAAAAGCTTTTCTTATAAAAGAGAGAGAGAGTTTATTCCCTTGACAAAAATGTTCATAAACAAATCATATTTAGAACAGCGATAAAACAATGCCCTTTGTGGAAACTTTAATACGTAAACCCTGTATCATATATTCTCTTACAACATCATCTTTAATTTTATTGGTTTTCTGTGAAAAAAAATTTTTAAATCAGAGTCTCCCTGTGTATCTAACCCTGGCTAGCTTGTAACTTTGTGTACGTACCAGCCTAACCTAGAACTTAGACAACCACCTGTCCCTTCAATTCTAGGCATGTGCCACCATGAGTAGCTGGGTAACCCTTAGATTAAGCATAGTCTTGAATTAAGCACACTACTGTTTTTAAAAGATTTGCCATCACTTTCTCACATCATACTGTGGTGAATTAAGTGAGAAACGTGTTCCACACTCTCGACATTTGAATACGTGTTCCCAGTTGGTGGTGCTATTTGGGGAAATTTAAGAGCTGTAGCTTTGCCTGAGGAAGTATGCCACTGGAAAATGGCTTTGAAAATTTAAAGATCTCTGCCATTTTGAAACCTCTCTGTGTCATGCTTGGGGATCAAGCTGTGAGCTGTCAGCTTCCTTCTCTTGCTGCCATCTCTGCCACGTGCTGTCCTACATGCGCTGAGTGAAGATTCCTATTCCTCTGAAACTGTTAACCAAGAAAAATGTTCTCTTCTCTATGTTGCTTTGGTTATGATGTTTTATTACAGCAACAGAAACGTAATTAATATACACATGGAATCTACAGGCACACATATATGTACACACATATAATACATATATACACACACAGTCATTCTACTCTAGCACTGTTTCTAAGCACAGCATTTTTCTAATCATATTTCTAACCAAGAACATTTCCTTTACATATTAACATAGGCAATAATGTAGAATGTGATATTTCTCATAGATATTATTAAGCTACCTGTGGAATGTATACAGCAAAACAGTATAATTTATATATGTATGCTCTAACCTCTAAGATCAGAACCCATCCCCATGACACTTGTAGGAATACAGAAACAAATTAGTCTTAGAACATATGCCACTGGGCATAGTATCACAGAACTGCATAATGCTAAAAATATTTTTATGAGCAGTATTATTCAAATAACATATGTGAACTCTAACTGTATCTAGTCATAGTAGTAAATCATATGTCAATTCTAACCCCATATAGATCTTAAATCAGAGGCCATTTTACCAGTTTTAACTTACCTCAAATAATTGCTATATAACTTCTAAAACTAAAGCTTATCTAAATTGATGGTGATGGTGAAACAAGGACTAAATATCACCACAATCTTGGCAGTAATCTGCTTTCACTCACTGTGTGCAGGATATCTTCCAGTACAGCACAGTGTCATTACTCTATCAAAGGCAAAATTGTTCAAGTACAAAGTAATAATATGTCCACAGACTCTCACTGTGAGGAGCAACAATGATACCTAGCAGAGAGGAAATAAGTTGTTTCTTACATCCATAGCCCAACAGATAACAATAGCAAACTAGGCTTACCAAACCACCTGTTTCCTGCAGGAATTGCCTACAGTATTACCTGATAGCCCAGAATGTTAGATGTGTAAATTTAAATACCCACAATTTACATTAATGACTCCGTCTTGCTATGCACTTTTATCATTGTTCTTACTGTTTTATTTTATAATGCCAATAAAGTGACATTTCTTATTTATAAGGATCACTACTTTTACAATTGTTTACATTTGACATTATTGCATTATTTTATTTATTCTTTGAGAATTTTATGTAGAATATTTTTATCACATATTCCACATTCCCAGGCTCCTCCCAGATCTTTCCCATTTCCTACATACACAACTTCATGTTCTTTCTATCTTTAAGACAAAAGAAAAAAAGTCATTAAAATAATAATGTCTGACTTCTGTCAGCCAGCTTCTCATGAGAACCATGTCTTCTCTGGAGTGTAGTAGATGCATCATGTGTCATTCGAATAGAAAAAAGCGAGGACTTTCCCTCTCACAGCAACTATTATTTGTTAATAGCCTCTTGTTTAGGAATAGAATTTTGTACAAACTTCTCTTCTTCTTTGCTAGGATTTTGTCTGGCTTGAGCTTGTGCAAGGCTTGTCCATGCTGAGTAGGTCTTTGTGAGTTCATATGCCCATCTGCCAAGTAGAAAATCTGCCCATCTGGAAAATGCTTTTCTTTAAAAGTAGTCATGACCTCTGGTTCTTACAATCTTCCCAGCCCCTATTCTTCATAGATCACTGAGCCTTGTAGGAAGTGTGTGAAAAGACATCCCATTCATGGCTAAGCACTCCACATACTATCATGGTTAGAATGTTGTCCAGTTGTGGATCTCAGTGTTAATTACCATCTACTATATGAATCTTTGTTGAGAGTTGACTTATGCACTGAACTATGAGTATAGCAATATGTCAGTAGGAATCATTTTATTATGTTCATTTAGAAGGATAAAAGAGATAGTTTTTCCCAGGACTCATAATTATCTAGTTTCAGATTCTTGGTCTAGTGCAAACCTTATGGAAACCTTTGTGTAGCTTCTTCATAAAACAAATATACATCTTTCATAAGATCTTGTTATAGTATTCATGAGTATATCTTCACAGGACTCTATATCTTACTACAAAAATACTTGCTGATCCATATTTGTTGATGTTCAATTCATAATAGCCAGAAATTGAAAACCATCTAGATAGCCATCAACTGATGGATGAATATTGAAAATGGTGAGCATTTAGACAGTGCACTACTATTCAGTTTTTAAGAAAAAATAAGATCATGAAAATCACAGGTAAATAGATGGAGCTACAGACAATCTTCCTGATAAGGTAAGATAGACCCATAAAGAAAGAATTTCATGTATTCTCTTATTTGTAGATATTTGTTTTTAAGATTTAGGTGTATATATTTCATTCAGAATTAACGTTGAGGTTATGTAAAGGAGAATAAAGAAGGTGGGATCTTCCAAAATATGGGATATAGAATATAGTGTTAGAAAGATAAAGGGTAAATTGGAACATGGGGAGTAAAGAAAGTATATATAGAGAGAATTTCAATTAAATTACCATACAATTGTGGAGACAATACCCTCAGTAAATTTCATATTGTGCCAAATAAAATCATAGTCCCACCTTCTTGTGATAGCCTATATAAAAGATATGGAAGAAGAAAGAACTTGCTCTTTGTCCTCATTCTTGTTGGTAAATTAGGTCCTTAAGTGGTATGAGAGTCTCCTTCTTTGGGACTTCAACATATATTAAAGACCACCTGAGACACCTTGCCTTATGAGCTGAATTGGATTCTTGGATTTTCCACAAGAACACAACAATTATTGGAATAACCAATCCATAGCCTCTAAGTCATATATATATTGAAGGGAGGAGTCAGTTTGTCAGTTTTCCTTAAGAATGTAACTCCTGGTATGTCAACCATCATACACTGGATGACCCCATCCCCAGGACTGCATGTGTAGTACAAACTACAGTGAAGGGGTTATTAAAACAGATTAAATGAAGTTGGAGTTAAAGAGAAAGGGGTAGATCTGGGAAAAGTGGGAGATGAGTAGGTGACTCTTAGTAGTATCAGAAGCTAGACCCATAAAGTGTCACCAACATGACTGCCCAAACATGAGTTGAACAAGGAGGACGCCAATAGACGTGCCAAAGTGAGATTGGAAAATGTTTATGATGCTTCAACTCTACACAAAAAAACCATAGGTAACTGAGGGAATCTGAAAGACAGAGTTGGTCTTCATCAGGGAAGAGCACACCAGTTTTTGTCCAGTGTCACATCCTTAGCCCTGTAAACACGAAGAGTATATCTATATTATCTCTCACCAAGGCTTAGAGGCCATGGATGAAGAGGGAGTAAAAAAAAGTCAATTCCAGAAGAACCAGAGCAAACCAGTGACTTCTGAACTTCACAAGACCAATGTACTTGTGAACTCACATCAGCTGTGTTTGCCTGCACATGATAAAACCACCCAGCATTTCAGTAAGGGGGAGCAGGGGCTGCCCAGATGCTACCAATTATAAGTCATATTTGTCAAGTAACAATGGTGCAGCAGAAGAGTTTTATTTTTCATTCACTTAATGCATAGAAAAATTGAAAAACTAGTATTTACTTATATGTTCATTCATATAAGTAAAACGATTACATGTGTCTCACCATATTCTGGGCTCTTAATTACATAATTTCTTTTTTTCTGTGATGTGATAAATCATGTGGTTTACAAATATTTTACTCTTAGTTTACTTTAAGTCTCCACCTTCTATATCAAGCACTGTTTATCATATTTATTTAATTTATGTCTAATACCATGTTTTATGTTCACTTAATGTACCTAGTAAACTTTAAACTCAGGAGGAATGATCCCATCAAATGTTTTCTTTCCTGTCTAGATTGTTTTGGGACTTGTTTCTGTCTATACATTTTTTTTTCAGGATGTTTTTATCACTGATGATAAAAATGGTTCCTCAGATTTTAATAATAATCTCCTTAATTGCAGAAATGAATAGGACATAATAAATATCTCTTACACAGTGGATAGTATTCATTAGCATAGTATGCCCTCCTTTATTGAACTCAAACTTTGTGTCACTCACTATCATTTATGATTTTTACGTATTCAACTTCAGACAATTTTTCTACTTGGTGTTTGAAAATTGGTATGTACATTGAATTATCTTATTTTGGAGGAGGTATAAATATACTGTGCTCCCGTTCTCTACATTGTTTTATGTACTTTTTGGAATATATACTTAAAAGTTTTACAATTTATCTGTGTGTGTGTGTGTGTGTGTGTGTGTGTGTGTGTGTGTATGTGTGTGTGTGTGTGTATGTGTGTGTGTGAACATGCATGTGTACTTGTGCTCATGTGCACATTTATAAACATGTGCAGTGGTGTACACAGAAGTCAGATATAACCTGTGTGACTTGGTTCTCTCCCTTCAAAATGTGGGTCCGTGAGTCTAATTCAGGTCGTCAGGCTCAGAAGCAGGTACCTTTACTCACAGATTTATCTCACCAGCCCTGGCTAAATGAAACCTTTCTTTCAAGGATTCCCTGAGAGGCCAATATGTTCTGTAAATAGTGTGATTGCATTTTATTTTAAAATAAAATATAGTCTTCCATATTTTCAGTTCTATTTTTTCTTCTGTTTATTTAGTATCAGTATTTAAATCTGCATCTCCAACTGGCCTAGAAATCAATATGTAGCAGAAGCTATCCTCAAATGTAATACAAGCCTCCCACTTCAGTCTCTAGGGTTCCAATATTACAGGTATTATTATTTTTGAGTGATGTTAGCGTTCAGAATTTCGAGTTTAATGTTTATGTTTAATAAAATTTATAAGGACAGACATTTTTTTCTTCTTTCTGATTGTCAAACAATATGTAGTTTTAATTAGAGTGCTTACTAAAGGGTTTTGTTGGTTACATGCTTTGAATGAGGTAAACAACCCCTTCCCTTAAATTTCTGAGCATTTTGTCTTAATAAATTATGTTTTGTCACATAATTTTGCCACAAAATTTGATATGAGTTTTGAATTTTGCTTCCTGATATGGTGTTTTATATTGAACAATTTCATAATTTCGAATGATATTTATACAACTGGAATAACAGATATGGTTATACTGCATAAAACTGTCCGTGTAACTTTCTTTACCAATGAGATTGTTTCTAGACATATAGTAGGCTTGTATATTTATAAATTTATCCAGTACGTTTAAAACATGTCCTTCTCTGAATAGTCATGTCAAATCTTTACAGGACATGCTCATGATACTCCACAGCTAGCTGAGGAATGATTGGCAGTTGATAACTACAAAAGAGGAAAGCATCTATTTTCCTTGGGAAATATGGATGCTGTTCCAGTGGATGAAACCTCACCACCCTGCTCTGTGTGTATAGGCATTACTAAGTAGACACCAGGGGATACTAAAAAAAGAGAAATCCTCACACAAGGACATGAATATGGGAAGAGGATATGGTTGAGCCATCCAAAGGTAACTGAAAGAGGGAAATGAGAGGTGGATCCAAGCAAAATTTTATATGATTCAGATCAGCCTTTCTCTGTATATTTCTCATCTTTCCTCAATAGCTGTTCCACAACTTGATTGCTGTCTCTTATCCAAGTTGTAATTCTCCTGGCTCCTGATATGATGCGTTTTACAAGTTCCGGAGATTCTTGGTGCAGGCAGGAAGTGGCAGAAACTCCCAACTAGTTGCCATTGTCTGTTCCAGTGAATCTCAGTCAGGAGTCTGGCCTCAGGTCCATGGAGACTAATGGATTTCCTGTACTTTGTGCAGTTGGTTCTCTTTTGTTTTCTTTCTGGAAAAAAAGATGGTCTCCAGTGCAGCAGATATTCTCCTGTATGCTGCTCTAGGGGCTGATTTCAAGCTATTTCCCTCAGGTGGCATAAAGCTTATTTGGCTTTACCAGAAGGACTTCCTTTATTACCCTAACAAGAACAAACATATCTGAGTTGTGCTCTTTTGCTATGCTGGAGGTTAGGCACTACTAATCTTTCTATTTTTTAGGGTGCATGTCCCCTTGCAGTAGTGATTCCCTAAACTAGGCTAATAAGTCTCCTATCTATCTTAAGCTCTTTATTGTTGGGTGGTTTTTCCTCTCGCTGTGCAAGTGCTTGAGAGAAACAATTTAAAAGGAAGAAAAACATATTTGTACTTATAGTTTCAGAGGTCTTTGTACATGTTCACTTGGCTTCATGGCTTGGACCTGAGATAAAGGTGATCAGGTTGGCAAGAGCATGATGCAGCATAGTTGTACCCTTAGTGATGAGCAAGAAACAGGTAGGTGGGGATAGGAAAGGTTGGAGACTAGTATACTTTTTCAGGGCACACTTTCAACTGTATCTCTCACCTACCAACATAATGCAACCAGCTGGGGTAGGCTTAAATACATGTCAGTGAGGGCTATTTAACATTCAAACTATAATATCCCTTCTTCAGTTTTCCTTTGAACAATTTTCCAAGTTGGCAGATGTATGTAGTATGGGGACATAAGGGAAACTGGCTTATATTTGTCTTGCCTGAACATTAAGTCCCTTGAGTAATCCTTGCTGAAAAAGATAATGCACTTCCCAAACAATTACATTAAATCCCAGTCTCCAGGCACCGTTTACAAGGCAAAATATGAAGGAAAATTCCCAAGAGTTTCTGATTAGATGAACCGTTCAAATAAACTGCAAGTCTTGGCATACAGCATTACTAAATGCAGCATCATTATTTAACCTGAGTTATGGTACTTATTCTTCACATTTTAATAAATATGTGGTTTACTCACTCAGTTTGCAATGCCATGTTTTTCATAGAATTTAAAGACCAAAAATATGCCAGTGGTAATTATGCTATCCCCAAGAATTTACTAATTCTTTAAACCAGACATTTCTAAACACATACCTATGAATTCTAGAGCAATTAAGAATGTGTGATAAGATATCCTTCTGAGGTTAGTTTCACTAAACAGTGACTGAGCAGATGTTTAGGTTTATATTGTCAATGTGACAGGGTTGATTTCATACCCATACATCTGAGGTCATGCACTCTTAAGTTCAATAGAGATAACTAATTTGGGGGCTGGGGTGTAGCTGAGTGTTATAGTGTTCGTCTAAGTCCAAGGTCCTGTGCTCAATATCCAGGAGTGCATAACCCAATGACACAAACTTTAAATTTTCTCTATAATAAATTTGTGCCTGATAAGGGATTAACTATATAGTCCAAAGGCTAACACTTACATGGAAACAGTCAGGGACACACTTCTTGATTAATAGCAGCCTATGGAGTTATGATCTCTCTGAAAAAAATCAGGATAATACTTATTACAATTGTAGTTTCTTCATTCCTATCTCTCTATTTCCTTGTAATTGAGGGAAAGATCAATTCCCTCCTTTTTAACAACAAAAAAGAGCTTCTGTAGCAAGTGGGAACGATTGCCCTTTAAGAGAATAAAATGCAAAATAAAAGCTTCAGTCTAGATGAAGAAATAATAATTTACTGATTGGTTGTTATCCTGTCCTTCAGTGTATTTTCCTTAATTGGAGAGACATAGAATCACAGAATAAAAAATTTGAGGCCCGCACAACAGTTCTCATTTCTATTGATTTTCTAGTTTATCAAAGTGATAATAGCTATTATATTTACATTAATAAGACTTATTTCAGATAAAGTAATAGATCATTTTCTTCACCCCCATAATCTGTATCAGTCAAAATAGTTTGGAGTTGGAAAAATTTCATAGAATAAGAAGTCAAGAAAGCAATCCTGGCAAAGATAGTTTAAAGCAATTAAAGAAAAATGGAAAAACAAAGCAGGAAAGAATAGCTAGAATGCTGGGAGACAGACTCATCAAAAAATGCTCACCATGTAAGCAAAGGGTAAGTGTTCTAGTCTCAACACCACATAAAAAGTCAGGTTTGGTGAAGTGTGCTTATAATTCTAGTACCCAAGACAGAAGGCCCCTTAGGGGTAGTACAACTGAATGGTGAGCTCTGAGATCAGTGAGAGAACGCTTCCCAAAAGATAAAGAAGAGAGTGATTGAGGAAGACCACATCATATTCAATACTGACCTACATACATGCGCGCACATACACACACACACACACACACACATATACACACAGGCACTCATACAGACATACACACGTGCACACACTCATACAATGAAAGAGATATTGAGAGAGACCTATATTGTTTCATATATTAGATTTTAGGAGAAATTTGATATTTGTTTTTGAGTATGTAAATGTATTGAATAAAATTTAAACACAGACTATTGCTTTAGAACAAAGAAAACATAACACGTCCCTTTTCACAAGGCAGGTAGGCTATCTCCCAACCATTAGCATGATAACATAACTTGGACATATACAGTGAAATAAATGTCTGCCTCATGTGACTTTATTTGTTATGACACCAATACCAAGGCTCATGTTCATCAGTATATGTTTTGGCAATTCTTAAGGTATTCTGTGTTGTGTTCTATTTTTGAAAGCTGTATACTGTATGTACTGTGTGTGTGTGTGTGTGTGTGTGTGTGTGTGTGTGTGTGTGTATTGCCATAGCCTTACTTGAGAAATCATATTTTCCAAACTTCCCAATGTAGTCATATTTCTGCAGTTTGGTTTTTCTGAAATAATTATAATGAAATTACCTTTCTGTACTAGACAAAAGGCTAGAAGACAGTACACTGTTAGACTATAGAAGGTAGGAGCTTCTTAGAACTAAGTAGAACAATCACAAACAATAACTAAATGCTTTCCTGGAAATTGAAACATTTATTGGAGAAATTGTGTAAACCTACATGAGAACATCACGAGTCTATGTTTGCCTCATTCTTGTGCCTTCTCCATTTTCCCTTTGTATTCAGCATGAACTAAACTTCCAAATCTGGGCAGGTATGTTCAAGAAAATGTGCATCTCTTCATCTTCAGCTTCTATGCAAGGACTGTTGTATCCCTATGTAAACCCAGACCAGTACCATATCTCATCAAGCTACACTAAAGAAGTTCATCTCTAGGAATGTGCTGTTGAGATGCTCCTTTCATCCACCAATCTCTAATCCTAGTTCTTTCTGTGGTCTAGCCTATTGGGCATGCTAGAGACCTATATGTACTCCATCTGCCCTACTGACAAAGTAATGATTTCATGTCAGGCTGTGTAGGCTGAGAAAATATTGTTTTTGTCCAGTACCTTGCTCATAAACTGAAGCTGTCAATCTGGAAGAAGCAAACTTCTGTGTTCTGAGAACTGGATTGTTTACCATAAAATGTTACACATATGTGACAGAGACCTCAGGAATACAGAAAATGTTTTACTGAAAATACCCAACATCAAGCAAATAACATTCACAAAATCACTGTGCAGGTTGGGTTGATGGCAATGAGTTTAGTGTCTGGCGGTTTCATGACTGCCATAAACTAGATAGAGGCTAGCTAGTTCGCAAAGCAAGCAAATGTATGTGCAGGCAAAGAACTGCTAACAGAGCCTTACATACAAACCTGAGAAGGACTAGGGATCAACTTATGCTCAATCTCATAGCATCAAAGTTATCAGACACTTAACAGTCGATCATAGTGGATAGAGGAATCAGTGAATTTAAAGATAAACAAGTGGAAATTGAACAATTCAATGAAAAGAGACAAAAATGAACAATAAAAGAATGATGGCTTCTTTCAAAATTCATTGTTGTTCATGAGTGTTGGAACAAAACTTGGGTGTTGAAACATAGCTGCATAGTAACTATAAGTAGACAGGATCTTGTTGTGCAGGTGATAAAAATTTTCCAAAACTTATTGTGATATTTCAGTAACCATGAAAATATTTTAAACTTTTGATTTCTACATATTGGAAGCATAAATTATATGCTATTTGAAAATTATCTATGTAACCACCAATGTCAAATGTACCAAAAATATTATTATGAAAATTACCACAAATCAAACCCAGAGATAGCTCCTTAGAAATTTGTTTCCTTTTGGAGATGTGAGTTCAAATTCCTGGAGGTCATGTTGGATGAAATAATTCATTTCTTCATGACAAATAATGCATGTCTTCTCTTCAATGTCTAATCTAGGAGCAAAATAAACAAAGGACATTGTTATTTTATAAATCCTCCCACCACGGTTTTTTCTCCCTGTGGTTGCTCCGCCGCCTCATGCAGAGTAACCACATGTGGGGACCTGGTCTGGTAGCAGTGGGTCTTCACCACATTTCTCCTGCCTAGGGAATTTTCCATGAGTCAGCACGGGAACTCACAAAGGAACCCATGGGACATGCATCAGAGGATGTCTGTCTCTAATGCGGGGAGAGGGTTCACTTATAAGGGTACAGGCAAGGGAGGAGCCAGTGACCCTGAGAATGCCCATTGGTTAGGACATGGATGCTGGAGTGGCTTTGTGTGTAGAGTTTGATCCTGTGTTTCCATCCTGAAGGGCAAGCAAAGCATCTTTGTTTTTGTGAAGCAGGCAGTATTAATATCTAATAATAATCTAGCTGTGTTTAGGCTAGGATTAAGGTGTGGAGCAGCGAACACCTGCCATTTTCAAACCCTAGTGACCATGCAGGTTTCAAAGACAGCTTTGACACACTCTTAGCCCCACAGGACATAGAACTAAAAGAAGAACTAACAAGGTGTGGAAAGGAGAAAGTGGGAGTGGGTAGAAAGAGGAGTTGAATTTGCTCATATGTCTATCAGGAAAAGCTATATTGAAATTTTGATAATTCTTTATACATGAGGATGTGATAAACAGAGTTTAGATGCATGGACGATGTTTTAGCAATGGTTTATTAGTTACAGGGGAGGATGAGGAAAACTGGGTCATAGAACAGGACCATGTAGACAGAAAGAAAGAGAGGGAGGGAGGGAGGGAGAGAGAGAAAGAGAGAGAGAGAGAGAGAGAGAGAGAGAGGAGAGACCAGCCAGTGGGGTGAGAGACAAAGAAAAGACCAAGAGAGACCATTGGTAAAAGTGAAGCCTCGGCATCAGTTGAAGACCCAGATTGAAGAGGTCATGTAAAGAAGTTGAGGTGTGGCAATATGAAGAGAGCCAAGGAGAGACTATTAGTAAAGGTGGAACATCAGTGAAGACCCAGATTGAAGGGTTATGTAAAGATGTTGAGGCTTGGCATCATGAAGAGAGCCTAGAAGTGGTTATTGGTGAAAGTACAGTCCAGTTGCAGCAAGGGATCCCAGCATTCTAAAGATGCCAATACTATGGGGCAACCACCAAGAACAGCAATAGTAGTAGAGCAAAGCCAGCAAGAACTTGGAGGAGAAGCTGTGTCTACTGCAGAGGGCAGCACCAGAGAAGTGATCCAAGCCCTTTGGAGAAGCCCAGAAGTTCATGAGTGAATTTCAGATAATGAGACATTGATAATGTTTTTCTGCTGTCCGAAGAAATATGAAAACTTGATAGATGTATGGTTTCACTTGGTCTTGTACTTGTGATTCTTCTTCTTGTATATAGTTTTGCTGGTATAGTGTTAAAGTGTGTTGTAAAGTAATGTTTTGATTGGCTTATATAGAAAAGGGGAATTGTAAAAGTTTATTTTTAGTTGTGTTTAAGATAATTATTTTTTTTTTCACTTTTGGGAGAGGGTCTGCCTAGTTTGGCATTTTGCACTGTCTGCAGGTGTTGTGATTATGTGGGGGATGTTTGATTGCTAATGATCTGTATGTGCTATCAGTAGAACACCTGAGGAATTCTGGTTCAATAAAATCAGCTGATCAGGGACACTCAGGGTTCCAGTCTCCAGTATGACACTGGCTGTAATGGTGGTTGCCTCTGCTGAGGTCTGGCAGGGATTCTACCTAAAAAAAATGACTTCTTGTCTCCTTGCTGAACCACCACAGTAGGTGTACTTACTACAGTTTATTTCATAGTTTTCAATGATGTTCTTGCCGTTGTCATGTTCTTGTTCCTAAAAGGTGAAAAAAATAAAAGGACTATGAAATATTCACTGATTAAATGTGTGTTTTCATTATGAGAGTATTTGGGAAAATGTATCCCTTGGCATGTATGAGAAAACTCATTAGCCTTGGAAGGCAGAATTTTAACATTTGATTAATACCCCAGGAGTATATGAGCTAAATTGTCATCAGTGTGTGTGTGTGTGTGTGTGTCTGTCTGTCTATCTGTCTGTCTTTCTGTCTGTGTGATTATAAAACCCAAAGGCTCTGACTATTGAAATAGCGATATCAGGATTAACAATAATAAAAATAATATTTGACATAAAAATGAAACAAAATAACTTATATCATTCTCACTTTAAACCACCCTTATATGCTGCTTGAATATTTTAAATAGCTATAATAATTCTATCTACAGAGCATATATTCTTCCTTTAGTTCTTTGCATTATTAATTTGAGGAGAAATCGTATCTTATAAATATTTGCAAACCAAATTTTCATTATTTTTGTTTATCAGAGTGTAACATGGGGAATATATTAAACAATAATTATGTTGGCACTGCACATGATATGGCTGCTCCTATCTAGTGTTCTGTGTGATGGGTTTACATTATCTATCTAATAGTACTTTAGCTCACTGCTGATCTTGATGTGCCCTACTCCGCTTTGTAAAAATGTTCCATGGATAATACAACTCACCATGATATCTTGATTTTCTAAACTCATTTAAGATTTACTCTCTTTTGTCATCTATATCGCATAATTACTCAATTGTTTCTATTTTTCATGTTGATAGGACATACAAAATGTGATGAGCAATATCAATTTTCAATTTGACAAATTCTGCAAATACTTTAGACATGAGCCTCTGGTTAAGCCTATGGGGAATTATTTTGGGTAAGTTAAGTGCGGTGGGAAGTCCTGTTCACTGTGAGTTGTACCAGTCTCTGTGCTTGGGTTCTAGACTGTATAAAAGAAGAAAATGTGTTGAATGCAAACATTCATGACTTCTTGACTATGGATGCCATGTAATCAGCTGCCTGAAGCGCCTGATGCTGTAGGTCTCTACTATGATGGACTATATATAACCTTGAACTGTGAATTAAAATAAAATCTTTCTTAAATTGCTTTTGTTGGAAAAGTTTATCACATAAATAGGAAATTTTACTAAGACACAAAGTTTTTCACCTAGACTGCAAACTTGGTAAAACAAAGTTCCTGAGTTAGAGGTTTTTTTTTTTTTTTTTTTTTTTTTTTTATGGCTACTAAAATTCTGGTATTTAAAATGTCTGAGCAGAGCCAAATAAATAAATATCATCTGAGGGACTGTTAGTCATGTGCTTACTCAGAACTGATTCACAATCCGGTGGCATAATCCCCAGGTGATTCTTGTGCATATTGGTACTTAAAGCTCTGCCCTAAAATGTATCAGTCTTTGTAAGAGAGTTATTGTTCTTTGATTAATTTTTATACTGGGTTCCTTAAAGCACCATAAAAAATCACGAGAATATGCTTTCTCTCATAGGGCAGGATATGAGCAGATTACATGGAAGTTGCTTGCAAAGTGACTTTCTTTTCAGCCTCTGAGAGAGTAGTCCTGTCATGCATCCTTCATAGTGGTCCATGATTTCTGGAAATCTTAGTGGCTTTTGGCTTAGTATGTTGCTCCACTCTTATCTCCATCTTCAAAATAGCCATTTCTCTGTGTGTCCCTGTGTCCTATTTTCTTTCCATAAGCCACTGCATTGGACAGGGGAATCTCTTCATCTAGTATGACACTAACTCATGGTGGGTACTGATATTAAATCCCAATTACTTGTGTGAATATCAAATGTCCAAAGGTTGCTTTCCCAGCTTTCTTCAAGACACGAAATTTAGGGAAAGTACTTAATTTACTGAAGTATGTTTTAAAAAGTACTTATTGATTTTAATTAGAGATCATTTGTGTGGGCATATGTGTGTGAGCATGCACATGTGCACATACATACATGAGTGTGTTCAAATGCAAGTATGAGTCTGCGTGTGCATGCATGTGTTTATGTATGAATACGAATGTGAGCATGAATGTGTGTGTGTGTGTGTGTGTGTGTGTGTAAATGGGTGTGAGTGTGTATAAATGTGTGTATGTGTATGTGTGTGTGTTGAACCTACACATGCATGTGTACACATAGAGGGACAGCTGGGGAATATATATTTCCATCTCTACCAATCATCAAATTATTCCACTGAAATAGAGTCTCTCATTGAACCTAAAGCTAGGCTTGCAGCTAACATGCTCCTTATAATCCATGCTCATAGGATTAGGATGATAGGCCTATGCATGGCCACACCCAACTTTTGAAATTTGTGCTGGCAATTCAATCTCAGATTCTCAAGTTTGTAAGCAAGCTCTCTTACTCACTGACCAAGCTCCTCAGAACATTTATTATTTATTGATTGACTGATTGGTTGATTGTTGCAAATAATTTAATGGCTGTTTTAATTAAAAAACTCAGAAGGAGCAAGTCTTTCTTGATGAGAGTCAAGAAGTTTTATAGTGTTACCATTCCCAACCTACGCAAATCCAAACCCTATTTGGATACAGTGACACCAGTTTCTTCTTAGTCTTCCTCTTTTTCCTTCTTTCTGACTCTGACTTTATCATGCTCATGGGTGAACATATCTTGCTTTTTCTGACTCTAAAACTTGTTGAATGGAGTCTCCATTAGCTTGTCTTCAGCTTTATCCTTCCCACTAAGTAATTATGGAATCAATAATCTTCCCTGGATGCCTCTGCTTACATGCACTGTAAGAAAATTTAACACTGCTGGCATGCTTTATACCTACTATCTTCCCTTTTCATCAGCTGTTGGAGAACCAACTGGATATCAAAAATGACTTTTTCCTATCTCAAAGCTTATTTTACTTACAGCTTATAGCTAACTTATCAGTTGCTGATATTTCCTGTTAGCTATTTACAGATATTTTCCTTAATGCTGTTCATTTAATAGCTCTACACTATCCATTTTTCAACTAGAAAGATACTTTATATATATATATATATATATATATATATATATATATATATATATATATATATATTAATGTCTGGAAGTATTAAAACCAGGGCAATTAATTAATTAGCCTGTAGACTAGAATGGCAACTGTGAGGTAATGTCTTCTGGACACAACAGGGATATTTCAGCCATGAACTCTAAACAATGGTTGCCAGCACAAGATTTACAATCCATAGCAACTGACATACAAAAAAGAACGCAGGAAAACTACACAAGACCCTGCCTCTACATGAAGAACTACAGGTATTCAGCAGCTGGTGAGAGAAGAATCAGGTTTAGCCAATCATAACTACATTCCTAAACGTATGTAAAGGAAAGCAACACTAGTTGGACTCTGTTGGATATGTATATTTCCCTGTGTGCACCACAACAATAATCATAGAGGAACTAATCATAAATTCCAGATAAGGTTGGGCGAAGAAGGGAGAGTGGAAATGGAAAGGAGAGTGGAAATTGTGTAGAGACATTTCTCATATGTGGGGTTTTCAACTAAATTTAAAGACAATAACATAATCAGATGTAAATGAATATCCCTCTTGAGGATGATCTTGGAATTTTTAAATAATTTTTTCCATTTGTTTAAACTGCTGATTATGGAAAAAAATTAACAATTCTTTTGCTGATTTCTGTTCACCAAGAAGGATAATTAAAAGTTTCAGTGATGTATTTGATATCTGTGCTATACAGTGTGATGTATGGTATGAAACCCTGCAAAGCATGTTTCAATGTTTTAACAGCAAAATGCCTTTAACCTCGATAGTTTGAATTTTCTTAAAATTGTTTTATTCAGTACAAAATATTTGATGCTTTCAGATGAGCCAGTGAACGCTCAGTATAACCTGATGTTTTACTAGCTTTTCTATGGTAAAATAAATGAAAATTTCCTTTGAAAAAATAGTTAGGGCTTCTCAGAGTTTTCTTGCTGCAGAAGAATAATACTGCTTTTTAACATATTGTTTCGTGAGCAGAACATGTATCTAGGAAAATGGTAAGTGTAGAGGAACATTTAATTCTTTAATATAGCCATGTGGTTACTTCTAGCAAGGGATCACCTTCAGAGGCCTATGTTGATCTAGCTGTAATGCAGAAAGAATGTTAATCAGGCTAACCT
The DNA here is from genome assembly GCA_026225945.1 of Cricetomys ansorgei. Taxonomy (NCBI): domain Eukaryota; kingdom Metazoa; phylum Chordata; class Mammalia; order Rodentia; family Nesomyidae; genus Cricetomys; species Cricetomys ansorgei. The sequence continues at coordinate 1,634,612 of JAMJFZ010003624.1, forward strand.
TATCCTCTGTTAATGCTAATGCTGTGGCCTTTAATTCCAACCCAGAAGGCAGAGGCACCACAAAACTTTAATCCCAACTCAGAAGGAAGTGGTGGCACAGGCCTTTAATTACAACTCTCTTGATATAAAAGGAGGAGTCCATAGAGAAAGAAAACAGAGAGTTCAGAGAGAAGAAACAGACATGAAGCAGAGCTCAGAGGAGAAGCAAGGTAGAAGCAGAGGTGGAAGCAGACATAATCTGAGAGGAGACAGAGTGTTAGTTCAGTCAGGCAATCTGAGAGCAGTCAGCTCAAAGACAATTCAGTTCAGGAGAAGCCAGTCTAGAATAAACTGAGACAGAGAGCAGAAAGTCAGAAGCAGATGGGCTACAATTTACAGTTCAGAGTTCACAGTACAGCTCAGAGTGAAAAGACATCATTCAGACGCCAGTTAGGGTGAACTCAGTCAGCAGTAAGTCTCTAGATTTTAAGATTAGATTTTATGGAGGCTGAAGCCTTCTATGTCTAGGGTTAATTTTATATTGCATGGAAGCTATTTGTTCTTTGAGAATTTCATGCAGTGTGTTATGATTTTATCCAGCCTCCTGCATTATTTCCTCACAGATCTCACTTCATATTGACTGAACTTCATGCACTATTTGTTTTTTACACCTACCTAGTCCAATTTGTGCTAATGATGTATTCTTGTGTGTGTTACCTCCCAATGAAATGTATCGAACTTACCAAGGGCCGCCCACACTCTTAATAAAATAACTCTTCCTCTCTCAGAAGATGTTAATTACCAATAGCTTCTCAACTTGGAGTGACACTTCATACTGACCCCAACCCCTCTCCATGTTGGTATTTGTCTTTCTTGATTTTGCACTGATCATGTTCATGCTTTCTCAAATGCTTTGAATTTATATTTCTTGGCTGCCTTTTTATATATAAAATATCTTTCCTTGTAGTGATCTACGACTTCTGGCCCTTACACATTTTTTACTCCTCTTCTGCAATTATTCCTAACCTCAAGAAGAAGGGATGTTCAGTTTCAGGCTGTACATTTTGTAGTCTCTTTCTCTCTGCACCTTTTTCAATTCTGCATCTCTATGTAAAGTTCAGTCAGTAGGGAAGGGTGATCTGTGAAGAAAGAATGGTGGAGGCCAAAGAAAATCATAACACGGCGTATGAAATTCTCAAAGAACTAATAATTTCTTTAAGGAGGAGAAATTAAATGTGATTATCAGATGTTTAACATGATTTCCATCACAAATCTGCTTCTGGTAGAAGTAACTAAAATCAAATATGCATAGTATGTACTTACACCAAAAACATTTTGCTGTTTATTTAATACTGAAATTTAAGTTCATGATGTTACTTGTGAAATTTAACATCACTAACTTTAATACACTATTCTTTTAAAGGTGAGAAGTAATTAAAAATAAAAGTTTTTAAGATAGAGAAAAAAAAGAAGACTTCCAAAAATTCCCAGTGGCTTCGAGCTATAATAACCTATTTAGAGCACAGTTTATGGCCATGTGTAACTTTATAAAATACTACAATACAATATTATTTTCTCAGTTGCTGACTATGAAATACCCAGTTTTCTTGTCCCTACATAATATGTCACTTCTCCTATAACCTGAATGTTGCCTGAACTCTTCCTTGGTTCTTTAAACTTCTAAGTCACCACAGACCCTGGTTTCAGTAGGGGAGCAATGTGATAATACATAGTGAGAAAGCTCATGCAGAATGGATTCTTAGTAATTACCTTGCCTCATTACTTGGCTGAAGGAGGAATTAGGACCATATACAGTAATTTGGCTTCAAATATAGTCTCATGGGAAATTTATCAGAGTTGGAAATAGCCTACTTCCTAACAATCCTGTGCTCTAAAACTATAGTATACACACACACACACACACACACAAACACACACACTCTCTAAAAAAGTTAATCAAACCATAATTGACCTATAGACACTGTTCATTGAGGGAACTGGACAGATATATCAATAAAGGAAGATGCATTTTACTTGATCTCTCCCACTTCAAATCATTACTACCAGTACCGAGACAGTAAAGAATGATATCTTTTGTGGTAATGCAAATATATTTTGAGGTTCTTCAAATTCTATACAGCAGCACATTTAAAAAGCAGAGTCTTCTTGTTCTCAGATGTTCCGCCACAGTGAATCAGAGGTAGTAACAAAGAGAGTGAGAAACCTTTGTAAGTTTAATGTGTTTTTGGAGCAGAAATTGGAAAGAAGATGTAAACTAAGTAAAACACAATCCAAAGTTTCAATCTATTTAATGACTAATGATACCAGAGCCGTTAATTCTGGATTGATTACTGCAGTAGTTCTCAACCTGTGGGTTGTGACCTTTTTGGAGGGTGGAAGACCCTTCCACAAGGATTGCTAATATACATCTGCATGGTAGATATTTACATCACAATTCATAACATTAATAAAATTTTAGTGGTGAGGTGGTAACAAAAATAATTTTATGGTTTGGTGTCACGATAATGTGAATAACTGTAGTAAAGGGTCATAGTGTTTAGAATATTGAGAACCATGAGAGTGCTACATTATTTTATCTCACAAATCCATGCAACTTTTAAAAAGATGTCAAGGATGTATTGAGGGAAGTTGTGTCCTCTCTTGGTAACTAGATTCAGATGTAAGCACTCCATGCTCAAGCCTATAAAATAGCTACCAACTGGATGACTATTATGCTTATGCTCTGATCTTAATTCTTAATTTTCGTATTCTTATACTCATTTCTCAGTAACTTCTCTCCATTTGTTCTTCACTTAACTCTGGCTAAGGAAATTAACTGTTACATTTTTGTTTCCTTTTCTAAATTGATATATATTTATTTATCATAGTACTGTGTTGTGGTATGTTTAGTTGTGGATAATATTTTAGTTAAGATTAGTCTCTTACTTGTTTATACCTCTGTGCCATCCCCAGCTTCCACCCCCAACAGGAGGTTCCTGTTATTTGTTGATTGAGGATCTGTGTGAAAACAGGAAGACAAACACCTGGGGATTGAGGAGTGGAGCAAGAAGGGAGGGGGAGTAGGAGGTGGAGGAGGAGGAGGAGCTGAAGGATGGAGAAGAACGGAGAGGAGAGAGAGAGAGAGAGAAAGGAGACAAAGAGACAGCAGAGAACAAGGAAGAAGAAGCTAGCGAGCAGGAGGAGAACTAGGAGGAGAGGATGGGTGAAGAAGCCTTGGAGTGAGCTCTCAGCCTAGCTGCCCGGGTATAGAATTCCCTGAGATTTGACATGATTTGTGATTAATAAAGAGCATTGGAAATTTCAACGCTGGACTCTCCATTAAGCGCCATAACGTTAATTTAACAGTACTGGGTTTCAAAAGTATATTTTCATGTGAGTGCATTAATGCACCAGGGGTAACCATTCTCAATCCCACATGGGCTTCTGTTTCTTACCTGTTCCTTCCTTCAATTACCCTCTGCTTTCCACTAAACAGGTTCATTCTACTTTCACTTCCTAGATGTTTACATAATTTTATGTAAGTATACACAACCTAGAACATACAAACAGAAAATGTGGCAGTGAGGCTGCCTTGATTCACTTGAAATATAAATCTTGGCTGAATCAATTTTCCTGCATATCTCATAATTTTGTTTTTTTTTACACTGCAGAAATTATCTATATAGAACGCTTAATCTCTTTCTTGGACAACAAAAACTGAGTTTGGTTATACAACTTAGATACTGTGAAGAATGTTGTATAAAAACTGATGGACCAATGCCTGTGATTTTTTGAGTTAGGTGAATGAATGCGTGATCATGGTGATGTAGAATATATATTTAGCTCTGGGAGAAACCTCATCTGTGGCAGCTAAAACAAGTTTATATTTCCACCAGCAATGTACAAACTTTTGTTTTTTCATCTCTTCATCAGCATTTGAAGTGACTTGTTTTATTAAGAACTTCTATTTTGTTTGGGGTGTTATAGAATGTTATAGAATCTCAATATGGATTTTTTTTGTTTGATTGATTTTTGGCTTTCTCTGATGATTGTAGAAGATGTCTTAGTTAGTGTTGACTGTCAACTAGACGCACCTTGAATCACCTAGAATAAAAAAATAGTCTCCAACTAAATACTTGTATTTATTAAGTTGATCTGTGAGCATGTTTGTGATTGACTGTCTTAACTAATATAGGAATTTACGATGTCATTTAACTTGGATATTTCTCTTTTCTTGTTGAGCTGTTCTACACATTGGTGAAAGTGGAGTATAGAAGAAAATTAAATATCTACATTCATAATACCAGTTCATCTAATTTCAGAAAACAAACACTAGTAGTTGCAGATATACAGACTGACTACAAAGCAGTAATGTTCATTTATTCATTATGTTGTGACTTCATGTCTTCCGATTTGTGCTAACCAGGTTCTGATGACTTTCAGTGTTTGTGTTGTGCTATAATTTGCATTTATTTGATTTATATGTGACTTAGGGTTTCTTTCTTATCATTTTTCAATATTGTTGTACACTATACTTCATATTTTATCAGTAACATTGTATGAATGGTTTATTTTCTAGTATTATATGTTTGATTTTGTAAATGTCTCTTGAGTATGGAATGTCATCTCTTTCAGTTTGATAAATTTTATTCTATGGTTCCCTGGAATATTTTATCTATTGGCTTTAGATTTACTTTCTTCTACTTATCTCACCATGATGAAATAATTCAATGTAATTGTGTACCACAGATCTCAGATAATTTTATATTATATTACTACTTAATTTTATCAACATCTCAATGTTATGACTTAACTATTCTATCTTCCATACTTGATATTATTAATGCTGCTGTATTCCATTTGATGCATTCTAATTTTGAGCCTTTTATTTGTTTTTCTCATGTTTTTTTAAAATTTATTTTAATTGTTTTACATATTCATTTATCTCAACTGATTTTACCTCTTAAAGTCTTTTTTAAACAAAATATTTATTTTACTTACTAGTATTGTGTTTATGTGTGAGAATAGTTATTCTTTGTGCATGTATGGAAGTCAGAGAGACTGATGCTTTGGAGATGGTTTCCTCCATTCACCTTTGTATTGGTTACTAGGATTGAACACAGATCATCAAGCTTCAGCAAACATCTTTACCTGTTGAGCCAGCTTGCTGGGATTCATCTTGAAAATATTAATTTTGTTCTTTCATTATTTCTATCTATTGAAATTCCTTTTAGCATTATACAGCAACTTTGTTATTTCACATGGTTATTTATTTGTATTCCTTTCTGGTTAACTTAAGAGTTTATTGTATACTCTTTGCTTTACTTAAACATTTTTTTATAATTATTCCCTTGAATTCTTCCTGCAGTATTTAATATAATTCATTCTTATTTTACTACATTTTTTGATACACACAATACTTTTTGGAAGAGACAGACTGCCTTGCTGTTTTGTTTTTCCTTTCAATCCTGCTCTTGGACTCATGCACTTTGGGTTATTTGATTGGCTATTTTTTCTATCAGCTGTATTGTTCTACTTGAAATATTTGCAGGGTTAAAATGAAACTAGATTGTATTATATTTTGTATGTAAATTATCAGTTCACATGTCTAATCTACAAGGTGTGGTCCCCTACATTACTTCAAGTATAAAACTCTGAATTGCAGAAGCAAGTACAACTGTTTGATAATCTCACTTTGCATATATTTTAATATGATCAAAATCAGTCATTGTTTCATTTTTGATGATGATTGAGAAATAAACAAGGACTTTATAATGTAGACTAATACACCAGTATAGGTAGAATATCAGTAACTAAGTATGCAAATAGGCTGATTCATGCTACAGATTAGTATTAGAAGATTAAAAAAAAAAAATCAAGGAGAAAAGTTGAAATGCTGGTAGAATCCACAGTATGAAGATTATTTAAGCTATGAAAGGTTGTAGTTGAGAAATTACTTAGTTTGATTTTTGTTGCATTGATACACACCATGACTAAAAGCAACTTTTCAAAGAAAGAGATTATTTTTTCTTATAGAGTTTACTCCATCTGAAAGGGAAAATAGCAGAAACTCAAGACAGGGGCCTGGAAACAAGAGCTAAAATAACCCATGAGTAATTGTGCTTACTAGTAAGGTATCTACGATTCAATCAATTAGAGTTCCACAGCACCATGTGATTTTTTCTTAAAAACATAAACCCAAACAAATAAAAAAGAAATATAGGAACAGGAAGATTAGTAAGATAAGGAAAAAGGAGCAGAAAAAGAAGTAGGAAGAAGAAGGGGTGGTAAGAATAAAATAAAATGGGGTAAGAAGGAGAAGTAAGAGACAAGGGCTGTGTAGGGAATATGGCAGAAAATAGCATAGAATATAGTCAGAAACGCACATAATATTATTATTATTTATTATTTATATATAATATATATTATATATTCTTATTATATTTAGTATAGAAACTAAATTAAGGACATTAGGAGAAGTTTATATATAAGTGAAGATTAAAATTTATTTTAAAAGGAAAAGGAATAAAGAAGGTAAAATCAAAGGTCAATAGACTAAAAATTATTGTTGATTGATCACTGTATATTCTTTGATGGAACGGGTGCTCAAATTCCTCTTCCATGTGATATATTCAAGTACCATACTGGCTGGTTGTAAGAGGCATAATTTGTGACTTTAGTTCATACTTACAAGAGCAGATTTGAGAGTATGTACTATTCCAGCATAGTTTAAAGAAATTACCATTTAGACTGAGTTTCTGTCATGAATGAACATAATTCTTTGGCATAACTTTCAGTTTCTGCTTTGAAACTCAGGAAGGGAATGACTGGTTCCTTCAGAGTAGCTTAGAAATCCACTTTATAGTCCATGTTTATGGAATCAGATATCTCTATCAATAATTACTGTGAATCCAGCCCTTGAATCCATGTCTCTATCACCTATCTGCAGCTTTCTCAATAATGTAGATTTAGGTAATAGTAGGTTGGAAGCCCTTGCTGTAGGTTCTACTAAAATTAGTAGGAGTCAGCATGGAAAATATATGTGTCAGGTTAATAACATCATACTTCAACTTTATGACTTGCATTGATCCCTTGCTCTGTTCACAAAGTGTATTAAGTCCTTTACATACTTCACAAAATATTCTTTCCAGACTTAAAGTCAATGGAGTTGTGTATGGGCTGAAGGATAAGACTTTGTAACCAGAGCCATGTACAGGAATCTGCTACAAAATGTTCCTTCTAGACTCCACAACCTATTCTGGTTTTCTATCTCTGCAACATGATGTAATCAGTAGTGAGCCAATCCATACCACTGTTCCTGCAGCATGTGTAAAGTGATCATTTCTTTCAAGTTCCCTATTATCCTCATCCAGGACTGAATGGAACATCAGGGCACTGGTTCACAGCCACTCTAGCTTACTTTAAATAATGAAATTGAAATACAGAAATTGCAGAGTTCTATAAGGAAATAATAGAGAGTGGAAGGAAATATGCTTCTGAGTGTAAAAAGATACATTAAATGACATGCAAATGAAAATTTGTTTCAGAATAAAATAATTCAAAAGAGAGATATATGCTGAGAGAGGCAAATCAGAATCAATATATAGACTATTCTGTAGGCATTTGCCAATCTTAGTTTGTTAGTAAGACCTTTTACACAACCTGTGTTGAGTGAGCATTTGTTTTGGTGCTTGGTATTTTGTATGGGTCTTATCTCTGCTCAGTGTTGCCTCAAGTCAATTGTGGATAGATTTGATGTTCGTTCTTGAATAAACTTTCCTAAATTGATAGTATTGGAAGGGGCTATCTAGAATGTTGAGAGAGAAAAGCAATCAGTAAACCCTATGAACCACAATGACAATCCACTAGGCAAGATATGGCCAACGGTGCAATAGTGACACAATTATGGTGGTAGCAACTACTCTCAGTTTGGACATGAGACCTATTCCATAATAGGAAATAAATGTTTGGAACTATTAATCTATATTGAATGCTACAGCCAGGAACTCATAAGCCCTTAAAAGGAAGGCAACCACTGTTTAGATAAACTTGCACGGTTACTAACTATATTCTAACTAAATGTTTGTGATCATGCTCAGAGGCAAATGTTTCTCTCATCTGTAATCAGAAAGGCTTCTCTTCACAGTAACTAGCAGTGAGGCTCAAGGCTGCTCATGGTGCCAAGATTTAATGGCAATTGGGTTCTCATCCCCAGAGTATCTATACTACCCACCAAAGCTTAGGGAACATGACAGATGAATGCACAGGAAGAATCTTTAAAAAAGAGATATGAAAATCACTGACAAACACTGTCTTTAAGGCCTGATATGATCTTACATCAGCTCTCACTAAGCCTGCATAAGACTGTGTATTTAAATAGCCAGTCATAGATTTGGGAAGATCTCATAAGACCAGGCCTTCCATGCTAAACTATTGGATGCTAATGTATCCTGAATGAATGATAGTTATTGCCTTCAGTTGTGTACCTATAGTAAGTCTACAAGGCTCCAATATGCAGTTCCAAACCCAGGGTCATGTGGGTAATCCTGATTAAGATAACAATTAAAAATTAAAAGAAAATGCATCAATGTAGTAAATGGACTTGGAGACAGCTGGGGATAACAGGAGTCATTGGGAGACAAGGAGTGTGGGAGATGAGAGTAAAGATGCTATATACATATATCAAAATATAAAAAAATAATAAAAGTAAACAGAAAAGAAATAGAACTACATGGAAAATAACCATAATATTTAGATATGTTATTCTACTCACTATCACTAAAATGTATATGCACTCAGGAAGAGTGTTAAGTAGCTTTGTTTGAAAAAAACACAGTATGTATGCCAATACCATGATTATTGTCACTCAAAATAAAAAAAAAGGATCCAGGAGGAGAGCAAAAACATGATTTAAGAAAAAGATGGAACATGGCTGATATAATAAAAATATACGACTTTTCCCCATTGATTTGTTATTGCATAATGGTCATTTGCCTTTAGTCAATACTATATTTTAAAAGCAAATGGAAATATGTTTACAGAACTATTTAAATTTTTATCAATGTGCATAGAACACACTGACAATACATTATAAAAAAATCAAGAAGAAAGAAAATGGTAAATAGCCACATGTAACTATTCAGACATAATCTAATAAAATAAAATATGCCAGGCACTAACTAGCAATAACTCAATTCAGCAGTCACACATGGCTCTGGTTGCTTTATTGGAGAATGCTATTATATAGCATTTGTGTCATGAAAGGAAGTTTTATTAGGTATCTAAATGTTGCTTTCAAAACACAAATATGTAGAATCTTATGTACGTGTGTTCTTGTATACAAATATATTTCCCCCAAATAAGACATTTTTAAAGAAAAACAAACCAGTTCATTGCATGCATTCATGTATTCAATAATATTGGCAGATTGCTTACTATATGACAGATATCAAAAAGTATTATGACAGGAAGCATTGAGAGTTTAATGATAAATACCAGAGGCAAAAATCCGTGTGCTGAAGACATTTATACTTTATTGATGGGTAAAGAAGAAAAGGAGTAGTGAACTATAATCTTAAGTGATTAGAGGAAGAAAACTCAATAGGGAGATAGAATTGTTGAGCTGAGAGTTTGTTTGAAATAATAGAATAGAGAGACTAGGAAAGGTCTTGCTGACATGAAGCTTGAGGAGAGATGGAAGAGATGAAAAGGTGAAGGAGATACTACTAGCCACATGGAAAGCAGCTCAAGGGGCTTTTCCTGTCTTCTGATAGGAGTTGACCAAGTCTGCTTGAGAACAGAGAAGACCAGCCAGACCATTGGGAAGCATTTGTATTCTTTGTAAGTTCATGAAATAAAATGTAACTTCTTTTCTATTTCTTTTTTTGTTTTTGTTTTTTGTTTTTTTTTTGAGACAGGGTTTCTCTGCTGCAATTCTAGCTGCCCTGGAAATCACTCTGCAGACCAGGCTGGCCTCGAACTCACAGAGATCTGCATGCCTCTGCCTCCAGAGTGCTGGGTTTAGAGGCAAGTACCATCACTGCCTGACTTTCTTTTTGGTTTATAAAGGTGAAAAAGATAAACAACTCAGTGATACAAGGTTTGCTTTCTGAAAATTAGAACATTATTGTTCAGACACAATAGCAAATTACTGGTCTTTATAATGAACAGTTTTGAGTAATAGTTGAAAATCTTTGAGAAAAACTATATAGATGTGGAGGATAAAGAGTTTGCCCAGTGGTTAGGAGCACTTGTTCTACCATGGGAACTGCTCAGTTCCTAACATCCACATTGGGTGGCTCAAAACCACCATTTGCTCCAGCAGCAGGGAGATATAACACAGTCATCATTTCACTCTGATGATAGTTTACCCTAGCAAAATCTTTTGGGATTGATGCATGATTTGTCTATTTTTGCTTTGTATTTTCTGCATCATTGAGAACCTTTCCTCATAAGAACGTTTATGATGATCATACACTTATTTAAGACCAGCATTTGGGAAGTGGAGGCAGACAGATCTCTGTGTGTTTAAGGCCAGCCTAGTCTACATAGTGATTTGTAAGTCAGGCAAGACTACACAGTAAGACTCTGTCTCAAAAAAAAAATCTAATTTATTCCAATGTTATATATTGTGGTTCTTATTTTATTTCCCAGTAATTCCAGTGCTTCATGTGCTACATTTAAATGTTTCATTTAATTTGAATAGATTTTTTTAAACCAGCATGAGAAACAATGCCACATATTTTTCTGTATGTCCAATTTTAGCAGCTCCACGTATTAAAAAGAGTCTTACAATATGGATGCAGAAGCTTTTAGAATATTATTGGTTATGTGTATTGGCTTAACCGTAGACTCTCTAATCTATTGTGCTGAGATATATATATATATATATATATATATATATATATATATATATATATATATATATATATATATATATCTGTTTAATTCCAATATCTTACAAGTTTGGTTACTGATACTGTAGTATATTAGGAAGTCTATATTATGAGGCTTCCTACTTTGACCTTTTTGCTAAGATGGAATTATTTTTTTAATTAGCTTATATGTTGAGAGAGAGAGAGAGGGAGAAAGAGAGAGATGGGGGATAGTCTAATAATTTACTATGTTCTTCTAGCAACCCATAAACTTACTATATAGCATAGACTGGTCTAGAATCACACTTGTACTCCTTCCACTGACTCCTGTGCTGGGACTAACAGTATGCAATACCACACCTGGAGCGCACCTGTCTCTGGACAACCATTTCATGGACGCTTGAATTTATTGGGTTCTCATCAAGTAATATACCTCTCTGTTTTCTCCACAGTACAATAAGTGATCACATATCACCTTAGTAATTATCAATATATTAACCACCCCTCCCAGGCAAAAAGATTTTTAAAAATGGCAATAATAAAGCTTAACCTTTGTATCTATATGGTAGGCCAAGTATTTGATTTTGTCTGAGTTTTGAAGAATAGTATATTTTCTACCTAGTAAGTGAGACTAATGAATGGGAACTCCCATCAAATTTTGCTCTGGCTTGATTGTGTGGGCTATAACGGTAGGGGGATACCTTGAATAGAATTTACTACCATAGAGACGTGACAGTCATGCAAGGATTAGTGTCATGAGTGTGGGATTTGGTTGATTACTGTAGGGATGGAATTACTGTAAAGGTGAACATTGGCTTCCCTTGCATTCTCATTTTGTTTCTCTCTAGATCTTCTACTTTCTGCTATGATCATTTTCTTATGTGCAGTCTTTTAACTTTCAGAACTATGTGGCAAATAGTTTTCTAGTCCTTGTTTTAGTGTGGCATTCTCAGGGGTTCTATTATAGGAGGAAAAAACTGACCAAATCAAGGGCCATGGTGATCATCAAACAGAATTCTCATTAGTGACAATGCATTCTTCTTTTGTTCATCTCTTTGAAGCCCTATATTTAGCAGTTTGTGAAATTGAAATAAGCCAGTCAAAATGGAATACAAAAAGCCAGACAAAATGGCAGTATACAGAATGGTCAAACATTCCCATCAATTCCATATCCTATAGAGAACTAATATCCACAATATATAAAGAACTCAAGAAATTCGATACAAAAAAAAAACTAATAAAAAATTGGGTACAGAACTAAACCGAATTCTCAAAAGAAGAAACTAAAATGACTGAGAAACACTTAAATGTTCAACATCCTTAGCAATCAGGGAAATGCACACCACAACTGCATTGAGATTCCATCTTACATCTGTCAGAATGAGTAAGATCAGTAACAAGTGACAGCTCATGCTGGCAAGGATCTGGAACAACAAGAAACACTCCTCCTTTGCTGATGGTAGTGCAGACTTGTGGAGCCACTATGAAAATCAATGTGCCAAAACACCTCGAGATCTAGCTATACCACTTTTGGGAATATAAACTTGCTCAGCAATGTTCATTGAGCCTTATTCCTAATAGCTCTAAACTGAAAACAACTAGATTTCCCTCAACAGAAGAATGGATACAGAAAATGTGGTACATTTACAATGGAGCCGTTTCTCAGCTGTTTAAAAAATGACATTATGAAACTTGCAAACAAATGGGTAGAACTAGAAAAAAAAAATCTTGAGTGAGGTAACCCAGACCCCAAAAGATAAATATGGGATATATTTTCTCATAAATGGATATTAACCATTAAGTAACTATTAACCAAGCTACCATAGACTCAGAGAGGCAAAAAGGGGAATCTGGTATGTGCGTGTTTGCGGGGGGGGGGGGGGGGGGCGGGGAAATGCATGCATCTCTCTAAGATGGATAAATAGAAAAGAGAATAGATTATACAGGCAGATTGGGGGCAGATAGCGACAGGAGAAAGGGATCAGATGGAAGGGAGATGGGGAGGAGGGAGAGAGAGAGGAAGAGATGGCTAGAGCTAGGGGTCCTTTAGGTAATAGTGTGGCAACCTAGTGCAGGGGAAACTTCCTAGAATCTGCGAAGCTAATTCTAATGAGTACTCCTAATAATAGGGGCTACAGCCTCAACTGACCATATCCTGTAGCCAGGGAAGACTTCCAGTGGCAGAACTGGGTTGCATTCAATTGATTTGTTAGCCAAGAGTGTCCCATAGAAATCCCCAACTAACCCAGGCTATTGCTAAGACAATGTATTATTTTCCACAAACTGACAGCTGATAGCAGGAACATATTGCTGAAGAAAACTCCATACGACTCATTGAAAATGGAGCAGTCAACCTGGTGCTTACATGGAGCCTTCACAATTATTTTCTAGTCTCTTTGTTGTGGGAAGGTACTCTTATAGGCTATCTCAAGAGAAATGTATTTTTATGGGACTGATTCCTGACTTTGAGAACAAGTAGTTCTCTCACTGGTATGCCTTCTTTTGGGACGTTTTTCCTTCTGTTGGGCTTCCTTGTTTTTGCTTCATCTTATTATATTTTATTTCTCCATGTTTGGTTGTTACCTCTTAGAAGCTTGTTCTTTTCTAATGAGAGACAGAAATGGAGTATACTTGGAGGGGAAGGGAGATGGGGAAGAACTGGGATGTGTACAAGGAGGGGAAATTATAATCAAATTATAATATATAAGAAAATAATTTATTTTCAATAAAAAAGAAAAAAATTAAAAGAAATCTACCTTGTACAAGCAACCCAGTGCTTCAGTCTCAGATGCATATGGCTGGCTGTCGGTATAGAGGTGCTGATGTGCTTATCCCTTTTAGTTTCCAGAATAAACACATCTCCAAAGTGTAAATGAAATCCTATGAACCACTGAACATTATTTTAAAACTATTCAGGGAATTCAAGCACACCAGTTCGCATCATTGCCAGATATTCTCTGAAACATCTATGAAATCTTTGAGGTTGGACATTTTGATAATGGCTGCATTTATATTATAAATCCAATTATAGAATAAAAATGACAATTTTATGAGTTTTTGTGTGCATTTTGCTGCTTTGTTTTGTAGCAGAATCTTGCTAAATTGCTCAGGGTGGCTAGCCTCAAATTGAAAATCCTCCTATCTCAGCCTACTAAGTGCTGAGATCAGAGGCATACCCACATGAGATTTTAATTATTTATTCTCATCTCATTCTCAAGTGAAACTCAAGATAAGTGAACAAGAAACATCCATCTGTGTAACAGTTTAGTCTAGATTGGAGTCACTATACAAAATTTCAAATAACATAAATGACTATCTTTAAGATTGTTATTGATATTCTTATGCAAATTTTTTCATGTGTGTATGCACACATTTGCATGTATATGTGTATATGAGTGTAGTATTACTCTGTGTAATATTATAGAATTATATTGACATTGCTTACTAGTGAATCTAGGTTATCAAGTTGACTAGCTGCTGTTAGCATTCAAGTAAACCCTTGTTTCACTTAATACTGGCTCTATAATGCAATAGTAAGGAATTAGTAGTTATATTGCACTACATTTCTTTCAATGTTATATTTTATCATTGTTGAATCTCACTTAATAGAGGATGATTTATATGTCAAGAAAAGAAAAAAGGACAAATACTTTTTTCTGATTTTTGGTTATTAGATTTTAGATAGATACAAAAAGTAGGTGTACGTGCATTACATAATTATATGTATATGTCTGTATATGACATGAAAGATCAAATAGATTTACTTCAAGAAACAAAGGAGACTGATGAGTGGGAAGGGGAAAAGAAGAGGGACAGACAGAGGTATGGGGCACTATGTTCAAACATATAATAAACTTAAAAAATAATATATTTTAATGCTGATCACTTTGCATTGTTTTCATTGAATTCAGTTCATTACCTGTCAGTAACAGGTAAAACAAATGGAAATAGATGTGTCATAGAATAAAATGTTGCTGTCTTCAAATAAGACTTGGGCAATTCATTTATTTCACAAGAGCAGAGTTGAAATTGAGTTAAGAGTAAATGAATAAAACAATGTATACTATGCAGTAAATGTCAGATGAGAGCTATGTGAAGCTGGTTATGGGTGTTTTAGGACAACAACAGTCTCACTTCCCATGAGCCCTTATGTTTAGACATGAGGACATTCCAGACACAAGACAATTGACCCAGCAGTCAATATCAGAAAGAACAGCACACTTAACAAAAAGGCACCAGTTTCTTTCTTCTTTTTTTTTTAAATGAGGAGTAGGGGAGTCCTTTCATGATGAGGCACTTTTCTTTAGATAGAAATGAGAAGAGCAGTATACATACTGATATTTTATAGCTTTGTGGATCTTGTACTTCCTTATATAAAACAAAGGCTTCTGACTGCTCTCTAAACAAACTATTTGGGCAAGCATCTTTGTGTGGCAGAATCACTATATTCGCAGAAGGTCAATATTGGTTTCTGTCTTTTAGTTGTTGTAGTTGTTCTTTTTGAGACAGGGTCTAATGCAGCCCAGGCTGGCCTCAGACTCACACAGTAGTCAGTGAAGATGACATAGAATTTCTGATCTTCCTACATCTATCTCATGAGTATCTGAATCAAAAGCATGGGACCATCATGGTGAGGTTTTAGAGTACTTTTTGTATGATAGTGAAGTATGCTATCAGGTGAGCTACAGCAGTTGCTCTCTGAGTAACTGTCATTACAAAGATAAAGCTAAGAAGTTTCAGATCCATGGAGTCCTAGAGTTGGTATCCAGCAGCAGAGCTGAAGGCAATGAAGATGAACTTTCATTACACCATAGGCCTTCTGCACTGACTCCTGTTCATGTATGGCTTGACACCACCCTATAACAATATTCACAAGAAATTCTCATTATAAACTTTCTACTCCACATACATGTATCCCAGGAGAATTTATGGCTTCCCCCCTCTTATATTACCGACCAAATTGAACTATCAACACTTACTGGCTTGTATCTTCTGTAGCTATATGGACAGGAGAGGAACGAGGCATCGCTGCATAAGTTGACATGAACATTTTTATAGCTAGAGTTCATGGGGGCATGGCAATGAGAGATCTAAGCTGTTATTGTTTTTAAGGAAAATAATAAGACATTCTAGGCAGTGGTATGTCACGTTTACATTTATGATTTATAAGGGTTACAATGATACTGTGTATTTGGCAAGAAAAGGTGACGTTATTTACCAAATGAATGCTGCTTACTGACAGGCACTATGACTGAAAAATCCAAGTAAGGTCTCAAACAGGGAATGTTAAATCAGACAGGAGGCTGAGGGAGCAAGCAGCATTGGGGAAACTATTGAGCATAGAATCTCAGTCTTTTAGGACTGTACTAAATTATGATTTTGTTACTTGTTGCATTAACTGTGTTTATGCCATTTAGTTGCTATCAACTTGCATCTTCTCTGAAGTGTAGGCAAATTGCTGTCATTGAATTTTTTTAAATATAAGCTTTATTTATCCACTGATGCTTTTATTCATGTATACAAGGCATTTTGAACATAACAAGCATCCACTGCCATTGCTAAACACCTCCCAGACTTCACCAGATGCCTCCTTCCAAACTTAATGGGTACTCCTTTTCTTAATCCACTAACTTCCAGTAATAGCTTCTAGTCTTTGCATGGGTTTAGCACAATCTACCTGAACATATGGCACTGAAGAAAGCTCACTCTTGCTTCTTAGCAGGCGACTAGATTCTCAAAGCTCCTCTGTAAGGGGCAGAGAATCATGAGCCCCTTTCCCATCCATGCTGGAATTTCATCAAAAGCAACAGCCATTGTGAATTCATGTGTGTATATTTTATAGATGCTTTCAATCAAATAGCCTAATGTGCCATTTAAGTGCCTGCTTCTTATTGTTATTATGAACAATTAAAAAATGCTTCTCTGTTTCACAGTCACATCAGCTTTGGAATACCTTGGTTGAGAGTACTGGGACCAGCCACTGAGTTTATTCTAAGAATATTAATTTTAGATTCAATGCACCTAAGGATAAAACATAACCATTATCAGCAATCATAGCAAATATGATTTGTTTTTTAGCCTTTGTAGAACTGATGATTAAATGCTGAGCTTCACCCAAGCTAAGAAGTTCTCTTCCACTCAGTCATATGCACATCCTCATTTCTTTTCTTTTTTTTTTTTCAGAGAAAGACTCAAGTTGGCCTTGAATTTGCAATTTTCCTAACTCAACCTCCTGTTGCTGCTGCTGCTGCTGCTGCTGCTGTTGTTGTTACTCTAAAGACCCATGTTTAGTCATTATCACTGAGAAAATAACAATAAGGTACCACGCACCCCAGGCATTGACAAACTATGTAAACAAAATTTCTGCTTAATTTCTTTTGTCATTGCATAAAGAATATTATTTTTGCTTATTCCTTAATGTAATGTATTTATTTATGTGATGTGTGTGTGTGTGTGTGTCTCTGTGTGTGTGTGTGTGTGTGTGTGTGTGTGTGTGTGTGCATGCATGTGTGTGTATGTGTGGTGTGTGTGTGTATGAATAGGCACATGTAAGACATGGTGTATGTGTAGGTCAGAGGACAAATTTCAAGAGTTAGCTCTGCTTCTCACCTTTACTATATGCATCTCAGAAACTCAAGCAATTACTTATACTTACTAAGCCATTTTGCTGGCCCTTCCCATAAATATACATACATATATATGTGTGTGCATGCATATATATATATATATATATATATATGTATGTATATACATATGTATATGTATGCATACACACACACATGCATATACATACACTTCTTTCATGCTTCATATAGTATAAGATTAAAGGAAGGCCCATGTTTACACTACTTTGTTTTTAACTTTGAAAAATTCTGGCTACTTTCCATTATTTCCAAATATAAGTTATGACATACTTCCCTAGACTCTGAGGCAGAATGAAGACTTTTTCTGTTGTTATATACTTGTTTATGTTTATTACTGAGAACATTCACACTAACCAAAGGTTTTCTAGATTATGAATTTCAGACATGTTTTGCTCTAGTTCCCTCAAATGTCACAAACCTTCTTTGGAGGCTTATATTTTCTCTTTGAACCAGGTTCTTATTTTATTTACAGTTAGCATTAAGTGTACCTTTGTACAGCCCACCTTACTTCACAAATCTTAAAAATGACTGAGGGAGTTCACATTGGTTTGGTGGCTATTATTTATCTTACTGTATAGCTGTCAGTGAAATTGACCATGAAAGTGCACATTAAAATGGTTGATCATAAAATAAAGCATTGTTGGCAAGTGAAACAATGACAATAAAGAGCCTTGAGCTTATTTTGATTAAAATATACTCTCTCTGTCTGGTTCTGACAAGCAACTAGAACATTCTGTAAAGACTCTGCACAAGGAATTTAAGGCATCCAATATAATTAAGTCCAATCATTTGTTAACCTCTATCAAAGGTCCTAAGTTCAAGTGATTAATATTATCTTTATGATGATAGTATAGAGTTGATTGTTTTTAATTATTTTGTAACAGTTTGACCAGAAGTATTTAAAGATTGCCAATCATGATTTTGTGACAGGTTAACTGCCCTTGCTAGGTATTGTCCTTTCTTCCTCCCCCATTAGAAATGAGTGTAAGCAAAGGAAGTCAAAGGAGAGGCAGGGAAGGAGGTCAGAAGAAGCAAAACACGATGAAGAGGGAAGTATCTTCCTTTCTGTTCAGTGGGATCTGTAAGAGTCCTCTCCTGATGCCTATTGTGGACCAACCCATATGCTTAATCCAGTTATTTTGAATGCTGTTGGTAACTAGTAGCTCTCCCTTCTCTAAAGAATTGCCTCAGTAATA
This sequence comes from Cricetomys ansorgei, assembly GCA_026225945.1. Lineage (NCBI taxonomy): Eukaryota > Metazoa > Chordata > Mammalia > Rodentia > Nesomyidae > Cricetomys > Cricetomys ansorgei. The sequence continues at coordinate 1,653,305 of JAMJFZ010003624.1, forward strand.
GCCACAGAAACTACCCTCACAATGACTCCATGACCCAGAATGTGGGCAAGGTATATCTAACAAAGAATATAATTCTCCTTTATACTCCAGACTAACTCTATGACTCTTCCTTACTTCCTCTTGGAATTTTTTTCTTTCTTATTTACCTTTGTCCTGTTCCCTGTCCAATTTCCCTCACATCCTTTTACCTAAGAGGGCTTCTGTGAATGCATCCCTAAAAAAAAAGCTACAGTTCTAAACTCCAATTCTAGGAAACATAACGAAAGCCATCTCCTCTGCTCCACAAATGCTATTATATCAGTAGAGATACTTTGCAATTGGTCTTAAAGATTGCCTAAATTCTGCCTATTTGCAAAAAAATAGAACATAAAAATATGTATCATTTCTATATAACATCAAGTTCAGAGATTATACATACATAAAAAGTGTGAAATAGCCCAGCCTACAGAGTACCAGCTCATTGCTTGGAAATGAAGCTAGGGGAGTAATGAGTGAATACATAAAAGTATTTTAGGAATGGGAAGTTAGTCAAATTCTCAAAATTCTGCATGCAAAATCATCAAAGAGCTCTGTTTCTTTTTCTTGAACGTTACTAGGAACTCGAGTAGACTTTAAGAGAGGGAATCAACATGATTATATTTGACAGGAGTCGATGTTATCTGAAATCTAAAACAAGAGCTAATAAGGTTTAATGCCTCCTGGGCATACATGTATTTAACCAAAGAGAGGCAAGGTCCTTGGTGATATAATTAAAAGCATGGATTTTTGTGGAATACATTTCTAGTATTAAATCTGTGAAATTTTAGTTCATTAATCCTTGCACAATAATGTTTTTAACTAAGAAAGGAGAAGGAAGATATCTTTTCCAATGAGACTTCAATAAAGCCAGTCAAACTTCAACTATTTTAATGTTTTTCCACATGTAAGATGCTTCCCCATGGAATTAAGTTGTTTCCAGCTTCTGATATGCAGAAAAGAAATGTAAGAGGATGTTCTCTAGAGAGAAGGGCATTTGCAAGAAGCTGTGTGAGTAGGTATACTATAGAATGAGAATAAATAAGTACATAAAATCCCAGGCACACTACTTAACTACTCAGTACAAATTACAAAGATTTCAGCCTCAAATTGTGTGTATAAACATCCTCATTATTGTCATTGTATCAGTACAGCCTTGAGTTGTATATATGATTATGTGATCAATATCTATAGGCTTTCTCTGACAAATATTGAGAATTGTCACCAAAGTAATATTTTAACACCACAACAGTGTGCATCGGTGTGTGTGTGTGTATGTAAACTGTATTAATGTATGTTATCATTTTCTTTAATGCTTTTACAATGAGGTTGCCATTGTAATTATCCTAAGCAAACCAGACCTGTGTGATTGGTTTTATAAAGAATTGTGGTCCTTAACTGGAATGCGTGTAGAATTACCTGGGGAGATTTTCAAAGTTATCAATACTTGATTCCAATCTTTAGAGTCACTGGTCTGAAGTGCAAAGTATAGTGTAAGTGCTCAGTAAGTATTTAACCCCAATTTAGATTAATGTTGGCAACTTCTGAATCAGAGCAAGGAAGGGCATATCTGTTTCATAAGCTATGAGTCCTGTGTCCTATTTTAAAGTTAATGATGTTGGGGTCAAAATGTCAACAATTACCAATTAATAACAGAAGTACCATGTGGTTAATGTTTAATAAAACAGTTAACATGTTCCAGGAACCAAATCATCACTCAATACATAGTTCAAATTAAGGCAAAGCCTCTGCTCTTATAGAATATACCATAAATGCCAAGGTTACAAAAATTATATTGCTGGAGATAGGATAATTGCCATAGTTCACTTTATACACATTATTCTTCATTTAGAACATACATTCAAAATTATTAAGAATCTAGGACTAAATAAGATGAAAGTTATAAAAATATTTATCTAGAAATGTATAAAATAGTGCCACATGTAAGTTCTATATTTTTTATAATGGATAAAGTTACTCTCCCACATGCATGAAGTATTCTTTGTATCAGAGTAAGAACCTAGGCTGATCTCAAATTCTTTATTCTTTTACCTTACCCTTTAGAGTATTGAGATTACTAACGATTGCCATTATATTATGAAAGCAATGCTAAACTCAAATGGAACAAAACTAAACAAAAACACTGTATAAGGGAATTAGAAAATGAATAACTGTACTCATACAAGGAGGTGGGTTTCAGACTTTTCAATATCGTATTGAACTGAGAACATGAGACAATTATTTTAGCATACTATGGATGCTAAATGCTACAATAGACAAATCACCCTCCTCAACCAGGAAACAGAGCCCTGGGGAATATGGAACTGCTTAACTTGGTGAAATCTTAAAAGCAAAAGAGTCCTAACTCTGCGCAATAATTTTTCCCTTCATCTTACTGACATTTAAACGATACATTCACAGAATATTTTGCAACAAAAAGAGATAACAAAAGTTTTCCGAACTTCTCATTGACATGCAAGGCTACATAGAAAATACATTTGGTAATTGTTCTAAATTTCCATCTACCTTGTAAGAAAAAAACAAAAACACTACTAAGAAATGCAAGGTTATCCCCAGACTACACAACATTCTACCCACAACTTCTAGGATGTTGTCCAGATGTGCACAATATAAAGAGATAGAGAAGCATTTCATATTGTCACAAACAGAAAAAGCCAACCTATATATTCAGATACTATAATTAAGAAGCCTAAATTTTGAATCAGAGCTAAAAATTACATGTGGAGGAGAAAACATTTCAGTAGAGAACTGAGAAAGTTTACTTTTAAAAACAAAAGAAAATTTCAGGTTGGAAAAATAAAAACATGAAATTTTAACATTTTTAGACTGACCTACAAAGCACAGCAGAAAAAGCAGTCAGTGGACTGGAGAGATTGCTCAGTAGTAAGGAGCTCTTCCAGTCCTGGCGGAGGATCCTAGTTCAGAGACTTTTTCCCACCACCCAAACCAGGCAGCTTACAACTGACTGTAACTCTGCTACTTCAGGCTCTATGAACCCACAAAAGGTGCTGGTCAGTTGAGTCCATATTGTTTGTTTTTCTGGTATGTTTGACCCCCTCTGGTCCCCAGAATCCATCCTTCCCCTCTTCAGCAGAGTTCCTAAGCTCTGGAGGATGTTTGGCCCTGGGTCTCTGATTCTGCTCCCATCAGCTGCAGAGAAAGCCTCTCTGATGAGGAATGCGCTAGGCACCTATCTATGTGTAGAGCAGGCTGTCATTACAAACTATCTCTTGGCTATTCAGTCTTTAGTTCCTGGCCTGCACGGCAATATCAAGCATGGATTCCCTCCACTGGCATGGGGTTCTCCCCTTTCACTGTCCTAGCAGATCCTGTAGGGAAACAAACTATAGGTTCAAGCTTTTGTGACTATGATGCTATCCCATTCCAACTACTGGAAGCCTTGTCTAGTTGTAGGAGACTGCATGTTCCAGCTTCACGTGCCAAATTGCTAGAAGTCCTCATCAAGATCTCTCTCATATATTCCAGTGAGTTTCTGCTGCACTAGGTCTTCTGATGCCCCATAAATGTCCTCCAATTCCTATCTTCTCTGGATATATTATTTTTTCCATCCCTTTCTATCCATCTCCCATACCTGGTTCCTTCTCTTTCTATTTCCTTCCTCCCCCAGCCTACCTGCCCCATCTATTCTATATCCCCTTTAACAAGGAGTTCCCTGTGACTCCACTGGGGCCCTCCTTATTGCATAGTCTCTCTGTGGATTACAGCCCCTTCATCATTTGCTTAGCATTCAGTATCAACATATAAGTAAGTACATACCTCATTTGTCTTTCTAGGATGATTTTTTCCTAGTTCCATACATTTGCCTGCAAAATGAATGAGGTCATTTTTTTTTATTCACTGAGTAATGCTACATTGTGTAAATATACCACAATTTCTTTATCCATTCTTCAGTTTAGGGACATTTGGTTGTTTCCAATTTCTAACTATTATGAATAAAGCTGCTATAAATATAGTGAAACAAGTGTCCTCAAGGTAGATTGAAATATCTACTGAGTATGTGCCCAAGACTTATGTAGCTGGGTCTTGAGGTAGGTCGTTTACCAATTTCCTGAGAAATCACCATATTGATTTCCATAATGACTGATCAAATTTCAATGGAGCAATGAAGGAGTATTCCCCTTGCTCTACATCTTCACGAGCATGAGCTGTCATTTCTGCTATTGATCTTAGCCATTCTGGTAGGTGTAAGATGGAATCACAGAGTATTTTTGATTTGCATTTCTCAGATGGTTAAGGATCTTGTTCTTTTCTTTAAGTGTTTCTGAACCATTTGAAATCCCCCTTTTGAGAATTCGTTGTTTAAATCTGCACCACATTTTTTATTGCATAATATGCTTTGCTGATGTCTAGTCTCTTGAGTTCTTTATTTTGGACCCTATATTGGAAATGGAGTTGGTGAAAATATTTTCCTATTCTGTCGGCTGCTATTCTGTCTTACTGACAATGTCTTTTGCCTTACAGAAGCTCTTTAGTTTCATGAGGCCCCAATCATCAATCATTGATCTCAGTGCCTGAGCTATTGGTTTTATGTTCAGGCAGATTTCTCCTGTATCAATGTGTTCAATGATATTCCCCCATTTTATCTTATATCAGATTCAGTGAATCTGGTTTTTATATTGAGGTCTTTGATCCACTTGGACTTGAGCTTTGCTCAAGATGATAAATAGAGATCTATTTGCATTAATCTACATGCTGAAATATAGTTAGACCAGAAAGATTTGTTCAAGATGCTTTCAGTTTTCTTTGCATATGTCTGACTTTTTCTTATTGAAAACCAGGTGTCCATAAGTCTGTGTATTTGTGTATGGATTTTGGTACGGTTCTATTGATTAACCTGCCTGTTTTAATGCCAATACCATGTGGTTTTTATTGCTATAGTTCTGTAGTACACTTTGAGATTAGGAATGGTGATACTTCCAGAAGTTCTTCTATTTTTCAGGATTATTTTAGTTATCCTGTACTTTTTGTATTTCCATATGAAGTTGAGTATTATCCTTTCAAAGTCTGTAAAGAATTGTGTTGGGATTTTGATAGGGATTGCATTGAATCTGTAGAATGATTTCAGTAAGATGGCCATTTTTACTTTTTTAATTCTACCAATCCAGAAGCATGGGACGTTTTCCATCTTCCGTGATCTTCTTGAGGTTATTTCTTCAAAGACTAGAAGTTTTTCTCATACAAGTCTATTACTTCCTTGGTTAGAGTCACTGCAAGTTATTTTATGATATGTGGAACTATTATGAAGGGTGTTGCTTTCCTGATTTCTTTCTCACTACATTTGTCATTTGTATATAGGGGGGCTATTAATTTATTTGAGTTGACCTTGTAGCCAGTCACTTCACTGAAGTTGTTTATCAGTTGTCTGAGTTTCTAGGTAGAATTTTTGGGATCACACATACATACACACACACATACACACACATACACACACACACACACACACACACACACACACACACACATATATATATATATATATATATATATATATATATATATATATAATGATATCATCAGCAAATAAGGATGCTCTGACCTCTTCTTTTCTAAATTGTATCCACTTCATCTCCTTCTGTTATCTTATTGCTTTAACTAGAACTTCAAGGACTATATTGTAGGTACAGGGAGAGTGGACAACCTTGTCATGTTCCTGTTTTTAATGGAATTGCTTTGAATTTCTCTCCATTTAATTTGATGTTGGCTGTGGGCTTGATATAAACTTTCTTATATTATGTTTAGGTATGTCCTTTTTATCTCTAATTTCTCTAAGACTGAAGGTTTGGATTTTTTTTCAAAAGCTTGCTTGGCTTCTAATGAGATGATCATGTTTGTTTGATTGTTTTTTTTTTTGTTGTTGTTTTTTTCCTTTCCTTCAGTTTGTTTATATTGTGGACTACATTGACTGATTTTCATATATTGAACCAACTCTCCCTCTCTGGGATGAAGCCTACTTGGATTGTGGTGGATGCTCTTTTTGATGTGTTCTTGGATTCAGTTTAAAGTATTTTATTGAGTATTATGACTGTGGTGTTCCCACTGCTTCTGTTTTGTGGAATAATTTGAGGAGTATTAGTGTTAACTCTTCTTTGACTGATAGAATGATAGAATTCTGCACTAAAACTATCTAGCACTGGACTTTTCTTTTACTTTTTTTTTGTTTCTTTGTTTTGTTTGGAAGACTTTTAATGACTGCTTCTACTTCATTGGCATTTACGGGTGTGTGTAAATTATTTCTCTTATCTTGATTTAACATTAATAGATAGTTTCTATCAGGAAGATTATCCATTTCTTTTACATTTTCCAGTGCTGTTGGAGTATGTGTCAAATGGTGTTTGACCAGGCTATATGTGGGACCAACAATGACACAGAGGATACTCTCCACTAGTCAAGCCCAATTTCTCCATGGCAGAAGGAAAAGTCTCTGAACTTCTGGCCTGAACCACTGTACTGAACCTTGGCTGCCAATTATAGTTGATAGTCTGTTTCCCATGGGTCTGTAAATAACAAGAGATAATTAGTGGAGATACAAGCTAGAATGATGTACACAGAGGGTTGTGGTCTCCTGGGCTGAGCACTGGACTGCACCTAACTGCTGCCTCTGCCCCTTAGCCTGAACGGCCAGGTGACTTATTGATTGAAAATTCTGCACCCCCAAAAATGTTTTCTCTTGCATTAATGAACAGAATCCTATAATCTACTTCCCCAATAGGCAGGCAAAGATCAAGACTAAGGGACATGGGTGTTCCCAAATCTCCTTATTAATAGGTGAGGAGGAATTACAGAAATTCTTTTCATTAGAATCAACACAGACAGATGAAGATAACAGAGGACAGAATAATCTGTGCATTGGTTGCTTATAATAACTGGTTCCTCAGACTAACATTCTTTCTTCATTCCAAAAAGCTTCACTCAGAAAGTGAGTCACACAGACCATTGCTTAATAGAGCAGCCAGGTGCCAGATGAAAAACGAAAATTTTTGTGGAGTACACGTTTTTAAATCATGTTGACTTAATGAATCTTTTGGATTTCCTTGTTGCCTGTGTTTACTTCCCTCTTTTTGTTTCTGATTTTCTTGCTTTGGATATTCCTTCTTTAACTTTTAATTAGTTTGGATAAGGGTTTATCTATCTTGTTGATTTTCTCAAAGAACCGACTCTTTGTTTGATTGATGCTTTGTATTGTTCGTTGTTTCTATCTTATTGATTTCAGCCCTCAATTAGATTATTTCTTGCTGTCTAATCCTCTTGGTTGTGCTTATTTCTTTTTGGTCTAGAGCTTTCAAATGTGTTAATTTGCTAGTGCGTAATCTGTCCATTCATTTTTGGTAGACACTCTGTGCTATGAATTTTTTCCTTAGCACAGCTTTCATTGTATCCCATAAGTTTGGGGATGCTGTAGATTCATATTCATTGAATTCTAGAAATCTCTTTAATCTCTTTCTTTATTTCTGTCCTCATCCAGTCATCATTCAGTAAATAGTTGTTTAATTTCCATGAATTTGTGGGCCTTCTATTGCTATTATTGTTTAAATGCAACTTTAATCCTTCGTGGTCTGATAAGATGTAGGGAGTTATTTCAATTCTCTTGTATCTTTTGAGACTTGCTTTATGTCCAAGTATGTGGTCAATTTTAGAGAAAGTTCTGTGAGGTGGTAAGAAAAAGATATATTCTTTTATGTGTGGGTAAAATGTTCTGTAGATATCTGTTAGGTCCACTTGTTTTATAACATATTAGCTCAATGTTACCATTGATGAAGAAAACAAAATATTCCATGATAAAATGAAATTAAAACAATATTTAGCTACAAATCCAACTCTACAGAAGGTACTATATGGAAACTTCCAACCCATGGAGGCTAACTATGATCATGAAAACACAGAAAATAAATAACCTCACACCATCAAAATTTATAGAATGGAGACACGCACACACACATACTCACACACACCACCACGAACAATACAACAAAACTTCAGATCCTAACAAGTATTGGTAATTGATATCTCTCAACATTAGTGGACTCAATTCCCCAGTAAAAAGATACAGACTAACAGAATAAACGGAAAAACAGAATCCAGTCTTCTGCATACACGAAACATACAGTTTTCTGCTGCATACACGAAACAAACCTAAACCTCAAAAATAAACATTACCTCAAAAGTAAAGGGTTGGGAAAAGATCTATCAAGCAAATAAACCTAAAAAAACAAGCCAGTGTAGCCACTCTAGTACCCAACAAGATAGACTTCAAACCAAAATTATCAAAAGAGACAGGGAAGGACACTACATATTCATCTAAGGAATAATCAACCAAGAGGACACTTCAGTTCTTAACATATATGCCATCAACACAAGGGCTCCCAAGTTAGTGTGTTAAAGAAAGATGGCTAAAGCTTAAAACACACATTAACTCATACTCATTTGTTGAGCCCTATGAGGCCTATTGTCCAAGATCAAGCCATGCTCGATTTCCGAGACCTGTCTTTCTTCTGCATAGTGGTGACTCAGCATAGCCTGCTCTACCTAGCAACTGCCACTTTTGTAACAGAACTCCGCCAGCTCCCACTCTCACACCACTTTACTCCTCCCTCCTATGTCCCAAGTATTGCCCCCTCCCTCTCGGCCTATTTAAGAGGATTCCATAGCCTACATGGAGTTGTGGAGGCTGGGTTGGCCACTCTTCCAATCAGGGAGCCTCTACTTGAGTTGAGAATTGGGGAAGGTAGCAATAAGGAAGAGAAGGAGAATTGGAGAGAGAACTGGGACACTAAGAAACTGGTGAGAAATGTGGGAGGGCTAGGAGCCTACCTGGATTTGTAGAGATTGGGGTGACCTCTGGTTGGGCAGGGAATCTCCACTTGATTTAGGTGGTAGCACAAGTAGGTAAACAAGAGGAGAGGGAGAATTGGAGAGAGGACTTGAGCAATAAAGAAAGTGGGAGGATTCTGTGTAAGAGTAGGCAGCCTACCTAGATCTATAGATGCTGATTTGTTTTCCAGTCTAGCCAGGAGCCTCAGCTTGCATTGGGAGATGATACAAGGTGGCAACAAGGAGGAAAGGGAGAATTGTGGAAAAGACAGGAACAATAAGAAAGTGGGGTGAGCCCCAAGAAGAAAGTGGTAGTGCGTGCCTTTAATCCCAGTACTTGGGAGGAAGAGGTAGTTGGATTTCTGTCAGTTTTAGGCCTGGTCTACAGAATGAGCTCCAGGAAAGCCAGAATTACAACAGAGAAAAATCTATCTCTAAAAACTAAAAACAAAACAAAGCAAATAAACAAACAGAAAAGCGATAAAATCAAAATAACAAACAAAAAACAAACAAAACAAAACAACAACAAAAAAATAAAAATAAAAGTAGAAAATGGGGAGATCCTATGGAAAGATGGTCAGCTGACCTCAATTTGTAGAGGCTGAATGGCCTCTGGTCTGAAAGGGATTTTCCACTTGAGTTGGTGTGAGCTGCATTAATTTCATTTTTTTTACCAGGTGAATAATGTTCCATTGTGTAAATGTCTCATATTTTCTTTATTTATTCATTAGTTATTGAACAGCTAGGCTGTTTCTGATTCTAGCTATTATGAATAGGTCACTGATAAACATGAATAAGCAAGTGTCTCTGATGTAGTATGTTGAGTTCTTTGGGTATACATTCAAGAGTGCAATAGGGGAATTTGAGGTATATTTATTCCAAGCTTCCTGAAGAACTGCTGAGCTGATTGCTATAGTTGCTGTACAAGTTTACACTCCCACCAGAAAAGATAAGCTTTTCCATTTCCCTACATCCTCTCTAGCATAAACCTGTCATTTGTTCTTATTGATCTTAGCCACTCTGACTGGTGTGAGATGAAATTTCAAAGTAGTTCTTATTCCTATATCACTGTTGATAGCATTCTGCTCTATCTATAGATCAGTGTTCACTCAGTCATCAGCAAAGGAGCTGCTTGTGGTAGATGGGAACTCATAGAGAGACCCACAATGAGATGTCGTGTACAAAGTGAGATATTTAGGAACATTCAGACAAAAACTAAATAACTTTATCAAACCCCTTTCCTAGGGTCTCAGGAAACAATTTGGAAGAGGGAGGGAAAGATTGTAAGAGCCAGAGTCAATGGATGATGCGAAGAAAGCAATCTCTTCCAGATACAGCAGGACAGATGCACATATGATGCACATATGAACTCAAAAAGACTATGGCAGCAAGCACAAGGCCAGCATAAGTTCAAGCCACATGGGGAACCACGCTGAGAGGTGCAAATGGAAATGAGCACCAACCGCTACCAAGAAGCTAATTGTAATTGATATCAGCTTGCAAGGAGTACAATGATATTTTTGTAAACTTTTTGTCTCATATTTCTTTGTTGGGTATTTTGTTGCTGTTGTTATTTGCTTGTTTTACTGGTCTTTTTCCCCCCGTACATTGTGTCTTCTAAATTTTTTTATTGCTTGTATGTATGTATGTATTTATTTTATTTTTTATTAATTAATCAATTTATTTATTTACCTTCTTGTTTGATTTCTAAAGACATAGTAAAAGAAGGGATATGTTGTTAGGTGGGTGGGGAGATGGTAGGACATGGAAGGACACTGGGAAGAGTAAACCATGACCAGAAGAAATGTGTCAAACAATTTTTTTTTTCAAGAAAGAGATTGCAATGTGCCACGGAGACATGGAGGCTCTTCAAGCATAACCCAAGTTGGCTATTTTTGTCAGTCTCTGAAAAACCTATATATCTATTTTTATTTTGAAAAGCAAAATAACTAAGATTCTTTTCAGTCTATTCTTTAAGACATAGCCTTTAAGATTTTGGCAGTGAATCCTGTGTATTTGATTGGCTTTGCTTTGGAGGGTCACACACAAAGAAATGGCACCCTCAAAAGGTTATGACTGTCCAATGACTAAAACTAATAGACTATCGCAGTAGAGCTCTTCACTGGTGTGCAGGGCCAGTGTGTTCAGTTCCATTTTTAAAAAATGGAAGTTAGACAAATCAGTGAAATAAAATAAAACAGACAGGGTAGAATGAAATGGATAATATGTATAATTTATCTGAGATTTTTGTCACTTGTCCAGGGTATGTCATGTAACTTCACTACAGCCTTAGTTCTGGAATAAAAATATGCACAATACATACTATGCACTTTGTCAAGTCACTAATATCAACAGACTCATCCTAGAACTCCTCATGTCAGGTTGAGAGTATAATATTATATGAACTAGAAGTTATTTTTCTGTAGATATAAATGTTACACATGGAAGTTTAATTCTGGTACATAATTTTTCAGTATTTTCTTACCACTTTAGGATGTAAGCATCAAAGTAATATATGTTTGGACTGTTGAGTACTAGATTGTTGATTTTAAAAGTTATGCCTACAAATAAGTAGAGCTTTCACCCCTAATTAAAGAAGCTTCATTATATATCATGTGGAGACAATTACAGAAATCCAAAACTGATCAAAATGCAAAGAACAATTGATGTGGAATGCTCAATACCAACTAATATGTATCTAATACATCCTGTTCACCTAAGGGTAAAGGAACTTCACAGAAGAGACAGAACAATGATTTTAACAACCAAAGGAGAGAGAATTGTAAGTACTTATCCAAAATTAATTAATGACACACACTATACACTTGCCCCTGATTGAATACATGCAGGAGACAGCCAGGTTGGAAGTGGGAATACTCAGATAGGAAACTGGTAGGCGGGAGATGCCCCGGTATAAAAACACATCAAAATGTGTGCTCATCCCTGATTGGGCCTAATGGAAAACACTTAGCCTAATGGGATCTTCCTTTAATAATCAACCCAAGCTACAGCTTGAGACCCTCATGGAAGAATTCTATGGGGAATCTTCATGTGTTCCTGGTCAGCTTCCACCTTCATTGACCTGTATTAAAAGCTTACTCATAATTCAATTGAACTTTGTGGGAATGGTTTTCTTTCTCTGGATTTAGGATTTACATAGTATCTTCTACAAATGACTGGAAAGCTGCACCCATGAAATCTCAACACTATAGCTATGTAAACAGGATTTGAACAATGACATCTGTTTACATGACAATATGGATGGCAGAAATTCGACAAGGCAGAAATTCCACCCCTCTATGAAGAACAACAGATATTTAATGGCTGATAACATAGGGAGAATCAGTCTTGTTCAAGAACAATTTCCCTGACAGTATTTCTAATCCCACATGCCTAAACACACACACACACACACACACACACACACACACATATATATATATATATATAAAAGCAACACTAAATTGGACTCATCAGCCTGTATTTATATATACATATAAACATAGATATGTAAAAATAATTATTAAATAAGTAAAGAGTATAAATTTGGGAGGAAGCCTGAGGTAAATGGTAGGACTTGAATAAAAGAAGGATTGGAATGATATGAATGTCATACTCATTTTTAAAGTTCTCAAAAATATTTTAAAAATGTACATAAGAGTAAAAGTGTAAGAGTCTCTGACTTGATTTTAAGTTTAAAAAACTAATGAATTTTGGCTTGAATTTTGGATGGAATCTCCAACATTTCCTGAAATGGCTTTAATTCTTACAATACTTTTACTCTAAATTTATACAAAATAACATTCTCATTCTTGATAGTTGCAAAATCAAAATATTTACCTATTGAAAATGATGAAGATGCTCTAGGTCTTGCAGTATCAAATTTCCAGCCAAGATTTAACTCTCTATGTAAAAAAATAACAGAGCTATATCATTATTATAGTCGTGTAAAAATATAAGCTTACCAAGTAATAATTTTTTAAAAATTATCATTTATTATCAGTAGATGCTTGTTTTGTTTACCTGTTTTGTAGATCTGTATATTCAGTAGAGGGTAAACATTTTCATTCCAAAAGGGATCTGAACATGACAAGGATAAGAGGCTTGAACTTAGAGAAATACCATGTTCGTGTTAAATTTCCCCATCTCTGTAACAAAGTACATGATGAGCAGAAACTTATAGTAGAAAGGATTTTTTTAGGTTCTTGTTATAAGGCTATCTAGTTCATCATAGCAAGGAAAGAACTGTCACTAATGGCCCCATGGAAGCTTGAAAGTGAGATGTTCTATGCTTGTTTTGGAGCATCAGGAAGCAGAGAGTTAAAGTTGAAAGTAGAACTGATACATGTGCCATTAGGCCTTGCCTCTGATAGACCCACTCCTACAGCTAAGAGCTACAAAAAAAAAAAAAAAAAACAAACAAAAACAAAAACAACAACAAAAAAACAAAAACCTCTCACAACATCCCAAAACAAGACAACTATAGACAACTAGCTCTGGACCAAATTTTCATATACATGAATCTGTGTAAATCAATTCATAACAAAACAGTTTCTTTCCTTCTCTGAGAGACAAACTGGGTACCATTTGTAGATGATCCTTGTTCATATTTCCTTAACATGTACTTATAAATACATGTGGGCCTGTTCGTTTTGCTCTGTCACATGTCCTCAAAAGGGATAGAATATGCAAAGAAGGAGGGGGATCAATATGGTCTTGACTGTGAAGTACATAAAACAATGATAGAACTAGATATATCTACATTGAGCTGATAGAATTATTAATTACGCTCACCCTGATCAAGATGCATCGTGTCTGCATGTTTATTTTTTACAGACAATGGTGGAAATAATCAACTTATCATGAACAAAATATATTATACATATTGAAAGAAAAGTGCACAACACCAAGCAACAGGCAGTAGGGTCTCACGCAAGAGGTTTAATGGGGTGGGGTGAGACACGAAGTGTCCGCTTCTAAGTGGAGGGAAGAAGAGAGAGGGGAGAGGGGGAGAGGGAGACAACAGAGGAAGAGGGAGAGATAAAGGGAGAGGGAGAGGGAAAGAGAGAGAGAGATCCAAAGAGAGAGAGTTTGAAGCTCACCTGGATTATATGAGACTGACAGGACAGGTACCTGTCTGGGGGCAGATACAGGGGCAGTACCTGGCCAGTGGGTGGGAAGTATCAGGAGCATGGGGGATAGGCGAGTTCCAGGGAGGAGCTCTGGCCAATTCACAACACATATTATTATACATATAGTACATATATTATACATTATATATTATACATATCATATATATATATATATATATATATATACACACACACACACACACACACACACACACATACTATACAACCTCAAAAGTATAAGGGATTATTTTAAAGTAAAGATAAAGATTATAAGAGACACATGAGAATATATCAACATGCACAATAGGATGAGGAAAAATAGAGATCTAAATTAATGTTGAGGAAATGATCAGCAACATTTTTTAAAATAACAAGAAAAATACATATTTATAGAGTAATATAACTCAATAACTGTCCCCACAAAAGCACAAATGTAGACAGAGCTTCTCTGATGTGCTTCAGGGTCAAGCTACCTAAAGGAGTATCTTAGAGCCAGTAATCTTCTTTCTCAATTTAAATATACTTAGAATAAGCTAGGAGATTCTTCTGAGTGTGTCTGTGAGGGCGTTATCAGAAGTTTTAACTGAGGATTGCTGAGCCACCATTAATTTGGGCAGCTTCAGAATATGGCATAAGAAGATTCTGGACTGATTATAAAAGGAGATCTGTGAACTAGTGCTCACCTATCTATCTCCTGAATGGACACAAAGTGGCTAGCCACCCCTTGCAGTTGTCTACATGCCTTCTTTGAAGTCATGTGTGAAGCAAAATCCATCTTTTCTTCCTTAGACTTCTTACTGTTAAGAATTTTTGTCCTAGAAGTGAGAATAGATATTAAAACAGAAATTTAGTGCCAAGATGTGGAGCACTGCTGTGACACACTTTACAATACAGTTCACAGACCTTAGAATTAGCCTGGGGAAGACACTTGAAAGATTTCGGAGTTGTATGCTGGAGAAGCCCTAGATGACATAAGCACCTTGTTTTTGTAATTCTGTTTTAAGTTCAAAAGAAGAGCATGATGAGAGAAATGTATAGAGTGGAGTTCCCAATCATGAGGTTTCAGAGGGAAGAAAGGGTTCTTTTGAGAACTGAGTTAGAGGTCATTAGTAGGTTACAGTCTTACAAAAAAAATTTATATCTATAAAAAACTTCTCATATCTAGAAAAGGGAGTAAAGCTGAATTCAAACATGATGGACAAAGCATATTGGAAAAAATTTCAAGAAAAACTTGTATCTGGGTGGTGGCAAACTTAGTGCTCACTGCTTTTAGTCAGGTCTACAGAAAAAAAAAAAGGAGAGATCAAAACACATGGCACACAATGTAAACTTAAATATGTACATACAGCCACTGCAGAGTGAGAATTTTTAACTTTAAAAGGGATTACTGCTATTAAGAGACACCCCATTCTTTCCACTCAGACAACAGGAAAGGTACTCTGTTATTAGTTGCTTTTCTCACTTCTGTGACAAAATATTTCACAAAAGCAACTTAAGAAAGAATGTGTTAGTTTGGGATTTGAGTTTGAAGAGGATACAGTACTTCATGGTGACTGGAGGAGCAGGAGGTGATCAGATACATTAAGTCCATAGTCAAAAAGCAAACACAGAAGTAGGGTAGGGTTATAAAAAAACAATGCCACCCACAATGACAGTAAAGCTACAGGTTTTACAATCTCCCAAAAACAATGTCTTGTGCTGGGAACCAAGTGCTGAAAAACATGAGAATATATGGAATAATTCACTTTAAAACCACAACATTTCACATGGCCCCTATATGGTCAATCCTGGCCATCTGATAATATAAAACATATTCACTTCAAGTTTAAAATTCTACCATTGCATCTCACAATACCGCTGCTCTTCCCAAAGTTCAAAATCTCTTTTGAGGCTCAAGACAATCTTAACATTTTCAAATTTATAAAAAGGCTAGCTTAAGAAGATCAACGGGGTCTCAGGCAATCTTTAAACTGTAAAACCGTATGTAATTTCTAAAATGTTACATATGTCTGACATGTGATCACACAGAATAAATGCTCAGATTCAAACAATTCAAAAGGAGTGGTGAAGGCACAGCATGGTAACACTGTGTAAAACCAGACTGAAACCCAGCAGGAAGCATGAGATCCCTTAGTCTCATGAGAAGCACCTGAAGTACATGGTGAAACCTTAGGGCTTAAAGGGCAAGGATATACCTGCACTTCCTCCTCTGTTGCTTAGCATGCACAGAGCCACTTTTGGCCTGGCTACCTTTGGTGTCTACAACTCTCTCTTATGAATATCCTGTGGTCCTGGCCTTGTCCACATCTCTGCTTTCCATTGAAACTGAATATTCAATTTCACAGCTTCTGAAGGTAGCCTTTCAGGTCCCTGTAGGGAGTTTAATCTTGCCATCTATTACCTGTCCTTAGTAGCTCTCAGGTATCTTCTAAGCCAGCCTTCCACTGTCTCAGCTTACTGATTTCTATTCTCCCAAACTCCCACCAGAATGCTGCATTAAGCTTAGCTTACTGTACTGTAGGATGAGTAGTCCCAAACGTTATCACATTTCTTCCTTAAGCCATCTCTGAAGGTTTACAAATCTCTTGGTCAGATTTATAAAAATCACACTTCTAGTTTCATTTCTATTGCCAGCTAGAGGTGTACACTGAGCCGTTTTGTCCAACTGCTATAACCATTTTTTGGTGCTGTGCCTTAGGAAACATGTCCCTAGACAATTGCTTTTCAGTATCAGGAAATACCTTCAGCTTAGGCTCTCTTCCCTGAAATAAATTCAGATCTGTAAAAGATGGGGCTTCTTAGAGGTGGGATCCTGTTCTCTATATATTCTTCTTATTGTCCCAATGTAATTTAGGAGGTTTACTACACTAGTGCTGAGATGTTGTATGTAAGGTTCAGACTTTATATATAAGGATAGAGATAAAGGAGGAACAAAAGAAACAAGTGGAACCCATTTTGTACAAGGAATACATTAAAATCTTTGAGAGAAGAAACCAGAAAGATTGTACATGCAATTGATTGTGGTGACTTCAGGGGAACAATTTTTCCAGACTAAATAGAGCATGTGAACTGACAAGACTGACAGGACTTACACAAGCTCAAGACATATACAACTCCCAGTATAAAGGAGTGATTGTGAGCAGGAAGTCCCCAAGCCTAACCAAGGAGGAACTATTAGCATTTGATTGCTTAGGGGAAAAGAAAGACATAATTTTCCTTAATTGTTTGATACCTAGTACATAGATCACACTCCAGCAGAGGACCTGTACTCAGTAGTAGTCAACCAACACAGAAAAGACTCAATCGGTTAACACATACCCCCACACACAAGGAGACAAGGAGAGGGAGAGGAAGAGAGGGATGGAGGGAGCAAGGGAGAGGAAAGGAGAGAGAGAGGGAGCAGGAAGGAAAGTGGGATAATGAATTTGGGTTGATAGAGTGGGAGTGATTTGGGAGGAGTTGGGGGAGGGGATGATTATGAACAATACACTGCAAGAAATAGTCAAAGTACAAAAATATTACTAAACCATGCTTAGTATTTGTAAACTAAAGATAGACAAAACATATTTGAAAATAGGTACCACTTTTAGAGAATGGGCAAGCTCCAGAACAACAAGAAAGACGTCTTCTTTCCATTAGGGTACTCACAGCTTTGTCTTACAATGTAGCCAGGAGAAAAAGAAAAAAGACATTGAAAAGACTGAAATGAATTCCAAAAGTGAACAAACATTTTTAAAAAAGGAAACATAGCAGATATAAAATCTTCTCCATATATGACAAAATTATACAGGAAAAAACTGGCAATCTGTTTGCCTACCACTAGGAATAAACCTTTTTTACATGTGAGCACTGAACAGAATAGACTCATCTAAATTACAATACTTTTAAACTCAAGACAATTAAAATCACAAAAAAGAATATTTGCATCAATCATCGAATCAGCCACTAATAGGAAGATACTCGTGAAACGTATTATATTGAAATAAAATATTTCACTGTAAATAATTCAGAGATAATAAAGAATTAGTAGAAAATGCAGTGTTTAAATGAACACATGAAAAACCACAAGGCAGTAAAATCTTTACAATGTGTGGTTATGGAGAAATTTATAAATGCTTCATAGAATGAAACAGGTTACATGAATTCTATTGTGAGAAGCTGAAAAGAAAAGGCTCTTCAGAGCAAAGCAATGAACGAAGGACATAACAAAAAGCAACATCTGAGAGAAGAATAAGCAGAGCTGAAGGGTGTTTTCTAACAGAGCAAGGTGAGTTCACATATACAATAAAATCAAGAGCATAAAAATTATAACATGATGAAAAAGATATGACAAAAACTTCTGTTATTAACACATATGGTCTAGTTAGGATTTCCTAGCTTCTCGAGTAGTCTACAAAATGAAGAAGACATCTTTATTAACTGATTCTGAGTCAGAGTCATGGCTAGAGATAAGATAACTTTTTTCCTAGTAAGGAAGAATGCTGAAACTATGGCATCAAACAAAACAAGGGAAATCAGATGAATATGCATTACGTATAGGCCCCACTGTATCTACAGAAAGACTAACAAAGGGTTTCTGCATCTGACTTAGGCATCTTGAGTACCTTTGTGAATATATTGTTTGTTGTGTGTGTTTCTGTGTGTGTGTGTGTCTGTCTGACTGTTTTCTTCCTATGTGTCTATGTGTCATCTGCGGTGTGTGTGTGTATGTATGTTCATGTATACATGAAGAACAGAGGTTGATGCACATTTTCCTCAATCTTTCTACAACTTTTTTAACATAAGTGTCTCCCATTGAACCTGGACCTTGCTAGTTCAGCTAGGATGAATGTTCAGTAAGTTCCAGGGATCCTCCTGTTTCCATTTCCCTAGCTCTGGCATATAACATGTCTACCAGTATATCAAGTTCTGTACTTGGTTTCTAGGACTCCAAATGCAGGTCCTAATTCTTGTGTGGCAAGCACTTAACAACATAGTTACATCCAGTTACATATATTTCTGATATGCATATTCATATTATTTGAACATTTCTAGGGAAACAGATTGAATATCTCCTTATTTAACTGCACATCCCAGATACTGGAAAGGCTGTTCTTATTGGAAATTACCCACATATTCTTATATTGTAACTGCTTCAGTATGCACTTCAAACTCCTACAATGTTATTATATGGCATAAAAGTACTACTGTAAACATTTAACGCAATGTTAATCATCCTTCTTGTTTTTGAGGAGAAATGCAAATGATAACTGGAAGGAGACTTATCCCATTGGCTGCCAAGAGAATGAAAATTAATTAATGACAAGCAACAAAGTTAGGAAGGGAATTATGCAAATGAAATGTCACTATTTTTCATTAATTTAAAAGTACTTCTTCAGTGAATTTCTAGTGAGTGCTGGCCATCTTAAACCTATTGTTACGCACGCCCATCTTATCTTTGCTTTAAGAATTTGTCTGTGGTGAGTTCACTACAGTTAAGATCATATACTATGTCTTGCACTCATTGGTCTGGGTGGTACTTGAATTTAGAAAATAACTGCTTTACAAGTTCAGGAAATGTGACCAGCTCTCAGGGTATTGGCACATTTCCAGGGAAGTCTTTGAAAAGTGAAACTCCATAATTATACAGAAAGGAGTTTGGGGAAAGCGAAAGCAATCATCTCCTAACATAAAGTAGTCAGAGTTCAATGGAAAAATAAAACAAAACAAAACACCATGGAAGTCTAGTAGGAAAGCTGGGGAAAGTAGAGGAGAAAGATAGACAGGAATAATGGGTCTTGAGTTTGCACCATCTGAACATTAGATCACACAATAATATGTATTTTCAATTACATAAGCTACCGTTACGCGTATCCCATCTGAGAATATTTTCTGTATTCAAAATTTCTTCCTCTGTGATGGTTAGATTTAATTGCCAGTGTGACACCACTTAGAATCACCTGAGCAAATTGGCTCAATAAGGGGTTTTCTATGCTGGGTTGGCCTGTGGGTGTCTCTGTGGAAGGTTGTCTAAGTCTTTTGACACAGGAAAATTCACATTGCAAATAGCACCACTCCATAGGCCAGGGAAGAAATACAAGTGGGGACATCCAGCTGAGCACAAGTCAGGATGCAAGGAAGCACGAATGCATGCATTTTCTGATCTTGACTCCAGATGTGAGGGGACTAGCTATTTTAAAGTCTTCACTTCCCCATGACAGGCTGTAACCTGGACTTGAAAGCTCAATTAAAACCCTTTCCCTTCTAACTTGTTTTTGGATAGAGTACTTTACAACAGAAACAGAAATGAAACTAGATCCTCCTTTCTGAACCATTCTCTCTGTTATTTATGTTTTGTTATTGTTTGGGAATTATTTAGTTGTTTTAGCAGATTGTACTTGTCTTTCTTAAATTTTTTTTCAGAGTTGCAAAAAGAAAAACCAAAGAGTATTTCCCCCAAAGTAATCCCAAAAGCACAGATTTCTTAAAACATTGAGTGTACACTAGAATCTGTGCCCACCTGAGCCAGCGCCAACTTTTACTTCTATTCCCTATGCTCAGAATTACAGTCTGCAAGTCTGGGCATCCTGTAGGTTCATTAATTTTTATGGCCTTATCCTTTTACCCTAGTCTCACATAACCACTGGCTTAGGTGATTGCTTTTAGGAGGAGAAAACCCATTTACAATCCAAGATCCCAGCAGGGGAAGAGAAAGTTCACTGCCTGGTTAGTTAAGTTCTCAGAGTCTAGGACAGGCATTTTATTAAGTCATGGAAGGACCTAAGAGGGATGCCCAAGCCCAGCCCCTGAAGCTGAACTGACAGGATAAAATATACTTTATTAGTTTGGCCAGTGCACTGCTTACACAGTGATCTAATGGCTGTGAATATTTGCTGCTTCCTTGGTGCTAGAGAGGGATTTTAATTAGGCAAACAGTAACCTCTGTCCATTTATTAATCCTTTCCCTTAGGTTGTCTTATAAAAAATAATTTGGATAATTAAAACCTGAGGAGGAATGTCACTACTTCCTGAAGTGTTGCTCTAAGAAAATTTTGACTTCTCCCTCCTGCCATAACAGAGAAGAGATGTACATGATATCGTAAATATATGCACATATCTGCCTATTTGTGTTTCAGTTTGAGGTGTGTTGTGGAAAAATATCTATGTGTGATAGAAAAATTGCATTAGGAAAAAACAGATACACCATGCTAACAATTGAGGAATTGCAATGTTGGGAGATTAATACATTGCTAGGGGTAAATGCCTTTGAGATGACATGTGTTCCATTTTCAACCCCAGTGCACTTTCCATTAACTGTGCAAATGAACACCCATGTATGCCTCCCCTCCTTTGAGAAGTGGATATGTTATGGCCTCTTTTCCAGACAATTGCAGTAATTAAATAACATATTAGTATAGGAACAAGATATTTGGTAAAGTGTACAAGTGGAGTATTCCATTAATGCTATTTCTTCATATTATTTAACACTGAGACTAGACACTCTTGTCATTTTAATTAATCTATACACACACACACATATATATATATGCGTATATATATATGTATATGTATATTCTGTATTCTTATAGAATCATAGAAACACAGTATTTGATTCTTTGTTTATATCCCAACTCCTAACTTCAAGTTGGGAGAAACTGTTAAAAATTGAATATCTGAACTTGAATGAAAATCTTGATACAGAAGTAGAGGATACATTTAGCCAAAAATCTCCCTTGACCCTTTGACCCTGAATGGAGCCATGGGCAGCATCTATGGCAAAGAGATTCCCATCAGAAATCACGTTGGAAGACTCAGAGACCTACTCTCTTACAGCACTATGTATGTGGTTCCATTGTGGCAGAAGCATTAAAAAATAATTAGGGCAAGTCTTAAGGAAAATATAAAAAATTATAATTGCTCAGTAAATCAATAACTGCCTATCTCTTCAATAATAATAGGACATGGGCTAGAGTTGTAACTGTTAGTAAAATACTAGCCTAGCATGCGTGAAGACCTGGATTCAGTCCTCACCACAACAGAAACAGGAAAGGTATGGCACATGAAACCCTAGTATACAGGAGGTAGACACAAGAGGATAAACATTTCAAAGCCATCTTCTGCTACATAGTCATTTCAAGACACCATAGGGAACATGAGATCCTCTCTCTTAAATTAATAGTAATAATAATAATAGAATAATTTTTTAAAAAGTTAAATATATTAAAGTGAATTTTGAAATTATAGTTAAATTTTTGTTTTCCTTTTTTGCATAATTAATGGGATCTGATGCTTATGAATACTAACATTTTAAAAGAGATACTTCTGTATGCAATAATTTTTGTTCAACTAATTTTTGTTCTGGATGTAAGCCTTAATTTTAAAATGTCAAGGTTTACAAGCATGTTCTTTTCAATGTGTCAACAGGAGCAGCAGCATCCTTTCAGTTTTCTGTTCCCGTGCTGAGAGGATGCATCAGCCACAACAGTGAGAATACTTCTGCAATGGTCAGCACTCTTGAGACAGCCCGTCTGTAAGAGTCAACATTCATGAAACAGTCTAACAGTGAGATGCAGAGGGGACAGAAGATCTTCAAACACTAGCAATTCAAAACCTGTGTAAACATCTATAATTAACTAAGAAAGAGGTACATTTTACACTTCTTGTGGCTGTGACTCAGACACACATGAAATCAAAATTGGAGAAAACGCACACACACACACACACACACACGCACACAGATCCAAAGCAAATATAAAATGATTCAGTAGCAATATATTTTTAAACACCTAAATGAACGGATATGGTGTTTGCATATGCATGTTTAAAAAAGCAAAGCTTATATACCCTAAGTGAGTCAGCGATTTCAGAGAATGTGTACGCAGCCAAATTCTTTCAGCTGAAGCTCTGCTCAAAAGTGGCGACAGAGTTGAAGGGTTAGGACTTTTGCAGTCTGATGTTTCCTTGTTTTCACCTTCCTTTATCATTCTGTATACTGTCTTTAGAATTGAAAAGGAAACGTCTTTAAAAGAAAGATAAGAGAGAGGAAATGATGTGGATGTCATTTCTGTGAGCTTCAATGTATCAAAACACAAAGAAGTTTACTTTATTTTATATCAAGTATGTCCCTTATGTATGTATTCTCCTTTGACCCTCTGCTTCTATCCTTTATATAGTGTCAAAAAAGCACACTGCCATTTTTTCCTAGAAGTAGTTGCTCATGCCCCAAGTCAACATCGTACTCTATAATACACAGGGCACTGTATCAACACTGACAGCCCTCAGATTCTAAAAGACATAAAACCTGACATTTAAATGGCCTTTGATGTTTTACTATTCAATTAGTCTGCCTTAATCAGTGTGTTCCTGACTATGTGGTACGCTGGGTACATTCCAGTAAAAAGACTGGAGACAGCCAGTTCCAGATGGATTTAAAGAGCTGGAGACAACTAATTTTACAGCATAGTATCTTGGTGCTGTCGGTAGTTAATAGCTCAAATTACCAAGCAAAAACCTCTAGAATCCAAGCCCATTATTGCAACCAGTAGTTACCCAACAGTTCTGATTAAAAACACAAAATCAGGTGCCATAATACATAAGCAAAGACATGTAAGGCTAAAAAAATAATACTCAGACAAGGTACTATAAGACAAAAAGCTTCCAAAAAGGCAAAGTTCATTTTGTATTGGCCACCAGTTACTGCTGGATCCAATGCCTGCACTTAAGTATGGATTGTATACCCATTGAGACTGTGGAGATAGCAATGTTTTTCCTTTGTAAATGGATGTCAGTTGTATATATAGCTTTTGGGTTAAGGTTGGAGTCTTATCTCCATTCAGCTCTGAGACCCCATTGGGCTTAGACTTCAACAGGCCTTGTGCATGCTGCCACAGACTTTGTGAGTTCACATGTGTGCCAGTTCTGTTGTATCTAGATGACCTTTTTTCCATGGTGTCCTGTAGGTTTTCCCCTGGCTTGCTTTCCACACCTGCAGATGTCTAAGCTATGGGCCACTAGCTTAGCTTAAGGGAAAGAAAATGCACAGCGGCGTGGGTATACCTGTATAGGTGGGTTCCAGATTGGAGGATTTAAGAGCCTGCAGAAGCATACAGAATTTCCAGGAGCATAGTAAAAGGCTTAACTCTTTTTTTTTTTTTTTTTTTTTTTTGGCGGGAACAGGGTGACATATATAGTAGAGGAAGGGTTTCTGGCAGGGACATCAGGAGAGTCTCACTGGTTTAGAACAGTCCAGGTACAACAGCCCCATTTGCATGTTGGGGATGGAAGCCTGGACCTAAGTATTTTCCAGGGACCAAAGGGAGAGACCTTATATAATTAAAAAGGGAGAAGTGCTACAGCTCCAGATAACCAATTCTGCCAGGTCGCATACCTTTGAGGGGGTGATGCCTTGCTGTGAAAGCAGGCTGCATAGCTTGTGGTCTGTCAGAGAAGCAGCCAGAGAACAGCAGAACACCTTACACTCTCAGAAATGAGAATTCCAGGGTTCCAAGCACTTCTGTCTCTCCTCAGTTCTGAGACAGTCCCACAGTGTCCTCCATGCATAGTAGTTATTACAATATTTCTATCTTCTCTTCCACAGAGTTCCCCAATCCTGAGGGGAGGGATTTGATTCTATTTAGGACTGAGAGTTCCAAAGTCTCTCACTCTCTGCACATTTTCTGGTTGTGGGTCTCAGTATTTTTTCCCTCCTTCAGACAGAAGCTTCTCTGATGATGGCTGAGCAAAGCACTGATCTATAAATATAGCAGAATGTTATTAATAGTCATTTTATTGCTAAGTTCCATTAGAGGAACAGTAGTATTTAGTGTTTCATAAGTCCACGGCCTATCTAGTCTTAGGTTCATGAGCACCTGAGCAATGTTGGGTATATGTTCCATATCATGGAGTAAGCCATGCAGCCAATAAGATAGTGGTTGGTTACTAACACAACTTTTGTAAAATATTTTTTTAATTCAATATATGTAGAGGAACTGGAGAGATGGCTCCATGATTAAAAGCAACTACAGATTTTGTCCAGGATTTAAATTCAGTTCCCAGAACCACATCATGTGACTCATAAAATGACATAAATTTCCAGCTCCAGGGGTACTTGACAACCTCTTCTGGTTGACACAGGACCTTGTAAACATACACAAAGACACACACACACACACACACACACACACGAGCGCATACTCATAAAAGAGTATCTTACAGGAATAAAATGTCTGTTATTGAGGATAATTAATATCCATTATGCACCATAATATTTAAATTCTATTATTTATTTTTAATCCTCTTTTTGTCTCATGAAAGATGTTTTCAATTCTATAATCTATAATCTTACAGTTTTCATTTGTATTTTCTAGAATTAAAGTGATCTTATATTTGTTTTTTATATTTTAAATTTGTTGTTTTTGTTTTCTTGGAATTTTAGTTTCATTATCTACTAAGAAATAAATTTTTCTTTTCCTTAAAGTACTGAATATTCTTCATATTACTTTGTATGTGATATATGTACATGTATGTGGAATTTCACTCACTGTCGTCGGTGCTTGTGGAGTCCAAGTGTTGATATGAGATCTGTTGTTTCCCCATCTTCTAAATTTCTTGTTTCTGACAGAGACTCACGATACAATTCAGGCTGGCCTTGAACTCACAGTGATCTATTTGCTTTTGCCTCTCGAGAGCTGGGATAAAAGCTGTATACTACTGGAGCCAACAAAGATGTAGTCCAGACTATCTTGGAACTGGTATCTTCCTGCTGCATGTGCCTCCACAACCAGCACCACAAAAACAGTATAAAGAACAATGAGAGTCTGGCACTGAAGCTAGAACCTACTACTTCGGCTTTTCAGGTTAGTCAGTAAGATTCTGGTATCCTTCTATCCCCAAACTCATCGTGGGTTTATATGTGTGCTCTGCACCCAGTCAAAGTATTACAGGACCTAAAAAACCAAATCCTCATCACAACTTTTTTTTTTTACATTCTCAAAGGTGTGCTTGTTTTTTTTTTTTCCAAAGCAGAATTCCCTATTCTACCTCAAGCACCACACAGACACTTTGCCATATCACAGAATATACAAATCTGCATGATTCATTTGCCAGTGTGGTGAATCCTTTTAAAATACTCTTGTTTCCATGTGCTTCTTCTTTTTCTAAGAAAAGCATGTCCTTGAGAATATTGGGTTTATAATGGTAATCTCAGCACCCATAATTGTGTTTGCATTGTTTACACACCCGGAATTCTCAAAAATAAAGAAGGAAATTAGGAAGCCAGATATCATCCCATTCTGAGTGTGACGCGTAGTGCTGTTGTCCAAATATTTGTTATTTAAGATGACGATCTAAAGAAACCCTGCTACAAAGAGAAAACAACACTGATTTCACACAGTAACACTTCCCATTGCGCACTGAATTTTCTTTTAGTCTTAATGGTTTTAACATTGGTGTAAATGAACATTTCTACCCACAGCTTTTTAAAATAGCATTGTCAAAATTGGTAAGAATAGAGATTTAATTTTAATAATTCCATTTTACGTTGTTTTATGAGACTTATCAGATGGCACATAAGGAGGAGATAGGCTCCTTTAGAACTAAACATGATGAAATACATGAGAATATTGCGTCTCGGACAAGTAAGGAACAGAGCTGGGATTCCGTACTAGGTAGGCTAAATACTACTATAATGCTACAAAACATCTTATCAAAGTATCTTTCATAAGACAACTGCTACTATGAAATTTTTACATTTTAGCTGAAGGTAATTGGTCATACAAAGATCACTCATGCATTGGTATTGTTATGTGCCTGTCTTTAATTGTTTTTGCTTATTTATGTCACACTCACTTTACATAGGAATATTTACTTAAGTAAGTGGCTTCAGTAGTAGGGTAGGTCTAAAAAAATCTTAAAAAAATATATATTTCTGTAAACATCTGTTCAACATTTTCAAAGCCAAAGTTAATGAAAAACTACTTACATTTTATTGAATTTAGAGACTGCATTTTTAGACTTTTTGTTGTCGTTGCTAGCCTACTGCCTTATGAAAATGAAATCTGGAAGTTAATGGAGGTAGAGGATCTAAAATGCTTGACGCACATATAAACACACAAAAATCAATCTCTGAGAAAATACTGCAGCTGTAGATATTGTAAGGGCAAAGATTTCAGCTTAAGTCTGTCATGTCAGAGCCTGAAATTCTGGGTTGTATCCTTTGCTCTAGAAGAGAATATCTCTCTCTCTCTCTCTCTCTCACACACACACACACACACATGCACTACAAACACCTGTGTGCAGATACTCACATACTTCCACCAAACTAAAAACTAAATAATAAAATCATAAAAATATGAAGCTTCAGTTTTGTAACAAGATACTGACAAAAGAATCTTCAATAGAAATTAATTAGTGAACCCTAGTTTGTTCCAACTCTTCTAATTTGCATTTTTATACTTAGTCACTAGTACTAATTATTGCCTTACCACATTAGGCTATTTTTAAATATTTCACATGGTTTTCTTGAATGTGTGTGTGTGTGTGTGTGTGTGTGTGTGTGTGTGTGTGTGTTTATACTTGAGTGTGTGTTACATAGGTGGATTCATGTAGAGGTCACAGGTTAACCACAGAAAAGCCATCCACATCCATGAGACAGAGTCTCCCATTGGCTTAGGGTTCACCTAGTAGGCTTGTGCACGCAGACCAGTTTTTTGTCAACTAAGCTATTTCTCAAATCTGAATTCTTCTTACTTCCCTTCGTAGGGTATACCAATGCAGCTTTTCCTCTACGGAAGCATTTCCTCTCTTTGGCTAGTGAAAAGGAAGAGGTAAGAACCTTCAAATCACTCTGTTTAATGGTACTACACAGTTAAGTTTGGACTACATTAAGATGTAAACATTATGGATGTGTGTCTGTCTCCTTCAGCTTTGATTTTCCTCTATAGGTGCAGATACAATATAGAAGCACAATTCTATTCAGTAGTTTGGTTTTTTGGTTTGGCTGCTTTGGGTTTTATATTTATACCTCCATTCTCATTGCTTTTTTTTTGCACAGTATATGAGGAAATGCCAGTATATACTATGTATTATATTACTATTTTTGAATAGAATATGAATAAGCCATTGACTGACTATATTTCTAATACTCATCTAACAGGATACTTTCTCCTTTGAGCCTTATTATATATGCTGAAAGGCTTTAGTTTTGCTCATAATCTTTTCCTTTTCCACTAAGGAACATCCTTATTAAAGGAATCACTAAGGAGCATTTCCTGTTAAGATCTTAACTCAATAAACAGTGAGACAGATAAAGTGCATTTCATATTCACATATCAGAATGAATAAGAAAACATTTTGAATTTTTCTTCAGCTTCCATTAGATAGTGAATGGTGCTTCAGACAAGCAATGCAGACTTCTGGGAAAACAAGGGAAAGATTTCATTTAACTAATTTAACTATAAATTCAGAGTTTTTGAACTTGACAATTTATTATTGCTATCTCAAAAGCAACTTACAGAATTGATATGCATATTCATCCCTATAGATACTATATTTAAAGGATGGTGATTTATAGATGAAAAGGCTAATTTAAGAAGATTTAAATAAACAATATTATACTTTGCGAATTAATAAGCAAACCTCTTACATAAGGAACATCTTTCATGGCATGAAATTTTAGGCAGGAAGACTTGGGGCTTTTTAAGGCTTCTTTATAGGGGGAGTCTGTTATACATTCTCCATAAATTACTGTAAAATATTATATATATATATACTTTTCTTTGTCATATCTGTATTTTTCCTTGTTTGTTGAGTTTTACCATGCTTATATTTTGTTCTTGGACATATTTATATCTCTGGAAGATTATGATGTTCCAATCTGGGGTCAAAACAAAGAATAAAAAATATAAAGTCCTTTAATATGACTTACAGTCTGCCAAGAAAATGGTAGAAAGTTCCCACCTAAACAAACACAGTGTGGGACATTCTCCAAGTAAATCTGGAAAAAAGACTGAAAATATAGGTCTGGTTTTGCAGTACTAAATTGAGTTCAGGTTGTGGAAATGACTTTTATCACTTTTTATCACTTTTCCCAAAATGGTGTTAAGTAATTTTCATTTTACTAATTAATAATTATCAATAGAGCTAAAATAATGTGTTGTACATAGGTATAAGGCAAACAAGTTAAAGATTATAGTTCCCCCATTGTCAGTGAGGAAAAGAGTCAGGTGTCCTAAGGAGTACAAAGAGCACTTTCTAATAAATATCCATTTAGAGGTCAAAAGTATCAAAACAAATGCGCAAGCCAAGGCACAGCTGAATTATTTTGTGTTAAGAAAGTAAAGCTAAGCAATACCTCCATTACAAATGATGTACTAGCCTATTTATAGTAAATTATTTTTATTTATATTATTGGTTATTTGCAAAGCACTAACATAGTTGAAGCAATAGTTACATGCTCTAGTCTAATCGGAAGATGCAAACAGTATATAGCTTTCCATTTGTGGCATCCAGTAATGATTTTAACTATTCCAGATCTTCTTGTCACTTGTCTCTTTCCCTGTCACAGAACATTAAGCATTTGAGAGGGATTTGATTTGTGATTTTAACAGAAGAATTTTCCAGTTTTTCTCATTTCAGAGCCACCAAAAGCCCAAACTGTGATTTGTGCTGCCTACTCTAGTTCACTCCAAGGTATAGGTTTACCTTTCTTAGTATGACAATAAAAAACAATTTGATTCCCAATTTTGATCAGAGATCGTTGCTAACTTCTGCCAGATTCACAATGCGCAAAGCAGTAACCTCACGTCTTTAACATCAGATGAGATTATCATTCTTTCTAAAATTCATATTTCTTTTGTAAACTCTACACATCAGTATTTTTCAAAAGTCTGTTTTCAAGCTGCTATAATTACTTTCATTAATTTACATTGCACTGATTTTACTAAATGTTGTGGCTTTAAGTCTAACCATCACTAACAGCTTTGACATAGTTCTACAGGTCTTTCCACATGGAAAACAAAGTATCCTGAATTTCCCAGTAGAACATCATTGACATGAAACCCCTAAAATCTGTTCACACATCACATAAATCTTCTTTCTAGAGTTTAATCTCAATATTTTGTCTCATGCAGAAAGTATACATGGAAAAGTAGTTTTAGAGAAATAGTAACTAGACACTCTGCTAACAATTCCTTTGTAATGTTTATAGTTTATAACTGTGGAAATGGATTTAATAGAAAATGAACCAATATAGTAAACCTTTCATTCCAAAGAGATATCACCATGAGGAATGAATGTTCTGAGCTCTCACTGTTTAGACATTTGAGGATTAATGAAGATCAACTCAGGAAAAGATAAGGGCATTTTTTGTTTTTGATGCTTAAAAATGGTAAGTACAGAGGTATTGCATTCTTTTGTTAAAAGTTTTATGTTTCAGAAGTATGAAAATATAAAAATCACTGAGAATATAAGCCCTGAGAAAATATAGTTTTGACAATTCCTTAAGATTTAAATTACATAAAATATGTGTTTATATACATTTAAATGTGATTAAGGAAGAGAAATTGAGGGCATAATTAACTTATTGCCCATCAAAAGAATTTCACTCATACAAATTCAGAGAAAAATTAATCAAATATATTTATTTTTACCTACAATGGTTTCTGTAGAAGGATAAAAGTGATACTTTTATACTAAGAAACAAACAAACAAACAAACCAATGCCATTTAGTATTTAAATCTGAATCATGCTTTCCATTCAAATCTAACAAATGAATACATGTTAATTAAAGAGATAAACCAAAGTTACTAAACTGTAGACATATAAAACTATTGCGATAAAATTTAATTTGGGGAGTTTTTTTTCTTGCTTGCTCTTAATAACTTTTTTAGAAATCTAATTGAGAACTAATGACATTATTGCTTTTTACAATGTAATGGGAGACTAAAGAATTGAAAGATTAATGACTTTTTAAGGTTATAAACATATTATTTGTTCTTAGACATTTAACTGTTAATCTTCATTGTTGATTGTAGAATCACCATGAAAACACATATCAGGGGTACGTAAGAAGGCTTTTCCAGAAAGGCTTAGCTAAAGTGGGTTTAATAACTCAGACTGTATCTGTTAGTTAAGAAACAATATTCATCTCTCTCTGCCTTCTGAAACAGATGCAAGGTGACTTGGTACCTCAAAGTTCCACCACCATGATTTTCTACCATGTTCAACTGTAGCCTCAAGCCACAAGCAAAAATGAATTCCTACTTCCTTAGTCATACTATTCTCCAGGCAATGTACACACAAAAACATATCTTTAAAGATTTCAAATAGAAGTCTTTAAATAATAGAAGTCTTGGTTAGGGAAGTTGGAGTTGGAAGATGGAGTTGACTGTGTACAGAACATTAATATTAATATTAAATATGATGTTTCCTCTACAAAGATATCTTGTGGGCTGTAGAAGACAAAAGTAGAACTGAAATCATGTTCAAACTCTCATTTTCCAGTTGTAGTTTTTTGTTCCTTTATTACTTTGTAATTGTTTCAGTTATCATAAAGCATTGGTTTCATGATAACATGTGTATATAAATATATCACTTGTACATTGCTATTTTTAGGCATGCCCCAACTATCCTTTCCTGTCATTCCTCAACTTATTGATTCCCTTATTATCCATAAAGAGCTCTTTCTCTCTCACTTGTATGTGTGTGTGTGTGTGTGTGTGTGTGTGTGTGTGTGTACCTGCCATTCTGCCTGTCTTTGTGTCTCAGTTTCTCTGTCTCTGTCTCTGTGGTTCTCTGTCTCCCTTACTCAGTCACTGAATCACACACACATACAGCTAAATTGCAATTTAATTTATGATAAAGAAATGTAAATTTTTTTCTGATTATCCCCCTATTATCTCATCTTGTTCTTGCTTTTCTCATGCATTAGATCTCTAGACACACAAAATATTAATATATTATTTTTTAATTTGTATGTATTGTAGGAAAACTAATGCCATTCATATGCAATGCCTAAAATGGCAAGAAGATGATGTTGGATTCCCTGGAACTGGATTTACAGCTTGTTTATAATCAGATATGAGTGATGAGAACCAAACTTCAGTCCTCTGTAAGTGCAGCAGACACTCTTAACCATTTTCATCTTTCCATCACCATAAATAGATTTTGATAACATTGACAAACTAACACATACACAAAACATAAGTTTATACATTACTAAATAATTAAATTTAAGTAATACATAATATTAAAATTGTAGTGGTATTGTTAATATATTTATATGTACTGCAATTGATAACAAAGTAATGCAATGTAAAGATATCCTTGAGATACAGAACAGCAACATTGAGTAGATACATTTTATTGGTTTATTCTACAAAACAGTGAAATCCATAAGGGGATGTTAAAAGTAAGAGTTATTCTAAACATAACAGATATCATTATTATCATTATATTATCATTATCATTATCGTTATTAAGTTATAAAATATCATAGTAATATGGTGCTGTATGATACAGAAACCTAGGATGACAGATTTTATAAGTATTATGACTTAACTTATATAAGAAAAGTTGATGTAATATTCAGTGTTCTACTCTTCAAATGGAAATAAAGAATGAGACACAGGGAAATTGAATAATTTGTTCAAACTGAGACAGCTAAGGCATGCTTGATCTAGACTTCTAGGCATTAGTTGTACACTGTGAAAATACTAAAATTAACCAGTATCTTATGCATTAATCCCACAGAGATAAGTGAAGAGAAATACAAAATAAATTAATCACTAATTATATAGCACTAAAATAACCAACCAAGTAAACAAGACCATGTTTCCAAGCTGTGCCATCCGTTGTCTGTGTGCTAATGTGTTTCTCTAATTGTGAATGCTACCACAGACTCTTCTAATGGTGCGAATCAAGTGAAGGTCCAGGATCATATGTATCTGACTAAAGATTACATTTTATTAATTTCTTATGAGCTAATTCCTGATCTCCTTTAGTAATTCATTTACTTAATAAAGAATTTCATTTTACAATGGCTTTTTCCTTTCTCCTTCTTGTTTGATTTTTGAGACAGAGTTTCTCTGTTGTAATTCTGTATATCCTGGAACTCACTCTGTAGACAAGACCAGCCTCAAAGTCACAGGGATCTGCCTGCCTCTATCTCTCAGGTGCTGGGATTAAAGGCACCTGCAATCACTGCCTAGCTATAATGGCTCTTTCAAGTTTAGTTTTGTTTTCACTCTTCCAACTTTTCCATCTTCTCTCTCTCCCCTATATCTTTCTGCCCTAAGTAGTCTTTCAGCTTAAAACAAAACTGAAATTAATTTTTCAGGAAAAAAAGAACAGATCTGGAAAATATAATATTAAATAAAGTGACTTCATATTAGAAATACAACTATCACATATTTTCATCATATGC
Source organism: Cricetomys ansorgei (assembly GCA_026225945.1). NCBI lineage: Eukaryota > Metazoa > Chordata > Mammalia > Rodentia > Nesomyidae > Cricetomys > Cricetomys ansorgei. The sequence continues at coordinate 1,686,702 of JAMJFZ010003624.1, forward strand.
AGATCCTTTCAACATCTTTATGTGTGCCAATAAGATTATGTAAGATAACATATAGAATATAAAGTAGATAGGAGACCCCCAAAGGGAACATGAAAAAGAGGGATTGGAAAGTACAAGCAGTCATGTGACATGAAATCTGATGTTTGTTTTATATGTTTTAATTTACATAAATCACAATTATAATGGTTTTAAACACTGCCACATTTTTCATAAAAGTCTGTGTGTGTGTGTGTGTGTGTGTGTGTGTGTGTGTGTATACCTGTGTACACTTAGTGTAGTACCTGTGGGCAACAATGGAGAATAGCAGATAACCTGAGATAGGCAATTGTGAGCTTCTTGGTGTCAGTAATGGGAGCTGGACACTTGTCTTTTACAAGAGCAGCAAGCATTCTTAGTCTCTGAGCCATCTCTGCAGTTCCAAACACTGCTGTCTCATTGATAACTCTTTAGTTATATATTGCTTTGTCCTTAGTGACCAAAGGGATGTAAATGGATCAAAAGAAATATCACAATTCTAAATTTTGAGCGCAATAAAATATAATATTATTCTTTCCTCTTAATTTGTCTCATATACTTTCCAACCTATAATTACTACTCCTCTGAGTCTCTTAGTCATGTGGCCATTTGGCTTGTCTCCTATCTGGTTGATGAGTACAGGATTAGAGCCACACGGAATCACAGCTGTTTGATTTTCTCCAAGGCTTCTTTTAATGTGACTCATATGTACTTACTTTCACTTTTTCTCTGAGTAATTCCCTTTTGGAAGCTCTTTTCCAAATTGCTACCATTTAGGGTAAATTACCATTCCTCACTTATTAATTATTCTGCTCCTTGATTATTTCATTAAACAATTTTGTTAAGTAATATGTGGGATATAGCTGGATGGTGTAAATAACCATAGCTTCCATAGTGCTTGAATATTCAAAATAGATTTGGGATCCCCAATAATTCCTATGCTGTGGGAAGCAGTCCCTCTGGATATGCTGGCTTGAAACACAAAGGCACCCCATTTTTGTTTAAAAGCTCCATTTCTGCTCTGGTCTTAATGGACACAGTTTGGACAAGTTCAGATAGCCTAAAGCCGCCCAGTTCTGGGAAACTGCCTGCTCAACTGACTGAACCCTATTGATTCCTCATTCCACATTTCCACCCTTATAGATTACACCAGAAAAATCTCACAGTACTTCCTTATTGTTCTGGGACACCTTAACTCTGCAGTTAATTGACCCAGTGACCCCCAATAAAACTAGACCAGCCTGCCTGCCAGATAGAGTTACCATAGCAACCTGCTTACGCATCCCCCTCTTCCCTCCCCACCTCGAAACTCCTTAAATACTGGTACTATGTGTTCAATAAATTTGAGGCTTGATCAGAAAACTTTATCTTGCCTCCCATCTCTCTCATGTCCCTGACCCATCCCCCCATTCCCACACCCTCTCCTAGAGTCTTTGTTGCAGATCCCGCGGGTTGGGACACTGTACTTCTCAAATTTATACTAATACCCACAGATAAGCATAACTCTCATCTTGCAACAGAAAGACTTTTATTGCAGATAATGAAAATTGTTCAAGAAAACCACTCTGGTCATAAACAGAGATCAACTGATCATTGACAGCATGCCTACATCAATATATATATATAATCACTACTCTTGCAACTAAGGCTTAGGGAACATTGTAGAAAGGAGAAAGGGGAGTGGAAAGACTATAGAAGTCAGAGGAACAACAAATAGGCTATGAGATTATACACTGGTGATATTACAATAATATGGCTGCCTAAATGGAACCCAAACACTAACAACAGCAATAGACATGCTAACCTGAAAAGGAGAAAACTCAAAGGACCCCATACTTAGACAAATGCAGGAGAGTGAGGATGGATGAGAAAGGGAGAATTTATCTTCCTCAGGGATGAGACTCTTAATTGGTTAACCTGTGTGAAGTGTCCAGCCCTCAAATAATATACATACAAGTTATACTAAGCAAACTTAGCAAGTTGTATTTATATATTTGTACATTTATACATTTATGTAATGATAACTGTTAAAGAAAAAGAGACAAGAAATTTGAGTGGATGGACTAGAGGGAGTAAAGGGAAGGGAAGGAATATTGCAATTATTTTTTAATTTTAAAATATAATTTAATAAAATAGATAAAATGAAATAGTGGCTCCATTGTGGATGCTCAAGACATTTATATTATTTCTACCATTGAAATATTTGGATGATTTCCTATCATCTCAGTGGATCATTTGCATTTAATCAGCAGTGTTGCCTTTAAGGAACATCCTGATCTTATATTCATTTACTCAAGAGCCAGCAAGGAGCTCAAAGAGTTTGTAAAGCCCAGAGCCAATGCTGAAGCCTAAGGATACGAGCTCACCTGAGGAAAACAATTAAACATCTGTGTCTACTACACGGAGTCAGCATGCCTGCATTTGTTTGAGAGATGCTAAACCACCATGCTGTAAAAGAAATTGGTCTGTCAGAACCATACTTTACACAGTTGTGTGATGAAAAGATATCAATCTGAATCTAAAGTTGAAATAGACACTAAGTAGTAATTAGCAAAGAAGAAACTGATGTTAGTATAAGGGTAGTCTCTAGAGGCTGGTGAGCATGGGAAAAATTAAGGTTACTATGGTGCTTCATAAAAACCTTAAAATAATATTACATAAATATATGGTATTTTATAGCTCAGAAGGTGACTGCACTTTAAGATAATATATATTCTACAATAAACAGAAGTGGAATTTTAAAGATTCCAACAGAAAGAAATGTTAAATATTTAAAGAAGAAAAATGTTAATTAATATTGATCATTACATGTTATATGTACATATAAAGTAACTGAATAAATATTTATAATTACATGTGAAATTTGTAATGCAAGTTCTAAGACACTATATAGAAGACTACTTATAACAAGGTAATAGATAAAGGAGAGAATGACCTGTTCAAAACAAAGAGAGCTTAAAACAAGGCATGGATACCACATCAGATTATTTGCCAGTAACTTCAGGAATGGGAAATAGACCTTCCTGGAGAAGGAGAAAGAGAAGGAGAAGAGAAGGAGAAGGAGAAGGAGAAGAAGAGAAGGAAGGAGAAGGAGAAGGAGAAGGAGAAGGAAAAGAGAAGGAGAAGGAGAAGGAGAAGGAGAAGGAGAAGGAGAAGGAGAAGGAGAAGGAGAAGGAGAAGGAGAAGGAGAAGGAGAAGGAGAAGGAGAAGGAGAAGGAGAAGGAGAAGGAGAAGGAGAAGGAGAAGGAGAAGGAGAAGGAGAAGGAGAAGGAGAAGGAGAAGGAGAAGGAATTGAACAGCCTGCAGAATGAAAGAAAAGCTGCTGGATGATTGTCAGTTGATTGTGTTATAAATATATTGCATAGGTTATCTATTAAGTTTGCTGGGAAAAGTGTATTTTGAACTCACTCATCTATAAGGTTTCCTCAGATTTTGTTTTTAGAAGCCTCAGTAGAAACTGCTGACATGTAAACACAGTAAAAGTGAATTATGATCATGCAAACCAGAAAGCAAAGCTTCCAAAGCCTAAGAGGTCTTCCCACTATCAACTAGGAGCAAAATGTGACTCTGCATCATGTGACAAATGAAGAATAAAAATTTTAGATCCACTTTTAAAGAGGAGGAAAGGAGCATTTAAGTTAAGGAAGATACTTTATGTTAAGAAACTTATGTTTCATTTTGAAAAAGAAAATATATCACAGTGTGAGATTTCCATAGCTGAAAAGAGATTAGCAATAGCTTAAGTATTTCCTATTTAAATGCAGACAAAAACACACATGCTTTCAGCCATTACAATATGGAAGACTATTTGGTGAAAATTTCTCAGGAGCCAAAATACTGTTCAGTTGAATACAGAACATATATTGAACATTTCAGTGATCATTTTGAGTTGATTGCAAGAAAATGAGAAATATTCATAGAAATCTTTGTGTAAAGAAACTTGCATAGAGAAACTGAGTTGGTAAAATAGATGAAGAACTTTTGGCTCCATTTCCCATCCCCCTCCCTTTTTCAGATTATTATAGTTAACAGGTTCATTGTGATGTTTTCATATGCTTTTATATAGTCTCCATACTATTCACTCTTTATTCCCTCTTCCTCCTCTCCCACACCCAAATTTAGCTTTGATTTTCTGTTTAAATTTTTAATCTTTTCTATATCAAAGAAATTTGTAACATAGAATTCATATTTCTAAATAGCACTTTTAATAGTGTCAAATCATAAAATGTGAATTTGATTCTAAGATAATGAAACCCAGAGAAATATCTGCTTACACTCCAAATGTTCATCATACTCTAGCTGAGCAGAAGCCAGTTTGTGTCCTTTCATATATGCATTCCTATGCAATAATTCTTTTCTTTCAAGAACAGGCAAAATATTATATAAACATGAGCTACATCCAATAGGGTAAAAATATGACAGTGAAAGACAACTAGGTGGGAACATGAAGAGAAAGAAGAAATAGTAAGTAGGAGGAGGAAGGAAGGTAATTGGGACAATATAAAAATATATTACATAAACTTATGAAGATATTAAAATGAAGTAAATAATTATGCAAATGAATCTGTAAGCCTAATACTATTGTCTATGAACCATTAAATAAAAGAAAGGGGATATTCCTGATTGCAATAGTCACTCACCTACCACTGACTTAACTTGTAAAGAAAACATAAGCAATTTTCAACCCTCAATTGGAGGTTGAAATGGGAGGGAGCATGTTACTAGCTTCTGACCAAATATTATTGATAATTATTACAAATGGCATAATATAACTTTATTCAATCCAAAAATATACATAAAAATCATGTCTAGCTAGACTACAAGTGAAATAGTAAAATAAACACAAATGATACAAGATGATTGTCAAAATTTGAGTATAGATACAATAAATAGGAATGCAGTAAGTATTTTATTAAAATATTGGATTTTTTTTTGTAAAAGTTAAGAGCATATACTGGAAAACTAAAATATTTAAAAAATTAAATTAAAAATTAAAATATTACTCTATAGAGTAAATGGAAAATGTTGATGGAATGTGAATTAAATATATACATTAAATACAGAAAGTAAAGAATTTCTAATATCATATAATAACATAACAGACAAAAGATGAATAAAACACAAAATAGTTGAAAAAGCATTTCAAACAAAATCGGTCAAGAGAATGTATTCAAGAAAATCTACCTCTCTCAGATTGGCTTCCACATGAAAGAACACAACCACTGTCTGTTCAGTGATAAGAGGAAAGCATAAAAAAACATACATGTAACATTATATATATATATCTATATATATATATATATCTATATATATATATACATACACGCATATTGTATATATGACAGGTATATATTTTTGGGACATGCGTATACGCATGTCATAAGAATTAGTGACAAAAGAGAGCATTAATTTGAAGTACAGTAGAGAAGGATATATGAAGAGGACTGGAGGAAGGAAAGGGATGAGAGAAATACTGTATTTAAATTATAAAATTAAAAATAAAAAACGATAACAAAACTTCTCAAGTAAGAAGTATAAAGAAATGCAAATGACATTTGTCTTGGTTAATGACTGTATTTCTTTTTAAACATGATTAAAGATCAACATTGAGGATCTTCTGAAGAAAATTAGGTCCCAACAAAAATTAGGGAAGCATTAAATTGATTGACTCTGGATGAAAAACCATTTCATAATCATGCAGAAAAATTAAAAATAATTTTGCTATGAAAAAGACATTTAATACCTGAGCAAAATATGATCTCAAATGTTCTTGATTCAAATACCTGAACAGTCTTAGAAAAAATATTAGATTAAAAGAATAGACAAAAAAATTGGGAACAGATATAGACATATAAGAAACATGAGCAATGCTAGTAAACAGCTAACCCTAACCCTAACACTAACACTAACATAAGCCTAACCTAATGCGAACCATTAACATTAACCTAACCCTAACCTAATGCTAACCCTAACCCTAATACCTAACATAACCCTAACCCCTAACACTAAACTAATCCTAACCTAACCCTAACCCCTAACATTAACCTAAACCTAATGTAGCCCTAACACTAACCCTAACCCTAACCTTAACCCTAACTCCTAACACCAAACCTAACCCCGAACCCTAATCCTAACTCCTAACGCCAACCCTGACTCCTAACACTAACCCCTAACACTGACCGTAACACTAAATCTCAATGAGCAGATAACAAGTATCTTCATTAGAAAAGTGTTATTGTGCAGGTCTCTTTTATGTAACTGAAAGTCTAATATGTTGTTTATACTTTCTGGTGACAACTATCTAACAAAATTAACAAATGTTATTGCTGAAACAATTGATAAGATTCACAATTAATGCTTGTTTATTTTGTGCTGACTCTCGAGCATATCACCTCAATAACATTTCTTTCAAAATTCTGTCCATTAAAACTCCATTCCTTTTATAAATAACAAAATGTCTGCTTTGTTTAAAAGTTGACCAATTACACAATTATTGTTCCTGCAACAAATTTTGCTGTTTATTCTTTAGACATTTAATGATGTATAGTTTTGAGCTAGACTTAGTCCATATGAAGTTAGAGTTCCCACAAGATGGGGAACTCTTGGAAGGCATTTTGATCATGCCAGGAGTGAACAGTACCAAACAAGTGTCCACAGTTGATGAGTTAAGTGTCTTGGGGGCAAAAGCAGAAAGTTTGAAATCTATTTCTAGTTCAAATAGATTATATCCTTCCAAAATCACTCTTCACAAATAATTTTACTTCAAATTTGAAACAAGATTTTCATGATAAATATAATATAAATATTATATATATATATATAGGCACACACACACACACACACACACACACACATATGTATATATTCTGTGTTCTTTGGTCTGTGACTCATTATGTTTCAAGGAATTGCCAACATTACTTGAATAGATTCTAACATTAAAGAAATGCATTGTGTTTATCCTTCAAATGTGTTCAATCCTCAGAATTTGATTATTTTTTCCTGATCCAGCATCCTCACAATCATCAATGATACAATCAAGACTACTCATGACTAGTCAAAAAAAACCTCTCTGATGTAGTTTAATTATTAAAATACCAGTCAGAATAAGGAAAAGCACAGAATTCCCCTGTTTCTATGACAACCACATTTTTTTTTCATTTCTAAACAGACTCCAGAGAACAATGGACTGTTTTGTAAAATAGAATTTAGAGCCTTAAAAATTACAGTTGACTTTTATTCTTAAGAATAATTGATGTAAAAATACATAGAAATTTATGCTTGTTTTTATATGATCATGTAAAGATACCAGTGTGTGCTTCTTGACACTCCTGTGGAAATTCTAATAGACATATATTCTTTTTTTGTTATTAGTAAAGGGAAACTAGTAAGAGACAACTGTATTTCACAGTAAGATAGATGTCCATAGTATCAATGCCAAAAAACCTTCACCAAAACATACTTATGTAAGTCTAAGGTGTATGAACAGTTATCCTGGGAACAATAATTTCATTTATATTTCAATGGTAGAGACACAAGCTCATATGTGTATTAATGTATGTGTCCTCAATAGATGAGAATAGATTTCTAATAACAATGAACTTTTGCTGGTTTTCATAAATCTCATTCCTATCCAATATTTTTCCTTCTATACCTGTCACAAAGACATTTTCAGAGCTATGCAGTGGCAATTAACACAAGGTTAATACTTGCTTACTGTCGTCAACAACATAATACAATCCTAGACTAGGTGTATTTCTAAATCACTTGGCATCTGCCAAGATTTGTTGTTTAATTAATGAAGACCCATTTCTTTTTCACTCCTCTGCATTGTCTGTACAGGCAAATATGACTTGGCTTAGGAATTATTATGCAATTATCCATTATATATTGACATGCAACAACTGGCCTTGAAACCCACTTGTAATACATCAGAAAAACGTAGAAGAAACCAATGCACTTTAAAATCCATTTAGGATAATTATTCTTCATACACACTAAATGGTTCATATGCTTCATACAAATGCTTCTTTTCTTTCCTAATTATTAAGTTGAAAAAAAAAAAAGAAAATATCCAGAAGGTTTACTTTACAAGAGTAGAAATTTCATGTGATTCATTCTAAACAATGTTCTTTATGTATGTTATACACGCTTTGAACATACAACCCTGAGACTTCCCAGTACATTGTTCCTGCTTAGTGGGCACTACACGATGAAAGCATGAGACAATGTATTTTTGTTTTGTTTTGTTTTTTGGATTTTTTTTTTTTGAGACAGGGTTTCTCTGTTGTAACACTGACTGGCTGTTAGCTATCCTGGAACTTTAAGACGAGAAAGGACATGAGATTTTGAGACAAACACAAACTAAAGCAATCCGTGATCATCAAGCCAGCACTGCAGACAATATTTAAAGGAATATTGCATACAAAGGAAGAGAAAACAGTCTCAATCACAAATGCGCAGGAAAGAGAATATATTTCACAAGAGGCACAGATGAACAAAGGAGAACGAAGAAGAAATATATCATTCCTGACTCACTAAAACTTCAGACCTCCGAAACTAATGAGAAAGAAAGAAAACAATAACCCAATCAGCCAGAAATTGCTTTTTGAAATGGATGAGTGTACATTGTGTAAGTGTACCAGTTTCTTTATCCATTATTCTGTTTAGGGATAACTGAGTTGTTTCCAATTTCTTGTTATGAATATAACAGAAATAAACATGATTGAACAAATGTCTCTGTGATAGGATAAGGCATACTTTGGGATTATGCCCAAGTATTGTACAACTGGATCTCTAGGCATATCTCCCTCTTCCTGAGAAAACACAACATTGATTTTCAAAGTGGCTGTACAAGTTTACATGCTCACCAACAATGGATGAATGCTCCCCTTACTCTACATCCTTACCAGCATTATGATGGGTGTAAGATGGGAACTCAAAATATTTTGATTTGCATTCCTTGACATTTCTTTAAACGTTTCTTGGGCCTTTGAGCTTTCATTTTTGAGAATTCACTGTTGAGGTCTTTGTGTCATTTTAATTAGGTTATTTGTTCTCTTGATATCAAGTTTCTTGAGTTCTTTGTATGTACTGGATACTAGTCCTCTATCTTATGAGTAGTTGGTAAATATTTTTGAAATTCTGTAGGCTGTTGATTTCACCAAATAATGGTGTTTTTCATTATGCAGGTTTTCAGTTTTATGAGATCCTATTTCTTAAGTGTTGATCTTAATGACTGCTCTAAATGTGTTCTGTTCAAACCTCATTTTTTTTCTTTTTTCTTTGCCAATTCAAGTTCTTTGCCAGTTCAAGGCTGTTCCTCACTTTCTCTTCTATCAAATTGAGTATATCTCTATTTATCTTAAAGTCTTTGATCTATTTGTAGTGGAGTTTTGTGATGGTTTATGAATATGGAACAGGCAGCCATCCAGTTTCCCCAGCAGCATTTGTTGAAGATGCTATCTTATTTCCAGTGTGTATGTCTGGCCTTTTCTAAAAATAAAAAAACTAGAGATCCAAAAGTGTGGATTTATTTCTGGATTTTCAATTCAATTCCATTGATCTCATGTCTGATTTTGTGCCAATTGTGCTCCTTTTTTATTGTTTTTTTTTTTTGTACAGTTCTTTAGTATAGCTTGATTATCTTGTGTCCCACAAATAAATACAGATACTAGTTTTCAATTATAGATAAACATTAAAAATAGTCAAGTCTGATGAACTTGGTAGCTTCCTTTAATAGAGTTGAGTTACTTTTTATTTACTGTGCACCTACTTTGAAATTATCTCTGCAGAGAAAAGTGGAATTATAGTTCAAATATTTCACAAGAATTTTTTAACATTTATTTATGTGTTTATGAGTGTGTGTGGAAGTGTGTGTGTTTGTGTGTGTATGTTAGTATGTCACAGCACATTTGTAGAAATCAGAGTTCAGAGTAAAGTCTCTCTTTCTACCATATGGATCTTGAAATTCAATCTGAAGTCATCAGTTTGGTGGCAAGTCCCTTTACCTCATGAGCCATGGTAAATTATCATTCCAAAAAATTATATTTTAATTCATATCTGAGTTTTTGAATTTCAAAATATTTTTTCACTTTCTTATTATATACACTGGTGACAGCTGTCTACCTTCCAATTGACATAATTTGAGCTAGAGAAGGATTAATCATTGTTTCAGTTTTAGATGAATACTATTCATGTCCTTTTCTAGAAAATTCCCACAACAAACCTTTGAGTTTGAAAGATGTTAATGGGATAGTGTTAGTTATTAGACTCCTTTTGACCCAGTGCACATAGTAATTTATGAACTATTTATCTCCTAAAATGTCTCTGATCTTTCTTACGTATTACATGAAAGCTGGCAGCATCAATGATATTTTCTAAAATTGTCCAGATTGAAGGGTATTACCAAGTCCAGGACCCAGGATACCATGTGATATGGAGGAGGGAAATCATATATAGTAACCATGTGTCATAACTCATTTGTTTCCAAAAGTCACAGACCTTTAGTGTGCACATTATTGACTGAGGCACACTGATATGGTATATATTACAGATAGGATATTTTGTCACTAAGATGTAAGTATGAAACATATCTCACTTAAAAGGCAGCTGTGTAGGAGAGGCTTGCACTGTCTTTCCCTGTGCTTGGAAGCTTTGGAGGAAAATATACATGAGCTTGCATTATCTTCTGCATTCATCAACCATTTGACTGAAATTAAGGTTCTCAATCAAAATCTTGCAAACTAGCAAATATAAGAATGACCACTGCTTGATTTTTTTTTCATGGTGCCTATATAAATCATCTGTAACTGATTTAAATCAGCATCTACTTTTCTCTGGAATGGAGATTTTTGGAAAGAGATTGGCAAGTTTGGCTGAAGTCAGCCTCAGTTGAAAGAGTGCAAGACATAATCATATGATGACTTCAGCAGTCTGGCAGTTAGTATGACTTCCCACTGGGTTGTGGATTCTTTGTATGATTAGTTTGCATTTAGATTTTTTACTAAAAAAATTGAGTACCTCAGAAAACAAATCAAAAAGCAAATGAGAAATTTTTTTATTATGCAGGTTTAATTAGTAAATACAATCCTAGGCTTATTTTTATATTTAATTCCATAAGTCTCTTGGTCACAGCATGCTTATCACAGCAACTGAACAGTAACCAATGCATGGATATGTTTATATTTACATAGTTTTTTTTTCAAAGAAATTCAGCTTCTACTTTTGAAATGTACATAATATTTTGTCTGTTTATATATTGCCTTTTTTTGGTGCGTCTCTTTCCCATTTGACATCAGTCTGCTTTCCATAAAACGCCTCTTCGAATTTCGCATGATGTATGTATGTTTGTATGTGTGTTCAAGTGTGTGTTTACAACTATAGTCTGTATATGATGGAAGCTATTGTAGTAGTCTTTCTAAGTCAGGTTTATTATGGTTAGTATAATGATCTCCGCTTTCATCCATTTCTTGCGAACTACATAATTCTTTAAGAAGGAAAAAGTTATGTTGTCCACATGAACCATATTTGCTTTGTTCCTCACTGATTCACATCTAAGTGGGTTTCATGTTTTGACTATTGTGAATAGTGCTGTGCTGAAGGTGAAGATGAAGTGCAGGCCTCCAGCTTGGTGACAGAGCGCCTGTCACATCTATATCCAGGAGTGATATAACTGGATGGTTTCATCTTTTGGTTTTTCAGGACCCTTCATAGTAGATCTTTCTCCTTTACTTGGTTAGTCTTCAATGAGATTCGTTGATCTTGTTTATTTTGTCAAAGAACCAATACTTTTGTTCATTGTATGCATTATTTCTTCAGTCCCCATTAATGGATTGCTACTGTGGTCTTCACTCTTGCTTTCCATATGCTGCTCTTGGGTTTGACATTCTCTTGCTTTTCTAAGAGCTTGAGAGGTAGCAGTGTTATTTCTCTGAGATTCTCACTATGATTTTTAATGAGGTTTTCACAGCTATAGATCACCCTGTACACCTGCCTTTGCTCTGTCTCAAAGATTCAGGGAAGTCGTGCCTCCATTTTCATTTCATTACAGGAATACTAAATTCTTCCTGAATTTCTTCATTAATTCAAAAGTATTTTTTAAATCAGCAATTGTTTGTATAGTTTTTGGGGATTTCTACTCATTTTTAGTTTTTTATTCATTGTAATCTAATAAGATAGAAGAAATTACTACTTATTGTGTACTTTTGAAATTAAAAAAACTTAAAATTTCTTTATTAGTTTGATTTTAGTATACTTTCGAGAACATTATAAGATCTGTTGAAGAGACTGTGTATTTCTATTTGTTTTGGTTAAATATTCTGCAGACATCTGCTATGTCCCTTTGGTCCATAATATAGTTGAACTCCAAAATTTCTTTTCTGGTAATTTGAATGGATGACCTCTCAACAGATGAATGTGATATTAAAATCACTCAATACAATTACATAGAGACATTTCTCACATTTTTACATCTGTATTGTTTATTATTTTTAACTTGGAGCCCTGAAAATAACTCATATCTGGTTGTGGTATTTTATTGATGAATTGCTCCCTTCATCAATGTATTATTGTCTTCTTTACCTCTTTTGAATAATTTTGATTTAATGCCTACTTAATCTGATCTTAGAGTGGCTGTATCAATTGGTTATATGTTTCTGTTTAATTCATAATATAATTTCTATCTTTTACTCATGGTCTGTAAGTGTCTTTGTGAGGGGAATTTCTTGGAGATAACAAAATCTTTGACTTTTTTAAAAAATAGAGACAACCCATCTATCTGTAATTGGAGAGTTAATGCAGGTTATTATAATTGAAAGAGGTTTGCTGTTTCCTTAAGTTGTAATGTTATTAGATGTTTGACTGAACAATTATTTGTTCATTTCTTCCCTTGTTAATACTATCAGGAGTTTGCTAGTTCCCTATTTTGGAAATGACTAATTCTACTCTAGTTGTTTTTTGTGCAAGTACTCCTCTCATTAACTTTCTTGTGTTCTTATGATTAAGATTATCTTCCTTACCCCCATACCCTTAGGGCTTTTTAAAATGTCTTCTGCATTAGTGTCTTAGTATCCATGTATTGCTTTAGCTTGTATTTATCTTGAAATGCCCTTGTTCCTTCATCAATTTACAGTGATAGCTTTGTTGGACTTAGCAATCTTATTTGGGATGTGTTTACTTTAAGAGCTTGAAATGTGCCATGCCATGCCATCCTGGCTTTCATGTTTGCCCATGAAAAAGGTGTTTTCTGTGAAAGTGAAGTAGATTGACATTTTCTTTGTACAGTTGTTAGTATGTTTTCTTTGCTCTGTACTTTTGACATCTTGAATATAAGAAAGAAAATGGAGAAAGCAAGACTTATAACTGTCTAAAAAGCCTCCTCCCTACTGGCTAGCTCTGGTATAAAAGATGCTATTCAGGCTGTTGGTGGAGAAAAGTCACCCAACAGTGAACTGAAATCAAGAACTGATTCCACAAGATGGTTGGGGAGCCAATTGGGCTCCAGGTCTGAACTTATACTAATATCTCATTTAATGGACGTAATATAAAAAATGCTTTTTTAAAATTGTATCTCTCAACTGTTAGATTAGTGTAGCTCTAATATCTCATTAGCACGGTTTCTTTGTGCAGTTATCAGTGGTTTACACAGAACTCACCACTGACCTCAGTGCAGAGAATAAAGGACTGTGGAGTACTCACTCATCAGGTTCTGGTGATGACTGTTATGGGTTATTTTATAGTTATGGGTTGTATCCCTGGATGTTGTTAAAGAGAAAGGGTACTTTCTGGTGTCTTGCAGCATGTAAAGGATTTGCTTCCTACCTGTTTACACCTCTGTGCTAGCCACCCAAATCTCTATACAAATAGGCTCTTTGTTTATCTTGAAGCAGATGAAGGTTTCCTATCACTATCAATGGTCTGCAGCTGGGTGATCAGAGAACAAGGACTCTGATTCACCCACAGCTTACACTTCATCGGGATAAGAGGCATGTCTGCTGGCAGACTTGGAGAACTGTTAGGTTCTATTCATTTGTTTATTGAAGATCTGTGTGGAGACAGGAAGAAAAACACCTTGGGGAGCTGGGCAGAGGTGGAGCAGGAAGGAGCAGGAAGGCAGGAGATGAGGAAGATGGGCAGGAGAACCATGAGGGAGCAATGTGAGGAAACTATGGAGTGAGCTTTTTGCCTAAGCCTCTTAAGTATTGGGTCCCTGGAAGTTGTCATGGCTCATTATTAATATATTGCCAGTGATTTAATAAATAATACTTTAGCAGATGAGCCTAAAGCAAAAAAGCCTGCATTGCTTTGAAAGTCTCTGAGATACTTCTGAACAGCAACACAAGGGAGTCATCCAGAACATGGCACTGTTTTATTGTTTTCATTTTTTATATTTTATTGTTTTTTCAGCAACCTATAAGTTTTTGGATGAATATAATCTCTATGTATGGTAACTTCAATTAAACTCTTTTATACGAATAAAATAGTAGGTTTCTCTATGGTTCTTTCAAACATCTTTAGTATTAGTTATCCTTTATTCAATTCCTGCTCTTCCTACCCTCCCGTTCCTCTCCCCTTACAAACATCCATCTTTGTTATTCACCCTTTCCCTGTTTTTTCATCTGTGTCCTACCTATGCAGCCTTCCTTAAGATCTTTATTTGCCATCTCCATCAATGGTCTCCTGCTATTTTCCGTGATTCTATACGTACTCCATATTAAACACAAATTCAAGGAAATGAAGAAGAGCCACACATGAGCAGGAACATGAGATGCTTATCTATTTGGGTCTGTGTTATCTCATTTAGTATAATATTTCTAGATCTAACCATTTGGCTGTAAGTTTTATAATTTCCCTTTTCCCTACTAAAATACTACTGTATATATATAAAATACTACTGTACATATTTTCATTATCCATTCATCAGATGATAAATACTTAGTCTGTGTCTATGCACAACCTATTGTTGACTTAAAATATTTTAATTATGAATATATGAAATGGGGTTGTAGAAATGTGTGCAGGTGACTGTGGAGTTGAGAAAAATGTGATGCATACCGTGGAACTAGAGTTACAGGTAGTTGTGAGATCTCTGACACAAATGCTAGGAACCATATGTGGTTCTTCTACAAGAGCAGTGTGCTCTCTTTACCTATGAGCCATCTCTTTAGGCTCTCATTGAACATTTTTAAAAACAGGATTCTGAAATCCTTTTTCCTTGTATTTCAACCTTGTCATTCTCATTTCTTTCAATTACTTAGAAATTATGAGGATTTGGAGGTTGCTTATTTTCCAGATATCTCATGGTTGTTTTTTGCGCATATGTGACCTCCATTTTCTTCATGTCTTCAGAACTCTCTCATTTGTTTTCTTTTATGGGAGTATACTTTGTGTGTAGTCCTCGCTTGAGCCCATGATCTCCAGTTCTAAAGAAAAAGTATTGGTACCAGGACAATTATTTGACAAATTTGGCATTAAAATATAGTCAAAAGCACGTGTGAACTTCTCTTATACCTCTAATGAGGTTCAGAAACAGATAATCTAGGATACTTTTAGGATAAATATAGTATAAAGATTTGAAGTGCTGAATATATTGAGATTATACAGTAAATAGATGAGGTAAAAGAAAGTGGGGAATAATGGTAAAGTAAGAATAAAGAGGAAAGTACAGGAGTTTGAATTGCAGGAGGCAAAATAGGAAAAAAAAATTAAGTGCCAAAATATCAGGAAGTCTGTTGTGAAACAGTCTCTTCTAGAAATTGCTGCATAAACATGAGTAAAAATGGCAAGATCAATAGACAGTTTAATATGGAAGGGGAAAATTTCACAGAATGTCAGTTCTAGACAAAGAACTGTAGGCAAATAGAGAAAGGAGAATTACCATCTCCCAGGGAAGAGTCCACCTGTTGGTTATGCAAGGTAGAGTAGACAGCACTAAAATCATATACACACAAACAACAAAATGACTCATCAGGTTGTATAATGTATGTGTGTATGTGTGTGTGTGTCTGTCTGTCTGTCTGTCTGTGTGTGTGTATATATATGAATACACATAATGCATAAATGTATGTGACAAAAATAATCAAAGAAAGGAGATATTGAAAGGGAAGAAGGAGGAAAGGGAGAATATGATGTAATTTTATTTCAATTAAAAGCATACTTTAAAAAGAATAGTCAAAGTCAGAGGGTAGTCGTGCACACCTTTAATCCCAGCACTTTGGAGACAGAGGAAGATGGATGTCTATGAGTTTGAGGCCAGCCTGCTATACAGAATGAGTTCCAGGATAGCCAGAGTTACAACAGAGGAAACTTGTCTTGAAAAAAAAAAAAAACAGGTGGCAAAATCGCATATTTAGTCAAGATAGAAATGAAAAACAAAGAAAATAATTAAAAATAAATATGAAACCAGAAAATTAAAGGACTAAAAAAGTAAAATATAAATATTATATCATCATTTAGTAAGTATTCTTTATTGGAATGAAAATGGTTCTTACTACTGACACCAGAAGAAGAAAGGAAAGAATAATGTAATGTACAAATATAATGTATAAATGTGAGAGCTGGCTTTTCCAGAGAAACATGGCCATGGCTACTCAAGTTCTAACTGTTCTGTAATATCTAAGTCCCCATTTCTATTTTGTCAGTATAAAACTGGATTTGCTTTCTCCTCTTCCCATTATTCTGTACTAATATATTCTTAGTGGTGTGTGTGTGTGTGTGTGTGTCTGTGTGTGTGTGTGTGTGTGTGTGTGATGTGGTGTACACATATTGTTACATAGATGCAGAGATCAGAGGACAGATTTGAAGAATCACTAATATCTTCCAACTTTTATGTGGGACTCCTGGGGACTGGAGAGTAGCAGAAGTTGAGCCCAAAAAGTGCCCCTGTCCCTTGGAAAGGTGAAGCAGGCTGAGACGCTAGGGCAGCCTTCTTCTCTCTAGTCCATGGAGGTCCCTAGCCAAATAATATTAGTTATAACTTGCTTGCTTCACAGAAGCTAAAGGGGAACATGTTTACCTGTACTGTAGATGCATCCATCCATTGGGTGGATCCATTGCTTTCCTATCTCAGGTGCCCGCAGTCCTGCCTATGCGAATTAGGCTTCTTCCCACCTGGAATAGCGGGATCCTGCTTTCTCCAGGAAGATATTTAAACAGGGAAGGGCTGATAATAAACTGAGTTTTGTGTTCACCAAACGGAAGTTTCCAAGGCCTTCTTTGTGCGGTGACAGTTCTCAGGTCTGCTGAGCGGACAGCTGTGCGAAAGGTCAGGGACCCCAATTTCCGCCAGTGCCTTCCTGCTGCTTGGAACTAGGTCCCTTCGCCCAGCGAAGGGTTCTAGACTGCTGCAGGCCGGATATCAGCCGCTGTCCGGAAGGACTGCGTGGAACCCAAAGAGACAGAAACTCGACACTTTTATTTGGGTTTTGAACATCAACTTGGGTTTTCAGGCTTGGAAGTCAACAAATTTATCTGCTTAGGTATCTTTCCTGTCCTGTAATTTTTCTGATGTTGACATGGAAAACTCATTGAGAAATTTAACTTTCTTTAACACTTCATGTCCTTCAAAAATTGCCCTTACTCTGTCTTTAGCTACAATCTATCTAATTATTGTTTTTTTTTTTAAAATTTAAATAATGACTTTTGGCCCAGCCCTCAGTTGATTTATTATTATTATTATTATTATTATCATTATTATTTATTATTACTATTATATTTCTGTTGGAAAATTTGGGAGATTTTTATCTTGAATAATTTAAAACAAGAATATTTTTAGTACACTGTACATTTAAGTCAGATTTAAAATTCAGATTTTCTTACAAGATTAATTGTGAAGGCACCTCCCAATAGAAGTGTCCTCATTTCTTAACAAAATTCTTCCGCTATGGTGCCATACTCAACTTGGATTCTTGCCCTAGCCCACATAAATCATTGAAAAAATAATGAGATAAAATGCAAAATTGAAATGGATAGCAAAGCCATGATAAGAAAATCTATTCCCTTTGAAATTATGGTTTAACATTTTAGTACACTTATTTAGACTATGGAGAATTGGGTCATGACTATGTTTAAATGTTTCAATATATTTTAGTTTTCAAGCAAATAGGTTATTCTGACTCTGAAAAGTAGCTGATAGTTGGATGGAATTCATGAAGGTAGTTTAAAATACATGTTTAAGTGTGTGTGTGTGTGTTGCTTGGATGGAGGAAAGGAGGGTAGAGAACTTGTAGAAGTAATTTTTTTAAAGAACTCAAGATAAACAATTTGGTAAACGAAAGTAGCAACTTAATTCTTACATATTGGCTCATGAAGGTATGTTATTATTGATGATTCTGACAGTAAAGAGGTCAGGACAAGCCAACTACAGATACTAACATGGCTTAATTAAAGGTGATCATTAATTCATGAAGAAATGCCATGAGATTCACAGAGGCTCCTTTTATATGGTTTACATGAAGCCGAAAGGAAATGAGATACAAGTGAAGAGGACAATGAAAAAGATATAACATACAGCAGGATGTCCTTTGTATTTGATTTTTTTCAGTCCCAGTGTGGACAATGTCTGATCATATCCTCACATCTTCCCCTCAGTGTACAGACGTTTTGATAGAAAATGACTTTTATGATTCATTTTCTGATTCTTCTTGATGATGCTAATAGACAACAAATCTACCTCTCACATCAATAAGTATACTGTAAATATCCTTTTTTTTTTTTCCTTTTCTTATGCCAAACGCGTCTACTTGGGAGAAAGTGTTATATACAGAAAGACAACATTAAGCTTTGGGGCTCATTTTAATTATCTTGCAATGACTTACATGGTGCTATTAAAGCAAAATCCAATCTCCCAGCAAGACATAAACTTGTGAACTCTTTTCAGTTTCTCCTTGTTTTGTCTCATATGAATCTGTGAAGATGACAAAGGAACAGGCTTTACTCATCTCCCGAAAAATTGCCACACTGTGTCAAAAACTTTGAACTGCATGCTGCTGATATGCATTTAATAGCCTGTGGGTTTACAAAAATTCATTATTGGAAAGCTGGTGACTGTTCACTACAAAGCATCGAGGAGAATACACTAAAATATTTCGTTCTGACACCGTAATCAAGTTATCTCTAGAACATACCCCAAATTATCCTTCCTACTTTTAGTTTTATGTAAATAATCCTATTCAGGACTCAAGAAAAATGTAAATTCAGAAAATTACTGTTTAAGGGAATGAACTTGGAGCTTGCTAGATAAGAACTATATAGTTTAGCTACATTCCAAGTCCCTGGTTGGGCAAATGCATACATATTTTATTTTGATTCAGCCCAGATCTTATGACTTACTTCAGTTCTTGTCTCCAAACCTAAAACTCCTTAATGAAGTTGAGAAATCACAGTGTCTATCATATGCTAAGAAGCATGATGGCATTCTGACAGTATGCGTAAGATAGTTTGCTTATGTTTTAAATTCCATACTTTACTTATCCAAACATTAAGAAGTAAAAATAACTCCTTTTATTATCTACAATAGTTATTTTGTTTTGTGAGAAACAGAATTAACTGCGGCTTATGTAAAACTTGTTCACTAAAGCAGCAGAAGACGAGATGAGTTTGTAAAGTCCTGCTTGAGGCAATCTCTTAAAAAATTAAACGGCATAAATATTTTCTACCCTTTTCTTAATGTCAAAAACCCTCATGAGATATGGGCTAAATACCAATAAGACATTGCACAATAACTTTTCAGCATTGAACGCTTCAAATCACTTTTAATTTATCTTTTACTTTAAGATTTTAAAACTGTTACAAATTGCACAAGTTATAGTCAGTGAGAAACCCTGCATTGCTTTAAGATACATGTCTATTGTAAAGGTCATTGCGTAGTTGATTAAAATAATTAATAGAAGTAATACTTATCATTCTTTTTTTGGAAATTTCCTTAGTGAACATATAAATATATAAAAGTTTTTTTTTAATCTTTTAAAAACATTTTAGTTACTTCATTTTAGGGGACTATATTTGCATGATTTTTCCCTTCTGTTCCCTCCCTCCAAACCCTGTCATATACCTGTCGTCACTCTTTTTGTGTGCATGCATTTGAGTCTTGTGTGAGTATGTGTGCATCAGTACAAGTACGCGCAGAGGACGGAGGAAGGTGTCAGATTCTCCGTCTCTAGATAATGAGGTTGCATGTCACCTAATGTGGCTTCTGGGAACTAAATTCAAGTCTCCTGCAAAGGCAGCATATACTTTTAGCAGGTGGGCTGTCTGTTCAGCCTACTGTATGTAAGTTTACATTCTATTCATGTATTGATAAGATACAAGGTGATTTAATGGAAAAAAAACTAATGCATAGAAATTGTGTTTTAGTTTGGAATTAAAATTGCCTCTAATTTGCATTGATTTCTAGTCTTCTGGGTCAAGACAGCACAAAGCTCATCTGATTCATTTGAAATTAATTATTTTGACAATGTAGGCAGACAATTTGTGTAATGTGGGATGACCTATAATGTTTGTTTATAGGGGGAATTATTTTCCACAAATTATTTGGTATATTTTTAACTCCATTATATTATAATGTGTCTCATTTAAAAATTTTCCCTTTGGATATTTATGAACTATTAAGCAAGCCAATTTTCTCTGTAACTACACTCTTTTTTTTTTTCTTAATTTACTTTGGTTAGAAAAGAGTCACAAATGACCATTCTGATCCCCAAACTACACATGTTTTTTTGTGGTATGTATATGCATATTTGTGCTACTTTAATCTATGCTTTTTGCCTCTTCACTAATGTCTATCTCTTCAGCTTATGAATTGCTCAGTATGTGATGTGCAGAACAGTACTTTCTATGAATAAGCTTTCATTTTGTTTGAAGAAAAGAAACACAACAGAGACAAATACCAGGGAAGCAAAAAGAAAGCAAATAGAAGGAGTGAAGTGGGGGCTGTTGGATTTAGATCTAGAACTTAGAGAAAACTTGGGTGATTATGTAATTACTTCTCCAGGTGCTTTTCACCTACCATTTACATTCTTGATTTCAGAAGACAGAGGGAGAGCAGTAAAAACAAAAACAAACAAAAAAAAAAAAAGACAAACAAAAATATCTCTTGTGCCTGAATTCCCATTAAAGGCTTAATTTTTCTACTCTTTTAAGATAATGAGCTATAGTTAGTTTATATAACTTACAGAATTTATCTGTTAGCAGAAATTTATGAACTTAACACCAACATTTCCTGCTCTTGAGATTTATTTTAATTTTAAAATTCTTCCGAATTGTACACATGTAACTATACACGCAAATATTTGGTTATTTTCACACCTCTTTAACCTCCCTCAATTCCCCACCCGAAACCTTTCTTCCAAACAAGCCCAATTCTACGTTGATGTTATTTTTTTCTAACTTTATTATAATTGTTTGCATGGCCATGAGTAGGAGTTTATTTACTTAGATATGAGTAAATACTGGTGAGCGACTATCAGTGAATATAAGGAAAGTCCTCACCTAAGGAATCTTAACTGGGCTTAGTCCCTCAGGGCCTCACAAATCCGTACTTAGTGAATATTGAAATTAGATGGGACCAATCTTGTATGGTCTCATGCAGGCAACCACAGCAGCAAAGAATTAGTGAATGCATTGGCCATGTCAAATCTATAAGACACGATGCTATGTCACTCTTCTCTAACCATTGGCACTTTACATTCTTCCCCCGTCTCTTCCAAATGTCCAAAAACACACCTAAAAGTATGATTAACATGAGACTGTAGGAATCTTGTCAGTAAATATTGCAACAGATTCAACAAAACTAATATCAAAATTAGAGGTTTATGCTAAGAATTTTATTCAAGTTTTAACAGGTGTATCCAGAATTTCAGTGCTTTATATAGTGTGGTCATAATTCCTACTGACTGAGACAATCCATTTTGTTTTGAGAAAAAAATAATCATAATAAATAGTTTTGACATTGGAAAGCAATGAGAATAGTCACTCTTGCAATTGGTTTGGTTCATTGTTATAAACCCTCAAAAATGGCACCTGAGTTTAAAAACTAGATTTTGTGTTAAAATTTTGTTCTCCATTATTAAAAAAAAGAAAAAAAACAGACAAAAAACTTCAGGAAAACAAGTTGTTTTATTAAGTGAGAGAATAAAAAATAAAGTCCAAATAAGATTTAACTATCCTTTCTGAAGATCCCTGGACTCTGGTTTATAATAAGTTTTCAATAATTTCTTTTCTTGTTGTTGCCTAGATCTCTACTAGCTGTAGCTGATTTGTTAGAGAGAGATGCTAGCCCTCCACAAATTTGAGATTGATCTGATTGTGATGATGCAGGCCTTTAATCCCAGCACTAGATAGGCAGAGGCATTCTGCTCTCTGTGAGTGTGAGGCCAGCCTTGTCTACAGAATGAGTTCCAGGACAGCCAGAGTTACAACAGAGAAGCACTGTCTCAAAAAAAACAAAAACAAAAAAAACTTTAGATCATTTTTCTTGCTACTGTTTTATGATATTAAATAATACTGCATTTCTAAATAACAATAAAATTGGTTAAATTCATTTTATTATTCACCAAGTAGTTCCTGCATCTTTATCAGTGTCTCATTGATTCCAGAATATTCTGGGATCTTCCAGACATTTGCATCTTCTCTCTCCTCATTATGTGCCATTACATCATATGCTTTTGCCAGTCCTCTGCCTCAGATCTCTAGCTATGTTTACATCTCGATCCGTGAAACTTATGACACTTGTCTCCTCTTTAACAGATTTCAAATGGTTTTGTTAATGTCTTAGAGCTTAGTGAACAAAATATTTTTTATCTACTTTCAATAATTATAATGGAACAATTTTCAAATATCTGCTCAGATGGAAGTATAAGAACATGTTTTTCTCAATATCAAACAAAACAAAATAAACACTAACCATAAAAAATAATAACAACAATAACAATAACAAATAACCTTTAGAGGAAAATACGAGTCAGTTTATTTTTACCATGAAAATAATTTTCACCAAAAAAAACAAAAAACCTTTCACATTAAGGTAATGTAGTAGATGATTAGACATTCTGTCTTTACAAATGGGGTGTATTTAGAGCATATAAAATATATGAGGGAACTTCCCTTCCATTTTGCCATTCCATTTTCCTACCATAAGAAAAAATAGTATAGACCCTGTTAAAGTCATTTTGTCATAGTTTCAGGAATTTTCCAGAATGTACAGAAAGCCTGGTAAAGATATCAAATATGCATGAATAACAACTTGGGTGTGGCCTTCCAGAGGATTTTTGCTTGGGCAGATAATTGCATAGATGAAATCTTACAACAAGCTTATATATTTTTCCATGGGAAGAAAATTGAAAGAAATGACTTTGCCCTTTGGCCATCCTATGGCTTTGGGTAAGTTGGCTGCACTTAGAAACGCTTATATACTTGTAGTAAATAAGAAATAAATGATAAACTATATGATTTTGACATTTAATTCAGTTCTTTTATCTGGGATTTCAATGAATGTTCTAACATATTTTTCTGGTTTTATATTATTTGATTAAACATAATGTGACTTGTTTCTGTATCTTTCAGTGAGCTTTTATTAACTTATTCTGTTCTGAAGCAGATGTCTATTTAACATTGACTATTTAAAGATATAGAATACATAGAAACAGACCTAGCCCGTTTGTCTCTGATATATTGAAATGAATGATGAAGGAATGAATGAATGAATGAAGAGAATTGCTAACCACACAAGTCATATTCACAGCTTTGTATCTACTTCATATACTTAACAACAGTCATGATTCAGAAAAGAACAAATATTGTTTTCTTCCTGGAGGAATTATGTAAGGCAGTGTATCATCAACCATGATCCTTTATTGTAATTTTTTATTTAGTACATTAATTTCATCTAATGAATACAGCTTCTAAACAACACAATGAGAATTTTCTAGCTTTCCTTTAAGGAAAGTAATGCAAAATGCCCTTGCATTTTTTATTTTCCGTGAAATGAACAAATAATATAATTTTCTGGGTAACATTTCATTTTTACATTGTTTAGGACTTCTTTTCACCCTGTTCTACTTCTGACATGTTGAGCAGGTGTGAAATAAGCCAAAAGAAGAGAAAAGAAAGCAAAAAAACAAAAACAAAACAAAAAAAAAACCTTTGATGACACAATCCCTTCAATTTCCTAGATATTAATGACACTTGTGAGACCAAAGTCATTATAATCTCATGTTACTGTTAAAATTGAGTCAAATTCCTCTACCAATCAACATATTTCACCCTTTCAATCTAACATGGTTAAGATTTAGGGGGAGTAGAAAATATTTTAAATAATCTGTTTAATGTTTGCTCTAGTTACTCACTACTGATTGAATGAGAGCACAGAAGACAATTGCTGACATATTGATGATAGCTGGAACTCAACCATGCCCCACTACGACTTCATCTGTCACCTACATGATCCTTTTAGGATTTGGGACACACGGGATTGTTGGTGACTCTGCATGCATAAATTGGATAACTTCTTTATACAAGAAACTTGAGAGAACTTCTTTCCCTGCTGTCCTTTCCACCATGAATTGGTCTTTCTAGAAGACCTTTTGACAGGGTGTCAGTGATGGATGGAAGGCATGGTAAATATATGAAATATGTATGGACAACAACTTGGTTCCAATGGAGCCTTCTAGAAGAGTTAGTTGTATTCAGGCAGGCAAATAGCTAAAATCTTTCTCCCAGCTTTCTCAATGTAACCTATATCTTCACTGAAGTAACTGCATTGGAGAAAGTGAAACAGCCAAACTTTAAGGAACTCTACTGGATATGGATTCTGAATTGATATTCTTTCTAGGAGGTCTCAAAGGTCATGTTAGCTCACTATCTTATTCACTGTCCTATTGCTGTGATGAGACACCATGACCAAGGCAAATCTTATGAAAGAAAAATTTTAATTGGGGACTTGTTTACAGTTTCAGAGGCTTAGTCTATTATCAGCATGCAAGGGAGTGTTTGCACAGAAGCAGACACAGTGCTAGAGAAGTAGCTGAAAATTCTATACCCAGTTCCTCAGGTAGCAATGAGAGACTGGGCGTGGCATGGACTTTTGAAATCTCAAAGCCTACAACTAGTGACATGCTTCCTCTAACAAGGCCATGCTTGAATGAGCCTATAGGGGCTGTTCTTATTCAAACCACCATACTCATCAGCCAACATATAGGCTTTTAGAGGACACAGGATTAGCAGAGGTTTTAAAATATTTACTTATTATTATTGCGTGTATGTGCGTGATATGTTTAGGTGTATGTATCATGTTATATATATGCAGGTAGGAAAACAACTTTGTGGAATTAGTTCTCTCCTTCCACACTTGCATGGTTTAGAAGGATTTAACACAGGATTTCAGGCTTTTTTGGTACATGCATTCATCTAATGAGCCATTTTACTAGCCCTCAATGGAGTTTTTACCAGGTTTAACTCACAATGGGCCCAGTGTTCCCTCCAGCTCATCCTGTTACTATTTCCTTAACCCCACCAAGCAAAATAATGAGAGGAACACCCTACAGTTAGCAGAATCCTCATCTTTACTCTCTACCTTGTGAAGTAAGGATTATGATAACAGTCAAGACTAAATAAAAGAAAGTAGAACTGTTCTTATGTGGGGAAAAAACATTTTAAAAAAAGAAAACAATAAAAACTACCATATTCCAGAAAGGTTGCAAAATGAATATCCAGGTGAAGAACTTTTGATTCTGGAAGAGTGGAAATTCTCATCAAATCTCTGTTCACCTAACCAATTTGTCATGTGCAAAAAAAAAAAAAAAAAAAGTTAGATAAATCTTGGAGAATTACAGTGAATTATTATAAGCAATGAGGAAGTAGAAAGTCCAAGTACAATTGTGGTATTGTATATGGCTACTTACTTAACTCAATACTTTCTTTGGTAGATGGTACATGTTTATAGTTCAGTTAAATGTCTTTTGCCATTTAAGACCCAATACTTGCAGTCAGCATGCTAGCAATGTGCATTTCCTGTGTTACTGCAGGAGAAATAAATTATGTACCAAGTATCATAATTCAATGCAAAGTGATCTTGATTATGTTTCCTTTTACAACCCATCATACTGGTTCTTTATATTGATGATATTATGGTGATCACAGCTAATGGGGAAGAACTAAGAACTACTTCTGAATCAGAGGCAAGACATTTGCATGACAAAGGGCAGAAAATATTCCTTCAAAAATTACAGTTAGATTTTATCTGACTACACATTCTGAGTATACAGGTAATGTGGACTAAGTTGAGATATCCTTTCTAGAATGAAAGGCAAATTGTTGAATCTGACTGCTTCCACAGCTAGTGGATCTATTAGTCTGATTTTAGAATTGGGATATTGTATTTCACCCTAAAAAGTTACTTTTTCTGGGTGGCTTGCGAAAAATAAGTCTCTGAAACCCAGATTATCATATGGACCATTTAGACTCCTAAGGCATAGATTCTGGCAGATTCAATAGGCTTGAAATATCAGTGATAGATACATACATTGCCTAGAGCTTCCTGTAATCCCCTTTCAATTCTGGAGCAAAGCCTGGCATGCTCTGTTGATAACTATTCTCATCTAGATATATAATTTTGGGACTGCTACTGAGTATTCTTAGAGGTTGGATTCATCAACATGGAAAAACTTTATTACTATGTCAACTGAGTTGACCATCATAAAGCTGGATGTAAGAATTTATGTTGGCAACGAGACAGAATCACCTCTGAGATGCATCTCTGAAGACACTGGTAATGGATTTTCAAAATTACGAAGAGCCACTCTAACTACTGACCTGAATGTAAAGGGCAAAACAAGCTGAGAAAGGCATTTGTCTTTATCTGTTTCCTGTAGGCAGATCCATGTGACGAGCCACCCCCTGATAGTATTGCTTTCCTGACTTGATGGATTAAAATTTCAAGCTGTAAGTCAACAAAAACTACTTTCTTCTCTAATTTATTTTCGTCAGGTATTTTGCTACAGCAACAAGAGAATGACTAATATCGTAAACAACCTTCTGTGCTTTGCAGTTGAGTATGTGCAGCGCACTCTATCATTAATCAGAAATCATATACGCAAGAGCAGGCCCATGAGGATGTAATACAAAGCGAATTCCACAAAATAGTGTCAAACGCATATGATTTCTGAAGCAAACTCTTTTAGCTTGCACTAATGACCTCTATGGAAATTCTCTATGATCAGAAGACAGAGGAAAAGAAAACTCATGCTCGGTCTGCAGATGGCCCTCTATGATTTGTGGGCACTTTTGAAACCGAGCAGCTGAGCTACTACAGACTATTTCTGAAAGGTGAGATGTTCCACTGTGAAGAATTCTGAGTAATGGACTTGGTGGTTCATTTGTTAAAGATGCAAAATAGCCAGATATAGGATTCCATGTCAATATTACAAGGCACAACCGCTTTTTAGGCTGTATGATGAGGGACACGGAAAGAAAATAATAATAAAAATAGTGAAAATGAAGTCCCAGAAAGAGTTTTAAGTGAAATCTTTTGGAATAGATGGAAAGTATTGTCATCCTAAGTGAACAAACATCAGATAGTGTCAATAGAAGATAATCATGCAGATAAAATAAATATTTCTGTGGATACTAATTATCCATTTTTTTCATTCAACACCATTGCTTCTCATTAGGATTGTGAATAAAGTGGCCATGGTAGCAGCTATTGGGATTTTTATCAGGGCCTCAGCAAAATAAAATTCCAATTATTATCTTCAACCCTGTTAAAACCACAGTTAATTACTTAATAAGCCATCAACATTGACCAGCAGCAGCTTATGCTCCAGTGCAGTTACCTGGAAAATTTTCAGCCACCTGATGACATGTTGACTACATTGGACGGCTTCTGTCTCAGAAGCAGTGTCTTTTCTTCCTTATTGAAAGAAACTGCTGAGTATAGATCCACCTTTTCTTTATCTTGTACCTCTGTCAAAAGTGTAATCCATGGATTTGCTGAAGGTCTTGACTACTATCTTGATATTTTACAGAACAATGTGTCTTATCAAATAACTCCTGTAGTGACCTAGTCTCACAATTCATCAGCTCAACTTCATTTGCCATCATCCTTGTTAAAGCAGTGAACTAGTATTTTGAAGATTCAGCTATGTTATCAGTAACATTTTTTAGGGCTGGAACAAGTCTCCAGGGGCTGATATAAGTTAAGAACTAGCATCTGGAATGTGGAGTTGCTCTTCTCATAGCCAGGAATCACTTGTTCAGGATTCCAAATTCAGCCAATAAGAGTGGTACCCTTCACTTCTATCTACAGTGGCTCTCAGCTATACCCCTTTCTTCCTGGTTGCATAACTTTATACTGTCCTACCCTGGGTGCCCCTTTTGCAAAAGGAAAAACTGTTTTCAGGTAAGTATGAACTCATGTTGTATTTAAGACTGTAATTAACTGCTTTGGACTTCTTTTGTTCCTTAATTAAGCAAATGATAGCTGATGGAGTTGATTGAATCTGATTGCAAAAGGAATTTGAAGTGCTACTCCACATTAAGAAGTATATTGAGATACAGAGATACATTCAGGAGTCTAAGTATGACATCAAGATTAAAGCGAGTCTATAATTTCATAAACTTAATCCAGGCAGAGCAGCCAATATCTCATATTCCTCCAGTGTAAAAGTGTCACTGCAGCAGGTCAAGAACCCTGATTAGCTGAGTTACTCCATAATAGGATAAATGGGATAATGGGGGAGGGGGGAAGAATTATAATTACCATCTATTATGGCATAACACAAAAAAGAACTGGGATTATCAGAAAGAGTTCTTCATTTTGGTATAAATATGTAATACTGAGTTGACATATATGTATGCATAGAAGTGTGTACATGTGTTATTATTTCCATTCACAGTGTTTGGTTATTTCTCGTAGCACTACCAATCATGCACCCTTATTTGTCTCATAGTAATAAGTTTTATATAGCACACAAAGTATCCAGTCATCATCATCTGAGTGTGATGTGTTTTCTGGATCATAAATGAAAACTAAAGAACTTTGGCTTCCAAAGGACATCTACTCTTTCATATTGAAAATGGAAGATCCAAGGAACCAGGAATAGCTGGCAAATCAAGGCAGAGGCAAGATACCAAAAGTTCTGAGAACAAGCTCTAGGAATTGTTTGGGATAAAGATTTCACAATTACACACTTGTGTAAGTTAAGCTAACATTAATAATATAGCACAACAATTCAACCTCCCATAACTACATGTAATACATAATCAGTAAGGGTCACTGTTTTCATAGTGAAATGTCTCCATAAGTTCATGCATTGGGATGCTTGGTGTTGTAAATTGGGAAGGTAATGCACTCTACAGAAGGTAGATCCTTGTTAGAGAGAGTGGGTCACTGAAGCTTTGTAGTCTGGCCCCTTTTGCTATTGTTCTGTTTTCTGAATGTAGACGCAATGTGACTCCTGTGACATATTGTCTCCTCTTCTGCCATTTATGCTTTCCCTAACATGATGAACAGTATACCTTCCAACCCTCAAATTATAAGCCTTACATTCACATTATATAAACCCTCATTAAATTTTTTCTTTTGAATTATGTTGTTACATCCATGAGAAAAATAACAAATAGAGCTATTCAGTACCACAGTAACATATAGCAGGTGATGAGAATATCTAAAATCATAGATGGTTCATATTGTATTAGAGGAAGGAAATGAAGATAAATTTGAGACTCTGAACTAAATACCTAGCATAAAAAATAAAAGTATCATCAAGATTTTCATGGACTTTATATTTTATTTATGCTGAAGTTTACAAGCAGCAAACACTGTGAAGGCAGATGGATTTTTCTAAAAAAGACATGGTATTCAGGAACTCTGTTTCAGGTGATATTCTTGTCAGTGGTAAGTGGAAATTATTTCATAAATAGATATATTTCAGACGAAAAACAAATCAGCCAATTGTTGACGCAACTATTTTTCGAAGCAGGAACCTCTCACTTCAGTGTGTGTGGTCTTTGGGCTAGATTACAGATAGTGCAGCTTTGCTTTAACTATCCCAGCTTCTCAGGCTTTCATGCAGGTCTTTTATGCATCTGTGTCTGAACAAACAATGACAGTACAGGAAATCACTGCAGGATGAATTCAGGCTAAGCCTTTTGTGAAGTCAAGACTGCTTTTCTTATACAATCTACACTCTCTTTATGTGCCTATAAGATATGTGCATGCCATCTTTGTGAAAAATTAGATCAGGGGAGCACATTTATAAGTTGTCAAGTAAAGCTGATCTGAGAAATAAATAAAATAACACTAAACAACTGTTCTGTTGCACCGTTGCCTCAATGATAGTTTGGATTTTTGTTTGTTTCATGTTTTTTTTTTGTTAATCAAAATATCTTATTACTGAGAGAATGTTTTCTGTGGGCTCAACTTCTGAAATATCAATAGTAAAATAAAGACAATTAACAATAAGTCATGAGTTCAGTTAGTCTTAAAATGTGAGCAGAGTGTCTTTTCCTAAATGAATGGAAATATCCTTTTTATTTCTAGTAAGAATAAAAGACTTGGGGACCTTTGATCTCTGATGAAATTTCCTAAGGTATTAGAAAAATACACATAATGAATTCTCTTTACTGTCATAGTTAAGTGTGACGTTTTCGTACTGTACTTTTAATTGGAGAAAATGCCTTTATCCTTCTGATCCCAAGAAATATGAGTGGAGACAAAGATTCTAAAGTAAAGCGCTGATGTGATATCACTGCCAGTTTAATTGGGCAGAGAGATCGTTGATACTCAGAGCTTCCTTCTAATCATCAGGCGCATCGCAGCCATGAGAATGCTCCAGGCAAGGTTGTGGCAGAAATCAAGGGCACCTGTGGCCACGAATCAGAGCCTGCCTTGTTCTGTGACTGGCTACTCTCTTTCATTCAGCCTACTGATGTTTTGTATGTGTGGTGACAAGTTTGCAGAACTCAGTTGAAAGCTTTGGCATTCAGTGTCCTCCTTTCTTCCTGCCTATCAGTGTTCTGGTCTGTGTGAAGCTGCATATGCTTTCCAATGTCTGTCTCTTACAGATGGGAAGCCTAATTCCTGGCTTAGTAAACTCAAAAACAGTTATTTCTGCCACTCAAAATCTGACCTGTTTCATGGATCACCCAGTTTAAGAGAGATCATTAATTCTGCATCTGCTAATCTGTGTTTAGAACACAAGTGTTCTGTGCTCTGGACCCCACCTGTCACAGCAGGCCATACTATGTCATCTCTTCTCCACAAAGGCTATTCCTCAGGGAGTAGAGGTAACATCTTCTATGTCCCTGTAGTCCCTCCAGGTTCTCCTGCCACCAAGGAATGAAAGGAAATCTTACCATATGCCTACAGGCTACTTACCAACCACACAATGAGGGATGAGGGAAACTCATGTTGTGTCATGAGTTTGAATTCTCTTAAAAACCAACAATGCTGGTTGGGTGGTGGTGGAGCATACCTTTATCCCCAGCATTCAGGAGGCAGTGGAAGGTGGATCTCTGTGAGTTCAAGGCCAGCCCAGTCTAGAGAGTAAGATCCAGGACAGCCAGAGTTACAACAGAGAAACCCTGTCTCAAAAAACAAAACAAACAAGAAAGTAATTCCCTCATTGGAGTAAAAATTATCTTTATAAATCAATTGGTCTCAGCACTTTTTCTAGTATTTCACCATCTTCCATGGAATAAACCTAAAGGCTAACCCATTCACTCTCATTATAGAGTATGGGTCAGTCAGTGTTCTTCTTGATTCAGAGCCTAGTGTTCCTGTGAGTTGCATTCACATATAAAGGGATTAGGTTGGCAAAGCTCAAATCTTTTTCTGTTATGATTAAACTAAGTATTTTTTTTTCCATTTTGAACCTCATGTTGGTTCTATTTGAAATCACTAAAGACAGAATTCTAATTTGTTTACCAGGATGAAGGTTTCTTCTGTCTCTGTCTCTGTCTTTCTCTCCCTTTCTCTTCTCTTCATTCTTTCTTTCTTTCTTTTTTTTTTTTATATAGGGTTTCTCTGTTTAACTCTGACTGTCATGAATGTGCTCTGTAGACCAAGTTAGGTTGGATATCCAACTTGTGTTTGTCTACCAAGTGATGGGGTTAAATGCACATGCCACAACACCCAGGTTTGTCTGTCTGCTTGTCTCCCTTCCGTCATTCCTTTGTTCCCTCCTTTCCTTTCCTTTCTTCTCTTTTTCTTCTTTCTCTCATTCCTTCCTTCTTTTCTTCCTTCTTTTTTTAATTTTTCTTCTCTGTCTCTTTTCTCTTTTTTCCTTCATTTTGAAGGACATTTTACAACTATTCATATAAGTTATCCCTTAGATATTCTCTTTTTAAAAAAGTTATATAAAGTCTTTTATATTTCTGATAATCAAACAAACCTTATGGGCCAGGAGCTGGGCCAGGGGATAGCAGGGTTTGCTTCATTCAGAATTCAAATGACCTGTTTGAAATCCAGTATCCACATAAAAAGCAGACACATTGATTTACAATGATAATCCAAGGACTCCTGTAGTGAGATGAATTGTGGAAATTGAAAATCTGCCAGGAGCTCCTGGGCTCAGAAAGGTTGAAGGTGGGGAAATGGCTCCTGAAACTTATCTTCTGATCTGTGTATTCACACAAGCAAACCCCCACAAATATACAAAAAAAGAAAGAAAAGAATGTAATAGTATTTCATTCATTAGAGTGAATAAACAAATAATTTATTATGTCTTTTTCAATTCACTAATAAAATTAGTGAATTTATAAAGCCTTAGACTGTGTGATAGGTTCAAAATTATTCCCTTGAAGTTGGATCAATCTGGCATTATTCCAAATTAGAAGAGATTTTTCATACTTCCCTCTTGAGAGAGTATACATTATATTCCTTCTGAGTTTTGAGGAAATTTAAGCAATAATACCTGATAGAGTATTTAAGGCTAGCCTTAAACCTTCCTCCATTGTTATTATAATTGTTATTATTATTATTATTACTATTATTATTACTACTACTACTAATAATAAAAATACTAATACTACTACTACTAGTAACATAGTACATGATGTGCACCTGTAGCAAAACATTGAACACTACACGTGGTGAAGCTGAAGGACAATTTTGTAGATTGATTTCTTTTCTTCTACTCTTGTTTGGGTTTTAGGTTTGGCTCAGGGCACCAAACTTGTTTATCAACCACTTGAAACCACATTTCCCTCCTCTTCCTTTTTTATGGACTTTTAAATTTTCCTCCTCTTCTTCTTCTTCTTCTTCTTCTTCTTCTTCTTCTTCTTCTTCTTCTTCTTCTTCTTCTTCTTCTTCTTCTTCTTCTTCTTCTTTTCTTCTCTCCTCCTCCTCCTCCTCCTCCTCCTCCTCCTCCTCCTCCTCCTCCTCCTCCTCCTATTCCTTTTCCTTCTTCAGTCAGTAAACATCAGCATCATTTTGCAGGGCCAATAGTGTATTGTCTTTATTTCCTCAAATTCTCAGTTTGATAAGTTGAAGTCTTGATGTCTTCACAAGTCATTAGCTTACTTTTCCTCTTGGGACATCACCTCTTGATGTGTGGTTTGTTGTTTGCCTTCAGACATTTCATTGTCTGGTGGTCTTCAGAATGCTGTCCAGAAGGAGCTGTCTAGAATTTCACGCATTCATTTTCTTCTATAAAGGTTGAAGGGTTGTATGTCCTTCATTGTGGTACCAGCTCTCAGGAAATCCCCCTACCCCTGCACAAGCCTCACAGCCTGCAATGGGACATTCCACAGGAGTTGAAGAAGAAATTCAGGACAACACTATCTTTTCAGAGGCACTGGGTCAGGACCTCCAGGGACTGACAATGTGGTTTAAATTTCTTTAAACATTTTTCGACTTTCAATCTTTCTCAATGTCTAGGTTTCTCTCTCTCTCTTATCTTATTTTAGTGTATTTTGTTTGTTTTTTCTTTTTTATTGTAATTTGCTGTTATTTTACTATTAATAATTTAAAGTACTGATTATAAGTAAGTGTTCTTCTACTGACTACTTCTACTTCTAATCTGTCCTTTGTTTGATTAATTTCCCTCCCTGGACTCTCTATCTATACTTCATATCGACTCATTATCACAAAAATACCAAATAGGCATATATTCAAGTCATTGACATAAAATATTATTTTGTCTGCAGAAAAATTAGTGATATCTTCTCATCTACCTTATTTTCTAGATTACATAAAACACTAAATAGAATGAAAAACTTAAACCAATTTTTATACTGAACTGTTTACAAATTAGTGCTAAAGATGTGAATATATATAATATATAATATAATATATGTATTATATATTTATTTGTTATAGATACCTGTTATTATCAAACATCAGAAAATTTATGCCCAGGACTATTCTTGTCATGAAAGAAAAAACAAAACGAAATAAACAAACAAAAAAACAGCACCATCAAATCTAGTATTTGGAAATCTCTGAAACAAAATAGTTCTTTCCTGTCTCCTGATATTGTGTGGCTATTATTGCTGCCACCTTATCTAATTTTCCATCCTTAGCCATCCTTTTATTCTTTCCCAATTCCTTTCACATATTCTTTAGTTACTATTTTATCTATACCCTCACCTCTTAACCCATTGTTGATATGCTTCCTTCCCCCTTTCATTTCCATTCCATGTCTTTCCAAAAGAGATCTAACATTCCTGCCTGCAGCAATTTTTCTATTACTAAGTACTAAAGAAAGGGTCACTGGTCCTGCCAGAAGTGATAAGAATGTATTTGACCTCCCTGCTTACTGGGAGAAAGCTGAGGCAAGAACTGTTTTTCAACTTGTTTCATAAATAGAGATTTGTTCTCCACTCGTGGAAGACTAAGATGGCTACTTTTGTAATAATAAATTGAAGTGGTTATCAAGTCTGAAATACTGGGAAAAAAGGCAAAAATTTTAAAAAATATATACAATGCAGAAGATTAATGGAAATGTTTATAGAAATCTCTGGAACCATGGTTTTCACAGGGCAGTCAAACTTTCTGAGTACAATAAGAATTGAGGGAGCCAGGAAAGTCATGCATAGGTGTCTGTTTACTTCACTGACACTATCAAAAAGCACAGTCTTGGGTATTCAAAAGAAATAAAAAGATTTAAAATTATATGAAAATCGGATTTTCAGGAAAGGAAGTAAACTGAATTTTAAGGTAGAAAATTGCAAAGTAGTCTGAAATGATGAATCTGTCTATTTGCAAGGTTGGGTACTTGTCACACTAAGGTCAGGGATGGGATTACTCCACAAAAACAAACAAACAAACAAACAAATTAACAAAAAACACTTCCTTCTTCCTTCTCCTACTGTGCTTCATAGTAGCACATCAAGATGTGTTCTTGAAATGGTGCTTCTTCCTTAACATGCAATGGGGAAGCTTCATTGAGTCCTCTAGTGTTTCTTGTAGATGTGTTTGTTAAAAAGATATTGATCACACTTA
The DNA here is from genome assembly GCA_026225945.1 of Cricetomys ansorgei. Lineage (NCBI taxonomy): Eukaryota > Metazoa > Chordata > Mammalia > Rodentia > Nesomyidae > Cricetomys > Cricetomys ansorgei. The sequence goes on from JAMJFZ010003624.1 coordinate 1,722,151, forward strand.
AAAGTATTGTCTTAGTTAATCCTGCATTACTCCTCTTCTGCATTCCAATCAATACTCTCTGCCAATCATACAGTGGGCTAAAACCTACAGAAGAAGTTCTACTTAAAATGATTGTCTTTAGGGGAATAATCTTCTATTCTTCCAACAATTAATAGAAAACAAGAGATAGTATGCCTTTTAATTTATAGAAAAACATTTATTTTCTGCATCTTTGTATCGAAATCTGATTATCTTATATATATCATATATATGACATATATATATATACATATATATGACATATATATATATATATGAAATACATGATAATAGGTAGATAGATAGATAGGTAGATAGATATGTGAGTCTGTGAGTGTGTGTGTGTGTGTGTGTGTGTGTGTGTGTGTGTGTGTGTGTGTCTTCAAGGAGGGTTTCAGAGTACTGGAGTTTAGAAGTACCAAAGCTTCATCTTCATTTTTGCATAACTGTTACAAAATACTTGACACACTCTACTTGAGAAAAGGAGGGTTTATTTTGGCTCAGGTTTTAAGAAGGGGCACAGTATAAGCAGCTGGTTACATTAGGTCTATAGTCAGGAGGCATAGAAAGAACTGTTAACCCTGAGCTAATTTTATTTTGTGGTTGTTTTTGTTGTTTCAGTTCAGGCCAGGACTCCAGACCATGGAATAATACCAACATGTATTATCCAACATTCTTCCTTATATTAACCTCTCTGGAAAAAGAGCCATACATTCACTAGGAGGTTTATATAGTTAAGTAAAAGTTAACTATCATAATTCAATGCTACTTTTAGTAATTATTTTCTATAGTACACTTTCATATTGCCATGACCAAATACCTGACAAGAAGCAACTTAAAGGAAGAAAAGGTTATTTCCATTTGAAGTTTGAGTAGATACAATCTATAGTGATATGCTTTTTTAAATTTATTTTTTGAGTTTTACATTTACATCCCTGGTTTGCACAGGATCATGACCATCTACAAAATAAGATGCATTCATTCCTATTTCCTCCTTACCAGCACTGTACAAATCTCTACACTTAGAATGTCTTCTTCGACCCATGACAGATGGTTGAATTCAAAATTCAAATGAACTATAATTCAAAGAACAATTGACATTCTACAAATATTTAATGATAAAGACTAAAGAGTCACATATCAAAAAGGATAAAGACATATCAATTGGAAAATGGACCAAAAAGAAACACCAAATCCTTCTGCTTTGATATCTCGCTTTTATTGGAATTATTTGTGCTCTAAATAGCTGGCGTAGCACCACAATCAGGTCTCCTGCCTATAACACACATCTTATCTCTCAAGTTGGCTCTACTCTGTGTCTAAACTTTCTTCAGCAGATGTCCCATGGTTTTGATATCTCCATTATCCTGGTGTATTCACTGCAACTGAACCTTCAAGCAATGGGTTCTCATGACCTACTTACAGGAAATCTCACCTCACAAACACATTTTGCCACAGCAGCATTCTGGAACCTGGACACAAGCTTTCATGCTTCTTTCTGCTTCTTTCAAGACAACAATCATACAAGATGGGTGACATTGTGGAGTTCTATTAGTGTTTCAAGTTGTAGCATGAATGTCTGGGTCTAGGGTTGCACCAGCTTCCATGATGTAAAGTTTGCATCTGGAAAAACATTTCTCTATTCTCTCGTTTCTAGGCAGGGGAACCAGTAAGTGTCTTCTCAGTACAAGCTCATCTGCCCTATCAAGTGAATTTATATTTTCAAAAGTTGGAAACTTTCAAAGGTGCTGTCTGGTCCTCCAGGTACTTTTCCTGTAGTTCCATTGCAAAGAAATTGGGTTCTGTCTTTCTTGTTTAAACAGAAAATGATGTTATTTTTATTTTGAAGCTTTAATGTAATTATACTATCTCCCCTTCCCTCCCAGCTCCTCCTATGTACCATCCCCATCCATCTCTATCTCAAATTCAAGGCCTCCATTTCTTTAATTGTTGAGCACAGAACCCAGAGGACTTGAGCTGTATTTGGCATGAATGCCTTTTTCCTAAGAGCAATTTTTCATAGTAGCAGAAGTTGCCATATAAGCTTCTAAAGGATGGAAGCAACCAACAGTCTTACCCAGCTATGGCCTTATGGAACACAACAATGATCATCATGGCACAAACTCCAGTGGTGTAATAGTGGCAGATATAACAGCTTGGTAAATAATAGCTCTCTAATTATACTTAAGGCCTGATCTAAAAGAGGAAAAGATGCCTGTTACTGGGTTACTTTTCAATGATCCTAATTTCCTTACAGTTACTGCTACCTTCTCTCCAGCCACCAAGTCTTCAATTTTATATCCATTCACATTTCTTTCTTAAAACAAACTCTACTTTGTTCATATCTTGTCTTCTAATTGCTCACTCTTACCCTCTTTGTAAATGTAAATAAGGACACATAGCAGTAACCATTCCACAGCCAGCATTCTATGCTGTCTTGAAATCCACCCCACCGAACACAAAAGGAACGAGTACATTATTTTTAAATCCAGCTGCAGTGGAGTTCTCAGGACATATATGTAATGTGCCCAGAAAATGAAATGAATGAACTCCCACCAAATCTCAATACAGTTCTTGCTCTAGCTGAAACTTACCGATCTGGGAGTAAACTGCCTACATTTCTCTCAGCAATGTGGTACACAGTCTAGTCTTTCTGTGCTTAAAGTATTTTAGGGCCCCTTTGCTTGCATCCCCAAATTTCCTCCCATTGTTCCTGCAAACAAATTCCAGAGACCTAAAAAACCACGTCAGCATTATCAGAAAAAAAAAATCCCATTACACAACACTGATATTCTGTGTTAGTGATTTTTCCTGTTGATGTGGCAATATATCAGATAATGTTAATTTAAGAGAGGGCTTATTGTAGCTCTTAATTTGTAAGAGAAATCATCTCTCATGGCAGAGAAAGAAGACACGATGGCAGGTATATTATTTTGGTGGCCACATTATATCCATGGTAAGGGAGCAGAGATAATAGCAACTCATATTGCCTTCTCATTGGTAGTGCCACCTACATATAATGTAGGTTCTTTATCCTCACTTAAACCTTTCTTAAACCATAGTCACAAACATTTTCAGAAACATATTTCCTAGGTCGTCCTAAGTCCAGTTAAGTTGACTATTTAGGTTAACTGCTGTACTTACATGGCCTCTCTTTTCTCTGTAACCTTGTTTAATATCAAGAGACAAAGAAATTAATCCATACGTGCATGTGCAAAGTTCAGAAAGATTTGGAGATTTTTCTACCTCACAATTATTTTTGGCAATTCATTTGTAGATTGTTTGTGAATTGCTAGCACAGAGGATTGGGGATAGAGGAAATATACAATGGTGAATTGTTCCCTGATTTTCATAAGGCAGGAGGTTTAATTCCAGGCTGGAAAACATCAGAGTAAAAATAGCTCCTGAAAAATAAAGTAGAATTGGTGAAGGTTGGCCTTCCCTAGATTTGAAGATGATAACAGATGTGAAGACTTTGTCATAGAGACCACAACAAATAGAAATTGAGATGAACACTAATATTTTAGTTGGAAGAAAATGAAGTTAAAGAAATAGAACAATACTGACTGTAGGAAAGAAGGGACTTACTCAAGATGTTGGAATTATGTGAGTCTGTTAGTCACCAGGATGTTAATTTCTGATTAGAAATCTTTTTGCTGTAAGGAGGTTTTACCATATAAGATACAGATCTGTGGTCAATAATGTCCTGAATTTATTCTTTCATTATTGTGAACCTGTATTTTGTTGTTATTTTTATTGATATTTAGTATTTCATTTTCTTATGTAATGAGCGGATAAGAGGCAATCACATTCCCTACACTATGAACTAACAAAGACAGAAACTTTTGGTAGATAAAATGCATTATGGTGAGACACAAGAAATCTATTGTCTCCCCTCACAATTCTTCCTATTTCTGTGTTAGAACCAGGATGATGGCAATCAAATATACAGGAACCACAGACAGAACACACAAAATAAAAAATGTCCAAAAATATCAGACATAAAAATACCAGTTCAAGTACTTTTATTTTCTAATCAGCACAATCTTCTCTACGCCATCAGCAAAACTCAATGAATATGTTTAAGATGAGGGATGGTCTGCTATCGCTGAAGACATGAACAAAGTGTTGACAGATAAAAAAAGAATAGCTTTCTGCAAGATTTCTTCTTCAACAATGAAATAAACCATCTGAACCTGATATCTGCTCCGTGAAATATTACCTGTAATCATTCTATCCCAATACTCATATGCCCATTTCTATAAACTAAGTTTCTATTACTTAAAGTAGGATAACCCAGTGTGTGTGTGTGTGTGTGTGTGTGTGTGTGTGTGTGTGTGTGTGTGTGTGTGTATTGTGTGGATGTATGAAGGTGGGTACCTGTGACTGTGGGTGTAGATGCAAAACCTCAACATTGAATGTCTGCCTATATTTCTTTCCATGTAATTATGTTTTCAAGCAAGGATGTCTCACTGAACATGGAGTACACAAATTCATTTTTATTCACTGTTCACCAAGTTTCAAGAATCCCCATGCTTCTGCCTCCCCAGAGCTGGTATTAGAGGCATTGTGTATCATACCTTACTTTTCATGTGGGAAATAGGGATCTGAACAAAGATGCTCCTATTTACACAATAAGCATTTAACTCTCTGAGTCATCTTCAACATCCTGTTTAAATAAAAGATTTTAAGCGCAATGTTGTACTACATATTATATATAGATTTTGGGATCAATGATTGAATATGGCCACTAGTCAATGTTTCATTTTCAGTAATCTGGAATGATTCTACTACAAGTCTGAAATGAATTCTTTATTTCTAGTAGAGAAAGGACTTTCTTAGCTTTCATTGAGCACATTATCAAAAAGAATAAATAAGGTATGAATTTAGTTTAGTCTAGTACCAGCTTGTCATAATAATAGATGAGAAAAATGTGAGAATAACACAGAGCAGATTTTTACCTTTTGCTTGATTGAATGTGAGAAATTCTTTCCATTCTCCACAGTTCCTTAGAGGTTAAAAGCAAATAAATAAAACTCTCATCACTCATACCTTTCTGGTCAAGGAACCCTGAGGGCTACTTCCTGTTTTGCTGTGTGTGAATAATAGTTTAGTGCTGAGGGCAACTACCTTGTGTTTTATTTTATTGTACTGCTGTAAAGCAATTTTGGTCTCCAATTGAACATTTCATTTCTTCTTTATTAAATTTCACAATTGTTCTTTTACCACAGGTACTTAAAGTAGGAGCACTTATATTTTTAGAGAGCACACTTTCTCCAATACAAGTCCTTATCATGAAGAACCTGGACTTTTTAAATACAAGAAATCCATATAATCTAGCAGTGGATACTTAGATTTTAGAACAAAGAGCAAATATTTATAAAATCATTAGGAAAGTGAATTAACATAATACATAGTTGATATTTGTGCTAAAGAGTCAAAGAGCAAATCATTATAAGGACAATGAGTGAATTCTCTTCTCTGAAAACATTAAGAGTTCAAGATATATGTGAAAATAATAGATTTAAGGCCAAGTTTAAGTGTCATCTTTCTCAAGCCCTATCTGACTGCAGAATCCTTCACCAATTTATAGATTACTTCTTTCTATGTTACAGAATTTAACAATAAATGATTTTTCTATGTCTGATTTACTTTTCTTTTTTAACACTTTTGAATACTCAGTATTATTGCTTTAAGTGATTCATTCTTTACTTCTTAGCTATTCTATAAGACTTTAGACCTTATCTTCAAGGAAATAATAAGCTAAGGAAGAATAATGTTGTTGCCTAAAATCTGCTGGTGAAGGTCTGTAATCTAGGATATTCAGAAGCTGAAGTAAGATGATAATAAGGTCTGCCTGAACTACATCCATGTTCTTACTGTGCTTGGTAACTCTGTGTCATTCTGTCTTGAAATAAATAAATACAAACATACATACACAAATAAGTTTTATTATATAATTCAGGGATAGTGTGTTTATATTCCCTGGAAAGCTCCAGGATTAATTGCTGGTACAGAAAAAAATAAAGAATTGTATCAATGTAATCATACCAATTGTGTGAGATAATACTATCATGAAAATACAGAATTTTCATTTACAGGATTATGTAACTTACTCCAGTATTGGGATCAAAATTTCAACTCGGATGTATAAAACTTATTTTAACACAGGGAAATTCTAAAATTGTTTTTAGAGTTCTGGCCTTAATTTTTTAACCATTCTAATTTTATAACTTTCGGCATTCACTTTCTTTATATTAGCCTCTGTAGAGGAATATTTAATCTTTTAATCCAGTAGAATGGCTGCTCTATGGTAGAAAGAATGTTGGCACACATCTTTAATCCCAATATACAGAAGAAAGAGGTAACACATACCGTTAATCCCAAAGACAGAAACAGAGTGTGGAAGCAGACCCAGGAAGCAGAGCTCAATAAGGAGTCATTGTCACACAGGAAGTAACATCTAGATGAGTCAGAGTGAAGGAGAGGCAAAGTGACTAATAAGAGAAAGAGTTTGCAAAGTGAGTAAGGGTGAAGACATGCCCAACTCTTAGAAAGGTGAGTTCTCAGCTCAGAGCAGAGGGAATTACAGAGTCAGTTATAGAAGGCAGTATGAGGTAAGCAATCTGAAGTAGACTATCTGGAGATAGGCAGAGAAGTAAAGAGAAACAGTGGCAATTTGGAAGAATACATCAGTATCAGAGAGGATGAGTTATTCAGTTTCAATCTTAACAGAGTTCAGTCTGAGGCAGTTAGAAAATCATTCAGAATCAGTCAGAGACAGAAGAATTCAATCAAAAAAGTCAGCTAGATCAGAAGTTTAGTTTGAACTAGCTGCTTGGAGAAGAGTTTTAGCCAGATTAGTCAGTCAGTAGAACCCATAGCAGTCTGAGGGATCTTAGTCAGGTGGCTCAGTCAGCAGTGGAGGCTTAAACAGTTTAGATTATATGGAGGCTGAGGCAGAAGCCTTCTAATTCTAGGTCTGCACAAGTCTCTTAAGACTAGATTGTATGGAGTCAGATATGCTCCAGAGCTCCAGGACTAAGAACAGGTGATTTAATTAGACAAAAAGAATAAACATCCTTTTGCCATGAATCACATCTGGTGAATCCATAACAACAAGCCTGAATTTTACCCCTGGAAATTAGAGAGAATAGTCTATACAGCAAACATCTGACTCTAGTTGAAATTTCAACCAAACTCTAGTATATGTGGAGAAGCATCTTATTTAAAGTACAATGCACAAATTGAAATGTGCTACCTCCAATCCTATTTTTGTCCTGAGGTATGTAGCTCAGAGTACTCCCTCATTATGTAGCCCAGGCTGGACTTGCATTTGCAGTGATCACTTGATTAAGCCTTAGCATGAGGATTACAGATATGGATCATCATGCCTAGTTTAAGTCAAATTTTTGGTGCTCGTTTCCAATCCTAGTACTTCCAGCAGGGTTGATGTGAGGAAGCCCTACAACTCTTGAGCATTATGATTTCAAGAAAATAAATGAAGAGCTTCGATTTAAAATAAAATCAGTCCAAAATTATGTAGATACTTATTTGTTTATTTATTTATTTTATGCTCGACAAGTGTAGTAGGAAGGTGAGGAGTAGTTTGGTATCAGGAAATAGCCACATTAGCAGAGAGTATATCCAGAAAACCAATTAGTTCTACAGAAATTCAATTGTTAATACACAGGAGAGCAAAATTCAACTAACGTTATTGATTTGGTCAATTAAAATAGTACTTTGGCTGCAGAAGATAATTACTAGAAACCAATAACCTTGGCTTAAAAAGTGCTGGAACATTGCTTGACCTGTATTTCCCATGTAACCACTCTCTCACATGGGACATATTAATGCAAATTTAATTTATTAGAATCTGATGTTTATTTTGAAGTTGCAATTATGAGAAGCAGTTAGAAGTTCCCTCTGGACCACGACTTCTGGTTACCAGGTGTTTCTGTAACCTGTACCCACATTAACTCCTTTATTAGCCCTGTAGTTTGTTTGCATCAGTGAGACAGTAACTGAGGAAAGCAGAACTTTAGAGTTACACACTGCAGTTTCTCTTCCTTGAACCCCCTCCTCACAAAACTAAGCCACCAGGAATAGGGAATCCTAGATGAGGCTCCTTAAGTAGTCAACAAGGACCCAACAGATGAGAAAGTATAAACCCTGTCAGGAAATCAAACCCAATAAAACAAACCAGGATAACATCAGTAAAAAAAAAAAAAAATCTGAGGCAAAACTACTTGTAGAATATGAAAACTAGTCATTAGCAAAATATGTTTTAGGATGTTTTCCTTGTTCTAATGAAAAATTAAAACCATAGTGAAGATTCAAATACCAGTGAAAAACAAATCCCCCACTAATAGTATTCACTTGGCCATAAACATTAGTAGCCCAATGACTATGACTTAGGAAACCCAATTTCCCATATTCATATGCTATCTTCGAAGGAAATTCATAGTTGTTTTCCTTGAGAAGATGGAATTGTTTCTATGTTCATGCATCACAATTTAAGACCCCCCTCACCAGTCACTTCTGTGTTATGTTTTTCCTTGTTCCCATTCAGAGAGCCCCCATCTCCATGACATGAAAAGCTCTCATTCTCTGAATCTATTTTTTTTTTATTCCACAAATCTCATGTCCAAGAACCTGTTCCTCTGTGTCAATTCTCATCTTTAGCAGGATCGTCTATGTATGGCCATTATCTCCTGAGTTTTTAATTATTATGTGTGGGAAATCAAATGTAGAATAGAAAGTTAATTTGAATGTTAGTGTCACACAACTTTTTGGAATATTATCAGATATAAGTCACAGACAAATTATTACAGATTCTACCAAATCATACTTTATCTCAGATCACAATTATTCTGAATATGGCAACCCTCCATCCTTACAACGATGAAAATATCACTTTCTTGAATGATAACCATTACTGCAACTCTGGAATGTATCAACATTGTCCTTGTCATCACAACCAATACAATCAAATACTCACTGATGCTATAGAAACTCTTTCTGCATTGTGCCATTTTGATCTAGATTAGCAATTCTAATAAAAAAAAAGGAGTACAAAGTCCTAAGCAGATATCTTTCCATTAACGTTTTCTTCACAGTATCCAATGCAAAGCCCTCCAGGAAAGTATAAGTAACAAAAATAAAGGATTTTAATTAACAAGATTTCCAAAGATTTTCCTATTCTTGTTCTCTGCTCACTAGATGAGTATCCCCTCTGTCTTTTGTCACTTTATGAACATCTAAATACTTCTTTTTCTTTTTCAATATATCATTGTGTTCCAATTCACTACATGTTGGCTCATTCTCCTTGGTAGAACCTACCTAGATGTTGGCTACTTTAACTCATGGCCACTCCTAAGAGTAAGATCTTAGGAACATAAGAGAAAGAAATATAAATGACCTAGTATAGACTCATGTATTCCTTTTATACATGAAGTTACAACTAGACATTTAGATCTCTTTACTTAAATTTACCTAACTTTGGCCATAGCTTCTTTCATTTGTCTGTATATCCATTTGACAGTGTCACTATGTTTTGATATATTTTATCCATTTGTTATTTTCTAGCACTTCAAATTGCCCAAGACCGTTTTTGGAGATTTTGTTTTGATATCTATATTAAATTATTTTTCCAAGGTTCATTGGATTCTTTGGTTTGAGAGTACTGTTAGAAACCAACGTCTGTATATAATGTGTGTACATTGCTATTCTTTGGCAGTCCCTAGACTATCTCCATCTACCTTTGTCTATCTTTACCTTCTATAATTTGTCTTTTATCTAACATCTGTATATTTTTCTTGTTTTGCTAATTAATTAATCTTAGAATTCATCCAAACCCCAACCTTGCCACCCTCCAATCCTCCCAGCATTGCTATCTCCCCTCTCCTCCAGATCCAGCCGGCACTCCCCTCTGAGTTCCACTCAGAAAAGAGCAGCCCTCCCAGGGTTATAATTCAAACAGGGTTCAACAAAATTAAACAAGGCCAGGCACACACTCTTCCATCAAGACTGGATGAGGCCACCCAATAGGAGAAGTGTCCCACGGACAGTTAAATGGTTCAGAGACACCCACACACACTGTAACTTAACGTCTAACTTAACATCTAACTTAACACATCTAACTTAACATCTGATATCTACCAGCTGTCTGTTATTCGTCATCTGCCATCTGTCAAGTCTCTTTCATCTAGCTATGTAACACCTCTCAACTCTCATCTATAAATTATTTACTATTAATCATTTGGCTGTCATTCACTTATATATTGCCTATCTATCGTCTATCTGTTACCTGTTTTTCTATCATCTACCAGTCCATTATCTGTGTGTATGTGTGTGTGTGTGTGTATCATCTATCTTTCATCTATCTATGTCTACATTAGTCATTACATGCTTTCAGTTAATCTAAAATGCATTTATAATAATATCGCCTATTAAAAATCTAGGATTTAATAACTAATCTAACATTGCATACTTTCTCTTCAATTTCTTATTAATATCATGATAATCTCTAATATAAAAATTGACCATCATCAGTTGTTATCAATTCACATAATCATTCAGTTCTAGTTTACATCTGTAATGTTTTCAGAATATTGGCTAGTTTTCCTCATTCATAAAAAATAGAAATTTGTCACTTAAAGTCTTTGCCATTTCTTGACACAGTTGAATCTGTCTTTTGGCCTAAATAACTTACTCTTTCCAAATTACTCATATTTGTAGTATAGGGACACTTGAGTGATAGTTCAATGAATCTGCCACATCTGTTCATTACACTCTAAGAGTTTCTTCTTATACTCTTCATTTTATTCTGGGTCACTTGACTTATAAATATAAGAATTGTAGGGCCAAAGAGATGGCATAACAATGCTCTTTTAGGGGTCCTCAGTTTGAATCTCAGTAGCTACCTTAGTAAGCTTACAACTGCCAGTAACTCCAGACTCAGGGGATCCTATTTGCTCTTCTGTCCTCCATGGGCCTGTGTACTCACATGCTTATACACATATAACAAATTAAAATAAATATTAAAATGATAAAGGTTCATTGATCTTATTGTTATGCTCTTTGGATAACAAATTTCATTGCAAATGCAGTAGTATCAGTATCTCAATATTCTTGTCCTAGAGCTTCTACAAATACACACATACAGCACACCATCCATACACACACACACACACACACACACACACACACACACACACACACTCACACACACACACACGGGGGGGAATAAAAATCCATGTACAAATCATAGGTCATTTAGATTTTCTTTAGTATTCAAGAAGTCTTATGATGTTGCATTATATATTTAATTTATAAGTTCTACTTTGAATCAAGATTTATGAAAAATGTATGTGATTAAAATCTTCATTTTTATGTGTTGGAAAGTCTCCTTTTTTCCACCACCATTTGGTAAAAAGAATATCTTTTCTTCTTTGATTTCTTTTATTCTTCCATTAAATATCAAATGAGTGTATTTCTGTCTACGACCTTTCTATTCTTTTTTCAGTTCTAAATTTAACGTATTTTGTCTGTCAGAACTCTCAGCTTCCATAAACCATCAGGTTTATGCGGAATTGCTCCTATGAAATCTCTTTAGATATACTCCTTTCTCATTATTACAGACCCCTGTAGCATTAAGACAATGAATACTGGGGATAATCTAAAATTTACCAGTAGTATATAATTTTAGTTTATTCTGTATCTTAGGTTTTAACTTTTCCAAATGATTATTCCTTAATAGCGTTCACTCTCCTATCTTGGAGGGGATGAGTGAAGGACATGACCTGCCTGTCTGAGTGATGATGAGGTATGTACCCCTGGAGAGTGTAACTGTTGTGGAGAAGAACATGGGAACACTGAACAAGGGTTACTCCTCTTTCCTTAGCCACGCTAAAGAGAATTAAGAAGACAGCACAGTCATTTCAAAACAAGTGAAAGTACTGCAAAATTCATCTGAGTGACTAGTTTTAATGTCATTATTTCAAAAGGGGCATTTTCATATATAATTCTGAAATTCATACAGTAATTAAAATCTAGAAGTTTGGATTCAGAATGTCGTATTCCTTTTCAGTTATAATTATACTTTGTATTTTTTTCTGAAAATACAGTGTCATCATAACAACCAATTAATCAGACACAAATATAAATGTTCAGTTTATTCAGTTTATAAAACTACCTCTTGAGTTAATTAGTAACTTATCTTATTATAAATTTGTTGATGGTAATTCTGAGTGCATTGTTAAAATTACATTGTCTTGATAAATGTAATTTTTGTTACAGGAAAGAAACTTTTATATACGAGTACATTATGGAACTGCATATGTGCATACATTAAAATATGAACTTGTATGAACTATTTTTGCTCAGAATGAACAATATAATGGCAAAGAGTTTATAATTTATATAGATAATTTGATTTGAATGTTAACAACTTTTATAAGTACTCCTAAATATTCCCTTGCATCAGCCAAGTTCACCAGAGTCACTAAAGAATAATGATAATAAATAGACCCAATGGTTGCTTCAAATAGTTTCATTGTATCTCTTATTTTCCAGCATGATTCACACATCAAATTTAATAGATTCAAGATAAAAAAAAATGCTTAGTGTTTCTCATACTTTGGTTTTAATTTACAAGGTCTAAGAATTTTCAAGGCTTTCAGGGTCCCAGAAGTATATGTAGGTTATAATTTGTTCAGAAGGACATGCTGCAAATATTGTCATTGAATTTGTCTTACATTTGGATATTTTAGAGGATTTCATGAAGTTTTATAGTTTTATTTGTGTTCTCTCTATGGTGAGACTTTCAGGAGTTGGCTATCTATTCAGCCTAGCTTAGACCAGCATGATGATTCTGTCATATGTCCTATTTCTTTGTGTTCTTTCCATCAAGGTATTTTTACTCTAACTCCTCCCACTGTAAAATAATAAATACAATATGTGTGGTACATAGGAAGCCTTATTTATATTATTAAATATTAAATATATTATACCAATATCTCCAAACCCAGACAAGCCCTTAGCTTTCACTTATGGAGCTGATACATTTTCAAAAACAACCACACACACACACAGAGTCACACACACATAAAGACACACACACATACAATTAAGGAAGGCAGAAAATTCACTATACAAAACAGTAAAATTTTAACCCCTATAATAGTTACTTTCTGTTGCTTTGATAAAATGTCATGACAATGCCAATGTTTACCTCTAAAAACAAATAACACTATACAGATTGAGCAGGTTATACTTTTATGTTTTGGGAACATGTATTAGTTTCACACAGAATGATTAAAATATTAGCATAGAATTTAGAGTGTATGTGTATATGTAGTAGAATTATATTTTTATTTTTTATCTTTGAACATTTTATACATGGATATAAGGAATTATAATTAATTAGTATAGTCTAAAACGTTATCTACCTATCTATCTAAAAAGATATCTATCTATCTATACATATATAGATACATATGTATTTATATATGTATATACATATGTATCTATATATAAGTATTTACATATATATGTATACATATGCATACATATATATGTATTTACATATAAATGTATGTATGTACATACATACATATGTGTGACTCTGTGTGTGTGTGTGTGTGTGTGTGTGTGTAAATTAATGAAAAAAGAGGTCAGGAATTTGAAAGAGAGCAAGGAGTCATACATGCGAGGGTCTGAAGAAAGGAAATGGAAATGGGATTGATATAATTCACAATTTTAGAGAAAATATTTGAAAACAGAGAAAGTTTGTGTAATCTTCTGATTCTGAATAGAGATGGGGGTATGGGGTGTGGGAAGCATGGCAAAAAGCAGGAATGATGGCTGAAGTGGGAAGCTGGATGATCTCATTTTCTCCCATACACAGGAAGCAGAGGGAAAGAACAGAAAATGGGTTTCAGCTGTGCATCCTCCAAGCTTTTACCCTCCAGCAAGAACTGCACCTCTTGAAGTTTCAAGGACTTTTCCAAACAGCATCACTAACTGCAGACAGAGTGATTAAATGCATGAACCAATACAACCCCCCTTAGAAAAACGAAGTTTTTTATTAAATATTATCATAAGAAACGTTTACAATGAATTATGACCAGAATTCCAAATCTCTTCACATTGAAGTTTAATGAAGCCACCTTTTAAAATTCCATCTAAGTAGGAACAGAATTCTTGGAAAGAAATGTTTCAGCAAGAGAATGAGGGCAATGAAATAGGAAGAGTCATGGGGGATGAAAATGACTAATATTCCCCTTATCCATGAATGAAATGTTCAAAGATAAAAAGATAAAACAATTAAAATGTTGCTACTTGAGTAAAATCTGTATTTAATCATGAAAAGAAGTAGAATATTAGCGTTTTAGATTTCATGTTTTCAATTAGCACAAAAGCTAATGAGAAAATGCTTAGCATCCTTAGTGCTAATGACTGATGTTGATATAGGAAACGATTGAGCCCATAGTAGGAAAGAGTAGGCTGATTGTCAGCACAAGGAAGAGTCCAAAGAAAGGCACGTGGTGCTGAGAGGTCAACATGCACATCTTGTATTTTAGGAATGAGCATGCAAACAGTTATGGATGGGGAATGTGACACCATATGCTTATTTAACCATCTATAAGCATCACATTCAAGACTTTGAGGAGAAAGTAGGTGATAAAAGGGGTGTAGTTAATTCTTTCGGTGTTAGTAGTTAATAGTAAAATAATTGGTAAAGATGGTACAGTTTACAAACAAACACCACTTTGAGATAGAAAGTAAAGTGGATTCTACACTAGAAATAGAAACGACATCTCTGATAAGATAAATGTGTAGCAAATGTTTGTATCTATGCAGGAATCTGAGAAAAGAAGATTTCTTTGATAATAGAAATTCAGAGACATTTTAAGCTCACTTTGTTTGAATGAAGTGAGGTCTCATGCTGCAGTGAGATGACACTGTAGGAAGAAGTAACACATGAAATCAGGAAGCTATCTGGGCAAAGATAATTTGGGGAATCATTAAGTCTTTGAGAAATAAAAATGTTGTCGAGATGTAGAATATAACTGATAAGAAAGCATGCAACTCTGTCCCAGTGTTTGCCAAGTACTCTAATGGTCACACACATTGAATGTGATAGACTGTTTTGCAGTGAAAAAGACATACATTCTGCAGAGAAGGTTCAGTTATAAATATGTTTTGAAGGAAATGCCCATGAAATTCTTTTAAATTCCAGTAAAGGAACATGAAATATAGATGTTTGCAATAGCTCCAGCTTCTAAGGATAATGAAATTATTATCCATTGACTTGGAAAAACTCAACAAAAGAAAATATGAGTGGATCTGATCAGGATCTAAATTTGCCTAGTGGCTTATGATGATTCCAATCATCTTACATAACAGAAAGACAAATTTGCTTGGCATTTGAGTACAGATGGCAATTAAAGATCTGATTTTGGATGTAATAATCAAAACAGATAAATATGGAAGTTTCAAGGGAAATTCACAAGGCCCTTCACATTTAGATATTGGTAAAGAAGGCTAAGCAGAAAGATATTTGGCAAATGAAGAATAGATGGTAGCTACCTCAAATATATGGCTATGTTGCATGAAGGAGAAAATAATCAGGTACATCAAATGTTGCAAAAAAATAGAATGAAAACTAAATCAGAAAAGCATCAGTTTTAGCCGTAGAGTTGTGGCTGTAATGACCACTTAATACTATTTTTAATAACATTTAAGGGAACTAGGTGAGAGATGACAGAAGAGAGGGAAACAGAACCCAACAATATATACCCTCCCTCAGTGAATTCTATATTAAACAGAGGTAGAGAAACCGGTGATTTCTCTGTGTAAATTTAAGACCATATTAGATTTCCTGGGTCTTCAAAGCAAAGGCCTTGTGAAGTTATGGACAGGATGATGGTAGTGATGTATGAGTTGGATATAATGAGTGGAATGAAGTGCATGCAAACAGTGTTAATATATTTGAACTTACAGCATCTGTTTCCAAACATGAGGTCCAGAAATTGATTGCAAAGTTTGGCCACTGCTGAAGGAGAGAAGGTCAGTGTGGCATGAACCTAGGTGGTACAGAGGGAAAAAGGGATCCACAGTGTTGTCTTGGAGTTGTGCTTTTGGTTTACTGCTGCCTCTTCAGCCACAGGAGGAGATGTCAATCGAGAGTCAAGCATTTGTAGAAGATTGAATTGTTCTAGAAGACAGAAAATAATTATATTTTAAAGATTTATTAATTTTATTTCATGAGTATGATCGTTTCTCATGTCCATGTATGTTTGTGCAACAAGTGTATTCCTGATAAGAGCTAAAACGAGGGTGTCAGATCTCTTGCAACCTGTATTATGGATGGTTGTGAGCTTCCATGTGGAACCATAGAGGAAGTTCTGGGCCTCTGCAAGACTTGCCAGCACGCTTAATCCCTGAATGATTTCTCCAGCACAAATAATTATTTTTTTAGCTCTTTGTTTTTCTCAGCAAAGACACATATGGTAACAGAACCTTGTCGGGGACCATACTGACCAAAGAATTTTTCAGAGGCTCTGATGAAATGGCAAAGGGAATATTATTCCTGTGTCCTTGTCTAAGAGCAGACTTGGCAAGGCACAACCTGGGGTTGGAGCTAGTACCTTGAAAGATTTAAGGTTTTGATTCTTGGCAACCCAGCTTTCTCCCCTGAAGGGCTGTGGTTATCAATCTTTAGGCAGCTTTATCTGAGGGGATCCTGTGCTCTCTTTGCCAACACTGTCTGACAGCTCTCGGTTGATGCTAGGTCTTCTATGCCTGCAAACAGTATACAGGCTGTTCTACTTCTTAATAAACTTGCTTGGCATAGTGATCTGCTTATGCTTATGCACAACCTTCCAGATCCATTTTTTTTGTTGCTTTTATTGTCTTTATTTCTCATCCCTTGTTTCCTGATGAGACATCTACCACTTCTAGATCCTTATTCCTGTAAGATCAGGTCAGAATATCCAAATTTTAATCATATCTCCTAAGAAAAGTCTTATTGCTTTTTAGGAGCACAAAAAAGGAAAATTAACAAAATCAGAGAGAATAAAGACATTGTGCTCATCTATATTTTCACATGATAATATTTAAAGAAAGATAGTTTGTAAATGTTTTGTTGGAGATTTATGTCTGTACACCACTGAGATTAGCAGCATCATGGAGACTCAACTGGTTGTCTTCTTCCTGGTAGAAGAGTTGTGACAGTTCACAGAATCACATGGCAAGAGACACAGACTGAGAAAGCGTGTGTTCATTAGTGTGAGTGTGAGTGTATGTGTGTGTTTGAGTGTGTGTGCTTTCTTTATCATTTGTTTTTCTTATAAAGATTTATTTTTTATGTGTCTGTGTGTTTGCAAACATGTGATCTCTGACAGAGGTCAGAAGAGGGTCACACACCCTGAGACTACAAGCACTTACAACCCTTGTGTCATGGATGCTGGAAACTCTACTCAGGTCCTCTACAAGAGCAGCAATCTCTTAATCACTGAGCAATCTAAGAAACAGGAGTATTTACACAGAGTTGTTTCTGCTTAATGAACGTCTACTTGCCAAAGGTCCCACCTCTGATCATCTCATTAGATTGTTTCTACCTCGTTAAATCTTCACAAATAAGGATTGAATTTGAAATTATAATAGAATTGGGGACCATTAAAACCATGATCAGACTCTGGCAGAGACTGATTCAGGAAAGAACGGCTGAAAAGGTCTGAAGCCTGCTCATCACACTAGGGAGGAGTAAATCCTCTGAGCTTCTAAGGGTTGTCCTGGCAGGAAAGACAGGAACAAGAGATGTCTTCCATCAGGAACTTTTGTTTTTCACTTTCCCTAATTAAGTTTCACTTCTTATATGTGCAAAGCACTCCGAGGGAAAACAAATTTACATAATTCTTAAGCATCCTAATTTTGCCTAAGACATAAGTGGTCTGAAATATTAGTATGTTTTTCTAAGGACATAATGATCAATATTATTTATAAAAGTAAGTAAGAGCAAAATAGAAAGCCCAGAATTGACGTATTTAGTGTGATAATAAAATGTTTCTGTACATATAATGGAGGGAAAGCTAATGCTAAATTCAAACATTGTGTGTGTGTGTGAGTGTGTGTGTGTGTGTGTGTGTGTGTGTGTGTGTGTGTTTGTGTTTCTGTATCCTTAAAGAAAAAAAAAGAAAAGCATTTAATGTTAGGATCCTTCTCTGGAGGCTCTCACCTCACATCGTTTCTGCATTCAGCAGATACAGAATGTGGAGACTGCAGAGACTGCAGCATCTTAATTAACTGACATGGGATGTTTAGGTGTCAAATTAGTCACCAGAGGGAGCCCAAATTATTCCTGAAAAGCAATCTCAGAAGACTTAGAGCAAAATAAAGGTCTGTGTCATAAAAATT
Organism: Cricetomys ansorgei; assembly: GCA_026225945.1. Taxonomy (NCBI): domain Eukaryota; kingdom Metazoa; phylum Chordata; class Mammalia; order Rodentia; family Nesomyidae; genus Cricetomys; species Cricetomys ansorgei. The sequence continues at coordinate 1,740,592 of JAMJFZ010003624.1, forward strand.
TAAAGATAACACAGTGTAGTTTTCTGTTCCTTGAGTAGTATCTTCTTCCCAGTTTCAAATTTGGGAATTAGCTAGCTTTGATGGATGCAAAATTTCTTTTGTTCGTTCCTTTGTTTTTAATTTGTATCAAAGATACGGAAGACAACAAAACAAGTAAATAAACAAAAAACATCCTCCTCCCCTTCCCCCTCTTCCTCCTCCTCCTTCTTCCTTTTCTTCTTCTTCTATAGCTATTTATCCATTGATCTTCCTAGTTTATTTACTAATAAACCAATACATTGTGGCAGTTGATTAAAGGTGTACATGAGACATTTCACATTCTTCTAAGACATGTTCATTCTAGTAGCTTCTGAACATTGTAAGTATCAACATTTCATCCAATTGTAATCAAAATGATACCAATCTTACCCATGTATTTAACAAATAAATTTGTTAAATTGCCTCCACATGTGGATCTTTTAACAAAATCAGAAAGAAAACAGAATTTGAAAACAAAACAAAGCTTACTTCAAGGACTGTCCTATCATGAAATTCTATAATTAGAACACTATGAAATGGATAAATGGAATCTATAAATAGATATTTTTCTTTTAAATTTGTCTAAATAATGAAGCTTATTTCTTCTATTAGAAAAATCCATGGTCAAATTTAAAAGCTACATTATTGAATCTTGTTGTTAGACTGAAACGGACAAAATTATAAGAATTCAACTGTGAAATTTTCTATGGTTGGCAATGTTTTTTTTACCTGGATTTTAACCTAAAAGATAATGATGAAGTTATCTCTCTGTCTCTCTCTGTCTCTCTCTCTCTCTCTTTCTCTTCTCTCTTGTGTTCAGGAAATCAATATTAACAATCTGATTTCAATGGTCTTCCACTGGCATTATATAGAAACTTCAGAAAAACAGAAAGATTGAAAAGAAGAGACTGTTCAAAACTACCCAGAGCAAGAGTTAATCCTGTCTCTACTGTGTCAACCTTCAGTGCTTAAATAAAAAAAAAATGTTCATTTATATAAGTCTATTGCTACCTATTCATTTATTTGACCTGTAGATCTTTGTCTTATAACAGTTTTACAATTTGTAATTTCTGGTTTGGATTATGTCAGGATCAGAGATAGTTCCTTTTGTTAACTCAATTGGAATTACAGGCCAAGGATGCTGAGATAAACCTCAATGTATATACAGGTAGATTCTGTTCCAGACATCTGGATCTGTTCCAACTAAATCACGCAGCTTATTTACTACCATTTTCATGGAAGTAGTCCTTTATCACCATAGTTCAGATTTAACTTACAGGTCTTACTTTTGAGACAGGGTCTTACTTTATATTTCAGCCAGGCTTGGCACACAACTCAATATGTGTCCCAGGACAATCATCATGCTCAAAAAAATCACATCATTTTTTCAAAGTGTGCTGGTTTTGACTACTGAGAACTGTTACTCATATGATGTTCAAATTGCAAATCATGTAGTTGCATTGTCTCCATGTATCATGACTATAAGTCCAAGTGCCATTCTACAAAATTTGAAAATTAAAATGAAGATAGTACAATAAAAATGAAAATATCTCAAATAATAATAATAATAGTGTGATTTGTAAGGAGAAGAGCTAGCAGAAAACTTTTTACTTTGTGTTTTCCAGGTAATATGAGTTAGGAGCTGAACACAGGTGCTTTTGTCAGTAATCCCAGCACTTGGGTAGGGTCAAGCAGAATTATCACAAATTTTTGGCCAGCCTGCTATACATACTGCGTTCTAAGTCTGTCTGGGCAGATGGAGTAAGACCTTGTTTCAAAACCAAAAGCATTTACTGAAATTTAAGCTATAATTAAGGAGTAATAATTCAGTTTAGATTCTGGTAACTAAGCTGTGTGATTAGTTTGAACATGCTCACACACATTCAAACATATCTTTGAATCATTAGCTTTTCACATGCTGCTCAAATGGACCCAGGCAAAATTTCTGTGTGTATTCAGATTCTTGAGGATTTGGTATGTCATTTTATTCCAGAATGTGCTAGTTGCTTTATTAAAATCACTGTATTGAAATTATTTTTATTAATAGAAAAAAGTGACAATGTCCATTATTTACTGGGAAAAGGATGCATCTGTGTATATGAGGATTTAGATGCGAGCAAAACCATAGGAGATAGCAAAACCATAAGGCAGCTGCCTGGGGGACTCTTCTGTGTAAAAACTAATTGCTTCAGGAAAAGACCTTGTAATACAAGCAGTAGAGGTTCTTCAATGAAAGATTGAGTCGATGTGTTTGTTTTGCTTCTCTAAGAAGGATGTAAGATTTGTTAATTATCTATATGTCCATTCTCATATCTGTGTGGGGATATGTGCATGTGAGTACAGGGTCTGGAGAGGCCGTAGGAGATTATAGCCCCAGGAGCTGCAATTACAGGCAGTTGTAAGTTCCCCTATGTGGGTGCTGGAGCCAAATTCAGGTGTGCTGGTAGTGAAGCAAGTACTCTTAACTACTGACCCATCCATCCCCCTACCTGATTCCTCCTGTCTCTGTTGCCACCTGCCCCCACTCCACCTGTAAAATCCATTCTGGTTCACCTTCCTGGTGGCACATGCTGGTAGAAATTGCTGAAAAGGCAGACAATAACATGACTTACGGAATTTTTAAATGCTGGTCCAGAAGGTGAGTGCTGGACTCTATTGTGTTGGGTTCAATAGGATCTCACTGTGTATATCATTAGTTTTTTTTATTTTTCTTTCTTATTTTTCTTTTTCTTCTTTCTTTCTTTCTTCCTTCCTTCCTTTATTTATTTATTTATTTATTTATCTATCCATCTATTTATTTATTTATTTTCTTCTTTTTCCCCTTTTTTTGAGACAGGGTTTATCGGTTGTAACTCAGGCTCTCTGTTAACTCACTCTACAGATCAGGCTGGCCTTAAACTAATAGAGGCCCACCTGCCTCTGCCTCCCAAGTGCTCGGATTAAAGGCACATGCAACCATCACCTGGCTTTTTTGTTTGTTTGATGAAGACTCAGCCTTGCCTCAAGCTTCTTATTTTTCCCTACAGCTTCTTGAGTGTTAGGTACAGCCATTTATTACCACATCCAGAAACACACCATTTAGAAGTATGTTTTGTTTTTTTGGCAGGAAGCTTTGTTTTTTGGACAGAAAAATTTCAAGTAAAATAGAGTGAGTCGCACAGTCTCTTCCCATGGTTAGGAAACACAAGACAGATCAAAAAAATGACCTGATTATCAATTGAGCATTTGATGAATTTGGAAACAGAAATCAAAACATACACATACAAACACACACATGAATGCACACATATAAACATAAAAAACACATGTACACAAACATTTATACAATTTCATAAACAAATGTACAATAAATGTTCATACATAAACACACACAACACAAATAAACATTAACATGCACACAATCAAGAATGTACAAATTATATTTATCATGACTGATTTATTTTTCTCAGAGAAAAGAGAGACTTTGAGAATTAGGGCATATCTCAGAAATGGTGAAGCACATAGGTAGGATGTATAAGTCCTTGGATTCAATTATCACCACACCAGAAACAACAAATAAAACTACTTTTGAAAAACAGCTATGTGACCCCATAATCACTACTACCCATGCACCTATGTCCTCTCCTCTTTAACTCTTTATAAACTATTCTTTAGTATGCCTAAGGATAACCCCTATGAGTTTCACACTAGCTCCTACTCAAAATGAGAAGGTTTTTCCAATTTCCACTATTCTCTTTTGGCAAGGACATTTCAACTTCAGTTTGCAAACTCTGAGTACTTTCTTTATCCTATTTATGAATTAGGTCAGTGAGTGACTAAAGAAAACACAACTCTTTATGTGTCCAATTGCATTTATTACTTCATTTCTATCCAGATAACAAACATTTTTCTCTCCCCGTGATTTTGATTTCATTTAACCAATATTTGTTTTAGTGTGTGGCATATTTGTGTGTGTGTGTGTATGTGTGTGTGTGTGCGCGCACGCGCAGGTTCCAGGGAGGCTTAGGCTGGTGCTGCAACCTGAGGAGCTGGAATTGAGCTGTGGCTATGAACTGTCAAATATATTGACTGTAACTGAACTCAGGACATCTGAACAGCAAGTGCTCTTGAACACAGAACCCCTCCCCAGCTTGTCTTTGTCTTCTTATCATTCCAGATGCTATATTTCAAATATCTCTTAAATTCACCTCAATGGTACTGTTGCTTCAAAGACATTTTATCCATTACCCAGAGTCAGTTTTCAGTCTGCATCAGATTTGAGTCAGCAGTACTTCCATTCTCCTGGGATAATTTATTTTCACTAAGCTTCTGGGGAAACCAACCAATTCTCTTTCCTTCTTCACGTGTTCCTTCATTTTTCCTGACCTTTAATCTCTTTATTTTGCTGTATCCAGGGCTTATACTAACTCTTTCCCCAAATTATATCTATTTCTCATGCAATTCCATCTGGTCATTAGTGTTAGTATCATCTGTTCTCTCATAGTTTGTGTTATTGATTTAATGAAAAAAATATTCCTACAGGTGCATGTGCATAAATACTTGGTTTCCACAATGGTGCATTTTGGGAGGTTGTGAGAACTCTGCTAGCTGAGCCAAGGTGGAAGCTCATTGAGAGGTAAGAAAGAGGCTGCTACAAGACATTACCACCATGGAACAACCTGCTACCACTGGTTACTGGATCAACTGCCCTTGTACAAGCCTAAAATATACATCTCCACCTCTTCTCCAAATAAGTTCCTTCCTGTTAGATAAGAGTGACTACAAATGCATAGACTAAAATTCTGAGGTACTGTAGATTCTGACTTGCTTGTCTTCTATACTTATTCATTATTTAAATTTTTCTATAACAACATAGTATACATATATCAATGTAGTAGAACTGTTAAATTTAAAATATTATGCTTCTTGCCTCTTTCTTTCTTTACTCTTCTCCTTCCTTCATTCTACCTTTCTTCCTTCTTTCTATCCTTCTTTACTTCCTACATACCTTCCTTTCTTCCTTACCATTCCTTCTTTCCCACTCCTCATCTCACTCAGCCTTGATAATAACAACTCTTTCTCTCCCATCCTTTCACCAAAGATTCTAGCAGTAATCTTTGATACTTTTATCTCATTGCATGCATTTATTTTATAGTAAATCATATTGGCTTTACATGAATAAATTTTATAATTCCACCATTTCCCAGATTTCTGCTGGGAACCCCCTCTAATCTAAACAATTATTATTCACTTGCACAATTATAATTGTCTATGAAACAGATTATTTTCCCTTTTTGTCTCTTCTAAAAAACGGAACTGTGGGTGGGATTATAAAATCCTCTCTTTTAGCCTCTCCTTTCTGTATATGTTTGAATGTTTTCCAACAGTCAAAGCAAAACTCATCACATGCCTAGCCTTCTACCACCATCTTCCTCCTCTTCCCCTCAGTCATTCTGTCATAGACACACATGCTTAAGTAATCTTGTGATTATATAACATAACCCCTTGAAATTTCAAGCTTTTCATAATGCTACTTGCCTTAACCAAAAATCTCTGCTAACACTGAGTGTGATTCATTTCTTCTGAACTACAGTGAGTCTCTAATTAAATGCTGCTTTTCAATCATATATTTCCCAGCTAGTCTATATAATAGAACTATTACATATAATATAGTCTATATAATAGTCTGTGATTATTTTTTCCTCAAGTAGAAATAACTTGGTAAGAAATAAACTTAAAAAGTAAAAATTTACCTATAGCTCCAAGATTCTTTTCACGATTTGATGCCATTTAGATGTAGAGACTTTCCCAAAGTTTATTATATATAAGGCCTTGGTAAAAATACTTCTTCCCAAGATTCCTGTACATTTACTTGTATCCTTCTATTTGAGAGACTCATCTAAAATACATTGTCTCTTTTTATAAAGTTGTCCTTCAGATATTCATGAAAAATTATATTTTCCCCACTTTATGTTCTTGTCTTCAAAATAAATGTCACCATTATTGACAGCTTTCTCGCTCCCTCAGCTTAGGAATAAAATAGCTTGTTGTATCTGGCTTCATTGTTCTTTCACCTCTAAGTGGAAAAAAAAAAACCAACATTTTTTCCTTGTTTTCAATTCAGTGAGGAGTATGCCAAACTCTGTCTGAGCCTGTGTCCTATGGAAAACTGGGCCTATGTTCTATAATTTGTGTTGTCTCAAGGCCTATTTTCATCTTTTGGTAACTTTTTGAATGTTTTGTGTATTCTCCTAGTGGAAAAAATTCTTCTAGTTAAGAAAAGTATGAGGTTCAATTGCTTTCCTTGCCTACCTTATTCTATTTATGCTGTAGCTGGACCCTTTTATTCTAATTAATTGGAATATCGACTCACTAATAAAATTGAACATTTCATTGAATAATATTTATATTTTCCTCATATTTCATAAGAAGACTCTAAGCTCATAGACATCATGGGATTGCACAAACTTCTATTCATGGGAACTGTGAATCAAATAACAATCCAGTATAAGATTGGTCCCACTTATGCTGCACCGTGAAGTTGATATCATCTGGCATGTCATAACACAGTCTCAAACTACAAAAATGTCAGTTTGCTTCTTCAGTGGAAATGGGGTAGGAAATTATTTTAAAGTAATAAGCAGGTGAAATTTCACTATATACTAGCAAATAATCCCCACAAATTGGAAAAACAAATCCAAAGCACCGTTAATGAACCTAGAACAGAAACAGAAACAGAGACTAAAGAAAAATATTCCTTTCTTAAAACTGTACTGTGCTGATCTTACAGTGCCAGGAACATCGATGATGAAGGTTTGAGTCTCTAATCACACTTCAGCAGTTTCCTTTTTGAGTTCCTTCCAGTTTGGCAGGTAGACAAGGTCACCGAATGCACAACTACTTGACTGTTTTTCAGCCAGGGAGTCTGTGACATTTGTGGCTTTTTAATTACACACACATGCCCCTTTCATCTTGTATAATGCTGAGCACTCAACTCAAACGTACGTTCTACCCTCTGAGTGGCTATTTGGAGCATAAAGCATCTGTATTATGTGCTAATCAGTGCATCGATCGTGTGGAGGGGTATACCTGCTCAGGAGGTACCGGGGTTCACTTACTCTATTATAATGAATTTATAGTCCTGAAGAATCCACAAAAGGTTTAAAAATGTTGGCAATTGTGCTCTTTTTGAAAAAAATATATTGCCTCAGGACACAGAAGTGCTGACTATCAGAGAATGGAAGTGGATTATAAGAAAGCAAGCTGAGTGACATAAAGTTACTGTAAAATACCTTTAATAATTTGATCAAGAAGTCAGATAAAAAAGAAAATGAGGACCTTGTTACTGTCAAATGAGTGCTTCTTGCCAAGACTTAGAGGTGTGTTGACTTTAGAAAGAGATGATCAGAAATTATATTTTATTTGGTGCTCTGACAGCTCAAACAAAAATTACGAAGCAGGCAGAAGCTGCAATATGGGTCAGAGAGGGGAGGTCCTTGTCTCCTAGCCTGATGACCTGCACTCCACCTCCAGGACACACATGATGGAAGGTTTCAACTGACTTTCGGGAGTTATCCACTAGCCTGTAAATTTGTGCTTGTACAAATATCCCATACATATGCACATATATTTAATTTAAAAATATTTTAAAATTAGGTTTGTATATCCGACATCACAGTCCAAGTGGCAGGGTAATTTGACTATGCATCTTTAGACTGTCTTCTATTCTGTATTAGTACATCCTACCAAATATCGTTAGTCTCTACTTTGAAATATTATTTATTAGATAAAAGAAATTCTTTACCAGAATACAGAAACACCTAAGATCTGAAGTTTATATAATGAAATCTACATGTTAAGCATTTTAGAATATGATTTATTAAGCAAATTTTAAGTAGGGGAATAAAAAGTGACATGTAAAATTCTTTGTGAGTAAATTCAGTTCATAGCATGTACTCAATATATATTGTGTAATTATAATAAGACTACATTTTAAAGGCTTATTTTTGTTAATTGTAAGTGTGTGTGTGTATGTGTGTGTGTTTGTGTGTGTGTGTGTACACTCACATATTTCAGTGAGATGCCCGTGGTCGCCAGATAAGGACACCACATCCTCTAGAGTTATAAGCACAGGGGATTGTGAGATACCTTACGAAATGATTGCTGGGGATCAAACTTGGATCTTCTGTAACAATGCTCTTGACTTTTGAGTCATCTCTCCAGCTCCATATTCAGACTATTTTTAAGTCCAAGTTAACTGTTCAGGACTTGTAAAAATGTATTTGAAGTCTGTATTTCCAAAATCAGAAAAAGCATTCCTTTCCTGATGAAGATTTAGACACAAAATCTAGATACTGTGCTCTGGAATTGCTATGGGCAACTTATATCACTCCCAGAAAATAATATCTAGTAGTAATTGCAATGTTTAAAAGATAGCAGAAGTAGAAACTCACAGCAGTATTAAATATTTCTAGGTGTCTATCTTAGTTAGGGTTTCTATTGCTGTGAGGAAACACCATGACCAAAAGCAAGTTGGGGAGGAAAGCGTTTATTTAGCTTAAATTTCCACATCATAGTCCATCACTGAAGGAAGTCAGGACTGGAATGCAAACATAACTGGAACCTGAAAGGAAGAAATAATGCAAGGACCATTGAAATGTGCTTCTCATTGACTTTCTCCTCATGGAGTTTTCCTCAGCCTGCCTGCTTTCTTGTAAAACACAGAGCCACTAGCCCAGGATTGGCACTACCCACAATGGGCTGGGCCATTCCCAGTTGATCACTAATTAATAAAATATTTTACAGCGGGTTCTTATGTGTGGTGAAACTTGGTCACACAGTTAGGGTCTAGAGGGCACTTGTGACCACCAGAGCTCTTATGCTGAAGAGTTGATAGGAGTTTGGTCCCTCCTGTCTGTGTAGACAGACCACAAGCCCCAGCAAAATTCCACCCCCTTCAAGGGGTGGGCTATGATTGGCAGAATTACTTATCTATTTTAACCAATGCATTACCCCTGAATACCAAAAGACCCTCCCTCATGCCTCCAACACAATAAATATGCTACACCCCCTCAACATTAAACAAGGAGAATGCTCCTCTGATGTCATCTCCCTGAGAGTCTCCCATCTCTGATCTCTCATAGGCTACAGCTCCAATCAAAAAAAGAACCAATGATGGTAAGAACCATGCCACCCACTCTGCTCTCCCCAAGAGGCTTCCCACCTGGGGGCTGCCACAGCTGTGGGCTGGCTGTGGCTGCTTCTTGGCACAAGGGAAGATGTAGGCTGGGAGGTATGAGTGAGATTCATTCCACCACTTATGGAGGCATTTTCTCAAGTTAACACCAAACTTGCCAGTATGGGTGTTTAACAAATAACAAACTGATAAAACTGATAGAAAGGTCATTCAGTGGTTTCAGAGTGGTAAAGGAGAGCCTCATCATAAAAGGTTGATCATTGAGGCTCAAAGTACATGTGAATTTTACTGGGAAATCTGAGTGCTGTCTGGTGCTCAAAATTACATTGCAGGAATATCTGTCAATGAAAACAAGGGTAATTCTATTCTCTTAAGGCATTTATACCTGTAAAAATAACAGGACTGCAGAAGGATTCCTTTTAGACTATTTTGGATGAGATACTTTCTTTGGGAATTAGTACAAATGCAATGCTTTAACATTAGGATAGTTACTATATCCTGTTTAATATCAAACAAATATGTATGGTCTTGATTCTGAAAATGTAATGGGTAGACATCAAGTTAACATGAGGTTTGTTGCTATGTTGTTTGTTTTCATCTTGGGATTAAATATAGGACTATTGTTTGCTAAATGTATGGTATACAATTGAACTTTAGCCCATTCCTAGAAAATTGTTTTGAGGATAAAATTTTGAGGATAAAGTTGCATACATTCTCTAAAGTGCACATGGAGAAGCTGTATTTATTTACTCCTGCCTCTTCTGTGTTCTTCCCCTTTAGAAATACAGGATGAAGTCTGGGGAGTGAATGAGAGCACTTGTTGTTTAAGCATGAGGATGTGAGTTTATATCCCCAGCACCCATAGAGAAATACTCAATGTGGCTATGCATATATAGGCCTGTAATCCCAGTGATGTGCAGGGCAGAGACAAGGGATCTGCTGGAGCATGCTGGCCACTAGCATAGTTCTAGGATAGTTTAGAAATTCTGTCTCAAGGGAATAAGAGGAAGATTGGCAGAGCAGGATTCCTGACATCCCCTCTGCATCAGTGCATATGTCTGTATTCATACACCATGTACAAACACAACATACAACACACACACACACACACACACACACACACACACACACACAAAGATATATGATATGAGAGCTTCCAGATGGTTTGCAGGAAGTGAATTGTCTCTGCTGGAGAGTAATTTTTTTTTCCTTTAATAGCATTTCCTGTAATAACCTGTTTTATTTTAGACTTAGTTCCGGTATATGGAAACCCCTGCCTTCCTTCCCTAGTTGCCTTGGGCATTTTACTAATGAGGTGGTCTCTTTGGATAGATATGAGTACAGCAATTGGTTATCTATATGCAAAATTCAGCTCAGCTACCAGAAAAGTATTGTACTGCAGTGGATCTCTTCTCAGCTTAACCACCTGCTTAATAAACCTCAGCAATGTTTGCTTCCCATTCCATACTAAACAGCCCTCTGCATTGCACAGAAATGACTGAATACAGGCATTTATTTAGGAAGAACAAGATGGTATCTGTCTGAATAGAAACAAAGTAGTTTCCTTCTGAGCACTTGCCAAGTACATTAGGAATACACAGTGTATCTCTGCTCAGAACACACTTCAGTGTTCACTCCTTAAACACATCCAGATAACAAATGTGTCTTAAGAGGGCAAAGAAGTTCATAAGTCAGCATTATAACACTCTAAAGGAAAAAAATAGAGGAAAAGAAAATAAAAAGCAAACAGCTCAGAAACCGCTAAAAAGTCTTACGAGTCACCTCAGCATTTAACATTTTCCTTATCTACATTTAACCAGTACATTTGACACCACTTCCAATGTTGCTGTCTCTTCAACTTTATGAAATAAATAGGTTTTCTTTTATAATCTTAGTTCCACAAGTACACTTGTATTGTTGGATCACATGGACAATCAACTAATAATTCTTTTTAAGGTCTAGAGAGATGGTTCGGCAGTAAAGATCATGTACTGTTCTTGTTAAATACTGGCTTCAGTTATAAGCACACAAACTGGGCAGCTCACAACTGCCTGTAACTCCAATTACAGGGATCAGAGGCCAGTGCTACCCATCTTGGGCACCTGCACTTATATGTACATACATATATACAGATACACACACACAACCATATATGTAATTTCAAAATTTTAATAATTACTTTAAAATTACTCTTAATTAGTATGCAAAAGACAAGGCTTTGTTATGAAATCAGAACACTTACACAATACATTTACCATCTCTTGTTCCCTGTTCTCTTTCCCACTGGTTTCTACTATTATCTCAGCTGTCCTTCTTTTACACATATATTGTGAGGTTAGAATTGTCCAAAGAGGAATAGAGGAACCAGGGTTACCTGTTGTAAGAGGAAAACACAATGGTACTGGATTGTCCTTCCCCGGGTCCCTTCTACAGAGTCCCTGATATTCCTCCTGAATACTGACCCAGATTGCAGCTCATGGTTCTCACAGAAGCTTAGCAGCAGACATACTAAGATAGAAACAACCATAAGTTTACCATCTGACATCTTTGTTATTTCCTTTTTTATTATATGATTGGAATCTTATTCTGGCATCTTAGTTAAAAAATGAATATCTCCAAAGTTTTCCACTTCATCCCCAAATAGTCCAATATAATACTTAATTTCAGACATACCTTATGATCATTATATTTGTCAACCCTCATCAAAGAAGCTTCTTTTTGAAGTAGATGGTGATTATACACAACTGGTGATGGTGCAAAAAAATAAGAGATTGCAGAATGCCTAAGCCTAAACTAAACACCTATATCATAACATCTCCACACAAGGTCAGGCATCGTTGACAAGAGGGGGCAGAACAATTTAAGAACCTGAGGCAATGGATGACTACAGCAGAACTGTGCTTTATAGATATAGTAGGGCAGTTGAACATATGAATACTCAATAGTTGAGACAGTGTGCATAAGTCCTGTGCAAATTCAAGCCATACTAAATCTCAGCATGGAAAGGGGAGGTGGGCAAGCAGACACACCCAGAGCTAAGGAACTATTTATTGATAGCCGGTAAGAGTGAAAGAGAGGGTCAGTTTTCTCTAAAGGTGGGTTGACCACAATCTAGTGAAGACCACACATCTATGGGAAAGAGGCCACATTTGTTTAATAACTATGATGCACAAAATTCTTGAAGAACTAGTAAAAATAAGAACATTTTTAATGCTATGTATTTAATTAATTTAAATACTTTTACTATTTTATTCTTCTCTTTTTTTTAATCATACAGGTATTTTGAGTATATATTATACCTTCCAATTTTGTGTTTTTATGGTATTCCTGAGTGTGCAAATGAATGGGTATTTGCACCTACATCAGTTTCCTGCCTTTTCTTGAACTCTTTTTCTTCTATTTATTTTGCCTTATACTAAGGTGTTTGTATTAATTATATTATATCCCTTAGAAGCCTGTTTGAGAGACATAAATGAGAGACATAAAAGGGGTGGATCCATATGAAAGGCAATTTGGGAAAGAATTGACAGGAATACATGGAGGATAACCCTTATTTAGGATATATTTTATGAGAAAAAACTATTTTCAATAAAATAATTGGACTGATGACATAATAAACTTATTTTGTTATTCCCTTACTTATTGAGTATTTTTAAATCAATCACAGATATCTTGATCAAAGATAATAAACAGGCTTATTCTAAAAATATTTCAGAGAGCAAATTTGCCCTTAGTCAGATACAATTTCTCAAAATTTACAGTTCTACCCATATTCAAGAAAAAAATAATAATATCTCTTTCTTGGTGTTTTACTGACAACACATAATAACAAACTGGAATATAGCCAAAGAAAATTAAAAATTTATTGAATATTGAAGTGAATTATTTTTGAATATGTCATCCCCTTATGGATTCAAACCTGAATAATGTGGAAACTGCAATAAATATTTTTGACCCTAGGGTAATATTTTGTGGCTGAAAAGCTAATTTATTTTATGAATCATTTAAGCATTGAAGTATGAATTTTCTATTGTATTTTCATAGCCTGGAGATTAAGAATTAATTCACATAATCAAGCCCATTGAAATTCCAAATTGGAAGTCATATTTAAAAAATCATGGTCTCTACTGTAAAATCCTCAGTCTCTAGAGGAATAATTGCTTGCTACAAGAAGTTCATGAATCCATGCATATGCGAATAGTACCAGGGTGTTAAAATATAGGCCTAATACACACATAAGTTACTAAATGACATATTGATCATTTGCACATACTTCAAGAGTTCTAAAGTTGAGCTAGAGAGATGTCTCAATGATAAAGTGATATATTGTACAAGATGATAATTGAACTAAGTTACCCAGCACCTACAAAAAGTTAGGTAAAATGATAAATGCCTATAACACAAATACCAGGGAAGGACAGAGACAGGCAGTTCCCATAGGCTTGCTGGCCAGACAGTTGAGTTTAAAATGTACAATACAGGTTCAGTGAAATCTTGTCTCAAGAAATGTGTTGGGGAACAACAGACAATATTAGATATTGACCTCTGGCCTTTAACTGCACAGTCCAGTGAGTGCAAATATGCATATATATCTTTGCAAAAACATATATACCCTTTCTCTTAGAAACCCTCCATATAAATAATTAAAAGTTTCTCTTTTTCATGGCTTTACTTTTTAAAATGCATATTATAAAACTTAAAAGTTCAGCAAAGTAATATAATAAATCAGAAACACTGCACTCAGTAAATGATCTTTTTTTCTCTTTTTTCTTCTCTCAGAAACATTTTCGTTTTTTTTTTAATCAGTTTTTGAAAACTTAAATGTAACCACATCACTTCTCCATTCTCTTTCTTCCATACAATCTTCCCATGTATCACTTCCCCACATTTCCTGTCAAATTGATTTCCTAGTTTTTATTATCGTAGTTACATACATTTATAGCATAAATATATACATGCACCTTTGGGCAGGTGGTAGTGGCACATTCCTTTAGTTCCAGAACTCTTCAGAAAGAGATAGAAGGATTTTTGTAAGTTTGAAGAGAGTCTGGTCTACAGAGTAAGTTCCAAGACAGCCAGGGCTACAGAGAGGAATCCTGTCTCAAAAAACTACAGATACACAAATAATTAAATTAAATGAGTGCAACCTGATGTCTCTATTTAGCATAGCTTTGGTATATATGATTTTTGGACTAGCCACTTAGCATTGAATAATCAATTAGGGGGCTCATCACCAGGAGAGGCTAACTCTCCTTCCCTCCACAGTCAATATTCATCCATAGTTCTTTGTCTAGGAGTAGGGTCCATTGAGATTCCCCAGTTCCACTTTAACATTCATCTTCTTTCAAACATTCCATTAAAATGGCAAGAGTAATGTCCACACATATATGTGGCTGTGTACATGAATTTCTATATCAGTAATGGAAATTTAACCATGGAAACCATTCACTCATGAGCAATTTCCAACACCTTATAAAAATGTAGATAAAACAATTAAGAGAACAGAATTCTCTCGATTCCAACAAATGTGGTAAGAAAAAATAAACTTATAAAAATATATGGATAAAATTAATTAGATGTTCACAACTATTTGCAACAGTAGAAAGGGAGGAACAATGGGAAGTCTTACTCCTATTAAATAAGAAATTTAAATATATAAATAAACGAAAAGTTCATTTTTAACTATCAATTTTTTTTTATTGTGACCTTTGAGATTGAACCCAAAAGCCTCTGATCTGTGAGCCTAGACATTAAAGACTGAACCATGTCTCCAGCCCCGGTCATTGGTCTATATTCCCAGTGCTTTTTATTTTGTTACAATTTGAGATGCCAATCTCACTGAGTCTCCCTGGAAACCCTGGAACCCTCATGATCTTCCTGCCTCCATCTCCTGAATAACTGGAATTACTTGCCTGCAACTCCAAACTTGGCTCCTGAAAACAAACTTTATAAAAACAAGGAAGGAGAGAGATTGGGAGTCTTTCTAAGGCAATTCAATGTAGGATATATCAGATCAGCTAACAAGCATTTATCTCCAAATATATTAAGCCTAAATCTCTTTAACTATCTAGACAATAACTTGAGGTTAGATTATAGAAAGCAATTTGTTAAGTATCAACAAGAAGAATTGTGTGTCATGTCAATACTTATAATTCAAGCACTCCATTCTAGATGCTGAAGCAGGAGAATTGAAATGTAGATTCTGGCCTAAGCATTATAGTTAAGATTATCTGAAGAAGTAGCGAAAAGGAGAAAAGGTAACAATACAAGGAAGCAAAAATTCATGAAGTAAGACAACTAGAACAAGAGGTAACAGATTGAATTTATTCATGAAAATATGCTTAAAAAACATATAATAGTTCTATTGAAAAATTAAAATAAAGTTACAAGCACATAACAAAACAGTCAGTGGATTTTGTGGCAACAGTGATTTAATGTTAAATGTATGTTTTGTATAACCCATTCAGGATAATCAGGGTCATCTGTGTGACCATAGGAACTATCCACTGAAGCCTGATGAGATTACTAAAGGGTACACAACTGAAAGCAATGACCCCTCTTTGATAGCATCTAAATATTACCAAATATTTAATGTATAACCTATTAAAATAAATGCTAACAATACTAACTATAAAAAATCAAATAATACAGATTGCTTTTATTGTGACCATATTATAAAATGTCCTTACATTTTCAATATGAATCTCTCTTTAATATGGTTATGAATTTTAAAAAGAGTCCATAGACTTAATTATTTTCAAAGCCCTATATAACAGTTTGTTATTTTATGTTGCTCAGGATCTCAGCCAGAGATGGGACATCAATACCATGCCCAGAAAAATACCAGAACAGGGTCCAGAGCCGGGGTGTGGGGAGCAGTGCCATGAAATGTTGTCTTATGCAGGTCACAGCTGTTGCATATATCACCTCACAGAAGTTTTGATTACCTGTACACGTTCTGCCCAAAATCAAGTCATTCTAGTAGAGGGTGAAAGTCTTCCTAGACCCCAAGCCTAGCTGAAGAGATATTGGCATTTGGTAACTTGAAAGGGGTTTCCATTAGTGAGTTGACCATGCTCAATTACATGACCACACACTTTTGCAAATATATGTAAAGCACTGCGTAGACTCAGTGGGTTATATAAATAGGAAGACGGAACATGGAGTTGGGTGGGAGGTGTGTAAGGAATGTCCTAGGGGATTTGGGGGAGGGCAGGAGGGATGAATATGATCAAGACACATTGTATGTATGATGTTTCAAAGAATAAATAAATTCATTTATAAAAAATAACATCTTGCAAAACAAAAGTAATAAATATTTATAAAATAAGTAAGTTTGTAAACGAACTCAAGGATGGTAAGTGCATTAAAATGGAGGTAAAAATCAATATTATTCCAGTGAGAACAGTATATGCACAAAGAGCTTCAGATATGTGTGGAAAAACGGTATTTTTGCCAAGCTGTATTATGATTCTGTGAAGGCCTTGTTTTTTACTCCAGTGAGATTCTTTATGATTTCCAATTTCCACCATGAAAAGGGAATAAATTTAGTTCAAATCTAGATATTTGCGGTAAATGACCTTACTGCAAGCAATAGGAAACCAGGAGCTGAGATTTGAATCAAACATAATGGCCCCAAAGTAACACTAATATTGAATTAACTAAGGCAGTCATAACTTATTGACGTGAAAATTTTTTATTCTGTATTTTTAATCATGTTTGACAGCACTATAATTATAAACACATTAGGTTTTTAAATGGTGATATTAACTGAATTGTAAAAATACAAATGTCTCATACACTCCTCAGGGACTAGACCACAGCAGACATCAGACAGATATGCAAATTGACCATTTACATTAAGTCTGAATGAAATGGTATGCTTCCCAAAAAAGTAAAAGGAAAACCATTCCCTAGCTTCTCATGAAGCCCTTAAATATGTCCTTCTGGTAGATTATACTTTTTTCTTCAAAGAACTTACAAGAGTTGAACTAAAATTATTTGTTATATAGAGATATATTTCCATAAATTGGATTTCCATGAATTCTTGTCATGAGTTTTTTGTTTTTGGTTTTCGTTTTGGTTTTTTTTTTGTAGAAATTCCTGAAATATTTTCTGGATGACTTTTTGAAATGACTCATCAATCTAAATCTCTACTGTTAAAAGAAATTTACTCAGCGTTAACAAAATTTGGACAAATGGACTAAGCAAAAATTAGATGATGGAAATATCTGATCATCATAATGAATACGTAATATAGTGAATAAATTATTTGTTGGTATAGATTAATGAACATATGAATTAAAACTTTTCCATCATTAAAACAGAATTTTCTTTTCAAACACTATATTACCATAATGAAGGATGACATATATGGTAAGAAATAATTGTAGTTCCTTTTCTAAGTTCAATATAAAAACATATGGAGTTTCAAAAACAACTCAACCAACCAATGAAGCAAGCAAACAAACAAAAAGTACCTATAAAACCTTAAGACTTTTGTGATACTCAGAAAAAGAAAAAAACTCTACTAAATATCTCCTGGGTCAAAGAGGAAGCAATTGTGGTAATTTTAGTCTATTTAGAAAATTACACGTTCCAAGGAAGAAGAAAAAAAACAGTATGCTGGCATATTTCAAAATAATGAACTGAAAAAAAAAAGTGTACACAGCGAAAATTTGAAGGGAGGTAGCTTCATTAATTTGAAAACAGAAAATTAGCAAAATTGTAGCTTAGCATCCAGATGCAATCTTAATTCAGACCAAATTAGCAAATGTCACCGGAAATTGGCCTCCAGCAGATGTCTGTAAACTTTGCGTAGAGGAAATCCATGTGGGCTTTGCAGAACATGTGCTCTGCCTTGCTGCCACCACACTGCCATGGCCCTGCTGAGGCAGGCAACAGCACATCATACATGTGTAGGATTTTATCCTAGGAAATACGCTTATGGAAATTTTGGAACTCTAAAATTTTCACATTAAATAAACACATGGAGGAGGGTGGACAGATGGTTAAGTTGTTAAGGGCGTCGACTACACAAACAGGAGAACCTGAGTTCAAATCCCTAACACCTGCATAAAGAAAGGTACAGCTGTGTGTGCTCCAATCTCAGTATTTGGGAATAGAGATGAGAAGATCTTGAAATTTCTCTGGCCAAGTGGCCTCTGCAAAATATTGAATTCTTGGTTGAGTAAGAGATTTTGTTTTAACACAATAAAGATGAAAGTGATAGAAGGACACACCAGGCACCTTGCCGGACCTCAACATGTGGGCCTGCACACTCATTTGCATGCCCTACACAAGAGTTACATACAGACACGTAGACACATGCATAGTCATCCTCTTCTACATTTAAATTTTTTTAAAAATAAAAATTACTTGTAATTTTCAAACCTTACAAATAAGTCGCAGGATACAGTCTGTTGCTTGTCTATGTTTTAGATACAGAAAATACAGAAAGCAAAGATTGCAAAAAAAAAAAAAATCTGAGAATCATACACAAAGCAGGAAGTGATGTGGTACTTAATTTCAAAGACAGTGAGCTAGGTTTCCTGCAGAGTGCTCAGATGTTGAGATACATCAAAAACTTAGACCTCCTTATCTACACATTATAGACATCTATTTAAAACTGAAAGTAATAAATGCTAAAGATGGCAGGAGGCTGGAAGAAAAAGGTGAGGTTCTATATTTTCATAAGTCCATTCTCTTATGAATAGAAAACATGCTTTTGATTTTAAGATCAAATGCCTTACAATCCCTGTATCCAGGAGATACCATCACTGAAATTACCTTCTCATATGTAGAATAGAGCCCTTGCCACAACTTGCATGGGATAAGGATTGTCCAAACTGAGGAATCAGGGAATAAGGGAGTATGAAGAGCCACATACAAAGTAGTGACCATGTGGGTTATTCACTCCAAAGGAAACATACCAACAGCAGCCCCCTAACTCTGGTTATTTATTAAACACTGATCCTGGCTGTGGAAACTGCAGTTGGTATATTCTGCATACACTAGTTTTAGCTAAAGATCAAATATTCCTCAATAATGCTACTTGGATCACGGGGAGGCTGTACTCTTTCTCTGTGCATGACCTGCGGAAAGTCTTGCCAATCCTGCAAGCTGAGGCAATGATGCTCATGATGTGGCTGTGTTCATATCAGTAATACACATGTACTTGGCATTTCATCTGCTCCCTACCCCTATTAAAATTTTATTTTTTAATGTAGTCATTTTGTGTGCTTTCTTGCTGCATGTGTTTGCTTAATTATTTTATAAATTCAAATACTATCATGCACTTCAATAAGTATGAGGATGCATACACATAGCAGCCTAAGTAGTCCTTTATTTACGATGACAAATCTTGGGTTATTGGAAGAAAAACTGAAACTTCACCTTTTCTTGAAGTATTGAGTGCATGAAGAATCTATTAAAAGGGGATACTGACCAGGACATGAGGCAATGCTATCAGCTATTTTGAGAAATGTATCATACAATTGTATAGCAAAGGAAAGACAATACAACTATGTATAGGTGGAAGTACCAAATCTCTTGCAAACATCAGCAAATTCCAAAGTAATAGAAGAATACTGTGATACATATACATACTACTTATATATAATGTATGAATGCACACGATTACATTGTCCATAGTAGCTACTTTTAACTTTTCCATTTTAAGCTATATTAATTGTTCATTGCTACTGGGATTCAATGTGGTTCTTTCATACATGCATAGAACAAACATCGTCATATCCAACTGTCTTTCTTTTATCCTCACCCTATACCTGCACTATTTCCAAAGTATATAATAACCCCTATGGGTTCTTAGTTTTCTAAATGCTTGAGATATAACTTTATGTTAGCATGCACACTTTGAGTATAAGCACACGCACATTTGTGTGTGTGTGTGTGTGTGTGTGTGTGTGTACACATTTGCACATTCATTCTGCAGGTGAGAATACACATGTGGTCACCTAGAGGCCACAGGTTAACCTTGACTGTCTCCCAGAGTACCTCCTCCACATCATATTTAGATAGATTTTCTAATGGAAAATTTAGCTTACTAACCACCTTGCCTGGCAGAGATCCATCCCATGTCTACTTTCCCAGCAATATGATTATAGTTATTTACTTCCATGTCTATGTTTTTACATGGTGCTGAGAATAATCCAGATACTCATGATTTTGGCTAATAAGTTTACTTACTGAACTATATTCACTCTATCCAGTCTCTGGAATATTTAAACTCAATATTTTTCTGACATAGGCATTAATTGTTGTTTAGTTAAGTGATTGGGTTGAAACATTATGTCATTCATTGACTCATTGGTAAGGCAGTTTATTATACTCTGTATCTCTATTGATGTCCTGTGCAGAATGATTACCCAGACTTTGAAACTCTAAACTTTTCTACACATGAACCCCTATTCCTGAGGATCTTAAAAGCAAAAAAACTTGATTATGTATTATGCTTTTTGTTGGCAAATATTAGTAATTAACAGGCCAAAATTATTCTTAAAACATATAACTGATCAGTCAATACCTTCTGTCTTCATAATTTATGGTCCTCTAATTCATCTTCATGAATATGGGACATTATTAGTGTTAACTTTAAGTAATATTAAAAGCTGAAAATATGAACTGAGTACATATATCTCCTCCAAAATATTCATATGTTGGTTACATTTCCAACATTATCACGTTTATTAGACAATGAAAATTAGATGATATTATAAGGTTAGGGGCCATGATGGGGTATAAAAAGAGAGGAGACCTCTAGTTACTGTCATACATGTGAGGACAGAACAAGAAGTCATCCACCTGCAACTAAGAATGAGGAGCCTTAGCTTTTGTCAGCATATCCATGGAGTACTTCCTAGCTTCTAGAATTGGCAGTGAGTTGTTTAAGCAATTCTATCTCTCCCTATAGCTGCTGTAACCAGGAGAGTCAGATGCAGTTACTATTCATATTTCTTAGCTGAATTTCATAAATGATTGGTGAAATGAAGGTAAGTTTACTGTAACCCTTCTCTGTCAAGGAGTCTCAAAGGTAGCAGTGATACAAAGCTGACAAATGTAATGTGGCCATTGCTCTCATGAACTCACAGCAGCTCTGGATGCTTCCACAAGTCCTGTGTAAGATCAAGCCACTCAACATTACAGAATAGACTACACAGGGTCACATGACATCCAACCTGTAGATGAGAAACTACTGTCAGTTAATGGCTGCTGTGGAAGGAAAAGTCACTTTTTCTCAGAGACAGATGTTCTGTTGAACACACTCTAGAGCATGTAACATGTAACATAGTACATAACATGTAACTATGCACATACATGTACATAACATGTAACATAGTTACATGTCCCCATATATGTAACCATGGGCAGCACTAACTGGACTCTGCAGGTTAGGAAAAAATGCACAAAAGTAGGAGGAAAATCTGGTAGAGGAACTGTTGGAGGAATTTGATGGGGATATTAGGGATGTATATGGTCAAACTACTTCGTGTATGTGTACGAAGTCTTGAAGAATAAATTAAAAAGTGAAGTTATTAGGAAGATCCCACACAGATTCTTACCTTCCTTGAAACTAATTCATTTTTGATGCTCTACTTTATCGTAATACCAACACATAACTCTGTTTTCATGGTTTTTATAAGTTTATAAATTATAGCAGTATTTCAGTCATGTTTTAGTTCCCTTTTCTCCATAGCTCACATTGACTGAAAGGTTCAGTAAATCTTTCATCATGGGAATATGTTTCACGCTTTAGCAGAACTTTTAGAAAACTTATTTGGAAGCTATTGAATTTGAGCTGTCCAAAGACTGTTAACTTCTGTCATAAGAAGAAATAAAAACACTGTAGAATGATGTTGTATTACTAGAAATAAAATATGGCGAGATGGCTCTGTGGGAAAAGTGCCTACTTGTACAAGTGGAGGGACCTGCATATGAATCCCCAGAAGCTATGGAAAGCTTCATATTGTAGGAAGTAACTGTAATCTCATCAATCCTGTGAGGATCTAGAAAGCAGAAACAAGAGAATTCCTGAGAATTCACGGGCCAGCTTAATTGACAAGAGACCCTGTTCCAAAGAAGGTGGAAGGCAAGGACCAAAACAAGAGCTTGTCCTTTTTCCTTCACATGATCATATGCATATCTGCACATGCAAGTGCATGCGCACGTGCGTGCACACACACTCACACACACACAAACACTGCACCTTATCGTGCCTCATCACACTGCACCACACCACACAACACCATATCACACTTAAAAAATAGATGCATAAAAGGTAAGGCATTAACTCAACTTTCAAAGCAAACAATAAAAAATCCAATTTAATTAGGCCCAAGTGCCATGGAGCATACACATTGTTGAATGTGGGCAAAAGGCTTGAATGCAATAGTCTTAGATCCTAAGTTATGCCCTTTAAGGTTTGAGTGGCCTGGAAGAAGTAAATTATCATTGACTTTCAATTCCTTTGATTGTAAAATAGAGTCTTCATAAATATTAACTCCCAAACCAAAGAAGAGGAGACACATAATATTAGGCACAGGAGAAGCAAAGTACAGATGACATTCAGCATTGCTCTTTCATAAGGTAATCCCACTCTCTGGAAGGCTTTGAGAGTCATCAACTGGAATTCTAAAGAATCTTTTGTGGAGTCACTGCTGCCACTGATGTGGGTGGTACTGTTTTCTCATCAACCTGCCACACAGTAATATAAAACTTCACAGCTTAATTTCTTTACTGAATATAGAAGTGATAAATTGCTATTTATGTCTGGATTCAGTTGCTGCTTATATACAGGTTTTAGAGTTAATAAATCTTAAATCAGTGACATCAGAATAAGCAAAGCTTAAATATATGTACATGGTATTTTAATCTCTAATTAGCAGCTTGTAAAACTTAAAAGACTCTTACATACTTAACACAACTATCAAAAAGAAATACTGTGTCTTAGAAAGTAGGGAGAAAAAAATCTAGTAGCTATTGTTTCTCATTGAAAGAGAACTACATACAAAGCACATATAAACTGTAAAACTAAACTGTAATACACAAAATAAATTCAATCATCTTACAAATGCATGAAAAGGTATGCAGTATTATGACCCAACAGAACAAAAAAAGTAAAGACACAATCAGATATTACTTCAGAACTATGAGAATGCCTTTATTCAAGTTATAGAGGATTTGAATACAATTAAACATATGTAGTGCTAGTGGGAATGATATTTTAAAAGGCACAGACCCTTTGGAAACTAATCTTGACAGTCCATTAAGAAGTTCAACAGAAGATATTATATGAATACACTGTTCCATGCATCAATCAGCATGTATACAAGAAAACTTAAATCATAATTTCACAGAATGCTAACCTTTTATACATATGTCCATAGCATTTTTCATAATCAACCAAAAACAGGCATATTGGAATTACCCATCAGATCATGAAAAGATGAACCTTGAAACATTATTGAATGTAAAACAGCATGATGTGTACATATGTCTCTATATCTATATTCCATATGGTTCCTTGAAATATGTACATCAGGCAGATCATTAGAGTCATGAAAATGATTTGCTGTTGGTTATAGTGGGGGTGAAGGGTTGGAGTGAAAAGGTAGTGAATGTTAACATTTAGGCTGTTTACTTGTGAGATATTATGCTCTAAAGTCAACTGTGTTAACAGTTTTAGAGGGCTGATGGTCTTAAAGACTAAGGTAGTGATTTCCCTCATTCCTAGACAACAAAGTAGGAATTTTTTGTAGTTGTTATGTACTCAGTAATCTCTAATGCCAACACTCAGGAGGTAAAGGCAGGAGGATCAAGAGTTCAGGGAAAAACTCAGCTACATAGCAAGGTCATGGCTGGCTTAGGATACATGCGAAAAACCATTTCTCCACAAAAAAAAAAAAAAAAAAAAAAGAAGAAGAAGAAGAAAAGAAAACAAGAGAAAGAGGAAGAAGGGGTGAGAGAGAGATTTACACTTGTTTGATTTCCTCTAAGCATTAGGTGAATGCAATTTTCAAAGCAAACTAAAATAGGAGTTTAATTCACGTATGACCCTTACCTGATTTTAAAAGGTTAGTTTCCTTCATCATTGAAATGAAGGTAATGATGTCATCAATATTCATATTTAGTTGATGTCATTATAAATACCTAGATTAAACATCATGAGTACTTGTTCTATTTAGTGTAAATACAATTTCCACAATGGAAATACCGACTTAGTTCATATTTTGATTTATTCTCCAACACCTAGAAGGCTCACCTGATAAATGATACAAGCTTGGCAGTTGCCCATGATTCTTGAGCCAATACTAGACGTAATTAAACAATTTCTGCATTCCCTCTGTGCTGATTACAGCCAGACCTCTGTAAGAAAGTGGCCAAAAATGGCATAGGAAGTAAAACACTTTTGAATCTCTTAATTATATTTTCATTGGAAAATATAAATTCATGCTAATGGCATCCTACATGTTTTAGATTTATTTGCAGAAACTTCTGGAGACAAAGTATGCTTTCTTATTTCATAATGCATATTTGACTTTCCTATTTTTATCTTCCTCTATTAGGAAATAAATATTTGCCTACTAATGCAAAGAGCACACAAGAGCAGAATTGTACACATTATATAACCACAGACTAAATTTGTGATAATTATAATTTTGTAGTAAGATGTCTAAAGAGCAAATAACACAAATTGAATGCCCTGATTAACTTAAATTATCAACTTAACATAATCCAGAATCACCTAGGAAGGGAGTTTTAATTGGTAATTTTCTAGATCAGGTTAACCTGAAAGATTGTCTTGATTGTTAATTTATTTAGAAAGATTCAATCCATTGTGGTTGGCACTATTCCTTAGGCACAGGGTCCTGAACAGTACAAGAATAAGTATTATAGCATATGAAGCTTAGTTCAAGCAATGATATGTTTATTCTCTTTTTGCTCTTGACCATGGACATAATGTAAATAGCTACTTGAATTCCTGCCATGAATTCCTAGAGATGGTAGACTGTGACCTACTCTTATGAGACAAATAAACTTATTTCTCCTGAAATTCCTTTTTGCCAGGTTACTTTATCACAGCAGAGGAAATGAATTAGAACATTGACCTTCCTATCCAGATAAACATGAATTTTAATGTGTAGCAAAACAAGATGCAAGGATAAAAACATCAACAACAGACAGAGACCTTGCACTTGCCTTACAGAAATCTGGTAGGATTGTAACATTCAGATTTATGAATTTTTGAAGTCACTTTCATTCTAAGTAGTGATTATGATATGCGAACTTCAATACTAAGAATGTAATGGGGACCCAAATACGATTGAGACACAAAGGAAACAACAGAGTTACCAAAATCTCAGATATGTCTAGACACACATTTACAAGTACAAACCAATGACATTTCAGATAAATTATGGTATAGCTCCATTTAAATGGCAAAAGATGCTGTTTGTAAGATGTATGGAGTCTGACAAATGCATATTCTCTTTCAGACCATTATCAAATCAGTAAGCAGTGTGGGGGAAAAATATCAACATTCAAGAAGACACACTTGGTGCTGCACTTAATAGAGAAACCCATTTTCCTAGATTAAAAAGGAAATCAAGCAGAATTAGGAATGCAAGGTTATTTGTCCTGTAGGAATGTCAGGGCAAACCTAAGGTACTTTATCAAAATATCAAGCTTGTCAGAGCCACATGCAATGCTTACTCAGCAAGGAAGACAAGGAGGCATTCTCATAGGTGCAAACACTTCCAGACCTCAGCAGAGGGAACCACTCTCATGGCCAGCACCATTCTGGACAGTGGAATGCTGAGACTCTGAGCTCAGGTGTTTCATATTAATACAGAACTCCTCAGGTATTCTACTGATAGCACTTGCAGATCATAGCAATTAACATCACCCACATAAATCCAATTCCTGTAGGCAGTCCAAAATGCCAAGACCTAGGCAACCCCTCACCCAATAGTGCACAAAACAATTTTATATAAAATTAAAAATTAATCTTCCACAACAGCCTACAGTGTCAACCTTAGTGCCCAGTAGGCATTGGGATAAGACAGGAGTGGGTTGGATCTTTTCAGGGTAGCTCCCTGTTTGGGAGTCAACAAAGCAAACTATTGTATACAGCAGAATTTTTCCATCACTTTGAAAGCAAGGAGATAGAATTCCTGAAACTTGTAATGCAACTTATTTGAAGATGGATATTTTCATTGTTTTGATTTCTTGTCTACTGTATCAACTTTGTGACTTCTAAACTCTTCTCTGGATTCTGACATTATTCTCAATCACTGCTATTGAATGCCTGCAGAAATTGTTGAGGTTTTCAGGATGCGGGAAACAACCTCAGATGTGTGCATGCGTGCACGCACGTGTATGTGTGTGTGTGTCTGTCTGTCTGTCTGTCATCCTTCCATCTGTGTCTATACGTATGTTTGCCTTTCCTGACCCTAATGTCTATAGTGAAGAACACATCCTGTTCCTTTCAGTTCCTACAACCTATCACATTCAGCACAGGGATAGTTTCTTCCAAAGCTTTGGTGATGCTGTAAATTTTAGGAAGCAGACTCAGCTTCTGTCCCTCATATCTTTACTAATGCTAGAATTGACTGTGGTGTACAGAAACGTTTGTTCTAGTTAACTTGCTCTTTCAACTTTCATTCTATTGCTATGATAAATACCATGACCACATCTGTGGATTTCTTTGTTCACTCCCATCACCAGGTCATTGGAAAGGGTTTATTTAATCTTCTAACTTACAGGGAGTCTTTAGTAAAGAGAAGTCAGGAACCTGGAGGTAGGGATGGAGCAGAGGCCATAGAGGAATGCTGCTTACTGGCTAGCTTAGCCTGCTTTCTTATTAAACCCAGGATCACCTATGCAAGGATGGCTGTGCCTACAGCTGGGAAGCCTTTACATTCATTAATCTGAAGTGTTATTCAGACTTGCCTATAGGCTATCTGCCTATAGGCTATTAAGGAATCTTCTCTCCTGAGATTCATCTTTCCAAATAATGCCAGGTTCGTGTTAATATGTAGAAACAAACAAAAAAAAACAGCAACCAAAAAACAAAAACAATCAATTAAAAAAACTAACCAGCACACTTGCCTGCCTCTTTGTTGGCAGAGAAGTTTTAAATTCCTAGTTCTTTCTTATCTTTTCATATAGAATACATTATATAAAAGTTACCATAAATGACTGTGCAAAGGATTGAAATGAGATTTACATCTGTGATGTGATATATATAGATTTAAGAAATTGTAAAATGAGATGAAAATGTGGAATGACTAAGAAGCCAAAATAGATTTTAAAAAAATCAGGAAATGTGGTAAATATTTCTTATGGGAGAAACTAAAAAAGGTTAGTATTGAATTGTAGGAAGTATGCAGAGAATGTTATACCCTACTGAATCTCTTCTTTGTAAATAGATTACTCTGCATGAATCTGGGTTCTGTATACTCTGGGCAAAGTTAGATTCATGCTGTATCATTACATTGGCAAACTTCAAGAATTGAAACTGTAAGTTCTCTCATTACTATTTTATCATTGTGACCAAACGCATAACAGATGAAAATGAAAGAAGGAGAGTTTATTTAAAACTATTGCTCCAGGGAATATGGATCATGATGATTGCGATTACATGGCAATAGGTGGATGATTACGTTGAGCCCACAGACAGAGAGCTGAGAAAGATGAACGCTGTTACTGTATTTACCTCCTCCTTTTTATAGTTAAAGATCTTCAATCTCATGAAAAATGTGTTCACATTTAAGGTGGAACTTCAACTAATCTAACCAAGAAAATTAAATTAGAAAGAATTCACAAATTTTTATTCCAAACTTTTTGTGAGATTACCTTTTAATAATTTTAAAATCATGTGTATATGTGTGTGCTGTAAGTGATATGTACATGTGGATGAAGTGCCCACTGAGGCCAGGAAGAGGCATTAGAATTCTAGGAGCTTGAGTTCCAGACAGTTGTGAGCTGCCTGACATGAATGCTGAATATGGGTCCTCTGTGAGAACAATATGTGCTCTTAACTGATAAGCCTTTTTTTCCCCCAGCTCCAGAGTTCCTTCCATTTTAAGTCAATAATATGAGCCTTCTGACTTGTTAGAGAAGGTAAATAACTTGGGTAGACAGAGTGATATCATTTCTTGAGTGATGGATGTTCACCAGGAAAATAAAGCAGAAGTCTGATTCACAGTGAAGGACACAGACACCAAAAGAAGGCAAAGATGCAAGTGTTTCAACTCACGTTTATATAATCATGTGGTCCCATTGACAAAAATCACTTCTCTTGAGTAAAATTAGCTGCTACGTGCTTGTTGTATATTCACAGCCTTCGAATAGTCTGTTGCATCATCTACAAAATTAGAAGAGTGTGTCTTCATTACAGGTTACAGATCTACAAATACGTCAAATACTACAAATAGGTCAAAAGGGATATATAAGAATAAAATAGGAAGTAGACTGAGTGAGAAAAGTCTAGATGAGAATTGAATTTGAAAGATCTTGGGATGACACAGAGTTTAAAAGCACTTGCTGCAAAACCTAACCCGGGTATGGTTCCCAGCAATTACACTGTGATTCATATGTGTAAAACTCTAGTTCCTAAATATCTGGTGCGTTTTTCTGGCTACCATAGACACAAGAATGCATATGGTACAGGTAAATCTATTCAGGCAACATACACGCACACACACACACACACACACACACACAAATACACACACACAAAGTAAAGTAAATCTTTAAAAACCGACAAAACAAAATTTTATTTCAAGGCAGACATGGTGGTGTCTATCAATAATTCCAACATTTGGGAGGTAGAGGCAGGAGTGTGGTGAGTTCAAGACTAGAATTGACTACCTAGCAATTTTGAGGGTCAGTCTGCCCCCAAACAAGCAAAAACATAAAGAGTTATATTTGACGATAGGAGAGAGGCCTGAGAATACAGCAGGCACGTCGGGAGTCACTATTACATTCTCAGGAGCTGATGATACAAGGTGAACAATCCAATGGAACGTTAGAATTTCTTAAAATATTAGATTTCTTAAGATCCTATGATTTTTAAAAATCTTAGACAAGCCCATCTTTGTTTTTGGTAAAATCACTAGTTTCCTCATCTAAAAATCTTAGTAGTGTATAGTCATGATATTTCTTAGCTCTAACATTCTCAGAGAGTATTATGAGAAGGGAGACAAGAGTGGTACAGAACATGCCTAGCTCATGGCCATCTGTGTCTTCAACAATACTTACAAACCCCACTGGACTTTGAGTTTGATTAGTTTCTTCCTGTAGAACAAAAAATAATAGAAAGGTATTACCCCAAAAAAGTTGATATCCTCTCTCATAGTTTTGGATTTGTTGGGTTATCTTTATTACTGGCAAGTCATAAATTCTTTCATATTTCATTGGTCACTCATATTTCTGAATTTTAAGTTACAAACTTCACTCCTCAAGAATGAGTATTTGGTCACATTGCAGAAAGACAAGGGGAGAGGAATTTGTTATGCAATCATACTTTTTATAAACCGTGTGTCTGAAGATAGCAGTGAGACACACACATGAACATTCTCTACACGGTCTGAATTATTTTTATTTTTAAAAATTGTAAGTCAGTTGTGTATCTGAATGGTGCCTTTAATTAATCATCAATTGTTGCACGGACATGTATAGAAAAAATTGTCTTGATATCTCTCAGATGAAGTAAGAAACTAAAACTTATAAAATTAATCATACTATTAAATCAGTCAATTAAATTATTTTCAGTACTTATACTCTGAATTTTTGAAACAATATTATGAATATATGCACATAAACACATATACATGTTTGGGTGTGTATATTCACATATTTGTGGACATATCCATTCATCATCTACAAATATTTTCAACTGTCATGCACATGTTGCAAAATTACTGGGTGAGGCAAACAAGTTGATATTTATTTCCTCAAAGTTGTAATTGAAATCAATATTCAAAATGGCCAACACAGACATAATTTTTCAGTGAATTTGTACATGAGCTTAATTATATTCGATTTTCTATAATTTCTTTTCGTCTTGGTCACTAAACAAGGTACATATATAGATTATTTTATTTTTCATAAAAATTAGAGTCAATATCACTATTTCATATTGTGTCTGTTTAAATGATACTTTGCACTAGATTTCAAACTGTATTAAAATAATGGGATCTTTAAAAACTTTCAACTTCTAGAGATAAAGATTAAGTTTTGGAAAACATGCAAGTGAAAACCATCTATTAAAGTAAGGAGTCTTGCCTTCACATAACATACATCTTTTGTCTTTCCCATGAAGAGATAGCATTATGATAATTCTTCAAAAAGCGAATTGCTTTTTCAAGTTCTTGTGGTAATTTTTGCTCTATGTTTTGATGGTTGTAAAACAATGTTGCCTAAGATCACACATGGATTCGATCTTCAGATGATCCAGGGGAAGATTTCACTTCTAGGAGTAACAGATCAGGTTGTCTTGACCAAGCATTCCAGTTAGAACAACTTGGGATAGACTGAATGAACCAAAGCACTCTGTAGGAGTTTGCTTAAATTCTACATAAGTTTAATACATCAAAACAGATCATAAAGCCTTCAATATAAAATGAAAACAATAGAAGAAGAAATAGAATATTTAAATTGATAAAAAGAACCTCAGAGAAAAAACAGAGAAAAAAATAGGCAATAGTTGAAAAAAATTGCAGATTATTTCTTTTCACAGAAAGAATAATAAAAAGTACTTATTGTAATAGTGTTTAATGGGATTGCTTCTTTAGTGAAGGAGACTGTGATAAAATTTGGATTCAAATCTTAGAAACTGATCTATGTCAGCCTGAGAGTTTTTCAAGTTTTTCATTAAACCACATGATTTTAAAATCTAACAATAAATTTGATCAAAAGAATTGGTACATTAATGGAAAAGGAAAGAATTAGACTTCATGAATGTTTCATGAGAGATAGTTAATTGAGTGTATTAGTACTTCTTTAAATATTAGCGCTTGTGGTGTTTATTTTAGTCTCTGAATGAGTTCTGTTGCTAAGGTAAAGTATCACTGAGTAGTCAACAAAATTAAAGTTGTTTACATGAAAGTATGACATGAAAATTCCAGATCTTCAAGCAAGACAATTATAGCTACCTGTCTAGAGCAATCTGCATAGGAATGTCCCTAGTTGAGAAAAAAAGAGTGTTGAAGATCTGCTCTGGGGAAACTAAGATTGCAATGCAATGAATCTACCTCAGTTTTAAAATGTGCATTAAGAAACAGAACATGACAAGCTAAGGACACAGCTCAATTGGAAGAGTGTTTGTACAGAATTCAAGAAGTCATGGATTTTATCTCCATCACTATAAATGGGTTCAGTGTCACAGACCTGCAATACCAGTCCTTGAGAAGAAGAGGCAGGAGGATGAGAAGGTCACAGCTAGCCTCTGCTACATAATAAACCTGGGATACTTGAGTCCCTCGCTTAAAATGGTAATTATAAATCTATATACAGTTTACTATTGAAAATCAAAGTATTTCCATACAAAGGAATTTAACTAAAGAAAGTATAAATCTAGCAAACAAGGCCATTATTCAATATTCTTTTTCTCTGCTTGTGCTTTAAGATTATACATTACAAATTGTGTTGCATCAACATTTATTTAATTGGCTCTCTTCCAATAGGTGAATTAACATCAGAAAGCAAACTAGGTATCACCATGTCTTCTACCTTATAACGAAAATTTGAAACTTAAAGAGTATCAGGCCCCAGATTATGGACTCTGAAATTCAGAAGCAAGAGTTTGTAGCAAATGATTTCTAGCTATAAAATTTAACATTTTCAACAACAAGAAATAATGTCTATTTCTTTGCTTATTCAACTCAATCATTATTTTGTAGATATAATATATTGCATTGCCCTTTAGCTATATGCCTGACACATGACATAAGGCAAGAACTAGAGCTAAGTTCATAAGAAGCACAGAAGAAAACAAACATTTAAAACAAATATTTAATTGACTCCGTAGTTTGAAATGGCATGACTGAAAAGAAGAGCCAAGCAAACATAATGATATAGATTCAGGGATTGGGAGATAGTTGAGAGATAAAAACAAGCACTGCTTTTGAAGAGGTCCTGAGTTCTAACCTGGCATGCACACTTGGCAGCTCACCACTGCCTGTAATTCTGGCTCTAGGTTATCTGAATCCCTTTGCTGGCCTCTGCAGAAACCTTTCTTATATGCACATACCCACCTACAACACACATATACACATGATCGTAAAAGTGAATAAATGTAAATCTACTAAAATTGATTTAGAGTAAATGCTTCATCATTTGTGGATTTAGTGCTAAGATACATCAGTAACTCACAGGTTAAATTTTTTTTTCATTGAACATAATTTCATACTTAGTACACTTTTCAAGATTTTATTTATTTTTAATTATTTCTTTTATTTTCTGGAACTATAAAATAATTACAGCTTTTTCCCTTCCCTTTCCACCTCTGGAGCTCTCCTATATACTTCCCCTTTCTCTATATATTTGACTCTTAGCTTTAGCTAATTTTCTCAGGCTACTTCTATGACAGAGTCTCTGAGGAATTACAGTCCCTGAGATGGAATTAGTCACCTGGGTCTGGTGAGTATGCTACAAGCTTCTTCATGTGACAGTTGACAACTCTCTGCTACTCTACATCTACCAGCCAGAGGTTTCCAATTCCTTAATTTCTTTATATAAAAGAAATTCATTTGTTTTTGTAGGAGAGGGATACATGAGTGAGGGTCAGAGGGTAATTTGTAGGAGTTACTTCTCTTTTCTTCATGCTTTTGGGTATTGAGGATCAGATTCATGACACTCAGCTAGGTGGCAAGTACATTTACACATTGAGCTATATAAATAACTGAGATTTCCATTTCTTACAATCTGTTTTATAGCAGTCATGTTAAACATGGGAGCTGTTTTCCATAGTCAAACCAGTTAATGAGACAAGGTCAGATAGACAACTATAAGATCCATGTTGATATTTAATTCCAAATTATTGAGAGTATGAGAAACAGAAAGATACTCAGCTGGTGACTGAATAAAAATCAGTATGAATTGGATGTGCATACACCCTATCTAACCTACTTATTGCAGGAATAGGGAAGACAAACTAAGTAGCAGTACAGCTTCTTGCCTGCCTACTTGTAATATTACTGGCCAACTTGAGCCTTGAGACTCTTCACTAAAGCATTAGCTCTTTCTATGAACAAAACATGGTCAGATTTACAATGAAACATACTATCAGTTCTGATTTGCAGTTTTCACTAAGACTCGAACTATTTCTTAGCTCTCCAGTCTGTCTACAAACTGTACCTCTTACGTGTTCTTCTTACATGATTGTTGGCTAAATTCTCATTACTCCTCTGGCTACAGGTCTGTTAGGAACTTAGCTACGATGTCTTTTTCTGTGTTACCATATGCTCTCATACTAGCTTCACCATACAAAAATAAAAGACAATTTATTTACAGCATTTTCTCTCTAATGCTGAGCTACATATTTAGCCTCTAAAATTAACATATAATTTGAGAAATTTTACATATTTGTGGGCTATTTGTACATCTGTTTTTAAGAAAAATTTATCCAGAGCATGGGCTCTGTTTTATTTGTGTAGTGTATAAATTATATAAAATACTACACTTTGCTATCTCTATCTAGCCATCATCTATCTATTGTTTTATAATTCTTTCTACATTTTCACCCCTCCTCATCCCACCCAATAGTTCCTTTCCCATTCCCCAATTATCAGCTGTATACTTTCATGTCTTTTACTTAACTCACTTTTACTACTTAATGGATGAAAACTTTGAATGGTTTTCCTTCATTTATTACATATTTGTTTTCTTTTTAACATTTTAATGACTATGTTCATTGGACATGGCGATGAGTTTCATAAGGACATTTCATTTAAATTTATTTTGTTGTTTAACAGTTGTAACTTCCCTTACTCTTTTCATTCTCACTAGACCCCTACTTTCCCAGTTTTATTCTGTATTCATATGTGCGCGTGCGCACGAGCATGTGTGTGTGTGTGTGTGTGTGTGTGTGTGTGTGTGTGTGTGTGTGAATAAACTGTTTTATATAACCATGGAATATCTAAGTTCTGTGAATGAGAGAAAACAAATGACTTGACTTCATGACTCTGGCTTATTTAATTTAATACAATGATTTCCAGCTGCATCCATTTAAAAACAAATAACATAATTTCATTTTACCACATGGTTGAAAAAATTCTATTTTTTCATATATACAACATGGTCCTTTCCATTCACCTGTTGATGGCCACCTAGGCTAATGATACAAAGAAGTTATTGTATATATGTCTGAAATAAATATGTAATTGCAGAATCCTTTTTGAGATGTGGACATTGAGTCCTTCAGGGACATGCTTAACAATATCATGGATAGATTCCTCCACAGGATTAAATATCAAAATGCAGCTTTTATTTTCTCATAAATGTGTCACAAATTTGATTTTGTGTGATATTGAAGATCCTGATTAAAGACATTGTGTGGCAAGGACCACATCACTGTAAAAGTACCCAATGTTGTTAGATCTTTTAACGTCTTGGTCACTTTCCTAATAAAAACTTCAGATAAATTGGAAAAAAATAAAAATGGTTACTTTTGGATTTTTGAGGAAACTCTATGAATACTAGAAAATATTTTGTTAAATTAATTTGTCATAGGAAGACATTTGCTATATTTTCTCACTAATATAAGAGAAACCAAATAAGTTGATTTCACGGACTTAGAGTGCTGCATAGTCAGTGATGGCTGGAAAAGACAGAAATGTGTGGAGAGAGAGAGAAATAGAGTTGGATTGTCTTGAAATGTAGTTCAGAAGAATAATTTATAGAGTTTTAAACACAGTGCAATGGTACCTCAGAATATCTCATTATTAATTTCAAAATACTTAGAAGAACATATTTTAAGTCTTCCCAAATGAAAGATATGCATTAGAGATGATGTATACATTAACTAAACTGATTTACCATTACATACCTTGTAATTACAGCAAATGTCACATGGAACCCATAAATGTGTGTGATTATTATATGACAATTAAAAATAATTTACCTCTCTGAAAGGCACAAAATGCAGAAAATGTTCTATTTAACATATTTTAGTCTATAAGTTTGCTAACTGATTGACCTCAAATCAAAATCTATTTTTCTATAATTTATTTAAAAATTAAGTATACTTAGTTTACTCTGTTTATAAGTTTTCATTTTTTATGGGAAGACTCTCAAAACCAATAAAATTCCCCTCAACAGGAGGTAAATCATGTCTAGTACAGAAACCCAGCTAACTACTCAAGAATAGTGAAGGTATGGTTTTGGACATGAATATACAAACTTTAATTATTAAACTAACTTAATCCCTAACACCAATCTATAACCATTTGAAATTCTACCCACAGATAAGTGTAGACTTCAACCCTAACCAAAGGAACTCCCCTTTGCAACTTACAAAGACCACTAGAGAGAGCCAAAAAAAATCTATCAAAATGCAAAGTTGTGTAGTCCAGTCCCAATGAATACATCTGTGGACCCCAGTCCCAATGTATACATCTAGGGATCACCCCCACACCTAAGATTCAGAAAACATTGTGGAAGAGGGTCAAGAAGAATGTAAGAGTGAAAGGGTTAGGGAGATTACTGTTGCTTTGTGTCTTCTATTAATATCAGAAGTTATACCTGTAAAATCACATCAACATGACTGCCCTAGAGATAGTGAATGAGGATGACACAGTGAATATGTGAAATTGGATGGTGAAAAGCCCCCAAGGACACAAAACTACATAAAGAAGTGTAAATCACAGAGGAATGCTGAGAGGGGAAGAGGTGATATTCCCCAGAGGTAGAGTCCACCAGTTATTTGTCCATGGTCAGCTCTAAAACACTCATACAACTAACACTATATGGATCCAACAAGTTATATTTAAGAAAATATATGTGTACATTTGATTGAAATGACAACTAGTGAAAAAAAGAGGCCACAAATCTGAAAGAATAGGAAAAGGTATATAGTAAGTCTTGGAGGCAGGAAAAGTAAAGGAAGAAATGTTGTAATTATACTATAATCTCAAAAAAAGCTAAAAATGCATATCTCTCTATTAGAATTTTCTGTGTTTTTTTATTGGCTATGCTACAAGACCTGAATATAGCATGACAGTTAGAATAAAAGGGAAATCAGCCCACACTCTGAGACTTTGATAACATAACCAAGAGCAAAGGATGTCCCAGGACACTAATACTTAGTCTCAAACAGTTAAAATTTTCTTTACATATGACATATACTTTTTTCTATTAATGTAGAGATTAATACATTCATTTTCAAAATATTACATTCGCTAAGTGAGGGCGTTGTCAAACCTTTTGGATCAATACTTTATTGTAAGTATCTTAACAAAGTTTTGTCTAGTCTAACTCTGCCGAGTTTTAGTAGTACTCTATATGTTGTCTTGCCTGTTTTTAGGTATTCAAAACCATTAACCTTTTCTCTGGAAATCTGTTTTCTTACTTTTCCTCAGGACTGAGACATTTTGTAATTTGATAGTAAATTGAGAGTAAATAAAGAATAAAAAAGACTAAGTTTGAGACAATTAAACAGCATGCTTTGTAATTGAGAATCATTTCTACCGGTATGTAGGATTGTCAAAAAGAAATGATATTGGTCCTGACTATGATTGCATATCAAGATCTACCATTAATAAGTGTAGTAGTTTGCTGCTGCTGGGCTCACCAAGAGAGAAAAGGAGGCATGTTCATAGGTGCTAACACTGTCAGACTTCAGCAGAGGGAACCACCATAATGGCAAGCTCCATCCTGGACTGTAGAACCTTCAGTGTCTGAGTTCAGGTGTTTTTATTGCAGAACTCAGGTGTTGAATGGTAACACTTGCAGATCATAAGCAATTAAACATCCCCACATAAATCCAGCACTGGCAGACAAAACTAAAGGCCAAATCCTAAAGAATCCCTCACATAACAGTTTATAAAACAATTATTTAGAACATAACTAAAAATAAACTTCTGCAAAAAATAAGAGCACCTAATTTTCTTCCTTTGATCTTAAAAATTAAAAAGCACTTATTTCCTTTTATACAAAATCATTTATATAGATTGTAGAATTTCAACAGATTACTTTAATGGCATAGTTAATGTTTACCAGATAAAGAAGTTTAGTAGAAATTTAATCAACTGTGAAAAATAAGCATTCCTGTAGAAAAATATGAGAAAGCAGGAAAAGCAAGGGATGATTTGACCAAAGCAGTTTTGAAATTGAGCAGGAAAAAAAATTATATTCAGCTTTATGTCCAGCTTCTGGATTCATTATGGAACCATCCAGGCTCCAAAGGAATTAATAGATCCTTTCTTCCACCTGTACTAACAGCAGCACAAATGACTTCTTTTAGCTCTAGCTCTGCTCCTAAAATATTTTTCCTAGCTGACATCCAAAGGTCCTGGCACCTTCAACATTTTAAATTGTTTCAATTTATGCTTCACTTTAGTTGCTTTGTACAGTATTTTCCCAGGGCTAACATTCAGACATGTAACTCTAAGACTCATTGCCTGGCCTCAGAACTTCCCAGAACTGTGGAACAAGACTCTGTAACCTCCTCAGCCTGGAAACTTTCATGCCTCTAGGACAAGTGTCATGTGAACAGTGCTGCCAGGTTCTGTTATCCTCTTGAGACAAAGTCTAGCTGCCTTGGTTGCTTAGGCTTCTGTGAACGTAGGAAAACACTTTCCTACCAGCTCTTTCAGAAAACATCTCAGTTTAGGTGAATTTGCATCTTCACTAAAGTAAACCTTCTAGGAAGAGCCTTACCTCAGGACCCATTTCCTGGGTCTAAGGGAAAGTTGTCAGGTTTTTCTGTAATTCCACTAATCTTTTCAACCATAACAGGTGATTTCAAATTTTCCCAGTGAAACGTACTCACCTTAGACTTCAGTCGGAGTAAAGCAGTAATAATTGTCACAGCCGGAAGATACCTTGTCTGAAAACTTGCTCTACCACACAAATTAGTCCGTTACTCCTGTATTTAGTCTCACTCACGTTCTCAGGACATGAATGGAATGAAGCCAGTTCTTCTTTTCAGAATGACATAAAAATACCCTGTACTCATATTTCTCTCTAAAACTCCATTGTTTAGGCCTCTATTGTCCATTTTTCTGTCAGAATTTTTGTCTTTCAAGCATGTTCCAGAATGACTGGTACACTCTACGGCTCGTGTAGTTCATAGTTCCAAACTCTTCCACGTTGTTCCCCTAATGAGGTCCACAGGCCTAAGAAATCCCGGATGGGCTTCATCACAACAGTGGTTCTCAGGCAATATCACGTGCACACTGATACTCTGTAAAGCACAGGAACATAAACTCATGTCTTCTCCCTGGATTAGAGGCAGGGGTTAGACTATACATGGTATGTTACATTTAGCTCAGAGCAATATCCAAAACATGTGTATTTAATATATACATCTTCTGATTTGTCTTCATGCTGGGTCTTTCAACACTTTCCAGGACCTGTAAAGAGATGGTTTTGTACGAAAAATTGCACACTTGGTAAAGCATTAATTTTTATTCATATTATATTACTGAATTTTGGTAATCTGCCCTTCATGCACATAAACTCTCTAATACCAGCCTTCCATTCTTTGTGATTTTAACTTTTTTTCATTTTGATTTTGATCATGATTTTAACTGCCAATATATTTATTCATATTTTAAATATTTACTGAGAACTCGTGTGTCTCAAAATTAGAATAAGTATTTTGTCACTACCTGGTAAAAGAGAAATAATTTCAAATAGCTTGTACATGGCATACTTTTTAGTTTAGTGTATAATTAAACATTTATTTCATCAAAGGTGAATCAACTATATATTTTAATTTCTCTAACTCACATGCATATTCACATTAGACGCATTTTGAAATCTATTCCATGGGGTTCTTTATTCTGATAGGCAAATGATGATCTTCTTTCAAAATCTCACTGAAACAAGGCTAGTTGAATGCACTTAATATAATCCTTTTTAATCAGCATCTCTGTGTAGCCAGTGATAGCACCTTTTTAAGTTGAAAAAAATCCTTGCAGTTGCATTTGCTAGATTTTTTATCACTAATGGGAGATTGATATCCAAGCTGTTCTTAACTGTAAAGGGCATTATTCCTGTTACCCTGGATTGAACTTCTTTTCATAAAAAGCCTTCAACAATTCAGACCTCTTATAAAGGTGGCTTTGCAGAGCTTCTGGCATCTCTGTTTCATAATGTCCCCATATGCTCTGTCTTTGTCCACTCACCAGGGACAGAAGTAGAACACGGTGGGGTATCATGTACTGCATTATTTAGCAATGAGCCAGGAGGCACCCTTAGAGAAGAGTTTAATTTTAACTTGGAAAATAAAATGATTGAGAACCATGAGTGTGAAGGAAACAGCAGCAGCAGATGTTGTAAAACACTGGTAAGAAGGAAAGAAAGGCGACAGCTGAGAGCGAATTGATTTTCCTTCTAAGTCTCCAGATCTTACTCAATCATGCCAGATGGAGAAGCAATCACCAAGGCATAAGGTTCTCTTGGTCTCACTGCCCTCCCTGCAAGAGAAAGGATTGAAAACCCTTCCCTAGAGCGGTAAGATGATAAAAGCAAATTCACTGTTTCATTTATTAATCAAGATTCAATTTATCTCACTCATTTGAGAGAGCAAGCTGTGATGGAAAAGAACAGGCAATGGGTTAGGAAGATGTGGCTTTGAATCCTAATTGCTTTACTTGTTACCTGTATGACCTTGAGACAGTTTCTTTTCCTCCCTGAATCTTAATATTCTCACTTGCAAAACTTCAAGGGCCACCGTTTATTGAGGAATTACTTTGTGCTAAGCATTTTGCTAATCACCTTAATGCTTCATTTAATCCTCCCCTTAAACCTTTTAGTTATATATTCTTAACTGATATCTACAAGGGTAAAACCTTAAGGCTAATTCAATGTGACTAAGTAACTTGCAAAGGTTGGCATAGGCATGATAAGGCAAGTGAACCTGAGTTCAAATCCTATGTATATCACTATGCTTGGTCCTTCTTTCTAATGTCCATGTGAATCAATTTCTTCAAAGATAAATAAGAATGTTAAATATTAAATGGTATGATAGTCAATGTCTTAGGTTTTTGTTTTGGTTTCTTTCTTTCTTTCCTTTGTCTGGTTTTTCATGACAACATTTTTCTCTGTTGTAATTCTGGCTATCCTGGAACTCACTCTGTAGACCATGCTGGCCTTGAACTCAGAGATATCCACCTGTCTCTGCTTTCTAAGTGCTGGGATTAAAGGCTTGTGCCACCCCTGCCAAGCCCCCTTGTGTTTTTTGGAATAAATAATGCCATGCCATTTATTATCTTTACTAGTGATGCTATTTTATGGTATATTTAGGCAATATTAAAATTTGAACCAAGGTCTGTTGGGTTTTGAATCTCACATGTGCTCAGCCACACCACTGCATGTCCATGAGAGTAAATTGCTTTATCCTGTAGTAGAAATCACAATAATGATTTGGCAATGAATAATTCTATCACTATCTAGGTTCTCCTTCTTGCTGGCAAGAAAATAATTTTTTCATTTGGAAAATGATATATCTCTTCTTTTTAACACAGACATCACCAGTAGTCATTTTATTTCTCAAACTATATTTTTTAGAATATTACTTAGACTGCTTGTACTATTCTGTAAATACCGATGAGATTCAAGGATGTGAAGTTCTCCGGATTCCTTTCCGTTTTTTGGTCCCTCATGTCAACTACATATGAGCTTAACTCCCGAGTAAGAGACACTTCTTCTAAAAAGAAAGGATGGTTGTCTCGGAAGAGTGGTAATGAGTCCACTTGGAGAAACATCAACATCATGAATGTGAGGGCTTTTCAAGGGTATTTAAGCAGGATTTTGAGTGTTTGTTTGTTCGTTTATTTGTTTGTTTTTTGTTGTTGTTGTTTTTGCAAAAATAAAGGGACAAGG
This sequence comes from Cricetomys ansorgei, assembly GCA_026225945.1. Lineage (NCBI taxonomy): Eukaryota > Metazoa > Chordata > Mammalia > Rodentia > Nesomyidae > Cricetomys > Cricetomys ansorgei. Next base: position 1,781,858 of record JAMJFZ010003624.1, read on the forward strand.
CTAGAAAGGGTCAGTGAGGATGTAAGCAGACTGAGAGAGGCAGGACTACTTTCAGGAGATGAAGTCTCTGGGAGTTCCCAGCTCTCGTCATCAAATTTTTCTACTCATGTGGTCTATACTGGAGAGATGCAGCAAAATCAAATAAGTTTGCTTTTAGAGTTTGTGAATTAAAAGTAGAGTCATGAGAAATTTCAGAGTTATGGGATACAGAGGATCAGGTTGTGGCGATCCTTTCCTCATTTTAATTAATTTGATATCCAGGGTGTGGTCTTTTTGTAAGTGTGCTTTAACTTTTTCCTATGGTTTGCTGAAATATTTTATTCAGTTGCTTGCTTTTTACCTAAATGGAATTGATCCACGAAGATATTTATTTGGGGCATGTGCAGGGAAGTAGAAAATATGGATTTCATAGAAATATGGATTTCATATAGAAGAATATTTAATCATTTAATTAATCAATATAGCTGCTCAGAGAAAGGACCACATTGAAAGACCTGTGTGATAGCTATGAATGGATAACATCCAAGTTTATAGGAAGGGATCAAATCCAAGGCTCTATATGAAGGATTCATATTCAGAGGCTTGTGTAGTCCAGATGGCATGTAGAAAGAATGTTAGTATACACCTTTAATCCCACCATTCATAAGGCAGTGATGATGCATGTCTTTACTCTCAACTCTGAGATTGAATCAGAGTGAAGAGCCATCAGTGTGAAGTCTGAGACTGAATCACAGTGAGGATATCCCCAACTCTGATAATATAAAATCATTTTCAGCAGAGTCAATTACAGTAAGCAGTATGAGGCAAGCAGTCTGAAGCGTGCAGTTGGAGGACAAGACACAGAGACAAAGAAGCAGTCTGACTGAGGCAGTATGGAGTAGTCAATTATAGCAGGCAGGCTGTGGGAGAAACATGGAAACACAGAAGCAGCTTGTTGGAAGAAAGTCAGTATTAGGTCGGAAGAGTCATTTGAAGCAAAACAGAAAAGTTCAGTCTGAGGCAACCAGAGAATCAGTTGGAGTCAGAAGAGTTAAGTCAGAAACAGACACCTCACACATAAGTTCAGTTTGAATTAGTCAGCTTAGAGAAGAGTTTGAGCCAAAATATGAGTGAGTTGAACCAGAAGAGTAAGAGTTCAGAAGGAGATAGTCAGAGTGGCTCTTAGCAGTAAGTCTCGAAGGCTAATTAGCTTATAAAGAGGTTTAAACATTTTAGATTGTTGGAGGCTGAGACTGAAGCATTCCAGTTCTAGGCTTAAGATTAGATTATAAGTATGGAAGCAGAAATGTTCCAGAGCTGCAGTACTAAGAACTGGTGATCTACACAGACAAAAGAATAAACAGGCTTTGAATCCAAATCAATGTCTGGTGAATCTACGGCTATAATGCTAAGGTGAATTCAAGCTTTTACTTTATTAATTTCCCCCAAAATGATCAAGTTTAATATGTAAAGGGAAATTTAATACATAAGTAGGCTTATCAACTTTTAAGTCACACTTGCAAGTTTATCTGTTAATTGATTATAATTTGAATTAAGTCCTATTCATTGAAAATAATAATAATGTTGTTCATATATATATATATACATATATATGGTATATATATATAATAATAATGTTCTTAATTTTGTTTTTTTATAAAGTGCCACACTTCAGTAAATAAACTTAAGATTCAGAGAAAGAAAAACCTTCTATGTAGATGTAGAAAAAGATGATCATGGTTAAAGAAAAGACATACAACTATTAGATGTATTCCTGTGCCAGGCTTATTTTTATAGGTACAAAATGCCCAGATTCTAAGTAAAATACTAATGATTGAATCATTTGATGAGTTTATGTGAGGTATTGTAATTTATAATTTTCATTCCAGCACCCCAAAATTATCATGAAACATTAGAGTTACTCATACACATATTTAATTTATCTCAAAATAGTTGCCAGCACATTCAGAGATGCAGCGGTTTTTTGTTTTTTTTTTGATAACTCTTATTAAGTGATGATATTTTCTGATAAATAACTTGAGGTAAGATTATCACTAAACAATATTCTACCCAGTGCTATAAGAACTTTTCAAACAAGCCACTTAAAATTACAGGGTATCCCCATTATAGTCCAGCTGTGAATGGTGTAAAATGACCACTTTTATAATGAGACCATAATGGAGTTAAGAAATAACTGGGATTGGAATGAACTTCTAGTTTTGAGGTGCTGCCTTCCCACTCTGTTCTGACAACAGTAGTCTATGGATGAGGACAGAAGTAGATGGCTTCTTCTCTCACCTTTATGTGCTGAAGTAAGGTAGTCTCTAGTTTCGTCACTGATTAAAAAGAAAAGCGCAAACTGTCTTCTCTCGCTGTATAAAATACTAATCATTACATGAAAAGAGGGAAGAAAGGAAGGACAGACATATTGAGAAAAAAATTGTAGCAGAGGTTTTTAAACTATGTTCATGGTACTCCAGGTAACTTGTGTCCTAGGTAGCATTCATTAACTATCAAGTTGATAAAATTTAGAATCATCGGAGGAAGGAGTCTTCATAGGGAGTTTGTCTAAATACGATTGACCTATGGATATATTTATACCAGATTGTCTTAATTGTTAATTGATGAAGGGGATCCAGCTCACTGTGGGCAGCACAGTTCCTAGTAGGTAGGGAAGGGCTACCTTCCTGTATAAGAAAGTTAAAGCCATAACCTGCACTTCCTTCTGCAGCATCTAGACTTGTGAATCTTCCTGATCTTCTCCTCCACACACCTTCAGCAAACCCCAGATCTATCCTAGGTCCCATATCCAGAGCATTGGCCTAATCTGGTCATCCATGTCTGTACCTCAAACAATCTCTAGCCTTCTGTCAGGACCTTCTCTAACTGTTCCTGACTCACACTATATCCCTCCCACACCATTTCCAAACTTTCCACCAAACCAATATTGATACATCTTTCTCCAGGGTTTATCCCAGCAAGTCTGCCCGAATCTTCCATGTACAGTTCCCAATTTTCTATGTATATATGTGTGCGACAATCATTAGTGAAAAAAGAGTACATTAATTTGAAAGAGAGTGAGAAAGTATATATGGACAGGTTTGGAGGGAGGAAAGAGTAGGTAAAGATATATAATTAAATTATAATCTCAAAATATAAAAGGAATACTATTACTGCTACATATTCAGGCATAAGTCACCTTCTATGCAAGGGAAGAAAGAAAGGTTGTTAATCATCATAAATCAGGAAGCCCCTGGGAGATCTCAAGTCATTAACTGACTACATGTGTACCTGTAATGAATGGCTGTTTATGAAAGACTGAAAATGAAACACTCTTTAATTGCAGGAATTCTCAGCCATGCACAAGGACACCTAAAGCAACTACAGATATGAGAACATGGCTGAGTGATTAAAAACTAAAGTAGCATGATGCTGTATTTAATTACCTTTTTGTTAAAATTTAAAAGCAAAAATCAAATTATATATTTTGAGTTACATCAACATCATATATAATAAGATCTGCAAGGGAGGAAAATTACTGTGTCTTCTCTGAGAACAATTTCCATACTAGTAAGAAACGAAAAGCTTCTTGGAAAGGAATTTGTAAGTGTGCAGATTATGTTGGATTCCAACCTTTCTCAGTGGATATCCCATGTTTGTATCCTTCTGTTTTCAAACCAAGAATAATGGGATTTATTAACTATACTGCTCAGTCCTGGGGGCTGTCTACAGAAAGGAAGGAAAGGAGGACAATCATATAAAGAGACAAAAGACCAGACCAGAGATATTTCATTTCAGTAATGAGTAAAAAAGAAAAAAAAACATATCAGGAAATAAAAATATAACAATATGCAGGGCCTTGGTGGTGCATGCTTTTAAACCCAACATCTGGAAGACAGAGGTGGGTGAATCTTTGAGCTCAAGACCAGCCTGGTCTATAGAGAAAATTCCAGGGCAGCCAGGACTACACTGTCTAGAAAAACAATAAAGCAAACAAACAAACAAACAAACAAAAATTTACAATACATGTTGATTTTCTTTGATATCTGACTTCTGAAATCACATGTCTGGGTGGAACAGAGCACTACACAAAGAAAATTAATGAAATTAATGAAAGCAACAAATTTTATATGCATTGGATTTTGAATCATTTACCAAACAGCATATTATTTGAATATCAATGAAACTATGTTCACTCCCTCTTGTTCTTACAGTTTTCGTTTGCTTGTTTGTTTTACTTTAGTGTATTTTTTTTAAAATTTTTACTTTAGGAACTGTAATATTATTTTACAATATCCTTCAATAATCCTTATTTCTCTGTCTGGCTATTTGAGAAAAAATACCTAAAGTTGATTTGGAAATTGTATTAATAATGTGTTTTTTCCCAACACAACATACTGCTGTAACTTGTATTTGTGAATTTGACAAACACAAAATCAACCACCTCTACTGGTTTTTGCTTAATTAAATAATAGTTTTATTAAAATTGAAACAACCAATTACAGAATGTTGTAATTATTTTTGGCACAGCAAAACTTTCAGTCAATAATCTTTAAAAGTGGTAACAATGTGAACTCAGACCCTCAATCTTTACGTTATGAAGGCTATCTTGAGGGAATCTGGACCTTGTTTTTCTTCTTCTCGTTTGTGCCTTCCCAGTCACACCTGTCTAATGAGTCTGTTTAGTGGCAGATTCACTTGGAGTTTCCCTGCATGAATTTCTTTGTTCCTGTACTTTGCTACAGATTTTCTGAGCTGATTTAATGTCTAAATATTTTCGTATGTAATTAGTTTTTTTCAACTCCCTTTCCCCAATGAATTTTTAGTTTCACAGATACTAAATGTTATAAATTGGCAAGGAAACGATGGAAAAATTAGGAAGAAATCCAGAACTTACTGTGCAACTGATCATGAGAAATTTTGAAGCACATAGTCTGCATTGAGCATATATTAAAAAAATACTCAAAAGAAGGCTTATGCACACAGCTAGAATGTTTAACGAGCTCCAGACAAACAAGGTGAAACAGAAAAAGAAGCAAAATAAGACTTTGAGACCGGCATTAGAAAGCTAAGGATCAAGAAATATGTCTCACCTTCACCTTCGTTGGTGATTTAGCATGTCAGAGAGATTTTAATGACATACTACTGCAGTTTTAATTAATTTTTTCATCCATATGCAAGCATTCAATTAAAGCTTTACCTCCTCCCCATATGCTCTAAGATGTGCTAGTAACATTTCAATTTAATGCATTGTTGCAGAGGTAGAATGTTGAGAGTAGTTTTTGTTTACAAATGAGGTTAAAGTAATAATAAAATCAGAATGCCATATAAATAATATAGCATATAAATGCTATATAAATAAATAATCTAAATAACTGATTTAGGTAGTGCCACCTGTGGGCAGGTAGTCCTAGGTTATAAAACTTGAGGCTAAGAAAGCCATGGGGAACAACCCAATAAATACCATTTCTCCATGGGTTCTGCTTCAATTTTTTGCCCTCAGATCCCTGTCTTGAATTCCTGCCTTAGCTTTCCTTGATGATAGGCTGTGATCTGTATACCAGATATACTCTTTCTTGACCCAATCTGCTTTTAGTCATGCTGCTTATCACCATAATAGAAGCAAACTAACTGCCACCAGGTTCGTGGTATATAATTGTGACAAACCAAACCGTGTTGGTTTGGGGAGGATTGTAGAAGGATTTGGAACTTTGAGATGGAAACTATTCTAATTATATGTATGTATTCCCCGGGCAGTAATGGTGCAGGTCTTTAATCCCAGCACTCCTGGGGCAAAGACAGCAGACTTCTGTGAATTTGAGGTCAGCCCTGTCTACAGTGTGAGTTCCAGGACAGCCAGAGTTACAACTGAGAAATCCTCTCTCCAAAATCCAAAACAGCAACAAAAAATTATATAGTAATTCCACTGTGTATGTGCATATGAGTATAGGTAGCACAAAAGAATCCATAGGTGTAGGATCCTCCAGAATTGGAGTTACAGGAAGTTGTAAGCCACCCAATATGAGTGTTAGGAACTGAATGAACTTCAGTCTTCCACAACAGTAGTACATACCTTTAGTGAAAGAGCCTTCTCTTCAACCCCTCAGCAGAGTTTTGATGTCATAACAGTGTTTTTAGATTTCAGGAATGTTAGGTCCATTTTTCTTGAGTTACAAGCCCATGGGAAGAGATATTCCTTGCAATGACAAATAAAGGAAAGGTTATTTTTTTTATAGCGAAGCAATAAATAACATTAGATTAAACAAAGATTTTAGCAGAGATGAATATGTTTTCATGTGTGGGAATTGTTTAGCTACAGCTAACATCCAGCCTGAATTCTCTATTCAGTGTTATGTTCCTCTCCTGCATCTGATTCCCCTCAGAAAAGAGCACGCCTCCCAGGGTTACCACTCCAATATTGCATATCAAGATGGAACAAAGGGCCCTACATCAAAGTTGGACAAGGCAGCCCAGCGGGAGTTAAGAGGTCCAAAGTCAGGTAAAACAGTCAGAGACCCTTCCCAGCCCCAATCCAACTTTTAGAAGTTTTACAGTAACACCAAGCCAGATAGTCACAAGATATAATAGGGGACCCTGCAGGCCTGGAGCTCCACCAGATGTTTGGATCTGGGCCTCAGACATGCTAGGAAGTGATCTTTCTAACTGTTGAATTAAAATATAACTCTTTTTATGCCAGAAGCTAACGTGTTCTTATCAAACCCTCCTGCTACTGATGGAATACTATATTGATTATTTTGCTGATATTTTGTAAACTTCAAGAGCAAAAGAAAGTTGAGGAAGTGAAGTATTTCTTGCTTGTCGTCCCAAGGGGATAGAATCCACCATGGTGGAAAAGGCACTGCATGGTGTCCAGAACAGGAAACAGAGGGATCATATTCTATTTGCCCTCAAACCCAGCCCCAGATACATCCACCTTTCAGCCTCTTAAATATTCCATAACCTGTCCCAAACAACACTACTGATTGGGGACTAACTGTTCAATGTCTGTCTGTCAAGGGCAGTTCTTATTCAAACTACCACAACTAAGTAGAAATATTCTCTGGATTCTATGAATAATTCATCTCATTCAGTATGTAGCAGCACATGCCCATGTCCTATCACTTGCCTGGTTTGAATTTTTAAAGCCTGTCCCTTCTTATTCTGGATTAGAGTGAGTTGTCACTTGCTAGAGGCATCACATTAAAATATAGGTGAGGAACTCAAATCAAGACAAACACTACTGTTCTATGGCAGAAATTTTTAAAAATGCACAAAATAAACAATGAACAAATGTTGAAATATAAATACACTATGACTTACTCTCACTTGAAATTTCCTCACTTACTTCTTGGAATGTATGGATGTAGCCAAAGTCTTACTTGAATGAAGAACTGAAGATGATGATTCAAGAATCTGAAGATTCTTATAGGCGTTGATACTGTAATAACTTTTTAAAGTAAACATAAGAAATATTGCCCTCAATTTTCTGAAAAAAATGTTAATGAAAATGGAAATTTGAGAGAAGTTGAGGACTGACGTTTTTTCCTACAAGTGTGCCTTAATTTTAAAAAGTAATTTAACATGACACTTAGAAACTATTTTGCTTAACAATTTAACAAATGGATCTCATAGGTCATCAGATTTACCACATTCTCTATATAAAATCTTTACTTTTAACAAAAAAGCAAAGAAACATTTTCCTAAAAGCTTTATTGATGATACAGATGCAGATACCCACCTACAGGGAGTCTGTTTTGCCAAACAGACCAGTGAAAATTGAGGCAGCTTTCACAGTGCTCAACTGTGATGATACGGATGCAGATACATGCTGATTCTTATCACACTGTCTTCTGCTACCTCTAACGAGCATTTTGTTAAACATTGAACTTTTATGAACAATTGGTGAACCTGCTACCTCTAACGAGCATTTTGCTAAACATTGAAATTTTATGAACAATTGGTGAACTTTTATGAATAACTGGTGAACTTTTATGAACAATTGGTGAACTTTTATGAACAACTGGTGAACTTTTATGAACAATTGGTGAACTGATATGAACAGTTGGTGAACTTTTATGAACAATTGGTAAACTTTGGACTTGATGTTATGAGACACAGTCACAAAGACTTTTGAACTGGATGAGCAGTCTGCTGAACATTGGATTTGATATTTGATAGACTATAACTTTATGTCTTAGCTTCATTTGATTGAGTCAATATTGTTTTTATTTTAAACAAAAAGGGTGAGATGTTGTGGTATGTTTAGTTGTGGATAATATTTTAGTTAAGATTCGTCTCTTACTTGTTTACACCTCTGCCATCCCCAGCTTCCACCCACCACAGGAGGTTCCTGTTATTTGTTGATTGAGGGCCTGTGTGAAAACAGGAAGAAAAACACCTGAGGATTGAGGAGGGGTGGAGCAAGGAGGGAGCAGGGAGGAGGAGGTGGAGCAGAAGTATGAGGAAAATGAGGAGGAGAGCATGGGGTGAGGAAGGCTTGGAGGGAGCGCTCTGCCTAGCTGCTTGGGTATAGAATTCCCTGAGATTTGACATGGTTTATGATTAATAAAGAGTATTGGAAAATTCAACAATGGACTCTCATTAAGCGGATGAAAGATAAAATTAACACTTTATACTTGCTTATATTTTTTAGAGTATAAAATACTTCTGAGATTGAGCCCTGAATGACCCAAAACCCTTTGGAATCAACATACTAAACGAAAAAAAGGAATCTAAAAATGTCCCTAATATGATGGAGTTTTAAAGTCTCATTCTATTTATTGGTAGGACTTTGAGAAGAATATGGTGTCCAAGACAGGGTTTTCTTTTTTTACTGCGTATGCCATTAGATGCTCATTCAATTTGGAGGTTGAAAGAGCAAGGAGTGTTGCTGCCTGCCTACATTAGCGTTTTTCCATAAATAATTCTAGATTATGGAGAGTCTACTTTGTTATTGTATTGGAAACTTGCTTTAGTCATATTTAGCTGAAATACTCACAGTGGGTGCTGGGTAGGTGAGGCTAGAATTACTGAGGTTCAGACATTGACTAATTTACTGTTCTGGCTGCAAGGCACATTTTTCTCAATTGGTAGTCATGATGAGGCTTAGTGTTTATTCACTCAGTATCACTATATAAAATGTTCTTTCTTAGAGATTAGTATTGATATTTCATTTATTATTATATTCCAAACACATTTCCCTATGACATTAAATTTTTTTTGTTTGTTTTACTTTCCTCATGAGTATGTTGAATGCATTCTCAATTGAAATAAGACATTTTCCAATTTAGACATGGAATTCATCTTTCTGTATAATCTCCAGATTATATTTTTGAGACAGGAGCACTAGGCTTTTCTGAGATCTGGGGTACTGGAATGAACAATTGCCTAACCATTTTATTAGTAATTAGTTGAATCTTTCTTATTTGCCCCTTTCTTTGTCACACTATAATCAAGCTTCCAAATACTCCAAGTTCTTAATACTTCCTTCTCCCTTAACTTATCACTTAGTTAACTTCACTAAAATGTATTAAAAACTTCATTAAATGTATCCTATTTATATTTTTAGCATATTTATTCTAACTTCCCTAAACCAAACACTGAATAAAGTTTGCAGAATTATCCAAGTTGTGTATAAACTTTTGTCCCTAATTCATTGTTAATGTTACAGAGTTACTAATTTTCAAAAGAGAACCTGAAATATATCTACCATATGATCTAGTGATAATACTCCTATTCTCAAAGGACTGTATATTGTAACAGAAAATATCTGCTATCGATGTTCATTTCTGCTCTATTCAAAACATCCTGGAAAAGGGATAGATGTCCAGCAATGGATGCATGCATAATAAAATATTTTGCACATACACAATAGAAGATTATTCAGCTGTAAAGAAATTAAAATCATGAAAGTCAAATATAAATGGATTAATCTGAAAGTAATTATTATGAACGAGGTAACAGGGACCCAGAAAGGTAAATACCACATGTTCTCTCTCACATTCGGCTGCCATTTCTGAATATTTAAGTAAGTTATATAAAATGAAGAATTCATAGATGTTAGAACACTAGAAACTGAATAGAGTGGAAATCTCGAAGATAAGGGATAGAAGTAAAACAATCGAGCAAGAAGAGTTGAATTCAGTAGGGGAGAGGACTACAGGGTAGATAAGGAAATGTGTGGAGGAATGACTAACAAAAAACAAATTTGAAAAAGGCATATGGAAACCTATTCCAATAAAAGGTAGACAGAGTAACAGATACAACATGGAACTTTTGATTCTATTTTCCCTCTTAAAATTCTGTGTAGAATTTTTGATAATTTAATTAATTTCACTAAAATTTATTAGATATTTCACTAAATTTCATCACTATCCCCGTATACATTTACCAAATCAAACCTTTTATATTTTTCCATAATCATATAAATTCTGTGTAAACTGATGTGTTTCTGATCCATTTGTATGCTTCAAAGTGGACCTTTAACAAATCAGACCAATTACGTGTATGAATCATTAGTAATATACTTGAAAGCATAAATAGATAAGAAAGGCATCAAAAACAAAAGTTAAGTGAAATTGCATCAAACTTAAATGTTCCTGCAAATCAAAGGATATAATAACAATGAAGAGATATTCTATGAATTATGAGCAAGCACTTGGAAAAAGAAAGTTTAAATGTTTTTAATTTTAAATTAGTTAAAATACAATTATATTTTTAACCTTTTCTTTTCTCCCACTTAAAGACTCTCTCTTCTCCTCTCCTTTACCTTCTCCCATAGAAAACCATATATATGATGATAATTACCATTCATAGTACATAAAAAGATCACTCCACTCATTAGTGTGAACACAAATTATTCAGTCAAAATACAGGCAATGTACTGGTGCGTATATTTCTCCAGAGTAGATACACAAATGGACAATAGGCATATCAAAATTACTGAACATTACTACTGTTATTATGGAGACAATATATATTAAAACCACAATTTTATGTACCCTCACATCTATTAAAATAACTATTATTAATGGTGAAAAAAAACAATATTCTCAAGAATGTAGGGCAAAGAAATATTATCTGTATTATTGATAGAAAAATAATTTACTATAGTACAACTTTTAGAAAAAAATATGGAGACATTTCAAAAATTACAATAGAATTATATGATTGAAAACTATTAAATGGATAGTATAGAATTATTTCATCGGAAATATGTGATACATAAAGTAAGATGTATTTTCTTTGGTTTTATTTTTATGTAATATACACATACATTAAAAATGAATTATACACCTTGAAAACATAAAAATTTCTGATAATTTATAACCCTCACTAGGTCTGAAATGTTAAATAGATATGTCAAGATATTCCCAGGCTTAGTTGTTGATTCAAAAATGAATCAATGCACTCAGTGATACTGCATTTAAACTGCCATTTCTTTCACATACACTGTATATACAAACTAGTTCTCTTAACTACAAGGGATGCTTCATGAAAAAATGCATTACTATTCCCCTAATAAATATTGTTTTTCAGTATAGAATGTTTTAAATATCTAAAATGTTAATCAATGGTGTCCTGATAGAATAAATTAAGAAATAAATATACTTTAAGCTTGTAGGCACTTGAAAACATAATAAATATCATCTCTATTTATGATAAATCAATATATTTAAAATATACTTGTGAATAGCAAAGTTTTGGAACTCCCACAGAAACACACATGTATATGGATATATAGTAATTGAAAGGAAGAAGTATGTATATATGTTTACATATCTTCAAAGTCAAAAGAAGCTTATGGATAAAATAACTATTACTGTTACATAAATTCTCTTCATTCTTAGCTTCTTAAATAAAATAGCTGATTCTAAGGACATAATTTAAGAATTAATTTGTCAAGAGAAGAAAAAAAAGAAATCACTGTAGAAAAACTGGAGTGGATTGTCCCAAAGTGGAGGGAAGTGTCAGCACAATATTCTGTGAATTAAAAAAAATCTGAATATTCAAGTGTAGCATATTCAGAATGATAGATGACTCTCTTTCTCTCAGAAATCATGGTTGAACAGATATCTCTTTTAGGACATTTCTTCCTAATATCTTCTAGGAAGGCTCTCAAAGGAAATGTTAAAATACAATGTAAGTGATAATTTCATGAAGCTGGTATTTTTGAGGCTACAGATTCTCCTGCAGTATATGTATTTATATATATGTAGGTGGAAAACACTCTGGCACCTTATTTTTGGATGTAATTGGAACAACTTATCTGTATCCTCAAACACATTTAACTATAAATGGGAATTTTAATATGAATAGAAAGATAGCAAGATACAGTAACCAAGATACAGGAGTACTTTGCTTAGCTACTTTGAGTCTCATTTTCCAGAATGATTAAAGTTCCTGACTGATCTTTTGACTGTGTTGATAAAGATAGTTTGTTGCCCTAGGGTTAATCAACTAATATTTGAAAATTTGATGTTTTATATAGAAAGCTGGGAATAAGATCTTACAATGATATGTCAGGCTGAACAAATAGGCGTGTTTTTTTTTTTGTTTGTTTTTTTCAGTTCTGTTTTTCATTTCTTCTTTCTAAGTTTACCAAAGTAAACTGGATAAATAGAATGAATGTGTGAGTAGTTTTCAATCTCCCTCTCTGCGGGTGGGGTCCTGATTCCCTTCCAGGGAATTCCCAGCAATTCCCTACATGGCTAAGCTATCCTCCTCCACTTGGCTTAGCCCTGGGGAAGGAAGGCACAAAGCATGGGTCAACACACCAGGACAAGTCCCAGATCAGTGGACTAGGAGACAGGGAGAGTGCATCAGACTCTATGGACAGGCTATCAGAGGAGCATATCTCTCTTGTGTTTAATGCAAGGATCCTTACATTTATGGCGTTTGGACAGGGGAGGGTCTTTGGTACCCAGGGATGGGAAGTTATTGGTTAAGACAGGGATACTGGAGTAGGCATATTATAGGGGACAGGAACTTAGGTAAGTAATTCTGCCAGTGGCACCCAGCCTTTTGAGAGTAGGCAGAGTTTTCCTGTGGCTTGTGGTCTGTCATCTCAGAGGGGAGGAGCCAGAGATCTTGCTTGCTCCTCATGCCAGGGCTGGGTATCTAAGTCCCCTCTAGAACTAACTGTGTTACCTTCCATGAGGGCACTGAAGGATGAACAGAAAATTATCAAAATGCAGATTTCTTAAGATATAATATTATGTTGATAACTGTATAGATGACATATGTAAATTTCAGATAATTAAATTAAAAAAATAAGATAAAAAATAGCTAATTATTTGATGCCAAGATCTTTTCTTAAGACCAGATAAGGATTCTTGGGTACCCTGACTTGTGTGTGAATAAAAATACAATAACATTTGAACAAATTATAATATAATAAACAAAAATATAAGCAAACTAGTAGTCAATAAAGTTGTTATTTATCAAGTAGATTAGTCTAATAATAGAATTATAGGCTGTTATTTTGACAAATAATAAATTCAACAGAAGAACACTTAAGGGACTTCAAAATGTGGGAAGTAGTTATGGCAAAATGTATGCATAAATATTAATCATCTAATTGTGGTAGTAATATTAATAATTCTAGATTTAAAAATTTGAAAAAAAAAGCCTAAATAATAAGGAATATCTGAAAACTAACTAACTAACTAAATAAATAAATAAAACAGCAGCAGTACTAATTAAATATTTCAGAATCAACTAAAACACTGACATTATATAGCTATCACTGTTCAAAAATTGCATCAAGGACATGAAAACAAATAAAGAGAGCTGTGGTTGTTGACCATCATGAAACCAAACTACAAATGGATAATGACATTATCCTTGCCATGGGTAATGCCAAAAGCAACTGCAAATAAATGATTAGAATCAATTAGAATACTTGCCAAATTTCTAACTTAAATTCATTATTATAATGTAAATCTCATTTCAATACTTTTGCAACCTGCAATTAGAAGAAAAAGTGCCTTAAATTTCATCATGTATTAAAAATGTCTTCTCTGAGGTAAGATTTCTAACCATTTTTATTATATGTATCTGAGTTCACTAAGGATGAAAAGTTTGCATCAAAATGTTTCCCAATTTTGGCTTTTTGCTTCTTTAAAATTTTTGTTTAAATTGCCTTCATATAATATATTTTGATAGCATTCCTTCATATCTTCCATCTTCCTAGATCCTGCCAACATCCCTACCCACCCAGATTCATGTTCTTTCTCTCTCCCTCTCAAAACATACCAACAAAATCAAAATCAATCAAGCCAACAATACAAAAAAAAAAAAAACAAAACAAAAGAAAAATCCAACACACATAAACAACAACAACAACAGAAAAAGTCTATGAAGTTCATTTTGTGTTAGCTAGATACTCATAGGCACAGAGCCTCTTTTGAAGTGTGGATTATGTACCCACTGAAACACCACTGGAGAAAGCTGAATTTTCTTTTCTCTGCTGGCAGCATTTTAAATAACTTCTTGATTGGGGGTGGGATTTTGTGTCTACTTCTCCTTCTAAGTGTTGTGATTTTGTCTGATCTGAACTTGTGCAGATTTTATGCATGTATTAGAGTCTATATAAATACCTATGTATGTCAATACTATAGTGTCTGAAAGACAGTTTCTTTGGAGTTGTCTAACGCCTCTCATTCTTTTATATAGATCGCTCAGCCTTGAGGGAAGGCATTTAATGAAGACATTCCATTTACAACTGAGAGTGACATAGTCTCTCACTCAGCACATTGTCAAGTGGTGGGTCTCTGTGTTAGTTCCTGTATACTGTAAGCAGAAGCATCTTTGATGAGTGTTGGTTTGAGTAATACACTAGTCTGAAGGTATAGTAATGTATCATTAGGAGTAATTTTATTGCTATTTTCCTTTAGCAGAAAACAACACTAGGCTTTGTACTAGGAACCATGACTTACCTTTTCTCAGGTACACGGTTGGCCAATTTAACAGTGTTAGATATGAATTCCATCTAATTAAATGGGACTGAAATCCAATGAGAAAGTGGTTGGTCACTCTAATAACATTTGTGTCACCATTGCACCAGTATGTCTTGCAGGCAGGTCACTTCTATAGGTCCCAGGGTTCATAGATGGGTGATAATTGCAATTGTTTTTCTCCTTTAGTAGTATGCAGAGTAACTTCCAGTAACAGGAACGCTAGTCAGCAGAGGTGAGGCTTCCAGTTAGGCATCATCTCTGATTCTCCATATTTGATGACATGAATAAGTTATGTCTTAACAATATAGTCTTGCAATCAGGCTTTGAAAAATAATCAATAGCCTTAGCCTGTGACACTTTGTGGGGAGTCTATGTGAACGCTTGTTTAAAAATTCAGCAAAATGTAAGCCATTCTGGACCCTAGGGCTTTTCATTGGTGGCATAAAATGTCTAGTTTAGGAACAGACTCACCCATTGTATGGTGACTGTCTTTAAATTCCTTTCATATATGTGTATATATTAGGATACTTCTACAGTAATTGCTTTCCATGTGGCTTTTCAAAATCTCTTTCATGTTAGTTGTGTCTCCTCATATTCCCTCCTTTACTCTGCACTTCTGTCTCACATATATTTGTGTGTGCTCTTCTACACACAAATGTAATGTAGGCATTTATAGCCACAAATTCTTTTTTAACTGACAGCACTGTTCTATAAATATTTGTAAATTTTCCTTTGATCTATTGATTCATCAGGAATGCATTGTTTTTATCTAATGCATTATTTTATTTCCATTGATTTTTGAAGTTTCTAGTTTTATGTCTATCATTGGTTTCTAATTTTATCTTATAGTGGTCAGACAGAATATTTCGTATGATCTCTGATTTGTCTTGTCTTTTTTAAAATATCTGCTGTAGTCAAATTTGTGTTTTCATCAGTAGTTAGTTTAGAAAAATACCCCATATGAATTCTGGAGGGGTGCATTTGCAACTATCTTTGAGTGAAGGGTTCAGGGCATTTTTTGTTTATTAAGCCTTAAAGTTTTATACTATTATTGTGTAAATCTTCACTATTCTACTATTTTGTCTTGCCCTTCTAATCATCATTAAATGTAGAGTATTGAAGTCTTGTTTTAATTTTATAAACTTGTAATTTCTCTTTTCTAATCTGTTGATTTTACAATGTATTTATTTTGGTGTTTAGGGAAAGAGAGGGAGGGAAAGAGAGAGAAAGAGATAGAGATAGGATTGAGAGAGAGAGAGAGAGAGAGAGAGAGAGAGAGAGAGAGAGAGAGAGAGGGAGAATATGTGCATAAATGTTAGTGGAGGCCAGAATTGAGTATCAGACCCTCTGAAGCTGGAGTTATAGGTGTTTGTTAGACAGCTACCATAGGCACTAGGAACTAAAGTTATGGCTTCTGAAAGAGAAGCAAGTGTTCCTAACTGCTGATCCATCCTTCCAGCCTCAAATCAGTGAGATGAATATTCTTTCTTAGCACATGTCTTCATGAAGACCTAATTTCATGATATCTAAATATAATTACTGCCCTCTGAGCACCACCACATCAGATTAAGGAAGGCTTCAACATATGATTTCATTTGAGAAGAGAAGACAATCATTTCCATCTATAAGGGATAATATTATAATATGGGAATATCATAATACACAGTATATGAGATTGTGCAGAGAATTAAATTAGTGCTTGTAATACACTTGCCATGCTGGCTATACAGGTGCACATAAAGAACATGTAGTTATACTAATTACTGGAAAGCTGTGTTCTCTGTAGTTCTCTGAGTGCCTTGTAATCACTTCATCATTCTCAACCTGTGAAGCATTAGGCAAGGAATTATTGTTCAGAGCATATTCATAAGCTTAAAATTCTCAGGATTTTCTACTAGCTAACAAAGACAGCTGTATCAAAATAAGGCCTTTTTTTTATATTAGTTAATTGATTGATTTGGAATTCAATAATGGAGATAAGAAGAAAGATACTGTGGCTCCAATCCTATTTTATCTTGACATAAAAAAATTGAGTAGAGAAAGGGAAGCAAATTACGTCCAGGAAAACACTGGTAGCAAAAACAATTTCCTACTGATCTAAAAGCTTTAATTTTCTCGAGACATTAGCCACCCACCATCCACTTATGTATACTTCTTTGACCCCTAAATGAGAAGTGAACTAAGAACGTGTCTTGCAGATAAACAAAGATGCAATGAAGCTTTGTCTGGACAGTACATTAGCTTCTCAAGAGCTGCTGAATTGTTCTTGGAGTCAGCTGAAACTGACAGGTGAACCCAGCTCCAACACAGTTTTGAATAATTTGCTGAACTCTAAACCATAAGTATGCTTGTTCTTTCCTTATGATATTTTTGAACTCAAACTGAGCAAAATAAAGACTAAAGAGAAGTATGTATTTAATATCAAACATACTCATCCTCATCCACTTACTGAGGCAATAATTCATATATTTCCCAATACATTGAGAATTAACAGCATGGGATAGTTAAATAGACACAAGTACGAGAGAAGGAAAATAGTTTGAAGTTAAACAAGTGAGAGAATAGGATATAATATTGCAATCTCTGCAGGAATCACTCATAAATGAGTATCCAAAGAGAACAAAGGCAAAAAGGCCAAATATTTAGTCGCTTGTCTATAGTGTAAGGGTTTCTAATTAGGGAAAACACATTAGGTCTAATTATAAAGGCTTTTGATTTCATTTAATTTTGCATACTTGAGGAAAATTTCTACTCATTTGAAGATTCTATACATTACATTTTATTAGAATGGAGAACGAGTAAAAATTAACTTTTAAATTGGCAAAGTCTGGTATAGGTAAATGTATACAATGGAGTGTTTGTTATTCAAGTGCTAATAAAACAACAGAATTTTAATACAACCACAGATATTTACAAGGGCATTGTGGATTCTCAATGGTGTTGTCCAAAATGAATAGCAAAGTAAGAAGAAAAGGCTATGTATTCATTCCACTTGCATTTTATCATGGAAAAGGCAACAGCTTAAGGATACTAGAAATCATTGGCTACTATTAACTGTGGCAGAAAGTGTTGACTCTGAAAAACACAAGACATTTTTATGTGGTGAATGTGACTATTTACTAAGGTATAGTCATGTGACTTTCTCCATCTGTTTAATGATGTAAAACTGTATATATGGGACTCATGAGAAAAAACTTTTCCAGAGTGCCATGTGCCATGGCAAGCTACCCTCACCTACCCAAATAAATAAATAAATGCAGTAAAAGTTTTAACTATCAATTAAAAAAAATACCTGTATATCAATGAAGGGAGGCTTATGGTGATATGAATTAGACTTCAAAACCCTTGAGGAAAAGGGAGAGATATGATAGAATATCTATTTCCTCAGATTCTTGGAAAGATCAAGAAAGATAATACAAATATATAACCATAATTACAGTATCAAAACTAATCATAAAACAAGCACTAGCTAAAAGAATTAAACACTTTATAATAGTGTTTGAAATATTTTTCAAGTGAAGATTATTTCTAAATATAAAAGTTGCTGCTGAATAAATTTTCATAAACTTTGATGGTTTTTGTGTTTGATTAGTGATATGTTGGCTTGCAGTAAGGTCCCGTGCTAACAAACACAGTGAACATAATTGCAACGCTCTCAGTGCTGTGTTTCTAAGAAAGCTTCACTTATTTTGTAGCAGCTCATAGGTTGTAGGGACAAATGAGTCTAGTCATAAGGAAATAGAAAATGAAAACAAATCTTGCCTGTTTATCAGAACCATCCAATCTCTTTTTGAGGGTCCCCTTCCTTAGAAACCAAGATCCACTTCTGTGAGGGATTGAGTAAAATTGGACTTCATAATCTCAGATATTTCCAAGTCATTTCTGAGCTGATGCAATGTAAAAGAGAGAATAGGAGGCATGGCCTTGTTAGAGAAGGTGTGTCACAGTGGGAGGGTTTCAAGTATTCAAAAGCATGTATCAGGCCCGGTTTTACAAGCTTTCTCTCTCTGCCTCCTGCTTACTGATCATGATATAAGCTCTCAGGCACAATACCTGCTTACTGACTCCACACTCCCTGCCACAATGATCATGGATTAAACTCTCTGAAACTAATTAAATAATCCCTTTATTTATTCCACTAATTGAATATTCCTTTACAAGTTGCCTTGGTCATGACGTTTCATCACAATAGGGTCCTTCCTCCATTTCTTTGGTGTTAAATTCCTTTTGTGTCTACCTCCTACCACATCCTGCCAATTGTCTCTTCTTACAGAGGCTAATGGTATATTGAATCAACATGGGATTGCTCATTTGTACCTATGTCAGATGCTGCTCATTTGTATGTATATCATCACATGCCTCCAACTTTAACCTAGATAACATCCATCCAGTTCTGCAAAAATTTTGGTTTGTTAAATGAAAGAACTAACAGTGTGTCTATTATACATCCTGTAGTTTTGAGGGGTCGGAATCAGTGGGTACTTTCTCAAATTTTACATCAGAGTGCATCACAGTTGTTCTGTATTTAGGATAAACGATCTCATTCTTTGGTCTACACATGGGAATGCAAGTAGACAGAGACTGTAAGTCTTGTGATATAGACACCTATTAGATGGAAGCCAGTCTTATTCTATACCTAACAATCACGAAGGTCAGACCATTTTATGTTTAAAATGTTCAGGGTTACAATTTCTTCTACTGATACCTGAAACTAATCAACTTATTTCTTTATGTTTCACACTAATTGCTTTGGTTTTATCTAAGCACATTAAAACTCACAATGGCCTGGAATTGAAAACAAATTAATGTATATTAGGCATGTAGCAACATGTAATGCAAACTTGCACACACACATACACACTCAGACACATACACACTCAGACACACACACAACACACACACACACACACATATTTCATTACACTGTTAGGGCTAGCCAGGTGGATTTCTAAGGAACCAGGAGACACTCAACTGCTGCAAAACGCACGAGGCTTTTATTAACTGGCACGTGTCCGGGTCCTGCCTATCCCACTCAGGAGATAAGCATGGCGGGCCCCGATTCCTCCCCCCAGGCACTTTTATGGGGTTCAGGGGAAAGGGGTCTGGGGATGGGGGCTCGTGCAGCTCTGATGTGTATGTGTCTACAAACGTGTGTGCTGTGGTATACAATGACTACAAGAGAGCATCAGATATGCAAGAGCTGGAGTTTCAGGCAGGTGTGAACCACCATTTGGGTGCTGGGAGACATGTCAATTCTTCTGCAAAAGCAACAAGTGGTCTTAAATACTGGCTGACCTCTGCAGCCCCTACTGGATGTTTGTTAGACTAAAAGATTACTACAACTTCTTTGCTTCATAATAAAATTACTTTTTTTCAGAGAAATATTGTAGCTGAACATGAGAGTTTCTGATTTCATTTCACTTCATACCCCTGTTTTTTTTTTAAACAGAAATAAAGTAGATAGAAGTTATTAAATTATTAACAACAAATTACTTGTCCAATATTTCTCAGAAATAACATTTGCTTTCCTCTTTATCTTTGGTTATAGAAATCCATCCAATACATATGGTCATTGCATTCTGAATTTTTCTATGAGTTTTCAACATGATATCTCTGTTTGCAAAATATCTTTCCCTCTGACCTTAATTATCTTTGAGATTTAATCATCAGAACACTTTTTTCCAATTAGTGTGAATAACTTTTCATTAAGAAGCTTAAATAGTCCATGAAATGGGTTCTCACTTCACTTTTTCAGTTGTCAAAATTTATCACTATGAATAATCAGTCATTTCCTTAGGTTAGACTCTAGGAGACATGAACCAAGATATAAGAGGAACTAGACTGGGATGGGCAGTTTAGGGCTGAAATCCAACAAAGACCCATATGGGACATTCTTTGAGAACTTAGGCTGGAGCTTCTAATATTTACTTACTACTTAATTCAGTGGTAATCACATAAAGTATAGTTTGTGATTAAAATATTGAAAGTAGCTAATATCATATTTTAATAAAGGGTTTAACCTCAATACATTGTATATGTATACCTTGGTGTTTGTATGTACATGTAGGCCTCTGAGCAAATGCAAGTCAGATATTAATTTCATCTGTCATTCTTCATGTTCTATTTACATTGTTTTTGAGACAGGGTCTCTTACTGTTCTGGAACTCAACAAAAGATTTAGCATGGCAGATACTGAGCCTCAGAGACCCTTTTTATTCTGGCTACCCAGAACTAGGACTATAAATACATATCACCATGTGCAGTTTCAGTTTGCAAATCAAAGTTTTTATTGATTTTAAGAATCCCTCTCCTCCAAAAAGAAAAAAAGAAGTCTTTGTCAATCTACTGAAAATATGTCATGCCTGAAAAAGAGGAAACATTTTAAGTGAATTACTTTCCTACATGTATGATACACACATACACATTAATGTTTTTTTTAGCATTTACTACTTTGGTGGCTTAGGGGAACTAGGACCACACCCAGGATTCTTTTGCATGCTCAAGCTAAGTGATCTACCCCCTGAACACTACCCAGCCCTCTGCTGTGCAATTAAAACATGAATAATAATTTGCTGAAGGTTTATGCTTTTCTCTTGAATGTATGCTTCATGAAGACTAACATCACTTAAAATATGTGCAACAAGCTTTGTGCTTGTTATTTAAGATAGCAAACTGAATTTTACCTACTCAGTTAAAAAAAATTGATATTGTTTTTATAAGATTTGTATGCCATCATCATTAAATCACTACATTTAAGAAGTATTTGTCCACAGGCTATAGAACATTCAAATATTTTATAATCTACTCTTGGCTTCCTCTTGAAGAAATTCTCCCAGATTCTTCCCCTACCCCACCTCCATCTCTTTATATTTGTCTACATGTAGCCAACTAGGTTAAACTAATTATCATATGTTGACTAGGATTTCTTTTGTTCAGAATGGATTTTTTTTTTGGTCCATAGTCAGGTGTCCATAGGTGTGTAGATTTATCTCTGGGCTTCAATTTATTTCTTTGATCAACCTGTCTGTTTTTATGTCAAAGCCATGCTGTTTTTGTACTATTGCTCTGTAGTAGAATTTTAGATTTAGATTTTCTTTTATTATTGATGATTAGTCTGTGTGTGTGTGTGTGTGTGTTGCCATATGAAGTTAAAAATTGGTCCCTTTAATTTCTGTGAAGAATTGTGGCAAATTTCTCATGTGAATATAATTGAATCTACAGCTTGTACTTGGTTGGAAGCACATTTTCATTATTCTAATCATAATTATCCATGAGTAAGCAAAGTCTTTTCATCATTTCATGTATTTGTCAATTTTCTTATTTAGTGTTAATGTCTTAATGATTTTATTATAAAACTTTTTCACTTTCTGGATTGGAGTTATCCCAAGATATGATATTTTATCCTTGACTTACTTCTCAGTCTATTTGTCATGTATCGAGGTAGACTACTGTATTTTGTGTCTTAAATTTCTATCCAGCTACTTTGCGGAAAATGTTTATCAGCTGTAAAATTTTCCTAGTGAATTTTAACAAGTCCTTTATGGATAAAATTATGTCATTTTCAATAATGGTAATTTGACTTTTTTTCTAACTTGTATATTTTCTTTATCTCCTTCAGTTTTCATATTGCTCTAGCTTAAGGCCTCAAGTACCGTAGTAAAGGCGTGGTTTGGAGAGAGTGGACCACAGTGTTTTGTTCCTGATTTTAATGGAAATGCCTTGGGATTTTCTCCTTTAGCTTGATGGTGGCTGTGCCTTGCTGTATATGATCTTTGCTATGATGAGGCATGTCACTTGTATCTCTAGTCTTTCCAAGACTTTTATAACGAAGGGATATGAACTAAATCACTCTAGTCCTGTTTTTTTATTTGTGATTGAGATATTTTAATTACTTCTTTTATCACACTAAGGATTGTATGTCTATTAAAATTACTTATCTCAATTTGTCTTTTAGATCTTGTATATCAAGAAATTTATCAATTTTAAATTTTTTGTTTTCCATTTAGTGGAGTAGAGATCGTAAAGTATCTCTTTTGTTTTCTGGATTCTCTCCGTGACTGTTGTAATGTCTCCTTTTTCATCTGTAATTTTACTGTTTTTTTTTTTTTTTTCTTCCCATCAATTTGGTTAATTTGATTAATCAATCATTAATTTTTCTCAAAAGAACAACTCTTTGTTTCATTGTTTCTTTGTACTTTTTGTTGTTGTTTGTCTGTTTCTATTTAATTGATTTCATCCCTGAGTTTTATTATTTCGTGCCATCTGCTTTTTATGGTATTATTTCTTATTTTTGTTCAAGAGCTTCCAGTGTGGCCTTACAACTCTGTTTTTTGTTGTTGTTGTTTTGTTTTGTTTTTTAAAAGTACTTAATGTTACAAACTCGCCTCTTAGAACAGCTTTCATTGTGTCCCTTTTATTTGAATTATTGTGTATTCATTTTCATTTGATTTTAAATTTTTTAATTAGCTTTTAAAGTGGATTCTTGAGATTTAGAAAACCTTCTTAGTTACCTGGAAATCACTTTCCTAATTGAGCCATCTCCTCAGTTCCTCCATAAGTTTAAGTAGTTTTGAATATATTATTTAGTTACCTTTTCTGAACAACTTAGAAACTATAAGAACTAGATGAAAACAGACAAGAATAGAATGTGCATCTCTACTGAATGTTTATTAATCTCGACTTGGAACACTGTCTGGTATTTATGTGCAGTCCCTTGCTGCTCATGTCATATAACTTATCATTTATTTTTCCCATTTTGGGTAGGATAAACATACAAGTCAGAGCTGTTCCAAAAGAGCAAGAAACGGCACCGAAAACAATAAAATGGATCTAAGTCACTTTTTGTAATTTCCACTTATAAACAGCGAAACTGAGTGGTATGGGATAATGCATTTTGATAAAAAGACCATTCACTTTAAAGAACTCCATTTTATGTGAATTATCCTTTTGTTTTGGTTTGAAAAATATCAAAGCATCTCTCAAAAGGCTGATTAAATTGTTGACTTCACAGATCCCCAGACATGGAAAAATGGAGCCAGTGTGAAGTTTCTCTTCTCTAGCAGCTAGAGATGCAGTGTGATTAGTTGTGACACTTTGAAGGGTGTGAATGGATTCAGAAGAATACTATAATGGACACAGATTGCATTTTGAATTAGCTGCCAACTGGTTATAAAATCAAGACAGATCAACAGCTTTATTTACCTTTCATTCCTCTACAGATCACATAGGAATGGAAATCTGCACTAATGTGCTTAAGAGGTAAATTGTATTTGAATCTAAAATAGATATTAACATTTCAGAGAGTAATTTAACTATACTCAGAAATTGATCTAAGAACTACGTAAGAAAATCATTTTTTAAATGCATTAAAATTTATTACTTTTTCCAAATATTTTAGACATTGGAAACCAAAATTGAGTGGCTTGGCATTTAGATGTTTTAGCTGTCAGTTGTTGATTCATCAGCAAACATAACTTTATTGTTTACCACAGAGAAAGCACATTGCTCAACATGCAAGAACCCCTACTAATATTGACTTGGAAAGATATCTAGAAGTAGATTGCAGAATATATGGTGGACTTTATGTGAACAGGGACATTGAAAATACTGAATTTCCTGTTGAATTAAAGTCTTCCTAGATGTGTTTTTCAGCTTTCCCATAGAATTGATATTGTTTTTAATTGCAATTCCCCAGGTAAATATTGTGGCTGCCCAAGAATTTAACCAAATGCCAGAGCTGCTAGCAGGGCTGGCCATTTTGTTCACTATTGTAGAAGAACAATCACACAACATAAATATTAAATAAGCCAACTTCATGGTTTCGTTGTGTTGAAAACAACAAATCCTTTAGTGGAACAAAATACAACTCAAAGTAAGAATAGTATAAAATGTCACAAATCTCCCTCTTGATTAGCATAAACAATTGGTTCCACCTTATCAATTATGGCATTGGTGCCACACTGTTTTGACTCTTTTAGCTAAGTGTTAATTATATCAGGCAGGGCTGCAGAGATGACTCAGAGGTTAAGAGACTTGCTACCCTTGCAGAAGACCCAAGTTTGGTTCATAACACACACATGGTGGCTTGCCAATGGGCCTGTAAGATGGAAGATACAATGACTAGAAGATATGATGACCTCTTTTAACTTCTATGAGTTCCAATATACATGGCCCATAGACATATACTCATGCACATACACATACATATAAAATAAATAAAAATATATTTTAAATCATTGCTAATATATCCATTCAGAGAATCGCCTCTTTTCTGTTAGCTTTCAAGCCTCATAAATACACCTGAAACACTTGGGTCCATATATATATATATATATATATATATATATATATATATATACATTCCTTAGTACTTATAATGATTTAACACAGAACCAAATGCTGTAAGTTACCCTTGTTGCTGAAAGACATGTAGAACTTTAAAGTATAAAATATTCTCAGCACTCCTATAAGATATCACTGTCTTAATATTTTATGGATATTAACTCACTGATACTTATTCTAGACCCAGAAGAATCACATTGACATAATCTTCATTGAATATATTCTCTAACTAATTTTATAAAAGTTAAATATATTACCCACAATCTCTATGCCAGATGGAAAAATTCAGTGCTCAGATCACCTGCTGAAGGAACTGTGGCTGATTGACAGCCCCAACTGCTATGCTCTTGAACAACCACTGTGCTCTATCAAGGCCACACTTCTCTCAGCTGCTTCCAGGCAACAACAGAGTACATGTGTACCATGGCAGCTTATACCTGAGCCTCAGAGTTTCGCTAATGGATGCATTTAGAGTCTCCCTTATAGCATGAAACATCTTCCTCAAACTGACCTGCAATAGGTAGTACACGTGCTTAGGACACTGTAACACTTAGTACACTTCTCCCTGTTTGTGTATTAAAACTTCCCTACCTACATAGGAGTCATTAGACTACTTTTATCCTTCCATTTATCTACCACAGATATTTCTATTTATCTGTATCTTGGTTAATTCCGTGAGAGGTTGTTTCTTGGTATACTGGAACTCAAATATTGCTCAAATCATAAGCGGAACCATTTGAAAATTTAATATTATAAATATTCCTGTGCCTCTAATGGCTTCCATATTTAGTTAAAGCCTGGAAACACTTTAACTGTAGAATCTAAAATGATGACTTTAAATGATCAAAGGAGCAAAATATAAGTAAGATAGTGCCAAACATTTGTAAAATTTATAAGGGGAATGCAATGCTTTATGTCATATTAGGAATGCAGATGTCTCTAGTTATTCACTCCATTTTATACCTGGGCCTTGAGTTTGGCTTCTCCTTCGGAAACGTGAGTTTGAATTGTGCATCTCCAAATCCTTCAATCTCTGATTAGAAGTCTTTGTTGTCATGTATGAAATCTTTCATTCTTCAGGATTTACACTACTCCTTGAAGAAGTAGCACTGTTATGTCCTAAGGGTTAGTTAGAGAGCACTTTCCATTCCTCCAAAGTGACGAGATTGCCACTTTTGATGGAATTCCCTAGTTCTCATATTTCGCCTGCTAGGTACCATGGTCCCTGTCAAAAAGAAAACGGTTGATAAAATTCCCTAGCAGAGTCTCTGGTGTATCATCACTGACGAGGATGTTAAATGAGTGATCTCATGAATGACTGGATGCCCAACGATGGTGCTGATTCAGTCTGAATTACATATTGTTGCATGTTCTAAATGCTGTTAGTACCCATCATGTGAAAGTCTGCTGTTATATTGATCTGCACTCCTCCCTCTCTTCTTGTTTCTCTTCCACCCCATCTCATAAAATAGAACCCAGAGCCTTGTAAGGAATAGAGAAATACTGTATTAGACATCCACTTCTCCAGACCCAAATATTGATATATTTGTTTGTTTTATGTATGGGAGAGTATATGTCATCATTCTGAACATGTGGACATCAGAAAACAACTTATAGAGATCCAGTCTTTCCTTCGACCATAAAAGTCCCAAATATCAAACTATGTTCTTAAGGCAGTCATGGCAGAGAGCAAGAGTGACTGAGGAAATAGACTCTAGAAGCTTGACCTTAAGAGGAGTTTCAAGTGAATCACCTATTTTATTTGGGTTCTCTAAACTTACTAAAATAGTTATGTTTAGTATAACCAGTGAGATATTGAAAATACAGAATCTAGACTGTTATGCACAGACGTCAAATGAAAATTTAAAATGTTTGGCAAGCAAACTAACAGAATTATGAAAGCAGAGTAGCTTGTGACTAAGCTTCTTGTGCACTATTTTATAAAATCTTATCTTTTTTCCCCCCCCCACACAATAAATGCAAAAACTGTATGTGGGTACAGGAAATGGAAGAAACAGGTTATTATATTGAGTAAACAGTAGATTAGATGCAGATTTAAATAGATTTAAATATAAAAATCCCTTTCTTATCTGTAGGATTCAGTGGAAGACAATTAATTATTAAAAAATAAATAAATCTTCACTGAGATTTGATTCTTAATAGTGGAAAAAAAATCTCTACCAGTTAGTAGCGTCTCCAGTAGAGTCAGATGTTACCCACAAAACACCACTGGATCTTCTGTGATGGAATATGAATCAAATGACTATACTCACATAGTGCCAAGCAATGAAAAAAATACTGCAGCATCACTTTAGTGACAAGTGATAAGATCTTCTCGTTACAGCCAAGCTTTCTTCTTCAGAAATGAACTTAGCGCTTTCTGAAATTCCAAACTTATTTATCTATTCAGTCCTGTATCCGTCAGAGAGTTCAGATTGTCAAGAAACTGTGGATGCCATGGGGCTCAATCAAGAGGGTTAGGGTGGGACAGCTGCTGGAACTGTGAATCTGCTCCTCGGCTTATACAGGCTGCCTCAGCTCTGACTACTTAAATGTCCCACTGGGAAGAAGTGGAGTCATGACTGAGCTAGCTGACTTCACTCAATGGGGAACTAATGCAAAAAGTTTATATGAACAGTTTCAAGAAAACTTGACTTGAGTGGTATAAAGACATTTATGCTAGCTCCTTATTTTCTTATCAATAATAGCTCTAAGTTCTGTGATGTTTTTCTTATATAATTTCATGTAGTGTAAAGGTGAAACTCCTCATAGTGAATGGATTAGTGTAACTAAAAATCACTCTGTGGGTTCCTGTCACGCAATCTGCCTTGGCTGGAATTTATTATTTATTTATTATTTAATGTTTTCTTAATTTTATTTACTATGGCTCTTGCATAAGTTATTATTATTCTTCTTTTCATAGATTTTAGTTCATTGATTTGAAGCTTTAATTCTAATGCACTATGTATTTCCCACCAGCTTTATTGTCTCTGCAGATTTTGGATAACTTTTGATTTCCTGTTTATTTAGTTCAAAATAGCTTCATATTTTCTTCTGAATTCTTACTTGAATCACATGTTTAGTATGGCAACTATGTCAATCTTAAAAGTTTTCCAACAAAACCTCTCTGAAAGATCCAGTACATTTATTTGTGCTAGGAGTCCAAGAATATTCCCATGATTATTAACAGTAACCAAAGAGTCAGAACTAAGGAAAGCTACATTTGTGTGGCACTCTGCCAAACTAGAAGTCATCTTGGCAGGCTTGAATGTCTCCTTTCCAAAACTTTGATTTCTGCCAACTTTTCAAAGGGGTTTTAAAAATGTCTTTTTTCCATTGTATTTCTTTATGTTATTTCTCTTTCTCCTATTTCCCCCATCTTGTGTGCATGTGCATGTGTGTTTGTGTGTGCACTTGTTTGTAGTGGGGTACACTAGAACAAAGGTGACCATGTGTAGGTCAGAGGTTAGCTTGCTTTCGCCATATGGTCTCTGGGTAAACTGAGGTCATTATGTTTGGTGGCAAGGGCTTCTACCTCCTGTGAGATCACGTTGATTCCAAGTGTGATAGTTTTTAGTGTCAAGTTGATAAAACCTGTAGTCACCTTGGAAAGAATGACTCTCAAGTACATGCTCTGATCAGATTGGTTATGGTCTCATTTTTAAGAGAAGGTCTTGACTGAGAAGTGATGTTAGGAAGCCCAGGTCACTCTGTGTGACACTACCTGTAGGCAGATGAATCTGGGCTGTGCAAGATAAATAGCTGAGCATGGTCCAGGAAGTGAAACAGTAAGCAATAGTCTTCCATGGTTTCACCCTCAGTTCCTGCTTAAGTTCTTGCACTGACTTCCCTCATTGAAGTGCTGTTATTTGAAACCATGAACCTAAATAACCCTTATTTTTGCCCAAGTACTTTGTTCATCATTGCAGCAGAAAAACAAACTACAATTTATTTTTAAATATCTTAAAGTAATTGGATTTTAGTTTTCAATTGCTCTTGCAGTTCTATCCTGATGAATACTGAATATTTATTATTAATGACATAGGGATTGTATGCTGTGTAGATAAACTTATGTGACATTATTTCATCTCATATAGTAATTTTTCTTCCAAAAACCTATGTTACCTGATTTTAATCCAGTTTTAGTTTCATGGTTGCTATCAGACACAGTCTTTAACTTTGCACTCATTTCTATATTTTAAACTATAGAACAATGTATACAGCATTTGCTTGTCCACACCTTCAGTCAGACAATCTCAAATTCCAAATTACATTGATATATTTTCTTTGTTTTTGCAATTCTTAATACATACAAAATATACATATTGTCATGTTCTCTGTGATACTTTGGTACATAACTTGTGCACTTAAAGTGCCTACCATATCTTTCATTTCTCCCAACCCCAGGGTAGATAATCTCTACATGTTTTTTAAGACTTTGTCTCTTTGTTTTCATATGAGATTAAACAAGATGCTTAGCCCTCTTTGTCTGGGTTATTTTGCTACATAAGGACCTCCATTTCCTTACTGTTGTTGCTAATGTCAAGATCATCCTTCTTCAGAGTAGAATAATTGATTGTGTGCATTGCCATGAATATGTTGTATAATATTCATGCATCCTTCAGTTAGGAATGACCATTGCTGGGGATAACAAGAGCTCTATGAGTAAAGACACTGTCACGTGCTACACAAACATGTCAAGCTGAATTTAACCCTGAAATCTATGTTCAGGTGAAAGGAGAGATGTGATTCCACAAAGTTGTCATGTGAGTTCCATATGTCCATTGTGATACACATGCTTTCACACAATAATATAAGCAAATAAAAATTAAAAAATATTCATGTATAAGATCAATCTTATCCTGTGTTACATCTTAACTACTCTGAATAACATCACAATAAGTATGATTATGTGGATATCTCTTTTGTTAAATAGCTTCATTTCTTTTTTTTATAATAATCCAGATTGAAATGGTTATCTTTGCTTTGCTCCATTTCACTATGATTTATCTTGTTTGTTTCATCTGTTTTGTTTTTATTTTCAATAATGCCTTTCCCAATGGTGTTGTGAAAGATCTCATTATATTTTTTATTTTCACTTTTCCGACAACTAGTATTGACTGCTTTGGAATGGAGGAACATATTGATAAAGAGTGTCATGAGACCACCCACTCAATGTCACTATATAGCTGATACTGGCTTGGTACACTGATCTCCCTGTCTATACTTCTCAAGTGTTGGGATTACCAATGTGGGTCATCACACAAGCTTTCACTGATCACTCATATTCTTTCTTCTGAGAGGTTTCTATTTGGATCATTTGTCTGTTTTAAATTGGATTAATTTGTACTGCTTTTTATAAGAATTTGTTTTAATTTTCATCAACTGTTTATATATGTCTACAACCATAGACAAACAGGTACTTGTGAAAGACAGATGTTGGATGTCCTGGATCTGGAGTTATAGGTGGTTGTGTTTGACATGATATGGGTGCTGGGAACCCCACTCTGGTCTTTGAAAGAGCAGTGAGACCTTAGAAACACTGAGACATCTCTCCAGTTTCTCCACTTCGGTTAAATGACTTAAGTGCTTTGAATAGAAGTCTTCTGCCAGATGGAGAACTAGCAGAGTTTTTTCTTCTTCCGCAGATTTTCTTTCCACTTTTATCATTGTCTCTCATCTGCACAAATCCATTTAATAATTTTACATAATCAAATTTGTCACTTCTTGTTTGTGTTTTCTCTGTTTTCTTTTTCTTGGAGACCTATATTGAAAATAGTTGCTTTTTCAATAGCCTTGTTTCCTCTAGTAGTTTCATAATTTCAGGGTTTATATTGAGGTCTTTGATCTGTGCTAAGTGGATTCCTGTGTTCAATAAAAGACAGAGGTCAATTTTCAGTTTTCTGCAGATAATGGTATAGTTTCCCCAGAACCATTTATTGGAGAGGTCATTCTTTCATTAAAGTGTGTTGTATCAAACCTTTTGAGAATCAATTTGTTGAAGATTCATGGAGGATTTACTTTCAGATCATATTTGGCTCCATTGGTCTGTGTGTCTGTTTGTATGCCAACACTAAAATATTGGTAGTTCTTAGAGTCTCTACTATGCCCTAATATCAGGCATTTTCATATATTCAAGACTGCTTTGGCTAATTAGAGTCTTTTGTATTTCAGAGTATTTTAGGTTAGGTCTAGATCTTGGAAGAATTTCTCTAGTGTTTTGATAGAATCACTTGAATAATGTAGACATTTTAATAAGACTTTTTATATACATGAATATAGGAGGTATTTCTGCTTTCTACTGACTTATTTAAATGCATTATTCATTATCTGTAGTTGTTACATTACTTTAGAAAAAATCCTTAATTCCTACTCTTTCCCTCTCTTACTTTATCCATTCTTCCACACTCCCTCCCACTTTTCATTTTTTCATTTTTTTTCTTTATTTACTCCTGTGGCTATTTTGAATGTCACAATCTGCCTAAGTTCTATTTCAGCAAGTCACTTATCTATGTAGAGAAAAGATACTGAGTCTTTCTTTAGTGATTTTGCACCCTTCCTCTATAATGATTATATTTATTCTCATGACCTTTTTGCAGAATCTATTTTATACTGCTATAAAGTCATGTCATCTATGCCCTGTTATAGTTCATAATTTGACAATGTACTTTCTTATTATGCCTAATTTTTTTCTAAAATTTTCTAAAATATCTATTAATACTTAACATAATAGTATTGAGAATGAACACTACTGTCATATTCCTAATAGCTCAGGAAATACTTTCAGTTTCCTAATTATATTTAACATGATAGCAATTTGATATTTGTTTGAAATTGTTATCTATTATTTTCTGATTAGTTTTTATCCCTTATTTTCCCTGTTTCATACATATTTTAATTGAAGGATTTATTATTTTTTCTTTTAACTCTTACTCAATGAACCTATTTTTACCTTACATTAATAGTCGATTTAGACTTTATAAAACACAACATTATTCTATCAAAGAAACCTTGGAGTAATATTCTATGAATTCACACATAAATTAATACTTCTACAGTAATATGCTCTCATGTTTCAAAAACTAACTTTCACAACACTGCTCTCAGCTACTTTTTCATTGTGTGTAATAATACCAAGATGATATTGCTTTCTGTTTATGAAGTCTGCTTTTCAGATATTCATTTCATACAAAATAATTGTATTTCTATCTGTCAAGTTTGTATTTTTCTAAAGTTCTTCCTTTGATATTTATAACATTTCTATTTTTCTGGTGAGATGTTAATTGTAGTTTTGAAAATGTCTCCATTTTGCCATTTTAAAAACTATAGCAGTAAAATGACTCCTAATGAATTTTCAGTATACTTTAGATCACTGCACAACTCAGCCTTAACTGACAAACTTCTTTGTGTAGTATATGAGGGTAATAAAGAAACCTACAACTGAACTATTTACAGAGAGGGAGAGACTGTTAAGCACTTTATCCTAAATGAGATATCTTTATTAAACCCTTCCCCTCTAGAATAAGAGATCAGCATGGAAGAAGAGTTGGAAAGATTATAAAAGCAAAAGGTGGTGGATGACCACAGATAAACGTTTTTTGTTTTATTTATTTATTTATTTATTTATTTATTTCCACACAAAACACTTCCAGTACACTCAAAATTTCAGAGTCTGAGACAGCATGGAAAAGATCTGTACAAATTTAAGCCAGACAAAAATTTCAGTACAAAGAAGGCAAATCTGGTACCAAGAAGATATTACAAAATTGATAACATCTGGACAAGTGAAAATCCACTTTCTTCAATGGAATGATACTGGGTATATCACCACCCTCCAGGAAAGACTTTTTGAACAGTAGTTTTTCAACACTAAATGAATGTTATGTTCATTATTTTTGTTTGATTGATTGGCTGGTTGATTTGCATTCAGAATTTTTAAGACAATGATAAAACATGAAATTGAGTGGGTAAGGAGTTGGGAAGATTTGGGAGGATTTGGTGATGAAAAATATGATAAAATAAATTATATAAAAAATAAAAGGAAAACAAACAGAAATTTAAGAATTTATGTTTTCTGAATATAAAATTATAAGCTTAGAAGTGTTTTATCTCTTTGCAAAATATTGCTCAATACAATGATTCATAATTATGGTCATTTTGGTTCTTTGAGAGTATTTCTTTTATATTAAGTAAAGTGAATTTTTTTGGTTTCTAATCTTGCAAGTTGAGAAGTAGACTTTATCTCTCCCTCCTGTCCATTAAGAAAAAAAAAGATGAAGATATAAAAATTAGTAATCCTTATCTCCTTTAAAAACTAGAAGTAACAGCATAAGCATCTGCCCTCTAAGTTGGAGCAATTGGGTATAGAACAATGCATCTTACCAAAACAGAGCACTGGTGGTACCACCACAGGGCAATACTTAGAGGATGGTTGGCTAAATGCTCACTGGAAGAAAGAGCTGAGAAAAGTCTTTGATTTTTATCAGGAGTAGGAAAAATCTAAAACAAACACAGAAAGCAACAAAACAAAACATAACTCTTAATTTTCAGTGTATTATAAGAGAAACACATCTAATTGTCTCTACCCTCCCATACGGGAGAAAATGAACACAGAGTTCTGATTCCTTCCATTTTTCAGTTCTCAGACCTAAAGTGTTTTGAAAGTAGGGGTGTAGCCATCAATTAGTGGTGGAGTACCTGCCTAGTCTAAAGGAGACCTTCTATGGGTTCATCCCCTAGTAGTACAAAAAGAAAAAGAAAAAGAAAAAGGAAAAGGAAAAGGAAAAGGAAAAGGAAAAGGAAAAGGAAAAGGAAAAGATAAGGAAAAGGAAAAGAAAAAGAAAAAATGAAACAGAAATTCAAACTGGGAAAAGACACATGTTGCCAGCAGAGGTAATCACTAATAAATCACACCATTACTGGATGTAGAAATTCTCTATACCCACCTTCTTTCTTTCATTGCACTTCTCCATCACATCGGTAATATTTCTGTACAAAAAAAAATGCAGCAAAAGAATCCCAAGACATAGAATCAACATCCCCATGGAAACACAAACATGAGAAAGAAATGAAAAGGACAATAATGAAAACATACCCTGGCACCTACAGATACAAGCTGAACAAGGAGAAGAACAGAGAGGAAAGGGGGGTGAAGAAGCCTTGGAGTGAGCTCTCGGCCGAGCTGCCCGGGTATAGAATTCCAGTGTTAAAATAATGTTATGGCACTTAACGGAGAGTCCAGCGTTGATTTTTCCAATGTTCTTTATTAATCACAAACTATGTCAAATCTCAGGGAATTCTAATACCCGGGCAGCTAGGCCTAGAGTTCACTCCAAGGCTTCTTCACCCCATGCTCCCTTTTCGTTCTCCCTCTTCCTCATTCTCCCTCTTCCTCCTTCAGCTCTACTCCTCCTCCACCTCCTACTCCCCCTCCCTCCTTGTTCCACCCCTTAATCCCCAGGTGTTTTCTTCCTGTTTTCACACAGATCCTCAATCAACAAATAACAGGAACCTCCTGTGGGGGGTGGAAGGTGGGGATGGCACAGAGGTGTAAACAAGTAAGAGACGAATCTTAACTAAAGAATTATCCACAACTAAACATACCACAACAAACAGTTGCATTCAAACATAAATCTTCATGATCATGGCAACTTACTGTGGTCCTCTGACTTGATAGATAATTTCCCATTTTCAGCAATAATTACAAGATACGGTATGAGGGGTGCATGTATAGATTAGGAGCAGGGACATGTATAGGTTAGCAGATGTACATGTATAGTTGATAAGGGAACATGTATAAGGAAGGAGAAGGAGCATGTTTAGGTTAGGAGGGAGATCTGTATAGGGGCAGGAGAAAAAATGTACTTTGAACTTACTGGGCATGAATTACTACTACAATAACAGTTATTTTAAAATCGTCAGAAAAATAATAAAATATATGAAGTGTATTAGTGGACAAAGATGTACAGTGTCCACACAAATGGGGAACGTAAACAAAAAGATGGGATGACAGAAAATGAAAGTGCTGTTATAGACATAGAGAATTGCGTAGATGTTAGATACAGCCAAGAAAGTAATCTGAAAGTGTGATAATAAATCAGGAGAAACGTATCACAATAAAGTTCAAGGAATAAAAGCAAATAAGCTTAGTGTAGAAACGGGAACTGTTTTTAAAAGTGAGATATATAAGTAATTGGAACGTCATAATAATAGTAAGAGAAATAAAAAGAAAAAAAAGATGCATAAGGTATATTTGAATGACAGAAAATCCAGGGCAGTCTCTGAAGTGCACAGGGATAGATTAGGATGGATTTAGAGTGTAACAAAGAAATAAGTTTATCTGACCACTTTTCAGATACTATACAAGCAAGAAGAGAATGTTGAATGTGTGGTAAGATAAACATGGGAATAAACCTACTGTATCCTACATTTAATATAAAGCAAAACTCAATATCAATAGTGACAACAGCAAAACTGCTTTGTAAGAAATAATAAAAGAGAAATTGCAAACAGGTTGCCATATTGCTTTTCCTTATATTTCTAATTACATTAACCTTTTCTCCTTATCCTTCTCTTCTTTATCTCTCATTCACCTCCCAGCTTAGAATTTTCCACTCTCTATACTTCTCTTTCTCAGTTCACGGTTATGTGTTCTATAATCCCCTCCCCATTTCCCATAACGTGGAAAAAGTCATCAGCAATAACACCGAACTGTGAATCTTGGGAAATACAATAATGACTTACGAGGCAAGGTGTGCCCTATATTTCAAAATCGTCACATTATATAGACAACCAATTGTTTTCTGATTGGACTTGAGGTCTATCTGGTTCTGGAAAAACTGCAGTTGTTATCTGCCAGAGACCTGAAGGAGATTGGGCCCATCAACATTTCCCCATCATGGCCATTAGGCCCCCACCACTTCCTGAGACACTGGCAGTTGACAATTAATGAATATGTACCATTTGTTACCTTATCAGTGGTGTAAGCTGTGCTCAAACTTCTTTGCTCCAGTAAATAACTACTAATGATACTGGAACAAGAAACTTAAGTTAACCCAAAGGATCACACCCAAAACAGAAGACATGAGTATGTGGCTGGGGCTGATAAACAGTTACAGTGGACAAGAAAGGAGCATGAAAAGGACAAACGGGTGAAAATAAATAAAATTTATTATGTATTATTTATCTTTTCTCCCTATCTCTCAGTCTGTAGTTTCCTCTCCTCAATTAAACTTTCAAAGAATTGAAAGCAAAACTAATCTCTACCTCAAATGAAAAATAAATACACAAAAATTTAATGGAGAAAAAAAATAAAGAAACTTTAAAAAGAATTTCATTACAGAAAAGGCAAATAATTTAGATCAGAAAGATCTAACAAGAAAAGACATTGAAGAAGTATTAATAAATTAAATTTTATTTATTTATTTTAATAATAATATTAAGTTATCAAAAATTGCAATGCTCTATTATAAGGTACTAACAGATAATGAAATAGTATAGTTTATTTGAAAGTAAGCACAGCTTAGTTTTAGATGTCAATGCCATTTAGATACATCTAGATATTTAAATGATAAACTGACATTTAAAATAAATTATATCAAATATTTAGTTAAAGTCACAACACTAAATGAGAAAACAAATATGCTAAAATAATAAAGAACAAGAACAACATATAAAAAAACAATTTTTACAAATACAAAAGACAACATAACTCTATCAATAGTGACTTCAGTGTGAGTGCTTTCCCCATGCACATTACACCAGGCTATCAGAATGTG
Organism: Cricetomys ansorgei; assembly: GCA_026225945.1. NCBI lineage: Eukaryota > Metazoa > Chordata > Mammalia > Rodentia > Nesomyidae > Cricetomys > Cricetomys ansorgei. The sequence continues at coordinate 1,818,915 of JAMJFZ010003624.1, forward strand.
TGAGAATTCCAGGCTGCATAGTGCCTCGGGAAACGCTTTATGAGACTCACACTTACTGTATCAATGGATGCTTTGTTCAGTACGCTCCTGTAGCAAAAGTCAGGGTCTCACACAGCCATTTCAAGCTTCTAGTTGCTGTGCATTAATTGATTAAATTAAGGTATTTGAAAAACAAGGCATTACTGGTCAGATAAAGTAGCTCTAGCACAGATTGCCCACAGAGAAGGGGAATATCTGATATATCATAGTATCATTTCATACACACAGGTATACACACACACACACACACACACTCATTAACATTAGCAAATCCACACCAACATGATACCATCAATGTTATCTCTGCTTCCCTCACTAAGTTTACTTAGTTACCAGATGTTTCTTTAATACATTTTGTCTGTATTGGGGGCCTCCAGGTCAGTGAACTTACTTTGTAACTGTTTTAAATATAATATTTAATTAATTCATTGACAGTTTCATACACTGTATTTTGATCATGTTCATCACTATTCCTCTCTTCAATATTTCTTAAAAGAATTCCTACTCCTTGATGGATTTAATGATATATATATATATTTCCCTTTGAGACAGGGATTCTTTGCTGTAACTCTTACTGTCCTGGAACTCATTCTGTAGACCAGGCTGGTTTCGAACAACTCAGAGATCTACCTTCCTCTGCCTCCTTAGTGCTGGGATTAAAGTTGTGTGCCACCACAGCCTGGCTCAAATTTGTATATTTTAAGAAAAAAAATAAAGATATTCACATCAGAAACAGTTAGGATTAACAGAAAACAGTTAAACCATAAGATTCTGATGACTTTATCTGATAAATAGAAAGAAAATAATGTGGGAGAAAGGGTAGGTTCATAAAGGCACTGAAAGAAATATTTAATGTGAGAAATCTGGATAGTAATCTTGATATTTGCTTCAAGTATCAACCCTGGCTGAAAACAAATACTTCAGAGATATTTATTGCCAATTATGCTAATCAAAAAGTCTGGGGATCATAATTATCTTTGTAGGATATTGACTTTGTTATCACTGTAAGAACTATGTAGGAAGAACTATTTCAAGCCAACTGGTGGATATAGTACTTTATCTATAAAAGGCTTTCAAGAATTGACTGTAGAAGTAATGCCTCATGCCTATGTGTATTTATATTCTATAAATCTAAGAAAGAAAGGGTAATTTAAGGGGATTTTAAACTTAGGGTCACAGTGTGATGACCAATCTTTCCCCAGGGTACAGATGATTTTAAAAGTCATTGTGCCAAACAGATTTGTCATATGCAACTGAAATCAATTTGGAAACAACCCATACTTTTTCTTTAACACATGTTGTACATTTTGCTTCTTTCTTCATATTCAGATATATTCCATAAGACCTTTAAATTATTAGGCAAGCTCCCCTCATCTCACATGGCCAGCTGGATGAAGAATCTAAAGCATGGCATACCATAGAAACCTCTTCATGGAAAACAGACAGCTGAGACTGATGAGAAGAAGAGACAATTTCATCTGAATTGCAGCCAAGTTAAGCCAGGAAAGAGAGGATTCCTTATCAGATCCTCTTAATTCAGCCCAAGATTGATCATATTTTTAACCATACATTATGATATATACCCAACTTGTGATTTGTTTCATTTGTTATTCAGGACAAGGTTATGTAATAACATTTGCCCCGTGATGGCCTTTTTTTGCAATAAGAGCACATGAAAAGGGAAAATAGAATGGAGCTGTCATGATGATAAAGAGACTAGGCATATTTCTTTCTAGGAAAGTCTGAGAACTTGTTACCACCCATTTAAGAAAGTGAAAATATTAAAGTTTGCACAGTGTGAAGGAGATGAAGATGTTGGAGGATATATCTGCGTGTTAGGGAAAGAAGTATGATTATTGTGTGATTTTGACACAAAGATCTTAATTTCATGCCCTAGCAAGAAGAAATTATATATTTCTAGTTGATCATCAAGGCAGCTTAAGATGGAACTGAAATTGTATTTTTCGATCAACTTTATTATTGAGCAGTTTTTTAATAATTATTTTGAAATTATTTTTAGATGACACACATTCTTGTGATTGCATCCAAGGATCTCTTATGTGCTCCCCCCCCACACACATGTAGATCCAGTAATTAGTGTCAGGTAGAGATAATTTGAAATTCCTATTCCATTTGAACATCTTTCTCTAACTGCCATTAGAGACATTAGGATCTAATTGGATCCTTATTAGGATCCAACAGACATTAGAATCTGCTTACTGCAAGTTATTTTCTCATTGAAGCCATCAGATCAAGCTAATGTCTGTGTCTCCTGAAAAGAAGCCCCAGTTCTAGTATCCTAGATTCTCCACCCAAGTCATGTTCCTTCATAGATGCTATTCCACAGAAGGAAACAAGCACACACACACACACACACACACACACACACGCACACGCACACGCACACGCACACCACCACCATCACTATCATCACTACCACACAGTACTCCACATGAGGGCTATTGAGACAGCCAAGATTTGAGTGGGAATGAGAAAGCATTAGCAAAGAGTATGATCTGATTCCTCTTCCGTTCCTGTATAACACTTACTGACAACCTTCACCCTGTGTGAGATAAAATTTGCCTTCTTGTTTCCACAACTCCCAGCATTCATTAAGATAGTCAAGCCTATTTTTGAATATTTTATTTGTAGACAGTCCCACAGCAGGATTTCAGACTCCACAGCCTTAATCTGTGCTTAGTCCGACTAGTGAATTATAACTGCTGAATGATTCTCTTCTCTCTTCAAAATATCTCTCCACTATTGTTTTAGGATCTGCAGGGTGACTTTTTTCTGTGTGTTTGAAAAGCAACTTTCCAGATATGCCCATTTGTAAGGCTCTGCTTCGTCCTAGTTTACTCTATAATGCTCATAACTGAAAGCTTTTATTTTTGACAAAGGAATAGATTCACCTATTCTTATATACTCATACAGGCTTTGAAACACGTACAGTGACTAAACCATTAAAGCTTCATTCCTGTTGAATGACCTTGTTCCTGGTGATATTACGTCTGGCTGTTTTAGTTTTATTCCAGATACTATAAGAGAATAAGGGACTGGATAAGTGAAAGAGGTAATATAGGCCTCTCAGAAATTGAAAAAAATACAATATCTCCCCTTACATATCATACAAGTCAAGGATTTTAACAAATGTTCTCTTGAGTTTAAAAAGGATAAATAACAATATCTCACTACTTTCAACTACTGGCTCATAGGAAAAAAAACAATCCCATAAAGAAAGCTTAATTTTGCAAATTTTCCTTTAAAAATCATATACTTAAGATGAAAATATTCTGCTTCGTAGTTCATCATATATATTTATGCCAATGTGAATGCAGTACATCATTGAATTATAATCCTAAAAACGATTAAAATGTATTCTATTTGCTTTTAGCTAGGTCCCAATATAATATGTACAATCTTATCTGCTTGAATAGATGGATCATAAAAGTTTGGACTCCTCAAGGAATATTTAGTCTCATCTTATTACAATTGTTTGCTCATGGAGGGGTAAAATATAGAGCTATCTGGTTCCTGTATATGTAACTATTCAAGAGAATTCTTGAGAATATGCCTGGCCAGTTTACATCACTTCATTTTGCTTAAATTAGCAGATAAGTAAATTATAGTAATTACTGACTATTAAATATCCCATGGATATCTATGATAGGCAGGTACTGAAAGCTACATCATTTCAATGGCTGCACACAGAATGTATATCCATAACATATAAAATTTAGGAATGTGTAAAAATGATTTATCAGATAATAGAGATATGGCTTATAAGTCAAGAGCACTTGTTGCTCTTGCAGAAAACCTGGGTTATATTCCCAGAAATCAAATGGTTGCTCACACAAATTTACAATTCCTGTTACAGGTAACATGTTGCTTTCACCTGGACTCCACAGGTACTGTATATGTAGAATACTCAAACATATATTCAGGCAAATTACTCAAACATATTTCAAAAATCATAGAGGCTGGGGATTTAGCACAGTGATAGAAAACTTGTCTAGTATGCTCAAGTTCCTAAGTTCAATGTCCATTGCAACAAGATAAATAAAAAGAAACCAAAACAACAAACTTCGGAGCCACATACATGATTGAAATGAACTACATTTGAACCAGTGAGGTAGAGAGAAATAGGTCATGACATGTATAGAAAATACAAAAAAAAACACTAGATTTTTATCACTAGTGCTGGGTAGAATGGATGCTATCAACATGATGAATACGCAACAGAAAACTCACCTTGCATAAATTATACATTGTAATTCTATTAAAATTAAAGTTTGTACTTTGGTTGTTGGAGAGATGGCTCATCTGTTAATAGCACTAACTGCTCTTGCAGAAAATCAGGATTCGATTCCCAGCGCCCATATGATAGCAGTGAGCTGCTTCTCACTCTAGTTTCAGGGGATCCAACACCGTTTTCTGATGTCTGTGGACATTGCACACAAAGGTTGTACATACTTACATTTAAAAACACACACATACACACAAAATAAGTGAATCTTTGTTGAGGTATATACTTTGCATGCAATTAAATGGGTAACAAGAATACATCAAAATTATCATAAATGGATTTCGGTGACTTCCTCTCATTGTTATTTTATGAGGTATTTCTTATACTACTTTAAATGATTGTAGCCCAATTAGCAAATATTTACTTTGGTATTTACCAATGATGATACAACATGTTCATGTTCATACATGTTTAAAATTCTGAGTGAGGAACAAGGATATTTTAACTAATCCATTTATATTTTCTCATGTTTTAAGCATCAAGTTTATTTCCTTTTTCTCTAATCTGTCAGTAAATAACGCAATAAAATGACATTCAATTAGCATGCAAGGGTCACAGAATAGAGATCAAAGGCTGTTATTTTATTTAATAAAGTCTACACAGCTAAATATTGACAGGCAATATATATGTTGAGGTTATGGTGAACCAGAAACTATGAGAGGCTTGGATCTCTCAGAACCCTAGTTCAGGCCGTGATTCTCCCTTATAGCTTACACAATTATGATATGTCTTCTGTATCCCCTTAAAAATACATGAAACTGACAGAGAGATGTAGTGTGTTATTGACATTGAATATAAAGAATGCACATAAAAATATACGGTGCTTGGAGAAGCCATAGAAATCTTTGCTATATTGATCCAGGAGGGGCGTGAGTATCTTTGACTTTCACAGATAATTGACAATTATTGATGCTGAGCCTTGAGGAAAAGCTCTTTTGTTTTTGGTTAGTACTTTATTGTAGGGTACATGTATTCTCTTCGTGTTTACCTAAAATAAAATATTTCTTTTCAAAAATAAAATTTTGCTGATATTTGATAATTTTATATAATTTATTTTGATACAATTCACCCCAACTCCCCTCTACCCCCTAAACTTTTATTTTTTTCCCCATTGAGTCCAGGCTGTGCTGTGAAACTTCTATCCAAAGTTGACCTTACAGTGTGATTTACTTAACTTCTCTCAGCAGCTATCAAATACCAGTAGCTCGTCATCTAGGGATATAATATCATGCCTACCCCACTTCATACTGGGATTCTCTCTGCCTTGTGTTCCTACATTGATTGTCCATGTCACCATCTCTGTGAGTTCCTATGTACAGCTTCCATGTTGTGTCTGGGTAATATTGTTCACAGGATGGTATTCCCTGTCTCTTATAGCCTTCTGCCTCCTTTTCTTCACAGATCACTGAGCCTTGGCAGGAGTGCTGTGATATGTGCCTCACATTTAGGGCGGTATACTCCATAATCTTAGTCTCAACCTATTGTCCAGTTGAGTGTGTTTGTTAATTGCCATCTACTTTAAGAAGGATCTTATCTGACGATGGTTAAGAGATGTGTTGATCTTTGGGTATGGAAATAAGTTATTAGAAGTTGTGTATACCACCTTAATACTACTTGCACTTTAGAGATGAGTAGATTTTCAACTGTACCTGTATGTAAATAGATGTAATAAAATTTGAAAATTACCTAACATCATCCTTAAAAAAATACAAATTGACCAACACTGGAGAGGTAGCTGTTTTGTGACTGTACTTTTCCAAGGGAGATGTAATACACAGGTCTACTCACCCCAGATAGGGAGTACACTATAGACAAATGTATGAATACACTTGAAGTCTAATTTCATGAACTAATTAGTTTTATTGGTGTTATGTGCAGGAATGTGGGTGAGCTGCTACCTGCAGGAGACAAAATTACTCTAAGATAGCTGCCTGATCAATGTCCACCCCAGCATGGGTGGCTATTCACAGAGCTTGAGGACTTGGAGCATACTACACAGACTGCAGGAAACTCAACAGGTTGGAGAGTGCCATTTCCAGGTGACCAGGTGGGTATAAACCTCTTCCTGCTCATTTCTACTTCTTTCAGGAAACTTGTGTGGTCTGAATCTTTGAAGCTTGACTTGTCTGAAAATGAAAGTGAATCTCAGCAGTATTTATTGTTTATTCTGGTAGGGAGGGGGGCTAATAAATCTGGTCAGATTCTGGGACTTCCTGAAGCTATTTTGAATTGTTTTGATTCTGGTTTAAGGAGCTTCGGGCAGGATGGAATGTTTCGATCTGGAGGAAGCTCCTACACAATCACTCACTGGGTAAATATCCTGCAAAACAAGCATGAAGAATATCTAAATTTAACTCCCCAGAACCCATGTAAAAATAACCAGTGCGGTAGTATAAATTTGTAATCCCAGCACTGAGGAGTAGAAATTGGTGAATTTCTGGGATTCACTGGTCAACAAATTTATCTAAAACAGTGGGTTCCTGGCCAAGGGAGAACTGGTCTCAAAAGTATAATGAGAATGTTTCCTGAGAAACAACATCCAACAGTGACTTCTGACTTCTTTACACATGAACATAATTATACCCATGTGAACATGCATCCATATATGTCTCCCACCATCAGTTCAAATATTCCCACTATTGTCTAGTGGTGTAGAAGTCAAGCAAAACTGTAAACAATGACTGACACACTTGGCAATCTAAAAGTATATGTATATACTTAGTCACAAAATAGCCTCTATTGGTTTTTGATGATTGAATAAAAATAATTTGACTAGCCATACTTCTCTTTATCCATATACTGAGAATAGATTAATTATTCTGTTTACTCTAAGACAACCTAGAGAATATATATATGGAATAAACTTATCAAAAACCATTTTATTTGAATCAGATTGCATAGAAGAGCTCAACGATCTCCTGAAAAGATTAATGAAAATATAGTTAACTAATTGAGCAGAAGAGAGAGCCATCTGTCTTGTTGATGTAGCATCTACTTGCATGAAGCCAGGAGGAAAGACCAGGTGACATTTTTAGAGAAATATTAGCCCAAGGGTGCAGTATTCAAAGCCACATATGTGCTTTGGATTGCACAAACCATACTGGCTTGTCTCTCACTTAACATAAACATTTTTCATCAGGAACTATGATATGAGTTCACAAATAAAAGCAAACTGGCAAAGTAAAATGGCACTTGAAGGAATAAGTATGGGGACAAATGACATGAAACTTGTCAAACTTACAAAAATGTGTTTTGGCTCGGGATTCTTTGCCTATCAAAATTCTATCCAAGATGCCTTCCGTCTCTCTTGGTAGATAAAATTATCAGGTCTTCATTAGCATATGTTTTACCTATAGGATGTTTGTTTGTGGGAAAAATTAATGTAGCATGCAACTCGCAATTAGTGTCTACACTGTGGATGACAGGTTCCATAAAACGCCTTGCATTGAAATATGGAAGCTAACAGCAATAATAAGGTATACAGATACACAGACTGCAAGCTGGAAATGATACCAAATCAGTAGTCATAATGGTAAAAATTCGGAGGCTTTTGACAGGTTTAATAAAGAATTTGCAATTTTCTTTGTTTATTGACCTAAAGAATCATTTATGGTCAACATTCTGGATATAAATGTGATCAGTTACTTAGAGAATGAGAATGCAGACTACTGTAAGTTCTAAATGTATACATGAGGTTTTGTTGAGTATATCAATCCAGACCCTTCCGGAAATACTCTGGACTTAGTCCAAAAGACATACATGATGAAATTATAGTCCCTTTCCTGTCATACATGACTACACATTAGAATAACTACAAAAACATTTTCAGAAATATACATTTCCAAGACTTTTCTATTTAACATGTTTCATATACACTTGGACATGCAATCTATTCAAATTGGCCAAGGCATCCATATTTTTTAACACTATCCCTTGCTGATGTAAATATTTGTTAACTAAAATATAGAGTCACAACTAGGATAAATATTTTTAGACAAATATTTGTCTTTTATTCTCGAAACTTTTTTTAAAACAATGAATGTGTGTGTGTGTGTGTGTGTGTGTGTGTGTGTGTGTGTGTATGTCTTTGTAGGAGTATGAGCATAAGAGTAGATGAACTTGGTCAGGCCAGAAGTAGATGTTAGATCCTCTGGAACTGGAGCCGTAGGGTGTTATGAACTACCTCACATGAATTCTTGGAACTGAACTCTTGTCTTCTAGAAGAGCAGCAAATGCTCTTAACTGGTAAGCTATCTTGTTTGCTTTTTCCTTAATGATATCAACAGCAAATTGTTCCCATCATTCTTATTTTTCTTTCACATTTTATAAAATATTTCTCATAACAAACTTATAAAAATGTATGATAGTGTATTTATGGATAAAGGAACAATCCATATATAATAATTAGAACTGAGTGCAAAACTAATTGTGCTAAAATAACAATGAAGTATAGAGAGAAGATAAATGTTTTACACTATGTTTCATTTGTACTTATTAAAATAAACATTTTAAAGCAGAAGGAATAACAGAACTTTGAAAATTGGTGTAAAACTCTAAACTTCATTGGAGAATACGTTCTGATGTTTCTATTTTCCTTGTTTGGACAACCAATTGCATCTTTCATGCTTTAGGATCTGGAATGTAAATTAGAGTTGACTTTTTTGGGAGCCCCAAACCGAGTGCCATTCGTTCAGGAGAGGAATGGCTGATGAGTGTCAATGTTAGCTCCCTCCCATACTGTAGATTGAGAGCTCATCGTAACTGCAGATCATAGCTGCTCTGTTGTAGTGTGTGCCTGGCTACACAGTCACTACTTCCCCTTTCTTGTCATAGCCATTGTCACTTTGATTATTGATAGATATTCACAGAGCATAATCGTGATGACTATCATTGTCACAGTGAACGATGGCATAAAACTGATGTCTTCACAACCGCTATCTAAGCACAGAACATTTAATCCCAAAGTCTAAGAGAGGCTCATAGCCTTAAGTGTCTCTCTTTTTTATCTAGCAGTTCTTATGACCACTGATACCCTTTCCCTTTCTGTAAGTTTTCTTATTGTGTGTATTGTATGTAAACTATATCATCCTATGTGAACTTAGGGGAAGATTGATCAGTCTTTTTTATTTTTTTATATGTTGTAAAGTGTCTGTATTTGATTCTCTGTATTAATAAATAGCATTCTGTTTCATAAATATACATTTAGTTTAATCATCACATAATCATATCAAATGTTAAGGAATGCTCTGACTATATAAAGATTCATAGTAGCAAAAGCATTATTAAGTACATTAATTTAAAATATTATTTTTCCATAGAACATAAGAATACTCTATGTACAGAGATCATTTCAAATAAAAATATTAATGTTAAAGAACGTAAGATACATGCAGTGTGTCTACAGCGTGTGATCACAGACAACAGAGATAAAGAGTTTGATGGAGGTTTCCTGGATGTACTCCATGTTTCAAAACTTGGGCTTATAAGCCTTGTACTCACATCTTGCTTCTAAGCAGAGTACAGACAGGATGATATTTATGCTGCTTTAAAACATGCTTCCAACAATTTCATATAAGAGGCGGTGATGATGGCACTCTGAAGAGGTGGTTTATGAATGAGGGCTTTCTTGCTCTCCCTTGGCAGGTGGATCTGAATGACTGTTAAGTGAGTATTAGATGATTCTAATAACAAGAGCAGCAGATTCATATTTAAACATAGAAAACGAATTTCTATTTACATTTATTTATTTATTTAAAAAGTTTTTGAAAGTTCTCTCATTAGTTTGTACCACCACCTTCTTCCTGTAACTCCAAGTGATTCTTTGTTTCCATACATCTGTGTTTCAGGCTGGACTCATAAGCAGATAGATCCAATTTCCTGGGGCCTATGGATGCAACCATATATTTAAATCATAATCACTTCTTTAAAGGCCCTGTCTGTAAGTATTACCGTATTCTTAAAAAGTGAGCTAAATGGTTCAGTGTAAGACTTTTGAAGAAAACAATTCAAGACATGGAGTTGGAAAGAGAACCTTCAACCACTACTTCGCTGAACCAGCATACTCCCTAACTATACTCTAAATATGTGTCCTTATTCTCACATATAAAGTCTTCACCCTTCATCAAGGAAACTCCCCTTTGCAACAAATGGAGACCATTGCAGAAAACCCATACCCATAAAATTGCATGGTTTTGGAGTCTAGTCCCAGCGGATACATTTACAATATAACTTCTTTACTTAAGGAATAGGGAACATTGCAGAAGAGAAGGTGGAACACTTTAAGAGTCAGAAATAAAAGGGAGTTTTCTGTGGGACTGTCTCTCCTAGGAATCTCAGAAACTATATTCATAATATTTTCCTTAAGTATCACATTTTAAACATGAAGAGACTTTCTATAAAGAGCCACAATGACATAGCGAGATAAATAGCTCCATTGGTCATCCCAAATGGATTCCTTTTAGTACATAGTTATACTATATGTGTCTTTAATTACTTTATTTGTTGTTATTTCCTTTCCAAAAGTCAGCTAGAGAAATGATAGAGATTCATATTATAAGATACTCTGCAGTTGTCTCAGACTTTCACAAGCTACTAATAGGTGGTCTCTTTTAAATGACTTAGGTTCCTTCAATTTCTTCCAATCTTTTAAGAAACTTAAATGAACTAGTTTCTTCACCATGAATTTTATTAATATTTATTTACTTATTAGTTTAAAAACTAAGTCTTAGATTAACAAGGCTAGCCTCAAACTCACTTTTTAATCCAGGATAATCTAAAACTTCCGATCATCCTGCTTCTTCCTCTCAAGTGTCTAGATTACAGGTATGCATGACCAAACCAATTTTATGACATGCTTGGAATGGAGCACAGGGTTCTATGCATATAAGACAATTACTGTACCAATTAAGCTACCTCCTCAAAGACTCATTTTAAATATAGTGGAAATTTTATTTTAACACCAGGTTGGCCAGTTGTTAGATGAGCCTAGTAGGTCATGTCCTATCACTGTGACACTGCAGATGCCACATAGGATATTGGAAAACTGGGATCTAGAATGAAAATAAATATCTCAACCAAATCCTCAGGTTCTGACAGCGTAAAGTGAGTACCACAACAGGGAAAGATCTGTTCCAAGCTGCCTTGCTGCATTATGTCCTCTCCTATAATCCTTTACTATGGTGTCAGACCTAAGTTTCTTGTTCTAATAACACCAGTTCACTGATGGTTAGTATCCTTTGGGCAGAATTAATAACACAAAATCTCTGGTAATAAATTCTAGTTCTAGTGTCTCTTGCTCAAGACTCTGGACTCCTTCTGCCCCACCTCATGTTATTTTACATGACACCAGATGTCTATCAAATCTCTGGCAGCATTTTGCTTTTCCTCTTGTTGTCTGTGTATGTTAATTCCTTTTGTCTGCCTGAGAAACTGGCCCTCAAGCAGGGTTTTACATGGGCAATGTCACCTTCCTGCTTACTATTTCACTCTCCCTGAAGGTATAGAAAACCATATGCTCTATAGTATATTTATTTGCATTTTAGGGCCCTTGTTCTATTGTATGCCAACTTCTTTTTGATCACCTGCATCTAATAAGGGAATGCAGGTTCTCCCAGTTTGGGACACTGATGGTTTCAATCTGTAAAGACTTCCACTCCATTTTCCACTAAGGAGTGGAGTGGGGGTTAAACCATTCCTCCTTTAATAACACTTTATTTTAGATTTCTCTGAGCTGTTGTTTCCCTCAAATGTTTTCTCTATAAAATTTGTTTCTCATGTCTTCTAAAACATAAAGAATTTATATGGCCATGATCCATAACAATAAAAATAAAAGCAAACTTAATATGTAACATTCCATTGAGTACTTTTTGAGTATTTGCAGACATTGTTCAGATTTTATATATTAGGAAATTTCAAAAGAGTTTGTCTTATTAATGCTCTTTTTAAAATTTTATATTATGTAGGAGAGAACAGAGAAACTGTTTCAAAAATGTATGTATGATAAATAGTGGTGGATGACGTTCCCTACAGTGGTCTATTATACTCTGGATATAGTACGTGTCATCTCTATAAAAGTTCGTAACTCAGCCTTATCGTCCAACATTCTGTTGGTATTTCACATATTCCTAAGACACTCCCATATCATTTAACCTATAGTTGATTTTTCTCAAGAAATGCTTTTCCTATACTTTGCATTTACAGTTAAGTTATCCAGTGCCTTGATAACTGGCACTGGGGCGGGGGGGAGTGCCTTGGTATCAAGAAACAGAGTGATGTTTTGATATTGAACTTTGACAAGGCCAAGCTTGATGCTCAAGAGCAGAACTTGTCTAACTGCAGCATGGGGCCAGAGTAATCTTGCTGTTCCACCAGAACTGAAAAAGTGAGTAGCCAATAACCTGAAAACCTAAAATTGACATCACCATTCAGAGGATGATGGGGAAAATGCATAAAACAGGATCTAGGACAGGAGAGGATGCTGGGAAACAAGACATACTGGTTGCTGTTGTTAACCACTTAATAGAAGATTTGATTCTTACAACTCATGAACCCCTTAGTGTTCAAAACAAATGCAATACCAGACTTTTATCATTACATTCTCAAAATTGAAAATATTTAACAGTTATCATTTGTTCTGTTATGATTATATGTTTACACATATTTATATGATGAATATTGTTTTTATAATTATGGATCAGATATGCTTTATCACATACACATACAACATTTCTTCGTTTTTCCCATTTTTTGTGCCATATGCATGTGAGAACATGTGTTTTAGTGAATTGTCCTCTACCATTCTCTGCCTTATTCTTGAGACAGAGTTGCTTATTGAATGTGAAGTTTCCTGGGTTTTGGCTAAAATCATCAGTCCCAGTGATCCTCATGCCTTGCCTTTCTCTACAATTTTGTTATTACAGCCTGACATTGTATTGGTACTAGGGATGTGTATCCAAGTCCTTATACTTCTGCAAGTATTCAGATACACTGGCATATCTTCCCAGTCCTTTCTTATTTGCTAATGTTTTAAATTTGTATACAATGATTTAGGTTTCATTACAGAATTTTCAAGCAAAATTTATTTTGATAATCTCATACTTCCCCTCTCTCCTCCATCCTCCTAAATTTCTTGAAAACTCTTGTAATTTGACAAATGAGACATAAGTATATTTGATGTACCTATGAAAAGTTTCAAGTACAGTCACAAGCCAGAATTCACAGTCCAAAAAAATCTACACTCTGTTCCTCATACACACTTCCTTCAGTAAGTAGAAGTGGTATTGAAGAAGGGCCAGAAGAGGTCTGAGAGGTACGTAAAAGAAAAGTTAATCACATAGCAATATTGATGGAAATGTAGACAAGGAGATGTCTACGGGAGATGTCATGGGATCTGGAATGAAGTGTGGAACTGCTCAAAATCTCATACATGTCTTAATTCAAATAGTAAACAACTAAACAACTATTTTTGATGTAAATCTGTAGAAATGTATATGGCTTTTCTAAGGCTTGTTTTCCTTATTTGTAATAGAAAGATAGCATGATCTCACTCAGTACTGTTGTGCATTGAGATATTGTATGCAAGTTACTTAACAAGACATCTGTCACTTAAGTGTTTGCAACCTGTCTATATTTAACATGACTACTATATTATTCTGTTTGTTTAATGTAGAAGGAAAAGTGTCTTCATGGAACAGAAATTATAGTAAAAGAAATACAACTTGATTGACTGAGTGAAGACCAGAAGTGAGCATGAATTTGATTCTGTGTGAAGAGAAGAAGGCAACAGCAGATGTGAAGTCCACATGAATACTGCTCCCTAAGCCATCTTCTGGCAACATTACCTCCAGCAACAGTATCTAGGGAAGGTAACATAGATTTAGCTTTTCATAGAATTCTCTTTACTTATCCTCTGCGTGGATCTTGGGATCCATTCCTAAAGACCATGGCAGAGAGTCACATGATATAGAATACAGAGGGACAGAACTTGTAAACACATCCATCTCTGAGAAAGTAACAAAGGACATTTTTTGCTATTTTTTTTTGCAGAATGTTTTGATCTATAACATTTTTGTATTCACTCTTTGTTTTCTAAGTCTAACCTAGTATGTCCCAAGAATTTTCACTTACCAACTCCAAAATGTTCTTTCTAAAGATATTCTGATGTCCTAAAAAATAAAAGATCACAGAATCCCCAACATATTTTATTTTGAGTAAGAATTTAAAATTATTTTCAATATGGAGTTATTATGTCAATAATCTATGATTTAAAAGAAAAAATTATGAAATATATATGTCTGTGATAATTTTAACTAAATAAAAATAAAATTAATTTGTAGATTATTGGGATGGGGAAACTGAGCCTGGAACACAAAAGAAAAGTGTCACATGCTTTTTCTCACAGATGGACAGAAACATGAAAATGTGTGAGTGGCTATTTGAGACATGGAAATGGAAAATCAGGGAACTCAGAAGAGCTAGAGGAGTGGATATGATCAAAGTGCACTGTGTTCACATACAGAGATTACAATGACATTTATTGCTTTGCATATTCAATATATGCTATATATGATATGCTATATATCAATTAGAGCAAAAAAGGTAATCATATCGTGGATAACTGTAATTTATAAGTTTATATTACAGCATACTGAAACTGGCTTTGAATATCAAACAAAGCTTTATTATGTATCCTGCAGAAACATCTGGAATCATATTATGGTAAATGTGAGTCATTTGGTATCATTGATTAAAAAACAATCATAGAATTCAATAAATAGGGAACAAGTAGGAAAGAAGAAAAAAACAAAAAACAAAAACAAACAAAAAAACAAAAAAACACCTCGCCACTTTTAAGTGAGCAAAAGAAAGGGAACCAGATTAAGCCACATTGCGCCTTTCTCCTCCTGGCTCTAGACCAATTGAGCATGCAGACTTACTGACAAGGTTTTAGGATTTCTACCCTGTAAAGTTAAATTACATTGATAAGAAAAGCTTCATATCAATAGATTATGAAAGTCTCCAATTTCCTTCAGTATACAAAAGCATGTCTCATATGGACTGATATGTAAATGGATTTGTTTGTAAGGATAATGGAAAAGGGTTCTGCAAAGGACAAAAAGAGCATAAATTCTTGACTTGGTGTAGATCCATCTGCTCTTCTCCAGTTATCATCCAGACAAATCAAACCTAATTTTCAATACCAAGACCATGGTTGATAAATTAACTCATGTAATGATATTAATTTTTTAAAAATATTCTACTGAATATTCACATTTATTAGTTGAGATGATATCAGCTAGAAGTTACTCTTGAGTATTCAAAATGTATTAGGTAATTTTCTCCTTGCTGAAAAAAACAACCTATAAATGAAGTATTTATTTTGCCTCATAATTTAAGAGTACTATCTATCATGGTGGCAGACAACCTGTTGTGAGTGAATAATACATTTTCAATTGGCAGGTAGTAAGGTCTTTGACACCATTCAAACATTAATCTCAAGAGACATGAGTCAAGGGTACATGCTGTCTTGAAATTTTGAAGTTACAATGGGCCATTCTGACGTGAGTCTTATTTTATTATTCAGTAAATGCATATGTGGTGTGAGAAACTGAGAGACTCTGGTCATGAAGAAGATGTATATGTGTTAGGAACTGAGTATGGAAGCTGAGCCCTAGACCACAGATCCTTATCCTGCCACTGTAATAATACACCCAACAAAAGCAAAAAGAACCCTAAGGAGGGAAAGAGAGGGTTGTCTTCTTGGTGAGAGGGCTGTCAGGAAGCTGAAGGTTGATGAATGAATGCTTGTGTTCAGCTCTCATTGTGCTTCTTATTCTGTATGAGATGTCATGCCATGGAATACTATAGTCCAGAGTAGGCCTTCCCACTGCAATTAACATAATCTAGACAAGCTCTCAAAGGCTTTTCCCAGAGGATGGTCTCCTAGGTGCCTCTAGATCCCATCAAATAGAAAATCCATAATCACCATCAAATCCACTAAGTACAAACACTATTTTAATTTGGATAAATGTATAAAACTAGAACCTGTTGTGTGATTTAGTTGTCCTATGCTGTAAGAGAAGGGAGACTCCTCTCATAGATCTCAGATGAAAAGACCATATAAAAAACTCAACAATGTCCTATTTTATCTCATAGAAGTCTTTCAATTTTGTTAAAATGCAAAGGTTTTATTGTACTTGATGGGTCCATTAACTAGATTGTTTTATGAGCATGAGATTTAATGAACAAAGGGAAGAAAAATAAACTAAGGATGATTCCTTGTTAACTTGGTTATCATCAGAATGTAAAGAAAGGAGAGGAAGGAGGTAAAGAAATGTAGTTTTTATCATATTCCTCCTACTGCTTACCCTGCTCCAAAGTTGAACTATTTTTAGAAAAACACAATTATCAACTATTTTCCTTCAGTTCTTTCCCATTAACTATGTGTCTCTCCTCTCCCCAGCTTTTGAATTCTATAATTCCAAGTTTGATTAAACCTTGACTATTAATTCTTTGTCTTTTGCGTCAGGCCTTTGCAATAATGGAAATGCTCGAGCTTTGGTAATATTGCATTTTAACTTTAGCTAAAATTTAACTCATTTCAATAGGATCTAGGATAACCTAGCATAATACGTTAATTCTTTTGGTATGATGTACCTATTCTGGCCAGTAGCAGTCCACAAGCTAGAGTCCCAGGCTTAAAAGTAAAGACAAAAAAAACTGGGGCCTCCCAGTGCCTGGCCATTCACAGGCAGGAAGTTATCTGGGAACACAGCGTAGATGGTGTAGTTTGCTGAGAGCCATGTGAGAAGATACAGTCAGTGTTGGGGCTTGCTTGAATAGTACAGCACACTGTTTTCAGAAGATTGTCACCTGAAAAGCAGAGGAAGCTGCTGGTGCTGGATTCTGACAGCTGACTTTTATTAGAGTCACTTTAATCTCTCTTGTGCTACAAAAATTCCATGGGGTCTTCAGTCCCTCACTACCATTCATAACAACAGTGATGATTTTCTAAGGGAATACTACTACTCAGCTAATTTGATGACTCCATTAAAACTCCAGAAAGAATAACTTGGAGACATACATGGTTGGAAAAGACTGGATCTGTTTGACTTGCCAGCAGCTACAGTGATAGTTACCTGAAGAAAGCAAAACATATTCTTGGCTACTGAGGACTTGCTAGATAAGGAAACCAATAGAAAGGTAGTGCAGTTGCTAGGGCTCATAGGTCTATGATTAATGGATGACAGGTGAGTTTCAGTGCTCACTGTTAAGTTACGTCATATTTGATTTTCCTTCTTTTACAATTATTATTATAAATTTGCTGATGTACCCTGAGACCATAAAGATAATAGCATAGATAGATTTCCTTCTCTATATGATAAATAAAAAGTAAAAATTCTTTTGCCTGTAATTCTCTAATTAACCTTAATAAAATTATACATTCTTGTATTAAACATAATAATAAAATAATTGATTGTTAATATAAACAGTAACCTGCCAAGAAAACTACTTGGCTCTCATAAATTTTGTCAATCTGTAGTAAAAGTTTTACTGCTTCAATGTACAATGTCACTAAGAAATAAAATATATGAAAGATGTTTAGTCATAGGGGGGTGTTTTCATGGTAACCCAAAGCAAAGTTTTGCTGTAAGGATGTATAAATCCTTATGTGTGAAAATCATAATTTTAAAAAAAAGGAGAAAAGAAAAGCTAAAATCTCCATTCAAGAAGATCATGTGCTTGAATGATTTTTCACTGACTCCACATACATCCTCTTAGGGATCCTGACCTGCTGGGGCTGGTCCCCGTTAGTGGTTCTTACTGTGCTTCAATCTTGCCTTTGGTTGGAGCTCTGTGAGTCATGCACTCTTGAGACAGGTGTCACTGGGGCAATCTCTCTTTAATGCAGGGTTAGGATACATTTATAGGATGCAGACAGGGGAGGGTCATTGGTCCCAAGAATGCGATCCATTGGTTAAGAAAAGAATACTGGTGTAGCCTCATCTGCATGTAGGGCTCAAGCATCTCTATGCAAACAGCTATAGCACCAATAAGCCACAACCAAGCTACATTTCCTTGCTTCTGAGAAGCAGGCAGTATAGCCGGGTTCTGGCCCCAGGCTAAGGCAAGGAGCAGCCAAACTCCTACCACTCTCAGGATGAGACAGGATTCCAAGCCAGCTTTGACTCATTCTTAATTCTAGATCAGTCCCACAGAACCTGAGGAAGGAAAGGTTTATTTGGGTTTACTTAGCACTTTTCTTTGAGGCAACTCAGAACAAGTTAAATCCTCATATTTGAAAATCTTTCAAAGTAATTGTTGGACCTACAACGTTTTCCCAAAGTTTTACCATCAAGATATTCATGATTAATGTTCTTAATGTTATTAATGTTCATTATAAATGTTCTCTGAGGTCTTTTTTGACAGTGGAATAAGTTTATATTTTCTTGACTTGTATTGTTTTCACCTCTGCTTTTAGAAGTTTTCTATGCCTCACAGTATGGATAGTGAGAAAGCAGAAAGTATAATAAATATAATATAATATAATATAATATAATATAATATAATATAATATAATATAATATAATATAATACAATACAATATAATATAATATAATATAATATAATATAATATAATATAATATAATATAATGGAAAGCAGGAGAAGGATAAAGATTACATGATGAAAACCAAAATAAAGAGAAGAGAAAACTGTGTTGTAGTGTCCTATGGAAGCATGACTATAGGCTATTCCAATGCACTGTGTTTCTAAAGCACTAGGAAAAATGAATTTGAATGTTACAAGCACAAATAATTTGTAGCATCCAAGGTGATGAAAGTGCTCATTACCTTTAACTTGTCATTGCAGAGGTTGTATACCTATCAAATTATGACCCTGATTGTCATAAACAGAAACAATTATTATATGTCAATTAAAACAATGAGAAAATGATATTTAATATTCTCATTGATTCCTAATATTAATAACAATAGGCCAACATACCAGGGGAGCTGGTGGTTATGAGCAGAGAATTCAAGAAGACGAAAAAGAGCTATCACAGTTTTAATCACCTTGATTTAAAATTACTTGGGCTGGAGGAAGTAAATGTTTACTTAATTTATCAACAAACAAGCGTGAATTAAACTAGTTTCTGGCCATTTGAGAAAAATGGCATTCGGCAGTTAAATCAAATCAGCTCTGAACAAGAATTTGGTGTAAGAGACACATTTGTTCAGCTTTTGGAAATAATACCCTCTGATTCTTCCTGGATTGCACAGACTCAGTGTCAATAGTGGTCCCAACATGGAGTGTGTTCTAAGTTCCAATATTCATTATTGATGTAAGATAAGTTTAGAGAAAATGCGGTGACTCATAGAGCAAGGAGTTGAATGTAACCTAGATGATTACTGACTGCAGAACAGAACCTAAGCTCAGCATTATAGAGATAGAATTTGGGGAAGTAGACAAAACAAAAATGAGTGTACTAGATGTGTGAAAACCTGGACTGTATTTAAAAAGCAAGAAAAAGAGTAAAATAAGATGAAGAGAGAGTTTATAAATCAATAGGGTTCACATAAATTTAAGCAACAAAAGTTTAATTCATTTTACAAATATTTAATGGAATTATTGCCAAGGATAAGGTTAGGGATCAGTGAGGGTGAGAATTTAAGAGGAGGGCAGGAACTCAATTAAAATGGGTCCATCAATGCAGGTTTAGATACTTATTAGCAGAAAGTACCTTGCTCTGAGACTTATCAATCTTCTCTGTGAGGTACCTCACTTAACAGAGAAAAGAAATCCTCCTAGAACAATGTATCAGAGAAAATGTTTTACCCTGATGCCAGATCAGGCTTCTTTTATTAACTTTATTAATTGATTATGTTTGGGACTATTTGGGACTTGGGTTAAATTGCATTTAAGACAGTAAAACAACAATAGCAAAAAAATAACCATATAGACAAAAATAAACTGACAAATAAAAGCCATGAAAGAAACCCAGGTTGTCTATCACTCATACATATTGTCTCCTTTTATTTTGTGGTTTATCGTAGTTAATTATGGGAAGGATGTGTGATGTCACTAGTGTGGTAGTATACTATGTAGGGCTAAATTCATGCAATAACCACTGATGTTATGAATAAAGAGATGCTACAGTTTGCGAATAAATGTCTGTCAAAGGCCTGTATGTTGAATGCTTGGCACTCAGAATAGCACAACTGGGAAATGGTTCAGTTTTTAAGAAATAGGAACTAATTGGAGGTATTTAGGTCATTTGGGATGTGAACTGAGGACAGAGTCATGAGATTAATAGGTTTTATTCAATGTGTGTTCTTGCTGTCATGCACTATGCTAGCAGGCTAAGTCATGGAATAAAATATTCAAAACTGAGAACTAAATCGCTCGCTACTTCTTTGTAAATTAATTGCTCTCAAGAACTTGTTATAGCAAAGAAAACCTGACTGTAAACAGATGTCCTCCAGACTTCTTTAAAGAGCAAAAGTGTGTCGATTTGTATGTTTCTTAAAATGAGCAACAAGCTCTGTGGGAACATTCCAGAGTGGAGCCAGCAACATAAGAGAGCACTGTTTCCAGAAAGGAGGTGATTAGAAAAGATCAAATGAAGAAAGGAAATATTTACTTAGAGCAAATTCAGGAGATTAGCGAGATCATTCAGCGGTTACAGTGCTGTACTTCTAGTCTATCTGAAATTGTTTCCCTGCACTCACATGGATCAAGCAGCTCACAATGTGTGTAATCACAGTTCTAGGTAATTTGATGCCCTCTTCTGGCTTCACACACACTGCACTCACAAGCACATACTCATGAACACTCACAATCACATAATTTAAAAACTAAAATAAATCTAAATCTAAAATAAAATAAAAACAAAAATGGAAATCCAAAAAAATGTGATATTTTAGGCCTAGGCCTTTCAATGCTTGACTCCTAAATTGTTCTCTGTTTGTAAAATGATAGATTATACCAAAACTCCCTCCAAGGTATAAAAAATTAACAAATTAACCAGGAGGAGGAGAGGGACAAAATATATAGAGAAATGACCAGAACTAATGTAAAATTAGGGGGCGATCAGCAGACCTAGTGTAGTGAAAACTCACTTGAATCTGTAAGGGAGATCCTAGCAAAGATCTCTAGTAATCGGGGATAGGTCACATAAACAGGCCAACTCCTGCGGCCAGGCAAGGCTTCCAGTGGTGAGACTGGGACATCATCCTAGCCAAAAATCTTCAGACTTATAGCCTATCTTTCCTACAGGATTCTTGTCGACAATGAAAGGGCAGAACCCTGTATGAAAGGTAATCCCTACCTTTAACACCAAGGCAGATCAGGAACTAGAGAATGGATAACTCAGAGGCAATTTCTAGTGATGTCATGTTCTTTTCATATATTGGTACCTAGTCCAGTCCTCACCAGAGAGGCACCCTCCAGAAGCTGATAAAAGCATGTGGAGAGGCCCAAGGCCAAGCATAATGCAGAGACTGGGGTTCCCTATGGAAGAGGGAAAGAGGTATGGTGGAGAAAGAGGGGTCAAGAACACCAGAAGAACAATCCCCACAGTTTCAACTGACTAACACTCTTAGAGGGCCCACAAAGACTGAAGAGAAAGGCACAGAACCTACAGGATTCCCTAAAGACATCTTAGGACTGTCTGGATTGGTGTTCTTGAAAAACTGTTACAGGCTGGAGTCGGAGAGAGAGAGTCTCTGACCCTTTTACCTTCCCTTGGGACCCTTTGCTACTGCCAGGTAGCCTGGCCCAAACTTGATGTAGAAACTGGTGCCTGGCCTTGTTCCATCATACTACACCATGCCCTGTTTGAGCAGTAAAGGAGGGATGCATCTTTTCTGGGGAGAAGCAGGGGAGAGGGGTTTCGTGGATGGTGATGGGGGTAGATGAGTCCGAGAATAGATATGGAGGAGCTTGGGGTATTGTGGGAGGGAAGGAGGGTTGTGATGATATAAGTATATAAGTTGTATGAAAGAAGAAAAAAATGAAATTTATACCAACTTTGAGATTCCTCTGTAGAGTCTTCAAGGGACGACTCATACAAAAGTTACTGGAAATAGGCTAACTCATTTAAGGCTATATTGGGCAGAATTGAACACAAATTATTCAAGCCCTGAGCTCTTTCTAGTATATTTCATCTCTGTTTCTCAGAATGATAATGTATTCTAAAGCAGTTTATAAACTGTGAAATACTAAATGAACAGAAAGAATTAGCTTGTTGATAAACCAGTTATCCAAAAATAACTCTTCAGCTCCAAATATTGCATTCTGCATTCAGTTTGGTCATTCAGTGGGTGATACATCAAATTTCAATTTATAGTTGAATGTGTAATAAGAAAATAAACTCACATACACACAAACAGTGACAAACTGTAGAAGTGTTTTGTAGCACTTCTAGAATAATTTAATGCCATTTAATGTAATTCTACCATGTCTGTATGACAGATATTACTTAATAGAAAAGAAAAACAGATTTATTAGTAATTACCCTGAGACCAGCTAGTTGATGGCAACTTTTAGCATTGATGTCAAGGAGTCATAACTTGCCAAACACCAAATGATCACTAGATTCCTGTGGCATACCATAATTCCCCTTCTTCCCAGATTTCACGGAATACAGAGTTGAATTTGTAAATTGCAGTAAGTCCATTAGCTGAATTATGTGGCATATTTGCATCCTATTCCTTCTATATAATAGTTGAACATAATATTTAAATTACAGAAGTCTTAACATAAATGTATTTTATTATATACAATCAAATTCTAAACTTTTACAGGGGATGAAATTAAACTTCAACCAATAATAATTCAATGAATAAATATGCTGGAAGTGGATTTGAGGATATAGCATAATCTCATAGGGATATAGAAGTTAGGAGAGGTCTTCATGGGAAGATTTGCTCAGAGGATATTTACAGAGGAAGGGAAAGGAAAGAAAGCTGAGGGAGGGGAGGAAGAAAATAAATAAACTGATGTTGTTTGCAATACAACCAAACTTGTCACATTTATGCCATTTTACTGCATTTGAAAGGCTTTTCTAACTGTTCCACATCTCTTTAATAAATATAATTGTTCCTTTTTGGGAGAGGGGTAAGATAAGTCTTGAACCCAGGACCTAACATAGGTAGAACAGGAGTCTACTATTGAGCAGAAACCCTGGCTCTTAAAGGTAGTATTTACACCTAACATATTAATCAATATTTGCAATTTATTCATAATAAAGACAAAAAAATTTGTCACATAAGGAACATTTCCACGACTACACATCTAGCACAAAGCAGCGTCAAAAATGACAACAGTATTTTGATAGACTCTTTGAATACCATGGAGTCTTTTAGAAAAAAAAATCGATTTAAAATTTGTTTGTAAGATCAACTATGTTTTATATGTGGGTAATTAGAGGAAGTTTCCTGAAGAAAATGGGCCAATCTGTGAGGAAGAAAGCAAAACAGCGCCATGATTAAAATAGGTAGGACTGTAGAATTAGCAAGGACAGAACGTGGGTAAAACAATAACGAGTGACGGCGTACTCCTTCCAAGGTGGCCACGACTGTAAAGCGTGTATCCAATTTGCCTCTCAAAATTTGTTTGCTCAAAAAACAAAATATGATGTGATATCTTCTTTATGTTCATTCTACTTGTTATTTGGATTTTATTCGTTGAAAAAAATAGCATTGCTGGGCAGTTGTGGAACACACCTTTAATCCCAGAACTCAGGAGGCAGGATCAGGCAGATCTCTGTGAGTACCACACCAGCCTGGTCCACAGACTGAGTTCCAGGCCAGCCAGAGTTACGACAGAGAAACCCTGTCTTGAAAAAAGCAATCAAACAAACAAAACGAGCATCACATGTACAAATAAAAGAGTGTTTTAATAATTGGAAAGCAAGAAACTAACCGAAGTAAATAATGTTTTCAATTTCGATTTTGAGTGTGGAGTTTGCCGTTTTCCTGATTTTGGTGGAAAATAATCATTCTAACAATAGCGAACATGATTGGCATTTACCACGTAGTAGGTACTCCATTTCTCCATTTTTTGTGTTGTCAATGCTGTTTCCTCAATCACTGCTTGAGGTAGGAGCTCAGTTTTGCTTCTGTAAACTTGTAACACAGGGACTGAGTAAATGGTAAGTAAGGATTAATGATATTTTAGCAATACAGGAAGTCTACTCTGTCAAACATTTGCTTGAGAAGAGAAAATAATCTGACTTTCAATGACACTTATTGCTATGCCCAGACAATTTCTAATGTAAGACATCTTTGCATCTTGTCCCATGTTGTGAATGGTAACTCCTGTGTGATTGGAATGTTCCATGAGGGCTTACAATGATAAAATCATAGCTTCACTTGCTTTCTTGAGAGTGGATCGGTGATGATCAGTTTTTGTGCACCAACGCATTGCTATGAATACTGGCATCATGAAGGAGGGGTATCACTTAGTTACTTCACACATCCATTGAACCAAGATTCACATTTGCCAGGAACTAGGGTTAGGGGAGTGTAGTAGCACAAATATGGTGTTATAGAATAGAAACCTAGTAGGACTTCTGTGCATTTATTTAAAATAAAAATCATTGCGGCACAGTGATAGTTTGACAAATTGGGTAAGATATTCAAATTCATAGTTTCAAAAGACATGATATACACATTGTGTACTCACCCTTGCATTCTCTTTCAAATAAAAATGGAGAAATATAAACATCTATTCTGTATACTGACTTATGCATTTTAAATTCATTTCTTTGGGTATCTCAAGAGAAGATCCATGCCACATTTATGAATCCTAAGAATCCTACATTGCAAAGACTTTTTTTTTTTTAGTTCATTATTGTAACATCTACAATTAATGCAATTAACCTTATGGATGAGAAAAGTACAAGTGTTTAAATTGCTCACAGAACCCCTCTATTCTAATAAAATGATTCTGTGGTGCAGTTGAATCATAATCCTCTGAGTGGTGTTGTCTCTAGGGAAGGGAAACATCTTTCATAGTTCATGTGAAAGAAGCAATCTTTTCTACTGAGGAAAAATCAGACAGAAAAATGCAAATCTCTGTTCTGCTAGGAATAGCTTGGCCTTGAGCAACTGGAATTTCTTCACTCATACAAATGGATAAACTATAAAGAAGTGCCTAGTGATATAAGGCTGCTTACTTGGTATGATTTGGTGTATACTAAAAAGCCATTTGTTTAGCGACCTGCCAAAAGATCTGATAGTTGCACGTTTATTAAAAATAAAAGGGCAATGTTTGAAGTCTAATATACTGAGCATACAAAGCAAATAACACTGCATTGTAGTAATACATAAACTACTTTCTGAGGTCAGAACTATCATCAAACAAGCAAGAGGGTAAGAGGCATGCAAGGTGGGAAATGGTAATATGAAAAAATACATAAGAAGATAATACATAAATTCTTATTCACCACTTACTCAGTCCCCATGTTACTGGCTTACACAAACAAAAAGAGAACGCCTACCTCAGGCAGTTGTTGGAGTTACAACTTTGAATACACATAAAGAAAGGAGAAATCAAAGTATCCACTACGTGGGAATGCCATGTTGAAAACCCCAAACAGTTTTGGGGAAGTGTCCACCGAGGTTATGAGAAAGAAGGTAAGGTCCAGGGAGACAAGATAAAGAAGAAAAAACAGGTGGGCTGAGGAGATCTTATATAAGCTGTGTCCTATACCAAGTAAGCTATTGAAAAGTACATCATCTTATATACTATTCCAGGGAAGAACTAGAACCAAGTCAGCAGATGCTATCATCCAGTGGGAAAAAGTAAAAGTCAGCAAGAGGCTAATAAACCAAATGTTGCACAAGAGAAGCACAGGGAATCTCAAGAGCATTACATATGGAACATATAGTGATTTTGAGATGGGAAAAGCTAAGTTCCTAGCAACCAAAACCTTAACTTCTTCGAAGGCCTGGCCTCAACCCCAGGCTAGATATTACCCACTCAGAACCTGGGCAAAGACACACAGAACTAAGTTCTTGTTGTCCGTTCATGCCGACCTCTATGAAAACCTTAAATTGGTTTGGCTCCTAACAGGAAAGGAAAGACTGAATCCAAGAAGGATCTCATTAAGTCTCAGTTTTAATGGTTTGAATAAATGTCCTCCTAGGCTCATATATTTGAATGTACATCTCCAGTTGGTGGAACAGTTAGGGAATGATTAGGATCTATGGCCTTGGTGGAGGAAGTGTATTCTTAAAGGTGGATTTACAGTTTCAAATTCCCCAAATCATTCATTGATAGCTCTTGCTTTCCTTCAGCCTTGTGATTATCGATCAAGAATTAAGGTATCGGCTAAGACCCCAAAGTCACATCTGTTTGTCTGCTGCCATATTCTTTTCATGATGAGTATGGACTCTAAGGAGCCCAAAATTGAATGTTTTTTTTTCATAAGTTGCCTTAGTCATGGTATCTTGCCTTAGCAATTGAAATATAAGTAAATAATAATTGAAGAACTAAATGAAACTAAATATTGTTTTCCAGTCATGACATTTCTTGGCCAATTAACACGGGAAATTATGAAGATAATCACCTTTTGCTTGTTTAAATGAGGGTTACTAATAGACTTTAAGGACTTGATATTTTCCCTCATCTTACTCATTCTCATCCTCCATTGGAATGCAAAGTTCTAAGTCAACTGCATTGAGCTTCCTTCTGTGTTATCACTGCAAATGTGCTTATTTATAAGTGAGTCCTAAATATTCCTCACCATTGTCTAAACCTTAACCACAAGCCAAGACAACCAGATGGGCAATCCATATACTAATTGTAATAAACTTCAGCAGCAGAGAAGAACAGAAGCAGTATGGCATCAGAAATCTTCATCAAGTAGTTGGAGACACTGTTATATAGAGAGGAGATGAAGCAAGGCAAGACCCAACTGTGCAAATAACAGAGCCAAATCCATGGCAGTGGAGAAAGATATGTGCATATCCCCAAAGAAACAGAAGAGGGTATCATATTATTCCTAGGAACTAGAGTTACGAAGTTTGTGAGTTGGTGGATGATTAGAACAAAGTCCTCTACATAGGATTTCTACAGGTCCTCTACAGAGCACAAATGTCTTTTAACTTCTGAGCAATCCCCCCAGCTACTAAAAGTTCTCTTTCTCCTATAATTTTTAGATTAATGTAATGTACACAAAATATTTTTGAAGTCTCTTATTCTCACTTCTTAGTCTCCTGATGGAGACATATCAAAGGAGAGAAAAAGGCACTGCAATACTTGGGATGAGCCCTCAGAACACTCACGTTGCTAGGGTAACCATGCCACACACAGAGATAAGGAAGAGGATGTTAGCAACAAGCAATTGAATCACATCTGCTTCTAATAAAAACGTGTGAGCTGGAGCTGTTCAAACCAATAAGTACCTTCAGGCCTGAGAATTGTGTCACAAATGTTGAGGAATAGAGCCTTCTCTAACAAAGTACAATTTATTTCATGCTACCCATCAACAATTGAGTATTTTTAACAGACACAGGCCAATAATGAATTCAAACAGCAGCACCCCCCCTTTTTTTTCTCTCTCTGAATACAGCAATCAGAAGGAGTGAATATTCCATGCCTAATACCTGTTGAATTTGAAAGAACATGCTTTCTAAAATAGTTGTGCCACCCTGGACATTCACATAGCTAATCAGGACAGTTAAACCCCTTTCAGTTATTTCCCCCAAAGGTTTGTAAATGACAGGATAACTTGCATAAACTGAAATTCATTGCCATAAGGCTAAGAGACTATCACTGTTAATGATACCCCTTAGTCCACTTAAGTTTTCCTTCTAAGAGTTATTGGCCAAGGGACATTCCCAAGCCATATGGACATTTTACTCTCCAGTCATTATGGAAATTCCAAGGAGCACACTAGTATTCTCAAGTATCACCATGAACTGCAAGGGGAGTATAATATATCCTCAGTTTGCCTTCTTAACAAATAATCTTCACATAGGACCAATGGGGCTTGTGAAATGAACTCCTATTCATGGGGATGTCTCTGAATTAAGTTTAGGTTTATTTTCACTTAGCCTGGGTCATTAGATCTTTTAAGTTATCATCATTCAAGACATTTTTACAACTTGCTGCCAGGTGGCTGCTCCTGGAAAATTCTTAGTCCCACTTTACACCTTAACATGCTAATTCTAATCATCAAAACACCCAAGCAGTAAGAGGAATCATCTCACGAAACTGGAAAAAGGGAGACACTTAGAGCTTCTGTATGGCCCAGAGCATTTCTGTAAAGGAATCGGCTATATGATACCTACAATCTTTCTGCTATCCTTACTAATAATCTTAGAAAACAATCCTCCTGTGTACTTGCAGCTCCTTGTGCAGTGTTCACCTAGCTATAGGCCTTTCCGTTCCATGCTATAACCTTTTTCCTATTTTAGAGTCTCTTAGATTTTTATTCATACATGCTACCCAGAAGCTACATCATAGATTTTAATATTTTGTGCTGAAATTAGTAGAATTAATTTATTTAACTGGTATGTGTTTATGTGGGTCTCTTTTCTTTATTATTTTTGCATATCCATCATTACTTTCTAAAACTAAAGATGTGATTATGAGAATAAAAATTCTGGACAATGCTTATTGACTATTGAAATAAGATCATGTTCATTTATACAACAATCCCATCCACAACATTCTACCTGGGAAAATAAGACAAATTTTCAAGCTTTCTTATCAAAGTCAGGACTAAAAACAGCATTTTTAGGCTCAGAGGTATATTAACTCTAGAATGAACTTTTAGAGAACTGTTGTTTGACTGAAATAAAAGTATGATGGTGTTTTTGACACTTTACTTTCTCTCATCTGCTGTCAGTAGCCAGTTTCTATTAACTGTCTCCCATTTACAATATCCTTGCCCTCCTTACCTGAAGCTCTCGGCTACATGCTCAGCATTGTAATAGGCTCTTTATGTCTGTCCTTGTATCTGGTAGTTTAAAGTAAGCCTCCAATGTGGGTAATGCTGTCCTCAATTTACAACTGAAATCTTATAATTCGCTCATATTAGAAGAATCACATCTGGCATGTTTATCGTGACTATAAAGTTCACATCTAATGTTAATGTCAGATGTTTTCTTGTGTGACTGTATTCTACCCTCTGGTTTTACTCAAATGGAAGGTAGTATGTGATGAATATATCCTATGTGTAGTCTGTGTATCTCTATGTCCTCTTATAACACATCTTTATTTGGCTTAATTACAAATCTTCATGATAAACCATTCATGCTTAAAGACATAATTTTAATACTTCTTCTCTCATCTAATCACAAATTTGCATTTATTTTCTTTGAATTCTGATACGATGTAGCCTAAGTCATGGAAGTTATTATTATTTATTATGTAAGATTGCAAACATATATTACCTACTCTGCTAAGCTAACAGATTTTTGAGTGACTGAGACCATTTACTCTCTTGTCTCTACTTTCATCTCCAGTTTACTTCCCACTGGATTTGCTTACATGCTATATATACATATTTTAATGTTAGGTAGATAAGCATGAGCTGGTGCTCCTGTGAGTTCAGGTTACCAAATAGTCCAGGAGAAAGCAGAGCCCCTGGAACTGGAGTTACATGCAGATGTGAGCCATCAAAAATGGGCATTGGGAACTGCTTTCAGATACTCTGCAGGAGTAATACATGCTCTTATTTATTTGTGCATTCATTCCTTTATTCATATTTGTTGTGTTTTATAATGTCAAGGTAATGACATATGACACTCATACTTTCAGTTTCTAATGACTGAGTTTATTAAGTGCACAATAAATTAAAACAGAAGAATAAATACCAAGGAACAGATAGTCAGATAAAAATGACATCAAATCAGTAGTTTAAAACTCCAATACAGTGGAATGCTATTTTAGTTAGAATTTCTAAACCAGGGCCAAAAGAAACTTAGGGAGGAAAGGGTTTATTTCAGCTTAGAGATCCACATCACAGTTCACTATTGAGGGAAATCAGAAACTAAACTCAAACAGTAAAAGAAACTGGTTGCAAGATCTGACTGAGAGGTCATGGAGAAATGCTGCACTCAATTGCTCTTCATGACTTTCTCAATCTTGTGGGACAGTCCCACTCATATCAATTACCAATCAAGATATTGCAGCACAGATCAATCAAGTGAGGCTCCCTATACCAAAATGATTACAGCTTGTGTCAATTTGACATTATAACTAACCAACATAAATGGAGTAGCTCAATCAAAGAAGCAAAATAGGTACCATCATCAAATCAGGGGCTTGAAAGAAGTTAGCAAAATCAACTGGCTAAGTTAAGGCCTTAATCTAGGGTTCCTGACTGAGTATTCTTTCAACAGATAAGCATCCCAAGGCTGAACTTTTGGCTTGCTGTTTCTACTTCAGGCTATTTATTCTGTTGGAAATTGTTTACCTTCAAACTGTCCCCTGGGACATAATTTTATAACATCATTAACTGGTTGCTGTTTTCCTTTCTCCCTGGCACAGTGTTGGGGCAGCATGAAAAGTAAAGGTATTTTGCAAAATACTTGAAAAAAATAGTCTAGGAAGTGGTTCTCAACCTTCTTAGTGACACCACCTTTTAATACACTTTCTTCATGTAATGGCAACCCTATAAAATTATTTTCATTACTACTTCATAACTGCAATTTTGCTGCTGTTATGAATGGCAATGTAAATACCTGATAAGCAGATGGACTTAGTTGACCACTGTGACAAGGTTGTTTGACTCAAAAAGGGCTTACAATCCACATGTTGAAACCTAGACTATTATCTAGAGGCTGGTATAGGATCCTTCTTGATCACATAATCTACTTTTACCAGCATAGACATCACATAAAACTTATTAATATATTACATCATGGTGCTGCTACCATTGCTCCTTTTTTTTCTAGTGTAGTATGACTTCAAATAGTTCATCGCTTCTACTATTATACATATCATAATAATATTTTAGCTATGGCCATTCTAACTTCTGCCAGTCTATTCCCTACATATTTCCCTAGTTTAGATCCCCAAATATAGTTTGTTTTATCTCAGCTCCTTTCCTTTCTCTTAAGATAGTCTGTCATATTTGAATATTAGTTGAAAGTATCATCCGTCAGGGGATTAGTTGCTGTTAATAGTTGAGTTCCCTCAGCAATGATTAAAAACATTAGTCATTGCTAAGTGGGTTTGTGGCCTTTAAATAGTAAAACAAGATAAAGAAAACAAAGAGAAAAGTGCCAAGTGAGCACTGAGTGCTCAATGAATCCCACTTTGTCATTAGAGAAAAAAATAGTATGATAGGAGTGTTATTAACCTGTATAGGCTGGGATTCAGGACACTGGGGAACCTCATGTAAGATAATGACAGTACAGAGAGAGCTCTTAGGGTATCTCCTCCCCTTAATTGGGGTTACTGCCCACACTTCTACTCAGCAGGTAAACACCTTGTGCATGAATTTTCTTTTTACTTTAATGGAACATACTTCCATGAACATCACTGAAAATTCTATTAGTGATACAAAAACAATTTTCCAAATCTCTAAAAATATCTACCACAAAAATATAGCTAAGGAAAGGCAAGCAGAAAACCTCCATTGAGCACACAAATTAAGGAGGCACTGAAAGAAGGTATACTCAACCCAAACAATTTTAACACATTTACAAGTCAAAGGTATTGCAAAAATATGATGAATAATAAATTAAACTTTGAGAACAGATATAATCCACATTATTATTTACTTTTTTCTTTTGCTCTAGGATCCAGTATGTCTCCTTATATCATTAATTTCCCAATACAAGAGGAAATATGAAAGAGTCAAGATTCATAAAAGTACATTTAGAGGTTTTTATTAAGATCAGATGATGAAAAGTATGTCCATGGTGAATTCAGCTCAAAACCCAATGTGTTATCTGCTTTCTCTAAGCAAAACTAATATGAATATTTTGTGGTTATTGATACCTCAGAATTAGGTAAAAAAACAAAACCTCCACATTAAAGGGAATTGGGGAACATTATAATGTATGCCTAGGAACCGTTATGAGTATGGATTAGCACATGTAATTCTTATATTTTCATCATCATAACACATCCTTATTCCAGAAGTAAAGTAGCTTTGGGAGAAATAGCTAGTTCATGGGGAAGTGAATCATACTTTCTAATACATCTCTAACTTTTATCCAAGTGGGATATTCTTTTTTTATGTCCTTATTTAATTATGTGTATATCATAATAGGTGAAATTGAAGATGTCTTAGACCAGCAATAGACCAGCAAGGTATACCTTCTCTCCCACATTCTTTAGTACTGTTCTCACAGGCCTATATACTGCAATCAATGCCATTTCCCCACTGTTAGAATGTCTTCCCTACATTTTTCATCTTAAAATTTGTTTACCCTAAAGTCCCCCTAAGTATTTCTTTAAAAACCTGAACTATGTATCCTCTCTGATCTAAAAATAAATAATTTGTGTTTTTTAAGAATGTACTTCATATTTAACCTTTACATCTCTACAAACACAAAACAATATTGCAAATGTATTAACCTTTCCTTTATATGCAATGCTGTGGTATAGATTAAATTGCTATGAGATATGAGTGATTTTTAAACAAAAAATTATAAGCAATTCAGTGTGTAAATCATACCCTCATGATGGTTTATTTCAACATCAAAACTCCTCAAAAATTATTTGTTATTTTAAAAGCCAAGAAAAGCCATGACTGTTTTGACAAATCATAGACAAAAGGATTTAACGTGGTGCTTTACCAAATAAAGACTTACTATTTCAGAGGGTGATTCTTGTCCAGTAACCACCAGCAGGCTTTCCAAGTGACCTCAGCTAGGCAAAACAGCAGCTGTTGGTACTATGCCACAATGCAATGATAGCATAACCACTTTCAGATAGATGAGTTATTGTTTGAAGTGATTGAGAGATCCTGGGATCCCAGAGTGTCGTGTTATAAATTATATTCCTGAGAGCTACTACTATTCCCTGTAAAGGTATAAGAGGGGTGAGTTGTCTTCAGAGAACAACATAATGTTTCTTGAGGACAGTTTACTCAGCAGTGACAACACTGAATTGGATAGAGAAGACAGTCTGGGAAATGAATGGTCATTGAATATATGGCAATGATGAGAGCATTGGCCCATCTTCTGTAGGTGAGCGGCAGTAAGTACCATCACAAAGGCCTTGGGTATTCCAGAAATAGACTGAGCAACCTCTCCCGCCCCAAAGCAAATGATAAAGGGACATATATATCTTATGGATTTTTTACTTATCTTTTCAGATTCATGAAGTTTTTTTGCACTTAATTAAAATAATTATTCAAAATCTTCTAAGGACTTCATGTACTTTTAATAGTCCATGTGTGAGTTATTTTTAAGTTCCCTTTATTTATTATATCTTTGCAAATTTCATTCCCAAAGCCATAAATATACAAATCAACATATGCACCTGCAAACACACTTAGCACTTCACACATTTTGCAGATAAACTATTTAAAATATTAAAAATGAGTGATGAATGATAAATAATTCCCATTCAGATATTTTATTTATGGTGCATTTAATTACCATTTTCACAAAAATTAATGAGCAACGTGTCTCATTCCCAGATTCAAAACAAAGAAACAAGCAAATAAATGAATAAATATTCACAAGGAATGCAGATTTGTATTTTTCTTCTTGGTTATTGTTGGATCTTTGTATGTGGTTTAAGTATTACAGTAATAGTAATAAAATAGTAAAAGTAATAAAATGAATTAGGGGATGTTCCTTCAGCTTCCTAGATCCTTCAGGATGCTTTATTTTATGGAAGATTTTGAAGACTGTTGGTATTAATTCTTTTTGAAGTTCAGGTAGAATTCTGAACTGAACCCATTTATCCCTCGGCATTTTTTGGTTGAGAAACTGTTAATTACTGCTTCTATTTATTGAAGGGTTCTTGGTATCTTCCTTATTTGATCTTGATTTAACTTTATTAAGTCATATATATTAAGAAATTCATCCATCATTTCTTTGAGGTTTTACAGGTTGGTACGGGCACAGTCTTATGATTCTCTAAATTTCCTCAGTGTCTATAATAATGTCACACTTTTCATCATTAATTTTATTGATTTGTGCTTCATCTCTTTGCCATTTCATTAATTCAGCTAAAGGCATGTCAGTTTTACTGATGTTTCAAAAATCAGCAATTATTTTAATTAATTCTTTGTATTGGTTGTTTTGTTGTTTTATCTGTTTCATTTATTTCAGCCCTGAGTTTGATTATATCTTGGGGATATTATTTCTTGTTGTTGTTCTGGCACTTTCAGCATGCCTGTAAGTTGGTAATATGAGATCTCTCCAATATTTTGATGTAGAAACTTAGTGCTATAAAAGTGTTTATCTGAACTGCCAACTATCTATCCATAGGTTTATGTAAGTCCTGTTTTCATTTTAATTTGATTTTATAAAGTTTTCAATTTTGATTTTGTTTTCTGTCTTGGCTCATTGTTCACTCAGTAGTGAGTCATTAAATTTTCCTATGTTTATATATTTCTGCTGTTTTATGTTGTTTCTGTTGTTGCTTATGTCCAGCTTTGACATAGTAGTCAGATAGGATTTTGGGTACAAATTCCCTATGGAGCATTTAGAAACTGAATCAAAATACATCTAAAAAAAAAAATCCACCATGATCAAGTTGACATTATCCCAAAAGCAAGGACAGTTCAATATAGATCATTCAATAAATGTAATCCAGCATGTAAACAAACTTTAAGACACATCTTATCATCTCATTAGATACAGAAGTCCTTTGACAAACTCTAATATCACTTCATAATAAAAGTTATGGAGAAACTGGGGATATGAGGGGCATACATCAACATAATAACGCTAGTTTACAGCATTCTCATAGCCAGCATTAACTTAGAATCAGAGAAACTAAAAATCCTTTCCACTAAAATCAAGTATAAGACAAGGTTGTTTGCTATCTTCATACCTATTCAATATAGTACTTAAAAATCTTAGCAAGAACAATGTGACAACTGAAGAAAATCAAGAGGATATATATTGGAAGGGAAGAAGTCAAATTACCTGTATTTGCAGATGATGTGATAGTATGTATAGGTGAACCTAAACATTTCAACTTTCACAGCCAATAAGCAATTTCAGCAAAGTAGCTGGATACAAGATTAACTCATAAAAATCAGTAGCCCTCCTATACATAAAGACAAATGAACCGATAATGAAATAAGGGAAATAACACCTTTCACAATAACATCAAATGTATAAAGTATATTGGGGTTACTCTAACCAAAAAAAGGAAAGACTAGATAAGAGCTTCAAGACATTGAAGAAAGAAATTGAAGAGGACATCAGAAAATGGAAAGATCCCCAATGCTTATGAATCAGTAGGATTAATATAGTAAAAATGACTGTTCTGTGAAAAGCCATCTACATTTTGGGATCAATCCATATTTTCATTCAATAAGAAGAAAACAAATTGTGTATAACCTAGTAATCAGATTATACAACATATAGGAATGTTCTGAAAACTGAATAAATTCCTCTAAAACATCATCAGTGACTCTAAAGAAAAAAATTGAGGTGTTAGGACACTTTTATTGCTCTGGATACATATGAAGATAATTTGTTAAAATGAAATCCAGAAAACAGATCATCCACCATGATCAAGTCAGCTTCAGACCAGAGATGCAGGGATAGATAGTTCAATGTATAAAAATCAATAAATGTAATCCGCCACATAAAGAAATTGATATACAAAACATGTGATCATTTCATTAGATGTATAAAAGACTTTGAAAATTCCTAATAGCCCTTCATTAAAAAAATGTTCTGGAGCGAGTAAGCATATAAAGAACATGCCTGAAAGTTACTGTTTCCCAGATTTCTCTCTCAGACCTCTGTCATGTGTATAAAATAAGGCTACTGAATTTTGTGTTTTAACATTGTATTCTGCTACTTTGCTAAACATGCTTCTGAGCTGTAGAAATTTCCTCGTGGAGACTTTCAGGGCCATTTAGGTATACCATCATATTGTCTGCAAATAAAGACACTATTTTCTTCTTTGTACACCCATAATAGCCTTCAGTATTTTTATTGCTATTCCCCCCTTCCATGATAGCATGTCCGTTGGTGTTGTTAGGTTGCTATATTGGTGAGGTATCATGGGTGAGGCGTCCATGCTATTTCCAGGAAACACGGTCTCACAACAGATGTCTTTGCCTTCTGGCTTCCCACAACATCTTCCACAATGCTCTTTGAACCTTAGGTGCAGGGGCTGTGTTGTAGATGCATTCTTTGAGGCTGGGTGCTTTATGATCAGTTGCTTTCTGCACTTTGACCAGTTGTGGTTTTTTTTGTAATGGCCTTTGTCTGCTGCAAAGAGATGTTTCTTTGATGAGGACTGGGTATAAGGATGACAAATTAGCATGAAGCTAGGAATTAACTCAACATTAGCATAGTAAAGTGAAGGTAATTTTATTCTATGAGCCATGACTTCAGTAGTCCTAGGTACTGGGCTAACTTTCAAGTACTAAGCATGATTTCCCTCTTGTTGTGAGTGTTGTAAGTCCAAATAGAGAGGTGCTGGTTACCACTAAGATATGAGTTCCATAATTTCACCCTTAGGATAACTTGCCAGGTTGATCATTTGTAGTTCTTCTGAGACACAACTGAGTAGGACTATTTTTATTGGCACTATGCTGGAATAGCAGCTTCTGGTAATATGAAAGCTAGTCTTTAGGAAAGAGGCTTTCAGGCTAGAAAGTATTAACCCTATGGTAATTGAAATGTTTAGGGATGAGGAAGTGGTTCTTGCCATGCAAATATAATGACAGGGTAGCAAGATGAGCCCTATCTGAGCTGTTTTTTTAATAAAGACCCATCCTCAAAGAATAAGTTCCAAATTGATGAACAAATATCTTTATAATCTTCACAATTGAAGAGTGCACCTATTTATGCACTGTATTACATATTTTTATGTTTTCCCAAATTTGGTGTCTCTCTCTCTGTCTTTGGTAAAGCACAGGCTGCAGATTTTTCTTACTGTGTAATATGTAATATGTAATACTTTGAAATAAGCAGGGTCTGAATAACATTTGTCTTTAGATTTATCATAAACAAAGCACACTACCCAGGCTCGCTCTCACAAATAAAAGGAATAAGACTGTATCAAAATAAATGAGATTTAGTTTCAATTTGCAATAATAAACTCAGAAAGTGAAATACTCTGGAAAAATTAATCACAACTGAGCAACAAACATGTTCCTTTGTTTTCTTTAAAATTAAAGCCATGTTTCCTGAGAAAAACAGGGGCAGAAACAGAATACCTCAACAAGAAATCACATGGAAGGGTATAGAGGAGTAAGCATATACCAGTAAGTTCTTTGTTGCTGCAGTTACATAGCTAACAACTTTTAAAAAGATATTTGAGGGGGGATATAAGAAAGTGGCATCATTTCCTCCTCTTTCCTCTCTCCAAAATCTCTCAAGTACCCTCCCTTCTTGGCCTCTTTCAAAGCATAGTCTTTTTTTCTTCATTATATAGATATACATATATGTGTCTGTATCCACATTTTGGATGGATGGATGCATGTATGCATGAATAAATAAATAAATATATAAATAAGTTAATCATACTTTGATGATATTTGCACTATATTTTTGTCCTACTATGTAGAATCAGAACAAGATTTTCATCTCAAAAATTTCTCCTCCTATTTTCATGTCATTGTTTGTGACCCACTGCATTCAATTGTGGATGCTTACACTAATGTGTGAGGGGATAATTTTCTTTAGTAAGGGCAGTTTTCCTCAAGGGTACACCATTGAGGAATAGGATTTCTCCCCCAGCAACTAGTAACTACTTATATCTCCTCAGGGAGGGGTAGAGCCTCATGAGCTTCTTCCCCATCCATGATGTAATGTTTACTGGATCTTCCTTGTGCAGGTGTTGTGAAGGCAACCACAACTGTTGTCAGCATCTTTGTCTTGTCCATAAGATATCACAATTACTTTGGAGAACAATTTTGTTAACTTACTCAACAAATAAGTTACCAAAATTAGTACTGGGCAGACCCTTTCCAGTTCAGGCTTTATCTTGCATGCAGAAGACTTCTAAAATGTGTCTGATTATGGAACAATTTTATATTCAGTCTACTATGTGTATAGTGTTATGTTATACCCCAGAACTACTGTATGGCATAGAGTCTGGCCTTTTATCTTCAGAGTGTTATAATGCAGGTTCACAGATTTCACAGTTATCTCAAACAGTGCAGCAGTTCCAGATACAATGCCTTCTGTCATATTTTAAAAAGCCATTTCTGCTGCAAGAACAGGTATGCAATTAAATTTATCTATCAGAAAAATATGTAGATGTTTAAAGATATCATCTTGAGTTGCATTAAAGAAAGTGACATTAAACAGAAGCAGGGTATGTATTATGCATGGAAAAGCAGGTACAATGAGAATCCCAAGAACATGCAACATTGAGGGTACAGTGAGTTGGTTCATGGTAGAAGCATTTGCTTTACAAGCATGAGCACCTGAGTTCAGAACCTTAGGTACTTTAAAAACAAAACAAACAAACAAAAGAAAAACAACAAAGCAAAAAACATGCATGGCCACAGCCACACCTGTGATCTCAGCACTGTGGGGGCACACCCAGATGCACAGGAGGATCTTTGGGGTTTGCTGGCCACCAATCTGTCTCCATGATGAATGAGAGAATAAGAACAATGTGGGAAATGATAGATTAAGACAGCCAGCATTCTTTTTTGGCCTCTAGGGGGAGCCATGCACTCCCTGCATACTCATTTGCACATATGCAAACACACAGATGGAGAAAGATAACACTCACAGAAGTAGACATTTTTAAAGCAAATGCATTGATCTATGAAAACAACATTGTACAAGAAGGAACAAAATGAGTTCGCTTTGTTTATGGGGGGGAGATTCCTAAGATAATTTGAATAGAAAAAAAGCTATAGTGTAGACTTGAAAGTAACTTGCATAACAGATGTATAAGTTGATTAGTCTACAGAATTTTTACTTCAGTGTTCTCAATTTTCCATTTGTAGAATAATGTGTTAAGGTATATCTGTAACATATTTTTGTTGTCTGCCATCATGTAAATATGTAAATCCAGAGAAATTAAAAATAGAAGGGACATCATAAGATGGTACTATGTAGGAATCTTCCTAGAGTCTTTGAGTCCCAAGAAATTTTTTATTTAAAGGACTGAGTAGCAAATCTGTCTTCCTTGAAGACACAGCCTTTAAAATAAATTTTATTCCCATCATCAAAGTATAAGCTAGAGCAAATATTTTCCTCTAACTTCACCTCTGGGAAAAAATTCTTAAAATATTTTTAGTTGACAAATCAAAGAGTAAGTAACTCAATGTAGTTTTTCTAAATTATAAAACACCACTCTAATTAAAAAGAATGCCATTTTATCTAATGGAATTCATGAACTTTACTATGGGTATTTGAAAGAAAAAATACAATATTAATGTGTTCATAAAAAGTGACACAGGAGTAGTTCTAGACTAATTATTTAGAGTTGAAACATTTTATAAAAGCATTGTTTCATTCACTTTGCACATCTGTCTTTTGTATTTGTAATCGTTGTCTATATTACACTATTTTAAAAAAATGATATGTTTTGGAAATGTCTGGTATAAAAAAATTCAGCAGATATGAAACACAGGTAGGAAAAGTAATCCTCATCGCTCAGAAAGGACAAACAAGGATGAAAGTTAGCCAGTGATAGAATAAGACAATCCTTTTGGTTTATTGTTTTATTATTTTTTTGAGAATTTCATACATTAGTACTGTATTTACATAATTTCTAAAATCCCCCTATTAAACTTCACAAGTGTTTCCCCGACTACTGAAATTCAAAACCTATAAAATTGTGCATATATACATGTATATATATATATATATATATATATATATATATATATGTGTATATATATATATATATATATAACATTCCATTTAGTTTTTCTCATATGTTTATACATTTATGGCTTAACACTTAAGACTGAATAACCTATCAGGAGGCTCTGCCCCGTAGAAAACTGATCCCCCTCAGCACCCATTAACTCTTCATATAGAAGTGGGGCCTTGTGAAACATCCCCTATAGTTTTAATGTTCTATTCTCTCTGTACTAAACAGAATGTAGTAGACTATCTATGTCAGACACAAATATATGGAATTATGTATATTTTTACTATTAAGTATTTGCTGATCATCAGTGGAATGGTGGGGAAATACACAACTGGAATGCCTAGAAAAGGCTTTAGAGTCCCAAATGCCAATCACTCCCTCCCCTGCTTTCCTCATTGACTGAGTACTCAGAGGGATACTGCCTTTCATGTCATCTGTCACTTCTGTTTTTGTGTTTTATCCACAAAAATAACGTGTGGATTTATCTTTATAGTTCACATTCTCTTTATTTCAAAGATTTTCAGGCACAGGACCTTGTCACATCTGCAGGTCATTATGTAAGCTCGACTGGTAACAATTTTCTAATAATATTTGTTAATTTGCATGGGGGCAACTTCATTTTCCGGCATTAGTAGGGACCAATGTTTCTTGTTCATCTGTAAATGGACCTCAGTTCACTCCAGGAACATTTTAATTGGCCATGTAAAATTTATTCCTATATAATAGTAGCTATTGTCTAGAGTATCACCAATCACAGAATCTTGCAAAATGAAAATAAAAATAACACA
This sequence comes from Cricetomys ansorgei, assembly GCA_026225945.1. Lineage (NCBI taxonomy): Eukaryota > Metazoa > Chordata > Mammalia > Rodentia > Nesomyidae > Cricetomys > Cricetomys ansorgei. The sequence goes on from JAMJFZ010003624.1 coordinate 1,860,007, forward strand.
GAGCCTTAGTTGATTGCCTATCTTTACTTTGATACAAAATTAGTACATTTATAAGGTCACTTTGAAATTTAAATTTTATACATGTTCCTAAGTAAGTGAAAGTGAGAGGCAATATGCTATTCTTTTGTTATTATGGCAAACAATAGTGAGAAAAAGATCTGCTCAACACACAGGCATGAGTAAATAAATTACTCTAAAATAATGTATCACCAAATAGTTTAAGTCCAATGAATGCAGTTTTGATATTTTCAACAATTTATCAGTATATAACACTACTGTCCCATTTTGCTTTTTATCTGCATAATAAATCACTGACCAGAATAACAAGGGAGATTAATAAGTGTAAGGATTTATTTGGCTTGCAAGCTACAGTCCATCATCAAGGGAAATATGCAGAAACTGAAAGAAACTATGCATGTAGAGGAATACTCCTTACTGTCTTGCTCAGCTTGCATTCCTAAACCACTGAGGTCTATCTGCCTTAGGGTGGCAGCGCCCAAAGTGAGGTGAGTTCTCTATTACCAATCACCAGTGAAACAAATCTTATAAAGACAATTTCTCCGCTGAGGGTCCCTTTTCCCTGGTAAATCTAGTTAATGCCAAGTTGACCAAAACTATCCAGCACCTACATTAAGCAAACAAGCATCTGTCATATATAAGTCTTCTGAGCCTCTGCTCTGTAGTTGTAAATGTAGATGTACCCAGATGTAGATATTGGTTGAGGGCAGAGGACAGTTTATTCTTTCGTCTAATTAAATCACAAGTTCTAGCTGGGCAGTGGTGGCACATGCCTTTATCCCAGCACTTGGGAGGCAGAGGCAGACAGATCTCTGTGAGTTAGAGGTTAGCCTGGTCTACATAGTGAGTTCTAGGACAGACAGAGTTACAGACAAAACCTGCCTTGAAAAACCTGAATAAATAAGTAAATAAGTAAATACAATAAATAAATAAATAAACAAACAAACTACAAGTTCTAACCCTTGAGCCCTTGAGCACAGGAGCATTTAAAATCCTCCTTAAAATCTAATCTTAATCCTTGAGTTTTAAGGGATCAGCCTTCTTACAATCTAGAACATATAATCTGCTAACGGGGACCTAGAAGTCTTCAGCCTTCCAAGACCTATGTTGACTGAGCCATCCTAACTAGCTCCTTCTGAACTCTGACTCTTCTGGTTCAACTCACTCTCTGCTCTGGGCTTCTGCCAACCTCTTCTGTGCCTCTGTGTCTCTTTCTGAGCTCCCATTGCTCCATCCTGCCTCTGAACCTGACTGCTTCAACTGCCTAGTCTGTAACTTACTAGAATCTCAACTCCTGTAACTCCTCTGTAACTGATTTTTCCACCAACTCAGTAACTATTCAGCCTGTTTCTCAACTGACTCTTCAACATATTCTGTTAACAGCTCCTCTACTCACTGTCTCTTCTTACTGACTTTGTTAATAGCATGACACTAACTCCTATGTAACTCTTTTTTATGGAGCCAAGAACCTGCCCTTTCTCCTGAGAGTTGGACATTTCCTTACTCTGATAACTCTTCCTCTGATTAGTCACTTTGTCTGGCATTCTCTCTGACACATCTCAGACATAACTTCCTGTGTGAAACTGACTGTTTTTGAGTTCTGCTTCCTGTGTTTGCTTCAACTGTTTTTTTCTAGAGATTAATGGTGTGGACCACCATTGTCTTCTGAATACTGGGATTACAAGTGTTTGTTACCACTCTAAAGGTGTGTCTACATTCCATCCAGATCACACAGGCCTTTGAATGTAATCCCTAGAATGTAGACCCTAGTTTTCACACAGGGCTATTACTCTACACTAGTTTCAATGATTTCAGTGAATGCTCAGATTATCTTGCATTATGTGTTTTTAAGAAATGTTTCCTTACTACACTTATAATTCTCGTTTATTCCCATCAATCTGGTATCAAGAAACATTGGCATGGGTGTTTAGCAAAGGTTACTAAAAATATTTGTTTTTATTTTTATTTTTTATTTTTTGTTAAAGATGTAATACATATATAGTCACCCCAGGAACACAAAACAGTTCATATACAGTTGGAAGCCATATTAAACAACAAATTCACCAGCAAAGAAAAAAGACATGTCTAAAGTATTATACTACACAGACTATTCAAACCAGAGAAGGAATATGGAGAAAGACAGCTAAAATTAAGGGTCATTTATGTGTACTACTGAAAAATAATACAGTAGAAATTTCCTAAAATATAAATATATGTGAAGGTGATCTAAATTAAATTGTGAAATAATGGCAATTATTTGGAGACAGAGACCCAGCTGTCCATTTCTTGTTACCAAACGTAGATTCCAGTATAGGGATTGGGTTACATTTAATTGAGCTCTTGGTCAAAGGGTCTTGTGGGAATTCCCAAGTAACTCAGGCTGTTGCCAAGACAAGAGGTCACTATCTACAATCTGACAGCAGAGCCCCATTACTGAACAAATCACCTATACAACTCATTGAACATGGAGAAGTCAAATGGTGCATCTATAGAGCCTTCCCCACTATATTCTAGTGTTTTTGGCACAGGACTATACTCTGTCTGCTACCAAAAGAGAAACATAAACACCAAGTCAGCCACAAACCCTTTGATCTGCCAAGGTGCCCTGACTGCAAGATATGGTATAGCAATAGTGACACAAAGCTTTTGAGAGTAACCAATTAATAACTGATTTAATATAATGATATGGAGCCCATACCCAACACTGCTTGGGTTATCAATAATCAGCAACTAGATAACTGATGGTCTTAGGGTAAAACCAAATATATGCTTAAAAACAAATAAACAAACCAACAACAAAAAAACTAACCATACAAACCCATCAACCGAATAAACAAAGAGTAAAACCAATATAGTGATAATGTTTTTTTACTAAACTCATAGATCAGTACCTTGCCTTGTTCAGCATCATCAGAGAAGCTTCCTCCTGTAGCAGATGGGAACAAAAAGAGAGACCTACAGCCAGACATTATGAATTAAGAGAGATACTTTGGAACCCTCAGTCTTAAATGGAATATCTCCACCAAATCTCACCCTTCAGAGCTCAGGGAACCCCGATAAGTGGAGACAGAAAGAATTAAGTAGCCAGATAGGGATGGAGGAGACCAAGAAAAAAAAAAAACCAAACAAGGCCCACTACCTCAACATGAGCAAAGCTCTATGAATGCACGGAGACAGAGGCAGCATGCACAGTGCTTGCACAGGTTGGCACCCTGTCCCCTGTGTATATATTGTGACTTCAAGGATAGTGTTTTTATGGGACTCCTGAGTGTGGGAATGAGGGGCTCTCTGATTCTTGTGCTCTCTTGGGCTCTGTGACTTCTGTTGGTTTGTCTTGCCCAACTACAATACAATAGTTTTTGTTTTTATCTTATTATAGCCTATTTTGTTGTATTTTTTTAAGTTAAACTTTAAAATGTTATGAAATAGGCCATAGGAAGATTGACTCTTTTTCATCTTAGCTGAAAATATATAATGCATGACAAACAAATTTCACCATCCTTCACACACTCATATACAATTATAAAAGTGTAATGAGTGTTGGGAGTTTACAGATGAATTTTGGTGAGTGACAGACTCACAGGTGGAGAAGCTAGGAACAATGAGGACCAACTGTGGATAAAAGTCTGAAAGAGGAAACTGGAAGAAGTCAGCACTATTACCCTGTCATATTAGCAGTTCCAGGGTACTTCTATATTTCTGCTGGGCTTTCATACCAAGTGACAAGCTTCCTGGTAAGATAAAAGCACCAGAGAAGACGTCAGGAAAGATAATTGATGGTGTGTACAATTATATGGGTGTCACTTGGGAAGAAAGAGCAATGCAGGGAAAGTACCATAGGTTGTGCTGGGGATGAAAGCATAAGTTCATCAAGCATGTTGACTGATGGCCTTCTTAAGGAAGGAAAATAATATTTTTGAGTATGAAGCTTTTCTATACTGATGGCCCTCAAAACGGAAACAAGTAGTAACCTTATATTGTATCATGCCTTTATAGCTATTTCTTTCTCTAATAAACATCTAATAAAACATCTATAAACATCCTCAGCTTTCTCTTATCACTATCAGCTGAATCCATTGACATTTCCTATTTTTATTGTTTTTCTATGTTAATTTGAACTTAGTAGAAAAGAACAGATGCATTTTCTCTTTTAGTAAGGTATGTTCGTGTTTAGGGAAACCTTATCCTAATGAATCAAGAAAGAGTTATTCTAATGATACAACTGTTTTCCCTGAGTTTATTGTATCATTTTAATGACCCGAGGCTACTTATCCCAGAGTTTCCACCATGATGGATCTCATTTGTGGACTTGATGAGTACTAGAATCACCTGTAAGGAGGTCTTTGGCCATGTCTGGAAGAGATTATGTTGATTAGATTAATTGACTTGGGAAAATCTATGAATAGGGGGAGGCATCATTCCCAAGGCTGAGATTCTAAAACTGTGTAAGTGACCCGAGCATAGGCATTCATTGCTCTCTTCTTTCTGACTCAGGATACAGTGTGACCAGCTGTCTCAAGAACCTACTTCCTTGACTTCTACACCATTATAGACTGTTCCTTAAAAGCTGAGCCAGAATAAACCTTGCCTCAAGCTGCTTTTGTTTGGGTTTTTTATCTCACAAAAAGTAACTAAGGCAATTCTTGACCCCAAATATCAAGACTGATTACCTGTTTATTCTTTAAGCAAAGCTAGTCCAAAACAAGCAAACAAACAACAAAAACTAGTGTTCCGTCTCTTTGGTGGATACATCCTTCAGTGGCAGCTGCCACATGGTCAAGAAACAACAGTGGCAGCATCTATACCCTTCCTTCCATCACATCTCTCATTGGCAGCTCTCCTAACTGCTTCTCTGTCATTTGACGTCCAAAATTACAAAATTCCCAATGTCCAAAATCCCTATGATTTATGTAGGACTCTCAATTATTAATAATATCTACTAAGAAGGAAGACTATTAGGACTATTGAACACATTTAGACTGTTGACTTAAGTCTACACTTTCACACCACCAAGTCCCTTCTTGTTAGTATCATCTTTCCCATCAGGTCAAGTAATACCATACTTTCTGCTCAATATTCAGGATATTGATATTCCATGAGAGAAAAGAAACAATTCTATCTAATATGAATACAAGTTTTGTACTTGATACAGTCAGTTATTTAAAATAACAGCACCTTACTCATGTTGCAATATTCTACGAAACCAATGACGATTTTATAAAATGGTCTTGATGAAGGTAAAGCCCTACTTAGATTTTATAAACCCTTCCTTCCCCACATCAGTAACTGTTTTGTTAGGATAATTCTCTCCAAACTTGCTTATCTTACTGGACTCTCATAGTGTTTAATCCTGTATCATCCATTATACCAGTCTCTGATCCTGTTTACCTTTTACAAGATGACTGTTGGCTGAGCTCTGTTCCATAATCCCCTCAAGGAGTTGAACATTTCTCTGCAGCTTTGCTGCCTTTTGCCTTGCCCTCCCCAACTATCCATTGCCTTCCTATCAGGCACTTTCTATAACTGCACTGAATTTATTCCTAGCAGCACTGGCCTAAGAGTACATATTCAATTGGTCATAAGAGTTTTGCTAGTAAGATCCTAGCCCAAGTCAGTTATGGAAATCAAATATGTAAAGATGGACCGTGCCTAACAGTTTGTTTGCTCAACTAGCACTTTTTATCTGTCAAATATTAAAAAAATTCAAATGTATACATTTGAAATTCATTCTCTTATTCAAATCTCACAAACAAGTCTTCAAATAATCATCTGCAGAATGTTTCAATTTATCAAACTATTAATACATAAACTAATGTGTAAAACCAGAGATTTTTATTAAATGGACAGAATATTGGTTAAAAATTACAGGAGATGAATTTGAGTGCTTCTTTCATTAGCCAAATTGAAGTACTACTAGTCATTATTGGTTACACATACTGGTAATTGTTTTGACTTCTTTGAGAGTTAAAACCATAATTAAGAACAAATTACTATTTAATATATTTTATAGCACTCAAAGAACTTACCTATAAAAATCAGTTAAGAGTGCTACTTTTACTAAATCCCTTTTTGAGTTTTTCTACTTTATATTATTTTCAATTTATTTCTTTAAAATGTCGTGTATAAATTCAAGTGTGTCTTGATCATATCCATTCCCTCCCTGTTGTCCCTCCAGATCTTCCCCTGTAGCTCTTCCCACAGGACATCTCCCCATCGTGTCTCCCTCCCAACTTCATGTTCTCTTCTTAATTCCTTTTACTCTCTGACATGAGACATTTTATATTGACATGCTTTGTGCTATGTGTGAAGTGAAAGAAATCACATGATCAGATGTTTGTCATTTTTTTTTTGCGTTAGTTCTACCCAATATAGTTGATATAAATACCCGCATTTATCTAAAAGTGCATGAGTCCCTTCACACAATATGGGTTTCTACTCCCAATACATAGTTTCATCATTTTGGATATTAATAGTTCAAGACTATGATTTTGTTATTTTTAGGCATTAGGTATTTGGGTTACTTGAAATTTAAATACTTGAAGTTAAAGCTTTCAAGACATTGTGGTTTGGCTACATGATACATCTTAATTCTGGATAACTTTAGTACATTCTTGTGTTTTCAGATCTGGAAAGACTATGCAGTTTGTAATGAACTAATAAAATTCATACACTTATCACTGTTGAAAAAGTTGCTTGAAAGACGGGATCTGGCTGCCAGCAGATTTCCTGCTGACAATTGCGCTTCTCTTTTTAATAAAGGAAGGAGGAGGGAGAACGGTGGAAGGCGGGGGAGGAGGGAAGAAGGTGAGAGACCAATTTATGTAAGAATTTTTCTGAAATTGAAGACTGTGTGAGGTCATACCCCTTATTTTCTGCAAAAAAAAAAAATTGTAATATGATTTTCCATATGATTTGCAATGTTCTCACTACACGAAAACACACTACTCGTTATTTCTGTACTGCATTAGAAAAGTGCTAGCACTTAGTATGTGCATATTGACATATGAAGTGACCGAATTCAGTCACCTAATGAGAGCATAGGATAGAGTGTTTAAACATAGCAATGATGATTGGCAGAGCTGGTACAGGATTGGCACTTGTATGTATACATCTGATGCATACATCTGATTATCTGGCCTGCAATTTCCAATGATGCTCATGTCTGCCTCCCATCTCACCATAAGAGCACTGGGATTCACACTCAGGACCTCACATTTGCAAGGACGTCACTTTATCTACAGAGCTTACTCCTCATCTCCAGGGTTTGGATATTGGGGCTCTACCATTTTATTATTGCAAGTTTCTATGATTTGATTCATTTCTCTACACAGTTGAGTGCACTGGGGACCAAGCTCAGATGAGTGACTCGAGACGATAAGGCAACAAAATCTTTTCTATATGATTTATTTTTGTTTGGAATTGGCAGGAGCACATGTGTGTAGGTATGTACACATGAGTACAGGTGCCTGAACAGACTATAGGGAAGAATTTCTCAGAATTTGGAATCACAGGTAGACGCGAGTTGCATTTGCATGCTGAGACCAAACCCAGGTCACTTTAAGAGTAGTGCACACGTGCACGCACACACACACACACACACACACACACACACTCACACACACATATACACACTCACACACATACATACACACACAAAATTCTCTATCTATCTATCTATCTATCTATCTATCTATCTATCTATCTACACTTCATTCATTTTCCAGATTATAATATAATTACTTCATTTCTCACTTCCCTTGAAAACCTATGATAAACTCCTCTTTGTCTCCATTATTTTTCCAAATCATGGGGCGTTTGTTTGTTTCTTTGTCTGTTTGTTTGTTTGTTTTGAGACAGTGTTTCTCTGTTGTAACTCTGGCTGTCCTGGAACTCACTCTGGAGACCAGGCTGACCTCAAGTTCACAGAGATCCAACTGCCTTTGCCTCCTGAGTGCCTAGATTAGAGGCATGCATCTCCACTGCCTGGTGATGGACATTTATAATTAGTTATTGTTACACCCACCCACCCACCCACACACACACATACACATTCCTAAATACATCAGTACATCCAATCTGTCTGGATAACGTTTACATGCTTGTTTTCAGAGATGACATTCTGTATTTTCTATCAAATTGATGTACTTTACACTGGGGAAGACTTTCTCCCATTGCCAGGATTTCTTGGTTGCCCATAGTTGTTTGTATAGGCTTGAGGCCTGTCAGTCCACATTAGTATGTCTATTGCTATCGTCTTTGTTCAGCTTACGTTTAGTCAGTCATGGTGTGGTTTTTATTGGTGTAGACTTTGAAATTCCTAGGAGACACAATCTCACAGGAAATTCCCTTATTCTCTGCCTTTCACAATTTTTTGTACCCTCTTCAAACAATGCTTCCTGAGCTTTAGAAACAGGAAAGGTAGTGTAGATGTATCCCTTAGTGCTAGGCTCTAAAAGTCTGCATTTTGAATGATTCTTGTTATCTTTATTGTTTCTATTTGTAATAATGGTAATTTGGTAGATTTTCCTTTGACCTTTCAAATATAAACATACACAATAATTGGTTTATTATATCTTCATGCATCTATATCATCATATTTTACTCATAATTTCCCTTTTATGCTTCCTTTGTTCTTTGCCTCACTACTTCCTGCTACCCTCACAAACAGAGATCTGTGCCATATCATATATTATATATATATATATATATCACATATATGTAGATATATCATTTATGATATCATTCCTACTATTTATAGATATCTATCCTCTGAGTATGGGAAAGAACATTTCACATTTATGTTTACCTTCTGCCATTGTCCTCTCTTGCCATTTTTTAGGGTCTTTCTTCCATCCACTTAAAAAGTACCTTCCATTCTACTTCCATATATGCAGACATATCCATAAATGAGAAAAACCAACAAACAAACAAATGACATGTATCCTTATGAATCTGGTTCTATTTTACTGAACATAATAATTTTCAGTTACATCAGCTTCCTGGCAAATAACAGAATTTCAGTTTCTCTCATATGTAGACTCATCTCAGAGTTTAGATTTTGGGAATGGGCCTAGGATAAACATAGATATGAAATTATTTCTGTGATATGCTGTTACAGAATCATTCTGTTTATATACAAGAGTAGTATAATTGGAAAAGATTGGTTGTATTTTATAATTTATTTTGGGGGGTGCTTAATACTGAGTTTTATAGTGATCGCTCTGCTTTACAGAGCATAAGAACTTGTCAATCCCCATATCTTCACCAGTATTTGTTTTCTTTTGCTTTTTTTTTCAGTTTAAAAGCTCACACACATGTATAATGTAATTGTATTCACAATCACCTCACATTGTCACATTGTCCTAACTTGTTCCCTTCCTGCTGATGCCCTACTTCTTCAAACCTGGTCCACCTCTAAATATTTTGTCTGTTTTTGGTTCAAGTCTTGTGATGAGAGTCAAATTTCTCAGACCAAGGCTGAGCTCAGCACTATGAGTGTAAAGATAAATACTTAGGAGGCTGGAAAGATGCTCAGGGGTTCACAGCACTGGCTGTTCTTTCAGAGCTCCTGCATTAAATTCCCTGGAACCACAGGGTTGCTAACAACCATCTATAATCAAATCTGATACCATTTTAGGGCATGCAAACAAACACGCAAGCTGAGCGTATACATACATATATATTTATATATCTATATCTATCTATATATATATAAACAAATCTTTTAAAACAGGTAAATACTTAGAAGACATTTTGATTACATGTCCTTTTATCAAAATATTATTAGTAGATTCCATATTCAGGGCTCTTGACTACTCATGCATAGGCTTTTGACTGAGTTTATAGCACTAGGCTGAACCTCATGGAGTTAGCCTTAAGTTCTATAAGAGACTGTTAGTTATCCTATGAATATTCATGCTCAGTTTGTATCTGTAGGCACATCTTTCCTTGCAAGTTAGTATTAATGATGTCTCTTTCAGAACAACTTGCCTATTAGCACCTTCCAGCAAAGGAAGGATGATCCTGCATACTTACAACTCAATTTCCCTTTTCCCATTCAAAGTATGTGGGGTGTTCAGCAATAAGGTCTTGCCATTTTATCATACCACAATAAAGTCTGTATTGTTTTGGGAGCCTATAGGCAGAGGTTCTCAACCTTCTTAATGTTGAGATACTTTAATACAGTTCTTCATGTTGTGGTGATCCATAACCACACAATATTATTTTCCTTGCTACGTCAAAACTGTAATTTTGCTTCTGTTCTGAATTGTAATGTAAATATATGATTCGCAGATTGTCTTAGACAACACCTGTGAAAGAGTCATTTGACCCCCAAATCGGTTGTGACTCACAAGTCTGGGAACACCAGATCCATAAACAGAGGTATCCTGTGACTGGCACTGATATTTTGGTTTGAAATCTCAGACTTCTGTAAGCAGATTATTCACCAGAACTCTTTGATTGAGTTCTTCCATTACTCCCTATCCCCGTTTAAACTTTTCCACATACAACATTGCTCTTACATTTTCATATTACGTAAGTTTTACTATCCCCACCCCTCTTAAAGCGCATCTTTCTTTTATTGTCTGTCAAATATCTTTTTTTCTTGTTTCATAACCATTATATACATATACACTCACTCCAACTTACAGGCATCTAAAACTTTAAATCTCAGATGTGGATATGGTAGAGATCATGTGGCTTTGTCGTTCTGAGTTAGGTTTACCTTATCACTGTTTATATATATATATATGTGTGTGTGTGTATATATATATATATATATCCAGAATTCTTTTTCCTGGAAATCATAGTTTTTTCTGTGCTGTGTATATGATTATCATTATCTAGTCATCGTTTGATGGGCATCTATTTCTGATTCTGTTTTGAACAAGAAACCAAGGAACATGAATATTTAGGTGTCTCTGGGCACTGAGTCCATTGGGTAAGAATCTAGGAGTGCTGTTGCTGAATGGTAGTTCTGTTTTTCCTTTTTTTTTTTTTTTTAAAGAAACCTTCAAACTGATTTCCATAGTAACTATAGCATTTACCCTCTCACCACCATTGAATAGGTCTGCCATCGCCAAATAATCTAGCAGCATTTGCTTTTGTCTTCTTGATGATAATCTACCGATTGGGGTAAAATATTATCTCAAAGACCTTTTAATGTGCATTTCTCTAAATGAGTAAGAATATGAAGTTTTTTTTTTATATATTCATTGGCTATTTGCTTTTACTATCAAAGCTGTGAGTTTTCTCTGTGGCACAATTAACTGTTAATTTTAATTGATTTTTAATCTGGATAGTGACTACTTCTCAAGGATAAGACTTTGCTTGTTCTTCAGCTGTTATTATTTTGTCGAGGTCTGCCTGTCTCTGTATACCGAATGCCATTAGTGTTTGTGTTGTGAACTTGAGAATCACATTTTTAACATATTATACATTTTTTAATTGATTGTTTCTTTCTTCTATGCAGAGGCTTTCTCCATTCCTGTTAATTTTGGCTTGAGGTTTACTTCAAGAAGCTACTTGTCAGAAGTAACAATAGCCAAACTCACATGTCTTGTCTTCATTTGTTTTGTCAATGTTTCAATTTCAGTCGTTGTTACTTTCCAGTCTTTTTAATGACTAGAAATAGTCCAAAATTTAGCGCTCAGTGCCTACATTATGAACTAGAAAAAGTAATATGATGCAACTAAAACAATTGGAAAAACAAGAAAAAAATGCAAACACAATAGAGGGCAAGAAATAACAGAAAATCAGTAAAAAAAAAAAAAAAAGTCAATGACATAGAAACAAAGAAAGCATTAAAGAAACAACAAATCTATGACCTGATTCTTCGAGAAGATAAACGAGATTGGCAGACTCTTGGCTCAACTAGTGATAAGAAGGGACAGAACCAAATTAACAAAGTCAGAGATGCACAGGGAAACATTACAGCAGACACCAAAGAAATTCAGAATATAATATTCAAAGACTTAAAAAAACATACCACTACAAGAAGAAAAACCTAAAAGTTATGGATGAATCCCTACATTCAGCCAAACCACCAATTTTACTTTTATCAAGATTTTATTTTATTTTTAGTAGTAAATATATTTGTGTGTCTGTGTGTGGGTGTGTGCACATAAATGGATGTTTCTGAAGATGGAGTTACATGTGGTTGTATGCTGCTCAATATGCATGCTGGAGCAGTACACATATTTAAGCACTGAGCCATGTCTCTAGCCCCCTAACGCTTTTTAAATGCTTTAAAATTTGTGATATTATAGTATAATTTCAACATTTCCCCCTTCCCTTTCCTCACTGCAAACTTTTCCATATAACCCTTCATGCTTTTTTTATAATTCGTCTTATTTTTCTTTTTTAAAAAGTAACATTGATACATTTATATGCATGTTCATATATATATATATTATATATTTATATATGATATATATGTGTGTGTATATATATATATATATTTTTTTTTTCCCTAGCTATGTAACTACAAGCCGCTCAGTCTGAATAACATTACCTGTACAATTCTAGGCATTTGGTATTATATAACCAATTTATATACTCTTTTCAAACAGTATTTTCTTCACTCTCAGAAAGACTTAGTTGCCTGTAGTTCTTTGGATAACGTTGAGGCGTTTTGAGCTTTCCCATCTCCATGTTAGCATGTGTATTGTTATTGTCCTTATTTAATTCAGGCACATATAGTCATCTCTGTGAGAGACACAATCTCACTGCAAATTCCTTGGTCCTTACACTCTTACATTCTTTCTCAACCCCCCTCCTTCCACAATGATCCCTGAGGTTTAAGTGGAAGAATTATGTTGTAGATATATGTGTTGGATTGGGTTCCACAGTATGTATTTTGATTAGCTGTGTTTTTTGTTGTTGTTTTTATGATCTCCTAATCTTAATTTTGAACTATGTTTGTTAAAGTGAATTTTTAAACTAGAACATTAAGACAGGATGCATTTAGAGTTATTGTTGAGAAAGTTTGTTGTACTTGTAATTGTGTTGTTTTTCTTGTTTTTCACTATTGTATTTTGTTTACTTTGTACCTATTTGTAGTAAGTATTATTTTTATGTATTTTCTTTAATGAGTTGTTATTCTTACAACTTTTATTTCTTTACTTTTTAAATATCTCCTCCCTTCATCTTCAGGTGTTTGAAGCTAATAGTTCCTCAATTTTCTCTCTGATATCTGATATTCTTTCCATTATTTTCTCTAGTTTCTTAGTAACTGATTTTATTTTAAAATATTTTTGAAATTAATGTTTTAAATTTCATTCAATAGACATTATATTTCCAATATTTGTATTTCTTTTGATTTTTTCTAAAATTTCTAATTTGCTCATACTACCATTATGCTGATTTTCTCATTCATGTTATAGAATTTCCCATTACTCTCAATGTTATTATATATTAAGAAACACAAATATCTAATTTAGCAAAATTTACTATGATAAGATTAAAAAGGCCCAGTGTTCTTACCTCATATGATTACACTCTATATTATTCTGAAAGCTTACTAGACATATGTCATTACCATTAGCATTTAAAAATCCATTCTCTCTATTTCAGCATCCATTACTTCATAAACTTTCCACTTTTTGTGATGAGAAAAGCACAGAATCAAAATTTAGCAATTTCCTTTAAAAATTATTCCTTTTACTCTTTTATTTTTGAGATTATAATTTAATATGATTATATCATTTTCCTTTCCTCTCATTCCTCTGAATACTCACATATACCCATTCATGCTTTCTATCAAATTCATGAATTTTTGTCATTTAATTGTTGTTATATATACATGCACACACATATGTGATTGTGTGTGTGTGTGTGTGTGTGTGTGTTCATTCCTAAATACATGATTAGAAGCTGTTCCATATGTACAATGTTACCAATATGTATGTTTCCAGGGCTGGCCATATGCATTGTGTAATATTTGTTATTGCCAATGCTGTACAATATTTTAGTCCTCTTATTTAAATATAATGTATTTTCTTTTATTAAATTACAGCTCATTCAAAGCAAAAGGTAAAATGGTGATTAACATTGAGTATAGTTAAGGAAATAGGTATTAGGATGTATGTTCACTTATGATAGTAAAGACTTGATTTCTCCTGTGTGATGTGAGTAGAAAGTGTTGTGAACCTTTAAGAGGTGTCATTTAGTTGAGGTTGCTTGGGACATTAGGGGCATATTCTCAAAAGGGACGGTAGTGTCCCAAAATGGCTTCCTATAGCACCTTTCCCTTGTGACTGATAGGTTAAACAAGTTACTCTATGTACTCAGTACAGCCATCAAGGACAACCAGTGCAGACCCAAAGCAGTGGATCAAGCAATTATCAGACAGGAATCTCCATATCCATGAGATAACATAATATTTTCTTCTTTGTAACTTAATTATCTCCCTCCCTCCCTCCCTCTCTCTCTCTCTCTCTCTCTCTCTCTCTCTCTCTCTCTCTCTCTCAATCTCCCTCCCTCTCTCTGTTTTTTGGTTTGTTTATGAAACAAAGTCTCTTCATAGATCCCTAGTTATCCTTGAACTTGCCATGCAGAACAAGCATGTTTTCAAACTTGCGGTTCTGACTCAGTCTCCAGAATGCTGGGATTAATGGGGATTAATGGTATGTGCCATCATGACTGGCTATGCCTTATATTTTTCTTATGACAGAAAGTAGACAAACATAGCACAGAAAATCATGAAGCTTTTCTCTGTCTAACTTTTTTACTTCATATAATGTCCACCAGGGTTCTCTGAGTTGTCACAAAAGACAGGTTGCCTTTGGGAAAAAAAAAAAAAAAAACAAAAACTAAATGTCTTTCTTCTGCATTTATCTACTAATTTATCAATTGCTTTACTGATAGATCTTTGGAATACTACTTTTTGCTACTCATTGTCATTTAATAATCCCAATGTTGTAGGTTCTCCTTACATACATAATGACAGCTAAGTACAGGTTGTCAGAAGATATAGATTCCTAATCTATACCTTAGCATGGCCATACAGATAAGCAGTAGCATGATATAAGGTTTAATATATCCAGTGAATATCATAAAATAGTATTTTATAAGCTTCTAGATTCATCCATGTTTTCATGTCATGCTATTTCAGCGTATGCTATATTTTTAAAGCATTTACTGACACATTCAAACATATTACCTTCAAAGTCCATCTTTCAAAGTCATTTTTAATTTTACAGTACCTAGCAAATGATGTCTTGGAAAATGAAAGCTATAACGGATTCTTTTTCTAGGCCCCTTCAAATTTTGTATTGCTTCTTTTGCTAGTAAAATTATTCAGTTCTCAACAAGGTCATTACAAACACCTCTAGGCTAGAAATATCATCTCTTGATTAGTCTTGGATATTCTAACTGTGGATGTTCAATATAATTGTTAAACTAAATGAAAAGTTCCCTATTACTAAATCCAATCAAACACTGACATTGAAATCATAGCAACTACCTATGCAGTTTTCATCATTTCAATGCAAGTTTTCAAACTCATGTTTCAAAGAACAGATGTGATTAGTACAATTCAAAGTTTTCTCTGCAATTCTTTATTCTCTGCTTATCCTTACTAAAGAAGTCAACTTTTTGTAGAAACAGTAGTGCAGTTGAAAATATGCATTCATTAAGCTCTTGTCCAAGTCATCGGCTTATCATGCAGCTAGCTAGGTAAAGAGATGTAAGATGAGTTATTTAGGAAATCTGTCAAAAATGAAACGTCTGCACATACTTGGGTTTCTGTGGCAGGAGGCTTTATTTTATGAATTAAAACATAAGAAAAGCCAAGTATCAATGAGGTAATCTTACAATCCCAACATCTACCCCAAGTTAGAAGCATTGTAGAATAAAGCAAATAAGAGAAAATTGATAAGACCACAAATTAAAGAAAAATGATTTTGTAATCTAATAACAAAGCATGGCCCAAAGTTGGTTATGTGAAATAGTCATTAAAATTCATGTCCTAATTTGATTACTCAAAAAATAAAAATGACAAAAAGTAAAATAAATGATAATAATAGCAAACAGAATGAGCTGTAGTGGTACAAATATATAACATCATGTAAATATTCATATTTTATGTAATGCATATATTATATACCACAAATTTTCAATATTCATATCAATAATTCAAAACTGTTAGATAGAAAAATTTGCAAATTTCCACTTCTATAAAAATATAGTTGATGTTTGTCATTAACTCTTTAGAGATCACAAGAGACAAAACACACGGAACTTTTTTGATAGCCAGAATAACTTATTAGGCACCATAAGAAATAATAGTTAAAAGGACCAATGCTGTTTCACATTACACAGATATAACTCCAGAATTTCTAAATATTTATGCATTCATCATCAAGTATTGTTTAAATTAAAACTCATTAAATCTAATGAACTTTATAAATATCGGTTCATTATAGTTCAGTTCATTATTCCAACCAGACAATGTTTGTAAGATCCCATTGTTGAAGAATCTACATACTGTTGTTGTGAACATGGAGAATAATGCAGGTAACCGACCTGAAAGTCTCATCCCTATTGCCTAAGTTTCATATTGCTGTAAGTTGCTATGAAACCACAAAAACAACAACGAAAACAACAACAACACAAGAACATTTTTAAAACTCCTATTTAGAATTATATGTGTTTATTAAAGTATATCATGATTCCAGACTGATATAGTTATATAGAATACAAAATTCAAAAAGCTATATACACATATACAATAAGATGAATATATATCAATATATATACATATGTTTCTAGCTCATTTTTAAATTAGGAATGGCATATAAATCGTTGGGTCCTTCTTTCTTTCTTCTCTCCATATGTTCCTTGCTTGCTGTCTCATTCCTTGTATACTTTGACCCAAATCTTTTTGTAATCCCAAAAGAAGCTGTCTTCCATATGAACCAGAATCAGAAATAGAAGTAAGATTTAGCTTGTACAAAGCATCAAGGGATCACAGAGACAAAGAAAGAAAAGGTTTGTGAGAAAATTAGTGTGAATCCTTTAGTATTGTGTTATAGTTAGGTCAATATTTTCAAAAACTATAGATAGAAAAATATATCTGTGAATATATATGTATGTACCAACTTCTTAACTCTTTTTAATGAGCATAACAGGACAAGGCTGAGTACCAGTATGAATATTCACAAAATTGTCTTGATTTCTGAATATCATGCACCAGGAAATGAATCAGACATCCTTAGAGAAACAAGTGATTTATAAAATTGACAAGGTGGAAGGTAGTACACACCTAGACATCCTTATCAGTAATTGAAAATGGAAAGGTGAACCTAAAATAATGGGGTCATGTCTGAAACTAGGAACAAAGTAAGGAAACCCACTGGACAAACCTTTAGCATGTTGATCACCAAAATAATGAGTGTAATGGATTATGGCAGATTGTTTAAAAAGGAACCATCCTTCCTTGGCCAGCAGTGGAAAATTACCGACTGCCTAAGCATTTCAACATCATGGGATTGATGAAGACAAGGCTGGGGGGGCTGGCCCCCCACAAATTTACCCTTTTACTACAATGTTTAGAAGAAACAATATAGCTGGAAATTCAGTGTTTGTTGACCATTATATTTAAAATTAGTTCAGTAAAGAAACATCAAGTGTCATAAATCAAACAAAGAGTCAAAAAAACAAACAACACAAAACTCTGTCAAAGTAGCACAGAGAGTAGGGAATTTGTATGTTCTACAGTGCATCCTTATTAAGTACATTAAAATATCATGGAGAAGCAAATACTACCTATCTGATTGAGAACCACAGCAAGTAGCATTTTGCACAAGTCATTATTGACACTATTACCTGAGAGTGAGCAAATCAAAGTTGAAAACCACAAAATATTTCATACTAGGAAAAATTTAACAACATTTCTGAGATGCTGTTTTTAGAAAATGTCTTATCATAGCCTAATGATGATCAAAAACCAAATGGGCTCAAACAGAAGGAAACTTTGCAAAAAAAAAAAATAACTTAAATACAACTTCAAATTATCAACAGCATGAAAAGTTGATTTGAAATTGGGGAACTGTCTAATTACATACAAGAACCAAGTGATTTGATCCTGGATTGTATTTATTTTTCCATAAAAACATTTATTAGAATGATTGCTAAAATATGTGTATCATCTGTGAATTACAGCACAACAAAGAGAAGTTTCCTTGATGAACAGGGGGGACGACACTTATTTCTGGGTATAAGAGCAAATATTGAGAAAGTAATTAGGTATCATGCCAGTTTAGTAAAATAGCAATTGTAGATCCCTCCTAGATGCATGACTTCCCTAGCCCTGGGTTAGGTAACTACTAACTTAAATAAATCCTTATCGAGGAGAACAAAAGTCTAATTAGAGAACTGTTAGTTATCACCAAAGTATGCATACCACTACTGTATCCTTAAGGTTATGGAGTTATACTGGCCAAAGTTGTAGTTCATAGGCATCATAGCTACATAGAATTGTTAGTTATTTCGCTCTTTTGGAAGTTTACATGTTCCTTTCTGGTAACATGAAAAGGGAAGAGGTAGTTGAATCAGTTGTAGCTGAGGGGCTTCTGGTCCCTCTTTCTGAAGTGCAGAGTGTATTCAGCAATTGAGACTTATCTTCCACTTCTGGGAAACAGCCCAAGGCAACAGCAATAGATTTCAATGTTTTGTGGTTTTCTTGAACAGCCATGACCATGAACAAATGACTGCACTCAGCTTCGATATTACTGAATGTTTTTAAATGTGTTCATTTTAATCATGAAACTTCTGTTTTAAATATAATTTAATTAACACTGTGTGTTTGTGTGTGTGTGTGTGCGCGTGCATGCTTATGTGTGTGGATTATTTATCCAAGTACTCACAGAGTCAAGGAACTTTGGATGCCCTAGGTCTGGAATTAGCAGTGGTATTAAGCCACTCAATGTGGTTGCTGAAAACAAAATTGAGTTCTCTGGAACTGTAGCACTGAATGATCTCTCCAGATTTCAAATCTGAATTTGTTACACACCAATAGATTGCTAATACACTGGGCATGTGATTTTTCCCTGTACAACAAGAAGAAATTTCATGTCCCCAAAATTACATGTACAGAATCTTTATATATTTGTGTATACAAAATATCTTTAAATAGCTGAACTGAAAAAAATCATCTTTCTCAACAAAAAGATTATAAACAATTATTCCATTGGAATATTTTGGTCAGTGGAAGTAGTTGAATTCATCTACAAAGATAGCTGTGGGTTATTTCATAAGGTTGACTGGAAGATTAAAGATGTAAAAATATGCAGTGTGGCTCTATCTGCATAAATTAAGGAATGTGCAAAATCAAGCTCTATTTTGGAGATTTTTGCTTCTATAAAGTGAGGAAATCAATATATTAAAAATCCTGAATAGTGATAACTTTTGGATACTATAAATAATTTCAATTGTTGGAGAGATCCATAGACATAAATTATTAGCAATTAAAGCAAAATATATACATACACACAAATGCATATATATATATATATACATATATATGTATATATATATATGAAAAATTCAGAACGAAATCCTGCAAAGTAACCTAAACAGAGTTTTTTTTCTTTTAATCTTTGATAAAGGAACCCTTGCTTAGTTCATAGGCATGTCATGTGTCTGAAAGATATTCCCATGTCTCCAGGTATTGAACACCCGCAATGGAGGTTCTAGTATCTTTTCATCCTTTAGAATTTTTCTCTGTGATCTTATAAAACAGAAATGCTTCTAAAGATCAAATATTAAACTAATCCTCCCAGATTCAGAGTCACTTATCAAAGCCACTCTTTTAAGGCAGGACAGTTAAACCTCAAGCACTACATACTCAATGGATGTTGGGTTTTGAGATGAGACAGTTGTAGCAGACTGACAAAAGGGGAGTTTCGCCAGTGTGAAAAAGGGAAATTGACTTTAAAGGACAGTTGAGTACATCACTGAGCAGATCACTTGAGTAAAATTCTGATTTGGGAACTTCCATTCCTCCCCAAAGCTCACATGGAGTTGTGTCCAGGAAGCCACTCATTCCAGTATGCTGTCATATCAGCATACCAACCAGTATACCAGTATACTAGCATAACAATCAACATACCAGTATATCAGTGTTTCAGTATAGGAAATGATGAATGGGAGAAATGCTAAAACATTGTAATAATCTTGTGGTAACTAACATGTAAACAAGCCTCAAAGTAGTTCCTTACAAAAAACACTACAGGACACCTCTGGTGAGTATTGAGGCCATCCTGACATTTATAGCAGGTTCAAGGTCAGCCTAGGGAACACTGAAAGTTTCTGTCCTAAAAGGAAACAACAAACTCTCATCGAATAATTTTTCTCTAAAAATATTCCTTACAATATGGATTAGGAAGGAGAGAACAGAAGAAAAGAACATAGTTTTGTGGACTTTCCCTCCCTCAAAACACTTGAGCCAAAAATTTCTTTCAATTTTTTACTATTATTGTTGTGTTTTTATTTGGACTAGTTCTAGAACTTGCTTTCCAGAGTACAAGTTTGTGCTGATAATAGCATGCAAATGGTTAGGAAATTATATAATGAACAACAGGCTAAAAGATCCATTAGAATAAACAAATTACTAATTACCTATTGCTTATATAAACTTTGGAATAGTTTATTCTGAGAATTTGCTTAAATAAAAACATGAAGCATTGCCAAGTCGCTGCAGAGCCCTTCAGTGTAGGTACTGTAAATCCCTCAGAAGCCAGGATGGCAGCATCTGGCATCCACACTAGTCTTTTATCATTCAATATTCAGAGCTGCACTTACTTCCAGAGCACCATATTTAAATACTTCAATACAGAGACAGTCCAGTGCAGGATTTAAAAGGCCAATATTGCAATGCTTTTAATATAAATTTTTATTTATGGCAATAACATACTTGAAAGGATCATATAATTACCTGGGTAAAAGCTGTGTGTGTCAAATTAGAAAGAGCTTGGTTTGTAGGAACTTTCATCCCATGTTAAGTGAAAAGACTTCTTTTCCTCTTCGCATCTCCATCAATGTGACATCATCCTCTCACTCACAATGTGAAATGAGTATTAAGTCACGTTTTCTGAAATACTGGAACTCTATATCCTCACCAGGAAACATTCTCTAATAGAACATTTGCCAGCAAAATCAAACTGAGAAATAAAGGGTGAATTTTGAGTAATGAAGATATGGTCATGTATGCTAGTCTATTTAGTAACCCAAAAATATGAGGTCGATGAAGCACTTGAATTTTAGCCACATTAGGTTCCCCTCAGACAGAGAAATGGCTATCTACCACACAGAATATTGTAGCAGGTAGCAAGGTACTCATTGTCATCTGAGATTTGAGGAAGGCCTCAAAGATCTGTTAGCACCTTCAATTTCTGGACTAAGAGTCATGCTATCTCAGCCTGAAAAAAATCTTTGTGAGTCCTTAAACTACTTTTATTTAATTTATCTTTAGTTTATATTATTGTGGCCTCTGAGATGTTCTTTCCTTTTCACTAAAGCTTTTTTTAAACCAATGATAACACATGATTGGATTTCTAAGTATGACAGTCCTTACATCAATCCAGTAAAAGTGCTATCTGATGTATGTGCACATATTGAATAATGACTGTAGTTAGCCCATTCAACGGATTAATCTTTCTACATAGAATGTGTGGCAGAGTCTAGAACCAAATGGAAATTGATCCACATTCTAGAATCAACTCTATGTAGCTGTCATGAGTCCTACCACAGAGGCCCATCAAAGTGATTGTGTCTAATAATTAGGCTATTCTGTCATCAGAGGAGACCAAGTTAAAACTATCAAACTGTTTTAACCCATACAGGATC
Source organism: Cricetomys ansorgei (assembly GCA_026225945.1). NCBI lineage: Eukaryota > Metazoa > Chordata > Mammalia > Rodentia > Nesomyidae > Cricetomys > Cricetomys ansorgei. The sequence continues at coordinate 1,881,874 of JAMJFZ010003624.1, forward strand.
CCTCAGCGTGAGTACACCTACCCATTTAACAATTAGCTAGGCATCTCATTTCTTTATGACTTAAGCCATTCTATTTTATGAGGTCATTTTACTACAGCCTTCAAAATCCCCCTACAACTTCCTATCTGCTCCCAAATCCCTCAAGTAATTATACAAGACTGGCAAGAGCTGCCTTAATTGGTTCTACTTACACCAATTTATACAAAGGCATTACACTTCAGATGAAACAGGAGATGATTATTCTCACCAGGTTCACTTGTGCAGAATGGGAGGCATGTTATTTTTCTTCTGAGTGTTCAAAGGAGGAGGAAAAAAAAATGGTGTGATAAATATGTAAATAGCACTGTCAAGCTTGGCAAATCACAATGAAGAAGGCCTAGTTATGTTTGACATTTAGATAAATAACTTTATCACTGTTATTAGTTGTGTTTCGAATACCACATGGGCTGTACTTAATACTCACAAGTTTAAATTTTGTTTATCTAAAATTCAAATTCAATTTTAAGGTAGTGTCCTCTCTTTTTTCTTTTTTAAATCTGGCAACCTCAGTCTTGAGGTATCCATAACTACAGATTTGCATTTAGATTCCTTTTATCAGATTTATTTTTGCCTTAAAGATACATCTATAAATGGGATGAACTGTATCAGTATGAAGCAGAGCTTGAATTGCTTTTTTAATGAATTTGATGGAGATGAGTAAAAATGTCACTCTCACTGATACCACCTCAGGGTATGGCTAGGAATGCCAAGCTCTATAGTTTTTTGTTTTTGGGTTTTTTTTTGTTGTTGTTGTAATTTTTAACCAGAATTCCTTTTACAGGCTAAGCTACTGTGAAAAAAAATGAATATAGCTAAATTACAGAAATGCTGAAGCAAATGAATACCTGCCCATCTTATATCTAGACATTTGGAGAGCAGTTAGCATGAACTATGTTTAGTGACAATAAAGTACCCCCACCTCCTTGAAAACCTTAAGCAGGTACTTAGCTTTGGTGGAGAGTCTGTGGCAGGGATAGTTCCAAAAAGGATTTATTTTTATAATATGCATGTGTGAGTATCTGAAAGCAGGTACATTCAAATGAGTGCAGATGCTCACAGAAACTGGAACATGGTGTCTTCATTTCTATGAGATTTTATTTTTCTATTTATTAATTTATTTTTATTTAGTTGAAATACTATGTACCCCTTATACCTTTCAGATTAATGGACTCTTACTTTTTAGTCATTATGCTGGCACCTGAGTATGAATAAATATGTAATTGTAATCTGCTACTCTCTTTTAGGTTGTTTATATTTTTTTCAGGGAAAAAGATTTTGAACTTGATTTAGAAGGTTTGTTCAACTTCCGGGAAACTACTTCTTCCCATTTTAGCAGTCATGAGTTACCTGTAGCTCTTCATCTAGGCTTGGTTCCCCATACAATTTCCCCTATGTCCACTAGAATCTCAACTGGTGTTGCCATTGATCAGGTCTTGTTTAAGCAACCATATTGTTGTGATTTCATGTGTGCAATTCTCCTGTCATATCAAGAAGTATCTTGCAGCAGACTTTCTGGTCCTCTGCTTTTTGCAATCTTTCTGTCCCAACATCCTTGATGACTCCTGAGCTTTAAGATATACAGATTGTCTTGTGTATATACAAACCAGACATCCCATAGTCAGTCGTTCTCTGTAATTCATATACCTGCAGAAGAGCTGTGAAGATAGACGGAATAGAAAAGGATGGAAAGCAAAGTACAAACAATGAGAAAGGCTTATGCAAGGAAAAGAACAAGATGCAATCATAGCCCTTCCTCAAATGTCAGGTACACACCTGAGGCAGGTCCAAGGTGACAGAAGGCCGACATACTTAATCTTTAAACCAAATCCTGAAGTTCTGAATACTGTAAAAAATGAAATATCTTTATAACTAAATGAGGCTTTTCTTGGGCAAAAATAGTCAAGGACTTGTGTATGGGTGCATGTGCACATATATGTGGCTGTAAGAACATTCTTATGTGTACATAGGTTGAGGAGTTGAGATATTAGATATCATATATAGATATCACACACACATACACACACACACACACACACACACACACACACACACTTGTGTTGAAGAGCCTCTCAGTAATTTGACTAGGCTGGATGGTCAGTGAATACCATGGATCCATTCATATCTGCCTCCTCAGCATGGTGATTACAAATGAGCACTAGTATAACAGCATGACACTCCACACAAAGTTTAATATGGTCTCTCATTACATATAAACTAATGCTTATGTGGTAGATATTTTGCTGACTCAACTATCCCACTCTACTCAAAATTTTATTTTATTATCTCAGTTGGAGAAATGTCATAACCTCCTTAACACATACCATTTAAAATGATAATGATTAAGGAATAAAATCCTTATATGCAAATATTTCTCCTTGGCCTGTAAGTCACAGGTAAATTACCTTTGCTCAGGCCAGCCAGTGAATATTTAGGCTTTACAGGCCAAAAGAAAAGAAATGTCAATGTTTGTAATTATAGTTGAAGCACAATTCCAAGATATTTGTAAAGTTTTGTGATAGGGAAGCAGAGGGAAGATATAAAATGTTGCAACTATATCTTACTTAAATTTTTAAATAAAAGTTGATATAAATAATGGTAAATAAAATGTGTTTTAGGAGGTTTGTACTTGATAACCCATGAAAATTGTAGAAGAATATCAATGATATCAATGATAGAAGAAGATCAATGAGTGAATAACATGTCACGTAGGTGAGCTGAAAATTTTTTAAAAAATTGAAAATGTGTTTCTTCTAGTCAAATGGACTATAAATTTTATCTGTGAAAACAATTTCTGGTTCAGGAGCTACATAGCAGGTAGCAGGCTATAGAGGGAGGTGTAGTACATTGATTAACCTATGAGCCTCAACACTTTCATAAAAGTAATGACAATTATACATGTGTAATCAGCTAAAACATGCCTTAAAGGACAGTCTGAAGAAAAAGGAAGCCACTGTGTGCTCAACTTTGAGGGAGACAAAGGAGAAACAGAGAAAGGAAATGTGCCTCGAGCAAGGAAAGGAGGGTACATGAGGATAACTTCTGCTGTCACAATTCCCCTTACAGTACGGGTTCTTCATGTTGACCTCTGAGTATTGACTCCCTCTGAAACTATTAGTCGACACCAAAATCAATCAAAGAAAGCGAACTTTTCAGAAGAGAAAAGGAAGAGTGATCACAAGCCTCTGCTAGGATAGGAAAAAACAGTCATATCATGTCTTCTGTAGAGTACTATTTCCTGCTGTGTCACTTTCAAAGAATTACTAAATTTAAAAGGATGCCAATTGAAAGGACACCTACATAAAGAAAAGAAAAAAAAAACCAAAAAACTTTGTAACATATTTGATCAATGGCTGAAATTATGTTAATTTTTCTCTAAACTGGAGATGAAATTTTTCAGTAGCAAACACACTCTGTATCACCTTTCACCTAGCTCTGAGGCAATTTACTGCATTCAATACTTTCTCTGGAGTTAGGTGCTCAGCATTAAACTCTCCACAATTTAGAGACAGAATTCGATCCAATCTTATGTCTTTTGAGGCAGTCATTATTGCTTGGCAGATGTGGCTGATTTTTGTTATTGTCTTCTGTGTTGGAAAATAAACAAAAAATATAATGTATACCCAATAGGAGCTTGAAGAAATATTAGCCCATCTTTATAAACTGTGATGAGAGAAAGGAGGCAAGCCCAAGCCGTGAAATTTCACTAGATTCTTTTTTGCTAAGCGGATACCTGGCTTACTTTGATACATCATTGATGGAATGTGGAAGTGGGTTTGTTTGACATATAAAGCATCATCTGGTCACTTGTAAAAGAAAACTGCTCAGAGTCACTTTAGTTCCATTTGGGATGCTGCATAGACGCCACAATTTTTAGAAGTGAAGGGGGCAGCCCCTGCATATTGGCAATTCTCTGAGCTCAGGATTTCTCAAAATTCCTTGGTCATTTCATATGTGAAAGACGAGGTTTTCCATTTGATATTAGCAGGGATAAAATTAGTAGATGGTACTCATCACAGATAAGGGAGAGGAAGTTTGTAGATCACCTGTCTGGTCAGGTTGAAGGTGACAGCTGATGTTCATTTGTAAACACATCAACTTTAGAAAAAGTCAGAGGAAGTTTGTGACCTTTGAATTTGCACCTCTATTTTGTGACACTTTCTGAAAAGACATGAACAACCATCAACCAGATAGGCACTAACAATAGTTCAAAGAAACACAGACACCAAAGTACACACTGGTGAAACAATGGGTTCATTGGAGCACTGATGAGTGGTTACTGGAAGGGGCATAGATGAACCATAGGCAACATACTGAGTGGTTACTAAAGGGGGCGTAGATGAACTATAGTCAACAGAGTTACTGAAATATCATCCCAGCATGGATGATGAACCAGAAAATATGGAAACCTGGAGCTCTCTGCACAACTTCTGGACAGCTGGGAAGTTTGAAGGGTCTCTTCTTATCAGCATTGCTGCCTAGGTAATGTTGAGGTGAAGGAGACATTACACACCTGTTAAATTTCAGAGATTTCCTGAGTCTTTTGAGCTGTTATTTTTCAAACCTTTCCTCTAGAAGTCTCTTAGTAATAATGAACTTTCGGTAGGATGGAATGTTCCAACTCAGAGGAAACTCCTACGCAACAAAATGCCCAGCCATTAATTCAGATACGATTTGACACATAAAACATATAAAAAAGAAGAGTGAAAATAAGAATCGTAGTAAGTCTTTAAAACACAACCATAGTGAGATTTGATATGGAAGAAGCAAGCTTAATAAGGCTGTAGTAAAGGAAAATTCAAAAGATAATCCCCAGAGAAACACAGGAATTCATAAATGTTATAGCCTAACACGTTTGATGAAATACACCTTCAAGTATGTTTTACTTAAAAGTAACTTTTAAGGCTGCATTTTTCAATGATTAAACACATGCATTGCTATCACAGCTGATTTGAATTCAGTTCCCAGCACAGACATCAGGCAGCTGACAACCACCTGTAACTCCAGCTCCAGGGGATTTGACACCTCTGACTCATGTGAATGACTACACATCTGGGTACTTAGAACATATCCACACACAGACAGCATGGAGACATGTAATATAAAATGAAATAATGCTGATTATGGCAATATAATACCTCATTGGACTTCGTGGTTTCTGTCTTACAAGATGTTTTCAAATGCCCATGATTTACAGATATTATTTCAAAAACTAGTTCAATCATAAACAACTGAAATACTGTAGGGACCTGTGTACTCACCTGAGCTAGCACTTATCTGACCTCTGAGAAGTAAATGTAAGTGGTGTCCTCCACTTGTATATGAAAGCGTGAATTGAGTTAGTTATTGACACTCATGCCAATTAAGCCAATTAAGAGGATAAGAGTTCTTTAATAATGGCCAGACCAAGAGTAGGCTAACACTTCCAATATTCACCTTGGTGCCAAAGCTCAGGCATACAGTGTTTAGAAAAAAATGACATTTGCACCAATATTCTAGTGGCTTCAATCACTGAGGGGGATGGAGTAACTTTGCCTCATCGCTGTCATTTTGCAGAGTTTATCAGTATTTTCCACATACTACATGACAATTACTTTTGATTTACAGTCACTCTAGTTATTTTAGTTTTATGTTTCAGCTTTCACAAATATTAATTATTTTGGTTAATATATCTAGACCACGGTCAGGGTTATAGACAGTCCCAAAAGCACAAGGCAAATGTGGCTATTTGGGCTAGATGGCTGAGGAGTATCTAAAAATACACAAAATAGGGTAGGGTTAGGACAAGATTCCCTAACCTTTTAAATTTGAAGTAAAGCCCTCCCCTATTTTGTACCTTCACTTCTTGGTTGCAACAACATATCCTGGAGGAATTTGGAAACTTCAGTGCCTAAAATGGCACTTACATCTTGCTCCTGGAAATGGAGGAGACCCTAGGAAACACATTTTATCTCCAATGCTATCTATTCACCCTGTGTTCAAAAGGGAAAGAATAAAAGAAAGAAAACTCAACCATATAGCGATGCTTGCCTCCTGTTTGTTTTGGGAACAACAGCTGTGTTTACATTCTGTGGATTTCTTTGAAGCATTTTCAAGGCAATTTTAAATATTTTACAGGAATTTGTTAACCTCAGTGTTTCCATATCTTACAGATTTGGAAGTTTGTAATTAAGAATGTGGATTCTGGGACTGGCAAGGTGGTTTAAGATCATGCATGGCTTCTGCAGAGAACCTGAGCATACAAACCACCTATAACTACAGTTTCAGGGATCCAAAATTTCTGGACTCTAATGGCACCTACTCATAACCCCCACCCACCCACTCCACACACATACAAACATATTTATAACTAACATTTTAAAAGAAAAAGAAAGAATGTGTATTCTTCAGGTAATCAAAGGAGAATCCCAAGGTAAAGTTGGAGGCCCTTCAAGATGGAGGATCTGAATTCATTCCTCAGAACCTACATAAATTCCATATGTTCTGGTACATGTTTGTAACCTCAGTACTCCTACAGTGAGACAGGAGGTAGAGACTGAAGAATCAACTTGAAATTCATAGGCCAGTTAGCCTGGAGTATGCATTGCAGCAGCAGAAACACTAGGAGACTCCCAGCCTCAATCAACAAGGTGAAAAGAGAGACCTGACCCCTGAATGTCTTGCTCTGACTAAAGTAACTACTACATCAAAAATTATCTTGATATACCAGTGAGTTATGAGGGTTATTTACAGGACATATGTGAGGGCTTACGTAAAGGAGTAGGGATAACTCAGGATAACTTCTCCACCACAGGACCAAAATTTCCATCCCAACATAGGTGACTCAAACAGGCTGCAACCTGAACTTTCTTCTCCATTTTAAGTGAGCTTGGCTGGTCAGAGTCTCTTCCCAGCAGTTGCTTCATCCTTCTATAATTTTGTGGAGGACATTTATTAATCTTGTTAAGTTTCATCTTTTTTAGACATGTGCAATTTCTTTGCTGCCTGAATTTCATGGGGCTTCTCTACAAGATAGAATGTTTCATTTATAGGAAATGAATATAGAATGTTGACTCCTCTGAGAAAGCATACTGGATACTAACAGTCTCATCAAACTTGATTTTGGAGGAGTGGAGGCTAAGCTATGTAAAAATATAGAGTATTGATACTGTATATCAACATCAACTGCTCTAAATACTTCGGGTATAGCAATGTTAGTAATATTTGATAGTACAAGTATATAGTTTTCCTTCCTCATCTTATATGTAGGTTTATCCACCCACAGACTGACAGTATAATTAATACAAATAGTAAAGTTATCCACACTAAATATGTGTAGACTTTTCTATCATGTCAATACCACCACCAAGCAAAGTAATAACTGCTTACATTGAATTCATGTTGTATTAGATTTGGCAAAAACTGTGAAAATAAAGTATGCTGCTTTACCATATACTCTTTAAAGTACCTTATAGATGCATACAGGCAAACTGTTACCATAAAGCATTTTATATAAGGAACTTTAATATGTATTTTTGTGTTGTATGGATGGGCCAGGAGTGGCTTCCATGGGTCAAAGAAAAAAAATCAACTGTTAATATCAAATATGACAGTGTAAGGATTTGAGAATAGCTACCAATGCAGATGGCAACCAATTTAGATGACCTGACATGATTAGATACTTGAAACAAATAACAGGCATTCCACAAATTTTAAGTACCATATCTGTTTGTTTTGCATAGTAGGATTTTAAAAGTTTTTTTTTCTCCCTGATAAGAATTTTTAAAGGAAATATGTTAAATTTAAATTTTCTTAAAAACCATATACTGTATAACCATTTTAGCCATTTTTCCAGTGAAGAAATATTCATGCTTATCTAGATATAAAATAAATTAATTATACGCCAGGAGGACTCATGCCTGATGGTTGTAATTCCTTGACTATCACCAGAAGACACTATTTATAGTCAAAGAAAAGATTTTCAAATATATCTTAGAACATTATAAACTACAAAATGAAAAAGAAATAGAGTAGCATGATTAGAGAAGCCGAAATTGTTTTCAGCAATGCGGGTGTCCCAGAAGTTGACAATGACAGAGAAAGGCAATCATGATTAGGGAGATAGACTGTCCCTACATTCATTAGTCACTTTAAGAAAATACCAACATTCTCTTGAATGCCAGACACAAAGAATTAATCACATTAAATGCTATTTAATATAATTCTCAGTCAACTTAGAGGGAAATAATTGTATCCACATACAATTATTATTATACACGTGTTCATCGATGTCATGATTCTTCATAGCTACCGAGTCTTATTTAATCTATAAAGTCTTATTGTCTTATTTCTAAGTTGACAAGTTGTTTAGCCTGATTTTAAATTGGACAAATATAATTATCCAGGAGGACAAGGTCACAAATTATTTTAAGTTCTATATAATGGTCAATTGCAGCATGCCATTTATATCACTGCTCTATCACACATCTTCAGACCTGTGTAACATAATGTACTCACCCTTGTGATTATTGTGGATTTTGATATTGTTCTAAGTTTAGCATTTATTTTATTTAGTGTATTTGATTTAGCATTTTATTTTTTTATTTTATAGCATATATATTTTGATATTTGTACACACAGTAAACAGAACTGAGTTTCTAAATGTGTGTGTGTGTGTGTGTGTGTTTGTGTGTGTGTGTTTGTGTGTGTGTGTGTGTGTGTGTGTGTGTGTGTGTATGTGTTTACTCACATCAATGCATATATGGAACACAGAGGCAAACTCTCCGAAGCCTGTTCTCTCTTTCCTTCCACCAGGTAGGTCAAAATAAATAAATTCAGATCAACAAGAAAGGCAGCCATCACCTTTACCACAGAACCAGCTTGATGACACGGTTTTATATATGTATGTAGGGGTCTGTATGCTGGACTAAAAGAAATTTATAGCTTTGATCTTTAGGAGACGTGTATAGTTACTTTTTCCATTTTTTGTGTTACTTTATCCAATCTCAATAGGAGTAATTGAAGCATAACTGAAAAATAAAGAAATACGGATACAGAATAAGCTATATCTGAGTGAGCTAGACAGATGGTCCAGTGGTTAAGAGTGCTCATTATTTTTTCAGAGGATGAAAGTTTGATTCCCAGGACTCTTATCAGGAGGATCACAAAGGCTTGTATCTCTAGCTACAGAGGATAAGATGGCTTCTGTTGGTATATATTCACGGATTCATGAAAACATAGCCCATTAGCATAAATACATATAGTATTTTTCAATCTTCAAAAGGAAATATTCAAATAATAATGGTGAAAATATCCCAATAAATAACCATATAAAACCATTTGAAATAACCAAATATAACACAGAATAAAAGTACACAAAAAGTTAACCTTGGAAATTTGCATCTCAAATTAAGATTTAGTGAAGACAAAGATTGTATTTCAGGAGAAGTCAGATACTTTACGTAGACCTTTCAGTCATCACATGAGGGAATGGGATGGGTCTTGTTCTAGTCCCTATCTCAGCCACCTGAGCAAGATCAATACTATCAAAGATAAGTTGTGCCCATATGATGACATGTATATAAACTCACATTAACAGCTTATACAGTGGGATAAAAATGTTATTGTGGGAACTGGAGAGATGGTCCATACCTAAGGGTGCTTATTGTGCAAGTATGAAGACCTGAGTTAAAATTCACCAGCACATATGTGGAAAGCCAGGCATAATCTAACACTTGTAACCCTAGTTCTGCTGGGGAGGTCAACAGATGAAGACAGGAGGATGATATGAAATTGTTGACAGGCAGCTTAGCTGAAAAATGTTAGGGTTCAGGTTCAATGAAATACATTGTCTTTATGTAATAAAGTGGGGACCAGTAAAGGATGACATGCTGTTATCTTACTCTGGCCTCTGTATGCCCATACACAAAACCATATGCTCCTGCACATACAAATGTACACACAAAAACACACCATACAAATTCATGAAACAAAGAAGCAAAAGGCACTATATTCCTTGTCGAACCATGAGAAAGAAACAGCTGGGACGATTCTACAGTTTACCTGAAAGAGTGTCCTTAAAATTCACAAAAAGTAAGAATATCAGAGAAATTGACATATCAAAAATGGATCTATACATAGTTGTCAATTAACTAGGGAGTCTTAAGTGAGATCAGAGAACAGCAAATAATATTTTACTTATTTCTTTAGTTCACTTGTCTTGGGGAGCACATCTTTGATGTGGACAGTGGTCTTCCAAGGCAGAGAGAACATAACTTGGAGAAACTCTTTAAGTAACTGATTCTGACTCATGTATGACACTTTATTCTTGATCTTGCTAGTCTTGCAGTTTAAAGATTTGCCACAGGATTCTTGATATCTTCATAAAGTCATACCATAACGTTAAAGAGAGAATTCTGAAAGTAGGTTCCTGCAATTACTTACTTGAAAAGGAAGAATTAAAAGGCAAGTTTCTTGACCTTCTCACAATTTTCCAAAATCAGTATTATCAGGAAAGTTCTTCTAAACTACTAGAGTTTCCCCTGAGATTTACTTGGGCATATCATGGAAATTTGAAAATACTGTCTGGTGTGTAGCTCAAGGGAGTCTGATAAGATTGGTCTCGAGATGACATGAGCATTTAATTTTATTAATGTACACTGTATGAAAGAGTAAAGATGTAAATAGACTTTAAAGTTTGCTTCTCATTTCCTCATACAGCTCATTTGTATATAATATTATAGAGTTTAAGAACAGACTTTTATTAACCCACTTATCACCTTGCATTTTTCTAAACTTGATGAACTTGACAAATATATTTCACTAAGACTCTAACTGGTAAAGCCTGAGTAAATTTCCTCAATTAAAGTTCCAGTGCTCTTGCCTGATTAAGCTAATGAGATTCCCTCTTTAAAGTACATTGCTTACTTCAGTCAAGCTCTGCCAAGTGCTGCCAGGTAATGTCTACTATATTGTATTGCAGCATAAATTACTCAATGGCTGACCTTTTGAAGATCCCCCATCTGTCTAGAGATGGCTTTCTTGATCTAATGGTCATCATCTTTTGTTGTTGTTGTTGTTGTTGTTTGAATTAGGGTTTCTTTGTTGTAATTCTGAGTGTCCTGGAACTCACTCTGTGGATCAAGCCAGTTTTGAACTAACAGAGATCCACCTGCCTCTGCCTCCTGGGTGCTGGGATTAAAGACCTGTGCCACCATCACTCAGCTCATTCTTCTTTTCTAATACTACATTCTGAACTATAAATTCATGGTCTAGAGCCAGAATACTTTGTTCAAATCCAGACTTTTTTATTAAATGAAAATTAAGAGCAGTGGTGTGTGTGTGTGTGTGTGTGTGTGTGTGTGTGTGTGTGTGTGTGTTTGAGAGAGAGAGACAGACAGACACAGAGAGAGAGAGACAGAGAGAGAAAGAGAGAGAGAGAGACAGAGAGAGGTGGGAGAAGAAAGTGAGGGAGTGAAGGAGGAAGAGGAACTCTATCTACAGTGAGACAACAGGCCTACTACACATCATCCCTTCATATATTTGATATCTACTTTCAGATAAATGTATGACATGGTTTGTTTACAATTTATACAGATGAATATCACAGATATTTTATTCTTTTGGAACAGATGCCTAAGTGTCATATCATAGTAGGGAATGAAGAATTCTTTATGTGTATCAACATTAACAAATATTTGGAAACATGATTGTTTTGAGATTTTGAGGAGTCACACCTATTCACCCAGTCACATCATTCCTGCAATTTTCTACCTCTGTCCTTCTCTTAGATGAACTGTGAGTGTATCTGGAGAGTCCATGTCAATCCAGCATACACCAAGACTAATGCATTAGAATGCAACGGTCAAATTGTCACTGGTATCTACGTTTGGTGTCAGTAAAAGTGATTGCATGAATGAGCTGAATGAGTAAATCCTTCAACTGAGAAATCATTCGTTTGATTTACTATTTTATGCAATTCATGATTCTACCTTGATCTGAAAAAAGAAGCATTAAGGTAGTAGGTGAAATTGGCTTGAACAATTTGTGATAACTAATCACAAGTTGAGTCTGCATCAAGACATCCACTCTGTAGAAGACATCAAGACATACTCTTCTGTTGAAGAGTAGACATCATGCTTTATAGCACACACCTGCATATATGCACACACATACAGACTCATGTTCACTAACATGTGTCACTAACAAATATATGTACATGCATACATATACAAATAAATTCTAACCAAGTAAGGTGGCATATTGGCCCCCAGAATGAGGGTACAGGGAACCTTCAGTACAAGCATGCTAGCAATTTTGTCCATATCATGGAGTTATATTAAGTTTGGCGATATCATATCATTTGATTGAGAGACCTTGATTCTATGAGTAAGAATAAAACAATTATAGGCCAACATCATGGACATCAACATGGGCCGATCACATGTATGTGCATATATGTGCACTTGTGTCCATATATATTCAGAAACATGCAAATACGCATAAAGCATCACACACAAATGAAAAAAAAACCTAAAAATTAAAACAACGAACAAATGAATAAAAATAATGAATATGAGAAACAGTTACTACTTATGAATCCTGGAGAAAACTCACACAGTTGTTGATGGATTAGTGCATCCCTCCTGCACTTGGCGGAATAGATTCAAAGCAACTTAGACACTACTGTGGAAGCCACCACAGCTTGCTTCTCTTTTGTCGGGAAATAATTCTACAATAGTGTTTGAGATTATTATGGAACGATCTTCACATTTGCAAGTTTAGGCACAAGTAGGATTCTTGTGAGTGAATTAAACAGGTTGTGGGGTGTATCTGATCAAAGGACTTACTGAATGCAAACTATAAATCCACAATAACTATATCCTTATTTCCTAACACATTTTGCTCTCTCTGATTTCTGAAACACAGGAGAGAGATGGTATGAATACAATTTGGCAAGATAATACATTTAAATAATCTTTAGATAGGCTACAGGTTGAAATGCTATTTTTTTTTTTACTTTTTGTTGTTTATTTATGTATTCATGAAAAAGTATATGCATCTAATAGAATCACCAGATTAAAGTCAGTTGTACTTTGTGAATACAAAAGATCAATGACTACAGCAGATACCTGACATCTAGGATTTATTTGAGTAGAGAATGGATGACTATTAAATCAGAGTTTTATGTTGGAAGCTACACTCTAGTTTCTCACTTCCCAAGATAAACACTTGAGAAAGCAGGAAAAAAAAGAAAATTATCAGTAACTATTTTCTAGGACAAATTACAATGTATACACATTGTACTGTTTTATAGGAAGGCTCCTTTACTCTCAAAGATGAGGTGAATGTCTTTGCAGAACATGTAAATAGTGTCAGACTCAGCATCCTCCCGGGTAAGTTGCAGCAGCCAGCATTTCAGCTTTGTGTAGACCAAAGGGGAACAATTCATCAAGCACTTACTAATGCAAGGAGTAAACAGAGGTTATCATCAATCTAGACTTTTCAGCACACTTCAAGACACTAGTATTCATCCCCATGGGAAATTCTCTTTACAGACAATGCCTATATTTTAAATAATTGTGTAGAAGCTGAATTAGAAAAGAAATTTCACAAAAAAGGAATATTCTCTTCCATTATAATTTTATAAGTATCCATTATAGAATGCTGAGCATAGAGAGAAAGTAATACTCATCATATTATTTTTATGAAATTATGATATCAGACAACATTTCTGATACTACACCCTGCATTCTTTATATTTTACAGAAATTCTCTATGGGGTCAATGATCAATAATTGGTTCTTTGGGTTTTCATCTTCTTTACAGTATTTTTCCATTTTTGAATATTTGGACATAGTTTTTGGGTGTGGAATTATTGTCATTTAATGGAAAAGAAAATGTTTTAATGAATATGGCACACAGCACAGAAGCAAGATGGATGTAAAATTAAGTTTGTGTGAAATGAGGACCATGACCTGTAATAATTTAGAAGATGTGTGTGAGAAGTTTGGAGTTATGACATGTGTATGCAGGTGTCCACGGAGGCTGGAAGAAGATATCACATTCCCTGAAGCTAGAGTTAGAGGTGGCTGAGACCCATCCAGCCTGCACGCTGGAAACTGAACATAGGTTCTCTGCAAGATCAGGATATATGCCCACTAGCCACTAATCCACCTCTCTAGACTCATCATTGACTTTTCATTTTAGTGAAAATAGTGTTTTTTCTCATACACTATATTCTGATCATTCTTTCTTTTCCCCAACTGTACAAGATTCTCCTCATCTCCCAACCCACCCAATTCAACACTTTTTCTTTTCCTCTATGACTAGAAAACAAACTGGCCAATACATTTTTCTCAGAAGAGGAAAAAAACAAACAGGAAAAAAAAAAGAATCAAAGAAAAGGCACAAAATCTACAGAGATTCACACACAGAGAAATATGCTAAAAACACAAAATATGAAATCAGAATATATAAGCAAAAGCTATGTAGGGTAAAAAAAAAACCAAAACTACAGACAAAGCATTATGAGACAAAGTTTCTTAAAAAATTACCATTGAATATATTTTGAGTTAGCCATGTACTGCTGTGGAAGAGGTCTGTCCTTAAACATGGTTTGTACATCCAGTGAGACTCCTTTGGAGAAAACTAATTTTTCCTCTGTGAATGCCTGTTGATTGGAGATAGATTCTTGATTAGGGATAGGGTCTTCTGTCTACTTCCCCTCCAAATCAGGCCCTGTGAACGCTTCCACAGTTTCTTTGAGTTCTTATATACACCAGACATGAGCCTGAAAAGCACATTTTATTCTTAGAGTTATCTACCACTTCTGGCTCATACAATCTTTCCACCTACTTGTACTTATAGATCCCAGAACCCTCAGGGGAGGAATTTGGTTTGATGAAGTCTTCCCCTTTAGGAATAAGTACTACAAAGTTTCATTATCTGCCCATTGCCCAGTTATGAGTGTCTGTGTTAGTTTCCATCTACTGCAAGAAAAAGCTCTTCTGATTATGGCTGAGCAAGACCAGCCTTATGAGTATAGCAGAATGTCATTATGAGACATTTAATTATCACATTCCTTTAGCAAAACAGTAGTAATTTGTTTTCCCCTAGGTCCATAGCCTATCTGATCTTGGGTTCCTTGTCACCATGTAGGTATCAGGCATGAGTTCCATCTCATGGAATAGACCTTAAATCCTATCAAAGAGTCACTCACTACCACAACTTTTTTGCATCAGCACATCATGCAAAAAGGTCATCATTGTAGATCTAAGGATTCATAGCTGCATTAGTGTTTATCTTTCTACTCTGGTAGTTTACATATTGCCTTCAAGTAACATGGACACTAGTCAGTAGGAGGAAGACTCTAGTTAGGCACCAGCTTGACTTTCTCTTGTTCAATGAGATAGAAAATGTTATCTTCAGGAATAAGCATTTACCATCAGTTTGTGGAGAACAACTAACGTCCTTGGCAATAAACTGAGTTGTTTGGGGATTCCCATGGGGACACTTTGGAACTTGGTTAGATATAATCTATTCCTGGAAATGGAGGTCTCATTTGGTGTTGGATGATATCTAAGAGAGAGAGAGAGACAGACAGAGAGACAGAGAGAGACAGAGAGAGACAGAGAGAGAGACAGAGAGAACTTGAGAGCAGGCATCTATGGATGTGTATATACTTTTATATGTGCACATGCACCTGGGGGGAGGGAAGGAGTGAGGGAGAGAGAGAGAGAGAGAGACAGAGAGAGAGAGAGAGAGAAAGGAGTAAAACTTGACAGCTTTCAAAGAGTTGCCACAAGGGAATATACTTAAAGATCCTAGCTGATTTTGGAATGGAAGGAATACCTCCTTTCTTGGATGTGACAACCTAAGGTTAGGGATGTACCTGCTAGGGCACTTTCCAGTTGAAAAACAAAAGGAAGCCCTGAAGAAAGAATAAGGAGTTTTTTAGGAAAGACTATACTGGGAAATCACACCTTGCAGGAAGGTAGCAAGCCAGGATAACAGGAAAAGAACAAAGAACATGTTTGACTTCTTCAAATCTTTGTTCTTTGTGGCTTTTATTGAGAATTTAAGATAGAGTCAGAGTGACAGTTTTCTGAGTTCAAAACACAGCACACAAACATTTTAAGTCAAGAGAAGGTGAAATGACTATTCCCATCATTGCTTAACTATATTGACATCTAATAGCTTCGCTGGGAAGTCCCAAACTCAGCAGTACGTGTGTGTGTGTGTGTGTGTGTGTGTGTGTGTGTGTGTGTGTGTGAGAGAGAGAGAGAGAGAGAGAGAGAGAGAGAGAGAGAGAGAGAGATGCAAAACACAGATAAAGAAGGACAGACAGAGACAGAGACAGAGACAGAGACAGAGAAGGGGGAAAGGACAATGAAGGATGTACTTTCTTGGGTACCTTCTACCATGGCTTTTGTGTGTGCCAACGTCTTTCCTTTGCTGAGAGGTGGCAAGTAGACTAGCTTTGCAAGCCTTGCAAAGTCCTGGATCTGCTTATCTCTATCTCCCCAGTGCTGGGGTCATAATGATGTACCATATATGACAAATTTTATGTGGACACTGGGGATTAAATACATATCCATGTGCATATGTGACAAATACTACATCAATTGAGCTATCTTCCAGCCTTTGATTGCCAAGTTTTTTGTTTGTTTGTTTTGTTTTGTTTTTGAAAATGAAGACCTGATACTACTACACCATCTAAGAACAATTAAACATTTGAATTCTAACCATCTTACCATAGTGTGAGCTCAATAGTCACAGGACTTTCAAGAGAGAACAACTGACCTAAACTCCAAGAAGCTGGCAATTCAAAAACTTCACATTTCCATGTGATTTGTACACCCCTGTGGGTGTAAATGTTCCCTACAAACTTTGTGAGATGTGGTCATGTAGAATGCTAATAACCACAGCTAATCTGAATTGCCAAATAGAAAATGACAAGCTATATCTGAATATTCCCTCTCCTTATGAATACATTTTCCTCTTCCTCTCCAGCAACAAAGACTCCTGTGATGGATGACTCTGTGATGTACATTAACTCCCGAATATTAAATTATGCTTCTTTCCCTAGGACTTATCATTCACAGAACATATAGCATACCCAGAAGGTCTTTCCAGTGAGCAATACTGCTTGCTAGTGCTGAACCAATTTTAAATCTCTCTAGACTGGCAATGAAATTACTTGTTCACCTGATTGTTTTATTCAACTAATGATTTTGCAATACAGCATTCAATTGAATAATTGTACAAGAGAGATGTTGAAGGCCCATCTTTTTCAGATTAGAATAATTTACAAATGCAGTTTTCCTATTCCATTAAGCAGTGCCACCTTTTAATGAGACATAAGCACAAAGCAGACACAATGATATGCAACAAACTAGAGAATGAAAATACAATTTAATCAGGCAGAAATGTTAGTGGGATAGCTGATAGGAAAAGGGATTTATCAACGGGGAAGAATATTCCTGGGAGGAAACCCTGGTATCGTATGAATGTATGCATAGATTCACAAATGCAAACATATGCACACGCATGTTAAGGAATTAATATTAATGACTCCAGTGAGTTTTTACAAAGACAAATTTCTGAGATGAATAACTGGACCGTCTAAGGCAGAGGGTTTCGCCTCACACAGGTGACTGACAGACAGTATCCCATGACTCTGACCTGCTTCTCCTGACATCTATCTTCAGCACATGATGTCAGTTAAGTCCCCATGAAAGATCTTCCCCCGTGAGGTGCTTAGGTTGAGGAAGGACCTTATAAAGTTCCTCCATTATATAATCGGGTGCTTTTCATCACAAATATGTCAGTGAGCAGAGTCAATATTAGAACAACAATTGTCCAATCAAGGGTCACTGAGTAGACAACTGCTGGTGTTCCAAACTAGCACGCTTTCTGCATCCAGAGTCCACTCCTAAGAAGCTGATTCTGATGGCTAAGGAAGGCGACCTTCTAGCAATGGCTCAGGCTGCTAGATAGGAAGCTGCTCACAGTTCTGATTACTGCACAGAAGAGCATGTAGCTTTATAATATTTGAGAATAAGTTCAAATATACCAGAACACATACACACGTGCGCACACACACACACACACACACACACGCTACATACATGTACATGCACATGAAAAAGCACGCACAGGCACATACACACATACTCATGCGTACGAACATACACACAAAAGAATATACAGAAAGGCACAAGAACATGCACATATACCAAACCAGATGTATGTATATGTAACATATGCAGTTACGCATAAGCACACATTTACATTTACATATTTAACAACAAACAAATGGAAACCTAGATACTTGGTGTGTTCTTCATCTTGTATGCTTACTTGATATGAGAACTAACTTAAGAAACCTTAGCTTGCTCATATTCCAGTAGAGACTGAGCCCTGTCCTTAGCGCATGAGTAGACAATCTATGTATTTATTTTCAACTTGAAAACTTAAAGAAAAGTTTTTGTTTTGTTTTTGCCCTTTCTCCAGGTTCATGCCCGAGGTATCTTCCTGTGCTTTAGACACAGGGTCTCTCTTTAAAGTTAGCTTAATCTGACATTCTGATGCTAGCTGTAAAGGCCCCATTTGGGTGCCAGATGGAGGGACAATTTATCTCTCCTGAGGGTGCCTGGCCACAGGCCATAGGTCACTTATTTCTGTTAGGTCGCTAAACTGTGAAGTGAGAATTGGATGGAACATGCAATCTGTTAAATAAAAGCACTTAACTTCATAACTGTCTTAATATAAGTGTGTCAGGTTTAATAAAAGTGTATCCACAAAATAAATAGGGAAAAACTGGAAATTGCATTATTTAATCAAATGTTTATAACTTTTATGATGTTATTCACAATAAATGTTAATTTCTAATAAAAGATATATATTATATGAATGACTAGCCTTACATCTAAATTAAGTAGCTAGATGCTGTGATTTTCTAAATCAAGTTCCATAGTATGAGGTAATATGGAATCCTTAATTCTATATAGTTAGCATTATATTGCACGCAGGGATTATTTAACTGGTGTCACACACTAATGCTTTATACCCTGAAGTTAGTGTGTGCGAATGACTACAGGAATAGTCTGGGTGCTGAAACCTACATTTTGCCAACTCTACTTCATCCAGGACAGATTTAGTTTTACATTGTTCATGTACTAAACAGAGCCTGATCATTGGATGCAAAAATAATTGAGTAAAGTCTTTCATTTTTACTGAAACTTCACAATCTAGTCATTCTTGTAGTGTCTGTATCGATGGCAGGAAGGAGGACTGTGCAAAATGTAATAGTAAAATATCTAATTATCTCAGAACTGGTATGTCTTTGCTGGGAGCTATTCCAAAAACAGGCCAATTGGAAGAACCTGCAGTCTTAAAATTGGAGCAGTGGGAGAGATATAAGAAAGGCAGTTATTGTAAGGACCTGGGAACCAGAGAGTCGGCTGTGAAATTGTGTCTCCTAGAAATGACAGGGAAGCTACTCCCCTGATACCTAAATAATAGGGCTGCCTAAATGAGAAGAACACCAACAGTCATGGTATGGTGGAAGGGGGAACTCTCATGGGCCACCCCAGACAAAGAACTACAAGTAACTAATGACTCCTGAGAAAGGGAGAAGTAATCCTTCCCAGGAATGAGCTTCCTTATTTGTTAAACAGTAACATGTGGTCAGACCTGAACCATAATCATAGAAGCAACACTAAATAGACACAAAAGGTTGTAATTATATATTTGCATGTGTGTGTGTGTGTGTGTGTGTGTGTGTGTGTGTGTAATAACAAAGAGAAAAAGATCATGAATTTGAAAAGAATTGGAGAACAAAAAATAAAAGGGTTTGAAGAGAAAGTAAAAGAAGAAGGGAGAAAAGAAAAAAAAAAGGAGGGAAACAAAGGGTGGAATTATGCAATTACATTTTAATTGAAATTAAAAACAGAGAAAAACACAATAAATCATTTTTTAAAAATGAAAAGAAACAGAAACTTAGTAACATGAGCATTGCGGATGCTCCTCAATTTGGACACAATCACTTGCAGAGAGTACTTTGAAGAAATGGTCTGGAGTTCTTCCTTTGAGACATGGGCCAGGGTACTTAGAGTGGAGCATTGCTGTGCTGTGCTCAGGGGCTGAGAGTGAATGCTGAGGACAACACAAGAGTTGTACAGAGGGTGTTGATCAAGCCACGGGGTTCTCTTGAGTGAGAAATTAAATACTAATTAAAGCCAGTGTGTTTTCCCATCCAGACTCGAGAAGCCTGATGACTTTTCTGATTTATTCCGTGATGAGTACTGCTTTACTGTGCTGTGAGCTCATGTGATTTGTCAGTAGCAAAAGTGAATTCCTTTTACCCTAATGACAAGAATCTCTATGCATTGAATGAGAAAAACGTGTGGAAAGTAGAAACCTTATAAAATAGCTGTCCATACTGTGATTTTCCTCTAAGGATTATTTCTAGTCATTATCTGCCGTATATTTTAAATAGGAACATTCTCCTAAACCCCAAACAACAACACTGAATAAAAATCCCTAAATTCTGGACTGATATCAATTTTTCACACCCACTTTAACATATAATGTATTAAACAAGCTGCTTGGAAAATATTTCCAATTGCTCTGAATCTCAATGTCTCATCTCATAGTTGGGGTTCCAACTATTATCAGCTTAACTCAGATAGGACCCTAATGTGATAATTACTTAATCAACACTAGATGAGCCACAGTAGTTGCTCTTCTGCACTGGAAATATAAAGTGATTCTTTATTTGTGCTTTTGGGTGAGCCTATTTGGGAAAGGCATCATTATGAAGTCTTTGAATTCAATCCCTCTAAGATGTCGATGACCCCTAAGAGACCCTGGGTTTCTTCTTTACAGTTCTCAGAATGAAGAAATATTAAAGGAAATAATTTTACTACTCAATGAAATGTCTAGTGATTTTTCATACTGAATGCACATGTGCATATTTCAAAGTGCTTCTTGGTATAATTTTATTATTGAAATAGGATAATTTCTGATAGTTAGAATTTATGCAGTTACTTAATGAATTTCTGCAGGATTCATTTCCAAAACCTGTAATTTGTGAAATGTTCAGCCTATCTCATTTATTTCAGAATAGGAACCACCCTGGCCTAGCAATTGCATAATCACTTCAGAAATGTCACAAAAGGGGCTATTTTCCTGTAATACATCACATTTCTGTTTAGATTGAAAGTGATAAAGAGGGCTAAGCAAAATAATAGATGACATGTCTCATTCTTAATGTTTTTTTATTCTAAAAATCCCCAAAGCCATCTGTTATCTATATGTCAGTTGTTGCAAGGGAGTGACATTTTTCTTTTCTATCTGAAAAGAAACTGCCAGAGTGTCAAGAAGAGTTCACTTAAAAGCATATGAGGGCACACATTTTAATACTACATTT
This sequence comes from Cricetomys ansorgei, assembly GCA_026225945.1. Taxonomy (NCBI): domain Eukaryota; kingdom Metazoa; phylum Chordata; class Mammalia; order Rodentia; family Nesomyidae; genus Cricetomys; species Cricetomys ansorgei. The sequence goes on from JAMJFZ010003624.1 coordinate 1,903,325, forward strand.
TCATTACTTTTGGTATTTACAGATTTGGATGAGATATTCCACTGTCTATCTGTCTCATGGGAATTGAAGAGCAAGGCTGGTGGTTTTGAATTAGGTGGATACTTATCCAAAAACTGCATAGACAAGGTGAGGTGAAAACTGAATCTAATTTTTGGAGAAATCTAGAACACTAAGGCTATTACCCTGGGAATTTGAACAAATGAGGGAGCAAGTTGGTTTAGCTGTCAGAAAAAATGCTTCAAGGACTTGAGAAGATGATACTTTATTTATCAATATGACTAGCATGTAAATGCAAATCATGTCACTGTCCTTTATAAGAGAGAAATGGACATAGGGAGTGTAACCCTTTTCAGTTACCCTTAAACCCCAGCCTTTTCCAGTCAGGTAAAGGGGCAGCAGGCAGGGTTGACATATCCATAGGAGAGGAAGTGGATCCAATGGGAGATACTATTTTAGATTTCCGTTTTAACATTTCCTTCCCTTGTACCTTTCTCTTCCTTCCCTCCCTCCCTCTCTTATTGCCTTCCCTCCTTCCTTCTTTTAATCTATATCTATATCTATCTATCTATATCTATCTATCTATATATGTGTGTGTGTGTGTGTATATATATATATATGCATGTTATTATGCATGTAGGTTTATATACGTATATCAATATGCATGCGGAGACCACTAAATTGAGGCCAGGAGGATTACACAATTGCTCTTCACCTTTTTTGTTAAGTAGACCTTGAAATGCATCCAGAGACAACTGTTTTGGTCATTCAAACTTGCCATCATGGTCCAAGGACTTTCTTCAACTTCCAGGTGCTGTAACTGTAGGGAGGAGGGAGAAGTATTTGCTATGCCCACCTAGAATTAAGGAGATATATATATATATATATATATATATATATATATATATATATATATATTTGCTATGGTTACATTCACTCCAAGAAGTAAAAGACAGGTATACCAGATATTGTCCAAGACCAGAATTCATGAAGGACATAAAAAGGGAGTGTAATGGCATACTAAGCACAGGGGATAGGAACATGAGAAAACAGGAAGAAAAAGGTAATTCCAAATACAGGACAGAAATAAGACTTGATTTCACCATGAGTCAAAGATTTTTAAAGAAGGCCTAGAAAACAAATGCTATTGGTTACAATAAATTACCCTGCAAAATCACAATAATTAAGCTGGCTTCATACTATTTAATTATCAGCAGAATTTCATGACTGATAGTATATTTACCTGTCAACTACATCCAGACACTTAAATGTTTCAGCCCAACAGGATTTTGTTTTTAATGTGATAGACATTTTAAGAAATTTCAGATTGTTCAGATGTTTTATAAAAAAACATCATCATCTTAGAAAGGAAATTGATAACCACTACTACTAATCTACTATTAGGAACTTAGATGTTACATAAGAATGTAGAAGTCATGGCAATTGGAAAGAACAGAGAAATTCAGAAGATAAAAGAAAACTGGTAACAGCTATGATTTTCTTTTGATATTGTCTTACCTGCAAGTTACTTCCGAACGTTATGAGTGTAACCAACTGATCAATCACATCCTGTGAAAAGAAACAGTATGTACCCAAACTCTATGTTTCCAAAGTTCAAATTTCTTACTTTTCATTCTCATTACATATGCCATAATAAAACAAATAAACAAACAAACAAACAAACGTGTTTTCCGCTAAGGAGACAGATGGAATAATTAAATTTATAGATATTAGCTCAGTCCATTTTAATTAATACATTTGTAAATATTGTTTGCTTTTGAATTTAGATTTGTTTCAGAAAATTTTATTTTGTAGTTTCAGTCCATGAGTATTTGCAAATTTACAAGGAAAAAGACACACTTTCTATTATATAACAGCTTTTAACTGAAAAGGATTCATCATCTATAACAGAAATATAAACTAATGAGAAGTAAGATTTAATTTTAGAGTCTTCAATGTAATCTTATATTCTTTGAGACTGAAGAGATAGCTAAGTGGTTAAGGGCTCTTTCTATTATTCCAGTACACACAAATTGTAATCCTGCAACTAACATTAAGCTGCTCACAACTGCCTGTAACTCCCGGTATAATGTATCCAACAACCTCTTCTGGTCTCCTATGGCACCTGCACACATGCACACAAATAAAAAGTCACAAACATTAAACACACACACACACACACAAATAAAACATAAATTAAATCTTATTTAATAAAAAAAAATCTTTGATTTCTGCTCTACTATGGTTTGTTTACTTTGATGCCAAATTTGCTTCCTCTGAGTTTCTAGATCATCATCTTTAAATAGAGGACGATGATTCATACTGTTAAGGGTTCCAAAATGTGTAACCAGGAGACAGGTAGGCTTTGGTATTCTGAGTGATTGCCAGTGAGTGAGGTTGGAAAACCTCAAACTGATTCTCTAATTATCAGACATCTACCCCCTTTTTTCCAGCCCCTTTTTCTCCCTTGAACCAAACCATGAGAGCTAGAATGCCCAAGGTGGGAGGTAAGTAAGTCTCTTTCTTTATAAATAAGCTAGTCAAAAGTGATCAGGTTTTAAGGTGGTTGTGGATCCATCCATTCATTTGTTATCAGCTTCAAGTCCTACTTCCTGTGTTCCTGGTAGCTCACTATTTTTTTTTTCCAGTAACAAGGAATGGAAGGAGAATCATCACAATTGCCCTTCCTTAGAATTTGAAATGATATATGAAAGAATAGCTACAGATTAGTAAAGCAAGAGGAAGATGGATCTAATAGGGCTTAGTTGAGGCTCATTAAGGAAAAACTATTTTCTTCTGTTAAAACATGGATATACCAGAAAATTTATTCAATCTTGTACTTCTTAAATTCTTTTTGTTAATATTTTCAGTTACATGGCTTTGTTCAAAAGAATAGGGTCGGAGTTGTAACTCTGAGACATGGGCTTCTGAACTGCCATGAAGATTATAACATTACTGTCCAGACGGGGGCTTCATGCTAAAGAACAATGATATACATTGTAGCCTCCATTAAAATAAATCAGAAGGCTCTGTCAATCACTACACAGAAAAGTATGTCTTATGGAAGTCTTTGTTCTAGAAGCTTTGGAAAATAATACAAAGCTGTTGCGTGAGAAGATTTTTCCCAGGGAAGATGCAACATACACAATTACCCACCCCAGATAGGGATTCCATGACAGATCAAAATACACATACCACCAAAGTCTATCTTGGTGAGCCAATGGATTTTACTGAGTTACTTACAGGAATACTTACTTACAGGCTGAGGAGTTCCTTCCCAGAGCAAAATTGACTCAAAGACCGGTACTGCACTAAAGCCTACCCCAGCGTTGATGATAGTTCACAAAGGCTAGGAAGCTGGACTCTACAGTCTGAAGACAGCTAAACTGGTTTGTTAATGTCCTTTCCGGGTATCTTGGTTGAGATGAGAATCTTCTAGACTCAACTCTTTGGCATCTGCTTCCTTCAGGCAGCCTGACTAGTCTTAGTAGCTACTTTGCAGCTCTGTCTAACTCTGCAGTATTTATTGTTTATCCTTGGGAGGGAGGGCCCAAGGGAATCTGGCCAAATTCAGAGACTTCCTGAATCTTATTTTGAGGAGTTTACTTCCTTATGGAGATGTCCTGAAGGATGCAATGTATCTATCTTTAAGGAAACTTCTACAAAACAAAACCCTACTTCAACATGGAGGTCAGCACTGTGGATGCTTTGGCCATTTGCATTCTGATCCTAGAAAGTATTTCCTCCACAATGTTCCCTTCGGTTACTACCTCATTTAAATCTGACATATGGTCTTCTTGTCTTCTACAATATGCTCTCTGACTATTCTTAGTTAATTTGACTTAGTTCATGAGGACTGGGAAGGACTTAGGAGACCAGGGCAACATCCTGGCATCTAAGTACCATATGTACACTAATGATATTTCCTTATTCTTTCCCTTCAGAAGACTATTATTTCAAGAGATTCCTGCTTTGACCTCAAGGAGAGGAATGGTACATAAAGAAGCCTGAAGAATCTGGAAAATCTAGAGTCTCTGGACCTCTCCCTTTCAGTGTATGGCCATTAGAACATGCATTTTCCTTCAGATAAATTTACATAACTGTCATCTTCAGTAAACCTAAGCAATTTTCCATCAATCTTTGGCTCAATGTGTCTGAAGGGTTTTAAGTCACATAAAACTTTTCGAAAATAAATTTGAGTGATTTTCTCTAATTAAAAATATGTTGTTATAGAGGTATGGGCTCTTATCTTTATGATAGTTAAAAAATGATACCACATGTGTCTTATCTATCATTACATTGCTGCATAGACATATATAAATTCCAGATTTAATAATGATTCTAAAAATTTAGCAAGTTGCTTGACATTGAAGTCATCACTTTCATTCACTTGTGAACTTTAAGAATCACAAGTCTCAATAATTTAAAAATTCAGCATTTAAATTTGTCTTGGTTGGTTCTCAAGAACTTCTTTTACCCTTTGGGAATAATTTCCTTTGCCCTTACTCTATGTATTGTCAATAAAATAGTAGATGGTCTTTGCTGACACATTTTAACATTGAGGATTGAATTGATAAGATCTCAGATGTATATGAATTTTTAAAAGACCCTGTTCACTACACAAATGGAAAGCGATTTGCTAAGTTTTAAATTCTCACTATGCTTGGACTCAAACAATAGAAAAAGCTACTGACTTCAAAATAATTATAAACATACTTTAAAACTTAAAAAATCAGTTTAAAAAATGAGTTGAGGAATTTAGATTTTAAATATATCTAAAACTTATTTCCAAATAGTTTCACAGTGCCAACAAAAATTGAAGCCAATATGACAGATGCTAATGACAAGGTACAGGCTAGGCATGTGTAAATGTTCATTTTAGCTCATTTTAAACTCTCCGTGTTTTTTTTTTTTTTTTCCAGAAGAAAAGTATTAGGGATATACAAAGAAAAGTAATCTATCTCTAGTTACTGGATAATTGGAAAAATGTGGGTAGTTCATTATATTTTCTACATTCATTATTGTGTATGGCATGGACCGATGCCCTTACAATCACTATGTTATTTAACATTTATAGTTCTAAAAGAAAAACTTTATTATAACATATTCTACATTCAAATACTGAGATTTGGAGAGGATAAATGACTTAATTCATGAGTGGAATTGCAATTTATAATAAGAGAAAGAAAAACAACTGAGTGAGTAGAAAGTATATGTTAAACAACTTGTTTTCTATAAATTAGTAACCAGTTATTTTTATATTGTATGCCAATTATTTATTATTATTAATAATTATAAATAAGATATAGTTATAAATAATAATAATTTATTATTATTAGTAGTATATACCAATAAATATTATTCAAAAATAAATAGAAATGATTAAATAAGACATATAAAATATGTTATTGTGTGATTGTTTTCATATTGCTCGTTTTAATCTATGCAGGCTATTGTCTGGGTATACGAATAAGGGAGAAGTCAGATTGAATTGTAGCAGAGGATCTCTAGTCTTGTCATATGTAAATCTGTTGTATTTCCTGATATAGGTGACTCACATGCCTGCTTCTGATATTTCCAGGACCTTACTGTGTTATAAAAACGGAAGATCCTGTCTGTGCCTTATGAAGTATCTGAATTTATTATTATTCAATAAATTCATGTATTGAATTCATCTACTGAATAATAATAAATTCACAATGTATACTAATTTCATGAGCATATATTTATTGGGCTGCAAAATATTTTCATTCTAAACTCAAGGACTTTTTATTATCTCTCATATCACATATCACACATCACACAGAAAATCTATCTGACTGCTGGTCTGCCTGTATGCATGTTTGTGTGTATATGTGGAGCTTATAGAATGGCCACAAAGGATTAAAAAGCAAACAAAGTTTAAGAGATTTTGAAGAGGCCATCTCAAACTTGCACCTTTTATTGAGCATGATGTGTCTAATAAGTTCTCAGGTTTGGATTTTTGATGTCCTTTTAATATTCCCATGTGCTTATAAGGTATTAATTTATTGTAAAATACATAAAATAATATAACTAATTTTATTCACAAGTTATATATCAGAGTGTAGAAAGTTGAGTTGGTTGTGAATAACATGAACTGTTCCTACAGAGGATCTAAGTTTGGTTTCCTGCACCTATTTCTGTCCATTCACAACTGCCTGTAACTCACAAACATATCCTCAGACACACACTCATGCAAATAATAATAATAATAGTAATAAAAAATAGTAATAATAAATAATAATCTTTTTAAAAGATATTTATCAATCTGTATCTCATGAATATTCTCCATGATTCTAACCAGATGTGGAGTAATATTGCTTCTGCACTTTCAATAAAAATGAGCCAACTGTTTCTAGTAAATAGATTCCCTATGGTCAAAGAACAGCTTGAAATATCATTGTGTGTACACAATGTGTATCTTCTATCAGGGCACAATCTGATCTCAAAATAGCTCTTGAGTATCATTAATGGAAATAAAATATTATGAATTTCAAATAGTTTAATTTATATAAAATCCTAAATCAAAGAATAAAGTCAGCTAAATGGGTGTATACTGGGTATAGCATTTACACGTAAACATATTCATGACTACACATATACACACACACACACACACACACACATACACACAACAATAGTAGAATGGAAAACTTAGAACACAGGAAGAAGCAATTATTCTGTTTTGATTCACCAAGATGCAATGCTATGCATATAATCTGACCAAAATAAGGAGACAAAGAGGTCAATAATATGCATCATTTTTAAATTTTTAATACTTTCATTGCAATTAAAATATAATAATATATGTTTCCCTTCTCCATTCTGGCCTATATCTCCTTCTCACTCCAAGCCCTATCATGTCCCTCCTAACTTCCTTTCAAATTGATGGCCTCTTTTTCCTTTAATATTTATTAACACACACACACACACACACACACACACACATACACACTAATATATAAAGATGAACTGCTCATTCCATTTAGTGTTGGTTGTGTGTATACAGTTTCAGGGCTCACCATCTGTCAATGGATAAATGATAAGAGTTCTTTCTCCTGAGACAAGAATTATTTTCTCTCTCTCAGTTGCCTGTATGTCTAGATGTGAGGCTCTCATGGTCCCTCTCATGGTCCCTCAATCTAGAACCATAAACAATATTACCTACTCAGCAGTTATATATCATAGTGTATAAAGTTGACTTGGTTGTGAATAACATGAACTGTTCCTACAGAGGATCTAAGTTTGGTTTCCCACACCCATTTCTATCCATTCACAACTGCCTGTAACTCCTGTCCCAGGGAGATCCAATTTCTATGACCCATTGGGAAGTTAAACTCACAAACACATATCCTCAGACACACACTCATGCATAATAATAATAATAATAATAATAATAATAATAATAATAATAATAATAAAGTAATAATAAATAATCTATTTAAAGATATTTATCAATCTATATCTCATAAATATTCTCCATGAGTCTAACCAGATGTGGAGTAATCTTGCTTTTGCACTTTCAATAAAAAAGAGCCAAATGTTTCTAGTAAATAGATTCCCTATGGTCAAAGATTACTTGGATTACTTTAGGTAGATAAAGCCTGCTCTTTAAAGAGGCACCCTACATTCAGAAGTGGCAAGTGACCTGACAAATGTAGAAATGACAAGAACCTAAGCAAGAAGAAAATTACTGAGTCTGACACTCTAAAAATCCTTCTTTAGCTACATACTTCACCAAAAGATGTAATCAACAAATTGACTGAAAAATAAGTCACAACAATGATTTTAAAGAAACTAAGCAACAGAGTTTACAACAGATCAGAGAAATTAGGAAAACAATTCATTGGCTTGACAAACATAGATCTTAAATAAGGACCACAGTCTATTGTACTTGAAGCATTAAATAAATGAAACACATTCACATTTAAGACTCTTAACAGAATAAAGTAAGCAGAAGTAACTTCTGAGGCTGAAGACAGGTTTTTTTGTTTGTTGGTTGGTTCTTTGTTGTTTTTGTTGGTGGTGTTGGTGGTGATGGTGGTTGTTCTCTTTAAATAATCCAGGAAGGAAGAAAGGAGGGAAGAAAAGAGAAAGCGAAGAAGTGAAGCAAGAAAGCAGAAAGGAAAGAAGGGGGAAGGAAAGACAAAATATCTATTAGTCCAGTGGGAGGTAAATGAGTGGATATTTGTGTGGCTGTCCTAGAGCTAAGAGGGGGTTGAAGTGTTCTTTGAGCCTTGGAATTCTCACTCTGAAAGCAAAGGCTATTGGTCACCCCTCCCTCCTTGCTCTGACAAGTCACAGCTATGCTGCCTGCTTTCAAAGAATGGCACCACCTCTTCAAAGGCACTACCCACTCAAAAGTATGCAACCAGGCTAACGTTTACCTGATGCTGGAGCCCCAGGATGGTATAACTCTTTTCTCCCTATATGACCTGATAAGGTCCCTCTGGTTCCTGTGAGATTCCTGTCTATGCACAAAAGACTACTCCAGAACTTTAGCCTCAGACCTCCACATGCAAATGGGACTGTTGTACCTATACTGCCCTAACCAATGGGCCTTGCCTGATGTCCCGGGTTACAAGGACCCTCTCCCCTTTTCTCTATAAATGTGACCACCATTACTTCAATAAACTGAACTTCATACACTGACATGCCTCCCTGAAATTTTTTGCTTACCTCATGCTCTCAGAGCCTCTGATTGATGTAGATTTGGATGCATGGACCTGCCCCTATACTTTCCTCTCAGAAGTTTAGCTGATTCTGGCCAACGGATGAGTGCCATCACTGGAAGGGGATGAGACATGAAGAAATCCAAAAGATATTCCTATTGTTACTATTAACCAAGGAGAAAAAAAAAGAATGGACACATGCAAACAATCAAATAATAGCTGAAAACGTCCCAAGCATTTGGAAAAACACAGACAGTTAGATTCATAAAACACAAAGGTCCTTGATTATATTTGAACAAAAATATCTACAGTGAATCTTATTTCTGCTCTACTTTCAAAAGCCCCAAAAGATATAGTTCTAAAATTAGGACTAGGAAAGCAAAAGTTAATTTCCATTAGAACAATTTGTTTCCTATAGAAACAATGCAAGCCCATGAAGATCAGAATGTTATATCCAATACATAGCAAAAACAGAAACAAAAACAAAGCTACCTCACTATACTGGCAATTAAGAATATTAAACTCAGAAAGGTACCCTTCAAAAATGAAGGAAAATAAATGCCTTCTATAATAAGCAAAAACAAAGAGAATTATCAGATCAGCCATATAAGAAATGGTTAAGAAGCTCTGTATCTGGAAATGCAAGATAACCATCAAGGAAATAGGAAAGTCCTTTAGCCTAATAAACATAGAAAACACAGTGGAAAAAGTAAAAGAACATATTAATAGAAAAGATCACAAAGGACAAGGACAGATATAAGAAGAGATATAAGAAACAACAAGCAATAAAAACAGAAAATAAATATTTAGAAGCCATCATCTACCAAAAATGGCCTTGAATGTGTACAGATTGCACTACTCAACTAAAGCTTCAAATAGCTGAGCTAATAAATGATTTCCAGTAGGTGAAAATATAATAAACTCAACAATATCTTGCCTAGAACTCTTTTTACCAAAAAATGCACATATCACCTAAAATGAAGAGTTACAAAAATTAGCACCCACATACAGATCAGAACAAATAAGCAGAGCTATGGAATATGCTTAGAAAAAGGAGCCACTAAATCTAAAGTAGTGAAAATAATGAATAATGTTATTATATTGTGAAGAATAAATTTAATAAGAAGAAATAAAACCCAACATTAGATTACTTGATTCAATATATCAGAAATTTTCTAAGTGGAAAAACAGAGTCTAAATAACTTCTTCCCTTCATTTTTGTCAATAAAAAGATTATCCAAACAAGAAATAAGCAAGAAAAATTGAGATTTAATCTGTATAAGACACCAAATGGACTTTATAGTCTTTAAATTAAAAGAACATCTCATCCAACTTCTTCAGTATAAATATACACTCCTCATTTTCATATAAAATATCCTGTAATGTAGACCATATATTAAAACACATGTCTAGCAATTTTTAAAAAATCCAAAGCATGTGTCCTCTCAGTCCAGAGTATAATGGAGCTAGAAATCAACAGGAGAAAGTTTACATTATCTAAATTATTCAACATGAAGCAACATATTTTTATATGACATTGGGTCAACAAATAAATCAAAGAAAGAATTTATTTTTTTGATAAGATATGAAATTATAAGCATAACATGACAAATCTATAAAATGCAGCAATAGCTTATAGTAATATGTTCCTTCACTAAAGAAATAAAAAATGAGCTGTATTAAAACCCTTGATAACACTCCAAAAACTAAGAATGGAAGAGCAAACTAAACACAAAATTAGTGGAATAAAATAAATACCAAAATTAATGGGGAAATAATGACATTACACTTAAAATTATGAACCTAAGCAAAATAAATAATTTTCTTGAAAAGATTACTTGCTACCTTGACCAAGGAAATGAACACATATTAACAGATAGAGAACATGATATTATCTTTATCTTACTGAAACACAGAAGATCAGTATGGCTTTCTTTTAATACAGATACTTGAACATATTGGAGAACCTGGAAGAAATGGGTAAATTTGTGGTTAAATATGAACATAGGTAATTAAATCATTTAAATACAAAATGCTTGAGAAGATCAATCATGAGTAATCGTTAGCCACAAAATTAGATTGAATTTGTTAAAAATTATTTTTCAAAAAAGAAGAATCCTAGGCCTAAAGAGCATCATTGATGGGTGTGTGTGGAAGAGACAGAAAGAGAGAGAGAAGAGGAGAGAAACAATGAAAGAGGAAAAAGAATAATCAAAGCAAAAGAGGCTATCAGCTTGAGAGTGAAAAATCATGGCAGGGATTTGAGGTTAGCTATTTGGAAGAGGCATGAGGGAAGAAGAGAGAGAAAAAGTCATGTAATTCTATTTCAATAAAAACTATAAAATAAATACTTGTAAGGTTGGAGAAAAGGAGAGGATATTAAGATTGAAGGTTTGCTTTGGGGGGTTAGCCAGTTTGTCATGAATAAAATTGTCAAAGGATAAATAAAACATGAAAGTTTGAAAGAAAATCACAATAATCTTTCTAGTCTTTCTTAAACTACCCTCAAATGTTGAAAGAGAGATTAATTTTCCAACTTCACTCTTCATGACCAGCAACACACAAATACAAATACAAAAAATGACCATGAGCATTAATGAAAAATATTCCTGATTAATATGAGCATATAATACCACCAAAATGACTACATCATAGTCATATCTGGCCATATGCCATGGCCATGTGGAACTTATTCCAGTGATTGAAAGATGCCTCAATACACACTATTCAACAAATATATCATTTGAACAGAATGGTGTAAGGAAAAATATGACCTCAAGAAGTTTAATAAATATTTCATACCATGCAGCATTTTTCCTGTGTTGTATTAGATAATTTAAGGAGATAGATTAATTGGCCTTATAGTTTTCAAGTGATAAATCAAGAATTTCTTAGTCCCTTTATATTGAGCAGCACGGTACATAGGGACAGAACTTGTGGAAGAAGAAGGAAAAAAGAGAGAGAAGTTGAGTATCCCAAGTACTTTTTGAATACACTTTGATGTATTTCCTTCCAGTAGATCCAATTTGCTTATTGTTTAACCTTCTATGAGTTGAGCCATCTTCAAACTCTGGCAAAAAGGAAATGTACCCCATAGCCAATATCATACCTAATGGGATAAAGATGAAAGTGCCCTCAATAGATCTTGCATTAGGAGCTGGTATGATAGTTCAGTGAACGTTAGTTAGATCTTTAGCAACTATATAAAAACTAGTCATGCTGAAGGATATCTGAAACCCCAGGTGTGGGAAACTTGATGTAGAAATGATGGGAGGACCACAGAGACTTGCTGGTTTAAGTCTAGCCAGAAAAACAAAAGGTAGTTTATTGTTTAGTGAGAGAAAGGCAGTAAGACCAGATAGCAATACAGGAAGGTGTCCAACACCTTCTCCTCTGTCCTGCATGCCCAGGCACCAGCATACATAAGTGTGAAAATGAAAACACTACAGAGAGAGAGGAGGGAGGGAAGAAATATGAAAAATATGTCCAATTAAACAACATATACATAGCAATAGATGCCTTACATAAGCAAATACTAAAAAGAAAAAAGTCAATAGATAAAGAGCATCTAAATAAGGAAAAAGATAAAATTGTCCTTATTTGCATTTGGTAATATTTTATATAGAGAAGCAACTTTAATACTCTTTATAAAATTATTAGAACTAATAAATTCATTAAACATACAGCTTAAAGTCAACATATAAACATCAGTTATAATTTTATATATGAATATTAAATTTGATTGAAAATAAATAATTTAAATCATTCCTTTCTTGATAGAAACAGGATATGTACAATTAATTAAATCAACAGTGCGTGAAATTTCTACACTGAGTGTTTGCAAAATATTTATGAAAGAGATTGAAAAGAACCTAACACATATACAAAGATATTCCATATTCGTAAGTTGTAAAAATCCATAGAGTAAAAATGATTGTATTCCTCAAATAATATTCTTGGTTTGACTGAATTTTTCAATAGAGATAGAACACTTCAACATTAAAATGCATACGAAAGAATAAAAGAATGAGAATATCTAAAGCCATCTTGAGGACACAAGAGAAAGCAGGCACATCACAATAACTGACATCAAAACATAGTGTTAAGTAACAACAACCAAAGTCACATGTTACAGTCATAAAATGAACAGAGAAGTATATGAAACAAAACAAAGAACATCCCACTGATATTGGAGGCTAACATCAAATACTTCCATTGTGGAAAGGGCAGTTACTTCAAAAATAACGATTCTGGGAAAACAAGTATCAATGTGTAGAATAAGAAAATGTGTGCCAACATTCAACTCAAGATGTATCAAAGTCCTAGATGTCAAACTTGAAATCTAAACTACTACGAGAAACCATAAAGGAATTATTTCAAGTCACTATTGTAAGCATTTTTTACATTTGCAATAAAATACCAGTGCAGAGGTTATATAAACAAAAGTAGATATGTAGAATTATACCAAATTAAAGCACTTCTTCACAGAAATGGGAAACAAACAAAACAGAATTCAGAAATGATATGCACAACTTGAGACAATATTTTTCAACTCTTCCTCCATATATAATTTTGCTATCCAGAGCAGTAAGGGTCTCATACAACTCAAAAGTGGACAAATAAACCAAAAATCTACTTTTAAAGTGGATAAACTACTTGAATATTTATATGTAAGAATATATGCAAATAATGGATAAGTTGTTTGAAAACACGGTTAATACTATTAATTATCAGAGAAATAGAAATCAAAATCACAATGACATACAGTCTCATTCCCATGGTATGGAATAAACTGAAGGTCAGTTAGTACAGTCATCATAAAAAACAATATAAAGTTTTTTGAAAGTACTAAAATTAGAACTTCAGTATGATCAAGATATGTCACTTCTTAACATATCCAATATTGTCTATCAGGGTGACACAAGAATTCCCATGTTTATTGCAACATTTTTTTTCACTATACGGATATGGGTTTGACCACAATATCGTAAGTGGATACATGAGTAAGCAAAAGATGATACACAAACTCAAACAAATATTTATTCAGCCATAAACATAAAGAGAAATATTATAATGTATGGCCACAGAAATGGAATTAGGAGACTATGTTAATTGAAATAAGCCAAACACTGAAAAAAGCAGGCAATTGGTTCATCTCACTCATCTGTAGACTCTAAACAACAGGTTAATTTTATAGAGGCAGAGAATTGAATTTTGTCCCTAGCAGGAAAGAATGGAAAATGGAGGGGGGCAGAGAGAATAGCTGAATGATTGGTAATAAAATACAATTAGATACAGGATGCCTTATCAAATCCCTTTCCTCAGGGTCAGGAAACTTTGCCTAGAAGATGGAGAAAAATTTTAAGAGCCAAAGGGGATAGATGACTTCAAGGAAACTTTGTGAAATTCCTGTTTGTAAAGAAAAATATTAGATGTCTCCAATGGAGTCTCACTGGGTATATTAACCACACTTAAGGTGGTTAATATATTAATATTAATTATTATTAATTATATATTATTATATATAAATTATATATCATTATAATTAAATATATTAATTATTTTAATTAATATATTAAGTTAATATATTAATATTAATTAATAATTAATATTAACCACACATGCCCAGAAGTAGATGGCCAACATAAAATGACCTCTATGGTATTTTGTAGACATTTTTGGTTATATTGCTCTGTTTGGACAATTTTTTTCTCTGTTTAAGTCTTTTGCTTGCATTTTATGATTTCTGGTTTTGGTTTTGTGTCTGTGTTTCTTGGGCTTGCTGTTGCTTTTGTTTGTTTTGTAAAAAAAAAAAAAGAAAGTGTATGGTATAGGGTACATTGGGAAGTAGAAGAATGTGGGAAGACTTGGGGGGAATTATACTCAGAATGCAATGCATGAAAGTGTGTATTAATTAACTTAAAAAATACAAACACGCAAACAAACAACAATGAATAAGAAGATCCACAACACATAATGCAGTTCTGTAATACACTGCGATGATTATAATTTACAATTTACTTGATATTTCATAAATAACTAGAAGAGAGAAGTTTGAGGGTCTCCAGTACAAAAAGAGATGGGTGCTTATGCAGACTGCAATTCTGCTACCCTGAGTTGATTATTATAAATCATATGTGCACCATTTAATCACATCACACTTAAATATCAAATGATATGTATTGATTGTGGTATTATGTCAAATCCTGTGTCACAGGCCTTTCTTCCCAGCTAGATAGAAGATTGAGGGAGAATGATAATAAAGTAACCATTTCCTGAGCTAGAATGTATCTAAGAACTTTAGGACATTCTGTCTTTTTATAAAGTTAATGTAACTCAGTGGCAGTGAAGATTTCACTTCATCTGCATGAAGATTTGTATTCAATCTCCAGGATGACAAAAGAAATAAATAAACTAATCAGCAATATGATAGTGACTCTGAGTTTTATTTCTCTTTTGTTCACATCATGCATACATATGTCCAGTCACTCAAGTTCATGTGCATCCAAGTGCATACATAATTACATGAGAGAGTGAAGCCTTGACAGTATGTACTGTGAAGTACATGTTTCTATAAAACTTGATTTTCCATAATAGAAGACTAAGAACATGATCTCACAAATGAGAAATGCTTAAATTTCTTTTAAGTATTCATATCTACAGTCCAGTGAAGAATGTGTACAGTAATCCTGTCTGATTTTCATCATTTCCATCATCCTTTTATTATTCAATATAACTTCCCTTTCTTTCTTATCAGAATAAAGATTGATGGCTGAGAGAATGGCTCAGTGATTGCTTCAGTAGAAGGAGAACCAGAGTTTGGATCCCCAGAAACAATCAAAATGCCTAGTGAGTGATGTGACCCACTGGGAATTCCAGAAGGCAGAGGCAGCAGATCCCCAGAGCAAGGTAGCTAGCTATAGCCTCCATAAGAGCAAGGTCTGTGTTTAATTGATTGTGAGATGTTGCCTCAGAGAAGAGGGTGAAAATATGAATGAGGATGATTTCTGACATCAACCTCAGGACTCCAAAAATGTGCTTTTTGTGTATAGCCACCTCATGTGTGCATCATACATGCATACATGCTGTCTGGGCAGCTTTTTAAAAAAATCATCTTGACAAAAGCCACAGTTATCTGGGCAGAGGATACTAAACTAAGAAAATTTCTCCATCAGATTACCTGTAGGAAATTTTCTGGTCACATTTTCTTAATTAATATTTGTCATGGGACCGACCAGCTCACTGTGGGAAGTGCCACACCTTGGGATATGATTGTAGAGAGTATAGAAAATTAAGTAGAACACGTCATGTTCTACTGTGGTCTCTGCTTCAGTTCCTGCCTCCAGGTTACTGCTTTGAGTTCCTTCCCTAATTTTCCTTCATGATGGACAATAAGCTATAAACTAAAATAAATCCTTTCCTCTCCAAACTGCTTTTGGTATAGTGTTATGCACAGCAATAGAAAGCAAACTAGGACATACACAAATCACGTACACATGTGAAAATGGGGAATAATAAAACTTAAGAAGGAAATAAATGAAAATGGCCTAAGAAAAAATTTAAATTGAAATGTTTTATATTTTTAATTTTTTACTTATCACCAATATTTTAATTAATGAGAAATATTATAAATACCTTCAACATAAATTGGTTCATTATCATGCACCTTTTTGATATGACACCATTTTTATTCCTACTTCACTCATTAAACATTAAATATTGAACTTATGCCTCTACTTAATATCTGTAAATATGTGGCTACAATAATAAACATGAAATAATTATATGGAAAGTATTACAATCGTAAGACTTCTGACGTAATCCTACTAGTCAATTGCTTTGCATTCTATAGCATAGGCAATCAGTGTTCTCTTTCTCAAGCCTATTTGGTTTGGGAATGGATTTATTCGAACTAAATACACCTATATCACAACTGCCCAGTCTTTGAATCCACATTAAATGTTATGTACCCATAAATATCTAATTCACAGTGAAATTTTAGGGAGTGAGAAATTTCTACTCAAATGCTATCTGTAATTCACCCTAGCCTCCATTCTTAAAGCTCTGTTGCTTATGTACATGTAAATTTACACACACATACACATACATACATACACACATACACATATATTTATATATATATATATATATTCATACATACATGCATATACACATGCATATATATATGTGTGTGTGTGTGTGTGTGTGGATATACATGTATATGTAGATAGGTATATACACACATGATATGTTGTAATGTAATTTTTTTGCTTTTCTCTTTAAAGAAAAAGTGCATTAGAGTCAGTGAGATGGCTCAATCAGCAAGAATGTTTGTTCCTAAGACTTGGAACCTTAATATGATATCTGAGACCTACATGGTAATCAAGGTAATCAAACTTGATTACCTTTGACTACGTGTACCTGTGTCTGATACCTGTAATTTATAGTAATATTCTAAATGAAATTTTCATTGAAGTCACAATAAAATATCTTTAAAATAGAAAAGTGACATAATATGGTAAATGTTTCAGTGACTGAAGGTATATCATTCACTAAATAAAAACAAGTGAAGGGGTATTTATGCACTTTAAGTAATTATATTTAAACAGATAATTGGAAATTAATATTATACTTTCTGTTGTCTCAGGTTATTCTACAACTTAACTTCCTTCCTTCTTACATGACCCTGTCTACAGTGACAGAAAACACTCTATAAATTTACGATTTCAAATTGAACACCCAAGGAATGATGACCATAGTGATGGTCTTACTGAGATTTTCCTGTCTTTGAAGCTCTCTATTACAGTCTCTATCCAATTTACTATCATTTAAATCCTGGAAACAAACTAGAAAGATCACTATTATTATCCCACAGCCAAAGCTTTGGCAGACGAAATACCACATATGAAAGTAAACAGAGAGTGTCAACACATTGATCTCTTTGCCTCCTGAAGTCATTTTCTCTTCTTACAATAGAGTTAGTCTGCTAGGTACACATTAACATCTAGTTGTACAATTTATTAAAAAATAGAGTGATGAGCAGGAGTTATTTAAGGGCATTTGCTATCCACCGATTTCCTCCTGTAACCCACAGAAATATTATTTATATACATGGAATTACCCAGTCTTTAGTTTTGTTCCATTCTACTCATCAACATAGACACTGATTTGTATACATTTTTCATATTTGAGCATTTGAAGAACTAGCATATACCTTTCAGTATGAAGTCTAAAGGCACACACAAACAGTGGTGAGTGAGTTGTCACTGCTTCCCTCAGTTACTACTTAAGAACACATCTTTAACAAGAATCTCTTTTGCTTTCTTTTCCCTTTCCTTCAAGTTTTGGGTGGCAGCTTCATTACTGCATTGTACTTGGTATTGTCTTAAGTGTTGATGACAAGTGTTTTTGTGTCACAATAGTTAAATTCAAAGAACATATTTTTTCATTTTTTAAATGTACAATTAAGTAGTTCTTCAGTAAACTTTTAAAACGATGAACACAGTCATTTTAAAAGTTACATTTTTACTATATATACACCTGTGGTTTTATGCCACTTTCAAAGTTGTTCATAGAAGCTTCTTAATTGTAGTGGATATTGTTCAGACAAATAGTCACAGCTGTTCAAGGGGTTGAGAATATGTGACTATGAGAATATGTGACTATCAGTGTTCAGCCATACCTGAGACTTACCTTTCAAACTTCACACCTCCCTCCTAAGGCTCAGGGAACATCATAGATAATTAGGCTGAGAGAATGTAAGCTTTGGAAGCTAGAGAGGAGAGGCTTGAAATACTGTCATCTGCGCATGACTTGACTTCTGCATCTCAACTCACAGCAGCTTTGGTTACCTACACAAGACCTGTTCAAGATGAAGCCATTAAAATTTTAATAATGAAGAGAAGAGGGCTTCCTGAGCCCCCACCACTAGCTAAGGAGCTATTGTTAGCTGTTAATAGAAGAATAGTCTTCCTTATTTAAAAATCTTCATTTCCATGTGTTCTGTAGGGGCTTCTGGGCATACAGACATTTGACAATCTGTACTTTGAGCCTGTTTTGTAAATCTAGAAAGAATACTTGCCATGGAAGAATAGAGTTGGTCCTACACGGCTTAGTTTTACCAAGTTGATACAAGTTAGAATCATCTGGGAAGAAGTAACTTTAATTTAGGGATTACATCTATCAGATTGGCCCATAGGAAATTCTGTAGGCCATTTTCTTGATTGATGATTGATAGGAGAGGACCTGGACAACTATGGCAGTGCAACTTGTGGGTAGGCAGTCTTAGATTGGTTAAGAAAGCAGGCTAGGCAAGCTATGGGAGTAATCCAGTAAGCAGCACTCCTCTTTGGCATCTGCTTCAGCTTCTGTCTTCTCTTGAGTTCCTGCTTCTGATTCCCTCAAGAGACTATAACTTGCAAGCTGAAATAAACTCCAACTTTTCAAGATGGTTTTTAATTTTTTTATATCATTATAGAAAGAAAATTAGGACAACTCCCCTGTGAGGCCTTTCTCTAGCAGCACTATTTTCCAACAGTATTTTTCTATGAAAATCCTTTCTCATTTAGGTAATGCTGTGCAGACAGATATTCTCCTAATATTGAAACGCAGATCCAGTTAAACAAAAGACATGTTAGATTATCTACTTTCATACATCTGATTTATCGCTTAAAATATAAATATACAAACCTTTAAAAAAGTGATCTTCCCATTAAAACCTCAGGATTATTTGAGTATCTTGAGAGATAAAGGGTCTCACAGGTCTTTTCTGGTCATAAAAATCCTAATTCTATTGCCTTTGCTTATCTGTTGGCGATGTAGATGGCAAAATCTCAAGGGAGTATGAGTAGTTCCAATAAACTGCATCCTTTATAATTTTTCTTTGGAAAAATTCTGAAGATACCTGCAACACTGAATATGTGTTCATTTTTCCAACAAGAAAAGGGGTGAAACTTTTTTCAAAGAGGGAGAGGCTATTGTCCTGGAAGAGTTTGCATCCATGTGTATGTCAAAGGTAATTAGAAAAGCTGTACAGTTGGATATGTCTGCAGCTTGAATGTTTTCCCTTCCCATCCACTATTGGACCTTCCTAAAAATGTGATGCCTGTTTCCATGGGGTAAGAGTCATTTATGTATTGGTTTGAGAAGCCTGCACCTTGAGTATTTTGGTTGTAGAATTAAGAATATGGCTCAGTAATTGCTAACCGTTATAGGTCATAGTCTTGTTTTCGCCTTTGTGCTGATCAAGAAATGAATGCACTATCTACAAACACCTGAGATAACTTTTCCTTCCTTTTTACTTATAAATATTAGATAATGTAGCCCTGCATTAATATATAGTCAAGACATGCTTTTTGGAAACAGGAAAAATACTAAATAAAAGCAAAGCTCAAATAAACTAGTAAACTAAATGAAGAGTAGAGAATAGAAAGAGACATTTTCAGAGGTTGAAGTGCCCACAGGACTGCAGATTTCCTCAGGTATGTGAACTAATGCATTCTACACTGCTTTGAATAGCTTGACTTAGACATCTATTTTATACAATTTGAATCCTGACTGATCCTGTGAATGCTACCATGGCGAATGCTTCGAGTGACACATTGCTAACACATGTCTCTGAGTTGATACTAGAGGTTAAGTCATGGCAATTTCTTTACCCAGACAAGGGATTTTCATGATAACAATAGTCCTTGTCATTGAATCCTGTTTGAATGATCATCCCTTCAGCTTTCAAAGGCATTCTTAGAGAAGCCAGAGTTTTGTAAGGATGATAGGAAAATAGCCAAAACCTGATTGCTGAATACCTTGTTTCTAAAGAATCTTCCATCTAAACATGTTTGCTAGCAACAATTTTGACAACAGAGAGATGTGGGACTCCTGGGGGCTGGAGAGTTGCAGAAATTAAGGCCAAAAATTGCCCCCACCCCTGGGAGGGAGAAGCAGGCTGAGGCCCTGGGGCAGCCTTCTCCTCTCCTAGTCCACAGAGGTCCCTAGCCAAAAAATATAGTTATAACTTGCTTGACGGAAGCTAAAGGGGACATGTTTACCCGTATTGTAGCTGTATCCACCCATTGGGTGGATCCATTGCTTTCCTGCCTCAGGTGCCCCAGTCCTGCTTATGCTAATTAGGCTTCTCCCCACCTGGAATAGCAGGACCCTGCTTTCCCTGGGAAGATATTTAAACAGAGAAGGGCTGATAATAAACTGAGTTTTGTAGACTCAGTCTCCTGAGCATTCTTTGCGCTCGACATTTCTCAGGTCCACTGGGTAGACAGCTTCGTGAAAGGGTACGAACCTCGACTTCGGGCCTGCGCCTTCTCGCCACTTAGGTCTGAACCCCCTTCCCCTGGCCAGGGAACGGTTTCAGACTCACTGGCAAGACATCCTTCATCCAGCGTCCGGCAGGACCGCGGGGGACCCAAAGACAGAGACCTGACAGAGAGACATTTGAGAAAACAGAGTGAAAGAGAACCCTGTTTTTGCTGTGTCCTTCCAAATATGACCTACTGAGTAACAAATAGTTTGCAGTGCATTCATTCTACTGTTGAGCACCTTTTATTTGAAGCAGTCAAATGGTAGAGATAAATTTCCAGTAACTTCCTATTTCAGGCAGATCACTTTTAGCATGAATCAATATGATCACTTTATTAAACACTTTTTATGGAGCCAGATATTCTGACAAAGACTTTAAATGTCTATAATGTTTTTGTTGTTTTTAAAATTACCTCACAGAGTAGCAGGCTTCATACAGCATTCACAGGCATATTTTTTAGGTGAGCATCCCCCTCATGCTTTATCTCCCTCATCTCTCTGATCTTCATGCCCACTTAAACCCTTCCATTTCTAATATCCCCCTTTAGATTTATAACTCATGTGTGCTCTAGTACCTTCTCCACACCTTAGCATTAAAGTCTTTCTTTTTTAAACTCTCATGGTCCTTTCTGATTTCCTGGCTTCTATATTTACTCCCATATAAATGCAATATTTTTTGGCTTACAATTGAATAAAATTACTTTGTCCACACGTGGAATTTCCATTATCTATTCTTCATAATTGATAATTATGAGACTGATTCCATTTTGCTCCTGTAATGATTATAGCAGCAATAAAATTGTATGTACAAGTATCTCAGTGGTGGCATGAGAGTCCTTTGGGAACATTCCCAGGAGTGGTATTACTGGGTCATATGGCAGTTCTATTCATAGTCTTTTGAGAGAATAAATAAAACTCACACTGATTTCTGTAGTGGCTTCACCACTTGGCACTTCCAACAACAATAAATGTGTTTGTGTTTCCCATATCCACTTACCGTCTTTTATTCATCCAGATACTTTTAGTATGTTATTGTGGGTTAAAAGACAAGTATAGACATTTGAGATGTATGCCACTTGCCAGTGAAAGGAGAAGAACGTTACGAAAGGAAAATATGAAGGACCATTATAAACTAATGGTACACTCAAAAACTGACAAAGCAGTTTGAATACATTTTCAAGGTTTTTCTGAAAAAGATAATTCAAGCTTGCCTATAGTTATAGCATTCTAAATTAGAGATAATGAAACTATCTCTGCTATATGATATAGAAAAGTCTACATGAGAAAAAAGTTACAGTATTTTATTCTATAATTGCTACTGAAAATTGTAAAAAAGTTTCACAGATACACTGATATTGCCTCATTGGTATCAGGATTATACATGAAATTTCCTTTTGATAGATCCCTGTTTTGCTGGAAAGAGTAATGTGACATCACTTTGTATGTTTTCCTTTGATCAATGTTCATATTTAAATTCAATGTAAAACAAGTGTATTGTGATAGGAGAGAAAATTTTTGAAACATATATTTTGGCCAACACACAAAAATAATCTATCCTAAGTACTTGTTATTTAAAATTATTAAAGAGACATGAATATTTCCAGAAAGGTTTTCATTATTTTTATTGTTTTAATATTAATTTTAATAAATATTTCATGTACATTGCTGCTTTTCCTGCATGTTTGAGTGAAGTTGTCAGATCCTCTGTAAGTGGAGTTGCAGACAGTTTTGAGCTACCAAGTAGGTACTGGAAATTGAACCCAGGTCCTCTGGATGAGCTATTAACTCCTGAGCTATCCCTCGAGTCCTATTTTTAAAATTTTTATGTGTATGAGCATTTTTCTGAATGTGTGACTACACTAAATGCATGCCTGGTGCCAAAGAAGGCCAGAAACAGACATGTGACCCTGGAAATGAGTTATGGAAACTTAGGAACTACGATGTGAGTACTAGAAACAAAACCCAAGTACTCTGCAAGAGCCGCTGGTATTTTTAACAACTGAGCTATCTCTCCAGCCTGCATATAAATTAATCTTTAATGGGTAGATTTGGGGTATCAATTAAAAATGTAGTTTGTTACAAAGGATGTAACAAATTTAAAGTTGGTTCTTTCTTTTTTCATATTTTGCTGCACACATTTTGAATTCTTAACATGTTCCTGTCCATCCTTGCAATATCTACAAATCTTTTTACTTAAGTGACATTTTTCTTCTTTGTTAAAGAATATATGTATGTATGTGTGTGTGTGTATATATATACACACACACACACACACACATACAGATAGCTATAGACGTAAATATAGATATAGAATTTAGTGTGTGAGTGTGCATACATGAGTGTGTATGTGTAAATGTATGTATGCACATACATAAATTCAAATAGTGTGAACAATTATCATTACAGTAATCACAAATCAAATTGTGTTTCCCAACAAGATATCATGTGAAAGTTGTGTGTTTAATGACATGTACTCTGTGTTTGGGTAATGCTTATGAAAAATGTATGTGGTCTCCACATATGTAAAAATGAAACACAGAGTCACAGTCCAGTAGTTCAAGTATTTCCTACACTTACAGATGAACTGAGTTCAGCACTTAACATACTTGTCAGGAGACTCACACTGCCTATTACTCAATTTCTAGGAGATCTGGTGCCTTCTTCTGGCCTACATGGGCACTCATATCAAGTGTGTGCATGAATGCATGTGCATACACACACACACACACACACACACACACACATACACACTTGTGAATGCACACTCACACACTAAATTCTATATCTATACCTATGTCCATATCTATCTGTATGTGTGTGTGCATGTGTGTGCATATATATATATATATATATATATATATATATATATATATATATGATCTTTAACAAAGAAAAAAAATGTCACTTAAGAAAAAAGATTAGCAGATATTGTAAGGATGGACAGGAACATGTTAAGAATTCAAAATGTGTGCAGCAAAATATGTAAAAAGAAAGAACCAACTTTCTCCAAAGCCACATAGATGAAACAATCACATGCTAATTGCCTACCAATTAGAAACTGTAAAACGGATGTCAATGAACTCTCTAAATTGCTGTTATTTTCTGTTTTCATTAAGGTTTTAAAATTATCCTTTATTCTACTCTCCAGAATTTCATTACCCTCATTTTTGTCTGAAATTATAACTGAGATTCAAATGCTTAATTAGGAAAGAAGAATTTGAAGAATCTGACAACTTCTTTTCAATAGAAAATCTCACTGAGCAATTCAGTCCACTCAAGAGCCACTACTGCACAGCTTTTCCTTAACGATCGACATTGTTCTCCACAAAGGCTCTGACCTCATCAGAGGACTGAGTCTTTCTGGGTTGCTAACTTTCTTCCAATTATTTAAATTTTAAAATCATTTGCTGTCTACAGCACTTCTGCTCACAGTATTCTCATGAAAACCAGTGGATGAGACCTGAATGTGTTCTACCAAAAAAAAAAAACAAAAACAAAAAACAAAATTAAAGGAAAAGAGAAAGAAATCAAAGGCACACATTGTCTGTAACTGACCTCAGTCATTTTTTGCCCCATATGTCATTAGTTCTGGATACAGCTACCATTTTTCCCAATCCTGATTTCACATTAATTCCCTGCTTTATTACTTTTGCAAATGGCTGTGGTAAAATACTGCAGCAAGAGCAAATTACAGGAGAAAGGTTTGATTTTGGTTCACGATTTGTAGATCCAATCCAACAATGGTGGGAAAGTTATGAGAATAGGAGCTTGAGGCTGCTTTCTGTCCATAGTCACGAAGCAGAGTGTAATAAATGCTTGCTCTCAGATCACTTCATCTTTTTTATAATGTCCAGGGTCTTGTGACAAAGAATGCTATCATCTTCAGTGGATAACACTTCAATACCCTAATTCCCATCACCCCTATCAGCTCACCTAGAGCTCTACCTTTCAGTTTATTCTAGATTCTATCAGGTTGACATTGGTAATTAACCATCACAGTTGTTTGTTTGACTAAACTTAAATCAGATTTGTCAGCATTTCTTCATGAAGCTCCATACACTGTGCTTGATCTTTCATCCCGGAGTAAGAATCCTGCCAATTTAGAGAAAGAAGAATAGAAGAATCCCCCATCTTTCAAACATGATTTTCTTCGACTGGTGAAAAATTTCCTTATCTCCTGATTATTGGAGCATGTCTTCAAGAGTCTGTGACAGGGCAGGCCATTGGACAAATGTTCTCAGCAGAGGTCAGCAAGGTGTTGTTTTCCCCTGTTGGATCCTATGGTTGAAAAGAAGCTCTAACTAGGCAGTCAGTCAATGTGTTAATAGATAAAACTTCCTTTACATTATTCAGTAACTTGGTTATGTGAAGAATTTTGTAAGACCTCTCAGACTTTATTCTATGAATGTATCCATTTAAAAGAATTAGAGGACCTGCACAATGAACATCAAGGTTCACTGTGATACTGTAGAAATGTAAAATGGGGATACACACCTTGGATACAAAGATTGTATTTCAAAATTGTCTTTCTTTCCTGCTTCTCCTTTCTTCTGTAAACTCTGCAAGTTGGAGCTCAGAGGCCAGTGTCACTGTCTTTGCAAGTTTGCCAGCCCTTGAAGAAATTTTGTTCCTTTTAAGCAATTTGTACCTCCTGAGAATATATTAGACACCTGCGTCCAGTGATGTTGATAGGTGAGTTAGCCATAATTTCCCCTTACTAGTTTTGTGCCCCCTGGGTTCTGCCCTGCTTCTTAGCTTTGCATCCCTGCTTATCCTCCTTGCACTCAGAGCTGATCCCAGTTCCATGCTGACATGCCTTCTCCCATATCACAACTGTTCCTCAATAAATTCTGCCTATAATGGTTTAAACGCTATTAGTTACAATTTTCATTATAATCCACTGACTGCATTTTTTCTTTTGTTGGTGAAACTAAAGTGAACCACAGTGAGTATCATCTCTCTATAATCTTTGATTCTACCTCTGGATTCAAACTAAATACATATTTTTTTAAAAAATGATTTTTTTCTTTTCCTGCATATATGAACATGCACTGCATGTCTGTCTATTGTCCTAAGAGTTCAAATTGTGTTATCAGATTACCTGTAATTGATGTTATAAATGGTTATGAGCCACATAATTCTGGGAACTGAATTCAGATCCTCTGTAGAAACAAAACTTTGAAGTGCTGAGCCACATCTCCAGGCCTTAAATCACTATTACTAATGACAATAAAAGATTGCTGAATGTAAAGACATGTGAGCGTCTGAAAGTCCTTTTCTTCACAGCAGAGTCTCAAAAGTGGTTATCACAGAGGAGTCCACAACCACAACCCTTCCATTCTCAGAATCAAGGATGCAGAGCAACTTTTTTTTTGAGACAGGGTTTCTCTGTTGTAACTCCGGCTGTCCTGGAACTCACATTGTATACCAGGCTGGCCTCAAAGTCACAAAGATCCACCTTCCTCTGCCTCCCAAGTGACTGCCCAGCTTCAGAGCAACTTTCAATGATACACCATCGACTGTACATCCATTGTTTTTCTAAGGGAATATTTTCCAAGATTATTTTTTTGCGAAGTCATTTGTTCTCATCATTGGAGAAGTGTTACTGTTTCACCCCTTCTCCTATTCAGACAGCATACAGGCTTCAAATTGCAATCACCATAAATAACATTTTCTGTGAACTTCTATATATGCAATCAGATGCTTTTGTCTTGTGATTTGCATTTTATGAGTTTAATTTACATGTTCATGAACATCAATGGGAATGGAAGCTTTTCGACCTCAGAAATAGAATTTTCTGGCCAAGCCTCATTTCTTTCCATACACACATAGAAATTTGATAACTATATCTTTATTTCTTTATGTATATTCTATATAAAACCTTTTGAATAAATGCTCTTTAAAGATCAGACTTATGTTTATCTTAAAATATCCTTATAGAATACTTAGAGCAATATATTCTAAATTACCTGACAAATGTATAAGTAGAACTTACAAATGATTTATATTACTAGTATAGAATGTTTTTCATGATAGTCTGGTAGTCTATATGACCTAATTCTGAGACATGATTTTAGAGAGAGAAAGCAGAAAACCACACAGTGTGAATGAAGTCATGGTTCTCGGAGGAAAACCTACAGTCACTTATTTGCTAAACCAGCATAATCTCTAGAAGAATGAGTAAGAATTTGTCCTGATACTTATAGACAACTCTAGTTTTCACCCTTCACCAATAAAAAGTTCTCTTTACAGCAGAGAATCCACTGTAAGAAAGCACAACTAATCAAAATGCAAAGTTGTAGAGCTCATTCTGTGGCCAGAGAAAAATTTCAGGAGAGGTGGTAGAAAGAATATAAGAGCCAGAAGATATGGAGGGACTCTGCTGTGAGCTTGTACAGTACCATTGTAAGTTACACATGACCGTCCAAACACAAACTGGACAAGGGGGACACCAATGAGCATGCTAAAATCGATGGGGAAAAGTCCACAAGGTCTCAACACTACAGAAAGATCTACAAGTAGCACAGTATAGACTGGAGTAGGAGAGGTGTCCCCCCAATTCCCAGGGAAAGGAACACCAATTGGTTCTTCAGTGAAAAATTATCATTAACACAAAAAGCAACATTGTACGGACTTAACAGGCTATATTTAAGAATATGTATACATATATAAATACATGAATACATACAGTAACAATTAGTGAAAAAAGAGTCTGAATTTTAAGGAGAGTGGAGAGAACTATATGGGAGTATTTTATGGGAGGAAAAGGATGAGAAAAATGTAGGAATATACATGTCTGGTGAGGACAGTATATGCACGTGAGTGCAGATGTCTGGTGAGTCCAGAAGAAGCAGCTGGAGTTACAGTTGGTAGTGAGTTGCCTAACATGGTTGATAGAAGCTGACATATCAGATCCTTTCTCAAGGAATATTGTATGTTTTAATGAATTCGGGCAACGCATTTTTAGGAAACCTTTTAAGTGATCATTTGGTATAGCCTCTAGAATTCATCTAAGCCTTATTTAGAACTAGATTTTCAACTGTGGACATGCTCAGAAGGAGTCAGCTTTTCTAGTTAGTAATATCTTAAGCACAATGACCCAGTCCACAGTACAAAGACTGCAGAGATTTGCAACCAGTGAGGGAGATGATGAATGAGTATTTGTGTCTACAGGAAGGAAACTTGTCATAATGAGCAAATAATGTCTCTCTTCTTTCCATGGTCCCTCTACCACCAAATGACCTGAATGGCAGACCCGAGTCTCTGTATAGCTCTCAACCTCGTTGTCTGCAGAATAAAATTGCTTCCTTGTGGAAAGGCCCGGACCATACTGTGTGGATCTGTGATCATTTCTTTTCTGTGACAACTTCACTGGACTTAGACTTACTCTGAAGACCTATTTCTGGATGCTTCTGTGAGGACCATGCTAGATAAGATTAACTGGGGAAAGAAGACACTCTGAAGGACAGGTGGCATCACCCATAAGCTGGGTCCAGGATTGATTAAAAAAAAAGATGGAAAATGAGAAGTGGAACTGATTGTTGGCTTTCCCTTATTTTTGCTTCCTGATTCACCCACACGTGAGCAAAAAGTACCACACTGTTGTCTCCAGTGGAGAACTACCGTCACCTCTATTCTGTCCATGTCTTAAAGGACTGTACCTCAAACTATGAGCCCTAATAAACACTTTTTAAAGTTGCTTTCTGTCAGAAGTGTGAAGAACACAACTTGTGTGTATTAGTCACTAAAGGCATTATTGGTTAACGATAGAATCTAATATATTAGGGAAAACACACTTTTCAGGAGCTATTAATTTTCTCTTATATTAACTGAATTACTTCACTTTTTCATAAAAAAAATGCCATAAGAACCAATGGTTTCACTGTCAGCAAACAGGGGTGTGCATCATTTTACCAACTTGCTTAAAGTCGATCATGCATTTTGATTCTCTAAATATTTTTCTTCATCTAAGAATGGAATTGTAGAAGACAAAACACTGGTAACTTAAAGCTTAAACTCAGTTGTTTTTATCATCTGTATTTCCTACTGAGAGTTCAATGCAGCAAAATAAGGGAATTTAGTTTCCAATACAAACACCCCAGTATGATTAAACTTGAGAAAAGGCATTTCAGGGAAATAGCTATTTACATGAATGTCTCTTCCACAGGAAGCATCAGCCAGGGCTGAGGCACTGGAAGCAGTCTGCTCTCAGGAGGAAGAGTAAATCATTGATGAAGGAAAACATACTCAAGGCTCCCATGAATTAACTAACTATTCAGAGACTTTCCTTTTTTTTATTCTAGCAAAGAACAATACAAGGACAGAGAAAGAAATCTATGTGAAAGCAAGCAGTATTGTTAACAAAAAAAAGTAATCATTTCAGGCAGTAGAAAAGACTGAGCATTAGTGCTCAGGAAAGTTTCCCAGTGCAGAGTGAAGCTGGAAAATGATATTTGGTCAGGAAGGGAGATATAAGACTGACGTCAAGGAGCCAGTATCTCAACAAGTAAAGGTGCTTGTACCAGAGCCTGTTGATATGAGTTCAATGCTTGATCTCACATGGTGGGAAGAGAGAATTGACTCCTGTGAGTTGTTTTCTGCCACCCACAGGCATGCGTGGCCCACAGATGCAACCAACCACTATTAAAATAAATAAATGAAATAATAAACAAAGAAAAGAAAATTTAATTTGGAAAAATATATATACCATGAAATGACTATTTAAAACGTTTTTAAACGTTCAATTTTTATGTAATATTTTAAAATATCATTTGATTAAAATGTTGGTAAAGCAAGGAATATTTCAATTAAGTAAATTCCACACAAATAACATAGTATGGGTGTCTTTAAAAATGGGTTCTATGGGCCATGGAGATGGCTAAGCTGTTAGAGCATTCAGTGGGATTCAAAAGACACAAGTGTGGTTCAAGTACTGATGTCACAATTTTCCTTCTCAGGTCTTATCAAATGGGTACAAAGAAAAAATGCAGAGTACAGTAGTCAAATTAGAATGTGCCCAGCACAGTGACTAAAAAAATGGCTCTAAACTGCTCTTGCGGAAGACCCAGGTTCAATTTCCAGCACTCACATATTGGCTCACAACTGCCTTCAATTTCAACTCCAGGTTGTCCAGGTCATCCAGCTCTCTCCTCTGGCCTCAACCAACACATGTACAGACATGCATACACATAGACATACACACACACACACACACACACAAACACACGTGCACAGGCACACAAAATTAAAAATAATCAAATATTTTTAAAAATTGATTTTTCATCTTTTCTAAATAATAAGAAAAATAACTTTTTCCCTTCTTTTGATTTTTTTAAAGACATGGTTTCTATGCTGTAACTTTGGCTGTCCTGGGACTCACTTTGTAGGCCAGGCTGGCCTCCAACTCACAGCGATCTGACTGCCTCTGCTTCACAAGTGCTGGGATTAAAAGTGTAAGCCACTACTGCCAGGTTTAAGACAGATAATTTTTACATGGAGATTTATTATGAATTTCTCCCTGTATTTGATCACATATTTGTAAGCACTACATCATCTTTCACCATCACACTATCTTTGCTCCCGCAAATTACTATTATTTTATTTCTGTAAACAGGACATTTAAAATATTTCCATGCACAAATATATGTAAATTTTGGAATCTCAGCTGTGCATTACCTTTGAACACATTTTTTAAAGATTTATTTATTTATTATGTCTATGTGTATGTGTGCTTACATGTGTTCTGGGCACTACTCAACTTGATTTCTGTACTTTATGGCATTTCTTTGTATCCATTTGATAAGCCCTGAGGTAGAAAGCTATGAATAGTAGCAACAGGACTTTAGATCACTGGTGTTAGTACAAGATTATTGTTTTGGAAAATTCTCCCCTACATGTGTTCTGAGTGGCAGCTGCCTCACCTAGAGCACGGCAGCCTGCCTACGGTCTGCATCTCCACTTGGAGTAACCATGCAGGGACATGATGTGGGGGCCACACAGTTCTTTACACCATCTCTCCTGTCTTTGAGGGTGCTCAGTAAGCCAGTGTGAGTATACACAGGAACTCGGAAGAATATGCATCAGAGGGTGGTCTCAATGTTAAAGCACAGTGAGGATACATTTGCCAGGGTACAGTCAGGGCAGGAGTCATTGACCCCAAGAATACTCATTGGTTAAGACAAGGATACTGGAAGTAGCCTCATCTGCCTGTGGAATTTTAGCTTTCCTATTTCCAGCATATAGGGCAGACAAAGCATCTTTGCTTCAGTGAAGCAAAGAATATTTAATATCTAATAATAATCTACCTGGGTTTTGCCAGGCTGAAGGCAAGAAGAGCTACATGCCTACTGTTTTCATCCCCAGAGATCCCAGGGACCCCAGGAACCCCAAGGATCCCAGGGATCCCAGGGATGATGTAGGGTTTGAAGCCAGCACTGACTTGCTCTTAGCTCTTAGGGGTCTCCAGTTCCTACTTTTCTTTCAAACCTCAGACTAGCCTCATACACTGCTCAGATTGTATTCAGTTTCTAGATGCCACAATTCCATTCTGAGAACTGGATAATGGGGATTCTAAGTGAGAAATTGAGGTGTGAAGACACAATGTGATAAATTTGCATTGGAAGCCAGGACAGCTTGATAAATGTCTCTGAAGAGAATCTCTGTGAGTGACATTCCTCCACTGACAGTTGTCACTTCAATGGAAATGTAGTTGGAAAAGTTTGATGTGGGTTCTGTCAACCCCATGTGTCCAAGAGAATGTGAGTAACCTACTGACAACCTCTTTAGCAGTTGTCTTCTGTCAAAAAATCTGTCAGAGAAAGACAGTCACTTTCAGTGGATTCAAAGATTTATAAGAATTTTATAGAAACGCCCACTGCAGTGTACTTTACATGAAAATAACACTGAATTTTCTATTTCATTTGTTTCAGACACTAGTTACCCTCTTATCAAAATGTTGGCAGTTTTGAATTTCTAGAAGTAGGATAGAACATATGTTGGGTGGGGAATCCAGGGAACCTGGTTAGCACAGAACTAACTCTGCAGTTGATTAAAGTGTGCTAATGTGCAAAACAAGATCAATGCAGCATTAAATAGATAATAAAGGTTCAAACTGTGGTACTTTTATCTTGAGTGTTCAGGGTGTGGGTAGTTCAGAGTGTGGGTTCACTACTCACCTTTAGACAAATAACTGTGTCTCAGGTTCCCCCTTGCAAACCACATTCCAGTATCAGGGTTTCATAAACCCAGGTCTACACATAACTGTTTACAGGTATTATCAGCTTCAACCCATGCTACGGTGACAGGAGTACTGAATAGAAAGAAACCTATCTTATGGATAGAACCATTACTGACACATACACCTACCCCCACACATACATAGCAAAGCACAAAAGATATCCAGCTTTCTCCAAATCCACAGTTGTGTTATGAATGTCCAGAGTTTTCCCTTGACCAGAACTAAAGGGCAACTTAAAATACCAACCTGTATTTTGAGTCACTCTTTCAGGTACTTGAACATTTTCTATATTTTAGTATTTGAGCCATTAAGTATAGCACCTCTCACAGACCATGAAATAAGCAACTGAGAGGTGAATTCCCTTGAGGAGTAATTAGCTACTTATGTTTTCAACTTGTATTGAAAGAGAAAAAGTGTTTAGGGCCTTTTCATGTATCTGTTTCTTGTTGAAAATATTTCAAACACAGTTGAAAATTTTTGAAGTTCTGATTTTCATTTTCTGATCTGGGTTGATGAAAAGCGAACTTTCATGCTATTATTTGTTTTTTTAACAACAGTCCTTGCATTGCGTTTCCTTTTGACACAGAAATCAAAGAGTAAGGTTGGCATAGTTTCAATTATCTTGCTGAAAATACAGGGCTTATCTTCTGAATCAGATTTGGGGGAAGAAAATTGTATTTAGATGAAACAAATTTAGATGTTTTGAGATTAAAGACCAATAAGTATGTTTTAAGTGGTGTGTAATAGCTAATCTTCGTTGCCAACTTGCCTGGATCTTGAATAAATTCAGAGACAAGCTGATGGCCATACCTGTGAGAGATTTCTTGATACAGTTATTTGAAGCGTGAAAATCCAACTAAATGTGGGTGATACCTTTCAGTGGCAGGCAGAATCAAAGGACACCTGGAAACTTCTGGGAGGAGTCTGCTTTAAGTTTGCTGCCCATACTTGTCACTGGAGAGTTATTCTGCCTCCAGTTATAGCTGTTGTTGCTGCTGCTGCTGCTGCTGCTATCTCTGCCACTATTTCTCTCTTTCATTGATACAGAACCAGCTTCTTTGAGCTTCCAATGCAGACTCAAGGTCTGTAATTCTCCAATAATTTCCCAACAATTCAACAAAGACTGTAAATGCTGAAGCATCCAGCATCATAGTCTGAGAAGCTATGGTTTTTCAACTGGGGTGAAACATGGTTATTTTATTCACCCTGTTGCATAAGACAAGCGTATATATGGATATATATACATTCAGACCTTAGCAAAATTGATACATTCTGGCTTCTTCTGGATAAAGTGGTTGTTTCAATTGTGTTGAGTCTATACATTTATGTTAACTCTTACTAAGATTGCTATTTCATCTGCCCTAGCCCTGGAAAACACCATAGTGCAAGAGAGTAGAAAAGGATGTTCTGTTCCATTACTCAACTGAAAGTCAAAAAGGATTTTGGTACTAATAATAATCCACAAAAAATGCTGAAAAAATTTAAATCAATGTTTTAAAAATCTTTTCTTATTAAATGTAATATCTATAATCATGACTTTACCAAAACAGCATAATTATTTATAAAAATATGTTAACATTTCTCTATATGCTAACACATAAGTGTAGTTCTCACCATTCCTCAATGAAATTTCTCCTTACAAGAGATCAATTGCATTGAGAAAACTCCAACCAATCAAAGTACAGAGTGATTCAAGTAGATATATCCACAAAACACTCCTGAACCTAAGGCTCATGGAGCATTCTGGAAGAGGTGATGGAAAGATTGTCAGAGCCAGAAGATCATGGAGTTCTCTATGAGATCATGTATCCTAGTAATATCATACCCATAAAGCCTTAAGGGCATGACTGTCCAAACTTGAGCTGAACAAGAACGACACCAATGAATATGCCAAAGTGTGCAGGGAGAAAGCTTTCAAGCATGGAAACAACTGCAGGAAGGACTGTCTTGTTATGATACTGATTCAGTTTCCAGGAACTCATAAGTGACCAGAGTGTGGACCTCATACAGACTAAGGGCGTGGATATGTAAATATGTGCCTCAACACACACAGCACTACTTCTTCCCTACTCTATTATTTCTTACTATTTTAACTGTCCTTTGAATGCATTGATATGTAAGGGGCATATCTCTTATTAGTCGTCAAATATACAAACAATTGCAGGATTCTTTCACAGCTCACACATGCTTGCTTTTTCAATGTATTCTCAGCAAATATATCTCATTACGGAATCCATAATCTTTCATGGAATAAAAAGAAATGATTGTAGAGACATTCCTCCACCACTCTCAGTAGAAAAGATTGGGTTTCTCTTTGACCAAAAGCTTGGACAGCTAAGAGTTTATCCTAGCAATTTAGACCTCCCAAGAGCATAGAGTTGGGAGGGACTGAGACACAAACTGAATAATTCTGGAAAAAAAATCATAAAAATCATAAAAAAATTCACCAGTTGGTGAAGGAAATGGAAAAGGTTTGACGACTTCTGAAAGAGAGTGTTTGAATAAATACTTTAAACAGTTTTAATACATTGATCTGATGTTAGAAAGCACAGAGGGTTATCTGTGTTTGAGATTTACATAGCAGTGATTCTATATAAGAAAATGCTAAAAGAATTACCAGCATTGCTATGTTGCTTAAGAAAAAGAGGATGAATTTTTAATTGTGTGTGGTTTTATTTTTTACTTTTATATATTTGCTGTTTCATATATTTTTTCCTTTTAAATTTTTTTCTTTTTAATTTTTACTTGCAACACTGAAAGGACTGTTCCTCTCTAAAGGGTAATTGGGTACAGGAGCAGGAGGTAGATCTGGGGGAGAAGGGAGAGGGGCAGCTGAGAGGAGTGGAGATGTGGAGGGAGGAGAGGAGGGGGCTTGGGATGTGTTATATGAAGGAAGGAGAAGAGAAGAATTTTTAACAAGAATACAAGTGAAAACCAAAATCAAATATCATGGAGATCTCACAGGTCAAAATAGAGGTTTGTGTGTCAGGCTTCTCCTCAAGTCCTGGCTGTTGTGCACCAAAAGGCAGTATAGGGTGGTAAGATACCTTTCAGGCAGTGGTGAGTACAATGTGAACAGACACCTGGGAGACTGTGTCAGAGGACAGCTCCTTTGTTTGTCGAGGAAGAAGCATATATAAAGGATAAGTGCAAGGGTGGGGAAGGAAGGACAGAGAGAATAGGTAGCCCCAAGGTGTTTCCCCACTGGCCAGGCCAGAGGCATCCAGTGCAACTATTTTACAAGAAAAAGCTCAGGTATGAGGTCCAGAGTCCTTTGTTTCTGCAGGGCCACTACTGAGAGGGACGTAATCTGTGTTTGGAGATATTCCAGAATGGCGTTGGTTGACAACATAACATGATCAAACATGGCCTAGAAATCTCTGGAGAGGTGGTAGGTTCCCTCCAGGGCTCCTCCAGCCAGTCCTCAGGCCCATGCTAAGAGAGTGAGATCAAGCAAGGGTGAGTATGACGATAAAAATCTTGCAGTGGCCACAGTCTGTACATAACAGCTAGGCTGGCTCCTCCTTTTCATAGAGAAAAACTGGGGAACAAAGGTTAACATGTGCAAAATCCCTTATAGGGGAGGTGATAACATAGTAAGTGGTTACGCTGTAACACCAAAGAAAGGCTGGATGCAGAGAGCCTTTCAAATAGTGATATTAAGTAGGCACTAGAAACTGGGGATCAAGCGGAACCCAGAGAGGAAATCTAGGAGTA
Organism: Cricetomys ansorgei; assembly: GCA_026225945.1. Lineage (NCBI taxonomy): Eukaryota > Metazoa > Chordata > Mammalia > Rodentia > Nesomyidae > Cricetomys > Cricetomys ansorgei. The sequence continues at coordinate 1,939,280 of JAMJFZ010003624.1, forward strand.
TGGGGTCTGGTTGAAGAGAGGGTCATCCCTGAGACAGTGTCCCAGGGGATTGTCTTCCTGTAACTTCCGTAAGGAGAGATTAACAAGACTGTGGCAAGGAGAGAGTGAGTAATGCACAGAAGATGCATTGAGAACCATTGGGGTGGGTGGTAATAGGAAGAAGTTCCACTGTTGGGGGTGGGGCTGCCTAGGTCTCGACATTTTGTAGTACCTGTAGGTATTGTATTTATGAGGAGGATATTTGATTGGTTATGATCTGCACATGCTATCTGTAGATCACCTGAGGAGTTCAGAATCAATAAAAAACACCTGAGCTCAGATTCTTGGGGTTCCACTCTCCAGTATGGCACTTGCCATGATGGTAGTTCCCTCTGCTAAGGTCTGAAAGAGTTTGCACCTATGAAAAACGCTTCCTTGTTTTCCTTGGTAAGCAGCCACAGCAGAATACTACCTACAAATGGCATACCAACATGGTGCATGACATCATGTCACCTCATCCAACATGGAGACAAGGAAATATGAGAAAGAAATTCAAGACTTTGTCAAGTCCATTTTGCTTTGATTTGTTTTGATTTTTGCAAATCTATCCAGATACTGGTGAGCAGAGGTGGTCCTGACAAGATACATCTTCAATGGTGATGAGAACTCCAATTCCACCAGGGGACCCTTGCTGTAGACAAGTTTGCCAGTTGTTTTCCTGTAAACCAGACTCTATCTTAAAATCTGCAGCTTCCTCAGAGACAGCACACAGATGTCTCTCAGGAGAGTGTGAGTTTATTCCATATAACTACACATTGATATAGTTTTGCTGCTGTCTAAAGACATTGTGAAAACCTTGATCAATGTTTGGTTTCATTTGGTCCTATGCACTAACAACCCTCGTTACTGTGTAATTGTTCCTCTTGTAAATACTTTCGCTAGTGTAGTGCTTAATTGTGTTTTAGAGATAAAGCACCTTGTTTTGTCTTATACAGAAAAGTGGAATTGCTGTAGTTTAGTTTTAGTTGTGTATAAAATAACTGTTTCATGCACTGTTGGGTAAGGAGCTTCCCAAGTCTTCGCTCTGCTCTTCACTCTAATCAGTCTCGGAGTGTGCTAATTCTGTAACAATGAATTGAGAGCCATGGCCTACTTCTGAACTGGCTGCTTCCTTTTAGAACCCTAGCATTGGGATTTAAAGTGTATGCTACCTTACTTTAGCCACAGAAATACCTTTCACCTGGCATTCGCACAAACAGAGGATAGAGCTAGTCTGACTAACATTCTTTCTGCATTCCATCTGAATCACAATGGCCTCTGAATGTGATCCTTTCCCAGAGCAGCTATGTTGCTGTATTAAAAGATTAAATGCTTCTCTACACTTTATTAAGTTGGGATCCCATGGTTGAAACCACAGTTGAGTCATATGGTTAGTTGCATGCCCTGGTAAATTCATCTCTCCCGTCTGAGTCCTGAGATTAGAGTTATCATGCACACTACACAGGGTTTTAGGGATCTAAACTCCAACCCTAACGCATGCATTGCAAGTTTCATTTCCATTGAGCCATCTCCCTTTTCCAAAGTTTATATATTCAAATATGCAAATTGCTTCATGATCATTCAAGTAGGGAAGTTTCAGACAATTTTAGATTGTTTATATTTTGAATGTCTGAGTTCCTGGGCTATGGAAATGTCCTAATTCTAAAGTCTGAAAGAAGGGTTACATTCTTTGGATGAGATTATACAAGTTTCAGGCTTCATTTGCAAAAGAGATGGTACTAGGTTACCTGCTGTTAAACGAAATTGATAATTGTGAACATTAAATTAACAGTTAAAATATGCTAGCTACTGAATAAAATCTTTTGTTTATCTGTATCCTGTCATTTGAGTGAGCCTTATAATGGTTTGAATGAGAAATGTACCCTATAGGTTCATGCATTTGAATACTCAGTTCCCAGTTAGTGGTTCAGTCTTAGGGGCTTATAGAACCTGTAGAAAGTTGAGACTTGCTGGATGGAGTATAACTTTTGGCATGGCCTAGAAAGTTTACAGCAATCCCAACTTCCTTTTTGCCCTCTGTATTACATGTGCAGTTGAGATGTGACTGCTCAGCTTCCTGCTTTGGTTGCCAGCTTCAATGCCTTCCTTACCATTACAGACTCCCCTGCTGGAAACAAAGCCAATATAAACTCTTCCTTCTGTAAGCTGCCCTTTGGCAATAGCATTTTATCACAGCAACAGACATATGACTAGTACTTTCCTCACAACAGATAGTAGAATTTCCCATTTTAGGAGTGGTGAGTATCAGATCTCTGACTAAAATAGGTTTGGACTTAATGTATTTTGTGCACAGAGGCCATAAGCTTAGGGAGATAAAGAACAGTGAATTTTGAAAGAAATCTGGATGTTTGGAGAAGCAGTGCTGGATGGATTTAGGATAAGGATTTGGGTGTTGAAGTCAGTTAAAGTTAGCTCACTAACAATGGTTGTAAATCTTGGGGGAGTATGATAGAAGTATGTGAAAAAAAGAGTGTCTGTATTTTCTTTCTGTAGGTGGAAATCGACTCCGACAGCATTATCTCCCTCTAACTCTCCCAGAGGAAGAGAGAACAACCTAACAGCCTTCATAAGCAGTGACACTGGCAACATAGCTTCACCAAGCACCAGCTTCATCCTCAAGAGAGAACAGTGCATCTTATCCACTTAGTGTCAGTCTGAGAACCTTCTCAATAATGAATTCCAGAAGCAATTCTGAAAGTCCAGTCTTTTTTAAAAGTAAGTTAACTTTCAATGTATATGATCTTGCATGCTTTTCTGGTTTCCCATAAGTGGGAGCTGTTACTTCCTGAGATGGAGGATGCTAGGGACCCTGCATTGTTCATTAGCCAGGGATAGACAGCTCTAAAGGTTTATGCTAAGATTACACCAGACATGGTTTTCTCCACTGCTAATATACTCTGCACTTTGAAATAAATTTATAGAATCCCATGCTTTCATGTATTCTTGGAAACACACATGTAAATGTGTTATATAGACCATAATATTCATAAATTAAATGTATAGTTCATTTGAGTGGAGCACAAAACCTTGTAAAACCTAGAAGTGGTGCGTGTGTGTGTGTGTGTGTGTGTTTGTATGTTTATATGTTATGTCAGCATCAAACATGAGACATGAGGTCTGAGCTGTTTGTTTCTATAGCTTAATCACAAATCTTTGATTTCCCATTTTGGTATCTTATAATACTTCATTAGCCACATTAAATGGTATTCTTCAAAGATACTATTTAGCTCCATAGTCTTCATAAAACCCCTGTAGTTACAGTCAGAAAACAAATTGAATTTTTGGTGGATGTGGTGTTATGTACCTGTAATTCTATCACTCAGAAGCCTGAGGTTAGAAGGTTGCCACAAACCTGAATTCACAGTAGTTGAAATCTGTATAGCAATGTCCTGTCTCAAACATTACACACCAAAACAAATAGGTATTAACTTAAAAATAAAAATATATGATTATATATTTGCCTTAGAGACTGGTTTTCTCAGAGCAGAAGAAGGAGCCAGAATAGGGTATCTGGCAGGTAAGAGTGGAGTGCAGTGGATAGAAGCTGTGTATGACCTGCAGTCCTGTCTGCCATGGCATATTGTGGACAACAGGTTAAATCTGGCATAAGAGGATGCTTGAGGATGAACACAGTGACAGAAGAAAACCAGAGTTCTGGAGGTGCTAGAGATTTATGATTGGACAGATATTCCTGATATTTTCATATCTCATAAACTGAGTAAGTATAGGAATGACAAAAATTAAATACATGGGGCTGGAGAAATGGCTCTGCAGGAAAAGTCACTTGCCACAAACACTTGGCAATCTGTACTTCACTTAAAGGTAAGAGGCAAGAACTGAGTTCCACAAAGTTGTCCCTCCATGCACACTGCAGCATGTGTGACACTCCTGCCCACTGCACACATCAAACACACACAGAGAAAAAAAATCAATCAATCAATCAATCAATCAGTAACATTGCCAATAAATGAATCTTCACAAATTTGTGTATGTACATACTTGAGGAAATTGTTCAACCATGTCAGGAGTTCCTGTTAGTTCTGTCCTCGAATGCTTTGCAGCTTTTTTCTCCTACGTTCTTTTCTGATTTAATTTTACTTTCAATACCTTTTATTCATATATTCTTTCACTCTTTCTTATGAAAACATTTTTTTTCCTTTTGTCTCTAAAGAGAAAAATCTAAAGAAATATCCCGAGGGCTTTATTTCCAATTCCAATGCTGGCTTATCTCATAACCTTCATATAACACTTCATTTTAAGTGCTTGGCTATCAGAGCTGAAAAAAGCTTTAAAATCATTTGCTCTAATATTCTCTCATTTTCCCAAGTGATAAAAGATGGAATTAAAGCTTAGAAATGGAAAAGGAGTACCTGATGTCAAGCAGAGCTTCAGTAGCAAAACAAAACAAAGGAAAAGCCAGATATTGCAATGACAACTTAAGAGCTCTGAAAGAGTAGGCCATTCAGCTTAAAGTGACATAAAAATAATTGAGAAATGGGAAAAATCAATTTTTTAAAAATTCTTTAAAATTGGAAGTTTAAACATCTAAGTAGGTAGAAGCATACCTATGTGGAGACTCAAGTCAAGATAAAAATTTTGCTTGTTAAAATTTTTATTGAGTGAATTAGGAAATAAATTTAAAATACAAATTAATTCAGGTTAGTATACACTTATCAATACAATGCCAAATATAACTTGTATTTATTAAAATATTATATTTATATGATGTCTTAATACTAATGTAGAAAGAAATAGTGAACACTAGTAAAAAATCATCTAAATGAATATGAGAAGTTGTATAAGAGTAGAAAAAATTATGGAGTCTACTCTTCCTGTCGTCTAAAGATAGCAACAGAAAAGGACAAATTCACTAATGACAATATAACTGAGAATTAATGCTGAGTCATATCCTATCCATCAGAGAAATTTTGTTGTTTTCACATTGGAATACAATTTTCGAGAAATCTCTTCCTGTGTCTTCAACAGTACCAATCAAAATACACCATCTTCTCAAAATTAATTTCCACCATGAGGTTCATGACATCAGGTGAATATGGCTTCTTTTTTCTCTAGATCTTTATAACATTCATTCTTTATTTTTTATGGGGCTGCAATTATCTAAAATGCAATATTGGTTCTTGTGAGACTTTTCATAGCTGTGATGAAGTGCATGGCAAGAATAAGATAAAGAAGGGAAGATATCCTTTGCTTATGCTTTCAGAGATTTAAGTTCATTTGTGGTAGGGATGGAATGGTAGAACATGTCACATCATAATACCCAGAAAGGGGAGGAGATCCAGAAGAAACAAGGATAAGCTATAACACCAAAGACAAACCCTCAGTAACCTATGCAGACTTCCTCTTCCATAGCTCCAAACTTCCAGTAGTATACTTAAACTGTGAAATCATCTACTTATCAAACAATTCATAGCTCAGAGAACTCAATACTCTAATCATGTATGTGAAAACTTAAGCATTGTTGGCTAGCTCAGTCTGTAGATCATAAGACTCTTAATCTCAATGTTGTAGGTGTAAGCCCTACAAATTGGGTGCCAAATGTAGAAGTAGATATCTGCATCGATTTATTAACTATTCTTATATACTTATGGCAGAGGACAGTTTATTCTTTGCTAATTCAATCTCTGGTCCTAGAGGATTTCATCCTCTGTACAATCTAATCTTTAAGATGCAAGCTTGAATCTAGAAGGTTTCTGTCCCTGAGACTTACTGCTAACTGAACTCACTCTGTCTTCTGAACTCTGAACTATAAATCATAAACTGTCCTGCTTCTGACACTCATTTTACTCTCGTAACTTTTTCTGGACTAGTTTTACTCTTTCAGCTTCTCCCTCTGAACTGAACTGTGAACAAACTGCACTCAAACTGCCTGACTGAACTAATTCTCTGCTTCTCTTTGAGCTCTGCTTGCTTCTTCTCTACTTCCACACACTGCTTCTGACTCTGTTGCTCTTGCCAGACTGCCTGGCTCACCCGTAAAGTAGGGAGAGGTTCCTGGCTTCATTCCATCCTGCTATGCCGTGCCCTGATTGTGCCACAGCTTTGAGGGGGTAGTTCTTTCTGAGGAGAAGGGGGTGTTTGTGGGTGGTGATGAGGGGTAGCTTTGAGGGAGCTGGGGGAAGCTGGAAGGTTAGAAGGAAGGGAGGAAGAGGTTGGGATGTATTCTATAAGTTGTATGAGAGAAGGAAAAAAAAACTTTGAAAGAAGAAGAACAGCAACAACAAAACAACAACAACAACAAAAACAAATAATCAGAACAGTGTTTTCTGTTAGCTTAGAGAAGGTGTTGAATGTCAAGAGAAAACAAACTATTCCTAACAGACCAGTGAGTTTTTTTTTTTCATTTTTTTACATTAATATTTATTTTGTTTCATGTACCTATGTGTTTGTATGTGGAATATGTGTATAGTTTTGGTCATGTCCTTGTCATGGTGCTTGTGTGACAGTCAGAGGACAGTTTACAAAAGTTAGTTCTCTCCTTCCACCATGTAAGTCTCAGGTATGGAACTCAGGATGTCAAGCTTGGTGGCAGGTGACTTTAGCTGCTGAGCTACCTTTCCAGTTCGTAATCTTCCGTTCCTCAAGCCCTTCTATAAGAAATTATTTACTTAGGAAATGAGCTTCTGTTTTACACATTACAAAATGTTTATATTTAGATAATTATATAATGCTTAAATGTAGTTATTTTTAGAAGTGTGTTATTAGCACATATAGAATTGTTACAAAATGTAATTACTAAGAAACTCACTGGGACAGGGTACAGAGTCAGCACTCTAGATATAAAAACTTATGGGCAAACAGGTATACTGATTTTATTAATTTTTAAAACTTAATTTTTATTTTATAAAAAGATAGCACCAGGTTCATCCCCATTATATCTGTGTCCACTCTCTTCCCAATCCTCCCCACTGCTATTCCTTCCCAACTTCATGGACTCTGTTATTTTAATTTTAACCCCTCTGAACCCATCTAGTACTGCCAGTATGTGCACGGTTGTAGAACCTGGGTTCACCATAATTAAAAAGTAATCTAATAGTTACCAGTTGGATTTTCGGACTCAGGCTCACTTGAGATTTACCTAACATCCCTATTTCTTCTGGACTACTAAGCAAATTTATTTTACAAACTTCACTTCTTTTACCTTTAAAATGCAAACACAAAGTCACCCTTTTGCAGGGTCAAAGTTCCTGTCTGGTGTGACTGTTATGCAGAGAAAAGGGTCATTATAATCCCATTGTCAAAAAGCTGCAGGTGTTAGAAAACACTAAAAACATTGAGCTACCCCGGGTCCCTCAGTCTTACAAAAATTGCAGAAGAGGAACATGTATTACCTCAGCTAAGCTAGTTAACTGTCAAATAACATCAATCTCTGATTTCAGAGTATCACTTTGAACTTAAGCAAGGGAAGCACTAGGTATTTCAATAGTGTTTTCCAACTCAAGGAAATTGTTTGTTAAGTGTTGATTTGAAATGCAATTATGACTTCATTGGCAGTACGCACATACCTTTTCCAAGCAAATGCAATAACAACAACAAAATACCATTTTGGTTGGTATCAAATTTGAAATCCTCCTGCCTCAGTCTCTTCCTGGCTACAAATGTATTCAACAATGCCCTATAGACATTGATCACTTTAATCTTCTTAATTTCTTCTGGCTGGAATGATGAAAATTTTCACTGAAACCCACTCAAATCTCTTCCAGAACAAATGAATGATAACCACATAAATTTGCAAATAATTTCAAGTAAATCATTGCCCTTTCATCATACAGAAAAGTATTTTTAGGGATTTACGATGCTAATATTTAGTTTCTCCACTTTGTGTGTGTGTGTGTATGTGTGTGTGTGCACATGTCCACATGTATGTATTCATGTGGGGAAGTAGTGTACATACACATGAGTTCTGAATGTGGAGGCCAGAGGTTGACATGAAATATCTTCCTCTTTCATTCTCTATTTTTGAAACAGCATCTCTTTATGAGCCTGGGGTTCACATAGTCTAGTTAGCCAGTAAGCTCTAGCAATCCTCTTGTCTTTGCTTTTCTTGTATGTGCCAATGTCTGACATTTGAGTATTGGGGCTCCAAACACAGGCCGTTGTTCATTGCAAACACTTCACAATCTGCCCTCTGCATTAATTGTTCTAAAGGATGTTTTCTTTTATTTGTTTTTGCTAAGTTCTCTGCATAGTTCAAGTAATAAGTCTGTCAGACATGTATAAATGAACATCAAACTTTAGTAAATGAACAATTTTTCCCATTACTCAAGAATAGTCATCTAGAGAGAAAAGAATAAACAGTACATGCATGTTTCTCTCATTTTAAATTAGGTATTTGACAATAGCATACAATATTTTGATCACATTCGTTCTCCTCCAACAACTTCTCTCAGATCCATTTATGACCCCTACCCACTCAACTTTGTATCCTCTGTGGATGTTTTTAACCCACTGAGTACAGTTTACCCTGCCTCTATACTCGTGTGTGTTGATCTTAAGTATGTTCAACTTACTAAGGACTACAACAAAAAAAGTAAAATAAAATATCTCTCCCTCTCCCTCCTTCTCCTTCTCCTCCTCTCCTCTCTCTGTTCGTCTCCCATCCCCCCCGTATGTGTGTGTATGTGGAGGGGTGTATGTGTGAGTGTGGGGGTGGGTGTCCCAGCAACTATCAGTTGCCCATAGTTCCTCAACTATCTGTGGGACTTAATGTCTTCTTCACTTCTCCATGCTAAGATTTTGTTTGGATCAAAGTTGGAGAGGTCTTGTTCACACTGTTAGAACTGCAAAGAATTCCTATGTGCAACAACCCTGACATGTATAGAAAACAGTTTCCTTGTACGTATCTACTGCTTTTCATTTTTTAAATTGTCATGTTTTCTTTTAAAAGTGCATCGTTCTTAAAAAAAAATGAAAGACTTGGTGCTATACTAATGATGTTCAGACTTAGTACAGAGACTTCTAGTACAGGCCATGGTCTGTATGACATTAGTTAAACTATACCCCTTATCACATCAGTTCTTAACCTGTGGGTCGCAAATCCTTTGAGAGTCAAACAACCCCTTCGCAGGGTTGTCTAAGACCATCTGCATATAAAATTTTTACATTACAATATACTATTCTTAACAGTAGCAAAATTACAGTTATGAAGTAGTAATGAAAATAAATTTATGGCTGGAGGTCTCTACAACATGAGGCACTGTATGAGAGGGTTGCAGCATTAGGAAGGCTGAGAACCACTGCCTTACCACTATTTGATTAAAAATAATGTCCATTTTCTCTCTTGTTCAGTTCCTATGATTGTGATAAGGATCCCAAATGAATATGATTTTAAACATAAGTTGTACAGCACTACTCTTTATTAATTTCTTTCCTTACTGTTGTGGCCAGATACCTGACAATTTTTTTTTTTACTAAAGCTTTAGGGAATACATTTTATCAGATGACCATAGAATCACAAACCTGTGTACATTTCATCTATACTACAATGTAGAGTGTGGCAGGAATTCAAGCTAGGATATACACATTGTGACCGGGTACCAGGGACCTCCTTCCTGCAGCAAGCCTCTAAAGTTTCCACTGTCTCTGCACAATCTGGGGGCCACATCTTCAAGTACAGGAGGTTGTGGGGGCATTTAGGAATCAAATCAAAATATGTGGGTAGATCAGGTTGCTCAGTAGGTAAGACTACTGCTGCCAAGTATTACCAGCAAGGCTGACAACCTGTGTTCTATCCCAGGGCCTAGCATAGTGGAAGGACTGAATCAACTGAAGAAAAATACCCTCCCACTGTTTTCTATCTCATGCAGTCACTAACATAATAGACATATATACAAAGAAACAAATATGATGGAATATTTAAAAATAAAATCAAAAACAACTTGACTTGCCTTCTCATGTCAACATATTTATTATTGTCATAATTTATCATGTTTTCAAAAAACATATCCATTCTCTGTTAGCAGGATTTAGGAAGAAAAAAAACCCCAGAAAACAGAGACTTTGTGACAATATTCATTATCTTCTTCACATCAGTGGCTACTTCACGTCAGATCCCTCTTTAAGAATGAGGCCAAAGAAGGTATATCCCACAGGCTAGGATCTGTGGAGTAATTGTCTATAAAGTGTTGTGTTACATATCGGGCAAGAGGAGTGGTCTGATTCAGAGGCAAATAGAATTTGAAAGTTAGAGAAAAAATAGGTTTGGAATTATTAGATATCTTATCATGTATTAATTTTTTACATGTTTTGAAGTATAGCCAGTGATTTGGCTCAGTGCATTTAGGAACAATGCTTTGGAATGTCCTCTAAGCAGAAAAGCCTTACTCATCATGATTCTAATACATGTGTCTTTATACATTCTCATAAGTGCATCACTGTGGTCAAAGTGAATTCAGTCCTGCTTGGGCTGTTTTTTTCCAATAGCTAATTGAGAATTTTAATTCAAGACAATTGACAGATGGTGTTGCACCAAATCTCTGGAGAGAAGGACTGGAATTGAAAACAGGGAGAACTTTGCCCTGATGCAGTGATAACACACACATCTAAAATACATTATAATTTTGTTAAGGGATTGATGTACTTCTTGTAAAAGGATTGCAATGTTTCTGTATCATTCTGTTTTTATTTCTTTGCTTTGCACATCCACAAATCTCTCATTACAATCAATGAGACATTACTTAATGATGATATATTTTCTAATGAAAACTTGTTATAGTTCTGGCAATTCTTGAAAGGATTTCCCCCCCTCTCTCGTGCACAATCCAGTGGGAAGAAAAATAAAAAGCTTTTATGCAGACCAGAAATCCTAGGGCATTTCTTGAAGAAGATTATTTGCTTTCAGATACTTTCTCTTGTCCTTTTATCAATGCTAACAACCCATAAAATGCTTCAAACCTGAAAGTGCTCAGATTATACTAAAGTCACACAGAGTGGACTATCACTGCCTGCAACATTGCCTTTAGAAAGAAAACATTTAAAAATTATTTAAAGGTCATCATAATTATCAGTGAGTTCTTAAAAATTTAAGAGTAAAATGCTGAAACTAAACTGAGAGTGAATCCAAATAATTGAAGAGCGAATATACCTTCTTGGATATTGCAGTTTGTGGACAATACATGGGAGAGCACCCAGACTGGTACTTATAAAATGTGATTTTAGTAAGAAAGGACGTGGATTTTTTAAGCAATATGGTCTTGGAAGACAGAAGTGGGCAGGAGAGAATAATTAACTGGCTATTTGGTAGAAGAATTTAGCAGACCAGAGCAATGCTTGATTCTAGAATGAAAAGCAAATTTCTTAGGACTCTTTATAATGTCAAGGGACAATGGGATAGCTACAAAGAAATGATGAGGCTCCAATCTAAAACAAGATACTAGTTAAACACCTGTCCTCAGAGTGATGATAACCTCAGGTATTCACATGTATCAAATTATTCATCCTTCACCAGCATGTACAGTCATGTACTCAATGACACCTGTATAGAGGAAGAATAGTTTTGTTCAAAAGTATTTTAATTGAGGCACTAAAGGAATCACTCAGTTCTTAAGAGCATTTGATGCTTTGGCAGAGGACCTGATTTCTATTCCTGCCATACATGACAAATGAATCACAACCAATTGTAACTTCAGCTTCAAGGGATCCAACAGTGTCTTTTAACTTTCATAGGTGCCCACAAATATAGCATAAATTCACATAAATATGTACACATAAATAAAAATGAGTGCTTAAGATAAGACATTGCTGTTCTCATCAGGGAAGAGTTTTTATGGAATAATAGGAAAGTAAGGTGTGAAAATAAAAAAAAAATTGGATGTACAGAATTTAGAGCTGAGCAATTTCAATTTTAATTTTATAGAGGCAAAGATTTTAATATGTCACAGGAGAGAGCTCATTATACTAGGCTCATTAGCATCTGTGTACTGCTATTGTTTTAAATGCATAAGTGTATAAAATTCATTAAACTTATTCAATTTGTATATTTTTTCTTGAGACAGGACTCTAGTATAATAATACTATGAGCCAGTCTTAGACCAAGGGACAGGAAGTATTTGAATCAATATTAGTCATAATGAGGAAAGACTGTTATTTACAGAACTCTGAGTACGCTCACCCTTTCTTCTTGGGATGTATAACTGCCATATCTAATAATATCAGCATGTGTTAATGGTACTAAAGAACTGAAATTAGTGGATTTGTACCTTTAAATCTGTGCATGTGTGGTTTGATTAGAGTGTCTATTAAATGCTCACATGTTAAAGGCTTTATCCTCAGTCTGTGGTACTATGAGAAGGTAATAGAACCTTTAAAAAGTGATGCTTAGTCAGGTGCCTTTACTAATGGATTATTACTTCAAAGGAAAGTGTGTGTCTTTATCTTCCTCTAATATTTATCTTTCATTCAGTCATAAGAAGGATCAATTACTTCTGTCTATGTTTCTGGTGTAAATTGTTCCTGGTGTAATGTAAGATACTGTCTAACTGGCTATGGATTATAATCTATAAATCCATAGGCCCAAATCTATATTTTTTTTATTTTGTGTTTGAGATGATTATATCAGATGTCATGTGTTTAAGAGCACTTGATGCTCTTGCAGAAAATCATACTTCAGTTCACCAGACCCATATAAGGCTCACAACCAACTGTAACTTCAGCTATAGGAGATACAGAGTCCTCTTGAGGCCTCTGAGTACAACTAAATGTGTTACACATATACATATATACATACATACAGACACACACACACACACACACACACACACACACACACACGTAATAATAATAATATAAACTCTTCAAAAGATTATGTCAGCAACAGACATCTGAGTAACACAATTCCAGTATGCCAAACACTAAACAGTAAAAAAGTAAAAATTATTCTTCTGGAACCACAGTTTACCTAGAAGTACCAGGGGAGAAAACTTGTACAGATTTAATTTCAACTTATTCTTGAGCATAAAAATATATTGTCAATGATATTCTCTTTTTCTGTCAAAAATATAGTGATATATTTGTGTTCTAGAAATGGAATTGAACTTAATTATACACTGTTGGAGGAGTCACTATCGAGAAAGATGTTTCCAATTTGGTTAGTCATTCTAAGAAGGACTCCTCCATTGACTGTTTATATCAATAACTTAGGTTCTTTTCACATCTGTAGAATAAAAAATTTACCTCTTTTTTTTACTATTTTGCCACAACTTCTCACCATATTTGGATATACCAATTTATGACTAGCTGTTCCTTACATATTTTTTAAGTCCTAGCACTCAAATGTGGAAAGTTCAATTTGCTGAAATCATGAATATTCTAGTTCTAAGATTGAGAGAAGCTATAACACATAGATTAAAAATGGATCCTTTCATGGGATTATCTAGTCCAGAGATGTGACAAGTGTGATTACCAGAAACTCTCTTCCTTCCTCCCAATCTGATAGCAAATCACATAAAAGTAAGATTTTATATTAAATACCAATATGCACAGCCGAACTTCACAGCAGTATCTATGCCAGATAAACAGAGACTTTCCTCAGTGTGATAGCTTCATATTCAATGCATTCACCAGTTATATTACACTTTCCCTTCCTAAAATGTGAGTGTGTATGTGTGTGTCTGTATGTATATACTTGTTAGAGTAAGAGTGCTATAGTCAAAGGTCCATGCTAGTTCATGTGCACATGTATGGATGTTTATATGTCATAAGTTGCCATTTGTTGCTGTCTTCTTTCTCAGTGAGTTTGATTGTGAGATCATGTCATCACCTCTACACCTACTCAACTGCTTCTTGTGAGATAGTAACAACCATTGAAAACATAATATTCTTATTTATTCACTGATTGTACATATCTTTTCTTGATTGTTGTATATTTAGTCTTAATTACACAGCGCAACTTAGAATCTTATTGTGTATTTATGCTTCTCTTTGTACCATTGTTACCAACAGAGTAGCAGACTATCTTAGTAGGAAAATATGAGGACCTATAGCTGAATTATCTTGTTTGGAATAAGCAGCTTTACACATATATCATAGCTGATAAAGCCATTACCATTCATGAACATTCCCATCTTCGCCCGGGATTATGCTTCATTATTCTGTAATTACAAGGTTAGTCTTTGCATCCAGTTAAGCGGGCTACCGGCAAATGCTTCCATAAAACCTATTAACACCACTAATTCTTTGCACCTTTAGAATGCAAAGGGATTTGGTACTTAATTTCATTTCCAAAATTCTCAGTATTCTGGACCATTAACAAATTACACCTGATATGGGGCTTGGATGTCAGTAATATTTTTATTGGTGCTGTTGATCCTTCCAAATTGTCATACCGTCTCTTTCCTCCTGGCTCTTTGTGAGTAGTTGCAAAAAGATGAGAAGCTATGTATCTGGCTTATCTCCTAATTAAGATGATTGCACTCCATGTATGTGAAGCTAATTCTTCTGGCTTTGTTTTAAATTGATCACTCTGCCTCCTCACAGAAATTGTGTTTTCATCAAGCTAATGGTTTTACCCAGTAAAATGGACACAGGTGCTTCCTGTTGAAGTTTTGGACCTCAAAATCTATGGTTTTTGCCAAATTGAATTTCTATAAAAATTTGCCTCTTTATTAATCAGGTTAATAAAAGGTATCATTGATTATTAGAAATGGCAATGTCAATTAGCTGACTCTCAAACCAGGAATCAGCAGAGACGAGTTCAAACATTGAGTTTGTGATTAACTCAGCACCTCCCTCACCTAAAACACAACGAATTTGACCATGTCAGTGATTCCCAATTGCCTACAGAAAACATCTGATTAAAAAATGTGTGTAATAAGGGAGCCTCAAGATCCTATTTGATAAAATAAATAGGTACGGGGAAAACATACAGCTATGGAGCTGCTAAATTTTAGCAATTTCTCAAAGATTATAAAGGATTTACTCCTGAATATTAATAAAATCAGATACTATTTATAATCCTATAAAACTGTATCTATAGACTGGAACAGATAAGAGAGAAAATTATCTGAGTTTCCTCCTCTGTTCATTATGATTGCTTAACTTTACTGACCATATCCTTTTAAACCCTAAAAGGAATTCATGATCTAGTAAAATAGAGATGTATGTGTAGAAAGAAAAGGACACAGAGATCCTCACATCACATTATAAGAAAATTGATTAAAAGTAACATCACTGTGTTTTATGTGTTTATTAATTCCCTTTGGAATCCAAATGGCTCCCACTCTCTATGTTGAGTGGCCTAAACTTGACACTTAAGATGCTTAGATTTCATGGGACAAAGTTATAAGAGCAGAATAATATCACACTGCTCCAATTCATGAACTGTTTGTTCAGAGTATGTGCAGAATTCTCCAAACTGTATACTTTTAGAGTAAAGCAGACCCTAAGTGGGTACATAATTGTGAAATTTTCTCCATTTTCTATGTTCTGCCCATATCAGAAGCTGAGGTAGCCATTGGGGGCAGAGAATCTTTTTACATGGAAACAAAACTGAATTTATCAAAGTAAATAAAACACATGTTGCCTTAGCTTGGAGTTCTATTGTTATGATAAAAAACCATGACCAAAATAACTTGGAAATAAAAGGGTTTATTTTGCTTATACTTCTACATTGTAGATCATCACTGAGGAATTTAGGACATGGGCCTCAAACAGGGATTCTGGAGACAGGAACTGATCAGAGGCTACTGAGGAGTGCTACTTACTAGATTAATTTTCATGGTTTGCTCAGCCTGCTTTGTTATAGAACCCAAGACACCCCAGGCCAAGGATAGCAGCACCTACAATGGATTGGTTTCTCCATGAATCACTAATGAAGAAAAAGGCTTTACAGGTCGACCCTGTGGGTTATTTTTACAGTAGAGGTTCCCTCCTTCAAAATAACTCTAGCTTGTGTCAAGTTGACATAAAAGGAGCCAGCACAAAATTATATATTCCCACATGTAAAAATATTGAAATCTAATTATAATTGTGAAAATGAATAATATTAAAATAAGTGGCTTCTAAATATATGATCACTTAAATTTAAATATTTCATAAAACATTTTCAGTCCTTTGAAAGAGTAAAATTTTAGGTGCAACACAGAGGAGTTGTAGAGAAGTCGTAGAAATTCCATGAGAAGGTGTGAGCAAAATTAATGAAGCCAACTTGCAGGCATTACAACTTGTCTTCATATTCTGTCAGGGTTCAGTATGAGGTGGGCACTTATAAATTGAAATGAATGGAGGAAAAAAAAGAAAAGATGGTCAGTGACCCAGAACTCAGTGTGCAGCAAGCGCTGGAAAGCACATAGGAAGTTTCATTTTTGTTTTCTTTTTCTGCCTTTTAAAAATGAAAATGAGTTCTTCTCTCAACACAATATATCCCTGACCACAGTTTCCCCTACCTCTACTCCTCTTAGGCCCTCCCATTTCTATCCTCCAGATTCACTCCCTTCCATTTCCCTTGAGAAAAGAGCAGGCCCCCAAGAGACAACAACAAAATATGACAAAACAAGATACAGTAAAATCAGGCTAATGCCATCACATGCAGGTCAGACAAGGTAATCCAATAGAGGAAAAAAATGTCAAAAGTGTCCAAAACACATCAAGTCCTAAAGTTATGACTCCTACAAAAACACCAAGGTAACACACATTACATATTCTAATATATGCACAGAAGACCTGGTGCAGACCCATGCTTCCTGCTTCAGTCTCTGTTAGCCCACATAAGCCAACCTTAGTTGATTCAGTGGTCCCTGTTCTCCTGGTGTTCCCCATAATTTTCTGATTCCTACAGTCTTTCCTCCCCTTCTTGTGAAGGGTTCTTATGGTATGGGTGGTTCAGTGGTTGCATATATGCATATATAATGTATGAAAGCATGTGTGTACATCTGTTTGATTATTTATGCATGTGGAGGTATATCTATGGTCATGAATGTGTGAGCATATGTGTATGTGTGTGTGTGTGTGTGTGTGTGTGTGTGTGTGTGCGTGCAGTATGGGTATATGGGTATACATGTATATGTATGTGTAAACCTGAATATGAATGAATGTGGGTGCAAGTGGATGTGAGAAGATAACTTATGGAAGTCAAATCTGTTGATTATAAAGTATGAAGATGGGATCTGTGGATGTAGTAAACAACACAAAATACGATGTTCAAACCTTCATAGGAAAGAATGTACGATTTACTCTCTTACCTCTGTACATCTCTCTCTCTCTTGTTCTTCCTCTCTCTCTTCCTCTCTCTGTCTCTACCTCTATCTCTAGCTATACCTATAATCTATATGTATCTATATCTACCTAAGATATAGGCAATCTATCTCTGTCTGTCTCTGTTTCCAGCTCCAACTCCATCTCTCCATCTCTATCTCCCTCTATCTCTCTCTTTCTGTCTCTCTATATCACTATTAACTCTTTGTCTCCATCTCTGTCTATATCTGTCCCTATCTCTAACTCTTTGTTTCTATCTCAATCTTTATCTCTATCCCTATTTCTCTATCTCTTTCTATCTCTATTTCTATCTCTCTCTGTTTCTTTTCACCCTTGATTCATCCTTGAAATTTAGTATGGTGGTATGGTTGTTTAGAGGAGGAAAAGGAGGATGTGGAACACAATATTACATATGTTAAGCTTTCAAGCATAAGAATAGATATATTGCAAACAATGTCATACAAGATGTGTTCTCTGAACTATTTTGCTAATACTTGATGATCTATTCATTCTCTTCTCATTTATAACAGTAAATGTGGAATGAAATCTATTCTTAAGAGAACAAAAGAAGTATGTTTTTGGTTTGAGTGTGTGAACTGGAGTCTCTCAGTAAAAGAGGTCTGAAATGGGTGGTTCAGATACACTTTCACACTGTCAAAAATAATGTCCATTTGTTTTTAGTGTATTATATCTCATTACTGTTTCATTGTATGATCAGTTTGTTAATACTTAGAAAACCAAGAACGGAAGGGGTAAATTGGAAATCACCTGCTTGAGAATTTTCCATGGCTTTTTTTCCCACTAATTTCTTAGAAACACTTCTCTGGCTAGTTGCTTTATGACTTACATTGGGAGGTCTCTTTTGCTAGATCAGTTTCTTTTCTGATGAACTTTTGTTTCCCAACCTTGGGAATGGGAGTTAATTTTCCTTTGCTTTAAAAAGACTTTTGTTAGCCATCTGTTGTTTAAGGCATGAAGTGCTCAATATTGTACTCTTTCAATTGTAGCCTTAAATTACTCATTAATATAGCATCCAATATGATCTGATATTTACCTTGGCTTATCTTCTCTTTTGTACATTTTAGCAGACATAATTTGCATATTTTATATAAACACATCACAATTATACTTGTATACAGGTCTCAGTGTCCATAAGTATTGCCAAGTTGGGGGTGAGATAGAAAATCAGTAAGCAGGTCTCTCACAATTTGTTCAATGTTAATACCATCTGTTAATGATAGGTTAGAAGCCAAAGAATGGCCATTTTCACGCTGTTTTTAGTGGAAGTAGTAACAGTTACCTAAATGAGATTTGTTTTATTGAAATATTGTCTTTTTTCACTTCTAATTTCTGAAATGTAAATAAATTTACCTAAAAGTCTGCAATCCACAAGACTCCTTAGGTCAGTTGTATCATCCTGTTACAATCTCAAGGCTTCTTCTCATCAGTTCACTTGACACTTCCTGGCTTTGAAACCACTCATCTTTTGAGTTTATCCCTTAATATTTACTCTATGGCTATGTCTTCCAGCTGTCAGATCTTTCCCATTAGCCTTCTGTGATCATTGGTGCATTATTTTTGAGTCATAGACAAAATCTCTTGTTTTAGTCCTCAGACTATTGAAGGTCTGCTCCATTTTTTATTAGATTCTACAATATAAGAGTATTAGCCATAGTGTCTATCTTTCCTAGAATATTTTCTTTCCTGCTATCTACTTCTCCTCACTCCTCTTCAGATGCCTGCTTTGAGTCCTTCCTATTTAGATGTATCTTGCTATTGACAAAACTGGTAAGTGCAGAAAGAATGGAGAATACAAGCAACATAACTTAGGCTGCATAATCTTGGCCATGTGCAAATTTTTGTCTGATAAAACTTTTGTGGTTTGACCAGTAGTCACGTAATATAAACAACTTCCAAACTAATTATTCTTAGTACATTTTAATGATAACTTGTACTATCTATATTAGATACTACAACTCATTCAGTTTTAATAATACCATTATCACTAACATTATAATCAATAACTATTTTATAGAAAAGGAAACTGAAATTCCATATGATATTAATATCTTAATAGTTGTTAACCGTGGAAATTCAGTCTGAGATCAAAGAACTGCAGAAACCACACTTTTGTTTAGCTTGGTAATTTCCAGATTATTTTAACACCAATCAAGAAGGCAGCATTCGGGCTAATTACACACTGATAGATAGGTGCTGTATGCATGGTGATAAGGTCACAGAATGAAATAGAGGATCAGTTCATTATTGATTGTTTCTTTTCCTAGGAGACAAATGGACCACTGTGGTCTAGCTACAAACAAGGTCTTAACAGCACTTCATTCACGGATATTTAGGAGTGGAAAACCCTCAGCTGTTTCAAATAGGAGTCACCAGAAGGATCTGTCTTGTGGAATGCAACTAGTATGTCACCAAGCTGCAGAGTGAACTCTCATAACTGAAGTCATGTTCAGAGAAAGTGGAAGAACCTACGGGCATTTAGAATTTCCCTAACAATTATAGAAGACACATTATAGTGGAACAGCATGCTGACTTCCATCATAATGAAGAGGCTTCCTGTTCTCTGAGCTTGAGCACCCAGTTGGAAACCAAAAGCTGGTAAGGAGAAAAGTTTTCAAACAAGGAAATATGGTTAGAACATGCAAAAAAAATATGAAAATGAAATTCAGGCTATTTTGAGTTCAGGTTTCAGTTGTTTGTTCTTCATGTCTTAGAAGGAAGTAGAAAATTCAGGAATTGGAGGAAATCTGGGGTCAAGATAGATTTTCATATAGCTATAGAGTTAGTGAGATAACATAAGAAAACTAAGGTCACAGTTTCAAAGGAAAAAGACCTTGAAATCTGAAGTGTGATTAACTCTTCAGTTTAACAGATAAGTCTGTCACTTTTGAGAATGCAAGATCAAGTTATTAAAACTCCAGACAATGACCTAAAGTGGCTGTCCATAAAACCAAGCATGTGATCTTCTTATTTAAAAGTACTATTATGTGGGCTTCTGAATGAATTCATCCTCTAGGGCATGTAGGAAGTTTAACAGAGTGAAAAAATCTAAGATAGAAGCTATAGCGTCTAAATTCCATCCCCAGACATTAGACAGACATGGACACTGTGATAGTACCATGTTGATTCCAAACTGCATTTTCCTTCTCTGAAAGCCTATTCATACTCCTGGATGTAATTTGAATTTGAAAAGGATCCAATGAAGAAATGCTCAGAATGATACACAATATTACATACCTAGTGGAAGACAAGGTTTTAAAGAGATATGAGATCTGCTGATGTCCACATAGAGTGACTGAGGATACATTCTGCAGTTTCTTCAAATGCTTCTTCCACTCTGGAGCATATCACTAAAGTGTATATATATAAATCAATCATATAAAAGTTATAGTAAGAACTTTGTTATGTACATAGTAATATCTGCTTTAATCTGTATAAGTCTGTATAAAGAGAATTAATTTGGAGAAGAATTTTTTAATTTAATTTTATTTTGTTAAATAATATTTTGTTAAATGAAATATTTATTTTATTTTGTTAAATAATACTTTTTTTTTACTGAAAATAGTTTTTTTTCCATAGAATATATTCTGATTACAGTTTCTCCTCACCAAATTTCTTCAAGATCAACCCCACCTTCCCTTCCATGCCAATTCTCCTTTTGTTTCTCTCTTTCATTAGAAAAAAAACAGGCATATAATAATAATAATAATAGTAGTAGTAGTAGTAGTAGTAGTAGTAATATAAAAACAAGCAAAGCATAAAACAAAACAAATAAACAAGCAGAAAAAAAGAGCCAAAAATACACACAAAATATACATTCACACACAGAAATCTACAAACACACACACACACCAAACAAACAAACAAATGAATGAATGAATAAATAAGAATCTCCTCAATTTGGAAACCTAACAGGTAAAAATCCTATGATGACAAAAACCCAAACTTTTCTAAAAATGTCATTGAGTTCATCTTGTGATGGCTATCTACTCCTGGGCATGGATCATGCTCTTAAGAGGGTTTGTGTCCACAGTGAGACACCCTTGGAGAAAATTAATTCTTTATTTGCTGGCCTGGGAATCAGATAAGAGATCTTTGCTCTCCTTCCAGCTGCCCATTTCCAATTTCCAAGTCTCATCCCCAGGCCTGTGGCAGACCACCTACAGAAACATGTCTTCTCCTTCTGCCTCCATTCCTTGGGAACTCTGTAGATCCTCCAGGCAGATTCAGCTTCTCTCCTTCATGTGAACCATCTCAGCCCCCTCATCCCTTTAGCCGATCCATATTCTTTTGTGTTGGCTCCCAATATCTAGAAATGCTTTCTTCTTGGGACCTCCAGTAGCCACACCTGGCAAGGATTCAGAGGCACTCCCTAGAGGCTTCACACTGCAAACTATCATTCCAAGGAACAAAAGACCCACCAAGCAAAGACAAAACCATATATCAACATGTAGAATTACAAGGATCTCAAACCCAGATCTAAATCCCAACATAGAAACACAATTAATAACACCTATGATAAAGTGTCTCCACAAAACCCAGCAACCTTACTACAGTGGGTCCTGCGAAATGCAACGTAGCTGAAGCATAAGCCGAGGAATTCAATATAGCTATTATGAATATGATCAAGGACCTTAAAAAATATGAATAAATCCATTAATGAAATCTATGAAAAGACAAACAAACACAGAATAAAATGAAGATAACAGTTCAATACTTGAAAGTAGAAAATAATCACAAAAGAAAAATGAAAACTACAATAAACTACAAATGAAAAATTTAGTTACTCAAACAAAAACCTAAGAGGTAAGCCTTATCAACAGTATACAAGAGATGGAAATGAGATTCAGACATTGAAGATAATATAGAAGAAATGGATACCTTAGCCAAATAAAGGTTAAACCTTTAAAAAGCTAGGCACAAACACATCCAGGAAATATGTGACACTCTGAACAAACCAAATACAAGGATAGTAAATCTAGTGGAAAGAGAAGAAACCCAAGTCAAAGACACAGAAAATATTTTCAATGAAATCATAGAAGAAAATTTTTCCTAACCTACAGAAATAGTCTATCAAAACACAAGAAGCATACAGAATACCAAATAGACTATACCAAAAATAAACTTCCACAACACATAGTAACCAAAACATTAAACATACAGTGTTGATCTCTGTCTCCAGGTTCCCAGGTGGACCCGCTGGACAGTGGCTAACGATGACCTACCCGGCAGTCTGGCCCAGTTCCCTGGCCAGGGGAAGGGGGTTCAGATCTAAGTGGCAGGATGCACAGGCTAAAGTAGGGGTTCCATGACCTTTCGCGAAACTGTTCACTCAGCAGACCTGAGAAATGACTGGGCACAAAGAATGCCTCGAGAGCCATGTTTGCTGAACACAAAAACTTGTTGGTTGATGGGCTTTTCCCTGTTTAAATCTTTCCCAGAGAAGGCGGGGGTCTCTCAGGGGGAGAAGCCGAATTAGCATGGCAGGGTGGGAACACCTGAGGCGGGAACACCTGAGGCAGGAGAGGGACTCATCTACCCAATGAATGGATCCAGGTGCAGTGGAGGCAAGCATGTTCCTTCCTCTTTGGAGAAGCAGGCAACCCACAATATTCTGTCCAGGGCATGAGAAGAGGAGCCCGTTGCACGCTCTTTCCTCTCACCTATAGGGAGCGGAGGCACATCTCAGTGGCTTCTAGGGCTTCTTCAGGCCACAATACAGGACAAAGAAATAATATTCAGGCTGAAATAGAACAAGACTGAGTAATTTATAAAGGATGTACTAATTAGAATAACACCTGACTTTCCTGTGGAGAATTTAAATGCCAAAATGGACTAAACAGATAATCTGTAAACTCCAAGGGACGACAGAATGCAACCCACTCTAGTAGTTCACCAAAATTTTCAGTCACAAATAATGGAGAAAGAAAAACACTACATGATAGAACCAACTTTAAGCAGTATCTATCAGCAAATCCAGCTCTACAGAAGGCACTAGAAAGAAAATTTCATCATGAGACCTTATTCTTATCTACTATGTATGCCATACACTTTGCCTGCATAGACGTCTACACACCATGTGCATGTTTGATGCCAGATAGGTCCAAAAAGCCTAGGGACTAGCATTAACAGACAGTTGTGAATCACCATATGGATACTTAGAATTGAACCCAGTTCCTCTGGAGGAGCAGGCAGTGCTTTTAACCTCTAAGCTACCTCTCCAGCTCCAATTTTGAGAAGAGTTTTTAAAGAAAAATTCAAGACCATAGCAGTTCCCACAGAAGGTGAAGAGGGCATATGACACACAAGAATAAAATCTGAAGACAAATTGTCCCCATGCCAAATGTGGCTGAAGTTAATCTTTCATTAAGATGTAGACCAAGGCTGGAAGGTTTTGTCTTAATGACACCTGTGCCGTGTTCTGAAGAAGAAGGCATTAATTTAATCCACAAATTGTCTTGTCTACATGGAGGAGAATAAATGACTGGTTTGACAGACATTTTCATCCACTTGACGAAGCTGAATGGATTACCAGGCATTGCATAGAAACTGGAAGGCATGAGTGATGTGAACATGACAGGAGAAAGAGCTGTTGATTGATGATATTCATACAATAAAGAGCTTTGATGATGGAATCTTGAAATGACAGAACTGAGAAGCCTCACACAGAGATACAATCCTCAGGGTTCTGGTGTTTGCTAAGTCCTAGAGCAGATAGACATTCCCCAGAAAGTATTCATTCCATGAACTGTTTGGAGGGATTCAGGTAATTTTTCAACTGATATTGGCTAAACCATACAGTTGTAAAAAATGACTATCATACAGTTTTATCTGATTCAAATTATTACTCATAGAAGATATGTCTTTAAGTTTTTAGTTTGTGTGTGTGTGTGTGTGTGTGTGTGTGTGTGTGTGTGTGTGTATGCCAAGGCAAACATGGAATTCAATACACAATTGTCGTAGCTGGTTCTCACTCTTTCTATCATGGAGGTCACAGGGATTAGGCTCAGATTGTCAAGCTCTGCAAGAAATGTTTTTGTCTACTGAGCCACTTTTCTGGCTCCAAGGAAATTTTTATATGGTTTAGTTTGTTGGATACAGATTTTCAATTTGTTGCTCAGAGTGACCTTGAGCTCACCACCTGTCCCATCCTTCTGCTCCACCCTACAGATTTCTGGAACTACAGGCTCTAGGACCGTGTCTCTAGATCTTTGTTATATTATTCTACTTTTCTTTCTTGAAAGCAGAAAACCTTTGGGCATACAAGCTTATAATGTTATGTTAAAATTCTCCTTTATGGAGGCAGGTGGAGACTGCTCTAGATGATTGCCATTTGCATGGTAAATCATAACATTATCAACTATTGACTAACAGGTACCTTTGTGCATATTGGTAGTTTGCTAAATAAAGTATTTCTGTCTGTGTTCAGAGCAGATTAAATATATTTCATTAATTTTCCCTCATTTAGTGTTCAAACACCAATAGCAACTACAAACACATTACATGCTCAGTAAGCACGTATCCTGGACCCTTTGACTAAAATTAATTTGTGCAAGTTATTTCCCAAAACATTAAAATGCAAATATAAGGATCCCATCCAATAAACCATTTTTTAATTAAAAAAAATAACTTTCTGTACCTTCAAATGCATCACCTTCTTCATGAACCAATGAAGATTCTCAACAAAGAATAAAGATCTAAAAAATCTGATTCTGAGCCAGAAAATGGCATGCATGCATGTGTGTAGAACACATGAAAAAACTTACTTCCATCCAGAATGAGCTCCATAGTGGACCTATACTCAGGCTCACATACATTAATACTTTATTTCTTTTGCTTCCTGTGCACTTTGATTAGTGTGCTTTCTATGTTGAAAAAGAGAAAGTAAAATAATAATTTGGGAAATAAGGGATGAAGGAATGTGAAAAGCTAGAAGGCAAACTGCATTTTTCTTCTACCAAATTCTTACTTTCTTGCAATGAAATTATTCTTCTGGCACTTTGCATTTTATTCTTAGCATATATCAGATTTCACCTAAATCCTTCAAAGTGAGTTTAGAGCTAATCAAAGCATTAATATGTTCATCTATGTGAAATGCTCCCTTAACTATTACCTCCAGCAGTCATTTCACTGAATTCACTCCATTCACTGAATGGAGAACACATTGCCATTGTGCAGGTTAATGAGCCAATGATTAACAGTATTCATTTTCAGAAAATGACTTCAGTCATTGTTTCATAGAATAAGAGAAACAACAATTTGTTCAGTTGTCTTCAATGTGTAGGGGAAGTATCATTCTTTTTATACTAAATGTAGGATATTATAATTTTCTTAAGCATACAAGAACATTCAGAAACAAAACATGAAAAGCAGAGCTTGTTGTGTGGCCTTCCATAAGAGATATATGAGTGTTAAGTGAGACCTGATATCTTTTTCTAGTATAGACAAAACCTGGTTGGAAAATTCCCAAGCAGGGAGAAGAACTTTGTATTGACAATGTGTGGTGACACGTAGAATGAAATCCCTAAAATTTGGATTTAAAAAGTGAAGTCAGTAGGGCAGATGGATCAGAATGAGGCATGAGCTAAGAATCAATATTCAGAATCTCTTATGGTACACAAGTAATCTATTAGGAATATCATAAATCTAATAGGAATATCATAAACTATAAAATGGTATATTGTATATAAATATTAGAGGATTTGATATTAAGCAAGTGTTAATATTTAGAAAAGTATAATCACGTTACTAATATTTAAGTTCAATATAGAAAGGTCAGCATTACCATTGAGTGCTCTGTGTGCCAGCTTTTCATCTTGTTCTATGCATCTCAGTTAATATCTTCCTCCATAGTGTTTCCAAAGGTACATAGAACTCACATTAGTGTCACAGCAGACAATGCGACACAGCAGAGTTGCAGTCTCAAGGTTCAAAGCTGCCATGCAGCTGCCAGCCTATACAGGTGAATCATTTTGTAACATTAAATTCTAATTTTCTGTTTTCTCATTCTTTCATTGATGTTAAAGTTACTGTCATAAACACAATCAGCCACAGCAAGAACAGTGTTATTACAAACCCCAGACTTTTCCAGATATACAGAATATTCTTCTTTCTTATTGAATCACTATCCATGGGACTTATTAGAAATTGCAATCCAAAACAAAACTTTCCTTCCCAATTACTATAGGATTATGCCTGAATTTAGCCTTGCAACTATATAACTTGTGAGATTATAGTTATTTTCCTGCTAGGAAATAATTCAGAGTATTTAGTCAAGGGTTTTCATTCATATATGTGATAGAGAAGTAAGAACACCAAGCTCCTCTATCCTTCAAATATCTGGAAGAATCAACAGACAATGGAAATAGTGAGATTCTGGAGCTAAGAGCTGGATGGAGACCACCTGGGTGCATTGAAACAAAGGCCCTGGGCACATGAGCAATGTGAGAACATAGAAATGTTTCTAAAGCTGCCAACCATCCCACCAAACAGACTCACAAAGAAGACCCAAGTCACTTGTGGAGATGACGGATGAGGCAGAAAAGAGAGTTAGAGGTTCCCTTTCTACTGCCTTCCCCTTGTCCTCATGAACAAATGAGCAAACTACTTCCCAATCAGCCAAAAAAAGTAGGAAAACAGTTGACTAAAGGGTTTAGAAGTTAAGACTAAGTTTCCCACTTGATATTCTGAATATAGTAGATTTTTAAACCTAGATATAATTAGCATAGTAGGTATAAATGTATCTAACTGCAAACATGATACAACAGCGAAACTTGAAATCACATCTAGCTCTCTGTTTCTATCTTTCTCTAATTTAGGGGAGAGGCTCACCAATTTGCCAAAAATGAAGTTTTCATAACCAAATGCAATGAAAATAGGTAATGAAATCAATTTTTGTATCATTGTTTTATCAGAAAAAAATAAAAATATTACAGAGAGATCTGAAGGCCAGGAAACTTGAGGTAGGTCTCAGCTTCGCTAAAATCACAGCACAATTAGTTTACTCTGTGTCTTTTGGTTGTTTTCCATTCTCAGAACCAGAAATGCTCCTTTACACTCTATGACTGCCTAATCTTGCATTTTTCATTTTTTTTTTATTTTTAGAGATAAGCCCCAACTTGATCTCTTTCAAATTCATTTTATTTTTCATAAATTCTTTCTTGCATATGTGTGTGAATGTGTATATATATATATATATACTTATATATAGACATTAACAGACACATATGATATGATATATGTGTATATATAATATACAAATTATATGTATATAATAATATATAATATAATATATACATAACATGTATAATAATATATAATATATTATAACACATTTGTGTTATTAAATGTAACCTGTTCAAAGTTACTTGTAGGTATGCTTTCAGAGCTGACCATTTGGTATTAGACAACCCGCTGGTGCGCTCTTAGACTGTTTCTCCCATTCTCATCATTCCTTACTTGTCTGTAGCTCTTTATGTTGTGTTGAAGCCATATGGGCTTTCCTTTTCCACTTTGGCATACCTATTGTCATCTTTGTTCAGTTCACGTTTTTGCAAGCACATTGCTGAGACTTTAGGGGTATAGCTTGTAGCATTCCTGTACCTAATGCACAGAGAACTTTGAGGAAGAGAATCCAAAAAGACACTAAAAGACAGAGAATTAGGGAGTTTGCTGTGGGACTGTCTCCCTGGAAATGTCAGGAGCTATGTAAAGTCTTAAAATCATCATATTGCTTTGCTTTCCTTATAGTGAAAATATTTTTGGCTGGGTACTGGTGGAACATACCTTTAATCCAAACATTCAGGAAGCAGATACAGGTGGATCTCTGAGAGTTTGAGGCCAGTGTGGTCTACACAGTGAGTTCCAGGACAACCAGAGTTACAACAGAGAAACTCTGTTTGAAAAAAACAAAAAGAAAAAAGAAAAGAAAGCATTTTTGTCTCAGATAGTATATTGAAATTACTGTTTCCCATCCTTCTACTCCTCACTCCTTACCACCTTCTCTTCCATCTGATCTATCCTTTTCTGTCCTCATAGAAGACATACAGGCTTCTTAAGGATATTAATAAAATAAAATAAAAGCTAATACAACAGAATAGAACAAGTCATACAGAAACAAAAGAACCCAAGAGTAGGTACAAGGAACATGTAGATGCAACAATACACTTCTTCATACACTCAGAAATACCATAAAATCACTAAACTTGGAGCAATAATACATATGCAAATAAATACCTATAGGGTTGAAAAGAAATATATATTATATACTAAAATAAAATATAAATTATACGTTATATACAAAAATAAAAACGTTAGGAAAATTTATGATATGACATGACATTATGAGAAAAGAAAGGCCCAAGGATTGCAGTCCATCTAATGCTGGCCATGCAGTCTTCCTTTTAAAAGTAGTTTGTTTGCACAGTGAGATATCCTTGGAGAAAACTAAATTTTGATTTTCAAGTAGTTATCAATTAGAGATAGCTTTTAGGTTAGGAATGGAGGCACGTGTCCACTTTTATCGGCTCTAAAATGCTATCTGGTGTGGACACAACAGACCTTGGGTATGCTTCCGTGGTCTCTATGAGTGCATATGTGTGTAGATTCTGCTGATTTTGAGAGCCTGTTTTCCTTAGTGTACTCCATCCTTATGGCTTTTACTTTTATCCACTTCTATTTCAGAGAGTTCCCTGAACTCTGAGGGGAGAAATTTGATGGAGAAACCTAATATAGGACTGAGTGTTCCATGGTCTCTCTCATTCTCTGCATATTGCCTGGCTTTGAACGTCTGTATTTGTTGTCACCTGCTGCAGGAGGAAGCTTCTCTGATTATGGCAAAGCTACATACTGGTCTATGCATATAGCGGGATGTAATTAGGAGTCATTTTATTGTTATTTCCCTTTAATAAACAGTAATATTTGATTTTACCTTAGGTCCCTGAATTGTCTAGTGTCAAGTGCCTGGTTACCCAAGCTGTATCAGGTATTAGATTCATCATCTTCATGTTCACATGATAAAGTAACATAGAAGCAGGAAAACTTATTAAAGCCCTGGGCAATTCACTGCTGGCATTTTGATATTTAGACAACATTTTGGCTGCTTGCCTGACTGTCCCACATTTTGCAAGAATATCCTCCATTCTAGAGAGCTGGTCATACTTATGAACTGACTTCCGTCACTATGTCAAGAACTATAATTGAATAATAGAATGCCTATATTGCTGATAAATTAAAATAATTGTATATTGGTTCAGCTCTGTTATGATTTAGTTTGCTTGTTGATCACTGTTACTCATTGACTTGGAGAGAAGCATGGAGCTCAAAATGTCTGCTTCTGAGGACTTATCTATACTCTGTAGTCCAATTTCCAATTCTTTCTCTGGAATTAGGTTGTAGGTATTAGTTCTCAATTGAAACTTTGGTATGCCTCCTCATTAGGAATTCTTGGATAAATAAATATATTCTTGGATTGCTATGCACTCATAAGATACAGAGAAACACTATGTTTCTCTTTTCCCAAATTCTCTGTTTGAGAATTTTTTCTTTTGCTAATTTTATTATTAAAAAAACACGGTGGATATAAATATTGATACAAAGGATTGGAATTGGACATTTTTATTAATTCAACTAAAAATGTTCAATATTTGTGACAAACTATAAAATTGCTTTCTATCTTAGTTTCATTTTAATCAAACCTGTAGAAATTCAAGTATTTTGATTTAATTTTATTAAGCATGTACATACTTACATAATTTTACTTAATTATCTATAATTTTCATAATAATTACATGATAAATTTACACTATATACTTTTTATAATATTATAGATAACACATTCAATAATATAACTTATTAAGTTGGATTATAGATACCACATATATATTCAATAACATAAATTATTAGTTGGATTATAGATACCACATATGTATTCAAGAATAATAACTTACTAAGTTGGAAGTGACTCATGCTTTGCTGTAAAAATTAAAGATTAAATAACTTTTATTAGAACATTAATTTAACCATGTTCCTGTATTGTGGCTTTTGAAATTTTACATATTTGATATTATAGACATAGATCTAATAAATACATATTTATATAAATAAATATGTATTTACATATTTATCCAAATTTAAAATGAAAAAATATAATGCTACAATTTCATAGAAATAATGTCAAGAAAAAAAGGTAGAATTTACCAAGAATTTATAACAATAACTAGAATACATGCATTAAAGAAGCCCAGGATAACACAAGCAAACTATTAGAAGAAATGAATAAATCCCTAAAGACAGCCAAGAAAAAACAAGCAAACAACTGTAAGAAACAAAACTATTCAAGATCTGAAGTTGGAAATAGAAGCCATAAAGAAAACACAAACAGAGGGAATTTTGGAAAGGAAAAATCTAAAAAAGTGATCAGGGATTACAGAGGAAAGCTATAGCAACAAAATAAAAGAAAGAGAAGAGAGAATCTCAGGAGTTGAAGATACTATAAAAGAAATATGAATATTGGTAAGAGAAAATGTAAATCTAAAAAAATCTATAATACAAAACATCCAGGAAATATAGGACACTTTATTACCAAATCTAAGAATAAGAGGAATAGAAAAAGGCAAAGAATATCAACTCCTATGCCCAGAAAACATTTTCAACAAAATCATAGAACATTTTTCAAACCTAAAGAAGGAAATCTCTATTAAGGTACAAGAAGCATACCAAACACCAAATAGACTGGACCAGAAAAGAAAGTTCTCTAGCCACATAAAAATAGAAATACTAAACATACAGAAAAAAAAAACACTAAAAGTTGCAAGATAGAAAGAGCAATCAAACATATTAGAATTATACCACACATCTCATCAGAGACTCTAAAATTCAAAAGGGCCTGGATAGATGTACTATAGACTCTAAGAGACCATAGATGCCATTCCAGACTACTATACCCAGAAAAACATTCCATCACCATAGATGGGAAAAAACACTTCATGATAAATCAAATTTCAAACAATATCTCTCTACAAATCCATCCCAACATAACGTACTACTAGGAAAGCTCCAACCCAAGGACATTAACTATACTCATGAAAACACCAGTAATAAATAATTTCATACCATCAAAACAAAGAGAAAAGACATACATACACATACACACACAAACACACACATACACACACACACACACACACACACACACACACACACACACACCACAACCAAGAACAACTACAGAGTAACAGGACAAAAAAAAATCATTGGTTTTTGTTCACTTAACATCAGTGGACTCAATTCCTCAATAAAAAGACACAGACTAACAAAATGGATGTGAAACTAGGATCCATCCTTCTGCTCCATACAAGAAATACACCTTAACATCAAAGATAAACATTACCCAAAGGAAAGATGTAGATAAAGACTTTTCAAGCAAATGGACCCAAGAAGCAAACTGATGTAGCCATTCTACTCTCTAACAAAATAAACTTCAAACCAAAATTAATAAAAAGTGAAGAAGGACACTTTATATTCATCAAAGAAAACAAAATCCTACCAACATGACATGTTCAATTCTGAACATCTATACCCCCAATACAAGAGATCCCATATTTCTAAAGGAACATTGCCAAAGACTAAATCACACACTGATAACACACATTGATAGTGAGAGACTTCAATACCCCACTCTCACCATCTGACAGGTCATCTAGGCAAAAACTAGACAGAAATACTTGTGGTTACTAATGTTACAAAACAAAGAGACATAACAAATATCTACATATCATTTCATCCACACACAGAAGTATATACCTTTTTCTCTCACTACCTCACAGAGCCCTGAAGCCTGAAATAAATAAGATAGAAACAAAGAGAAAAATACAAAGAATCAGTGAAATACAGAGTTGGTTCATTGAGAAAATCAACAGGACAGACAAATCCTTAACCCAATTAATTAATTAAAAGACAAAGAGAGAATGCCCAAATCAACAAAATCAGAAAGGAAGAGCTGGATATAACTATAGACATTGGGGAAATCCGAAGAATCATTAGGTCTTATGTTAAAAGACTGTTCTCCACAAAACTGGAAAATCTGAAAGAAATGAATAATTTTTTATAGACACTTTCTACTAATGTGAAGTCAAGATCAGGTAAACAGTTTAAATAAACCTATAACCCCCATGGAAATATAAGTCATTAAAAATATCCCAACCAAAAGAAGCTCAGGACCAAATGGTTTTAGGACAGAATTTTATCAAACATTCAAAGAAGAGTTAACTTCACTACTGATCAAGTTATTCCACTAAATGGAAACAGAAGGAACATTGTCAAGCTGATTCTACAAGGCCAGAGTCAGCCTTAGACTCAATCCACACAAGGATTCAACAAAGAAAGAGAATTATAGACCAATTTCCCTCTTGAACAGAAATGCAAAAATTCTTAACAAAATATTCACAAATTGAATTCAAGAACACTTTGAAAAGATCATCCATCATGATCAAGTAGACTTCATCCCAGAGATGCAGGCACATATGAAAATTAGTCAATGTAATATACCATATAAATGAACTGCAAAAAATCCAAAAACAAAACACATGATCATCTTACTAGATACTAAGAAAGCTTTTGACAAATTTCAACACCACTTCATTATAAAAGTCTTAGAGAGATTAGGGATACAAGGGACGTACCTAAACATAATAAAAGCAATTTACAGCAAGCCAACAGCCAACATCAAAGTAAATGAAGAAAAACTCAAAGCAATTCCACTAAAATCTGTCTTCTCTATGTATCTCTATTCACTACAGTACTTGAAGTTCTAGTTAGAGCAATAAGACAGCAGAAGGAGAGAAAGAGAATACAAATTGTAAAGGAAAAACTCAAAATATCCTTATTTGCAGATTATATGATAGTATATATAACCAATCCCCAAAAGTCTACCAGGAAATTTCGACAGCAGATAAACAAGTTCAGTGAAGTCCTGGCTACAAAATTAACTAAAAAAAAAAAAAAGTTAGTAGCCCTCCTATGTATAAATGACAAATGAACAGAGAAAAAACAGAGAAAGAACACATTTCACAATAGCCACAAGTAACATAAAATATCATGGGGTGACTCTAACAAAGCAAATGAAATACTTGAAGAAGGAAATTGAAGAAATTGAAGAAGATCTCAGAAGATGGAAAGCTCTCCCACACCCTGAATTGGTAGGATTAACATAGGAAAATGACAATCTTACCAAAAGCAATCTATAGATTCTAGGTAATCCTTATCAAAATCCCAATACAGTTTTTTACAAACCTTGAAAGGACAAAAATCAACTTCATATGGAAAAAAAAAAAAAACCAAGATAATTAAAATAGTCCTGAAAAGTAAAGGACCTACTATAGGTATCAACATTCCTGATCTCAGGCTGTACTACAGAACTATAGTAATAAAAACTGTATGTTTTGGCATAAAAACAGACAAGTTGATCAATGGAAATGATTCAAAGATCCAGACACAATTCTACACACTTGTGGACACCTGGTTTTCAATAAAGAAGGTAGACATATACAATGGAAAAAAAGGAAGCATCTTGAACCTATTGTGCTGCTCTAATCGGATGGCCTCATTTGAAGAATGCAAATAGATCCATGTTTGTCACCCTGCTCAAAACTCATGGCCAAGTGGATCAAAGACCTCAACAAAAGATCAAAGACCTCAACAAAAACAAGATACACTGAAACTGACAGAAGAGAAATTGGGAAATATCCTTGAAAACATTGGCACAGGAGATTATTTCCTGAACAAAACACTTATAGCTTGGACACTAATAATTAACAATTAACAAATGGCAACTTATGCAAATCAAAATTCTTCTTTAAGGAAAATGATGCTTTCCATAAGACAAAATGGCAGCCTACAGAAAGGGAAACTATTTTCACCTACTCCAATTCTGATAGAGAGCTAATATCCAAAATATATAAGCAACTCAAGAAACTAGACATCAACAAAACAAATAATCCAATTAAAAATGTGGTACAGATCTAAACAAAGAATTCTCAAAAAGGAATCTGGAAAGCTTTAGTAACAGTTAAGAAATGTCCAATATCCTTAGACATCTGGGAAATGCAAATCAAAACTAATCTGAGATTACATCATATATCTGTCAAAATGGCTAAGATTGATAACACAAAGGACAACTCATGGTGGTGAGGATGTGGAGCAAGGGGAACACTCATTGCTGACAGGAGTGCAAGCTTGTATAACCACTATAGAAATTAATATGACTATGGAGATTCCTCAGGAAATTAGAATTGAAATTACCTCAAGAACCATATATACCACTCCTGGGCAAATATCCAAGGGACAACCCATTCCACCATCAGGACACCTGCTTAACTATGTTCATAATGGCTTTATTTGTTATATTCAAATATTGGAAATAACCTAGTTGCTCCTCAACTGAAGAATGGATAAAGAAAATGTTTTACATTTACAAAATGGAGAATTACTCATCTATTAAAAAATGACATCATGAATTTTGTAGGCCATGAATGGAACTAGAAAAAAAATCATCTTTATTGAGGCAGTCTAGTCCCAAATAGACAAACATAGGATGTACTCACTTATATGTGGATAATAACTATTAAGCAAAGGACAAAGGTGCTGCAATCCACAGAACCAGAGAGTAGATGTGTGGTTGAAGAGCTACTGAGTTGCTCACCAAGGGTGACAAAGAGGCATTCTTATTGGTGCAAACCCTGCCAGACCTCAGTAGAAGGACCCGCCATTCTGGCTATTGCCATACTAGACAGTGAAACCCTTAGCATCCCATCTCATGTGTTTTAATTTTTATGGAACTCCTTAGGTATTCTACTAATAGTACATATGGTTCATGAGCAATCAAAAATCTCCCACATAAATCCAACACCTACAGATAATACAAAACACCAATACCTAGGGAGCCCCTCACCCAACAGTGCATAAAACAATAATTTTATACATAACTAAATATAAACTTCTGCAACAATTCATTGTATAAGCCAATCCAAAAAAATTGCTTTACTTCTATAACACAATTTAACATTATATCAGCAAAACTATTTACAAGAGAAACAATTATTAGAATTCTAACACATATGACCAAATGATGCTAAATATCATAAAACACTTCATAACATCTTTGGACAGTAGAAAAACATTATCAATGTCCAATTATCTGGAATTAACTCATGATTGTTTGGGCTCCTCCAAAGGGCTTGGATCACTTCTCTGGCTCTGCCCTCTGCAGCACACGCAGCTTGTCCTCCAGGCTCTTGCTGGCTCTGTTCCATTGATGTTGCTATTGGTCGTGGTCATCCCATGGAACTGGCATCTTCAGAAATCTGGGGTCTTGAGCTGCAACTGGGTTGTACTTTCACCAATATTCGCTCCTGGATTCCCTTTATGGTGCCAAGCCTCAGCTGCTCTGTATGATCCCTTCAATCTGGGCTTTCAACAGCTACTGAGGCTGTACCTTTACCAATGGTCTCTCATAGCCTCTCACAATACAAAGTCTCAGCAGATCTCTATGACCCCTTCATGCCTTCAAAACCAGCATGACCTGGGCAACTCTTACAGTATCAAATTTGGCTACCACCATGAGATACAACCTTGGCCAGTTCTGGAAGTCAGTTCCTGTGTACTCACCCTGAGATTACATTACATATGAGATTATATATTTTAAGATAGAATCTGGTTTCCAGGAAAAACAACTGATAACCTTGCTGGCAGTAAGAGTTCCCTTGTGTGATGGAGTTCTCATCACCATAGCTGATGTGTCTTGTCAGGACCACCTCACCTCACTAGTATCTGGACAAGTTTACAGAAAACAAAACAAAACAAAACAGACTCTATGAAGAATGGAGTTTCTTTTTTTTTCTTCCCTGTCTCTATATTAGATTAGATGGAGTGATGTCATTGCCCCATGTTTCAGGTGCCATTTGCAGTTAAACACCCACTGGGCAGCTCACAAGGATGACAAAGAGGCATTCTTATTAGTGCAAACCCTTCCAGACCTCAGCAGTAGGAACACCATCCTGGTCAGTGCCATACTGTATAGTGGAGCCTTCAGCAACCCAGCTTATGTGTTTTTATTGATACCAAACTCCTCAGGTGTTCTACTGATAGCACTTGCAGATCATGAGCAATCAAACATCCCCCACATAAATCCAACACCTTCAGACAATACAAAATGCTAAGACATAGGAAGCCCCTCACCTAACAGTGCAATATAAAACAACAATTTTATACGTAACTAAAAATAAACTTCTAAAACAATTGTGCAACAAGCAGGGCTCCAGCAGTAACACAGGTATTCCCTAGTAAAGGGGTAATAGAGCAGATGGTACAGGTGGGTTTGGGCAAGGTGGGAATGGGATGACAATGGGAATGGAGACCAGGTAGAGGTAGAGGGATGGGGAAGAGAATACATGGAGACACAACTTTAATTAGAGGACATTTAGGGGATGATTGGAAGACTTAGGACAGTAGGAACTCAAAGGAATTTATGAAAGAGACACTGGCAAGAACTTCTAGTAATGGAGAATGGTGAGCCTCAACAAGCCATCTACTGTAACCCAGCGTGGTTCCAGTGGTGAGAATGGGACACTATCCCAGCCACAAATCCTTTGACCTATAACCTATCCTCCCTACAGTGTCCACTGGGACAATGGAAGAGCAGAACCCCAAGCCAAAAGTGGGAACCCATGCTTGATACTGCAAGGCAGTCTGGAAACTAGAGACTAGAAAGTTAGGAGATGGTTTCTAATGATATCCTGATCTAATCATAGATCAGTGCCTAGCCCACTCTTCATCAGAGAGGCCTCCTTTGGCAGCTGATGGGAACAGATACAGAGTCCCAGAGCCAAACATTATGCAGAGCTCAGGGAACCCACAGAAGAGGGAAAAAAGGGATTGAGGTGACCAGAGAGGTTAAGGGCACCAGGAGAACAAGTCCCACAGAATCAACTGACCAACACTCTTGAGAGTCCACAGAGCCTGAAGTGGCAGATGTGGGGTCTTCAGCATCGACAACATTTGTCTTGTATTTCTCTGGGGGCATTCCTACAGGCTGGAGTAGGGGAGGGGGTCTCTGACTCATTTGCCTTCCCTTATATTTGGACACTTTTTGCATCTTTAGTATAAAAATGTATAAGAATTACTTGTCCTTAGGACTATTATTCATTTTGTCAACTTAGATGGGTATAAAAATTATAGATGACAAATAATTGTATTTTTCTTAGTATGTAAGAACCTCTCTTTGTCGGTTTTACAAGAAGACTCTATACTGATCTTTTGCATGTGATTCTAGGAGATTAAACTGTTCTAACAGAACACGATTTGCTAAGGCAAAGAACAGAAGTGTCTTCCATTTCACTCTATCAGCATAAGTTACAAAGTGTTGATAGACTCTAGGATTCTCTTTGACCAATCTAACAAACTCTCTAATCACATAATCAGCTTAATCACTCTCAGTCTTCAAGTTCGTATTTAAAATTCAAAATCCAATAAAAAAATAAACATTTTTTTTTTGTTTTAGATTGTTTAAATTTGGCATTTACTTGTATGATGGTTGAATGAGATTGACCTAATAGGCTCTCATATTTGAATGCTTAGTCATCAAGGAGTGGAACTATTTGATAGGATTAGAAAGACTACAAAGTGGGACCCTGTTGGAGGAAGTGTGTCTGTGCCAGCCCCAGACTCTTCCTCCTGCTGCCTGTGGATCAGGATGTAGAATGCTCATTTACTTTCATCAGAATCATATCTCCATACTCTCTACCCTGGTCATAATAGATTAAGCCTCTGAAATTACAATGAAGCCCTAAACTAAATGCTTTCTTTTATAAGAAAGATAGTGCTCTTCATACCAATAGAACAGTGAGTAAGACAACTTGTGATTTACCTCTTGGCTGCATACAGATCATAAATACAGTCATAATCCAAATTTGCCTGTCTCTCTCCCTTTAACAAAATCTCAAAAATCTGAGTTAAGTCAAATTACCTCTGAATTTCTTTTGGAAATCTTGAGAACATGGTGATATATATTCTTTAATTTTATCTTAAATTCATGTGAATTTTAGTATCACATCTCCTGTTTGACACAGATTAGATGAGAGAAAAAAGCAAAGCTATGCCATTGTTCACTGTGATTCAAAGTCTGCCTATCAGAAACGTTAAAGTAAAAATGCTTGTATACCTGCACAAATGAAGATTTATTCTATTTTTAAGATCCATGCTGATTTTTGGTAAAAATTTAAATCATATTTGATTCATTATCTTCATTTAACCATTTAATAATTATAAGAGATGAAGAGATTTAAAGCACCCAAATTTAGGTTTAAATTTTCTCATGATCTCTGGAACAAAATTAATTCATGAAACCCAGAAATCTCTCTTTTCTAAAGCTTGAGATCAGGATAGAACTTCTTTGTTCATTCATTCATTCATTCATTCAGTCATTCATATATCCATTAATTCATCGACAGGGTCTCATTATCCCAGAGATAGTTTTTAATGTTTTAATCATTTGCAAACAATTCTTGCTTAGTACAGTAGTATGGAACTATAAAATACCCTGAACAGTGAGCTTGAAAGATGCCTTAGCAGTTGCTCTTCCAGAAAACTCAGGTTCAGTTCCAAGCACCCACATCATGGCTCACAATCCTACGGTGATTGGATATTCTCTTCTGACCTCTTATGTACCGGGTATACACTTGATGTATATACATACATGCAGCAAAATACACACACACATACACACACACACACACACACACACACACACACACGCACATATATATATATATATAAAATCTTCAAGGAGATATACATCCAAATACATCCCAAGTAACACAAAAGCATTGGATTAACTGATAGGAAATCTTCTGATTGTTCTTTGTCTTTTAATACTGAAACTTTTATTACAGATAACATACATGAAGATAAAAATATTAATGAGTTTGTTATCTTAATAAATTATAACTGAAAACATAGGAAAACTGGAAGCTCAGCAATTTGATTATCATTTGACATCTTGTACAAACTTAAAAAATGTACAAATATATTCTTTGTGTTGGTAAAATGTAAAATGTTTCATGAACATTTCTGTGTTTGGCTTACTTGACATTTGTAATATTTATCCCTGACCATTTATACTTAACTTATCTATTTTCAACAACATAAAGCAAAACTTCTTTTCTTCTTTTCATAATTATCAGATTCTTTCAGGCATTTTTTCTTTTTATTATTTTAGTAACTTTTTAAATTAAAATATAATTACATTATCTCCCCCTTCCATTTCCTCCCTTCAATTCCTACTCATCTGCATTGGCAATTGAACTTTATTCTGTTTTTCTGCAGCATCCAGTCTCCAGAATGTTGGTTGTGTCAATATTCCCATTTATATCCATTCCATCTTCTTCCCTTTCATCACTTTTGCCTTCTCATTGTTTGCTAGGTTTTTATCTCTCTCAGTTTCTTTTTTGTCCTTAGAAAATATCGTATAAACTTTTTACTGGTGGACACGGGATAACACAATTGCAAACTTTGCTTTTATTATGTGTATCAAATTCCAGATGCTCAATAGCTCTGCACTGACAAACTTTAAAAGATATCTTTCAGAAAGGAAGAAGTGATGTAATTGATCATTCACATTGATTATCAATTTACTTTGAGGTGATCTGTGATATGAAGACTTGGAGTTTGTACCTTTTCCATCCACATACAGTTCATAAACCATGCTGACTGGTGTGTTAACTTGTGGAGAATTAGTGTTATCAGACTACATCAATGTAACTGAACTATATAATAGTAGCTTCAAAGGCAAGGCCGCCTGCAATTTGTATTCTCAAGTATTTAAAAATGACACTTCAATATTATTTGGGATTTACTCTTTGTCCAAAGCAAATGCATCTTTAATCTCTTATAGTCAAAACACCTATTGTTATCCATATTCATCAATAGAGTATGATTTTTATGTGACATTATATATTGATTTACATGGTTTCGGTTGAACAAGATAGAACTGACACTTTTGCCTTATTAAAATTCGATTGATTGTTGAATTGTGCCATAGAATGTCAACAACATCGATTCATTGTTACATAAGAAGCTAATCTAGATGAATTATAGGAGTACAGCTCTTATTTATAGCTCCCAATAGTTTCAGAGATATTGCAGTTTTTCAAAGCTTCACAAAATAACACAAATTCTTTTTAACTTATCTGGAATATTAATGTTGATTTGAAGAGGTGCATCATATTTTTGGTATGTGCCTGCACATTTTCTCCAGAAATT
This sequence comes from Cricetomys ansorgei, assembly GCA_026225945.1. NCBI lineage: Eukaryota > Metazoa > Chordata > Mammalia > Rodentia > Nesomyidae > Cricetomys > Cricetomys ansorgei. The sequence continues at coordinate 1,979,855 of JAMJFZ010003624.1, forward strand.
TGTAAAGTTTGAGTCTCTTTTTCATACATAGCAGCTGCATAATATGAGTGTGCTATGAGGAATGAAACTTTAAGCTTGCATTTAGAATGCCACAAGCTCCATTCTCACTTAGAGTATGGATGGCAGAAAGAAAGAGTATAGCTGAGCGTGCAATTGCTGCTGGGTATGTGACAAGCCCACTAAATGTTTAATATTGTTATAAGATAGGTTTGTGCTTATTTTAAAAATAATGAAATACAACATAGTTTGATCATATCCATCTACCACTGTCTCCCTGCAACTCCTCCAGTGACCAAAATATGTTGTACAAATTTATAAAAACTTCAGAGAATACTTAAAACACAACCGAAACCATTTTTAAGTGTGTATTTAAATTCTCTCTGCAAATTGACACTGTTCTTCATGAGCCATCTATACATGTCTAAGTTGTTCTTATTTACAGAATTAAACAAAATAGCCTGTGATGAAAACTCAAACTCAACTTGAAAATATATATATATATATATATTGCTTAGAGATTATATCTTGTTTGGTCTCATTGAAATGTTCATGCCTTTGAAAAACATACTTGAAACTTCAGTATTGTTTTTATCTATTGCTGAGACCAGTTTATTTGACATATACATTAGGAGGTGAAAACATACATGGAAACAATTTTCTGATGTGTGTGTGTGTGTGTCGGGGGCGGTGTCCCTGCAATATCACAGCTAACCAACCAGGAACCGAACTGCAAAAGAAGTGTGAATGAAAACTCGAGGCAGCCGGATTTGGTCAGTCAGACTAGATCAAAACTTCCCGAGAGACGGAGCCTGTGGTTTAATATTTTTACACATTTAAATTTGGTAGAATGTGTGGAGAACAGTAGTATCCACAAGAAAATTTTCATAGCCAAGCTTCAGGGATGGCTACATCAAAATTCCTTTGCAAAATACCTTGCTATTTAGGAAAGTACCTGAGAATTTATCTTAAGAATAGGTTCTATTGAGTGGAAAACAGTACTCAGGGCTAGAACCTGGAAATGAAGCACTGTAATAAATATGAGTGGATGTTATTGATAGATGATGCAAAGTACATGAGGCCTCTTTCATAAAGATGAGAGAGACAGCTGGGGATTAGGGCCTAAGCAATTCTCTGAGTTTGGGGGAGACATCAGATAGAGGCTGGCTCCTAACAGAATAGCAAAGGATCACTGTGTTGTTTGACCACTTTGCCTCCAGCATTCCAGGTGTTGGAGGTGTCATTCATTTCCTTCCACTGTAGAAGACAGGCCTGCATGACTGACAGTCCTGGTTACTCCAGTGCTTACTCTAAGCTGGGCTTCCCACAATCTTTGTTTCTGTTCTCTTGCTGTGAATAAACATCATGACAAAAGCAACTTATAAAGGAAGTTATTTAATTGTAGGTATGCTTACAGTTTCAGAGGGTTAGTACATCACCATCAAGACAGGAGCATGACAGAGGCAGGCGGGCATGTCATAGGAGGAGTAGCTGAGAATATACACCCTTTTCCCAAGATAGAAGCAGGAACAGAGATACTGGTTCTGGCCTCAACTTTTGAGACATCAAAGCTTACTCCCATAAGGCCAGGCTTCCTAATCCTCCCTAAAAAGTACACCACCTGGGAACTAAACATTCAAATGCATGAGCTAATGGCAGCCATTTTCATTCAAAACACCACAGCAATTAGCAGTAATTATAAATATATTGATAGCATGCTGTAATATTCTGTCACTCAGCATAGATATGCCTCCTACGCTATGCACTCTACTCACTATAATTTTTTGCAGTGTCTTATTGGGCTATACATTACAAAAAATACTTATTGATGTGTTCTTCACAATCCCAAATACCTACATATCTCTTCCTGTATATTCAACTTATTTCAAATAAAATCAAAATTATAATCTCATTCTACTACAAATTTTATTAATATCATATATATGAACCTTATAAATTTCAAAATGTCCCACGACATAACATACATTATTATGTCTTAGGATATACATTGACCACATGAAGCTCTTGTTCAGGCAATACACAAACTGGGAATTGTTGTATGCCTCAGCCATACGATGTCCAGAAAACAATAATTTAAAGATCTATTTCCCATCTTCCAGCTCCTCCAAACATTTTGCCTACTCACACACATTATCCTTGATCCCTGAATGGAGTTAATATAAATTACCCATCTACAGCTAAATACTCATAGTTATTTATTTGCAGTACTTGGCCCAGTGATAAGTCTCTATATTAACAACTTTACACTACAAAAGAAGCTTCTCTAAGGCTGAGAGCGGCACCAGTCTGTGTGTACAACCAACTACTTCCATATTGCATTCATTTTAAATCTAAAGTTCCATTTCTTTTCATCAGCTTTTAGTCTGCATTGGCTGTTTTTCAGGTTTTTATAATTCCCAGATGGTCTATTTCAAAGCTTTATAACATCAAATTCAGTTTCAAACCATCTAACATGACTGCCAGAGGAATGTTCAAAAAGTGAACATTTTCAGATTCTATATCTACTTACTGCCTTAGGAGCCTCTGAAAACAGGAGCACCACCCTTTTCCTGCACACTGTCCCCTCTTTCCCAGTCCTCCAAGCCTTCCCATTTTTTCCTGCCTTCTACATGAATGCTGCTGCTTTTCCCACCTGCCACTAAACACAAATGAAATGTTTGACCTACATCAAAACGTGCTATAAATTTCATCCACAAATACGTTTGCCTCCATTCAATGCTCTTTTCAACATATACTTTGCTCTTAGGTGCTTTATCAATGTGTACCCTGAGCCCTGATAGAGTTCCTATCTGATCTCGTGGTAGGTAGGTTGGAATTGGACATCAGAGTTTTCTGGAAAGCTTGTAAGGAATCCATGTGGTAATGAATGTCTTCACTATTTCCTTTTCCTTTTCTTATTATTTGGGGCTGGAAAGGTTGCTCTGCATTTTCAAGTGCATTCTCCTTTTACCGAGGATATAAGTTTGCTTCCCGTCGTCATCCACAACAAGCAATTCATAACTCGCTATAACTTTTTCTCTAGGATATCCAATGCCCTCTTTCCTCCTTGTGCACTGGCACACATAGGCACTGACACCAGCACAGACATACATCCCCTTCCATTCAATCTTCCCTTTTCTGTTCCCATTTCTCTTTTGTCACTCTCTCAGTGTGTTCTTTATATCTTGCATTGTTTTTCCTTTGGCAAGGAGAAAAACAGGTTGGAAGGGCTGGGGAATATAAATAAGCCTCTGTATATGAGAATCTGAGCACAATCTCAAAGACTTCATTTGAGAGTATTGCACAAATTCCTATCTTATTCCCAAACTCCACCGCAAATTTGTTAATTTTCCACACTCTCTTACTCTCTTTCATACCTGGAGTTGCAACTTTTCTGCACAATCCTCTATTCTGGTCAATATTTTAAATTTAGCAAGTTTTGAGAAAAAGGCAAAACATTTATTTATTATTCATTTATATTGCAGTTCACCATTTTTAACTTAAAAATTTCATTAGATACTTTTTGATTATCTTTTTCCCTATCTTGGCTTCTCCTGGATCCTTCCCACATCCCTAAGCCCTCGATTTCATAAACTTCATGTTTCTCTCTCTTTCTTTGTCTCTCCATCTCTCTCTGTGTCTTTGTCTCTCTCTCTCAACAACACCAAAAATCAAGACAAAAATACAAAATATGAACTCACAGAAAAGATGACAGTATGTACAAGAACTGCATACATTCAAATCAGACAGAAATTCAACACTGAAAGGAGGAAATGGACATACAGTCCCACTCCTAAACAAGAAGCTGTTTGTAATTCATACATATTGGAGAATGAAATCAGGTTGTTTTTTTTTTTTTCCCAGTGGATTGTCACTGAATAAATCAACCACATTCCAGGGCAGAGCTTGTTTCCTGGTATAGTACTTGGCCAGAACAAACAATTGATTTTGAAGATCAAATGACTCACTAACTATTAATGACTAGGAAAGTACTAGATTGGATCAGGAGGAAAATAATAATTTGTATTATTACAAAGATATGGGCTTTTCAAAGAAACAGAAAGTTCTACCATTCTTAAAATCGTTTTAAATTTGTATATTTCAGGGGATATTGCATTTATTTTCTGTCTGATTCAGTTCTGTCTCTAGTCTTTCATTGCCTCTCATTTCTATTAAGTACACACTTGCATGTGTGCCACATGCACACATGCATACACACACACACACACACACACACACACAAACATCTTTGATATTTATACTCCTCTGTCACTCTTTCATCCCTGTTGACCTCCCTCAGAATCAGGAGTAATGACAATATTTTATTCTTTGCTCTTTGTTCCTTGTTAGTTAGTTTCTTTCCTGAATGGTTTTGTATCTGCTAAATGCCCCAAAAGTTCATGAAGGTATTGTTTCATATCCAGATATTCAAAAATGTACCAATACAAATAAGAATATATTTCTCAATGTGATTTTACTTCTTATTTTATATGTGGACAGGTATGCCATTGCACAGGGTAACTTTGGAGGCCAGTGGGCAGTTTGGGGGAGTTAATTCTCATGTATTAAGTGTTCTGGTGATCAAACTCAGGTTGTCAGACTTGCCAAACAAGTGATTTTTTACCTGCTGAGCCATCTTGCCAGCCCAAGAATAATTTTCAAAGATTTGCCTCAATATAAATTGTTATAATCCTGTGTTCATTCTACAATCAGCAATTACTGAGCGATTTTCAACATAGCTCAGTGCTGTGCGGAGGTCTTTAGAATGGTGTTGCAGTGTTTCCTGTGGCTTCATGCGTGCATAGCTTCAGATGCCTCTTTTTATACAAAACAATGACTACAGACTGCTCAACACTGAATATTTATAGTCAGTAATCATGATCAATTATAATTTATAAAACCCAACAAATACTTCTAAAATTTTAAACTTTCACAAATTAGCATGTTTATCTTCATGTGCAGCCTAAGAATGCTGACTCCAAAGCTCCTGTATTTTAAGCTGTGAAATAATTTACCTGTAGGATTACACATTTACAAAGTTTTCCCCTCAGTAAAAGATGAAGTCCATTATTTTACTCTAGCCACTTGTTTGTTTTTTATTGTGTTTCATTCTATGTCACAATGATTGATTCTGTGTACACGATTAGTATATTTGTTAAACAGAAAAATGTTAATTAAGTATCATTTGCAGATAAAATAAAATTTATTTGAACACTGAGTTTTTCTTCCAGTGACTGCAGAACTTACTCTGTGTTGATATCACTTAACAGGTTGGTTTTGGATTTTTGTTGTTGTTGTTAGAGTAAGGATATTTTATTTACATCTCATATTTTCTTCACTGACTTCCATATTTTGGCCACTTGAGTGTGCTAATAGTCACCACTACTCTTAATGTAAGAGCAAATAACATGAGGGCTTTGGGCAAAGTATTGTGACATAAATATTGGACTTAACTAAAATTCATGACAAAAGACAACAAGTAGAAACATCCCTAGGGGCCTTGTGAGGAGGATGGGTAAGGACAGGGTCACGGCCCTCAGCTTCCATACCTTCATGCCAACCTGTTCAATTTTCATGTAGTTTCTCCCTTAAAATTGTCCAGAACATTATCTTATTTGATCCACATAGATATTATACATGAAGAATCTTGTCCACTTTTCTCTTGACAACAATAATCGTGTGGTATATTTGTGTCTTGAATCAATAATAGTAATGTGTAATAATTCCCTTGAAATAAAAATAATTATAGCAAAATACTGTAAATAATAGAGTCCTATGTTTAGATGTAAAAACTTGCTAATGATATGCAATGAAGCCTTACATTAACAATGATTCTCTAATGATTGAGCCAAGAAATTTAAATTATACTTAAGTTGATGAATTGATTGTCCTGAGACTAAAATTAGCTAATATGAGAAGTAAATGGTACATGTGTTTTTCTTTTTCAAAGATCTCTCTATTACGGAACTTCAGTTTGAATTTAAAGTACTGCAAACCTAGCACAAAGTTTCACACTGACTTTAGATGTCACAAAGGCTTCACATACATGTAAATGTCTCAATCATCTCCCACTTCTGCAGCAGTCACTATGGCTCTGTTGAATAGTATAGCTTTCTTTCTTGACACATAAGAGGTAGACATGTTCAACTGCTCATATTTTCTCCTCTGTAGCATCATGGATGAGCTTCAACCAGGTCCTTATGTACTTGTAGTAGAGAGAAGGTCTCCTTATCTTGATCTCTGCCTTGGAGTACATTCCTCATGCTCTTACTAGTCCACATTCAGCACTACAGAAGTATACTTTGTAAATGTTATTCTTTCTCCAAACTTCCCTATGACTTGTAAAATATAATGTACATTTTTTTCCACATGTCATAAGAAATTTTGCATTAAGTTTCTCTTCTACCTGTTAATATTTTACAGAATTCAAAACTATTAAAATGCTATTTGTACATGACAATTTCTATCACTGGTTCTTGCTTTTGTAATCTATTTTGTTCTTTCTTTTCATAACCATTCACATTTCTGATTATTCTTTCAGGCTTTCCTTGAAGCTTGAACGTTATGACACATTTTTCCTCCCAACTTCTATAGGGAGATATAAGTTCTTTTATGCTTGCATTTCAGGAGAAATTTTAAATCTCGAGTTTTCTTATGGAATTATTTTCCCTTAGGTAGAACACATGCAAGCCAATATGAATCTATAGTTAAACAACCTATAACTGCATTCACATTTATGTGTACAATTAACCATGATGCCTCACTCAAAATAAGCACTTATTAAATATTTGTTAAATAAATTATACAGCAAATTTGGTTTTTTTCTTCAAATTATTATCTGTATTGATTCTTTATTCCTGGTTCTCAGATTTTCATTAGTTATAAAACAACCCAAACAGAAAATAAAATGTTATACCTCCCTCTGTTGTGGTGTATGCAGCACTGAAACTGCTATGCTTAATCTCTATTTTAGCATCGTGCATTCATATTCCCCAAATGACTGCATGTATTTATTGAGTCTGATGTAGACAAGGTGTGGTTGATCTACATCTCTAGACACAGAGCTAAGGTGGACCAATATGGTCATGTAGATGAACTCGTATACTAACTACCTTCCTATCAACTACATTGTTCATTACCAGGCTACGCATCTGGCCATTATAGTATACAGTTGTGCAGAAGGACCAAGTTACCTACTTTAACAGATACTGTTAGAAGATACTGAGTTAAAAATCTTCTTAGACATCATGGAGATGTCTAAGCTATTAATCCAGAAACCTGGAGCTAATCTCTGCCTCTAATCCCTTCATACACAGGCAACTCCTGGTAAAATCCAACCTCACCTTCTCTCCAGCCTCACTCCAAGCAATTCCCTCTCCTCCTTTACATTCTCCTAGGTTATTACTCCATAAAAAGTCAGCTCTGTGACATCTGTCTTGGATCCCTCAAAATGGTTGATACAGACCATTCTTAATTGTATCCTCTGCAAGTCGTGCATGAATTTTTGTCTTTCACTCGGGGCCCTCATCCTACTGACAATATGATTTTCTGTTTTTGAACTTGGAGGAGGGGTTGTAGCAATATTGTAAGACAAAAATCTCTTTTCTCTATTCTTATCCATAATCTCCAGGTAGCTTCTGAGACATTTGTTTCATTTTTAACAAATCATTATTGCTATACATTCAGTGCACAGGAAAAAAAATAATGCCTTCAATAAAGAAATGCTTTAGGATGTGTTGAATTGAGAGCAATGTATTCACTCCACTTCTGCCAATTATCTCTTCTGTTAGCTAAGGCGTAGTACTTTATTTCAAATATGAAATAATTCTGGAAGAAAATCATTTTCTGTTTAATAATGAGGATTGAATGCTTCAAAGTACTGCTACTTGAACAAGAACATGACTTAAGATTCAGATCTTGTGCACCTACCCCTGATTAGCTCTAAGTCTACTAAAAAGATCTGAGCATTTTTTCTTCTTTTTAGGTAAGAATCAAATCACACGCTCATATCTAATAAAGTTATCATAACTTATTAAAACATGATTATAAAACAATCTGATAAATAAATGCAAACTGATTTCAGTACAGTTGGTGCAGGACCTCATTGTCCTGTGGCATCGTAGATTATCATTATTCTACTTGATTGTCTTTAATTGGGTTTTGATAACTAGGCCTTCCCCAGTCCACTGTACCCTGTAATTATGACTCTTCACTCAGTACGTAAACAACTTATATGCAGCCCTGAACTCACAGCATATTTTTCTCTAAAATGTATCATCAAGAAATGGAACAAAATGAATGTGCCTTGATGGAGCATTAGGTGTCCTGGGACCTGGATTGAAGGCAGTATTATCTACTGGAGCAGGGGCAGGAACAGAGACTAGCAGAAAGTAAAAAGCAAAGAATTGTCCCTTAGAGAAAATGCAAGGAAGAGTTGTTTACTTGATCCATGCTAGGCATAGGTACATAGATTTTCACACTTAAGCTCACAAACTGGATGAATAGTATAGATGGAGTCACTCATCCAAAGCAAGAACAGCCTGCACTTAAAACAAGTCTGCCTCTTTATCACTGCAGATAAATGAAATAAACAGTGAGGAGCCACAGTGCAGCAGCACAGGGCAGCTCTCTGGAACTAAATATATAGAGAAATATAAGGAACCTGCAGATTTTTCCCAGGACTTCCTGAGGGGATACCAGAAGCCTATTCCTGATGCTGAGCCAGAATAGAAAGATAGGAAGATTTCTTCACAGTCACATAGTTATCAAACAGAAACTGACTAACCCAGCTGAAAGCACTTATTGAAAAATAAAATGTTTACTTAAAGATACTGACAATAAATCCAAAACAAATTTATGTTACATGCAGTAGCATTTATATGATAAGTTATTTGATATTTTGAACAGTGGTTTGTCAGCAATGAAGATTCAGGAGACATTAATGATGATGTCCTCCTGAGTCTTTCAATACATAGCGCTGATAACATTCTTAACTGTTTTCAAGCACTCACATCTTCAATGGATACAAAGACTGAAAAATGACAAGAGGGGAATATTTATTTCATTACCATCTGACATACCACTCAGCAGTGTGTAAGAAAGATCAAAGTGTATAAGACAAGTCAATCACGATGTGTATGTGTTCATACACCATTTCATTCTTCACTTGTAACTCAACTGATGTAACTGGACTTCATGCTATTTATTCAAACATTATTGGATATCAAACTCTTGGCTTCAGGTACCAGGATAATTACAGCAATGCCCAATACTAGTCAATTGAAATAATTTAACAGACCCATAATACTCCATGCTAGATTTTGGTAGAGAACATCTGTGTTCTTTTATTCTTAAAGTTTTAAGATTCTGAAGAATAGATGTTTGTTGTGGCATTAGGAAGGCACATCTTATATAAAGTGAGAAAGACTTTAGGACTCAGTTAAAAATAAGGAGAATGGTAAGAAAATTCCAGTCATTTTCAAAAGCCTTGAGTTGAGGAAGAGCACTTGAAATTAAATGAATGACAAAATGTAGACAAAAAGTACTGACTTATTGAAGCTTTATAGTTTTCTTTGTTTTATGATCAAGAGAAGATTGCAGGAATGTTATAAGTTATTTTAGATGGATTTACATGAAAGAAGGTGGGAAATCCATCAGGATATTCAAAACATTTAGGAAACATATGTATGCATGTTAATGAAAACCTGGAGACTGAGAGAGTCTCAAATGGCCTCTGGATAGTGTTGACAGTGTATGTCATTAACAGTTTCTTTTGCACTGTTTTAAGATATTTCCTTGGTGGAACCAGACATGGTCATAGGTTTCCACCATATTCACAAAAAGTGTTTTCTCAAATGGGTTTTCTGCAAAGAAACAGACAAACTTCTTTTTGTGACACATAGCTAATTTAAAAACATTTCCTTTATAACTCAGTGACCTGCACAAGACTGTCTCCTCATCTGCGCCAGTCCTCTCACCCCGGAAATGTGGTGCTTGGCCAAGCCATGAATTAAGAGGTGATTGTATTGAAATTCTGTGATGATGGTAATGAACAGAAGTTTTCCAAAAGCAGTTTATCACAGTATAAAGCTGCAAAGATGTTGTTCTTTGATAAAGTCAATGTATGACTAGCACAATGAACTTGGCCAGAAGCCAGCAATCTTGAAGAATCTATCTTGAATAAATGCTAGCAAACTTAATATTCACAGCCCAAAGCTGCAGAAAAATTAAAAAATACATGCTCATTTCTAAGTGTGGTACAAAGCACCATCTACATGGTAGAAAAAAGTCATTTATCAGTTTCCAAAATCATCACCATGTAAATACGCCATTGAAAATGTCCACAGTGGTGATGAAATGTCACTATTTTTGGCAATATTACCATAAATTGCTGTTAACTACAAACACTAAAATAATTAGAAAACCCAAGGTGAGAGTCACTGAAGCATTGTATCATTGCAGTTGGTAGGCATGCTAATTTTCTGTGACTCTCAAGTGCTTGAAATCTCACTGTTGTAAAAGAGTGATTTTTCTGACCAGTCTGACGTTTTACCAAAGAAATCGATCATCAGACATATATTCTATGTTTTTTATCTCCCATATTTTTATCAGTGGCTTTTATTCAGTATAGGATGGCTGCATTGGATGTGGCTTCATGGTTTTGCTACTGCTTGACACTGAAATTTCACTGAAAGTAATGTTTTTTCCATATGTTTTCCCTAATATGTGATTGGATTAATTCAGCCATGAATAAAACTAGCCAGGCTATCCTTAGATAAATTAAGATTAAGTATGAAAACCATTTCTTAAACAGACTGCTAGTACCAATGGCAGAGGCATGTGTGTGGGAGCTTCACAAATGAAGTTTGTTGTGAACTGTGCTAGATAGATTGTATCCTTTGTTAAACACATACTGACTCCAGGCACGTGTATATGCATGGCACGAACTCTGACTCATTATCATATTCATTGTGGCGATGAACTAAGTGGTGATGAGTTTAAGGACTTGTATGTCAAAGAAGAAAAAAAAATTACTTATTTATATATGCAAAAACTTTACATCCAGAGCCCAACAAAAAGGTAGAAGAAATGAATATCATTCATTCTAACATCAATAGAGTCTTCAGTTAATTCATTGATTGACAGTGAAATAGTTGAGAAAGTTCAGAAACATAAAGTAACATAATAACAGTGGGGACTAACAAGATATTATTAATGACAGAGAAAATTTTCCTATATAAGTCACCATGGTGAATCAATGAAATGGACTTATGGGTAGGTAAACACATTTCAAACTCTCAGTAGAATGAGAAATCATAACAGCTTACAACATTAGAGAGAGACTGCTTAGATGATGCACATTGTTTACCATGCAGATGACACTTTATGAAATGTGAAAGTCATCCAACAAATGGGCCCCCTCACATATACAGGACTAATTTTCATGTCCCTGTTATGCAATTTTAGCTTTTTACTCTTTCTTTCTCATCTAAAGAGAGCATACTATGGTGATATTTTAGTGAAAGTGTTTTATTGTTTGTTGCTACTGTCGGTAAATATTTGATCCTGGTATTCTAGTGATAGCAATGTGTTATTTGGTTATGCTAAAACACAGGAATTTTTCATGTTCCATGATATGTAATATTTGCAACTATTAAGTGATTGCATGTGGATAAGCAAATGGTTGTATAAGCAAATGGTTGCTTACAGGCAGAACAGAAACACAGTCACAAATGACAGTGCTTTTAACCAGTCATGAATTCCTCCATTGAACACTAGCTAGTAGCATTGCTGGTATCTCATGGTTTAATGTAAACATAATTAGTTTCATATACAAAATATTTAATATTGTATAAAATTGTCATGAGTATATTTGAAAACACACATGCATTTTGTATTTAGACTTGCATCTTTTACTCAAGAGTTATCGTTATGCAATTCAAATACTCAGTATAATAAAATATAATAAAAAGCACTCTGGTATCAAGTACTTTGAATAGGGGATATTCAAGTCATAACCTTAACTTAGGTTTTGAATATATTTTTAATAAATTAAATTCTTCATTCCTACTTCATAGTTCTTTTGGAGAGTTATGCTTTTCAAATAACTTCTGCATTTATTAAAACAACCCTATAATTTTCCTCCTATTTTTATCTATGTGCTTCTAAACTATAGTCATACCAACAGATAAAATCAAATATATTAATTGATTTTATATTAGCCCACCCTTCCATACATGAAAGGATACTATTTGGTCATGATGTGATTTTTTAATGGATTTTTTTAAAGTTGATCTATTAATTTGCATGGAATTTCACATCTGTGTCATGGTAAGTATAAGGCTACCATTTTAATTTATCACTGTATTGTTCCATTGGGGAGATGGAACTAGTCTCCAACAATACTCGAAATAGTCCCTTTACTTATAGGTTTTCAAAATAGATTTCAGAAAATCACAATAATGCCTTCCTTAGATGCTTTATAGAACTTGCCAATGAGTTAGAAATGGCCTGACATGTTTCTCTTATTAATGACATTTAATTATGGGTTCTACTGACTCAAAGAATATTGGCCTATTTCAAATTTCACTTATCTACACTTTGGCCCCAATTCATCCTAGCATTAATTTTCACTTTACTCTTTAATTTTCAGCACTGGAAGTTTCTGTTAAGCCATCTTAACATTCAGGACTTGTTTTTGCTTTGTTCAGCCCAAGATGGTCCTAGTTACAGTGGTTTTAATCTCTATAATTGATTTGGGTTATTATAATTTTTGTCTTTTTGTTTACATTGCTCCTCATTATTACATACTAGCTACTTGACTCCTTAAGTGACTCAGGTGTTTTTGCTGTAGTTGTGTTTTCATCTTACCTAATTATAATTTGAAATCATTTTGTAAGATTGAATTTATTTAGTGGCTCCCTTCAAATGTACATTAGTTTGTGTCTATATGATCATGCATTCACATAGCTCTATAACATATAAATACCTTTATTTATGTTTTCCCGTTCAATTACATTCTTCTTCCCTGGACTTCTCTGTGGTACATTGTATTTGTCTTGAAGACCATTTTTTATTTCACTCAATGATGTTTGTCACATGGTTAAGTCAGAAGGTGCCTGTTTTTGAAGAATGTCTCATTAAAATGTACACTCATATATAGCAACACTTGAATGTCTCTTTCAAAATGCTATAGATTTCTCATATTCATCAGTGTTACAAAATTGTTGGACCACTTAAATATTTTTACTGTGAAAATACTCTCCATTTTTCTCTAGTACCTTCCTGTTATATTTTAAACATTTTTCTACTGTGCTTCTATTTTAGTGGTGGCTCTTGGATGTAGTTTCTTTGTGTCTTATGTTTCTCTTTGGTTGTATTTGGATCTTGCAAATTATTCTTAACATTTTTCTTGAGCATATTTTTGAAATTTTAGCTCTTTCAGCTTCACACTTTTCCTTTTATTCCTTTAGTTTTGTTATTTAATATTCCAAATGATTCATTTGGAACTCCCCATTATTTGTCACATACTCTTACATCTCTATATTTATGTATTTGTCTCTTTATAGCTTGGGCGTTTGAATGACTTATGTGTCAATTCACTAATTCCTCTAAGAGATATCTGTTTTGATATTTTTAGCAAACAATCAAATTTAACAGGGTTCTTGTTGTTTTAACATTCTAGAAATCAGATCTGTTTCCTTTCAAAATATGCTTTGCAGTCTCTAAAATTATTTGACCTTATACCTTTTTTATTATGAATCAAGTGAGCAAGTTTTGCAAGCTGTGTACGGTCCTTCCAATTTGGACTTCTAATAAATTTCTATTACAAATGGCAGATTTTATTACCAAGCTTTCTGATACTTGGCAATATGGGAGTGTTTTTTTTAAGCTATGATTAAAAATAAAATGTAGCTTTGAGCAAAATATATATTAATATATTTTTCTTTCATCTTCTAGAAACTCAGATATATTAAATCCTTCATCTAGATTTAGGAACTGAGCTCTGTCTAGTGTAATGCATCATTGATTACTCAGTTCTACTTTATAGTCTTCCCACACAGCATTTTGTATGATTTAATATTTATTCCAAGGATTCACATTTCAATTATCTAAACTGGGACAAAGATGGTTCCATGAACATCTGAACATAAAGATGCACATAACCATACATAGACACACAGACCTATAAAAAATGTTAAATGAAGATTTTTGCTAGATTTTCTTTCAGACTTCAACTTTGTTCCTGACACATATTCTGTTGTCACAGTGCATTCTTTCACCCTTCATCATTATTGGAAAATTATCATAAACAATAATAGCCACAAAAGCATAGTTTATTAGCATAGATGTTATCTTCCATTTTCTGCTTAATTTTGGCCTAGAAGCTGCACATGAATAAAGCAAAACAAAGAAAAATCCTTGCTACTCTTGAAAAAATCTACATATACTAATGTCTTAGGCTAAAGGATAAACTGTTTGAAATACTTTGTCTAATACACCTTTATCTACAGAACTGGGGAAAAGACAACTTCCTATACGCACCCACTTCAGAGTTTTTCTCCAAGTAATTATATCCTGAAAACTGTCAAGAATTTCACTTGCTGAATGAAGGAAATAATTTAGAGTGTGTTTTTATTATTATTATTATTTCAAGTAGACTTTCTTTCCTGTTAAGATCTCCATTTTTTTTGTCTTGAAAATATAACGAGATACAGGTGAGACAGTCTGGTACTGTCTCATTGTCACTAAGGTTTAACATGTGACTTTTGATGTGATTCCTTTATAACATTCCTCTAAATGGAAAGTAGATTTGTTTTTTAAATGTATCTGCTAAATCAAAGTGTTCTTTCTTATCTAGGCAAAAGTCTGCTACAAATTGAATCAAGTGCCTGTATATTGTGAATTTCTCCTGTTCTTTTACACTTTAGAATGATTTTATTTCATATGTGCAAATTTTAAAAAGGGTAAAAATTAAGGGAAATATTTCTTTGTACATCAAGTGCATAGAAATTGTATTTCAAATCATTCAAGGAATTATTTCATGGAAGACATCCATTATGACGAAACGATGTGTCTGAAGTGTGAATTAGAAATACAAAATAGAAGCAAAATAAAACCAAAAGCATTTCCCTTTCATTCAGAAAGAAAGGTAACAAACTGAATCTCTTGAATAATCTTATAGTTGTGAGAATCTGGTTCTGGATTGTGATTAGATGTGCAGATTGCAAATCTATGATTTGATCAACAACAAGGATCTTGCTAGAGTAACTAAATTCTTCATTTTAATGAAATTATTTGGAGTCTGGCATACAGAGGAAGATGGTGTTACTAGGACTGAGTTTTACAGGTTAAAGCAATTGAAAACAAAAATCATCACAAAAGGAATACCACCAAAAGCTCTCTGGGTTGCTCTTTTATGCACATTTTGTCAGTAAGTGACAGAGAACGGACACTATGGGAAAGCCCAGGAAACATCCTTTAAAATAAGTCCAAATTGTCAACATTAAAGAGATCCTTCATGGGTGCTGATGGTGCATGCCTTTAATCCCAGAACTCAGGAGGCAGACAGGCAGATCTCTGTGAGTTTGAGGCCTGCCTGGTTTCCAGAGTGAGTTCCAGGACAGCCAGAGTTACAACAGAGAAATCCTGTCTCAAAAAACTTATATATATGTATATGTATATTTAAATACATTCATATATATGTGTATATACACACATATGTATATACACATATATATGTATGCATGTATATATATTTATATATGTATATAGATGAAACAAGTTAATTCAGATTTGTACTGTTGTATATTATGTGACAGGCATTAACCTAAATGCAATGGGGATGCAGAGCTGTAAGTTTTGTGTATTCTTAACTTTTAATATAGCTGCCAATTGCATCATGTATTGGGAAAGGCTATTAATGCTAATTATCACATGTGGTTTGTTTTTTTGTTTTTTGGTTTTTGGTTTTTAGAGACAGGATTTCTTCTGGCTGTCTGGGACCTCACTCTATAGATCAGGCTGGCCTCAGACTCACAGAGATCCACTTGCCTCTGCCTCCGGAGTGTTCAGATTAAAGGCATACATTATCACCACCCAGGACATCTAGTCTTTAACACAGCTGTCCTGAAAATAATAAAATACTATTCTCTTACTCTTATCTAAGGTTTAAAAAGAAGACTTTAATGAAACTCTCAAGTTAACAGACTTTAGGTTAAATACCTAAAGTTAACAAATAACAGATTCAATATTTGGACCAAACCAACCCAATTGGTTCCAGAGTCAGGAATTTCAAAATTGTATTTAATAAATTTTGGAGAAAATGATAGAAGTTTGAAATAAGAGGTCTGAAAAAAAGATACCCTCAAAATGAGATGCTGTTTGTTGTGAGACAGATAAGGTCTTGAAGCAGTCTCTGGGGTACAGTAAGAATCAAGTGAGGACTACTAGCAAAGCCATCAGTCTGGCTTGAATGGAAAGCATGTAAGATCCACATCTGGAAAGATTTACATGGGTAAGTATATTTTCAGGCTTGAGGGACTAGGAAGAGCAAAGCTGGAATAATTAACAAGCAATCTGGCTCTCTGACTTGTGAGAATGCTCTTGGGGAGGGAGGTGTTTTAATATCATATCATGTTAATAAGTAACAGTTGATAGTAGCAACAACAAATTTCTCTGAATTTAACTTCTCACAGATAAAACCTGATGTGCACAATGCTATATTTATTGCAGTAGAGTTACAGTGTATCTTTCTGATATCCCACTAGTTCTTTCACTGAGCAAACTCTGGAAGAAAAGAGTGTACCTGTCAATATTGGATGTTAAACTGAGGTTAGGAGAAAATATCTTAATGCATGAAGCAAACAACACTGTGTTCCTCACACGCACTCAGACATTCTCTATATGGGTATAGTAGCACACTGCTGGGTGGCTCAGCAAACAGGACAAGAAGGCATATTCTTTGGTACAAGCCCTTTCATACCTCATCAGAGGAAGTCACTATCTGGTAGGTGCCATATTGGACAGTGGAACCCTGAGAGTCTGAGCTAAGGTGTTTTTATTGATTCCAAATTTCTTAGGTGTTCTACTGATAGCACACACAGATCATATGTTGTGGAAGTTTACTTTTAGTTTTATATAAAATAATTGTTTTGTGCACTGTTGTGTGAGGGTCTGCCTAGGTCTTGCCTTTTGTATTGTATTCAGGTATTGGATTAATGTGGGGAATGATTGATTGCTCAAAATCTGCATGTGCTATCAGGAGAAAACCTGAGGATTTATAAATCAATAAAAGCACTTGAGTTGGAATGCACGGGGTTCCACTGTCCAGTATGGTGCTTGCCAGGATAGTGGTTCCCTCTGCTGAGGTCTGGAAGCATTTACACCTATGATTATGCCTCCTTGTCTTCTTGGTAAGCAGACACAGTAGGTGTATTGGTACAATCACAAGAAATCAAACATCCCCCACATAAATCCAGTACCTGAAGACAATACAAAACGCTAAGACCTAGGCAGCCCCTAACCCATTGCTGAATCTAGGATAACACAGGCTTCATGTTGATAAACATCATCAATAATATTCTATAAACAGTAGGAAAGAATATAGATAATTGTATCCCGGTTCCCAAGGAGTCACTTTGATAATGAGGCATACTATTTCTTTCACCCAGTTTTATATTTTTCTTTATTCTTCAGAATTTCAATTATGCAAACATTGAAATACTATCATATCCACCTCCATTTCCTTCCTCCAGCATCTCCTGTATTCTGCACAACATATTCCCCTATATTGCCATGACTTCTCCTTCTAAAGTCATATTCCTATTATTTCTGTTAATGTGTAGGTATCAGTGCCTGCACTGAATATATATGCATGTGAGTGTAGATGCCCGAGAGGGAAAGAGGCATTGAATCCTGAAAACTGGAGTTAGAGAAAATTGTGATCCACTAGGCATGCCATGGGTGAAGGGACTTGAACTTCAGTACTCTGGAAGGACACGGAGTGTTCTTAACTGCTAAGCCATCTGTCCAAACCCTTCTTTTGTATAACTCATAAGACAAATTAAAGCAGTCTATATGTGGGAGCCACTGAATAGAGCATGGGAAGCCACCCAGAGTTAACACCCTTAAAAATATTAATTTTTTCCCAGTAGCTTTTTACTGTCAACAGCTTTGCAAAGGGTGGAAGCTGGAGACCCCCTCTCCCACATGAACTTGTGAAGGTCTTATGCAAGCCGCTGCAGCTGCTTTCAGTTCATTAGTGTAATAACCATGTAATGTCCAGAAAGCAGCATTTCTTAGCACTCCTCCACATTCTTAGGCTCTCACATTCTTTCTGCCTCCTCTTCTGCATGGCTTCAGTATGAAATATCTGTACAAGCTACCTGTTAAGGAGGCAGGGAAATGAAATGTTCTGATGCTAAGACACATGCAGTGATTAACACACAGAATGTACCTCATGAAGTAAGTGATGTACAGAAACACTGAGATCTTGTGTTATTTTCTAAACCAACTA
Source organism: Cricetomys ansorgei (assembly GCA_026225945.1). Lineage (NCBI taxonomy): Eukaryota > Metazoa > Chordata > Mammalia > Rodentia > Nesomyidae > Cricetomys > Cricetomys ansorgei. The sequence goes on from JAMJFZ010003624.1 coordinate 1,998,369, forward strand.
AGCATAGAAAATACGTCAGAAAGTAAACAACATTCAGCTTTGCAAAACTGTGTTGTTTTTTTGATAACAACCTCTCCAAATATTATTGTAATTTATTGAGGCTGCCCAGTTGATTATAAGTGATAGATGTTTCTAAATTGTATTAGTAAAACATTTCCTACTTTGGAATTAATTTATTTATCCATTTGATTATATTTATTGAGAAAGGTTTCACTTATTAGCCCAATGTTTGAACTCATAAGCCTCCTGCCTCATCCTCCATAGTGCTTAGAATAAGGCATATACCACAGGGCCAGCTTGCTTTTGGATTTCCACAGAGAGTAAAACAATATTGTCTGATTCATAAGATCCTATTGATGTATCTTTAACGGAAAAAGAAGTTGGCGATTAGAAAGAACCAAACTACACCTTCCAGTACCAGGAAGGACCTAAAACCTAAACAACTTCCTGTGATAACTCTGCCAGGTGTGAGCAAGAGAACGTTTTGTCAGTGAGCTATTCGGCTATTGATGAATTACTGTTGGCACCTGTAGAGAGATACCTGAGGTGAGAAATAAGATGCAATTTAAAACATATACATAAGTTCTTCCTGTGAAGTCCTTTTCTCAGAGTACACACAAAATAACCCTGCAGAGCAATGCTCTTTTACTATATCCAAATGCATTTATCAATACAACTAAAGTTGCATTTTGTAACATGAAAATTCAAAGTTAACTCAAGTCTCTTTGGGTTACTTACCTATTCAGTTCAGTATATAATGATTCAATTATTTTTTTCTTTATTAAAGCAAAATATAGTGTTTGTAATAAATCCTTATATTATGACTCTGTAGAAAAATTCTCAATGGAATAAGGAATTATGTCATATTATGCATATTTTACTCTATAACTTGGATGACTCCATGTCACAAGGCTTTCTTAATCTCCTTTTGATACATTTATTGCTACCATGGAAAGAAAACAAACAAACAGCTACTTTAAATGACAAGAGGTCTAAGGATATGTAGCTCAAAAAATCTTTCAGTTGGGCAATGAATATATGTTTTAGGTAGGGATTCGAAAATATTTCATTTTTATTATTTTTATTTATTTTTTATTTAATTTCATTATTAAAGAGGGGAAGTTCAACATTTCAGAATTAGAGGAAAACAAAGGAATAAAGATATCTTTATTCCTTATGCATCATTTCTCATAGTATTTTTGTCATGTTCTTGAATTCTTCAAATTTCCATTTCGGATACTATCCATCAAAATATCATATGCTATTCATCAATATATCATATACTAATAATCCATACATCACATGCTACTTCTCCATTTCATATTCTACTTATCAATATACTATGAACTATTAATACATATATCATATACTGTTTTTCAAGATATCAAATACTACTTATGCATATATCTTAAACTACTTATTCATATGTCATATACCATTTATCATTGTATCATTTACATCTTTTGTGCCATAAACTCAGACCATAGTCCCAAATATTAAAATAAAATTATAGTATTCTATTGTTATATTAGTGGTATATTATAACTGTATTTGAAATGACAATAAAGACTCTCAAGTCATATAAAGCCCACACTGGCAAAGCAACAGGACACAAAAGTTGACCAAGATTTTAATGGAGATGAGCCAATCAATACTGGATGATGTGGTAAGCAGGCATATATTTATGTATATAAAGTCATAGTATCTGCTTGGCCCATTTTTCCTCAATAATAGTCTATCAGTTCCCTGAAAGGCAAAGAAACAATATGATTTTAGTAGTTGTCTCAGCCTTTCTCCTGACCCAGACTCTAAACAGATTGAGTTTGTGTTTTGTGTTTTCCATGTCTGCATGGCAGAACGAAGGTGAATATCCAGGGAGGAGATTTGCCTGGTATATTCCCTAAAGAAAAGCTGTGCTCCAGCAGTAGGTCTGGCTTCTGTGCTGAGATGTAACTGTAGTTACAGGGGTGGCCTGCACAGTAGGCTTGCTCTTTTTTATTAAATTGTTATTTTAAAGTTTTCTTCTCTCATACAACTTATAGAATACATCCTGAGGACCCTCCTTCCCTCCCACCATTGCCCCAGATTCCCCCATCTCCCCAGATCTACTTCCCATCACCAACCATAAATATTCCCCTTCTCCCCAGAAAAGAACTGTCCTCCCAGGATTACAGCACAATCAGGGCATGGTATAGAAGAATGGAATGGGACCAGGCACCAATCCCTACATCAAGGATGGGGCAGGCATCCTAGCACGAGAAAAAGGTTCTCAAGGGCTGGTAAAATGATCAGAGACAGCATTATTCCCCACTCTTAACAACTCCTCAACTTGCTTTTGGGGCCCAAGAAACAATGTCTCTCATAGAAAAGGCTTTTGATCTCTGTGGTGCTGAGGATTGTGACAGAGCTCCAGCTTACAAGATTATGTAAGAAGTTTGTATTGACTCTTAGTTGGAAAGCAAAGCATCATGGAAGAAACAAGCAGGGTACATCAGTCTCCCTCCAGTGACATTTTCTGGACTCTCATGTTCTAAGGACATCTTGCCATTCCCCCTCTGTGTTTTCGTACACTTCTTCAGTAGTGGCTTTGGAATAGTCACGTAGTCTTTGTCTTGTTGCCATTTCATTTTAGTATTTGAGATCTCCACGGGGGACAGAAAACACTTCTACTGTTTTAATCATCATCCTGCAAAGTCCTATGATTTGTTTTGCTTTGAATCATCATCTCTCTAGCATTAAATTATGATATTTTTCCCAATTCATACTTCAGATCTTTTTACCAATACCATCTTACAGACCGAAAAATATTGTTAAGAAAAGTACTGGAGAATATGAAATACAAATGTATTTATAGGGGATACTGGGACACGGATCCCTCCATATCTCCTCCTCCCCTACTCCTTCTCACTGGTTCTCATCCTCTCCCTCCTGTATTCCTACCCTCCAGGATATAACCACACCTCTTCAATGCTCTTCTTAGTTTTAAACTTTGTCAGACCTGTTGAAACCAATGGTCTGAAATCATTAATCAAAAAAAATTCTTTCTTCTTTAATGTGTTTCTATTTTTATTGCTCTTATTTATTAATTCCTTCATTTTATTGTATAGGTGTTTTGCCTGCATATATGTCTGTACACTATATGCATGCCTGATATCCACTGTTGCCAAAACAGTTACAGGTGGTTGTGAGCCATCACTTAGGTGGTACTTAGCTAATGTCATTCTGCTTATGGTCTTAATTTGATGCTTTCTGTAACAAACGAGTTCCTCCTTTGTATTATGATAAATGAATTACGTACACTAAGTAAATATTTCTTTAAATCTAAATAAAGTTGGTTTGATTTGCTAGGTATTTCTTTGACTGTTTTACCCAGTAGTTTTGTGCAGCACATCTGATGCCTTCATGACTACTGAGCAGAGATGAATAAACTGAGCAGCAGCCTTAGGTGTAGGTGTGTCCAGTGTTCCTAGCCATGATGAGCCGACGCCTTTCCATATCTCTCAGACATAATCTTTTCTTTAAGAATCTCTTTAACCTACTTAAGAAGAGAAATACAGTGTGTTCTCATCTTAAATCTTATTTTCCCTGCACATAAACCTAGGGGCCACTGTCTCCTAAATGAACAAAGTCTTTTGATTTTTGGTTTGACCCATGTGCTGCTTTGACATACATCAATGTACTTATGAATACCATTTAGGAGAATCTTAGTTCCTGGATGAATGCTGCCTCTTTCTGGATCTGTTGATGACACAAATGAAGTAGGCATCCTTCATTCAGTTCAAAGACTAAGGTCCCATTGAACCAAACTACTGAACTTTGGAGAGACTTGTTTTGCCTACAATGACAGTTTTACCCCATGTATTATGTTATTATATCCTCTAGGTAATATTTCTAAGAACTTATGGTATGCATTTGGGATCATTTTAATATGAATACAAATGTCTCCTATGTATATCCATTTATTTGTTACCTAGCTCTGTGGGAAGCAGGGAGGGTGTAACTCAAACTATTCCTGGATGAAGTCTCTGAATTTCAAGTTCTTTTGTTTGTTTGATTAGTTGGTTTAGATTTGTTTATGATTTGCTATCTTTTTTTTTTTCTTTTTTACAAAATTAAAGTGTTCATGTTTTATTTGCTTAGTCCAAATTTGAATAACTGGACCTACAGAGAAAAGTGTATGTAAATTATCTAATCTTTAACATTTTAAGGTTTGACCCATAATTAGTTTGGAGTAGTTAATTATGTTCTTACTCCAAAGTGATGGCTTTAATCTCACAGTGGATTGAATGGATCTATATTAATATCACCTTAATTTAGCTACAGGGTTCTGACCAACACACTACTACTGTTCTCAAGTTTAACAATTTTAAATTTAATTTAATTTATTAACTATAATTGTTCTTTAACATTTTTATACATGCAAAAAATACATTCATGAAAGAATGATCTTCTGGAACTAACAGCCATATCACAATCTTGAACTCACAAAAGTTGAGATTATTTGCATGGGGCTTGCCTGAGACTGTCGCTGTCATGAATTAGTTATGGATGAGGGTGGGTCTCAATAGCCCTACCACTCCCTTATTAAGCACTGATTACAAAAGGACATGGAGAAGGGAAGGCCTGGACTTCAGGTGACATACGCATCTTCTCTGTCATGGAGTTCTTGTAAATCTCCAACATTGTTGGCAAATACTCATAATTCATTGCTTTCTATATCCTCCTACAGCTTGATTGATTTCTTTCCCAAGTCCTTCAATTTCCTTTTAACCTTTGTCATTCCCATCATATCTAGATTCCTCAAGTGGGTTTTTGAAGAGTCTGTAGCAGATTGACAGGTCTTTCATAGGTGGTTGAATTTTATTTCATTACTGCACTCCCAGATTTATAGAACTCTTTTGAATTTGTTCTTTATTTAGTTTGTATTTTGCTTTGTGCAGTAGTCTATGGAAGACATTATGGTATGCATGAATACTCAACAAAAATTACAGGTATTTGGCCAGTGAGATGGATTATTGTCTGCTTCCATATGGTAGAAGAAGACTTTTGACTTCTGTAAGTTGCTTTCTCGGACCCCCACACACTGCCTGAGGTAGCATGACAAAACCCACACATTGATGCCCCCTACAAATACATACTCATAACTGAAATACAAATTCGAACAGCAGAAGTATAGATGTATTAGGGCAAACATAACCTTGTGTTTTTTGCTGAGGGTTTGAAGAAAAATTCTGAACATGAAAAAGAATATTTGAATGTAGTGTCATATATCATTTATTCTTTTTCATTGACTCATTTGAGACATTGTGATGTATTATTCCAATTATTATCCACTATAATACTCTACATTATATGCTTATATATATTCAATACATTTATTTTACAACTTACTTTAATAATACTGAATATGTTTTGTTTTACATTCCTGAAATTTCATAGTAGTCTTTATTAAGAGTTGTACTGACATAAAATGGGTGTGGATACCTGTAGATGAGACTCATATTTTCATTTATTGCTATATATTTATATTAACAATGTCAATTCTTTAAAAATAAAAACCTGACTTTTACACTTAGGAGAAGAGTGAAGGTTATATAAATGTCATTGTTTCCAGAACAAATGTGGATTTCAGCTTCTGATTATTACCCAGCTGTAAGATGCATCAGGGTCTGACTTCTTTTGAATGCCCAGAACCAAGACACTACTATGGATCAAAAACAGAGGATCTAAATTTTTAAATAAACTTGCTAAGTATGCAGACTAATGAACTCTGTTGTTGTTTCATGCCTATAAATTTTTTATTGATGTTATCCTGTGACCACCGTCTGTTCTTTCTGATTAATTCTGGTCTATGGTATGACTTTCACCAAATCACCTTTATTCCACTTTTATAGTCCAGCTTTATAGTCCATACCACCATTGGAAAAATGAAATATTTACTTTCCACAAGGTCTTATTTGTAGTAAGGGATTTATTATATTCAATTATAATTATATTTATTTATTATACAATTATAATTATAATTTTTATATAATATAACATGTATATAACTTTTGAATAAATATATAATTGTTATATTTTGTAACACATTCTAGAATATTAATTATTATTGATGATTATATTACTGTTGTATTATAATTTTTTTAGTAATGGAAACGTACACTTAATTTGTGTGTATATATATATATATATATATATATGTATATATATATATATAACAGGATCTACTATTTTAATGTAATGCCTTACAAATTTGCACATTTGTTTTACAAGTAGAGCTTTTCAAGTATATTTTTTTAAATAATATTTGACTATGTGGGTATTTTGAAATTTCTTTCATGAATTATAATATTATAACATATTTGTATTTGTTTAGTCAGGTTAGTCAAAAAATAATGTTAGAAACTGAAAGAAAAGGAAAAGAAAGAGAGAAGAAAGCAACAAATTATTTAGACAGAGCATCCCTGGATGAGACTATTAAAGCCTTGTGTTTCTAATAAAGAGCTTCTTGAGACCCTTTGTTTTATTAGGCTTCTTAGCCTGCATTCATCATTCCATCACATTAATTTTTGTATGGTTTTTATTTTCTGTTTGGAGGAGGTTCTGATTATGATATTTCTGTTTATTCTCATAGCCAATTATCCCCACTTCCAAGTAAAGAACAGGAAGACCAAAGAAAATCAACACATACCTCAACAAACAGTACCTCACTGAGACATGTCAATGCAACCCAAGGAGAAGTTCTCAGATGTGTTGCTTCTTTTCCAGCATAAATAGCTCATCTACAGGATATCAGAAGTACAAGAGCACACCCACGCTAAAGTGTTTTGCATCCTGATATTGAGATTATGGCATGTATATACCACATATCTTAAAAACAATGTTAAAGGGTCATATAGATGAACACTGACTCTTCCTAACTTAAGCTTAAGAGACCAGGGCCAACCTGAGTAGCAGAGCAAACAGTACATGTTTAAAAATATACAAAGAAGGGTACAACTTAATAATTATCAAATGCTAATACTTTCTTCCATGACAGAAAAGAATTTCAATAAATAACATTTTATTAAATTTATACTGTCATCAAGAATGGTAGGCATAATGATTTCAAATGTATTAAATTTTCAAAGAACAATCATGTTACATGTGGATAGAGATGGGGAATTTCACAAGGTGCCATCTCTAGGAGAGGAACTAACTACAGGTGAACAGCTACTGCTGAAAGACCTAGAAACAGGATTCTCCAGAGATCAGCCCCCTGGCATGATATCTAATCCCAAGTGGCCAACCTTAAATACATGTACACAAAGCAGCACTGCCAAACTCTGTATAGAGTGTGTGTGTGTGTGTGTGTGTGAGAGAGAGAGAGAGACAGAGAGAGAGAGAGAGAGAGAGAGAGAGAGAAGGTATGTTTGTGCATACATACATGGGTGCAGGCATGAGTCTAAATACAATGACTAAATCATGAATTTGGCAGGAAGTTTGGGGGACCAAGGAGGAGTTGAAAAGGGGAAAGAGACAATTGGGGATGGTGTAAATATAGTACTAGGGTATGGAATTCTTAAGAAAAATTACAAGCGAATATTTATGAATGTGTTAAAATTTGTGATAGAACTTCTATAAATAAGCCTTTTAAATAGGGTGATATATCGATTTATTGCAAGGTCTTCACATTTACTTGATACACTCATCACAATTAAATAACAGAACTTGGATTTGATTTTATCACCTTTTTTAAATCCTCATGCATGATCTCTTCAAGCTTGATGATTTAGTCTTCTGCTTACATACAGTCTCTTTATATGCCACAGCTACTGATACTGCTGAGCCAGACCAACTCTCCAGTGACTGTCACTGGGCTGCAGCAGGAGCTTTCTGATCCATGTCAGACCCCATGCATGCCCACAAAAGTCCATCTGCCAGGAAATATCCAAGGAGGCTTATTTAAAAGGTAAGTAACCTTGCTCATATACCTAAGTGTCAACAAGGTTTTACACTGCACTCAAAATAAAACCAAAACACCTAGCACAAAAGCCCTTCATGTTCCTGTCCATACCTATCAAGCTCTCTCTTCCTCTGACCTTCTTCTTCACTTCTTACCCATGATACCTCAGCCACACTCAAGGATTGTTTGCTCCTAAAATGCTGACCTTTTATTGATGCAATATATTTGGCATGCCTCACCTGCTGTTGAGCTACTTACATCTCTTTTAGCAAGACAACAAACTGTTTAATAATATAGACCCCAAATCTGAATTTTGTGGATTAAAAATTAGCTTAATTTACAACCTTGGAATATTGTTTAGGGGGCTGCAACAGTCAAAGAGCAAAATCTTCATCCTTATTTTAGAGAGCTGTTGTGGTATGTTTAGTTGTGGATAATATTTTAGTTAAGATTCGTCTTTTACTTGTTTACACCTCTGTGCTATCCCCAGCTTCCACCCCTCACAGGAGGTTCCTGTTATTAGTTGATTGAGGAACTATTGTTATTCGTGTGAAAACAGGAAGAAAAACACCTGGGTATTGAGGGGTGGAGCAAGGAGGGAACAGGAAGGAGGAGGTGGAACAGGAGTAGGAAGAGAACAAGGAGGAGAACATGAGGGGAAGAAGCCTTGGAGGGAGCACTCTGCCTAGCTGCTTGGGTATAGAATTCCCTGAGATTTGACATGGTTTGTGATTAATAAGAGCATTGGAAAATTCAACGATGGACTCTCATTAAGCGGCTGAAAGTTAAAATTAACAGAGCTATTAGGAGGACAAAATGCTTTTGATTGTAGTGAGGCTGAGAATATAGTCATGTTGATAAAGTCTTTGTGAATCTTCTAATTGTAGTGAGGCTGAGAATACAGTCATGTTGATAAAGTCTTTGTGATCTTCTGTCCTTTCCAACACGTCAAAATATATGCTTCTCAATATTCAGTCTGTTTCTTACATATGATTTCTTCCAGTCCTTTTTTGAACCTTTCTGTTAAACACTTTTTGGTTTTTTTTTTTTTGTTTCCTCCATTTTCTTAATGATGTCTAAATACAAACAAATACCATTTATGAAAAGCAATGAATTTACTTATTTACTTGTTTGCTAACTTTCTTATTCTGAGGAATGCAATTAGCATGAGCACATAGGTTTAGCCTGTTATTTTCATTATTAATCTCAGTTTAGGGACTATAACCAGGCACCTGATATTCACTTAATAACTATTTGTAAGAAGAAAGGAGCCTTGCAGTGGTGGTGCATAGGTTTAATCCCAGTAGGTAGGAGGCAGAGGCAGGCGGATCTCTGTTAATTTAAAGGTCAGCCTGGTCTATAGAATTCCAGAACAGTCAGAGTTACAACAGAGAAATCCTGTTTCAAAAAACCAATAAAAAATAGAAAGAAAGAGAAAGAAAGAAAGAAAGAAAGAAAGAAAGAAAGAAAGAAAGAAAGAAAGAAAGAAAGAAAGAAAGAAAGGAAGAAAGAAAGGAAGAAAGAAAAGGAGGAGGAGGAGGAAGGAGGAGGAAGGAGGAGGAAGAGGAGGAGGAGGAGGAGAAGATGAAGAAGGGGAAAAAGAAGAAGAATTTTGTATTTTAATGATGTGACTGCTGAACCTAAAACATTCAGTTTCTTGTTTGGAACAACATTTCTAAAAAGTCTCACCAATACCAGATATAGATTATTTGCAGAAGTCTAGGGCATTCAGGAGGAAGACTCTCTGAAGGTACAAATTCAGTTGCAGTAAGGCTAGTTTTAGAATACAATTAAATGAATAAAGCATCATAGAAGAATAGAGCCCCAAATACTCAGATTCACCTACATCTCAACATAAGCTATTTGCTGATGATAACTCCAATAGTTTAACACTTAAACACATCTCAGTGTGCATAAAAATGCCACGCCTGTGCCTGATTCTTTGAATAATCATTTATCGTTTGAATCCAACTTCTTGAAAATAGAATTTTCCAGTGTTCATTAATTACAAAGAGCTAGCCAGTAAGTATGGATTTTGTATTATGCATTCTATCAGTGCTACCTACAGCCACTTGCTATGCTGAGTGTGTTTCTCTGGACTCTGCTGCATATGAGAACATGCAGATTTTTTGAATCTAAAACTCTACTTTGTCAGATGTAATTTAAAGCTCTTCGTGGGGTTTCATTGCAAACATTTAGATAGACATGGTCCTGGAAACTAAAATGAACTGCAGCTAAGAAGAAAAGTGACTATGGCTGCATACAATGCTCTGTATTCAGAGCCAACTCTGGTGCTATTCAGGTTCCCACATAAAGAATTATTCTTATTTATATGGTAGATGTATGTGTGTGAGAGAGTTTTGGACTGTGGGTGTAGGTGTGTGCATGCCTCAGCATGATGTGGAAGTCACAGAACACTCTGTACTATTGCTCACAGCTTTCATTTTGTCAGTCACATGGTTTTGTGTTGTTTGCCACTGCATATAATAGGTTATCTGGCCAATGATCTCCTGACTCTGCTTTTAACATCATCTTGCATTCAGTAAGACCATGGACACAAACTATCAAAGCTAGCTTAATGTGGTTACCTGAACTGGAGTCCTCACAGGTCTGGGACCAGCAGTTTACCTGATGAGCAATCTCTTTGGTTTAATGGTGCAAGATTTTTTTTAAAAAAACTATTTTTAAATTTAAATACATTTTGATCATATTCTTCCCCTCTTCAAAGTCCTTCCAGATCCTGTTCCCCTCACCTACCCAACTTTAAGTTCTTTCATAAAAATACAATAACTACTCCCCAAAACAAAATAAAAACTAAAACCACATCACAAAATAAAGAAAAAGAAAGAAAACAAAAGAAAATTTAAAAAAAGAAAATAAAAAAACAAACTGTAACCACAATAAAATCACACACACTCACGAAAAAAAAGTGAAGTCCATTATATGTTGGTCAACTATTCTTTAACAGAAAGGCTATCCTGGAATGGTGGAGATACCCAGTGTCACTCTATCATAGAAAACAGATTTTTCCTTTCCCAGCAGGTCTACGTGAAAACTCAGGTGTTTACCTTTACCCTAATGGCTAGAATTTCATTCATTCATTCATTCATTTAAAAATATATAGCAAATTAAATATAATAATAAAAAACTATCTCATCAAATTTGGAGATAATAAAGGAACAGACAGAAAAGAGCCCAAGAAAATGTATAAGTGTCTTAGACCCACTTTTTTACACACTCAGGAGTTCCATGAAAACATTTAATTGGAAGCCATAATATAAGGGCATAAGACACAATACAGACCTTTGTAGGCCCTATGCATGCTGCTTAGTGAGCTTAGTCTTTGAGTTCATGTGAGTAGCTCATGGTGATTACAGGACATTGTTTCTTGGTATCCTTCTGTAGGTTACCTTGAGCTCTGAAGGGAGAGATTTAATGGAGACATTCCAATTAAGGCTGATTGTTCCAAGATCTTAGTCTCTTTGTAATGTTTAGTTGTGGTTTCTCTATTTGTTCCCATCTTCTTCAGGAGGAATCTTCTCTGATGATACTTGAATAAATCACCAATCTATGAGTATATCAAAATATATTTAGAAGTAATGTTTTTTCACATTTTGGTTTTCTTCTTTAATCCAGTAGTACTTGTTTTATTTTAAAAATCCCCTGGGCTATCTAGTCTCTTGTTCAGCCAGGCAGTGTCAGGTATAAATTACATCTCATAGAGTGGGTCTTAAATCAAATCACTCATCGGTTGGTTACCCCTAGAGGCTTTGTGCCACTATTGCCCTAGCATGTCTTGCAGAGTATGCAGAGTAAGTTCCTATACCAAAGATGCTGGAAGGTAGGGGTAGAAGTGACAGCTCTATGTAGGCACCAGCTTGACATCTCCATCTTCAATTAGTTGTTTAGATGTTGTCTTCAGTAATGGGGACTTTGCTGTAATTTTGTGGACAGTAATGCTATAGTCTTGGTAACAGTCTAGATAATTTAGTGCATTTATTTAGTTAGTTATTTGGGGCGGGGGGCACTAGCACTTGATTAAATACCACGCCAGTGTAACCCATATGGCAACATTAGGGAATCAGCTCTTTACTCCCACCATGTAGACTCCAGGCATCAACTCAGGTTATCATACATGGCACCAAGAACCTTTACCCAAAGAGTCATCTCTCCAGTCCTCAAAAATAACTTCTATTTTTACTGTGCTCTGAACTAAGATCATTGTACCATGATCACTTGTTGAGATGATTCATCGAGCCCTGGCTGCCCTTCCTGGGTATCCCAGTTTTATTCCAAGCATAAACACTGTTGCTCATAACTCTACATAACTCCAGTTCCAAGGTATCAAACACAAGGAATTCAGAAGTTGCACAGACATTATGCAGGCAAAAAACCCATACATATGAAACAAAATTTATATATAATTTTAAAAGAAGGCTTGAAAATTTTCTCTAAGTTGTTAAATTCCATTTCTGTGTGGATGATAGATCAGTTATTAAGTTAAGGAAGCTAACGAAACCCTGAGTTCTCCAAGTGCTACACAATGACCTGTCGTAATATTGGGTGTACTTTCCTGCCCAATTAAACAGATTAGATGTACATAGTTGATATAGAATTGTGGTGCTATTAAACAGATGAGCCTGTGAAGCATGATTTCTTCAAATCTGGATAAGCAATCGAAAGTAGTTCTCATTGGAAGTATAGACATCTAAGTCTGCTTTACTAAGAGTTCATTATTCCAGGTATGAGTGGCATAGAGTATACAATGACTATCTCAATAATTTGGAACATATGAGGACCCAGAAAATTGACACTTTCTTCATTTATTTGGAAGGAGAAACAAAGGTGTAAACTGATTTCTTAAGATTCCAAGAATACCTTCTCAGTGAGAAATAACACTCAATGGACCTCTTTTGTACTATATAGACTTGGACCAATTGACATATATCTTATAGGTCAGAGCCAACCCCGTGTTATTTTATTCTAATACATACCCCTTTCTAACTTGAAGAAAAGTTAGTTAACATAATTCTACTCCACAGCATCCCCACTTATAAAGTCAGAACTTATCTTCAATCAGTACAGACAAGAATGAATAGTAAAGTGGATTGACTGAGGTACAGACTGGCAGACCACCTATTACACTGGAGATGTTGGTGGAGTACATAGTATATGTTCTGTTTTGTGAATTGTGTAAGATTCAGCCTATCTTGTTTTGCTACCTAACAAATACTGAAAATATAATTCGTTTTCTTTTTCAACTGTTTTCCAAATATATGATATTAAACATGATATTAAATTAGAAAAGGTTAAAATAAGAGAGAATTCAGTCAACTGTTCTGCCTCCCAAAATTACTTATAACCTTGCATCCTCATATTCTTCTATTCTGTCTTTCTATGTGCTCACAAATGTCTTTGCACTTAAGTGGCCATCACTGAAGGATTTGTGTTCAACTATAACCCTCTAAGACACCTAGTCAACTTATTTCTCTAACATTTTTATTTGAAATATCAAAGCAGTTACCTCTGTCCTCCTCATCTTATCTGCTGTCTTTGCCATGTCTTCATCCTTTTGGTGGCATTTCTACAATTGTAATTTCATTACAAGTAAGTTGTTAAAGTTCTTCAGAGCACTTGTTTATATTAAAAATGCTCTATCAAATTTGGCAGTTCATCACAGCTTGTCCACTCATTCTCAAGTGCTCTTAAGGCAGTCAGTGTTTTATGCCTTCAGTAGAACGGATAATTGTTTCAGGATGGAACTTTGCAGTCTTTCTAAACTATTCTGAAATGGACCATATAGAAGAAAATTAAAACCTTAACTCTAGCTCAAGTTATTAAAGCGATGAATATTTCCGTGTTTTCTTTTGTTTGCTTTTATTTTGGTGTATATTTCCAGTTCACTTCAGTGACATTTAGTAAATGCATCATGAGTCATAGGATGACTTGTAGTTTAGGATGCACAGAGACTTCCTTATTCAGGCAACACAAAAGAAGGTATAGCTATAAAATGCAATGGAGCAATGACTCTAGTTTTGTTCCAAGTACCATGAGTATCATACACACACACACAAAATGCACACACCTACACACACACACACACACACACACACACACACATTTTCACACACCAGTTATTTAGTCAGCCATGAGAAAAACTTCCTAAGATCAGCTCAGCTCAAAAATGGCCTGAGATACATACATTAGCAACAATTTTCAGAGTAAAAATAAGGAGTTCAGGAAGGAAAACAGAGTCCCTTGTACATGAAACAAGAGGCAGTTCCAATACTCATCACGATGAAGAAACAAGATGGCTCACTGCATGATCCTCCTCCCACAGTATAGCCCAACATAAAAGAGGGAAACAGAGAAGCACCAAACTGAGAAACTGTGCAAGGATAAAGGAGGAACAGCAGTTGGGTGGCTGTCTTAATTTAATAAATATTTTAGTGCTAGGGTGAGATAAAAGTTGGTGATGAGGCTAGTCTAGAATAACACATAAGAAGAATTTAGGAGAGTTTTAAAACTTTACTTCCATGGTGGGACCTGAGAAGAGAGAGTTCAGGTAATTATTTTACAGAGAAATCTGGAGTAACGGATGGTCTAGTCCTCAGGATTAAAAAGAAATGAAGACTTTGCAATAGGTTACTGTAGTGAAAAATTCATGTTGCCATTCATATCAAGTGCAAAGCTAATCTGAGCTCCAATGTGAGTTCTAGTCTCACCAGAAGGGTGAGGAAGAAGAAGAGAGGAAGACAGAAAGAGAAAGACAGGAAAGAAGAAAGGGAGGAAGGAAAGAAGGAAGGGACAAAGGAAGGAAGACTCAGAATATGGACATATTGAGTGATTGAGATGAGAGGGAGATATTTGAACAGCTACAGTATATGGGTTACAAATTATGATAAGAATAATTGAGAGTCCATCATTAGCAGAACCATTCAATCGTTCACCATTCACCACTCTAATGGTTCATTCATATCCCATTTGCCATCTCATGAATGGATATGAAGAGTGGATGGAGGAAGGGAATACCTTTCCATAATTATCACCAATTCTTAAAAGGTCCTTTCAGAGAGTCTACATGATTCCTTCCTGCCAACATATGGCAGTGCAAGTAAAGAATTGCTGGTGAATTAATTTGAGTTATTCAAGAAATATTTACTGAGAACCTAATGCATAGAACATAAAAAGTTGTTTATGAAAACTGTATTAATCTCTACCATTAAGGAATAAAAGAAATACAAAACATAATATCAAAAAAGAATTTGAATGAGTGTGAAAACAGAGTAGACCCTGAAGGATACTGTCAAGAATTTATCAGCAATCAATAGAAGATTAGATACTGTGAGGTTGAATGAGAAGAGGAATTCATGAAGAAATAGATAATGGTATTAGAGGTAAAATGTAAAATCTAACAAAAATAATGACTAAGAAAAATAAATGATAATGGATTAAGAAACTGGTCATTAAAATCAACTTAAAATAATGTCATTTTGTAACCAATATTATAACAGAAAATTATATTCACCATTCTAAACATTTGGACATGGAGCAACTGAGATTTTTTTCATCATGAGTTCTTTATTTATTGTACATACCATCTTTGATCAAGGATTAGGCCAAGTTTCAAAAAACTAGATAAACAAATACTTCTGTGTGCCTTTTTCAGTTAATAATAATTATTCTTGTATTATTTTAATCTCATGTATTCCTGTTTTTCAAATATTTCATCCATTTGTGACAACTGGAAAAATAACACCTGTGTAATGTCTCCATTGTTGACTATCACTGCATAAAATAATTAATCATTTAATAAGATACACTTAGTAATGATTCAATATTTTTCCAAATTTTACAGTCAATATAATGGAAGAGTCAGGAAGCATTTATCTTTAAAACACTCAAATTTTTGCTTTATTTCAGAACCATCATACAGTTATCTTTCATCTAAGCCTCCACCAGCTCTCACTTATGCTGTCATGGAAGCATCAAGCTCTCCCCTTGCTTCCTCCCATTCATCACAGAACCAGAGCTAGGTATTTGTAGATGTGTGGTTTCAGTCAGCTAGTGAGATATAATTCAGGGTATATGATTTTCTTCCCTAATTGTATCTCCTTTTGGGGGGGGGGCAGTTTCTATTTGAATTTCCTCTCTCATTCTGTGCTTTGATTGACTTGGTAGGAACAGTATGTTTTGGCTCTTGAGAAAAACATCATTTTCCCTAGTGTACACAAACTGCATGTTGATTTGTCCTTTATAGAAATGAGCTATATTTTACTTCCAGCAGATAGACTAAGCGTTTTGATTTATGCAAATAAGCTACTTCAAATACATAAAACATAAGATATTGACCTCAATTCATCACTAGCGCATTTTCAATGTAAAAAAAAAAAAAAAAAACTAGAATCATACTCATTCTCCTTTAATGTCTTTTACAAGCCACATTTCTTCCCTGTCATTAGCTGCATTTATTCACAAGGATGGCAGACTGTGTACATTCAAGCAGCCTCAATACTTAAAAAAAACAATTTTCAAAACCTTTTGCTAATTTTTGAGGATTAAATGCTCTGAGTATGCCAGAGGCAACAGAACTATTACAGTTCTACACAAAATTAAAAAAAAAAAAACATTTAGCTTACATCTTTGCCAATTAAAAATGAAATACTAATTCCATCATAGTTTCCCACTAAGAAAAATGCTAATGGTCCTGATGTGCATCAACAATTTATATTCTCCAGTTTGCTCAGATGAATTTTATGTAGTAATTATGGTTTTCCCCTGTTATCTTAAAATCAGGTTCTTGGGAGGGAGCATTGCAAGTTTGCTATAATGAATGAGTGAGCACAGTTAGACAAATTTACATTCGGACATTTTCAAGCAGGTATTTGAATATGCTTGACCAAGAGATTGATTTCAAATTTAGGAGTTTAGGTTGCTTGGTTGTATCTGGGGCTACAGGGTTGTCTTTGAACAAGTACATCTCTCCCTGTTTTCAGTTTCTGAGTCACGACCTCGCTAGATACCAGTCATCCATCTCTCTCTCTCCTTCTCTCTCTCTCTCTCTCTCCCATTCTCTATCTCATTCTATCTCTCTCCCACTTTGATTTTATTTTCTTACATTCATATTCCACAACTCATCTTCTGTGATATCCATAACAATGCAAATGTACAGAAACTAATTCCATAATTTTTGCCACTCTGTATTGAGAGTTTCTCCATCTGCTACTCCCATTCACCTTGGGCTCCATCACATCAGAGCCATTCCTGTCCCTAGAATAACTCTTGTGCGTTTGAAAGCCCTTGCTCGTGTAGTTTAAATCTCCCAAACCAAGCTACTTTACACCATTTGGAAGAGATCAAGGTGAACATATATGAAAATAAAGTATACATTTGAAACAAGAAATAAATCATATAGATGTATATTGAAGTAATAAATATACATATACATCTTTCCCTCCATTTGGTAAATGTAATTTTCATATGGAAATCGTGATATGGCACCTGTTTTATTTTTGTTTTCTTGTAACATTAAGTTGTTTATTTCTCTGTATTCTACCCAAGATTATGTAAACATTTTTATGATTTAAATGTCTAGTCCTTAATCAGTTAACAAAGCTTACTGGGAGCTCTGAACAGTCAAAGTGCCTCTACATTGCTGGTATTTGTGACATCCTTTTGAGAGGGCTTGCTGATGCTTCATTAATCTACTTTAAACAAAAGATTTATCCAAAGTTCTGTGGGATAAACAATTCTAGCTATAATCCTCCTTATAGGAGATGTTCAGGTACATTACAAATACATTACAAAAAGTTCTCATATATTCTTTATTCACTTTCCTTTTGGTTACCACTTACTCTACAAAATGTATTTACTTTAATAACTGTGTTAGTCAGATTTCTGGAACTGTAAACAGTACGTGAGATGGTGAACTTGTAAAGAGAAAAAAGTAGTTTATTTGCTCATAAATTTAGAAGTCTGAGTTCATGATTAATTGATCTTATTTCTTTGAGGCTCTAGTATAGGTATTTGTATATGCTTGACCAGAGGATTGATTTCAATGTCATAATTTCAGATTGCTTAGTATAGTGGGGGCTTGGCATGGTAGCGTCATAGCATGCATGGTTCATGGACAGATAACACCATTTATACCTTTTTCTCTCTACACATGTCATAGTACCATCCAGCACCATATAAGCTAATCAGCAGGGAGAGTGCCTCCTGGTATGTCCTGCAATCAAACTATACGGCATTTTCAGAACATTCATAGCATTATTTTTCTTTACAGTTGAGTAATGTTCCATTTATTATATTACCATATTTTTATCATCCATTCATGAATTGATGAACAACTAGGCTGATTCCATTCCAGAACTGTTATGGATAAAGCAGCAATAAACACAGATGTGCAAATATCACTGTAGTAGATGGTAGTGGGAATATTCACCTGAGCTAAAGAAGTTGCTTGATGTCTTGGAAGAAAAAGAAGAAGGAAGAAAACAGGCACCCAACCTTTTGAGGGAATAGCCTTAGTAACCTGTAGTCTTTGGAACATTTTCATGACTAATGGTTGATCTGGGAGAAAAGAGATCACTGTAGTGGCTGTACCACTCACGTATTGGTCCTCAGTGATATAAGTAGGCAACTGAGCAAGTCATGGAGAAAGAACGACAGTGAACAGTATTCCTCTGTGGCCTTTACATAATTCCCTGCTTTCAAGTTCCGTTCCTACCATGACCTGCCTCAGTGATGGACTGTTACCTGGAAAGTGAAAGTGAAATAAACTTTTTCTCCCCAAATTGCTTTTCGTCATGGTGTTTTATTATAACAATAGAAACTCTAAGTAAGATAGGCGGGATGCCTTTAAGCTGAGATATCATACATTCTTCTTCATGTAGTTTTGAGGTTGGACATCGAGTGGAAGCATTCAGTAGAGCTGATGTGACTTCCAGGTGCATCATTTTAGGAGATATGCTGAGTGGACACATCTCACTGCTGATAATAACTCAAAGCCCCCATGTACATTTCCTTTGCCATTGGTCAGTATTCACGGAAACATAACGAGATTATGTAAATTTTCTGTGCTTGCTGACTCGTGCCCTTGCTCACCTGACTGTTCTTCTATAGAATCAGCCCAGGAATTTAGTACTTTAATATATCAATGTAGGTTTTCAATTCAATCATTGCTTATATACGAAGTAATGTTTTTAAAAGGAAAATTCATCAAATCTCCCTATTCTCCATTAGGTACTTGCCTCTTAAATTTTTATTTGTATATGTATAAAATTAGGCTGTTTTAAAAAATGTGTTATTCATTTATTTACTGAAATTTTTCATATATACATAGAATGCACCTTGAACTTATCAATTTCCCTGATCACCCAAATTCATCTTCCTCCTAATTTCACATTCTCTTCTACTTACATCTTTATTTATTTACTTATTTAGTTATTTTTAAATTTTTAAACCAGTGAATACAATTATTACTGCCTATATGTACATGGATGTGCAATCATCCATTGCAGCATAACAAGCAAACTGTCAGTGGCTATACCCCAAAGATCTTGACTCTCCCATCCCTAGCAGCTATCAATTGCCTATAGCTCCTTTGTCAGAAGTAATGCCATTGAAGCCACTCCTTACTCTGTGCTGTAATTTTATACTAGCCTGATCTTGTCCAGATAACCATAACTATTTGAATTCATCTCTACAAAAGTCTTCTCATGTCCTGAAGGCAGATTTTCACAGGACATCTCCCTACTTCCTGCTAGTTGATTCTTACTTCTGTCTCTTCCACAATGTTCCATGAGACATCATGAAAGAGTAACAAATGTCTAATCTATAGTTGGGCACTTCTATTCATTTATTCTTAGAAATTTGAACAATTATATGTCTCTTCTTGAACCCCATTAACCACAGTCCTCTTCAGTAAAAAGCTTCTTTAATCAAAGTTGATAGTAGCACAAATCTATCAACATAAATATCTAGAAATATCAACATAAATATCTAGAAAGCAGTTAAACAAAGTGACCATTTAACAAAGTTAATAGCAGTCTCCCAGTCCAAGGGCCTATGATCTCCCTAGCCATATTTTGACAATGCTTATATTAACAAAAACAAATTTCAATACCTTTTATGAACCATTCCTAAATTCTAATGAAAAATGCAGTTGGCTACCCCCATAAACAATCCTGCCATTATAGCACTCCTGAACAATATTACCTGGCAGACCAGCATTATAACCTGCATGATCCATGGATGGATAACACCATTTCTGTCTTTTCTTACCACAACCTTCTAGCATCATCCAGCGCCACGAAAGTTAACCAGCAAAAAGAACATTTCCTGATTTCTTGAAGATTAATTTTACCTGCAACCAAGCTGTATGAAATTTTCAGAAAGTCTATCAGATCATTTTCCTTTACAACTGAATAATATTCTGTTGGTATATGTACCACATTTTCATCATCTGTCCATCAGTTGATGAACATATAAGTTGGTTCTCTTATAGAACTGTTTTGGCTAAAAAAGCAGTGATCATAGATGTGAAAATATCTGTGTAGCAAGATGTAAATTTCTGGGGTTATATGGCCACAAGTGATATAGCTAGAATGTATATTAGTTCTATATTTATATTAATATTATATTAATATATTATAATCTATAATATTATAGTCTATATAAATATATGTCTATATTAGTTTATATATTTGAGAAACCTCCAGATTGATTTCTAAAGTGTCTTCACTGATTTATACTCCTACCAACAGAGTATTAATGTCACTTTCCCCACATTCACAATAGTACTTACTGTTATTAATATCCATGATTATGACCTTTTACAATGTTTAATGTGGATTAAAGCATAATTTAAATCTGTAGTTCTGCAATGTCTAAAGATGTTAGGCACATTTCTAAGTATCTATTAGCTACTTGGAATTATTCTTTGGAGGATTTGTATTTAGTTCCATAATTGATTTTTTATAATTAGTAGGTTGGGGTTTTATGTTTAGCTTTTTGAGTTCTTATAATTTGGACACTAATTCTATGTAAGAAGTATAGCTGAAAAATACTTTTTTCCCAATTTGAGTAGTGCATCTTTACTCAGTTGACAGTTTCTTCTTTTTCCCCCCTTTTCTGTACAAAAGCTTTTTATTTTCATGTGATTCCATCAGTCAGTTGTTGGTCTTATTTCCCGCACCACTGGAGTCCTGTTTCAAAAGTACTTACCTGTGCCTAAAAGTCAAAGTGTATTCTCTAGTTTTAAGGAAACAGTTTTAAGGCATTATTTTGAGTTTTTTTTATCTATTTGAAGTTGAGTTTTGTGCAAGGTGTGGTGCATGATGTATCTTTGTCTTTCTATATGTTGATATTTGTTTCCTGGGTCATTTTGAAGATATCAGTTTTTTCTAATATATTTACTGGCATTTTGTCAAAAATCACATAGCTGGAATTGCATGGAGGTATTTTGGGGTTTACCATTCAATTACACCAGTCTATGATTTAATTACAATGACTGTGTAGTATAACTTCAAATCTGGTAATATACCTCCTGCACTATTCTTTTTTTGCTCAGGAAAACTTTCTTTTTATTTGATCATTTTTGCCTTCCTATACATTTTGAGATTATTTTTTCAATATCTATGAAGAAAGATACTTTTATTTTCATTGGGATTGTATTGAATCTTTAGGTTGATTTTGGTAGGGCAGCCATATTTCAGAATTAGTTCTTCCAATCCATGTGCATGGGATATTTTTCCATGTTCTACTCTCTTCTTCAAATTCTTTCTTCAGTATATATACATATAAATATAAACATCAATTTATGCTTCATTTAGTCTCTAATATGGACTGTGGTAAGAAATGGTCCACATGCCTAAGTACTGAGATTTCACTTTCAGCTTTACATTCAAGCACATATACACTTAATTTTAAACCCCTGTAAGTCCATTAATTGTATGACTTTTTCTCTATTCAACACAGTCTAATGGAGCTGGAGTGTATATATATATATATATATATATATATATATATATATATATATATATATATTGAAAAATATTTGCAGTGTCAGGTAGATCATATGATTGAAATATTGAAGCATTGAAATTATATGAATGTGAGGGTTTATAAAATTCTAAAGGTTAGATCAAAGTATTTCTGTAAGGAGGAAGTAAATGAGAATATTATCACTCTAGAAAATATAGAAGTACAATGAGTTTGAAAGAAACCTCATTTTAAAAACTAATATCCTCTTGGGTATTTCAGTTCAAACTTATATGTAAAATACATAGATATAATATTACATATTGTTAAGTAAAATGGTGAATAATAGTGAAATGGAAGAACAAACAAATCCTAATTTACTCCAACTCTTCATTTTCCTTATGATGAAAACATTTAGCTAATGAACTTCATTGAAATATTTGCCAACATGTATATCATGACGCTTTACTTGAAAAATATTTTTTGAGACTGGGTTTCTCTGTTGTAACTCTGGCTGTCCTGGAACTCACTGTGTAGATCAGACTGGCCTCAAACTCACAGAAATCAAGCTGCATTTACCTCCTGAGTGCTGCAATTAAAGACATGTGCCGCCACTTCCGAGCTAAAATATTTTTAAAACAGTTTATTCTTAATTATATGTAAATGTGTATCTGTATTGCACTAAGAATGGTTGCAAAGATGGTCCAGAATTTAATCCCTGTGATCTGGAATTACAGTAGGTTGTACCATGTCTGACATGGATTGAAATCCTGGGTTCTCTTAAAAACAGTAAGCACCTGCTGAACCATTTTTCTATCCTTGCTTACCTACATCCAACTCTCATTACCCCCTCTTCCTAGTGTGTCTTTACCTCAAAAAGAGTCTCCCTGCCCATGTTGTACATTTCTATCCATAAGTATGTTTTTAAGTTTCTGCTTTTAAAATATCGCCTTTAATTGAGCTGAGGACATGGTCTAGTAAATAAAGTACTTGCTAGGCAAGCATGAGAACATGATTTCCTGTCTCCAGAACTCATATAAAGTAACATGTGTCTGTAATTTCAGAATTCCTAGAATGAGGTGGGACGTGGATACAGAAAAGTTTTTGAAATCTGTGGGCTAGATGTTGTGGCATATGCAGTAGTGAACAAGAGAAAGGGCAGGAGAGATGCCTCAGTGATTAAAAGGCTAGTCTCACAAAAAAAAGAGATGCTTTTTCATATCAGGTGGCTAGAGACAACTATCACTAAAGGTTGTCCTCTGTCCTCCACATGAATGGTATGGTATTGACAAATCCATATTCATACACAGAAATGTGCAAATACATTCATAAAAGTAAACTAAAATAGTCTTTATCTACTGACTAAATATTTTATTTTTAGATTTAAAAGTAAGTATATGTGTTGCTATGAGGATATCTAGGTACCTACTATATATTCTGAATCTACGTTCTAGTAAGCATAGATAATTCTGAAAAGTTTGCACATTGAACTAAGAAAAACATCTATATTTTGAAGCCTTTAGTCTAGATACCTTGGCAGTTAATCTATATGAACACACATATGCATTGAATATAGCATAATGCATACAAACCCACACATAGAAGAGATAATACATGACATTTGTCTTTTTGAGTTATTCTAATTTCATTAAACATGATGATACCCAGTTGTACCTATTTCCCTTCAGTGGCATCATGCTTCTTTTTTAAGACCGAATAAAGCTCTGTTGTTCAATATACTACATTTTCTTTTCCCATTCATCTGCTGACGTACATCTAAACTGATGTGAAGAGTGTTGCAATAAATGTGGATGTGCAATTATCTCTGTGGTATGCTAACTTACATTCCTTTAGCCATATACCAGGGAATCATGCAGCACTGAACAATTTCACAATAGCAGATATACAACTTAGTATTACTTTTCTACCACACAATAAAAGATATTTTATTATAACATTAAGATTTTAGCATCTACAAGTATTCACCATTTCTGCACAAAGGGAATATATATAGGGGTGGGGGAGAGAATGGAGAATTCCTAATTTCACTCTCTTACATCAACACTCCATCAGTCGTCTCTCAATCCCCATACCAGACCAGACACAGCAATTGTCTTCTGCTTTCACCATGCCTTTTATTCATCCTCAACCATGGGCTTTGAAGAGTGTTCCTTCTGTGCCACTGCTTTGGTTTCCCTCTCCAACTCACCCCATCTGTCACACTGAGTCTTCAACACTGTTCCCTGCCTTTTATTACAGTGCCCACTCATATTTCCCAATGCCGATAATTGAAAATGAAAGACAGTTTAGGTATACACGTGTGGCTTCTGGTTACTTCCACATTAGAGCTATTCCCTTCTCCTATCCAGTGTTAGAGGTTTGGAAAGGAAAATGAATCCGTTTTAAGATGGAATCTTTTAATTTACACAACTTTAAAAAAGCACAGTTACATTTTGAATTTTCTCTTCCTCATTTCACCCCGTTCTGTACCTTTTTGCGGTCAAGTAACTAGACACAGAAAGGAAGACACCCATGTCTGTGGGCAAACAACGGCTCCTTTTCCCAGAAACAGACAAACATCTTTGTAAAGAAAAGATTAAGATGTTTCAGAAGATGGAATCTTCCTTCAGAACACAATTCATTCCACACAGGAGTCAGGTGATTCCTAATTTCCATTTATCTCAGGAATGAATTCTGGAGTGGGTAGTTCTAGGATTTATTTCCTGGCCCTGGAAGTGAAAAGAGAGGCTGCAAGTAAGGAATAAAGGTTACCATTCTCTAAAACAGGTAACAAAAGGAAACCCTGGTTTAAATATGCCCCACCACATAGAAATGGTAATTAGATATGGGTAACTAGTTCTGTTTAAAAAATATTGCTGCAAATTTCCATGAGAAATTATTAAATTTTTAAAAGTACTTTTATAAAAAAAAAATCTGACTTTAAAAGAAATACTTATTTTTATCATGACTTTTACTATTTTATGAATTTGTCCAGATATATACTTTCCTTAATCATGTGTTTATACCCTCAATAAAATGTATTGAATTAACTAATGATGAATTAATTAATAAATACATTTAAAGAGTTTTCATATTTTAATGTAAAATATACATATACGTGCATGAAATATGTATGTGGATGTACATGTGTTAAAATAAAATAGGACCTACCTTGTGCTTTGTTTTTACAGAAACTTTGTACAGAAATAAGGACACTTTTGCACAAATTTCAACATTTCAGATTATAGATCAAATGTAGGAAGATATGTTTAACAAAACTATAAATATTAGACAATGTTAACATGAGTGTTAGAGTATGTGATTGTTCTGAATGTTTTACATATTTATCTATTGTTTGCATGCATGGTGTGTGTGTATGTGTGTGTGTGTGTGTGTGTGTGTGTGTGTGTGTGTGTGAATTGTGTGTATGCATACTGAGATATGATGGCAAATGTAGATATGAGGCTTGTCAGCAAGTGTCTTTCCACACTGAGCCACTGGCCTTGTGCTAAATGTTTTAACCATTTATGATAATTAAATTGGCATGCTAGGTGTCCACTATCAGACACCCAGATCAGTCCACATATCCTCCTCATTAAATCCTATCTCATTAAATGATAATACTTAAGCAAAAAAGCAGATAAGCACCTGAATACTAAAACCAAGAAATCCATGGAGAGACTTGGCTAATTGGATAAAATCAAGGAGACAGAAATAGAGTACAGCATAAACTTGATAAGAAAAATCCCAAGATAACAGAATAATTTTAAAATTGGGTCAAAAAATCATGAATTTAATACATTGAGGGAAAAAAAAATCTTAGGAGGTTGTTACTTCCAAGAGGTTTCAGAGCCTAGAAAGAAAAATATGCTCAAAAAGAGTTTAGAAAAAAATTATGGCTCAAAAAGGTACAGTGAGTTTCAATTTAGAAACACTCTGGTTTCCAATTGCCAGAAAACTACATACAAATATGAGTTACTACCCAGCCAAAGATATTTATACTGAGGACTAGAAGGGAGTTTATTGAGTGAATCCTTTGCTATTGGCTCAGGGCTATCATATAAACACCAAGTATCATAGATAATTATAAAGGTAATTTGTAACTAATTAATTGGATAATTATGTAATTATTCATAAAATGCTTATACTATTTTTTGGCTCAGATGGAAGCAGAACTTAGATTTAACAGACACGAATTATAAAATTGTAAGTAGAGATTGGTGTCAGAATATGTCTTGACTACCAGATACACAATTTGTTGGCTCTAATTGATATTGATAAAAAGAGAGGCAATGAATTTGAAAGAGAATAAGATGGGTAATGGGAAGGTTTGTAGTAAGGAACTGTAAAGGAAAATAGGTGTGATTAAAATACAATCTCAAAAGTAAGCCAAAAAAGACACTGAAATGAAATAGAAACTTAAGAGAGAAAAGAGTTCTTATTTTATTTTATATTTATTCACCATGTGTGTGTGTGTGCGTATATATATATATATATATATATATATATATATATATATATATGTTAGTTTGAATGTGCTAGTGTCATGGCATGGCGAATGTCACAGGACAAGTTTAGGGAGGGGATCTTCTCTTTGTCATATGTAGTCTCTCAGAATGGAACTCAGGTTGTCAGTGTTAGAGGCAAGCACCCTCAGACACAGAGCCATCCCATCAGCCCTAAGAATAATTTTAATATGTTTCAGGTAAATGCATTATTCAAAATCTAAAAAGACTACTCTCAGATATTCATACATTCATTAGTGTAATCACAGCTATTATGTGCTCTGTAGTATTAACATACAGTAGTAGTAGGTACCTTGAGCAAAGCTATTTATATCCCTCTAGTTTACTTTCTCTGTTGGTTAAATACCAAGTTAAAGGCTAGCAAATTTGGCAGTGTCTCTAATTAGTTAGATTCTTGTGAATAAAGATAGCTCTCATGCAATTTTCTTCTGCTGACAGCATTTCATTAACCTTCTTCACTTACCTTCTACACAAAATATACACAAGGAACACTAAATAAACACGTTCTGCTAAAAATCACTATGTATCTTTAATTATTTCGATAGTGTGTTTGGGCATACATCTGACCTAATATTCCATTCACAGATATCTGTGACTAAGTAAACTCAGTTTTTCTACATTCAATTTTCTTGCTTCCAGAAACTTCTGGACACTCAGCAGAACTTGAATGATAATGAACATTGGCACAGCCAACAGAGTGAGCTGTATCAGATTCAAGAACTGCCCTCAAGCTGGTAGTTATTCATTCAATATTATTCTGTCTGTTATTCACTTTGGTTTGTTCTTCCAGACATTTTTTAGCCTCTGTGGACTATCTTAAAATTGTGTTATTCATGTTTTTTAGTAGTTTCAAGTCTCTTAGGAGTAATGCCTTATATTAATAAGATTAATAAAATTACTTTAACCTGGCTTACTGAGAAAGACACACTCACAATGTCTTCTCCTACCTAGTCTTTATTTTTCTCTTCCCATTTCGTGCCTCTCTCTCTAATTATTCATTCTTAGTTTCCTTGTTGAGCCTTGAATATATTAACAAATGGAAAATAGTTTTCAATTACTGTTTCCTTATGTGTACTTTTGTTTTCTCATACTGTCATCAAATCCAGTGTCTTGTCCCTACCAGACAGATGCTCAATGATGGAGCTGTACCAGCAGCTATATCTGCATGGTCCTGAGTGAGTGATGGAAATTCTTTGACATTTCCTGTCAAGTATGCAAGACAAACTATGGTCATCTTCTCAGCATGCACACTTTCCAAACTCTAGAACCTGTGACACATTATTTTACATGGCAAAGGGAATGTTGCACAGATTAGCCAGCTTACATTACTTATCTATAAATTGCTTATAAGAGAGCAGGATTAGGTTTGAAGTTGGAGAAAGTAAACATGGTTAAGACAGGAGAGATTAGTGGAAGTGGAGTCCTAAGGAAAACCATGAGGTCTACCTGAGGACTTAGAGGTTGGAAAAGTATTGTTGCCTGGAGCCTCTGGGAAGACTAAAACTGTTAAACTATTATTTAGGAATTTCTGACTTCCAGAGGTGTGACAAAAATGCATGTTGCCTTACACTACTAATGTGGAAGGGTGTGGTAAGAACTAAGAAACTAATGTGTCAAATATTACTTGGTAATCCCTTTTTTGTTAGATGCACCTGCACAATTGGCTCTAGTCATTTGTCTGTGAGCAAGAAGAATGTGTATAGCTTTTTGAAGTTAAAACACCTAAAATCTGATATAAAAACTTCCTAGTCTCTTCCCAAAGCACAGAGACACATAAAGTACTATTCTGGCAGTTCAAACAAGGTGAGGTTGTTTTCAGCCTTAAAGCTTTGGAGTGTAGGAAGCTGAAGGGCACACCAACCCAATTTCAAGATACAATGACCACAAGAGATAAGCTCTGTGTATGGGACAACTTGGCAATTTCAGAGTTTATTCTTTCCTAGGACTTAGAGTGGCTTGAAAAATTACATATTTCCTACAGTGCTTCAGCTAAACTGTAACTCTCAGAGAGAACTTCCATTACTACTTGTAAAATTAAAATACCTTAATCAAGCAATCTATTAGCCTCTCTCTTTATTGAGACATATTTGCCTACCTTAGTTCATTTTGTTCATTTTTTTCCCAAAGAGAATATTAGGTGTATGGCACTCTACATTTTATTTTTATATATTTATAACTCATGGCTGACCTCTACAATGCTCACTGAATAAAGTCACTTTGAAGTGACAAAGGTAACTTCATATTGTCCTGAGTTTTTTATCTGCTTAGACAAGCAGTTTTTAACCTCTGGTTTTTGATTGCTTTGGATCAAACGACCATTGACAGAGGTTGCCTAAAACCATCTGCATATCAGATATTTATACCACAATTTATAACAGTAGCAAAATTACAGTTATGAAAGAATAACAAGAATTATTTTATGGTTGGGGGTACACTACGACATGCAGAACTGTAATGAAGGTTTGCAGCATTAGGAAGGACAAGAACCACTGGTTTAGACAGTTCTCAGGCCTCTGCTGTCCAAAACTAAAGTAACTGATAAAGGTATAAATAATAATAAATTGTCATGTTGTAACTGAAATAATTACTATGCTCCACCAACACAAATATTGCAAAGTTGTTCTGACTCTCATCTAACGTTGATATCATTCTGAGATTTGTCTTTAAACATGCTTTATCCCTGATCTCTGTACCACTGATTCTCTTTCTGAAGTGCTAGTTCTCTCTTGGCTGCTAACACAAATGAAGGACTCATTATAGTCACAATTAGCTTAATGAGCACGGTATGGTAATCTGAAACCTTCTCATGTGGATCAATCCAACTTGTTGCCAAGGTCTGATGACCTCAATATGATTTCCAGACCCCAAATTTCCAGAATGTATAAGAATTACCCACTCTTGCAAGTTGCAATCCGACCTCGACAAACATAACATCATACACACACACACACACACACACATACACACACACACATATATATATATAAAATGACTGCCATAACAACACAAATGTTAAATAACTTATCTCCAATTATTTATTCTGAGATCTTTAAAATCATGAATTGGGATATTTCACAAATTTGCAACAGATCAGTAGTCTCTCTCTAGTTTTGTTCTAGTCTATACAGGAGGGTAATAACCCTGCCTCATCACTGTTCAGACATATAGGTCAAAAATACTGACTCTACATTTGAGCCTCCAGATGACTGACAGGATGAGTGGTACAAAATGCAAAGTTTAGCACTTCTGTTTTCATCTTTCTTCTGTCTCCTCTGAGACATTAAGTCTTGCTTTAAAGATGCTTAATAATTACCATGAGAGAAAATGCCAGAATCTGAAAAGAGCTTAAAAAATGTCTCTATAGATGGTGTATAGCCATGCCAAAATACCAGCAGAGGTTTTTATAGTCTTCTACTAAAACACCGAGTTTAAGTGTGTAGTCTAAATAAAATTTGCTAGCATATGCAAATTTTAACTTGAGTGATTAGTCGCTTATTAGGAAACTTTTTAATAACTCCTAATGACTCACTAATTAGCTGTCCCTGTTGCTATTCTATAGGCAGAAGGAGAGCTCAGCCCTTACTCAGATTATTGTCTCTAATACTTGTCTGAAGTATCTAGAACAAACAGTAACATCCTCACTAAAGAATTGCCTTGGTGACTGAAGTGAATTATAGGTGACGTGTAACAGATGGGCATCAGGTAGATAGCAGGGAGGGAATAAAGGGAAGATAAATAGTGCCTGTATATTAACAGCATTCCAAATAGTTTCGGAAACCTTCACGAAAATCATTTTGGAATTATAACACAGGTTTTACAATGAAAGACTATGTGAGCAAGACACTGAACTACGAATATAGCAGAATGTCATTAGGAGTCATTTTGTTTCAGTGTCTTGCTCAGTCATCTTCAGAGATACTCCTGTGTACAGCAGATAAGAGCAAATACAGATGCCCACAATTGGAATGTGCAAAAGTGAGAGATCGTGGAATAGTCAGTCCTAAAGGAGATGTCTCCACCAAATACCTCCCTTCAGAGCTCAGGGCACTTTACAGAAGTGGAAAATATTGTAAGAGCCAGTGGAGATGAAGGACAACCAGGAAACAAGGCCTAATGAACAACAAGGGAACAGGACTAATGAATATTCCAGAGACTGGCAGCACGCACAGGGGCTGCAGGGGTCTAAGCCAGATGGGGTCCCAGTGCTGAGAGGGGAAGTTAACAAAGGCCCACATCCTAACTCTGAAGCTACCCCCAATCGATAACCACTTGCAAAAGAAGAATTATATTTTCCAACAGAGTCTCATTGGGAATACAAACCACACTTAAGGGCAGGCACCGGGCCCAGCAGTAGATGGCCATCACTAAACAAATTCAAAGGTCTTTGTGGAAGGTTTTTGACTCATAATGCTTTTCCTGGGCATTTTTTACTTTACAGATCCTTTGCTTATATAGAATGGATTTCTATTTGGGTTTTCTTATGGGATTTTTCTGTGAGTGTGTGTTTATTGTGATTTTAATTTGGCTCTGTTTTTTCCTGCTTATTTGTCTTGTCGTCTTGGTTCTTGGTTTGTATGTTCTTCTTTTTGTCATTGTTGTTGCCAGTTTGTCATTTAATAGAGAAAGAAAGAAAAGGCATGAATTTCAGTGGGTTGGGGAATGGGGAGGAGTTAGAGGAAGGGAAATTGTGATCATAATATATTGTATAACAAATCTATTTTCAATAAAAATCAAATTGATAAAAATAAAAATAACAACAGAGAAAAAAGGTGTATTTTTTCCAAAAAAAAAAAAAAGAAAAAAAAGATTGTATGAACTGAAATTCCTAGAAAAATAAGCTGAACCCCAGCTAAACATGCTGCAAGGACACCTGTTCAATTAAAATGTCAAGGATTGAGGAGAGCTGGAATGTTGCAGGCCCGGAGCCAGACAGACAAGCTAGGACTAGCATTCTCCCCTTAAATATTATTTGTTTGTCCACATATGTGTATAACACAGTATTCATTCTTGTGACTGCTACAAAAGCCTTTTAGGTCCTTAGGTATACAGGGACAGATTTCTAGCATTTCGCAAACCAAAGGCTAAGAATGCCATCAGATAACATCTGAGGCCCTCTGCAGAGATTTCCTGGCTTTGCTGTTACCAGCCTACCTAATCTTTCCATCAGGAAATTGGAAAAAAAAATATATGAGGCTGGAGAAATGCCTCAATAGGTTAGTGTGGTTTCTACATAAACATGAGGATCTGAATTTAAGTCCTCAGTACCTGCTAAAAAGCAAGTGGTTGCTGAACACATCCCTGTAGCAAGGAGCTATGGGAGGTAGAGGAGGATCATTGGCCCTGGCTGTCCTAAACTTCTGTAAGAGAACCTTTCTCAAGAGGTTTAGACTGAAAGAAATAGAATAGGACACAGACATTGTTATTACACAGAGCTGTGCATATACAGCACGCACATCTATACCACACTCACATATATACATACACACACATACAAGTACTTGTAAAATAACATTAAATAACAGCTTTCTTTGTTCTGTAACACTAAACATTTCATGAACCTCTCACCTTCTTGAAGCACAGTATCAGGCATAATCTAAACCTGTGTTACGGGTGTAATAATACACTGCTGTAGTTGCTCAGCAAAGAAGACAAGGAGGCATTCTCACATGTGAAATCCCTGCCAGAGATCAGCAGAGGGAACTATCATCTGGCCAATGTCATACTCAACAGTCAAACCCTGATCATCTGAGCTCAGGTGATTTTATTGACTCAGAACTCCTCAGGTGTTATACTGATAGCATGTGCAGATCATGTGCAATCAAACATCCCCCACATAAATCCAATATCTGCATACAATACAAAACACTAAGACCTAGGTAGCCCTTCCTGCAAGAGTACCCAAAACAATTATTTTATATATAACTAAAAATAAACTTCCACAAAAACTGGGTCATATTTATTCATATTTTACTCCAGAATCCACTTTATCTTATCCCTTTTGAGTTGAGTGTTGCACTTTTTTGTCCACAAATCATGATTTTATATATACAATTTAGAAAGAATTTTATGTAATGACTGTGGTAGAAAGGTAGGAGGGGACAGAACTGTATTATAGATATTTATTAGAATCTTATAATAATGACATTAAATATTTACCTTAGATATTACAATGAATAAAAAGAATATCTGGGTGATGAGTCAAATATATGATTTTACTATTTTAAGTAAGAGGACATTATTTGTTGTTAGAGCGCCTTATATTGTTCCAGGACAAGTACATCTCCATTTTTTCAACTGTAAAATTTATGTCTGCTAACTGACAATACACACAAACACACACTCACACACACACAGACACACACACACACACACACACACACTCACACACATATGGATGATTAGCCTCATACTTATGAGATAAAATTTACAGAAACTCTTCAAAAAGCAAAAATAATTTGGTTTTTGACAACTTCAATGGTAGAGAGGCAAAGGATTATCAAGAATATGGGTTTTTTGTAGTAGTTTTCATCCTATAAATACATCAAGAATAACATATTGATTTCTTAAGGTGGTTGTGAATTTATGTGATAAATGGTTTTCTTTCTCTCTTTCTTTCCTTTTTTCTTTCTTTTTCTTCTTTTTTGGAAGCTGAGGCGTAGAACTAATGAACTATGCGTGTATATCACAGGCTCACCTGATGTCAATCTATAGTCTGAGCTACCATTGATTGCATGAAAAATCTTTCAGCCAGGTGCTGTAGTTCTGGGATTACAATAAGGAGCCACAATGGCTGGTTCATAGAGAAAGATGTTCAATGTACTTTTCCTGAATAGAGTACTGATGACTCTTAGTGAAGTTCTTCTCTGTGTTTGGCATTTTTCAGCAATTGAACAGCACAAAACAAGGATCCATTGGATCCCTAAAAATCAACAATATGGGAGAAATGGTGAGGAAGCTTGCAGCCATTCTTTACCGACATGCCTCATCTATAGAGGAGAGTCCACAAAAAAGTGTGAAAGAATATACAAATACACTGTAGAAGATAAAAGCTTACAAATGTGCTTACTGGCATCAGGATGGAGTGGGTATTCTGGTCTCATGGAAGCATCTGTTGTTCTGACTGAGGGTAAGTGCTGCACTACTTGGGGATATCTGTGCAGGAGAAATAGCATACATCCACTGGTTCAGGTTGTAACGCTGATATACATGTCATAATTGGTAAATCAAAAGAAGATCATGTGGACAGTAAAGTCAGGGATGGAACAACCCATTTCTTTTAGAGTCAGTATCATTGCGAGTATTCTGTAGAACATTAACATTCATTGAAAGGTAGAGATTATTTAAGATATTGAAGAACCAGCAAGTATAGTTATTCTACTTGTGACCTCCGGGTTCTATTTCTGTGCATCACGATATCTCAATTATCAGAAACAGAGTGAAAAACTGATGAATATTCTCAACAAAATTGAAGCATAAGTTTGTGCTTTGAACCACAAGGCAAATATTCAAGTTTATATTTGAGGTTCATCCCAGGCTTCCTTGGAACAAAAGACATCATATAGCTCGGAAACATGATGATAAGGATCAATGCATTGCCACTACCATGTGTGTGAGAATGACTTCTGGGGACCCCAGTCAAGAGTCAGCTAATATTGGAATGAAATCCTGGAAAAGAAAATGACATTGGCGTCACACTCTGGCAAAAGCAGAATATTTGAAGAACCACCTCCTCAGGGGTTTTCAGGGTTTTATTCTATCATGGCATTGGACATGGCTCCCCTATTTGAAAGCCCTGATTGGAATGTGGTAGGTGGTAACTTTAGTTTCTATTTTCACCATTCCCCTATACTCACTTTCTCTTTCCTGGATCTCAAAACCTATGCTCAGTTTTAAGTGTTCCTCTTCCTTTCAAAGACTAAGTAATATCTGTTAATTTTCCCTCAAAGAGATTTTGAACCTGTTGAAAAAAATTCAAGCTGTTCAATGGAGAAGCATCTTAGAAAAATATAAGAAAAGAGATAGTAAGAGTGGAGAACTGGCAGTGCTGTTAAGGGGACTTGCTGCTTTTCCAAAGCACCTGAGTTCAGTTACCAGCACCCATTGTGGGAGACTCACAGCTACCAGTTACAGCAGCTCCATTCCATTAGATGCCTTCTGCTGCCCTGTAAAGGCACACATATAAAGGTATGCATCACACACACCACACATATACAACATAAATAGTAAAACAAATCTATCTTGTATTTCCTAACTCCAAATCTTCAGATATAAGAACAGCTTTCACCCCAAATCAAAGAAGGTTCACAGCTGGCCAAAATGTGGGGAAAAAAATGATCAGGGAATGAGCAGCCCCAAAGGCTGCATCTAAAATACAACTCACACATCTATTGCTCAATTAACAATGTAGATGTGGTAATTATAAAAAACAGATGACAAGGAAATTGAATGTGAGATCTTGTATCTGAAAAGTGACAGGAAACTTTCATCCACGATATTTTAACAACATGGCTACATGGTTACTTAAACAATATATATATCAATAGACATCCTAGATTGGATGGGAGAAATCTCACATGATCTCATCCCTAAATAAAAAACTACAAGAAACTGAGTAATTTGTAGAGTGGAAAATTTGTTCTTCCTGTGGATGAGACACTTAATTAGTTATCACATGATAAATAGTCATTTGAAACCACATATATACAAATAACACTAAATGGACTGAGCAGGTTGTAGTTATATAATTAGTGTGTATACAAGTTTTATTTATATTATTCTGTATATATGTGCATATATGTGTATGTGTATACACATATACAGGCATATATATATATATATATATATATATATATATATATATATACACATTTATATATCTTTAAGACAAAGAAAGAAAGGGGGATATGTTTAATAATGAGTGAAAAGTGTAATTACTGATGTTGTTGCATGCCTGTCATGATTTTGTTTTTAAAATGAACTCCATTTTAATGATCAACTAACTTACAAATTCCTGTGCTTCTTATTCTTACTTATTTTGTTCACTAAAGTTTTTTATCTGTGACTATTTAATATGAATATTTGGGACTATATCTGAAAACATTTCAAAATTGGGTAATCTTGAAAAGTGTTAACTGTCAACTTTATAGAACCTAGGATTATCTGCGGAAAAAAATCTCAGCTAAGAAGTTGCCTAGATCAAATCTGCCTGTACACATGTATGTGGAATGTTGATATGATTATTGTAGGTAGCACCATTCTCTAAAAAGTTGTTCTGAAGTGCATAACAACCAGCAATGCTACCTATGCATAAGCCTCCCTGCCAGCTAGAAAGCAGCATTCTCTATGCTCCCTGCCATACTTCATTGGCTAAAATGAGTTCATTGATCAGAGATAATTTATCCTGGAAAAGCAAACAGGTCTGCTTTCAAACTCCTGACTTGACTTCCTACCTTGGTTCCCTCTATGTTGGACTGTGACCTGGAATTATAAGTTAAATCAACCCTCTTCTTTTAAAGTTGTTTTGGTCAACTTGCTTGTTATAACCACAGAAATGAAACCAGATAAGACATCTTAAAAGAAATGATAAAGGCAATTATCTGGTCTCTTTAAATATGGCCACCTGGGCTCACAATTATTGCATTCTCGTGAGACAGTGATAAACTGTCTAAATCTCTGTTATTCATGGAAAGACTCCCTGAAGCTATAGAAATACACATGCCAGGGGTATGGTAGGGATGATTATCTTCAGATATAAACTTAATTAATTATTTTTTATGTATTTAGTTTATTTTCTCATATAATAAATCCTGCCCCCATTCTTTCCTCCCTTATGCCCCTCCAAACTACCCCATATACCCTGTCCACAAGTTGTACCTCCCTGTCACCTCTCCTCAGATAAGAGCAGTCCTTCCCTGGTTACCTCAAACAGGGCATAGCAAGATGGAACAAGGCCTGACACTAATCCCTACATCAAGCGAAGACTAGGCAATTAAGAAGGAGGAAAGGGGTCCCAATGGCAGGCAAAAATATCAGGGACAACAACCCCAACTCCAGTCTGTAAGAGCTCCACAAGAACACCAAGCTAGACAATAGCAAGACATATCTAGGGGATCCTGCAGGTACCAAATTTGCTGCTTTAGACTCTGTGAGCCCGCAAGAGTGCAGGTAATTTGATTCCATGGGGTTTGTTCTCCTGGTATACTAGATCCTTCTGGTCTCTATAATCCTTCTTGCCCCTCTTCTGTGGAGTTCCCTCAGCTCTGCATGATGTTTGGCCCTAGGTCTCTGTATCTGCTCCCATCAGCTACTGACAAAAGCCTCACTGATGATGATTGGGCTAGGCACCTATCTATAAGT
Source organism: Cricetomys ansorgei (assembly GCA_026225945.1). Classification (NCBI taxonomy): domain Eukaryota; kingdom Metazoa; phylum Chordata; class Mammalia; order Rodentia; family Nesomyidae; genus Cricetomys; species Cricetomys ansorgei. The sequence goes on from JAMJFZ010003624.1 coordinate 2,035,179, forward strand.
AGAGCAAACTATCATTAGATAACATATCTTGGCTATCTACCATTCTTATTTTCTGGCCTGCCTTGCAGTATCAAGTATGGGTTCCCTCCCTTGGTATGGGGTTCTGATTTTCTATTGTCCAGGCAACACCTGTAGGAAGGATAGATTATAGGGCAAAGGTTTTGCAGCTGGGATACTGTCCCAGTCTCACCACTGGAACCCATGCTTGGTTCCAGTAGATGGCAAGTGCAGGCTCCCATCCCCCATTTCTATAGGTCCTCACCAAGGTCTCTCTCTTAGATTCCAGTGAGTTTCCACTGCCCTAGATCTCCAGATCCCTTCCTAAATGTCCACCAATTCAGGTCATAACTCCACTTATTCTTTTCCTCTCTTGCTCTTCCCCAGCCTGGTCTCTTCTCTTCTCATTTTCATCCTACCCTAGCCTACCTGCACCATTTGTTCCACTTTCCCTTTACCAAGGAGATGCCTGTGTCTCCACTGAGGCCCTCCTTGTTGCACAGTCTCTCTGGGTCTGCAGATTGCAGCACCTTTGTCCTTTGTTTAACAATACATATAAATGAGTATACCCCATGTTTGTCTCTCTGAGATTGGGTTACCTCACTCAGGATGTTTTTTTCCTAGTTTCATCCATTTGCCAGCAAAATTCATGAATTCATTTAGCAGTTGAGTAATACTACCTTGTGCATGTACCACAATTTCTTTTGCTATGAACATGGTTGAGCAAGTGTCCCTGTAGTAGATTGGAACATGCCCAGGAATGGTATAGCAGAGTCCTGAGGTAGGTTGACTTTCAATTTCCTGAGGAATCGCCATATTGAGTTCCATAGTGGAGGTACAAGTTTGCACTCCCACCAGCAATGAAGAAGATTCCCCTTGCTCTATATCCTAACCAGCATAAGCTCTCATTTGTGTTATTGATCTTAGCTATTCTGACAGATCTAAGATAGAGTCTCAGAATTGTTTTAATTTGCATTTCTCCACTAGCTAAGGATGTTCTACATTTCTTTTAATGTTTCTGGGCCATTTGAAATTTCTCTTTTGATAGTTCTTTGTTAAGATATGCATACCATTTTTAATTGGATTATTTGTCTTGTTGATGTCTAATTTATTGAGAACTTCATATATTTTGGATATTAGCCCTCTATAGGAAACGGCACTTGTGAAATTTTTTTCCCATTCTGTAGGCTGCTATTTTGTCTTACTGAAGGTGTCTTTCCCTTACAGAAGATTTTCAGTTTCTTGAAGTTCCATTTATTAATTGTTTGTCTTAGTTCCTGAGCTATCAGTGTTCAGTTCAGGAAGTTATCTCCTGTGTCAATGCATGCAAGGCTATTCCCCCTTTTTTTCTATCATGTTGTCTATCTGATTTTATGTTGAGCTCTTTGATCTACTTGGACATGAGTTATGTGCTGGTAATAAATATGTATGTATTTTGTTCTTCTACATGAAGATATCTAAGTAGCCTAACACCATTTGTTAAAGATGCTTTCTTCTTTCATTGTATATTTTTGGCTTCTTTATTGGAGATCAAGTGTCCATAAGAGTATGGATTTATGTCTGTATCTTTGATTCAATTTCATTGATCAGTATGTCTAATTTTTATGTCAATATCATACAGTTTTTATTACTTTAGCTCTGTAGCTTGAGATCAGGTATGGTGATAACTACAGAAATTCTTCTGTTTTTTCAGATTACTTTAGCTATTATGGGTAACTTTTGTTGTTGTTGTTTTTCCATATGAAGTTTCTCTCACTTGTTTACTTGTTTTTTTTTCTTGTCTTTTTTTCCCTTATAATTATTTTTTTTGCATTTTTCTGTGTTTCTTTTATGAATTTCCTTGATTCCTCTGATTGTTTGTCTTATCATTAATTTCTTTGATAGATCTATTGATTTCCTCTTTAAGAACCTCTATTATGTTCATAAAGTTAGTTCTAAGACCTTTTTCTTCTGGTTTTATTGTATCAGTGTGTTCAGGACTCATTGTAGTCAAATGGTTTGGTTCTGGTGGTGACATACTGCTATGGCTGTTGTTTCTGGTGTGCTTGTGGTGTTTAGGCATCAGGACTTGAAGTGTTTATAGATTTAGGTTCCGAGGTTTTCTTTATTAGATAAAAGTTTAGCTTTTAGGGATTTATTTTTTCTCTAGTCTACTGGCCAATGTGTCCTGGGGATTCCATTGGAGTTGATCAGTTAGGTTTGGGCAGGTGTGGACTCTCAGTCCTGCAGTGAATCTCCCCTGCTGTTCTGGAGGCTGGCTTGATCTATGGTCCAGCAAGGAGCATCCATGTGAGATAGGTTGTGGGATAAGGTAGCAACAAAGAGAGGGAGAACCAGAAAGAGGGAGGTAGGGCACCAAGAGATTGGTAGAATTCCATGGACCAAATGGTAGCCTACCTGAAGGTATGGAGTCTGGGGTGGCCTCCAGTCCAAACAGGGAGTCTTTGCTTGAGTTGGGGGATGGAGAGAGGCAGCAACAAAGAGGAAAGGGAGAATTGGAGAGAGGACAGAATGTGAAGATTCTGTGGTAGGGAGGGAAGCCTTCCTGTATTTGGCATGGCTAGGGTGGCCTCTGGTCCAAGCATATTATAGACTAGACTTCCTGGTAAGTTTTTCTTCTAAGCTCCATCTCACCACTATGACATCCATCCTATGAAGGTGTTCTTTGAAAGAGCCTAGAGACATTGAGTAATCTCATTAAGGAAATCTTACTTAAAGGACATGTTCATCTTCATGAAGATAATCGTTTATGTTTCCTGTGATGTCCATTGTATTACCATTAGACATGAAAGTACTTCTGGGTTGTATTGAACAGTTCTAGTTAAAAATGTTGTACAAGGGCTGGTGAGATGATTTATTAGGTAAGGGTGCTTACCCTATAAGCCTGGAAACATGAGTCTGATGGACCAAACTCACCTAAATGTGGCCAGAGAAAAGAGATTTCACAAAATTATCCTCTCACCTCCACATGTGCATCACACCATAGCATGAACAGCCAAACACATGACGAACAAATACAAAATAGTAATAATAATAAATTATAATTATGATAATGTATTAGTAATACAAATGGTAATGAAAACAATATATTACAAAGCAACAGCTCACAGTCATGGGTTCTACTTCAGTATAACCAGGGGTCCTCTAATTGGCACAGATTTTAGGGAGATTATATGAACCCATGTGGTGAGAGGAGTCCTCATTGTATAATATTAGATAGGTCTCTTCAGCAAAAGTCTAGAACAGTAGTGGTCGTAGCAAAGGATGAAATTTGAACAAAGATTTTCCCAAATGAAGCTTGGTTCACAGACAACTTTTTCTTCTTCAAAAATAACAAGACTGGTGTGGATGAAACAAAGAAAACAGATGAGATTACTGCGCTCTACTGAGAGGTTTATTGATTGTCGTGAGGTAATGGTGTTTCTTTGAGTGTCAATTTAAAATTCTCAGCTGTGCTAGCATACATGTCAAACATTTACCCAGCAGGTTTACTGAAAGGTGAGAGACCAAGATTAATACATTATTTGTGACCCCAGAGGTCATAAGAGATGAAAAACCTAAACACAAAGGTTGCTTTTGAATTTGGATTAAAGGATTCTAAAGAGCGAATATCAACTTTCTTCACTGAGCATTGCTATAGTCCTGAGAGAGCCAGTCAAATGATCAACATTAGTCCAGACAGATAGAAGGTGATATCTGCATGCAAATAGCAACATTTGCCAGGTAAGGTTCAATCCAGGAAGCAGATGACACATCATTATCATTGACTCAATATGGTAGCATTGTATACTAATGAGCAATAACATGAGAAGGTCAGCTACAGGCTCGCTGAAAATAAATACAACCAAAACTCACATGGATGGTACCAGCAGATAGAAGCCTGATGAGCTACATTAGTCAGGATGAGACTGATAGTAGTGACTCATTGGCATCCAAGAGAGACAGCAGACCCACAAAACATCTTCATTAGGCCTATTTTATTAAGATGTTCTGTCACCTAACTGGTTATATGTAGGCAAAGAAACCATAGATTAGCCTCATAAAAACAATAGGAAATCAAACCTTGTCATCAGTCTTTAATATTTAGAAAACCCTCAGGTGTCCTTGCAAGAAAACTCTTTCTTATTCAACTTGCTGAGTTTGAATTTTTTAATTCTGTTTGATGGGGTGGGATTTTAGTAACACATCTATTCAAAGTATACTCTTGGATGTGTGTAAACATTGAGACATTGGTCATAGTAATTCATCATTGTTCTGATTTTATTGACCTAAGTATGTAAGTCTAGCAATGGCCATTCTTAACGTGCAGTGGTATTCTAATTATTCGGAGATATTAGAATATTATTTATGTATTTAACATAATGTTTTATTCATTATTTACACTAAAGAAAGTTAGCTTCTTTTGTCCCTGTCCCTTCTTACTTTATTTCTTAATTAATTACTCTCCTGAGAATATCACGCCTGAGTACTATATTTGTTTTATTTCAATCTTTGCCTCTCTCCTTCCAACTTCTTTTGTGTTCTACCTCTCAAATTGATCTCTCTCTCTCTCTCTCTCTCTCTCTCTCTGTCTCTCTCTCTCACACACACACACACACACACACATAAATACAACCTGATTCCATTTAATGTTGGTGGTATGTGGCAAAGACAGAATCTTTATCTCTCAATGTCATTAATTTCTTATAACTTTTGATCTAGGTGTGAGGCCTTAGATCTTAAAAGATTTTCCCCATCTATGTTGGCATGACAACTAGTGTTATTTATGTACAACTGGTCTTATTTATGTACCATATTTTTGAGATTTCATGGGTGTAGCTTACCTGTCTTTTATAAAGGACACTGTATCATGGATGTCCAGGTCCTCTGGGTCTTATGCCCTTATACCCCCTTTTGTACTAATTATTGTGTATAGTGGTTCTTTTGTAGCTGTATCAACAGTACAGTTATATGTAGGAAGTAACTAACAACTGTCTAACTGAATTTGAGGCCTGATCAATAGGATTTAATTTCTGCCTAGTACTGACAACTCAGCCAATCATCCATGGCTGGTGAGGTTATGATACTTAAAGTAGAACTTACTACTGCCACTTTCCTTAATGAGCATAATTTCTAACAGTATTATAAATATTTGTCTTCTAAATATCCACAGATAAATGTAGCCTCCTCACTTTAAAATAAAGAGTAAGCAATTGTGCCTAATGGTGACTATGTCAGAGAAAAAAATATTTGAATTGTTAATTTTGTTTCTGGGGCCATTTCTGAAATTAAATAAATTAAGCATGGCTGTCAGTTATTCTTAATCTGTACTTAAATTTAACAGTGCACCAATGAGGCTATGAGTAACACACCTTCTTTGGCTGTCAGTAACAGATCATTCAGCATATGAATTGTGATAGCATAGTTGTGACAAACATCTGCATCATGAGGAGAGGCAAATTGTATGTCAGCATGGGTACATCACTTCTGCCTAGGAGGGTAGCCCAGTATATAATTGAGCCAGTCAGAGATAAAGAAAAATAAATAAATTTCTCATCAAGTCATAATTGCCACATTTTACAGACTTGTAACTACTTTAAATAATTAAAAATGTATACTTTCAAAGTGGTATGGAGTTCACATCAAGTATTAGCAGTTTCTAGGATTTATGGGGAAGATTAGCTGGCCTATTGAATAAGGGTCCATCTTTGTCTTAAATGACAACAGCACATATGTCATCGACAGTTTCAATAGGAAAAGAAGTACTGTGAAAGAAATACCTAGTCTTATGCATTGGACTGTTAACAGATTTTTTTCAAGGGTGAGAAAAGAATTTATTCTTTCTGTATCTCACTGTGAATTTAGTCTAAAGTATTCTGGGAACTCACTCATTTCTTTACAACATCTGGAAAGGAGATCAAATATTGATCTCTTTGGACTTCTGTTTTGTCCAGGAGGACAGCTTTTGAATTCAAGGGAAAGGTTATTGGAAAATAATGAAGACATGTCACAGGGCAAACCCCAGTAAACTTTCACATACAAAGCTGAATTCTTGTCCTCAGGTTGGGTTGTGAAATACAAAAAAGGAACAGGTAAGAATGAACTGATCACAGCTACAATGCTGACAATTCATCACAGAGGACCTCTCTCTTTGCTGGTGCAGGTGCCATCCTCAACACAGTTTCTTGCTCTGGCAAGGGCACAGGTGATAACTAATACAGAGAAAGCCTGGACTTTTTTACATTGTCCTTTCATAGCCCTCTAAATCCATTGCTTTGGGGTTGTTTCATTTATTTGTTAACATGGCATACTCATTCTTCACAATAGCTTCAACTGCAGGCATGCAACCTTGTGTTGTCATGGTACACTACATTTATCACATTTTACTTCAAAATATGTACAAACATGAATTCAGAGTACCAAACAGCCAGCACTCATTGATACTTTGGAATTGACATGTAATTATTGTCCCATATAGATGTATATATTCTATTTAGTACTAAATGATTCATAAAGTTTGATCACTCTGAGAGGAAACCATGCCATCTTGACCCTAGATGAAATAACTGAATATTCTCTTCCTCAACACTGCTGTGATCTCTTTAATATTCTCCACCCTGTTATCTTTCATAACTATATTCTAATAATATTTTCAGTGTTTATCTAGAAGAGAATCATTATGGAAGCCAAAGGTAGGAGAATGGAAAGGTAAAATGTCTTTCCTAAGGATAATGATTTAGACAATTTACTTTGTGCTTGAGATTTTTGGATCCCCACATGGAAGATTCGGCATGAAGGAAAAGACATACCTACCTACTTCTCCTCTAGTAATCATGGTCATTATTAAATTCACCATGCAAGGTGGTCATGCATTAGGTAGCAGTAGAATATCTTAGTCCTCTCTTAAGAAAGTTGCATTTCATACCAATTGTATATACAATTCTCCCTGTATGTAGCCCATATTTATATTAAGCTGTAAATGTATCTCGAATAACAAGTCTGATTTTGGCACGTAGGGCCTTTCTTACATCCTCATAAACAGGTAAGATAAATTCAGTAAGAACAGACTAGTTACTCAATGCTGCTTCAGTTTAAGGGTGGTGGTGATTACAGGAGAGAAACTCAATCATGCCCACTCATCCAAACATATCACCCTATAATTATCTTTCAGATTTATGAAAACAAACATCCAAAGTGTTCTAAAACTGACTTAGATGCCAGAATTCTTAACTGATGGTTAAGAGCAAATTGATAACAACAACAAAAGAGAAATCACCATGATGAGGTCACTGAAAGCAGCAGAGAAGCTGGCACACTTCCAAACAAAAAGAACGCAAAAGTTATGAATATTTGTCTCCAGACGAGTGAGACTCATATCCCACACAAAAGTGTTTTCACCCATTAGAAAAGAAAGAAAGGTAGCCATCTTATCTTATCAGTGTAGATTCGAGACATTATACCAAACCACACCTCTCCCACTTTGCACATTTTCCAGATAGTAAGCACTCCCTTGATTTTAAAAGAGTCTTGTATCTTCAAAATACTAAAATAAAATGAAAAAAATTTGCCTTGTGTTTAAGAACTATTTCCTCCTTCAGTATAGTTGAAATTCATTTTTTAAAAGTCCATAATGGCTGGGTGCTTTTGGAGATTTCTCCAAAGTTTAGCAGTAGAATGATGAAAGTACTCAACTGCTCTATACCTGGGCATATACTCTAGTCCAAACCTACCACAGAAACATTTGTACATCCATGTTTAGCACTGCTCTTTTTACCACAGAAGGGAAATAGAACAAACCTAGATGTCCATTAACAGATGAATGGATAATAAAACCTTGTACGTACATGAAATGGAGTGTTATTCAATTCTAAAGAAAAATGAAATCACAAAAACTTCAGTAAAAATAAATATATGGAAGAGACATATAAAATTAAGCAAGGTAATTCAATCTCAGAAAAAACCAAACAAACATTCTCCATCCTAGTTGGATCCTAGCTTACAATACATGCATGTGTATATGTGAACAGATATAAGGATATATTTAGTACAACATTTAGAAAAAGAGACAAGAGAGTGTCATATTAGGTGATGGGGAGGGACAGAATACAAGCAAACAGCATATGAGTTGTAAAAAGAACATAAAGCTAAATTATTTTCTATTTTCAACTCTGTCATAGATTTTTTTTTCTTTTACAGTTGCATTCTAACCGTACAGGAAGTTCAATGAAACATACAGAGTTTAGAATAGGCAAGAGTTTGAGTAGCTACCATATTCTAGCCATATGATATTGTTATTTTTGAATTCATTACAATAAAGTTGTTTTATAGAAATAAATTAAAATAAATGCATAAGTAAAGAAGGCTTGAGTATAGGCTAACAATATTATGAAATTGTGAAATTACAGTGTTTATCTGAAACACACAGAAAAGATAAGTAATTTTCTTGTTTCTAATATAAAACCATCAAGTATGTTTTTAAAGCTACTTGGAAATACCATGGCTTTTCCATTTTGAAATAGAACTTTTATCACCTTTGTGTTAGGTGCTATGACCCCAGAGTCATGGAGAAATATACAAGCAGCTGGGAGAACCACAGAAATCAAAGTTAAATCTAATTGCCTTTAAGAGGGTGTAAAAATAAAAATTCATTAACATAACCTTTGACCGAAGGGAGATAAATTAGCTGGATATTCTGAGCCATAAAAACAAAAGCTAAAATCATGCTGGGGCCAATCTGTACAAAGTTATTCAAGTCTTAGTAAATGTCTTCTTCGTGTGGAATGTTCTCCTAAGCTTAAAATGTACCATGCACTCAAGCATCAGAATAATCCTGCTGGGCAAGTATTTATATATTACATCTTCATTTCAGAAATAAGCACATCATGGACTAGAAATTTATCCCAAGTCACCTAGTGTAATGGTTAGAATAAGAGGCGTCCCATGAGCTCATTTGTTAACACACCAATTGCCTAGTTGATGGTTGTATTTGAGGAGGTTCAAATAAGTGGGGCTTTGTTGGAAGAAGTAATGTCATTGGTGGTGGACTTTGAGAGTACATATCTTCACCTTACTTCCTTTTGTTCTTTCAGTTTATGATTGAGGATGTGATCTCTTGGCTCCTTGTTCCTGCTCCTTGTAATGCCTGCTACTTGTCATGTTTCCCACCATAATGGACTCTTATATGTTTGGAACTGTAAAACCAAATAAATGCTTTCTTCTATAAATTACCCTTCTTCATGGTATCAAAAGAAAGGTAACTAATACATCCAGCTCAAAATGATAGGAGTAAATTTAGAATGTACTCTTACTCTAAATCTCAGTACCTAAAACAGCACATGGCCCTCTGTAAATGTCATCAGTGCTTTTGAAATACTGCCTTCTATTGTGCTGCTAACTTGTCTAAATCAAGAATTAGATGAAATACAGCTATTGTGATTCTGTGGATTCTATAGATTCTTATTCAAATGAGAAATATGTCAACTGTAAAGAGAAGACAGGTAGGTCCAGGGTATGGACAGGTCTATTTACTGATAAACCTGAGGAAGGATCCTGTCAAGAGTGATTAAGAACAAATTTGTCTCATGCATTAGTGTTTTCATTGAGGCTTGTGAATGGGTTACTCATAGGACTGTGGAATTAGAGAAGGTGTGTTTATAAAGTCAGATGATATTAATGATTATACTTGCAGGGGGAAAAAGGGTTTTGTGTTTATATATCTGAATTTTGGAAATTGAAACTATTTGTTGCAGGAAAGAGGATGTTATTCAGGCTAAATAGGGCCACTTACAAGATAAAATTGTCCTGTTGCTCTTTCACACACTCCTTATATTAATTTCAAAGCTTACTTTTGGATTAAATTGTTTATATTAGTTATTTAACTTGCAGAAAAATTTAAATTATTCTATGAGAATCAACCATATAAAAGAAATGTTATTGACACAATATTAGATGGGAAAAGAATCATAGCAAATATCCTGACAAGCAATGGAATTTGTTTTGTAGATTAGTACCAGTGTCACCCTCTCTTCCCAAGTCTTAGCAAGGTGGTCAGAATAACTTCCTTTCTCACTAAGGGACTATAGAAAAAGCTTCATGTAATTAACTATTTTGAGGGGACTCATATATCATGTTTATCTAAAATTCAAAGCAAAATACAATTGGAAGTTGTTATAAAAAGGCTTGGTGAAAGGAGGAACTGGGTACTTGTTGGAGGATGAAAGGAACCGATGCCAGTGTCTGTCAAGACAGCCCATGCAATGACCTCACGTTCTTGTTGTTACATTATCATGATTTCTAATGCAACATGGAAAACTGACCTCAGTGGTGCAGATAAGACAGAACTGGGCTAATGGAAATCCCAGGAAGTACTTTGGCACCTTTGGCTGCCCGTCAGCATCTCCTGCATAGTCAGCCTTACTTCTTTCTCTCCTTAAGCTCATTAAGATGATTTTGATTCTAAGACTAATGTGTAAAACCAACATCAGAACCTACAGTTGCAGTTAGTCTACAAAGCCAAGAATTTAAGCCAAATCTAGCTGGAAAGACCACTACTAGTTAAAACCCATCAGCCTAATCACTATCCAAAATGGTAATTTTAATGTTCCATTGGTTTAAATTAGAATGCAATATATAAAATGGCTTGGGAGACTGCTCTGTGGGTAAAAGGCTTTGTGTTCAATCATGAGTAAATGAGTGACACACACACACACACACACACACACACGCAGATATACATACATATCTACGTGTGTGTGTGTGTGTGTAGATCCTAGATTTCTTTCTATTGCTGTGATAAAAAACTCTGACCAAAATAGTTCTTACCAAACAAATACTCAAAAGAGAATTTGGCATAAATGTGGAGTAAATAAATACTTTGTGCATTGATGACTAGAATGTGAAGTGCTGTAGTTACTCTGGAAAACAGTATGACAAAACCCTGTAAAATAAAATCCAAATAATTATAAATTTGTCAACAATTTCTCTTATATATAATACATATGGATATTTTGTATGTCAAATATTTAAAATCAGATTTTAAAGAATACTTATTTTTGAAGATTCTTATAAGTAAGAGGCAAAATTAAAAATGAACGCAATCTGAGACTTTTGATAGATGAATGGAGGAAGTATACATACAATAAATGTTAAAAAGGGAAATTTGGTAAGTTCTAAAGTAGAGGACATTATAAAGGAATATGCAAATTGCAACATGTGAATAGTATGTATTCCTGTTACATGAGGTACATAGAGAGAGGAAATGAATGGATTGAGAGTATATAATAATGTTTGCTAGAAAGAATGGCAGAGAAAGAATTGAGACTTGATATTTTTAATGTAGAGTTTCTATTTTACAATATTAGATATATATCAATGTAAGTAGACCTAACTGTACACAATTTTACATTAAAAATTATTTAGATGTTGAATTTTCTATGTGCATTTTGCTTCAGTTAAAAAAATTTCTCACAAAACCTTCTCTAAAGATTATTTTTATCATATATGGACTCCATAGAGCAATAAAAAAGCAAAACAGTGGGCTAGATCTATACACAAAGACCAAACATCATAACTATCTGAATATGCAAATATGATAATTGATAAACGGGATTGTATACAAATATTCCCATTTCACAAGGCATTCATACAACTCTATATATCAAACTTTTGTAATACTATCATGCAAACATGTCAAGCATTGCTCAAATTATTAACAGTATTATATATTGGCAGTGTGACCAAAACACTGGCTTAGTTCATTTGAATATTATTTTTAAATGAACACTTCTTGTTTACATTGAAAATAACTCTAGATGAATTTTTTGAATTGCATAGAATTGGGCTAAAAAACAGGTAGGTAAAAGAAGATTTTAAATAAATGGCCTATATCTGATTAAATTATTTTGATAAAAAGACTTTCAATAATGTAAAGCTATGTTCATCTAATTACGATTTTCATTATTTTGCCTACTGAATAAATTTCCATTCCATCAATATTTTATACAGTGTTCTTTTCTTATTTATTCCAGTGAGCTCCAGTGGTGAAGAGGAAATCATTTACGTCTAAGGCAGGAGGAGGGTAAGGATGACAGGAGGAGGGTTAAGGATAAGGATATTAGCATGTTAATATTATTCATGATAGTTTCTTGATATATGAGTTTGTGGAAAAAGAAAATAAAAATCCAAAATTCACTATTGCTACAGAGACCATTACCCCACATATAGTAGGAAAATAAAAAAGGACAGAAAATTCACACAACTATTAAATAGAATTTTTTAGGAAAGATTACCATATAATTGAGATAAATGCCCTTAGTGAATTAATGGTCATTCATTAATGTTATTAATCTTCCCAATTTTAGTTAAATAATATCTCATCCAGTATGTTGATCTTGACTCCTCCATACAAGTAATACAACTGATAATTGATTCAGCAGCAGTCCTTATGTACTGTTTTGATCAGACATGCCCTCACTCTTGGTGATTTCAGATGTCTCTGTACAGTTCTGATTGTTGAGAGATTGGAATCTCTATGGTAATGATAGCAGCGATACATTTTGGGAATCCTAAGACTTATTCACCAAGGGTGACTTTCTCATGCATAAAATGGATTTAAAGACATACAGCAAAGACATTCACACTATTCCATGAAGCAAAAAAGCCAAGGGAATATAGTTCTTTGCAAACAAGCTCTTTCTGTAGGAAAAAAGTTGAAACCCATTATCATCAGCCTTTAGTGGGCAGAAGATCATAAATATTTACTGCATCAGGGAGTTGAAAAGTATACAAGGGCACACAGCAGCATGCCCAGCCCTTAGCCTCAGATAAAGTAAAAGATTGCTTTAATTTGTGACAAAAAGAAAACTCAAACTAACACTTTCCCTTTACCCCACACTTCATTCATAATTAAACATCCTTGCAACTTTAGAGGGGGTTATTAAGTTCTGCAGGATTCTGAAGAGATTATGTATATCTCCTTGAGGGACGGGTTCTAAACTCATTTCCAGGAAACCACATGATTCTAAGATCCTTTTTTTTTCTGAGCTGGCTAACACTATTCTCATCTGCAGCATCTAAATTCATAACACTTTTAAGGTGCAGTGTACCCTGCGGGGTAGGGAAGGGAACACTGTCTTTCAATTTAGTATATTTGCAATTAAGAGGAAAGAATATTTCACAATACATAAATATTTAAGTTTAAAGGCCATGACATTGCATATATAAATGAAGACAGTTCAACTTTGTTGTCAGTTTCTCTTGGTAAAATACAAATGAGAAAATGTATATGATTTTTATAAGATACTACTCTTATCACAAAACAGGACTCATTTAGTAAATTAATACTATGAACATATTATACATTTGATACTAATAGATGTTAGATTTACAGAATTGAACCAATCAAAGGAAGGTGTTATTCATGTACAGAAAAAACAATAAATTATTGACAAGACTCCAGAAAGAAAATTATAAGAAAAATATGCATAAGGGCTGGACAGATGACACAGTGGATAAAGGCACTTGACAAACTGATTTTATTCCCCATATTCTACTTGGTGGAAGGAGAGAAATGACTCTTGCAAGTTATCTTTTGACTACTACACACATTACATTAAACACACACACACACACACGTAAAAATGTAATTTAAAATGTGAAATTCATGCGATACACTTGTTAGAGCAGGAGAAGCAATGGCATTTGTGCAATACATAAAGACTGACACACCTGGAATGAGGCTGAAGTAAATAAGGCAGTGCAGAAAAGGAGAAAAATAGTAAAATTAAGAAAAATGGAAGCATAAAGCATGTGATTTAACATGAGAGTGGGTGAACTATAGTACACACGCACAATGAAGCATTATGCAACAGGCCAGATGTGGTAGCACATGCGTATGACCATAGCACCTGGAGGAGAGAAGGAGGATTTGTGAGTTCGACTATAAAATAAATAAATAAAACAAATATCAACACCACAAAATAGCTAAAAATCCACAAAAATATATGATTAATGTACACATGCATATTGGTATTGGAGAGTTAGTTGTGCATGTTAGTATAGGGCAGGAAAAGTTGTGTTGAGATAAGAAACTCAGGATAGTGTACAGGAATATCATTTGGCAAATGAGATACTAGGAGCCAATGACTTAGCAAGCCAGTCTCCAAACACCACAGTAGAGTAAATCAAAATAGAAATCTTGGATGCAGTTGTAGTGTTAAAGGTTTAGAGGTAATTTATATTTAGAAAACAATTATATCAAAGAAAAAGTGTGGGAAATGATATATAAACCATATTCTGTGATTAACATCATCTTGGCATTTTTGCTTTCTTCTTTTTTTTAAAAAATGCTTCTTCATGTAATCCACCAATTTCACATTGTAAGTTTGTTTATGTTTCAGCAAAACTACATACTGTGACAATAATATACACACTGTCTGAGTTTTGTTCGCTGTTTTAGTGTTAAGGAAGTGAAAACGTCCAGACAAGTTGGTCTGCAGAGTCTGTCTATCAGCTCCATCTGTTTCTGATGTTGTTTTTTAACAAAACACAAGTCCTTGCTGTGCTCCAAAGTACCCAGCGTTCCTAAAAGTATACAATTATAATAACCATCTTAAAGTTTGCAACAGTAGAAATAATTTGCATGAATTATTCTTGGTCAGAAGCATAATTCACCCCAGAATTAAGGGTTTAAAGTTCCTGCAACATCAGGGGTAATTATTATAATGATGGAATTATAGTTAATTATTAGTTAATAATTAAGAAAAATAAAATAAAAAATATATAATATAAAAAATAAAAATAATATAATAATTATAGTTAATAATAGTTAAAGACTACTGAAAGAGTTTCCCTAAAGAATGGTTCATAACTGTAAATTACTCCTAAAAACCTCAATGGACATTGCTAATTCTGCTACTTTTAACATGTATGTACTTTTCAGAATAGGCCTCATGATTTGTTGTTGTGAAACAGAAATTAGGATCTAAGATAGAGAAATAACACGAATAATCAGTGAAACAATGAAGGTGAGTCCATGTCCCTTCGCTTTCAAAGTTTTTGTGTGAGAAGTGTTTGCTTATAGATAGAAGTTGCCATCACCACAAAAAGCTGTACAAATGGTGACTGTCCTGTCATCATATGGTCATTTGTTCATTTGTGCTTTATGGATTGTTCTGCTTATTTGTTAATTTAACTAAGGAATAAATCTAATAAATCTTTCTAAGACTATTTGGAAAACTGAAATCGACTGACTCTTACATATTTATCTTTGAGTAAAAATTGTAAGAGGATTTTGGATACAAGATGCAATGGGCTTGATGATATGTGGCTCGCAGACTCACAGTTGGATTCTTTAATGTACCATTGTGATTACGTTAGCTTCTTCCCTGTTGTTGTGATAACACAATGTGACACACTCAGCAAGTGTGTCAAAAAGAAAGGATTAATCTTGACTTGTCCTTTGAGAATAAAGTTCAACATAATGGAGAAATCATGGCAGCAGTTACTGAAAATAGCAGATCACATCATATCCACTATCAAGAATCAGAGATTGATGAATACTAGTAACCAACTGACTTTCTCCATTGATAGGGACCAGGTTTTGGTGCCACACACAAATTAACAATTTAGAGTTAAAGTCAGTGTGCTTATTTGAAGTGCAATTTATTCTTATATAACCAAATTTTTTTATATATGCTTCACAACAACCTCCTGATATGTAACATAATGCAAATAGGTTTAGAAATCTAACTTAAAGATTTGGTATGTTTAATGGGTACAGGAAAGGGAATATATATATATATTCTTAACTGAGGTACTTCTTTCTCTAAATTGTTAATAATTGCTAATAAGTTATCATTGATGATACAAAGAAGTATTTAAAAATTTTTAAGCTACTTAATCTGTAACTGTACCCATTTATTCATTTTGTTATAATTTATCTTTGCTTATATACTTCTAGACCCACATCCTCCCCTCATTCCACTCCTCCCAGCTCTCTCATCCCCCATCCCCCATATTCAATACCCCCTGCTTCCCTCAAAAAAGAGTGGGGCCTCCCAGGTTATCACTCAAACAGGGCATAACAAGATAGATCAAGGCTGGGCATGAACCCTACATCAAGTCTGGACAAGGCAATCCAGCATGAGGGAAAGGATTCCAAGAACAGATAAAAGAGTCAGATTTCCCCATTCTAACTTGTAGTAGTTTTACAAGAACACTAAGCCAGACAACCATAAGTATATGTAGGGGACCATGCAGACTCCATTTCTGGTGCTTCAGTCTTAGTAAACTCCAGTAAAAATAAAATCTAGTAAAAGTAATGATCAGTTGACTCTGTGGGGCTTATTATTCTAGTGTCTCAAAACCTCTGGTACCCACTATCCATCCTCCTGCACAAATGATATTTGTCCCTGAGCTTCTGCATCTGCTCCCATCAGCTACCAGAGGAAAATTCTCTAATGATGATTGGGCTAGATATCAATCTATGAGCATAGCAGAATTCCATTAGTAATTGTCTCCTATAATCCTAGAACTTGAAAGGTAGAAGCAGGAGGATCAAAAGTTCAAGTCACTCTTGAGTACATGAGACCTTTTAGCAGAGCAAAACAAAAAGTGACAAAACAGAAAAAACAAACACAAATAAAATTGAAAATACAAAGAAAAATCAAACAACAAAAGAAACAATATAGACAGAAAGGGAAGTAGTCTGGAGCATAGACAAGCTTAATTACTTTGGAAAATGAAAAACAACACTGTCAAGTAGAAACTAAAAACTGTGAAAGACTTTTATTATAGGGACTATAGCTGTCAAAGATTAGTAAGATCCCTATCTCATACCTAGCACACTCTTGCAAATCTAGCACTGAGGGTTAGATATTTATCATTTACCTCCTATTTGAAAACTAGATGAAAATTTGAGTGACATTGAGGAACAGTGCTAACACTATCCAAAAGTAGGAATGGATTATTTTTTTCCTCTACTAGGAAGGAGGATCTGGCCCTGGAAATGGTGGAGGCTGCACTAGAAAGGTACTGTGCAAGGGAGTGAATGTTTGTAATATAATAAGCCTGTGTGTCTTCCTCTGCACTTTACTCAAAGGAATCTAAGTCAATAATTTGACTACGAATGTACAGACATCACTGCTGCATTTCCTAGTCTCAACAATCAGTCATAATGAATAAGTGATTGACACTCCCTTTGAATTAGAGTTGACGCAATGTATGTCCGAGAAACATATTTTTCAGTCTGAATTTAAAAGTTTGCTTGTTGAAGGTTGTGCTTTGAACTTGGTCCTCCGGACTTCACTCAGCTTCAATGGATGTTCATTTGTTTATGAGCTCAACCAAAGGAGGAATGCTACTCATAGATAAAGAGAAAAAAAAAAAAAAAGGCTACATAAAGCCCTGAAGCACCCCTCACACTCCAGCAGCCATTATGCTGTTTCTATGGAGACATTTCACCAGCCAGCTGTGTGAATGAAAGAGAAGGCATGTTCCTTTAGTGAGCGCACCTCCTAGAGAGCAACAACTCCTCAGAAAGAAAGAGTGTGGGGAACACAATTCTTTTCTCTGACAGATAAATCGTTTGGAAGGACGGTGAGTTTTCATCAGAAATTGCACAATTCTGCTCTCTCCTATTGGAATTTCCTTTCACTATGCATTCCCTCCAACTTTATATAACGGTATATGCCTATAGAAATGAGGAAGAAAATTCATCTTTGAAGTTCCTACTGTGTTCCAGTCTGCAGAACAACTGATGTCCTGAAGGAAGAACCAGGAATTTAGAATGTATATGGCTTAATTGAGATGGCACAAACATTCGATATAGAAAGACAAGATTAATATAGTTGTAAGATCCAACACTGTCCCCATGTCCCAAGCAAATTTTTTTGTCATGTCCCCATGACAAACTGACTAACATGTAGACAGAGAGTGGGGATAGAATCACAAAATCTGAGTGAATGAATGAATGAGTGTTGGAGAGGGGCATAAGTCATTAGTGTAGTATGCTGAAAGGGGGCTTGGAAGCTACACAGTATTGAACATCTGGGAGAAGTTTCTATCTAGAACATACAAGTACCAAATTCCAAAAGCAGGTGCCAGGGATGAATCAGGACTGTTGTGTCGTAGAGACAAAGGAAACATTTTGAAATCAATTTTATGACCTGTCAACAGTAATATAATCTTACTGCCAATTATTTTTGACTGTGAATAACTCGATAAAATACTGATTAAAAACTGGCATTTAAGAAATATTTGGCATCCTTTATTTCTTGAAAAATTTTGGGGGAAATATAGGATTGATATATGTTCTCAGTATGAAATGTAGATAAGGCTTTCTATGTGCTAACAAAGCAGTCAGTGCAATCACCAAGCTCAGGTCTCTAAAAAGATAAGACTCAGCATTTCATAAGCACATTAACCATGCTTTGCTTTAAACTCCTAGAACTCATGAAAAAGATATATTATAATCCTGTCTTTCATGAAATTTAGTTCTGTTTATCATATATGAATTTCATATAAGCATGCAATGGGTTTTGATCTCATCCATTTCCTACTTCACTTTCCAATTTCTTCCAGCCTCCCACATCCTCTTCCCAACTTTATATCTCCCTTTTTGTCTTTACTATCCACTGAGACTAGTTAGTGCCACATTGATACAGGGCCATCTTTTGGAGTATTGACAACCCATGAATGGTCACATTCCTGAAAAAGAATTACTCTTCCTTGCAAATCAGTCATTAACCATCAATAACTCTCAGCTAGGCGTGGCCCTTGCTATTCACTTTCCAATCCATGCTTGGATGCTGAATGGGTAAAGTCTGTCCAGGTATAGCACAAGCAAGCACTGAGTTCACGTGTGCAAGAGCTCTGCCATGTCCAGAATATGCTATCCTCCAACAGTCCTCACTGGCCACTTTCCTCTGTCACTCTTCCTGGAGTCTTGGAAAGTAGCCATCTAGCCATCTGGGAATTGAAGTAACCTGCTGATCCATCCTGTTTGGAACCAAGTTTTCAAATAGCCACTGAAAGAAAAGTGCGTGTCAAGTCTTCTACATTTACCATAAGCTAAACAAACTTTTAGGTTATGAGCTCTGTTTACCTTTTTAGACCTATGCATGATTGCATATATATGTTTAAAAATAAATAAATTAAACATGTCATAGGAAAAGACATGCACAGTGAACAAAGGCTTGTGTAATTCAAGCCTCTTAACCAAAGGCAGAAACTCACCTACATTATGCATCTAACAACCAGCTCTTCCTCACTGGTCTACAAAGGAAGCCTTGGAGAGTAGGAAGTTGCCACTGAGACGCAAGCCTTGTCAGGACCTGCTCTTCCCTTGTAAGATACCTATACTGTGCTTTGACTTGGCTATTCAATAAAACTCTTTGTTTCTCTGCTTTCTGAATGCATTTTTACAAGGTATCTTTGAATAAGGTATTGAGAACCCGGGAAAACATAATCCAAACAGAGACAAATGATAACATACTGATATTAGACATGCCCATAATTATCCTTTATCTTAAATATTTTCAGCCTGTATAGCTTCTATTATTTCATCACAGACATTTGAGCTTATTCATTATTTTATGGCTCTATGTTCCTTGTAATTCTGCAAGTATGGACTCTTTATGAATAGGGACAACTAAGACGATGTGTTGCCAATCAAAAATTTTTTTGCAATAAATGTGCCTACCTCTAGTCTTATTTATGGTCCACTGTCTTCCATATGCAAGTTAAAGGTAGAATCTTTCTTATGATAATTTATGGCTTATTTTTATTACCACTGGTTTTTCTTAAACTATTTCCTCCTGCATTTCACGATACCATCAGGTGTCCTACTCTGTTTTGGTTCTCTATAACTTATATTTATTCAGTTTTTTTTTATTTCTCAGTTCCAAAAAAATAGATTATTATCATTTTCAAATGCAGATTTTTATGAACTTTGTCAATTCTGGACAATGTTCATTCTTTTCTTACCCCTTCTCTTCTAACCTGGTTGCTCTAAGCAGCGAGAAAATTATATTCAGAGGTACTGAGGGGTTCCCATCATCTTTCTGTAACCTATTTCTCAAAGTGCATTCCAACTGCCCTACTCACCTTTGACCACACTCTACCAAAGTGATCTCTTTGCCTTTTCAAGCACATTTATTCCTATTTTATGTGTACATAAGCATTCAATGCATGGTAAATGTAAACATGATTCAGTAAACATCTTCGCATTTTTACCCATTCCTGTATTTTGGTGCTTTCAAAAAGTAATAATATCATGTAAATTCAATGTGCACATCTACTTATAGATAGGAAACAGTTGTACAAATTTGCGTGTGTTCATGTGTGTGTGTGTGTGTGTGTGTATGTGTGACTGTGCATATGTGTGTATCCTTGAATACACAGTTCAAGTTAGGATGACTAGAGAGAGATAAATGGCTAAATACAAAACACATGCATACACATAAATACACATACGTACACATAAATATAAATCTATACATATGAACAAATGTGTTTGTTCAATCCCAAACTGTTTTTGTTGTTGTTTTCAGAAATGATTTCCCATATATGGAAAATTTCTGAGTGGCAAAATGTTTTTATTTTTCTATTTCTAAAATTGTGTTTTTTATGTAATTTTGTAAAGTAAGAACTGAAAACATAGCAGCTCAAAGAATCTATGTTCATTATCTAGAGTTTCTGTTAATCAGAAATATATGCCTGACTTAAATGAGGCTCTAACTCATTGTTGCATACAGGCTCAAGTCTAAGAACATCCTAGAGCTGCAGATACCTAAAGGTTCATCTGAGCATGCATTTTCTTCCATTGTCTCATAAGTATGACAGGATTAAATTATCAAAGGCTGGTAGACAAGAAAGTACTCTCAAATATTTGAGATATGATCTGATTTTCTCTAACACAGTCCCTGGTATTACACAGGGCAAAATGGGATGAGAGAGAGAGAGAGAGAGAGAGAGGCAGTTAGGTATCTTGTGTTTTGTAACCTAATCATGAAAATGTAACTGACTTTATTGTATTGTATTGCTTTAACAAACTTGAACCATATCAGGTACTGGATTAAAAGCAAGAAGAAAGGTGGTTATCATTGCAGCTGACTTGTATGACTCTATCCCTGATGTCTGGGATAGGTTGCAAAGCAGGCAACTTAGTATTGTTAAATGTAAGTTTTCTGAACTGAACTGTTTTATTTTTTTCACATGGAGATACTTATGAACAAATTAAAGTATGAAACATACACAGTTATTTATTTTTTGAAAGTGTGCTTGTAAGGTAACTCTTAGATTAGTCCATGCTCATACACTTGGGTATGTGCTATTTTCTTTCTCAACACATCTCTTTCTCTTAACCCTCATGTTTAAAATCTTTTTTTAAATATCTATAATAAACCCTGATTCTGATTCATACTAAAAACAGAATATGCATGCAGATAAAGACTTGAACTTGAAGGATTAGAAATTACATAATTGTTCACTTTTCTCTATGTCATAGTTGTTTTGCTGGATCTCTCTCTCTCTAACCACAGTTAAATTCAGTGCCTGTCCTGTGTGTTTTATAAAGTCCAGTCAGTTTTGACCTCTGCTTTAAGATAAGGGCAGAGAAACAATGTCTGTACCATTCTCTTTCTTGACCTATACTGGTCGGTGTTATCAGTCCAATTGCCCCTTAACAAGCTTAATTTCTAAGGCTTTATTTGCCTTAATGAAAGCTGTTAAAGTGGTTTTTAAAAATCAAATTAAATTGTAATTCAGAGATAATAACAATACAATATAGCACTTTCTCATTAAGTTTTCTCATCTGTGTATGGACTCCTGCATTGTTAAATTTACATACAACTGCTTCCTATGCTAACTTAAAATAGAAGTTGTTATTGGTATTATAAAATAGTCAGTTCTTTTGTATCTGAATAACTTGAATGTCATTAAATGAGGTCCTGGTCTCAATGTCCTGTTTGCATTGTCCATGGCCAATTGCTTATGATCTTACTGCTAGGCCATTTAATCTCTAATATAAGGTTTCTTTCTTTTTCTCTATTAAGAACTTGAGCCAACACTGGTACTCAAAGATTCTTATGTGAAGTTGATAATTTAGTTTTAATGATTAGCAACTAGGACTCCAGTCCACACTCACTAGGAATCCTGACTTATAGGATTCTTAAGTATATCATCAAATATATATATATATATATATATATATATATATATATATATATATATATATATATATATATTCTTCTCAACAGAGATACCATACCAATCTAGGAGCCAAAATTGCTGTGAAGCTGATGTCTACCAATGAATTCAAGTTTTCTTAAGTAAGATCCCACTGTAAATTTTTCTCACCTTCAAATGTATTCTTATTCTTTCTTAGCTAGATTGATATCCAAATATAGCAATATATTTGTTTCTCGGTAGATTTATTGATTGATAGTTTGAGAAGTTTATCTTTTTACTTAAACACTTTAAGTGCATATTCCTTTTCTTCAAAATAATAGAATTTTTTGCTTTCAAGTCTCCGACTTCAAGCTGAACCTTAATTTCAAGTTTAAAATCTCCCTTTAGATTTTCCTTTTTGAAGCTTCACTTAAGAACAGTATTTTTCTCCAATTGAGCTTTTGGCAGATTTGTTGAGAAGCAGATATCTGTACAACATTCCTGGAATTTGAGCCCCAGTTTGTTGGTGTAAATGCCCATTTGTGTTGTGTGTGTGTGTGTGTGTGTGTGTGTGTGTGTGTGTGTGTGCATGCAGAATCATACTGATTTAATTACCGTCACCCTGTAGCATGTTCTGAAATCAAGTATTGTTGCCTCCAGATATTTTTTTCGTACTTAAGATGTCTTCCTCTCTTTAGGGTTTCAACATGAATTTTAGGTTGCTTCCCCCCTACTAG
Source organism: Cricetomys ansorgei (assembly GCA_026225945.1). Taxonomy (NCBI): domain Eukaryota; kingdom Metazoa; phylum Chordata; class Mammalia; order Rodentia; family Nesomyidae; genus Cricetomys; species Cricetomys ansorgei. The sequence continues at coordinate 2,058,059 of JAMJFZ010003624.1, forward strand.
TTTGGAGACTAATGCCATTAGTATTTCCATGGAGGCTGCAATTAATCCATAGATTGTTCTGCCCAGGAGAGGCACGCTTCCATTCTCACCTCTCCAGTCTTTCATCAAAAATAGAAGGAGCAGTTTATTAAATAAAGGATGTTTGGAAAACTTCATATCCATGTGCAAAGAAATAATCATCCTCATAAGAAGAAGCACATAGAATGGAAGAGAATTGTTACCACTGTGTGCATGTATGTAACAACTCTCAATGAGGAAAGGAGGCCAAGGCTATGAATTTGAGAGAGAGAAAGGAAGGAATAGGAGTATTTGAAGGGAGGAAAGGGAAAAGGGAAATGATATAATTATATTGTAACCTTGAAAATTAAAAAAAAACAAAAGAAATAGTTTAAAAGTAAGATAAAAATCAAAAGTGAGTAATTGGAGGTAGAGTATGTACAAATATCAACAAATACTATTTATGAATCTAATATATGAATATTAATTTTCATATGTCAAATCTCTCTGTATGTATAGTTACTTTCAATGAGTATATTATAATACCTAGGTCACAAAAGACAGAAAGATTTAACTTTCACAGCATATGTTTTTAATTTATTGATTTTATTTTATATGAAGAGATACACAAAATATATTTCCTTTGTAAACATTTGTAATAGAATCACCTAAGCAATGATGAGAAATGAAAACAGGAAGGGACCCATGCTTAGATGTCTTCTTGTCAGAATTGCCTAGGAGTTTATATTACCAAGAATATGGCAGTCATTCATGTTTAGTGTTTTCTGGAACAAGGGACCTCCTAAAGAGAGAAAGTAGATCTGTTTGGTTGACATTCCTTCTGCAAATTAACTAGTGTCAATCATGTGAGAACAATTGTTTTGTCACTGTGTAAGCATTATTCAAGCTTCCCTCTCAAGAGGCAATAAAGTAAACTTGCTAATTCACTTAAGACAGCATTCATGGATCGGTCACAGAAAACTAAATGGCTTTTTCTAACATATTTGTTACCTGTACTTATATTTTTCTCAAGCCTTTTGTCCGTTTGGTGAAATTGAAATGAGACAAGATAGATATGTCAAAGAGAAATAATCTTATCCTAGATGAAGAGGTGAAAAGTCGTAACGAAAGCTTTGTGCTAATTTTTCTGCTAGTAGTCAATTATTCCCTGCAGAGAAACATTTCAACGTGAACTCAAAAGTTAAGTTTTGAGATGACTTTTGAAGCAGAGGTTTGTCATAACCATCCAATATTAGCCACTGTGAAATACTGTCATCGGAACCATGTCCTACCCTTTCATCACGTTCTAAGACTTAAATGAGAAACTTTGCTTCTCATCAGGACACTCTCAAATTGAACTGCCTGTCCTTTCAATGAAGTTATTGCTCTGTTGATGGGAATTCATTAGCAACAATACTTTGCACCCGTCATGAATCTCCATTCACCTCAGGAAAGCTGTAGTTCACTAACAGCTGGCCCCTATACCAGAGTGGATTGCAACTGACAACAAATCTTTAGCAAGAGATGTGGAAGAAAGAAAGAACTACCCCCTAACCATTATGACTGGGTCACAAACTAAGTACAATGTTGAACTAAATATACAAGGTAATTATGTTCTAGTATTAAACATGTCAAATGTATCAGTGTAATCCTGTCTTTGTGTAGCAGGAGCTATGCGTTTCATGCCAGTGTCTGTGAGCATCTGCTTGGCGAAAAGTAGGTTTATCTTCATTATTTCCTTGCAACTTCTTAGCAGCCTCACTAGGAGTTTAGTTCCTGAGTGAACAAGGCAAAGCTTAACAGACAGGAGTTTAATGAGAGAGTTGTCTGGAGATAATATACTTGGAAGACAAAAGAATAGGAAAGATTGGTGAAAAAAGAAACCTAGCCTACACACCAGACAAATACAATAGTGCTGCCTATTCCCAAGGCAGTATCAACACTAAAATGTCTCTTCAGAATTAGCTCATTATAATTATTAAGTTTGATTGCCATCTTGACTGTGTCTAGGCTAACTTGAGAGAAAGATGCTTTGTTTGACTAGGGTAGGAAGACTCACTCTGGGTATGGATGTAGCCATGGGTGGGGTCCTAGACAGAATAAAAAAGGCAAAGGTTAACTAAAGTCAGACATCCATCTTTCTCTGCTTCATATATTCCCTGACACAATGTGACCAGCTTCCTAATGCTCCTGCTACCATGACTTCCCCACCCTCAACCAGGAAATCAAAACAATCATTCCTTAAGTCACTGTTGTGAAATTATTTTGTCACAGTAATGGGAAACACAACAGATAAACTCACACTGGACCCAAATTGTCAGGTCTTTAAGTCTTTGTTTCCAATCAGTCAGCATGGAAGGAATTTCCATGAAGTATTTAGGCTTGGTGGTATAGGTTTTTGGATACATTTCTTATAAAATGATTAATTATAGTTATGTGTATGAATCTGGGTGAGCTATGTACACCACATGTATGTAGTGCCCATGGAGGCCAAAAGGGGGCACCAGATGATCTAGAATTGGAGTTATAGATAGTTGTAAGTAGTCACTAGGGTTCTACATGAGGACTGACTGACAGCTATGTGCCAGAAGTGGGTATCAGATTATGTAGAATTGGAGTAACAGATCATTGTAGTTAGTCACATGGTGTTACATGGGTACTGACTGATATCTGAGTGCTACCTAAGTCACTACGAGTAACCAGGATAAGTCCTTGTCCTACTGAGAGGATCTAGTCAGCATATCGTTATGTCCATCACCAAGTCATTTTATATTGGAATACAAATGGCAGTAAGAGATCAAAAGAAGTTAATATGTTGAAATTCTCATAACAATTCGTGTCCTAAAAAAAAAAAATCACAAAAGCGTTTATGAATCTTAATAAAAAGAGCTCTCGTTTTTCAGAGTTGCTGCTATAGGATTTTACAGAAGTTTCTAAGCCCTTCAAAAGCAATTCTCTGTTTAAAAATCCTGAAAATCCCCCTTTTCTTTCCTTCCTAGATTAATTTTCTAACACATTTAAAATACACTGGAAGTTTTTGATTTCTAAAGCCATGAAGCATCCCTCATTTCTTACCTACAACTCCCCACCAGCTTCACTGCTGCCACATGCTGCCTATTTCTAGACGAATGGTACTCTAGTTTCTTCTCTATTTTCTACATTCAATTTGGTTCTTAAACTTCACTGGGGACAGAGGAACCTGTTAATATGATGCTCATAGCTTGATCATTGACTGCATTTGATCCCTCATTTCCTACTGGAAAACCAATCTCCTTTCCCTTGTCTCTTTTATTTTGCATGTTAATCGTGCCTCCAGACACACACACACACACAATGCAACCCAATTTCCTGGTCCCTTATCATGCTATCATGTCTCTTTTCAGACTCAGGGCATTTAAATTCTTCACATGATTGTCCATGGTCTCTCTTTCCCTGTGTTTATGCTTTCACCATGCTGAGTTCATTTTCATCTGTCTTTCAAGCTGTGATCTCACATGAATGTATAACTATTGGAAGGCTGTTCCTTTTCAAAAAGTTTCGACTGTAGAAAGCCTAGCACTGAACTCACTAACTCAACAAAACATTTAACTACAATGTTTTTTTTTTCCATCATCTTCCCCTTTTCCTGAAGTTTGAGTTTTCACCTACCAAAGTCATATTCATTCATTAAATATTACAAAATCCCAAATTTACTATTCTTGTACTTACTTAAATGAAGAGTATTGATCTTGAAAGGTTTGTAAAGCCTTGGCCTTCTTATATTTAACAAAATATATAAAATACAAAAAATGGTTGTTCATTTAGATAACTAAAATGCACTAATGACATTGTAACCACATGGAAATCTTCCCTAAACAATGAGGAACTGATATATACATTTTATAGGCTTTACTCTGTAATAGTCAATAGTCACTAATAAGTCACTAAGTATAAAACTCGAGTTCTATGGGATGGAAATGTAGCACTCAGCAGAATACTAAAAAAAAAAAAAAAAAAAAAAAAATGTATATGCAAGTCTTTAAATGCCAATAGATGGTCAGAAAAATCTTGTTTATACAAACATAAACAATATATCACATTGTTTTCTAATTTCTCATTGTGTAATTTCATTGTCTTCCCTGAATTTTATTTAAAAGCCATTATCTAAAAACATTTAATTATACTGTGAAATTTGTAAAAAATAAAATATATACAATTACAAATATAACGTTTTGTCCATAACAATGATTTATAATACTGAAAAATGTATCACACAATGCAAAGAATATAGACAAAGTGCACACTGGGTAGAAACATGAACTATTGCTGACCTTTTCCAGCCATATTTACTACATTGTATTGCATACTTCAAGCAATATTAACAAACAAATTATTGAAATACAAGTTTTTAGAATAGGTTCATGAAGTCATGGCATATAATCTACAAAATTTATTAATCATAAAATCATTGAATGTAAAAATTTATACATACAGAACTACAGATATGTAGAAATGTACATAGTAAGGATAATACAATTAGTTAGAAGACATATTATAGTTTGATTATTTCGAGTTCTTTTCCTGCTTATTAAATATTAGCAGAGTATATTATATCCAGTACTAAAATGCAGATCCATGTCTCATTTTGAAACCTAGTCACTCAATTAAGTGACAGAAGTACACAGTTGTAGAACTAGTCTCACCTAAAGTAACATGAACTTGATTAAATATTGAAGCCTAAAGCCTTCCCTCCAGAAATGTATTCTAAGCTGTGACTTTTACTTATAAATCATTCTTATGCAAAAAGCATAGTGCTGGATTATTCAGTATGACAATCAAAGGAATATACACAGAAACACATAAGGTGTAATATGTGAATCCACTTTAGGTACATTATTTTCCATTTGAAAATGCATGATTAATAAATTAAACATGAAAGTATCATATGATTCTATTAAAAGGCTTGTGAATATTCACTGTTGCATATTCTAAGAAATTAACAACAATATCACTAATGTAAAAGAATAACATCCTCAGAACTGCATACTAGCCTAAGTCTTAGAAGCAGAGAAAGATAGGAGGGGAAGAGTCAGTGGTGGGAAAGAAAGGAAAGAGTAATTAAGGCAGAAGATCAAAGGGTCAGTTGATATGACCAAAATGCAATGTACATGTTGTGATATTTTCAAAACATAAACGAAATATTACAAGTACTGATTTATAAGAATTATTTAAATTTTTTTGAGCAAAGTCACTGATAATGGTGACAACAAGAAAGAGGAAAGAGCAATGGAAATTAAGATTTGATAGCTCCTTAACACTTCTAAACTTATTACTTTTTAGTTTTCTATTTTTTTTTTAATTTATTTTTGGAGACATGGTTTCTCTGTTGTAATTCTGTGCTGTCCTGGAACTCACTCTTTAGACCAGGCTGAGCTCAAACCCAGAGAGATCCATCTGCCTTTGCCTCCCAAATGCTGGGATTAATGGCATGTACCACCACCTCTGAGCCCTAAATTTATTACTTTTATGCCGTCTCCTCTATTATTTATAAGCAACTCAGCCTAAATATAGAAAAGAAGTGGGATTTGTTTGTTACCCATTATTGTAGCAATCATAGGTATAGAACAGAGGAGGTCAGTGAGAAGGTATATTTTTCACCTTGTAACAAATTTTGGAATCAGAAAAATTCCTTCCGTGTGTGAGTAGATAATAGATGTTAAAGACTTAAGTAGAATGGATGATTCTTTGTATTCAGCATAAGTCAATACACCTGAAAAAGGAAGAGTTCTAAGTATTTATCTATTGAGCATCTGCTCAAATGGTCCGTGACTAGAGACCTCATTTCATTTCAGCCTGCAAGCAATACTTTCAATGATGTTTCTGGCTGGTGTTGAGTTTGTTGATCAATGAACACGTATTAGTGAGCAGTACCAGATATGTTTATGGAATTACTTCCTGCACACATCTTTCAAAGAATGCACAACCACTTGTTATAGTTCCCTAATATGTATTATTATATAATATATAACTTTATATATTATATATAATATCAGACATCTTTTCACTAGTTAAATAGGTGAGTTATGTAATGGTTATTGACATACTTCACATATAAAAATTCGTGCTCTCATTCAGCAGTCTAAGAACCTTTGTTCCAAAGATGAGAATCAGGTAATGCTCATTTTGAGAAACTAAGCAGAAAAGGATTGATTCAAGGATATACAAATAGACCAAATAGCTCTTTGGTTAAAGATCTAGGAATAAAACTGTGAGTTTTCATAGCAATATTTTCCTTGTAAATGATGGTTCTCAAACAGAGTTCTAAGAGAGCTTGTAAGAATGGGAGATAATGTGATTTTGATATTCATATTTAGAAAGATGATCTACCATAGCCCACCTTCTCACCTCAGCAAATCACAATCCTCTCAAAAATACACTATCCCTGTACCTTTTAAAGATTGCTCCCTCTCCAATCTTATCCCCTTAAGCATCATCTAGTAGCTCCAGTCCTAGGTTTCCTTTTTTCCCCCAGTAATTCCCAGTTGTTTTTGAGGTTTCACAAATGGATTTTATCAGGTTCAGCACTTTGAATTTACTTGTTTTATCTTACATTGAGGCAAGTCGATGACAAAATCAGAAATAGAATTCATCCTAAACATCCAGCATATAGTGATGGAACAGATCTTTAAAAAAATAACTGTAGATGCTTTTATTCCAAGGTTGAAGGGGTTGGAAAGTATGAATCAATTCTTCCATTAAATAATAAGGTTCATTAAACACACACACACACACACACACACACACACACACAACAAAGTTACACAGCACTTCCAGAAACTATGTGCAGGTGGGTTAGGAGAGGATGGGAATGAGAATAAGATGGACCAGGTTGGGAAAGAGGGATAGAGGGAGAGAATACATGGAGAGACCAACTAGAATTGGAGTACATTTGGGGAATGATCAGGAGAGCTAGTGTTGTGGAAACTCACTGGAATGTACAAGGGAGACCTTAGCAAGGACACCTAATAATGAGGGATAAGGAGCCTGAACAGGGCATCTCCTGTATCCAGGGATAACTATCAGTTGTGGAACTGTGACACCTTGCCAGCCACAAAACCTTAGATCTATAATTTATCTTGTCTGCAGTATCCAATGGGACAAAGGAAGGGCAGATTCCGATGCCAAAGGAGGAAACCCATTCCTGATACTGCAGGGAAGGCCAGGAAACAAAGACTGGACATCTAGAATATGATTTCTAATGATATCCTCTTCTGTTCATAGATTATGGCCTAGCCCAATCTTCATAGAAGAGGTTTTTCACTGGCAGCAGATGGGAGCAGACACAGGGGCCAAAGTGGTGCAGAGCTGAGGGAACCCCGTGAAAGAATGGGAGGAGGGATTGTGAAGACTAGAGGGGTTAAGGATACCAGGAGAAGAAGCCCCATGTTTGTCAACTGACCACCACTATTAAGGGCCTACAGAGAGTAAAGCAGCAGACACAGAACCTGCAGGGTTACTCTGAATATGTCTTATGGTTGGCTGGCCTGGTGTTCTTGAAAACTCCTACAAGTTGGAGTGGATGAGTATCTGACGCTTTTACTTGTTCTTGGGGCCCTTTTACTCCTGCTTTATTGCCTAGTTCACCCTTGATGTAGGGATTACGTAGGAATTATTGCTGGGCTACATTGTTCCATTTCACTATGCATCATTTGACTGGCAACACTGGGAGGATTGTTCTTTTCTGAGGAGAAGCAGGAAGCAAGAGTAAGGGAATAAGATCTGTGGGAGAGAGGAGATGGGAGGAGATGGGAAGATTGAAGGGAGGATAGGATAAGGGGTCAGGATATACTATATGAAAGAAGATAAATAAATATAAAAAATAGTAATATAGCCTTCCACAATATCAGGAGGGCTAAGAGAAGTTTAAAAACTCCTGTTATAGAGGGTAGGTAATTCCTTATTAAGGAAGACAAAAATATACTTTGCATATTAGGTCTGTTCCTCGTGATGCAATTTTCACAATGTGATAATCACAAGGCGTACTTGCACAGATGTAGCATGACAGGACAGGATCTCTTTAAGCAATCAACACTAGTATGAAGGAGAATACAACTGTCTGTATTCCCCAGGGGAAAACAATGTCTCACACAAGCTGTAAGAAAAGGTGTGGTCTGATCTGGATATAAGCATGTTTTCTTTCAAGATCCATCTGAAAGTACAGTCTAACAAAATGATGTTTATTCTTCTTTCTAGAGTTGAGAGAAACCCATATAGGCTCATACTTTAAGAAAGTCCCCAAGCATGTTACAATCAAGAGATAGACTTAAGCCCTGGAAACTGGCTCCCAAGAGGAGCCTTAAGGCCCTTGTTGAACTTTAAGGACAAAATCTCTTCAATGTGAATTCTCACATCTGAAGATAAGGAGAACTAGAAAAAGAGAAAATGAAATAATTATGGATATTAATGGTGTCTCTTTGTTTTGATTATGCTAATGGTTCGTAGCTAAATTACTGATTCATAATCAGGCCCTTGCAGTTCTGTTCACCATGCACATAGCAAACCTGGTAATGACAAACTATCTGTCCTCACAAATACAGATTTGAAGCCATGTTTCCTTTAAAATTTTGTCTGCATGGCCATTGAAGAGGCTGCAAGTATTTCTCTTTCAAAGGACCTGAGTTAAGTTCCCAGCATCCACTCAAGAAACACACAACTGCCTGTAACTCAAGCTCCAAAGAACTGGCATCTCCTGGATGTTGCAGAGACTTGTACACACATGTATGCATGACCACACATAGTCACACACATCACCAAAATGAATTAAATGTTTTAAAAAAAAAAAACTCTAAAATTCCCACTGGAATGAGAGGAAATGTTTTCTCAAGCCTAGAAATAAAGAGAAGGATTTTCAGAGAATACATAGTCAGGAATTATCCCAGTCACTCAAAGAATCAAATTGGATACAGACATAAAATTACAGGTTACACCTTCAAACAGCATACATGTGCATCTGTATCCTATCAAAATCCATGTACCACCCTGCATTAAAGTCCTCATTTTTTTAATCTTAGTGGGGTAGCTCCTTGCCTGTTACCATAGGAACCAATGATGGATTCAATTTCTCTTGTGTTTTTCATCCCTTATGAAAATACCTCTCACTAATGCAGTTTAAACTGGAGTTTGAGGGAAATGAGAGTCTAAGACATGAGCTTTCAGATGTATAACCTCTATGACACAGAAAAGATTTCAAAATTAGGTGGAATACCAATAGTCTTAAGATGCTAACAGTCTGTATAGCCTATAATTTTGTGTTAAAGAAACCACAACTTAGTGCACATGTACATACTATTTTGTATTTGTCCCATTATTTTAGAAATGTTTTCATTACATAAATAGAATTCAGTCCTATATTGGGGAAGTTGACTCTTTTAATTCTCAAAGGAGATTTTTATCTTGGATTCATTACTTTTCATTTAGGCATGGGACATCAGCAACAGCAAAGACAGGTATTTGTAAGGGCTATTTGAATTAATTAATTTATTTGTAAAGATAATGTTCTGGAATTGAATAAATTTTATCCCTTAAGATGATCTAGCTTGTGGGACTGTCCCAGAACTGAAGTGAGGTAGAACTACTTGGAACTCCAGAATTCTCATTTCTGAGAGCAGATAGTGTTTGACCCTAACCACTGCTCTGACAGGCCACAAGATATACTGCCTGCTCATAGCAAGGCACTGCCCCCTTAAAGGTATGTGATCTGGCAAATTGTTTTTCTGGAGCTGTTACTAAATTCTCCACTTATGACCATATAAGGGACCTCTGGTCCCTGGAAAATACCTAGGTCCAGGCTGAGACCACAAACATGCAAATGAGTCTGTTGTACCTGTGTTGTTCTAAATCAGTGAGCTTCCAATGGCATCCCTGTATACCAGGGACCCTTCCTCTCATTCTATATGTGACCCTGTCCCCCCATTAAATTGAACCACGCCCAATGCCCCAATCCCCAAGAATTCTGTACATTCTTTTTGACTTACAGTTTCTCAGATAGAGGACCAACCAATGGACCCACCATAGGTACCCATGGGACATGGCTTTCCTCCTTGAAACTCTCCCACAGGGTAGAGGAGCTGTATCACAGAGATGGGAAGCCACCAAGGGATTTCCAAAACTACACCAGCTTAGAAATTTTTATTCTTTTCTAAATACAAACAGGGATTTGGGGGTGGACAAATACAACTTAACTGGAAAAGTAACTTCTCTAAAAGGCATGACAGGTGGAAGACTGTTCTATAATGAGAGTTTGCTATTGCACTGTATCAAAAGTCCTCCAAGTAAATTTCAAAAGCAATAACTTCACATCACATGAAAAAATGATAAAAAGGCCAATTCTCAGGTCTGATGTAGATTATTTTCTTCCAGATATCTTTTCCACATATATTTGATAAAGTCTATTGCAAATAAGATATGAAGGTTATACTTACTGTACTGGACAGATAGCTCAGTGAATAAGTTCTCATATCATACTGTTGGAGACAACTGGTTTTGCCCCTAAGCAGTGTAAGGTCTGAGACCTGCCTGGGCATGCCCAGAGATAGACCTGCCGGGACACACCCAGAGAACAGGAACCTGTAATCTGGGAGCCATTGGGACACTGGGCTGGGTGGAGGGTATAAGAAGTTTCCCCCCTGCAATAAAGTGAGTCTGCCTTTTGCCACTTACCTGACTCCAAGAGTGTCTTGGTTCTGTGCCAGCTCTACCCCTGCCTGAAGGGTCCCGTGGATGGGTACAAGCAACATATAGTACCACAACGTGGTCTCTCTACCCATGCAGACATGGGCATTGAGTAACCTCTGTTCTTGAAGGATCGGCTGGGCTGATGCCCGCCCTGGGTCTCAGGGCGAGGGGCGACCTCCAAGGAAGGTAAGTGACTCCAGATCAAGGCAATTGCATGAGGCTTTATTATCCAACGCCCATTGGGGTGAACTCTCACATAACCTATGAGTCAGAATAGGAGAATGACCCCAAGGAACTTCCGGCTAGACTTTTTAGAGAGCTGGGAATCTCTCTGATTGGTCAGAGCCCAGGCACTGGATTGGCTCATTAAGTGTTACGTGGCAACAAGGATTTCTGGGAAAACAGAAAGGTTTATGGGATAGTGAGTACTATAGTGAGTACTTAAATGGAGGAGAGGTTAGTGCCTTTACCACTGGGGATGCTAGGTTTTCAGTTCAGGGTCCGAATTTTAATCACAACCCTTGGGTTTTTTTGGGGGTGGCCCTCGTTTTTGCCTTCTGCTTTCAGCATTGCACCAAACATTTCATCTCCTGGTGCCTTCCTGGCTCCTGGCACGTGGATGTGCCCCCCGTTCTGGCATCTCTGCGGTGAGTTACCCCTTTGGCATGCAGACGTGTTCCTGTTACCCTGTTTTAGCAGTGTTTTGGGAAGCTGGCCCTACATGTTATGTGTTCTTTGCCCCTGCGAAAGTACGGTGCTGCCTTTTTCTTCTGTTGGTTTGTTTGTTTGTTTGTCCCACTAGGTAGGTACACGGGCTTATGCTTTGGGTTCACCTGGTGTTTTCATATGAGCGCTGACCCCCTCAGGAAACAGAATCATGATCAGCCTTCCCAAATGGCCTTTCAGGGCCAGAGGCACTATATACACATAAGGTTGTGGTGCACACATCTTTCTTTTCTCTTTGTTCATCTTTTCTCTAGTTTGTGTGTGAGTACGTGTGTGTGTGTGTGTGTGTGTGTGTGTGTGTGTATGTGTGTATGTGTGTGTTGTCAAAAGCAAGGGCCCTATCCTCTGGGGGATGCCCTGGAGGTTGAGAACTATTGCCAAACTAAACACACACACCCACAGCCCCCCACTCACCCCCTCCCAGACCTCCCCACCCCTGCCTTGCTCTCCAGTGCTTGCAGCAGCCACACTTGTGCAGGCCAGGCTCGGTGGCACACACTTGTAGTCCCAGAAACCAGGGAGGCTGTGGAGCTTGCATGTCCTGCCAGGTGCATTGGCAAAAGCCTTCAGTCTCAGATATCAGGGAAGCTGATAGTGACCTCCTGGGAGTGGGGTGGGGTGGGGTGGGGCACTAGGTTGTCTAAAGAGGGGTGAACTGGCCCAGGCCAGAAACAAAGGTCAATCAGTAGTGGGAATATACCTGCTGTGGCTTCAGGGCCTCTGCTCAGTGGGCTCTGGCACCTGTGTCTCAGTTGGATATGGTGGGGATCTGCGGGGATCTTGAGAGCTTGGGAGCTGGATGGAAAAGTGGGACAAACCCTCCGTGGCTGCAGGGCCTGGTGGGGGCTGCAAGGACCTGGTAGGGGCTGAGCTGAAAGCTTAAGCAACCCTCGGGTGAGGTTCCTGGTGTGGGAAAGGGGCTGGTCCCAGGCCCTGTAACTCTCCTTACTCCTTAAGAGAAACAAACTTAGAGAAAGATGTTAGGGAGCACTGAGAGAACCCTGCAGGTGTTTATGGCTTTAAAACGCCCAAACCATGGTCTGCCCAAAGAGGTGATTTGGGCCTGGCTCTCAGAAATCCATGAGGCCTCTGTTTGTAATAACAATTGCTCATCGTCACACAGAGTTCACAAAATTTTTGCTTGCTAAACTACTTTATTAATGCTGGCCCATAGGAGAGGGAATGTCTATTTTTTATTCACAGGACACTGGCATGTAACCATGAGCTCCGGATCCTCTGATACAACCATGAGGAGAGCTCTGCATTTTTCTCTAAATTATAACTGTGCACACCTAACTCTGGAGAGCTCCTAGTGCCTCTTATTTTTCCTTCTCAGGCCTGATTAATTTTTGTCTTGGTGATCAGCAAGTCTTAAATTTGTTGTTCTGTCTGTTTCATGTGTATGGACGGTGTTTAAATGTATGAGAATGTATATATGTTCTGTGTTCATTTAAATATCACTGTCCTAGAGACTAGCTGGCCAGGTCTGAGGCAGGATTCCAAAATGGTTCCAGCCACCTACCTCAGCATCCTCTGGTGTCCTATGCTACATGCTCAGATGCCAAAGGGGTAACTCACCATGGAGATACTGGAATGGGGGCACAAGCACATGCCAAGAGCCAGGAAGGGATCAGGAGATGCTCTCTTCTAGGACCAATGCAAAGCATATACTGCCACTCAGACACTCTGTAATTAGTGTCTGACACTTCAGATTAGAAAACAGAAAAACACTGTCACTCAACTCTGGACTAACTTCCTTCTTTGAAATGACCTTTTTCTTCAGGACTAGTGGCTTTACGGTTCCTGGCATTTGGAACAAAAAAATAAAGGAAAGAAAGAAAGCAAGAAAGCAAGCAAGAAAGAAAATCTAAAAAGGTCAAAATTTCTAAAAATCAAGCTGCATGAAAACATTTAGAACTTGTTAAGTGACAGCTAAAAGAACTCTACACACAGATAAATGCTAACATCCAATTCTCTCGCATTAGTGAAAAATCAGATGGTCCCCACTAAAAATAAATGGGATTGAAAAGATGGACTGTTACCGTAGAAACACTCATTTCCATTCTCAGATTTTGAGATACATAACCTTTCAAATAAAAATAAACTCAGTTATTCAAAGAATTATAGAAGAAAAGTAGTATAGTAACATAGAAAATACTAAGCATTGATTACATCATGAAAAAAGAGTTCAATTAATCATATTAAAGAATAGTAGCTGTGGCCACGTCTAGTGGCACTTACCTTTAATCCTAACACGTATGATACAGAGACAGGTGGATCTCTGTGACTTCATGGCCAGCTTCAAAACAGCTAGGATTATATAGTAGGGTTGTCTCAAAAAAATTAAAGAAAGGAAGGACTAATGAAAGAGTGAATGAATGAAGAAAGGAAGGAATATGGATGGAAGGAAGAAAGCTAGGAAAGAGAAATGGGTGAGAGAGAGAAGAGACAGAGAGCAAACTGGAGGTAGGACCCAGTTGGTAGAGCCTGTGTTAGGATAGAGATCCTTTACCATAAAGATGGTCTAAATTCTGTCATCAGTTTTCATCAAACAAGTAACACAGACAGTTTAAAAATTTAGTATAATTAAATGAATTTTAAGACAGTCGTTGTTTTAACTTTGCCTATTCACATGGTAAGATTATTCACATGCATATTACAAGTACTTGTTAGTTAAGCAGTTAGTTAGCTGTCAGTAATTTTGATTGTTTATATGAATTTGAAATAGTCTCAGGATGGAAGAGAGCAAGTTCTTTATTCTTTGGTTGGTTTTCTGTCTGAGGTTGGGAAACTGGAAGTGTTTCATATATATATATATATATATATATATATATATATATACATACACATACATACATATATTAGCGTTTCTAATGGTATGGCCCCTGCCCATGTCTTCTTTGCACACCATGCTGAATAAACTTCATGGGTATAGTCTTCTCCAGGGAAGAGCAACCCAATTGGATATCTAAAACCAAATGGTCAGCCCTGAGATCATATATAAACAAGTAGCTTTGTATGGGATGAGCAGGTTGTAATTATGTATTTAGGAATATATATCTATATGTATATGTTACAAATGTAATATACAAATGTAACAATAAAATGAAGATTTCATGAATTTGAGATTGAGCAATGTGGATGACATGGATTGGAGGGAGGAAAGAAGGGGAAAATGTAAAATTATATTTTAATTTAAAAAGTACATTTAATAAAAGACTGAAGAAGGAACAATCCTATTAAGTTACAGTAATATAAGTTCTGAAATATAATGAATGTAATATTAGTGATATATAGTAATACATTTTCGTGCAACATCTATGCATAGAAGATGAAGTATGTTCACTTAGACTGATCAATAGAATTTTCCAGAAGAAAGTTTTAAGATTACCTATATGAAACTGTCTTTCCAAGTAAACAAAAGCAAACAGATATTGAAGCCCATGAGAGCAAGTTGTGCTTGAAGATGGGAAAGAGTTTGAGCAGCAGACAAGTAACATAGAGGTCAAGGCTGACCGAAATTCCTTGTTCTCTACACTGTCAGTGTCCATCAGCTGGGGAACTATTTCTGTTGCATGTACGAGGACAATGCTGTCTATTTTCAGGCTCTACTTCCCATAAAATGATTAACTTATACTATAATAAAAGAAAGAAAGTGAGAAACCATGTGAAAAAGAGATTTAAGGGCTTAGGCAGATGACTCAGAGCATAAAAGTGATACATGTACAAACCTGAGTTCTATTCCAGATCCTATGTACAAGGAGAATATCTGTAATCCCAGCATACCTACAGAAAAATCATTGGTTATAGGATCACCTCTAAGCTTGTGGGCCAGTAAAAGAAACTAGATTTAAGAGAACTATCTTGGGCCTGTCTCTAAGCATTCCGAGGAAGGTATCCCATACCTGATACTGGGATTTTCATTCACTAAACTCCAGCTCCTAAAAAGCTGCATTGTCCAGTGATGCAGCATGTCCCTGTTCTAGCTTTTTTTTTTTTTGCTATTTTTTTTTTGCTATTTTTTTTCCTTGTTGTTTTTTTCAAGACATGTTTTCTCTGTTGTAACCCTAGCTGTCCTGGAACTCACTCTGTAGACCAGGCTGGCCTCAAACTCACAGAGATCCGCCTGCCTCTGTCTCCTGAGTGCTGGGATTAAAGGCATGTGCTACCACCTCCCTGCTGGCCTTTTTTTTTCTTTTTAACATATACTTTTACTGTTTATACAAGGCCATATGTTTTCAAGTAACTTTCTCACCTTTCCTTTATTTTAATTGGCTTTCATTTTCCTCCTTCACAGCAATCTTACCTAAACGTCCACACCTCCAATATACTTCACAGCTTCCAGACCACCTGTGCTTTATTTCACACATACTCCCCTTTAAGGCATGCCCAGACAGCCCCTTTCTGGTTTCCTGGCTTCTGCATTTATGTACAGGACTAGATGGTATGATGGTATCTGCCGCTGGAAATAAGATAGAAACTTCTTCTTTGGCAGCTAATTTTCATATTATCAGGAAATTTAATGTTGGGTGACAGACATCAATGGTTTTATTCAACTGTAAACGATGGGAACTGCAATGCTGAACTTCCTTGCAAAATGGGCCTGCTGGTGAAATGGTATTATGACTGTTATGGGGTGATCAACTGATTTGAACTGGGATGAAAAAAATGGAGAGAGGCAAAAGTAGGTGTGAAAAAGTAATCAATTTTACAGACAAGTATGAAATTAATTAATAAAGGTTCTTTAAAATGAAACAAGGGTGATCCTGCATCAACAAAGGTGGATTGTAAGAACAAACTCCAGAAAGCTGTTCTCTGACATCTACCTTTGTGCCATGGAAAACACTGGTGTAACAACACACACACATGCACACACACACGCAAACACAGAGAAAGAGAGAGAGAGAGACAGAGACAGCAATAGACAGAGACAGACAGACATGAGGAGGGAAGCAGGGAGAGAGAAGGGGGGAATACACATGGGCACACACACAGAAGTCAATATCTTAGAAAAAGAAAATAAGGCAATCAAAGTGGGGAAAACCAGGAAACAAAGTGAAATAAGGAATAGAGAAATAAAGCTGCCCCACATCATGAGCACCCTAAGTTTAAAGTGGCTCAGGATTCACAAGCGCCTTTCAGTTTTAGAAATCAACTCACTCAGGTATATTTTTAGAAATTTTTATTCTGGGATCTCATTTTATGTATCTGCTTCCAAATTTAAAAAAATAAAATTACATATATATATAAAATTCAGGCAAAACCCTCTAGGAGAGGTGAGGAAAAAGAAGTAACTTTCAGTTGTTGCTGCAGTTAGTGATCCTGTTTCTGAGACTGATTTAATTTTTTGCTTAACACCGTTTGGGTAATACAGCTTTTATTAGCCATTCCCTATGTGTATCCATTCATGTATTTTTAAACATTCAGAAGGGATCGCCCCGCTCTACCAGATAAGTTTAGAACAGATCAAAATAAATAACTCTCAATGGGAGTAATTTTGCTTATTGAAGGAATGGATTCTTAGAATCACCTGCTGAGGTGTATTTTTAATTGATGATGTATAACATCTGTCTTCTCTTACAGCCTGGGAGCCTCTGCTCCACCATCAGGCCTTTTTGGTGTCAGCACATCCTTCCCTGGTAGCCTCCTATGGAAGTACACAGCATCCTTTAAGAGTATAATGGAAGAAAAAATGTATTTTATGCTAGCCAGAGTATACCATAGAGTTGAAAATTATAGGGATTTTTTATTGCATTGTTTTAAATTCAAACACGTGATTAGCAAATTAAAATGAAATGATTTCTACATATCTGGTTGAAGTTTTCTTCTTTTAAGTAAAATATTTTTACCATCAAACAATCAATTCACAAAACTACCCTGCAAGAACTCTTTTATTAAATGTGTTTAGGTGAGCTCAAACTATCCCCTTTCAGCCAGTGTGAAGAAAGATGAGAAAAAAAAGGAGATAAGAAAGATTGGTGGGAGAGATTCAGGGTTGATGCATACAAATGATGTGGGAGCATGACACACAGTCGCAGCTGCTTGCCATGTCAGAATGTGGATGTGGCAAATAGAAAAGTTATATGAATTTATTTGTAATTATGAGTATGTAGTAGGGTACACATGCATTCATGTGACTACAGCTGCCTGCAGAGCCCAGAAGAGAGAATATGGTCTTCCTAGAGTTAGAGTTAAAAACAGACTATGAGTCTAATGGTGTAGGTGCTAGGAACCAAAGTTGAGTGTCATTCAATCTCAAGCACTGAGTCGTCTCTCCAAATCCCCTTTAAAAATTACTCAATAAAGGTGCATGAGTCTTAATGTACAGTCGTTTAAAATATAAGCAATGAAAACATAGCATTTACTAGACAGGAGCTCAAGGTATACCTGTGAGCCATGCGGAGATTTTATGTTATCAATTTATAACTCTTGTCTTGAGAAAATGAAACATTTCACTAATTTTTCTTTCATACTGGGCTCTTGCAAGTGGCTACCTGACTCAAATGAATAGCATGGTAATTATTTCTGTATCAACACAGGATAATAACTAAATTAGGCCAAAGGAGCAAAAAAAAAAAAAAAATACTTGCTCTGATCTAACTCATTGCCAACAAGAAATGTTAGATTAATATTTCTTATTTCCTTTAATCTATTTCTTTGTTCTTACTAAACCAAATATTTTCAAGGCAATTCGGAGGACTTAGCAAAGAAATGTTAATAAAAACAAACCCAAACTAATGAAAATTTCAAAAATAATATCTTGTTATATATTTTTTGAAAAAAGAATGCTTTACAAAGATCATAATAAACATTTTTTCCTACTATATCCTCATTTTATCTTATTTTTGCCAAAATTTGACAACTTAATTGCAAATAAAATTTATATTATGCATATGCCTTTAATTCCAGCATATTCCAGATATTCAAGCCCATCCTGGTCTACAGAGTGAGTTCCAGGATAGCTAGAGTTATGACAGAGAAATCCTGTCTAGAAAACCAAAGAAGGAGAAGAAGGAAGTGGAGGAAAGGAGGAGGAGGAAGAGGAGGAGGAGGAGGAGAAGAAGAGGAGGAGGAGGAGAGGAGGAGGAGGAAGAGGAGGAGGAGGAGGAAGAGGAGGAGGAGGAGGAGGAGGAGGAGGAGGAGGAGGAGGAGGAGGAGAAATAGAAGAAGAAAAAAGGAAATTTAGATTACATCAATCATTAAAAAAATAAAAAGAATCCTGCATTTAAACTTGCAAAGATTTCACTCTAAGCTGTAGTTATGTGCTTGAGTCAGTTGTGTGTCTCCTTCCTCCATGGGACATCGTAAAGGTGCGAGGTTTGAGCTGATCTCCATTATTGAATAGAGAATAGAAACTGGAGATTATCCCAACTGCCGTACAATGTTCTACAACCTTCAGAGCATTGACCCATATCACAGACTTGTCTACTCAAAGTGTCCATCATTCTGAGAAAGGGAAAGCTTGCTTAGTCATATTTGGGCACCTTTTTATGGATAAAGATTTTATTCATTATAAATTGTGTGACGAAGCAGCTGTTCTCATTTGCTCCTTACCAGGTGGGTAATTACAATACACAAGTGTGTGCCTCATTCCATCCAGAGCAACACCCTTGCCTTTTCAATGCATTTATGATGTTTATAGTAGAATTAATCTGCTAACATCTGAAGACAATACCAAAATGAAGAGACATTGTAACTGTACTGTTAGGACTGAAGTGATACATGTATTCCTCGAACGTCAACATGTTTCAAAATTATCCTGTATGTCATAAGCCTTAGATTAATATACATGGCTTACACTTTTGTTACTTTTTTCTTGCTACTGGGGTGAATTTTGTATCACATAAAATTAACTATTTAAAGCAATGAACATTGGTGGAGCATATAACACAGTCACAATGACAACAGCCTCTGCCTAGCTCCTAGACACTTGTCTCCTCCAGGGTATGCTTTTAGCCTTTATGCCCCTTAACTCTCTGTGTCTCCTTGTTCTTAGTCTGAGGCATCTGCTCATGTGCATCCTCCTTGTATTCTAGAAATTTCATAGAATCATATGATGGACAACCTTGTGTTCAGGTTTTTTCACTTAACAGCATTTTTGAAGTTTAATCACCTCATCTTAATTAGTAAATAAGTCTATCTTATGGATGAATATTAATAATATTTTTTGACTTTATAAAGAATTTTGTCTATACATATGGAGATAAAAGTCTGGGCTATTTACTAATTTTTTTATTTTACGTGTTAGGGTATTTTGGCTGTATATAAAACTGTGCACCATGTATGTACTAGATGCCTGTGGAGGTAAGGAGAGGTAAAAGTCCCCTCCAACTGGAATAAGAGAAGATTGTGAGCTACACTTTGAGTTTTCTGGAAAAGCAGCCAGTACTTTTAAGCACTGAGTGATCTCTCTCTATATGTGTACACACACACATTTTGGTTGCTGCAAGTCATCACACTAAAATTAAGTGTATATGTGAATTTTGCACACATGTTCTTCTCGATGCTTTTGTTAACTTCCTAGTAGTGAAACTTCAGTCACTAATTTTGTGTTCATCTTTCTGTTTCCCACATAGGCTGAATCACTGTACATTTTTCCAGCAATTTACAAGTCATTGGTGTTTTCACTAACTCCTGTGATTTTCTGTTATCTTGACTGTTCTTTTGGTGGCTCTGCTTTGTAGTGTTTTGAATCATATTTCCCCATTGAGTAATGATGTTGAATATATTTTTGTCCTTATTGATTTGCATATCTTCTTTAGAGGGATATCTATAAAATCTATTTTCCCACTATATAATTGTTTCTATTATTGAGTATCGTTATATTTTGTATACTCCACATTTAGATGCTTTGAAAATATTTTTCTCATTTTTATATCTGTTTACATTCTGAACAGAGTGCCAACAGAACAAGCACTAAGACCAATAAATAATAAGTGAGATTTCGTGATGCTAAACAACTTCTGTACAGAGAAGGGCACCACCTTTCTAACCACATGGCAGCACACAGAATGGAGGAAGTTTATTTTTATTTTTTGGCAAGTCTTTTCTATATTATCCATACTCTCAAACCCATTATATACCTCAAGCTTCCCTTGAACTTGCTTCCCTCCTTTCCCTCCCAAGTGATGAACTTCAGTTGTCAATCAACACAAAGATCTTCAACTCACTTCTTGAACTGATATAAAAAGTTTTATTTTAATGAATTCCATTTATCTATCTTTTTATTTGTTGATCATATTTTGAATGTCAGTGTTACATGTAAGAATTCATTGCTAACTCCATAACCATCAAGACTTGAGCTTGTGTTTTGTCCTATAAGTGATACTGTCTGGCCTCTTGTGTACATGTAGGTAACTCATCCACAGCTAATTAAATTTTCAATGATGGGTGAGGTAAGGATCCAAATTCAGTTATTTTTTCTGAGATCAACTGTTTCAGCTTCCACACACAAGCAAGATCATGAGGGTTTACCTTTCTGGGCCTCTGTTGTTTTGTTTCATATAGCGATTTCTAGCTCTTTCCACACTGCAAATGGTAGTATATTTTTAAGGCTAAATAGTATGCCATTCTGAATGCTTTTTTAATTTGATCACTCTATCAAGATGTGTATAAAATAAAATGGTAAGCGAATTTAACAGAAGAAAGTAGTAAATTCAGACTCGTTGAATTTCTTTTACCTCCCAAATCAGTTAACTCATAATTAGCTCATATTCTCTCTCTTTCTCCCTGTCTTTCTCCTTCCATCTCTCATCCATTGCATTATACCTTCCTCCTCCCCACACACCCTTTCTCCCTCCCTTCCTTCCCTTTTCTTTGTTTTTAGATTTTAAAGTGCCTTTTCTTGCAACTCATTTGCTTCTTCTTCAGCTCATGGCCCTATCCATCTTCAATTGGTTTGAGAGAATTGATTTAAATACATATGTCAAACAATTATTTCTTCTCTATATTGCTGAAAATTTTATTAAGGAATGATTGATTAGTTAGATATCATGGCATGCTACCTTTAACTAATTAATTTGTGCTGTTACAGACTCAGCAGAATATTTTCAACTTATTCTATAGCAAGATGTCTATCATCTGTCATAAATAAGGGGGGAGAGAGAGATATATAGATGTCTGATAGCCTTGCCTCTACAATATCCCTCAAATGATATTTATTTCCAATGGAGATTTTGGATCTATAACACTCAAAGTTAAGGAATACTCTCTCAGATAGAAAAGCAATTACAATCTACTCAAATTTATTCTAAGCTTTAGTTCCATTAATGTAGGGCTGACAACTCTTTGATGTAAAGTATAACATTTCAAATGCCACTATAACAAAGTTCTAGATATTTCTAATTGATGAATGAAACTAGTCTGTATTTCTACTTTCTGTTTCAAGAGAGAAATATGTTTGCATAAAGGTGTATATTTCACACCTGTTAAATTAAAGGATTCTGAAGTAAAGGTTTTCCGAGCAAATCATTGAGAAGTAAAGATCATAAAAAAATATGGATTTCAAAAGAAATAGATTTTTAGCAAGACCCAGATAATTGAAGAAAGTGTTCTTCAGGAGTGTAATTTTTAGACTCCATTCTGACATCCACCTGAATTTCTATGATAATAATTACCAAGCAGAATTGGTCTCCTCTGCTTGATGGATAGCCCTACAAATATCCTAAGACATTCTCATAACTATGGGCTGTGTAAAAGCTTGTTCATTTGGAATAGAATATAAACATCCCAGGCTGTGTCAGTCCATAGAGGCTGTGGAGGACTGAGAAACTAGAAAGAAAGGGACACTGATTTATTTCAGTGTTAAATAGCTCACCAGCAGTGCCTGAGACCCACGTCTGGATATACAGAGCTAATCGAAAGCAATAACCCCTGGGAATTCTTCTATGGAGGTGTTCATATAGAGATTATATTGGCTACCTTTTATTTTTTATATTTTCTGAATCACCCACAGGTAAATAATCATGATGGACTTGCAGAAACATATATTTAGACCCCCTGTGTCTTAGCATCTAATATTTGTAGCTGTGCATCTTAGTAACCATCACATGATGACTGGTCTATGGAGCAGAGGGTCTAGGTTTGAATTAGTTTCTTTAAATTACAATCTCCTTCCCATGATTAAAACCAGCAGTGTGGGATTGGCAAGTTGTTCAAGCCTCTGGTTCATGGGTTGCTCAACTGTGAAATAAGAAAATCCAACAACATGCTCTCTAAGGCTAGGTTAGTTGTCTTTTGCCTTGCTGTGACCATAATACATGAGAAAAACAAGTTTCAGAAAGTGAACTTTATTTTGACTGAGGGCTTTGAGAGATGTCATTCCATCAAAATAGATGTCATTTCATCATAGCAGGAGTGACGAAGTGAGGTTGCTCTTGCATGTGGTGAGAGTGTTGGTGAGCAGTATAGATTCTGAATGTTGTTTACTTCTTACATTATGATGAGATGTATCAAAGATTAAAATGGTTAATGAAGTTAACAAATATTAAATTCAGATTCCCCATCCTCCTTTCATTTCTAGATTAGTGCTTAACTAATCTCTCTCTCCCTCTTCCTTTCTCTGTTTCATCCTCTCTTTCATTCTCTTTCTTTCCATCCTTCCTTCTTTTCTCCCTTGCTTTTTATTCTTGGAAATCAGTGTGCTTTACCATGGTACTTGATTGCATCGTCATCAACTCTGACTCATTATCCGACTCACTCATTTAAAGAAGTGACTAAGAAGCAGAGCCAGAGGTCAGATCTATGGTCTGCTATAACCTTAAAGCTGTCTTTGCTTAATTGTTTTAGTCTACCCATTCTTATCACCTAAAAGCTGTGCAGCCTTTAAAACAGCACCATAGACTGAGGACCACATATT
This sequence comes from Cricetomys ansorgei, assembly GCA_026225945.1. Taxonomy (NCBI): domain Eukaryota; kingdom Metazoa; phylum Chordata; class Mammalia; order Rodentia; family Nesomyidae; genus Cricetomys; species Cricetomys ansorgei. The sequence goes on from JAMJFZ010003624.1 coordinate 2,081,352, forward strand.
CAATATCATATGCCTGTGAGACAAATTCCTGGTATTAACAATTAATGAAAGCCTTTGAGTTTGTACTTCTATTGGAAATAAGCTTATGCTTCTGTCCTAAAACATGTAATCAAAACTTAGTTTAAAACCAAAAATTAGAAAATTAACAATATCATTTGGAATACTTTCCAAGAAAATATAGAGCTAATTTCAGAGAGAGGAGAGAGAGAGAGAGAGAGAGAGAGAGAGAGAGAGAGTGCTTCTCACCTAACTTCTACACCAGAACTTTCTACAATGATACACAGGGTATATCTGTGTATGACATAAAATGTGGCTATTGTAAATGAGGTACTGTCTTAGTAAGAAGTTAAAATTAAGTTTTAATAGCCACCTGTAGGGGGTGGCTTAGCTGAATATAATAGTCTAGCGTCATCTTTGTGTGTGAATGTGTGTGTGTGTGTGTGTGTGTGTGTGTGTGTGTGTGTGTGTTGTATGTGAACACATGGAGAGAATATATATGGAAGCCACTGTGTTGATGTCCAGATATTTGTTTCAATCACTTCTCTACCTTATATTTTGAACACATTTTTAACTCACGCATAGAAATCACTGATTAGACTACTCATGCTAGAAAGAAATCCATTGGGTCTCCCTGTTTCAATCCTAGGATTACAAACATGCATTTTTGTTTTTAGTGGCTTTATTGTGGTTTCTGGGGATCCAAATTTGATTTCCCCTATTTACAAAACAAGCATGTTAGTCACTGAGCCATGTTCTGGCCCTAAGCCTCTTAAATAGCTCACATGGGCCATATGAGTTCAACTTATACAGGTGAATATATTATAGGTGTCAATAAACACCTATCTATCTAAACAACAATTAATGTTGTCCACAGTGTTTAGTATTCCACATGTCAAGGGCTGTAACAATGGCTTAATTTGTAAGTCCTTTACTATAAAACTTTTGGACGTCATGCAATATACCACCTAATAATAGTAAATGGAGATTGCCTATGTGAAACACCATAATAGCAAGATATGCCTAGACACATAAGTGCCAGATACTACTGGAATATGGGTAGACTATTTGAACTGTTTGAAAAATAAGAAGCAATGGGCATAATTTCAGTCATACACGTTTATAGAGATTTTTTGTTGAAATAAACAAGATTACTTTAATAGTGTTAAATACATTGAAAAGAACATTTAAAAGTTGAAGAGAGTTCCTAAGTTTCCTCAAAGAAAAGCAAAGCTACACTAACTGATGCTTGACTGAATACCAGGCTATCAATAGAACATGCTGATGAGGGTGTTGTTGTATTTTGCTGCAGAAAATGGAATTTAAAATCTCTACAATGCTAACCAAGACCTTAGGAGAAGGAGCAGTCATTTTTGTAGCACCAGTATCTCTTGGTGAATATGCTGGACTTGGTATTGGAGAAGAGAGTCAAAGAAGGAATTTCTTTTTTATCAGTGACTCTCAAACTCATTTGCAACTTAGAGTGGCCTCTGTGCTTACAAACTAAGAAATTCACAAGATAGTGGGAAAAAAAGGAAGTTTGCTGAGGCCATTCTAGCAACTAATTAAATCAGAATCTCTGTGGACATCAATCTTTATTTAAATCTTCATGTGACATTCCAATGTGCAGCTAAATTTGAGAACCTCTATTGGAGGTGATCTTCTGTGAGAATGTAGAATGCCAAGTAACAGTCAGATTAGGAATTTAAATCCATTCTGCCTGAGGCAAGAAAATCATAAGCAGAAATGCTAGGCCGAACAATTGCCCAAGTTGTTGATATTCCGGGGCCTCCTGGCACAAACACCTGGATTGACATCACAACTAAGCTACATGAAATCCCACTGACAATAGAAACTGTTCACAGTCTAAACAAGAATCAGGCAAAAAACAATAACCTAAACTCAAATCATTTTAACACAGGCCTGTGGAAATCTTACCCACTTGCTTGGGTAAGCCAAGAGAGTGATTTCCACCTATACAGGTTCAAAATCCCAACCATCCACATAAAGTCCAGTAGCATGCATCTATAACTCTAGTGCTTGGGAAGATAAGGATGGCCCCTGAAGCTCACTAGCCATCCAGTCTAACCAAACTAGCATACTCTGGCTTCAGTGAAAGATACAACCTCAAAAGATAAGGTACAGAGCAATAGAAGAAGACATGTAGTGTCGATCTCTGCCTGTTATATGTCAGGTGAACATCACACACACACACACACACACACACACACACACACACACACACACACACACACATGCATACCCAGGCACACATATGCCAAATACATAGAAAAACACATGTGAAGAAATATAATTCATAATAACCAATCAGCAGCAGCAAAGAACAAAAAAAGAAAATCTAGGGTTTCTGGGACTAGAAATGACTCAGCTGTTAGGAGAGCTTGTTGCTGCTTTTTGCAGAATATCCAAATTGAATTCTTAGAACCTAAGCTGACAGTCAGCTCACAATCTCATGTAACTCCAACTACAGGAGATCTGACATGCTATTATGACCTCTACAGGTAACTACTCGTATATATATGCATATACATCGCCCCCCCCCACACACACACTTGAGTAAGTAGATCAGTTCTATAGTCTCTAAAGATTTCAAGACAATTTAATGGCAATCTGAAGGAATATATGCTTTGTAATGATTGCAATGCAAGAGAAAGGAGAATTCTAGGAATAGCCAGTCATTAGCAGAATTTTAGTTGGACACAATTATGCCAGGAGCAGACCTGTTGTTACTGATCGATTGAAAACTGAAAACAAAAATCTGATGACAAGAAAAAAAATATATATATATATACAATGATACAATGTTCTTAGGGAAGTATGCTCATATGCCTTCCACATGCCAGAAAAACAAATTCAAAAGGAAATTGTTAAACAATTGTTTGAACAGTGGGAACTAGGGAAAGAAATATTGAAAGGAGTCAGTTTTATCTTTGTTATCTCTCTGTTTCCCTCACTGTGGTCATTAGAGTATTCTAATCTAATGTGTCAATTGGCTGAGTAGCCTCAAGTATCTGCTGAACCAAAACTATACCCATTGCTGTAAAGAAACACTTTGGATTACTAAGGCCATCAGCAGACTTGCAGTGAAGCCCATTCTTTATTCACCATAATGTTCTTGGGATGGATGTATCCATTCAGTCTTAACAGAAAACAAACAACAAAATTTAGAACCCCCCAGAGAAGAGGAAATTCTTCCCACAACCTTCCTGACAACTCCAGCTGCAATGTGAGATCTTCACCCAATCCACCCTGCCAGCCTGACCTTGAGACATCTCTTGTTCCAGCATACGCAATGTTGTAAACCAATATCTACAACTGGATCTGTTTCCCAACACATAGGCAAAGACAGAGAGAACACAGTGGGGCATTTAATGTCTGCCCTACTCCTTGCTTGTTCCTATTTCTATAACATGTATGATCTTTTTCAACCTGAAGGAGAATTAGAGGAATAAGTACACTAAGAAAGTGAACGTGAGCTGCCTGAGATGGCTGATTCCTGTTCCCAGAAAACATTGTGAGGAGAAGAAACAGTGGGAAGGCAACTGGGTGATTATCACAGTACCAGCAGTGGACAGGGAGGATGTGAGATCCCTAGAAAATCACAGCCAGCTTCTCTTTAATGGACGTCTGCACTTATGCTTCTCCCATCCTGAATTTACAAAGATGTTACTTCCTTTTCACTGTCTTGTTCTTCTGTCTTTCCTGTCATTCAGTGCTCTGCTCTTGGCAGCAAAAAATTTCACCAATCCCTAGAAAATCACTGCCATGCTATTACACACATCTAAAATTTGGTCCCTTCATTGGGCTTATTGGATCACAGATTTTTTTTTTTTTTTTTACATTTTAAGTATTTTTTAAAGTTTACCTTCATTTTCTGCCCAAAAAGAAAATATAGGAACTCTGAGTAACCTTAGGAAAAAATAGCTGTTTCTTTTTTGTTTTTGTTTTTTTTACCATAGTCACATACTTGGCCTCAGCTGGAAGGTAATGCTATGCTTAATGACAAAACATAAACAACAAAGGTTTCTAAGAATAAGTTTGGGAATAATAGTACAAGTTTTGATATTTTAATCTATTAACGGATATAAAACACAATGGAGTCATCTAACAGAAAGAACTCAGATTGCAACTTTCACTGAGATAAAACTATTCAGAAAATTCTGCACCCTGAATTTTTAAACTGTTGCAACTAATTAGACAGGAAATCAGCAAATTGACGTCATTATATCATAATAAGTAGAAAACCTTTCTTTTAATCAGTCTGATGTTTCTTCAATGGGTAGAAATAGAACTCCAAGATGATCTGTCTTTACCGCTCCTTGGCTTATACTCAAAGGACTCTATATCCTACTGCAGAAATAATTGCAGCTCCTCATTCATTGCAAATGGAGAAGGAATGAGCAAGGACCTTCTCTCTTAAAATACATCCTGACACCAACCACTCCTCTCTGCACTCCTCCCAGTGCGCCCCCACACCATTGTAGTAACAGGTTCCTAATTTGTAACTGATTTCCAACTTGTAACATATTTCCACTGTGCTTTTTTTACCTTCTTACTATAAAAGAGAAAAGAGAGAAAGAAATCTTCATAGCTCTTGTGAAGCCTCTTCAAGGCTGCCTAGCCTTGAAAGAGAGGAAGAAAGAAAAGAAGAAATTTGCCTTTAATTGTCATATAGCTGTTTTATACTCAATGTTCCATGTTTAAATGCCAAGATCTCAGTCAGCACCTGTCTCCCTTCAGGGTCTGAGATGGCTCTATTCATGGCAAATATTAATCTCTGCAAAAAGTCCATGAAGGCCTCCCTTGAGCCTTATATGGTTTTTAAGAATTAGGTGACTTTCCCCCTGGTTTTTCTACTTTCTCCCAAACTCATAAAGACACTAAACTACATTGTTCTATAGTCTCTTCATCAAATTGAATCTTTTCTTTTCTTGCAATTAAGCATAGTGACCCTTTCAAGGAGCTGATTTTGGGTTATATTTTTTCCACTTGCCCTATTTTGCTGTTCCATATTTACAAACTCTTCTCTCCACTAGGTGAATCACTGCATGTGAGCACCTGCCTCTAATATAGCGGCTATTAACCTTTTCCAATTGTATGGGATCATTCAATGCTGCAATATCTAATTATTCAGCACCTGTTGGACATAGGGTAAGTGCATGCCATATGACACTGCAGCTTCCTTCAATCACCTTAAATCAATCATTTTTATCAGATGCCATCCTATTTCATTACAATGCTAGTGGTTATCCCTATAAGTTAGAATATGCTGAATCACTATAAGATATACTAAGGGTATTTTTATGACCCTAAGCTGCCTTCCTTCCACCTCAGATGGTATTGACGATTCACAATTACACACCTCTTTTAAGAATGGCTGACTTATCTGATCCCATGTAGATTCTTCCTTTATTTTCATACTGGACTGTGTTCCTGTAAAATCTCCTCTCTTTCATTTACCTGGGAGAAAATCTTTTTTTCTGGTACTGTGAATGAACCTGGTTGTACTTTCTTTCTCTGCCTTTTCTAATTCCCCCTTTGTATATCATGACACTGGAGAATTAATTGGTGTGTTCTCCCATGGGGAAGATGACCTCTCCCACTCTCAGATTTTTCCGATTGTCAATAGTTCTCTGTGTAAGTTGAGGACTCATGGACTTTTCCCATCCACTTTGGCACATCCGTTTGAATCCTCCTTACCAGCTCATATTTGGACAGTCATGTTGGTGAGACTTTTGACTGTGTAGCTTCTGACATTCCTAGGAAAGAACAATTTCACAGCAAAGTTCCTGATCATCTTGTTCTTACAAATTTTCCATCTCTTTTTTCCATGTTCCATGGGCCTTAGGTACAGGGGTGTTTTGTAGCCATGTCCAGTAGGACTGGTACCCTTAAATCTGCACTTTGATTGTCTGTAGCTTTCTGTAGTGGTCTCCGCCTTTTGCAAAGAAATATTTCCTTGATAAGGAGTGAAGACTGAAAAAAGACCTAGGAATCCTAGTATTAACTGTTTACTTAAAAATTCTGTAATGCATAATTCTATATATGAACCTCTGTGAACATATATAGATTTAATGAATTTTTCTCATCTGAGCTAGTGGTACTTCCTCCAAGAGACAACGACCACCCAACAAAAATCTTTAAACCAGATATGAGAAGCCCTTTTTTATGTTGTTGGCCAGGGCTGTCCAATAGACCCCCAAAACATAAAAAAATACTGCTGTTACATTTAGTTTCCTCCTAGAGGTGGGAGATAAATTCACATTGCTGAAGACACCACATACTTCATAGAGTCCAGAAACTACTGCATTGGAACTGAGCTGATTGACACCTCTATAGGAACTGACAAAATTTAATGTTACAAAGGAGGGAGGCAAACAGCAGACCTACCAATCTATGATATGTATGAACCACATCAATCAATATTACAGCTTGATAACACTAAAGATATTGTAGTGGCACACAGACCTTGGTGATTACCAACAGCTCCTTAATTGGACTTAAAACCAATTCTAAATGAGGGAAACAAGGCGTAGTACTAGAAACCTAGTTAACTTGGTTAACTAGTTACCTAGTTACCTAGTCATCACTAATTTACTAAATCAGCATAATCTCTAACAATAATCTATAAAAACCGATTCTTATACCCATATGTACGTATAGTCTTCATATCTATTATTACTTATGCACTAAAAGAACCTTCCCACAATTTCTTATATTCGCTGGGAGAAACAGAGCTGATCCATACCCTGAGGTAAATATAATTGATCCTAACCACATCCAAGTCTTTCTTGATGACAATTTTTCTGTAATAATCCCAACCACCACCAAAAGTTATGCTCACCTCACAGACATAAGCAAGAGAAAACTAGATATAGAAATGTTCATTCAGAAGTCTTATCTACCGAGCTGTCCAGGATCAGTGAAGGGATAGAAATAAAACCAAAAGAAACTAATGGTAACTGCCTCCATGGTGGTTTGCAGATCTTGGTATCAAACTTTCTTTGGAATGCATTCCTATTTTCTTCTGAGCAAGGCCTCCTTCCTTGTAATTCCTACTGACTCTTTTTGCACACAGTTCTCTTTCTGTTCTCAGATGAACTCATTTTTCTTGCTTCCAACATCTGATATCTATCAAAATGATCAATTAAGCAGGACTGTATTCCTGAGCAAGGGGAATTAGATTTTCTCTGTAAGAACAATACGTCTATAGTTCTGGAGATTTTTCTCATGACCTAAGAGTTTTCACAATGATTTTCTCCCCTTCTGTGGATGGTTTTGGTAATAAATTGAACTTCTTTGGATTGTTTTAAAAATTATAGAATGAATTTTAACATTCTCACTGTTCCTCTTAGAAATAATTGGAAATATTTATTATTCTTGAATTAAGAGGAGAATCAGCTCTTTGGTCTTTCCTTATAAAGTGGATTGATATCTAGCATTCAGTTTATAGTAATTTAGAAATGTTTCCTTCCTTCCCTTGACTATGTTAGAGCATACATTGTCAGCCAGTCAATCATTAATACAATTTAATGGGCGATATTATGTGAAAGAAACTGAAAGCATAATGGTCTGTGTTCTAGGAACATGGGAAATCATATTTTATATAAGACATGATTTTAGTTAATGGCCTAAGTTATATTACCCTACATTTAAGTCCTGGTTCAGCACTCTGAGGCTCACAGGAATAAATCATCCAAACACCAGTCCCTCCATGTTACAATTAATGGCAAGTCAACATGTCAACAATTCTGAGTGACACAGAGAAGGGGTAACAAGCATGTATTGTCAACAATGGTATGGGGCTCATCAAAGATAAGGAATTCAGCATCATAAAAAGAGAAGACAACATTTGAATGATCATGATGGAGGTAAGGGACTTTGAAGCAAGAAGCCTAGCACTTAGCATTAAGGAAGGGTCTATGGTGGCACCAAATGAAAGACGGTAAATACATACAATATATACATTCCTGGTAAGTGTCTGATTAAAAATGGTTACTGTACACTAAGATGTAGGTTCTATGTAAAAGCATTTATAAACAAATATGTTTTAAAAATCATTACTATGTATAATTAGTATATATGCTACATATATGGATTTTAATAAGTGAGATCATATGTAATATGTTATTCATATACTAATATATCTTGAAATACAATTATTAAAAAGCATAGTTCATATACTACAATTTTTATCTAATCCTATGAAATTATTTATAAAATTACATATTCCTACATGAATACATTATTTGAATGAGATAATTTTCAAAATATTTTTCACCTTTTAAAATTTTCTCAGCATGTATGTAACAGTGCATATTGCAGTGGCTTGTGTTAGCATTCAACCAGAAATATTCAAAGTAAAGTCATGGAATGGCTGCCTGAAATAGTCTTTCCTTTTCTGACTGTCTTCTATCATGAGGCTCTACTATTCTTGAGTATCTTCTGTGAATGTACTCTTCCAATCTTTCATCCTTTCTTCTGTAAACATAGTATCTTTACCTCCCTCTGTCCCTTCATCATATGTATATATGATAGATAAATATGATGGTTAAGTTGGCATAGTATGTGTATGCATATGAACATGATACACAGATTTTTAGTGTATATGAAAAATGATAATGAGAAATGGCAATAATTATTCAAATAATTTCAATCATGGAAACATTTAATTTGGGTATATTCAATTTTCCCCAGTTTATTTTATTTATTACTAGGTTATATTATTTAGACATTTTTAGTGCAGTTTGGCTTCCAACAATACTGAGCAAAAAGTAACAGGGATATGCTACGTACTCTCCCCTCTGTTAGTTAGCAGTCAAACACTGATATAATGGTTTACTCTAGAGCTCAAATTCAGTGTTGTGCATTCAGCATTTGAACACATGTTTAAAAATATCTATCTATCATTGTTAGGTAGCCAGTCAGATATTAGCAGCCTTAGAGGTCATTTGGAGTAGGCCCCTACCTTCGTTATCAACAACCTATAAATCTAGTGAAACTAAAAACCAGTGAAACTAAAAACAATGAGAGAGGGTGGACAGATAGAACACATTTTCCACTGAGGATAAAAGATGGGAGAGAGGCACAGGACTCCAATGAATTGCCCCAGTTAAAGCAGTGACTAATACATTCCTCTCTTCAGAAGCAGGTCAGTTAGCATGGTCAGCTTCTACTTGCTGAGACAGGCTGGACTTCCAGTAGTTATCATGCACAAATCTCATTGCTAAAGCAATTTAGGAACGTGAAAGATACATATTATGTGAACCCTAGGGGAGTTACTACTTGGAAAGAAATAGAGCTAAAGTGCTGCCCTGGTCTGGAGCTAATGAGCACTCTATAGAGTAGACTTCCACTGGGGAGTTCACATATCAGTTCACTAATTGTGTATCATTTTGACAATTTACACCAGAATAGGAGTGATTATATGTTTCTTTTTTATAAGAACTCCCACTGTGGGATAAAAATGCACCTGAGAATTGCATAATGTTTCTATTATTGATGGAAGCAGTAGTAAAATGACAGAACTGAGTAGGCCAGAGAAAACAATTTTTCCATGCTAGGAATCAAATGAAAAATCCAACCAAGAGCTGGTGAGATGGGGAAGGAGTACTGGCTGCTAATCCAGAGTACCTGAGTTGAATCCCGGAGGCCCTCATGGTAGAAGTACAACTCACACAAGCTGTCCTCTGATCTACACACACATCATGGCACATACAAGCACACACAGATGCTATAAGATATAGTAAATGGTTAATGAAAATGCATCATAGAGCCTACATTTAAAGATTAAACTACCTCAGGGCATGTAGTCATCCAGTTCAGGAAAATGACACATATAAGTCACTTCTGGCTGGCACCTCCTTCCCTTATCATATAACTGATAAACACTGGCATTGCTATCAAGGAGTGGTGTGAACAGGATGATGTGCTAAGTAGCTTTGATAATTATATTTTTTGTTTGTTTGTGGTGAGATATGCTCTTTCTCTGAAGCCCAGATTAGCCTCAGTCCTGCTGTGATTCTTGAGCCTCAGCCTTCTAAGTTCAGGAATCTAAATAAAAATTAATAAAAACTAGGGCATTGTTACTTTATTGTGTGTGTCTGAATAGTAGGGTGATGGGATAGTCAAGAATTTTCCTTGATTTCAGTATCTATCCACATAGGAGGCCATTAGAAGTCTCCACAGTGAATCTCCACATCCACACTGAACCTGGCTTAAGTGATGTTTCAGTAAATACTACTATGTGCATCACTTATTTTAAAAGTAAAGTAAGGTAGATGAGCTTAACTCACCTTCTCTAAGGTAATCTATCTTAACAAAATGAAAGTGGAATTTTAACTGGGCATAAGCTGAAACTGCTTTTAGAATGTTCTAGTTTCCTTTCTGGGCCATGACAAAACACTCTGACTGAAAACAACACAGGAGATGAAATGATTCATTTGGCGTGAACTTCTAGGTCATAACCCATAACTAAAGGAAATCTTAGCAGAAATTCAAGCAGGAACTTCAAGTATAAACCATGGTATAATGAGACTTGCTGAATTACTACCAGGCTCATGCTCATCCAGATTTTGTGTATAGCCCAGGAGCACGTGTCCAGGAAATGTTGCTGCCCATAGTGGGCTTCTTCCTATATCAATTACCAATCAAGACACTCTCAGACATTCCCACAAACCACCTTGCCAACTACTTAGCTGAGACCATCTCTAAGGTTGTATCAAAGTGACAGTTCATAGTAATTGGAACAAATCAGATCATCAAAAGGATAGATCGCATAATGTTTATAGACACCTTAACATTCATTTTAGTATTTCTCCATCAGACAATCAAAAATGGTTGAGAAACTTTAAATTTTGCCTTGACCTGAAAGTCTTTCCTTGCAATAGCATTTCTGCTAATTCTCAATTTTAATATCATTTTACATATAGGACATCTCTCTCTACCTCTCCAAATTCAAGCATCCTGTATTGAGGCACATTAAGTTAGAGTTTTTTATCTCTTATATGACTAAAATCCCCTTGACATTTGTAACATGGCAAATGTACTTTCAGATACCCAAAATTTAAACATGGCCTTTTTATATCACCGGCAAGTAGAATAACACATATCAAGAAATGGAAAAGTCCTGGATATGAAGCTGTGTTGGTAGACTCCTTGCACAGACTACACTAATTTCTGGGTTCCATCCCCTGCATCTCAGAATGTAGGTACGGTGATACTTGCCTGTAATCTCAGTATTCAAGAGGTAGGAATATGGTGACAATTGTTTAAGATCATCCTTGAGTACAGAGTCAATAATGAGTTTGAAATTACCCCGTTGTATATCAGACATTGTCTAAAACAAAAACAAGCAGCAGCAATCAAAAATTATTTTTTTTGAATCATCTATATCCAGAATCAACACAATCTATTTTTAGAGCTAATTCATAATGAGTAATAGTGTTTAGGTGATTTTTTGCCAATCATAAATCCTGATCTATTAATAGCGTGTCAATGATTAGAAATTTTCCTCGATGAGTATCTATTTCTTCCATTAGGAAGTATTGTAATAGAGAATTGAAACAGTAGTAGCAATCCTCTGGGTGGTCTTGAGTGCTCATTCAGTTTTGTCGTTAACAATGTCAAAGTGAAAGGCCCAGCTCTTATTTTTGGTGACAGCAATACTCTGATGTGGAGAATTTGGCAGAATCTCTTCCAGCCTATCATTTTCTGGCAGGGTTTCTTCTATGTCTGTTCCTCACAAAGTGATTAGAAAACAACATAGAGTATGCCGTAAACTAAAATCTGTTATCCACGTCTTGTCAACATTAGCCATTTAATCTAGTGAAATGTTCACTGATATATATTTTGCATGGTAAATAGAAATTTATATGGCTCCAGATGCACACTAGTAAAAACTAAGAATTTATGCATTTGCTATATTATTGCATGTGCATGATTGATCAAGTGACTGATTAGAGTAAGGAAGAGTCTTCTTTATTCTCAGTATCTTCCTGATACAGGAGTTCTCCAGTAGATTATTGTGGCTTTCTAGCCACAAATCCCAAATAGAATATTTGGAGGCTTAAAACAGACAATGCCCTAAATGGCCTCACAGAGTCTACAATGAATGCTGTTATTAAATTTGATTTTCTATGCAAGTGAAAATTTTAATCTTTATGAAAGCTCATGGTGCTCCAGGTAGCAGTATCTACCTACTCATTCATGCTTTAGGATACACTGTTAATTTAAAGAGTTTTCCTGTTTCATATATTGCTCTAGTAGTAACTTACTTAATTTTCTTCAGGTAGAAGCTAATTATAGCACTCTTACTTGAATTACCATTTTCTGTTTACAACCCACAAATCTGTGAAACCTATCCTATTAGTATATAATTAGTTGTTTTACCACTTTGAAGAGATTTATTTTAGTCTCAGTACTTTAACGTAAAAATACCCAGAGGTGGGTATGTTTTGTCTATTAACAATGCAAAAAATACTTTTCTACCCATGTCGCCTCTATTTTCTGTCTATTTCTTGAGCAACCTCAAATTCTTTTTGAACAAGAAAAAATATAATTAAGAGTTTTCAATAGGGACTGGGGAGACAGCTCAACAGTTAAAAATGCTTGATACTTTTCCAGAGGATCTACATCAGATTCCCAGGACTCACATGGCACCTAACAAACATCCATAACCATATTTTCAAGAATGAGAACATTACCTAGGCTTTAGTATTTGATTAAACTTGACACTCTTCCGAAGAACCTAGGTCTGATAGTACTTCATACTCTCCCATAGGCCCAAGAAATAGACTTGGGACTGCTCTCTTCAACTCAATGGAGGAGGCAGTCACTGGCCAGCTTTTGGTGCACCTAAAAAGCAAAAAAGCAAGCTTGTTTTAATTTGACTCCAGTTGTGGTAGTGGTCTTGTTCTCACCCTGGTGGATTAACAGGAGAGATGAAACTGAAACTTAGATTTTCATTTTGTCTACAGTCAATTAGAACCAGTGAGTAGAGTCCTAGTTCATTCACTGATGTATTTGCCACTAAGCTTTCAAAAACTTGGCATTAGTATGACATACCTATAACGTCAGTATCTACTGCCTTCAAATTTATTAAGACAATAAATAAATAGTATTTAATTGTAATGAAACTTTACTGTTATTCTGTGCTTCTTTATCTATTATTTATTTATTTATTTCTATGGTCTGGTGTGTGTAAGTGGGTACATGTGTGTATGTTTGTATTTTCACACACCCGTGCCTATGCATGTGGAGGATAATGGTTAATGTCTCTCTCTCTCTCTCTCTCTTTCTCTCTCTTTCTTTCTTTCTTTCTTTCTCTGTCTCCTTGCTTTGTTACTTTTTAAGTGGAATTCTGTCACCAAACCTGGAAATTTATATTTCTGCTATAGCAGATATCTAATAAGTCCTCTAGATCTTCCTGTTTCCACTCTGCAACATTCATCCCTTGTTAGAGCTGGGGTAACAGACATACAATGTCAAGATGGGCATTTACATGGTATTTACAAGGTGCTAGGGGTCTGAACTGAAGTCCTCAACCTTCAGCAGCAAGCACTTAATACACTGAGACATCTGTCCAGGCCTAGTGTATGTTTCAAAGAAATCCAAATCTGAGTTCTCTTTATATTTCATTTAGTAAGGCTGGCAATTCTATTGGAATCATCAGTGCTGGGCTGCCTTATCATAAGCACATCTGTCTTGCAAACACTCCTGTTATGCAGAGACCAGGTCAAAGGACCAAAGATTAAAGCCTAGGCATTGCTCTCACTCCTGAGAGTAAGGAAAGAGTCCAAAATCAGGAAGAAACTGTAGGCTATGTTGAACTCCTGGAATGCTGCTCTTCTAACAAAACAAGAGGTGTTGTTTGACCACATTTTATGAATGTGTAGGTGTGTAATTGTAAGTTTACAGTAAGATGTCAGTTGCATAATCATATATTTTCAGTAATTTTGGCCTCATAAAGTGTTGTTATTTATAAACACAAAGGAAGTCATAAGAGACAAATCAACAAAATTGTACTTGTTTCAAAGGTTGTGGCAAATACCTCAACACAATTGAATTGCTTTTATGAGCAACCGTGAAAGGAGACATCGTGGTTCAAACTATCTCTTCTCTAAGACACACCTTAGATAGGGAGAAAGACTCTAGTTTCAATGTAATGTGGGTAAAACAATTGGGAAAAACGTTATCCCACAGTGAAGAAGATATCTTAAAATTTAAAGGCTCTCTCATTCTCTTTTTTTTTTCTTCTTTTTTTTTGTTTGCTGCTGTTGGAGACTATTTCAGAGATCTACAACTGGTCAATATGAAGAGAATAATGGATCATGGAGTGCCCAATCTCAACTGATACATCTAAATGGAACACCTACACTTAAGGTTCAGGAACGATTGAAGAAGAGGGAGAAGAAAGATTGTAAGAGCCAGAGGACAAGAGTACTGCTTCAAGACACTATCTTCTAGACATGATAGGGAAGCTACATCCATCAGTGTGCAATGATATGGTTGCCTAAACAAGATGTTCATATTGACAACAACAGTTGATATGTCAATGTAGACATGGGAGATTGCACAAGGACCCACTCCCAGGTGAAGAACTATAAGCAATTAGTAGATGCTGAAAGAAGTGGTTTTCTCCAGGAACTAGCTCCATGATCTGGGAGCCTTAAACACATCTACATAGGAGCCACACTAAATTAACTCAGGTAGTCTTCTCATCGTCTCTGTCTGCCTCTCTCTCTCTCTCTCTCTCTCTCTCTCTCTCTCTCTCTCTCTCTCTCTCTCAAATGAAAAGATTTAACCTGTAAAGGTAAACCCAAAAGAAGAAAACAGTTCAAAACCTCTTATTCCCTGGACAGAGACTGTGCTGAGAAGTTTGATTATAATGCTTCCTGACACTTTTGTTCTAAAGTAAAAGTTTTTTTTTTTTTTTTTTTTTTTTTTTTTTTTTTTTTTATTTTCAGAATGGAAGGATGGCATGGAGAAAACTAAATAATTAAAGTATGTCACTGGAAGGTCTGCGGAAAGCCCATACATACATAGTTAGATGTGTCTTGCTTTCTTCAGGAATGTTTTTTTTAAAGTACTCATATCTGTATTAAAATTTCTTTTAATACAATTTTGAACTCCAATTTTGACTCAAGAAAACAAACACAAACACAGCTGCCTGTGTTGTCTGTCAGAGTATAACCTGTGCTCATGGTGGTGTGCCCTGGGGATACATCTGGGACTGTGATGTGTTACCAATGAACTAGGAAAAATAATATTCTTAGTCACAAAGAACAGGTAAATAACTTAGATACTAGGGACAAATATTTCCTAGACTTGTAACTAGTAACTTTAAATAATGTCATAGCTATAGAATGAAACTACCCAAAAGAAAAAAAACGAAAAGTAAAATTATGATAAAGTATTTCAAATATTCAAATAAAATATTTAATAAAATCTAAATGACTGAAGACACAAAGGAAAAGAGTTTAGATAAAGAATATGATGGTGTGTACATAACACTTTTTGGTTGGCAAAAACATCTATTTCCCTCACCTGTTACATTCTTTATGTCATAATATGTTCTTCATTATTTTCACTTTAGATCTAATATATCTATTATGTGTCACATGCAGAATGTAGGAAAAGGGAAAATTCAGATCTGGATCATGATGGTTAATTGATATGATGCACCTACATCTCATTGATATTCTCATAACTATCTCTCTCTGTCTCATATAGACAGTTTTCCTGACTACTCAGTTCCACTTTATCAACTCCTAGGAATGAGCCTTCTTAGTAGCACAAGTAATATCATACATTTGGAGTTCCCACAAACAAAATGTGATGCTTGCTCAACAGTGGGAAATGTGAACTGAATGAAGTTTCCCGAAAACCAAAAAGCCACATGTAGGTCGAAATTTCTAAATGGCTGATGGGAATTTGTAATTGCACAAAGTTAGCATGTTTCAAAAACAGAGGCAAAATTAAGTTGCACAGTCTTTTTACCCCTAATGAATATCTGTTTCCCATTTATATGTCTAAGCTAGCATTCTTTTGACCATGTAACAAAAGTTTTGAAATGTATTCTCCGCAGATCCCTGTCTTTCATCACCCTCTCCCGAATAGAGATGTCATCATCTGGCATCAGAGACTGATAGCAGAAATTTGCCTGCATTGTTGAAACACACCTACCTGATGTGCCCACCAATTTATTTGGGAAATGCCTTGATTAATCACTTCTTTTTATCTTGTGGCTATGAAAAGTTCACATAACTGCTTCCACATTGGTACATGTTATTCAAAGCACGCTTAATGTTCCCAGAACATAGCCACTCTTATTTCACTTATAAAAAAATATTATATTCCTCTTAAAATGAGAGTCATGCTTAGTATTAGACAAGAGCAAATAATTCATATTAAAATTGTCACAGGGGGAAATGCATGGAGCACTTTCTACTAGAAACCTACTACAAACTTCCAAGTGTGTTCCCAAAAGAATCACACAGAATACTGTTAATCCCTCAACAGTCACATGTGGCATCACTTAAGAAATGTCTTTCTCCCTGTTCTAGTATTAACAGATTTGATGAGAGCATATAATGCAGGCATAAAGTACCTGCATTTGATTTTCATAACTCACAGTCTACAACCCCAGGGAAAAAGTAGATGAGTACCAAGTATTTTTTGCTAACATAAATGATCAATAAATATTGACTCAGTGTGCAGAAGTCCTCAGGCATGCAAAAACACTCTTGTCAAGTGAAAAATTCCAGAGGTTCAGTGCTTTGGAGCTACACTATGGCTTGCTCTAAAAGTTGGCCTTTCTTAAGTCTGTGCTGAGTTTAAGCAACCCAAATCTGCAGTGCTTACCCTTGCTTGTGTTTTCCAGTCTCATAAATTGAACAAAATGCTTTTGAGCTTAAATGTCTTGAAAACAAATGGAAAACTAAAAGTTCCAAGGAAAAGGCAAAACCATTCATTCCTTAATGGAAACTCCTTTTTAGAAACAAAAAAAGCAAATAGAAATATAAGAACATGATACTGCACTTTGTGTGTATGTTTATACAATTTGAAGAATCTCTCTCCAGCTTCTCAAATAAAAGGTAAAATAATTCACCAAAATGGCTTTGGTATTTAACTGAGAGGCTAGTGGGCAGTCCTGGATAGACACCTCACAATGCTTCTGTACTTAGAGTTCTAGCCTATCTTTGAATAATTACAAAATATGAGATTTGCAAAGTGCCGTTTCACCTTTTATCCTCCTTTATTCATAAATGTGCAGGCCATCAAATCCACCTAGAAAAGACCCTGGTCCATCTACAAGTCTTCTCAAGCATTTTCCTGTTCTTGCCATCCCACCAGAGATCCTATGCTTTGTAACTTTTTTTTTTTTTCCTCAGATTTCCTTTGGTTACAATGAAAAGCATAAGCACTTTCATTTGTTAAGTAAAGATAAAATTATGGAAATGTAGATGCATACATAGGCCTGTTTCACCAGTAGGTCTGAACAGGACTCATATATTATGGAGTAATGGGTACAGCAGTGTGATAATATTATTTCTTTCAAAATCTAAGAAAGGGGGTGGGAGTACTGCCACAGATGTTACTGATATTTGCTGCTCTTCCAGAGGACCCAGTTCAGCTATCAGAACCTATTTCCAGTGTCCTATAACCTGCCTGTAACTCCATTTCTAGGGGATCCAACAGTTTTTTCTCCCTACATAAATGTGGCATGCACAGACACACATACAGACAACCAAACACACATAAATAAAAATATTTTTTATTCTAAGAAAAGTTCAAGTGGAGAATGAAACTAAAAACCTGACTCACATATGGCTGCCTAAATACACTGAGGCTAAGGATAATATTCTAAAGATCAATGAAAGAAATTATCTTGAGGGTTAACACTCATACAGCATATCTTCCTGGAAAGGCGAATATGTTTGAAGAAATTATGAAACTTTACCTAAAAACAGTTGACTCATAGTGTCATATATACCCAACTATATTTAAACTCTACTTACACCTTATATGAGAACTTTTGACATGGAACAGGGATGATGTGTTGATTAAGGTATAGCTTAGCATATCATATTAGAAATTCTGTTTGCTTGGCAACTATTCAAGGATCATTTTATTCTGTAATTGTATACTACACATGATGTATTTAGATCATATCCACCTGTCACTCCCCACCCCAACTAGTTCCAGACTCATTCACTTCCATCAGCCTCTTCTCTACTTTGTTAAGTAATTAATTGATATTTTACAATCAAGAGTTCAATTATTGATGCCTGCATGCACATAGATGTGGCAAAATCTACTAAGCATGACACCAAATTAATAGATGAATGCACTGGTCTGTAGCTATTAACTTATTTGTATCTTGTGTGCCCGTGTTTTATGTATTAAGTATATGTGTGTACCTGTGTGTGCATGTATGTGTTAGTGTATGTGTGTGGGTGAGTGTGCCTGCCTCATATCAGACTCAGGGATTGTTTCCTAGTGATATTTGCCTCATTTGTGAATGATATTTGCTGGCCTAAAACTGAACTGGCCAACTGAGTTGGCCAGACTGTGAGTCTCAGTATCTGCCTGCTGCCATTTCTCCAGCACTTGAATGAGAAGCACTTACAACCATGCTGAGGTTTTCCCTTTAATATGGGTTCTGGTGATTGAATGCAGATATTCATGTTTTCACAACCAATGCTCTACCAAATGAGCCATTTCTCCAGCTCCTATACCCATCTTATAATGTGAATATGAATCAATAAAGAAATAATCCTTAGTGTGTAAGGTGGTTGAGTATACTTTTGTTTAATTCTCTCTGGGCATGAATATTGCTGAGAAATTGTGAACTACAAAAGCATAAACATCTACTCATGATTCATGTCATTAAGGAAAACAGCAAGTTAAAGAGAGTATTTGTTCTAACATTCTTGGCTCTAATTTGTAGAAAGGCCTAGTTATAACTCCAAGTTATCTTCAGCTCTTAGATATTGTTTTATTTTTTGGTTTTTTTTTTTTCTACTGGGCAAAGAAAGGCAGGATTCATGGTACTGACATAGCAACACATTCACATGTGGTGCATGTGTTTCAGGTTTTCATGTCAGTGAAAGAGACATCTAAATGAATTCTAGCAGGTGACTACATAAAGTAGCTTGTCTTACATCCTTTTCTTCCTCTTTTCTTTCCTTTGGGATGAGCATTCATAGTAGACAGTTCTCATTTGTGAAAAAAAAATCTCACTAATGAAACTTAAGGGGCCAGATATGGCTCAGTAGTTAGAAGCACTTACTGTTTTGGCAGACAACCTGTGTTCAGTTCTTAAGAATCTACATTCATTGGCTTATAATTGCCTGTAACTCCAAGATCAGGGTATTTAATACTCATTTCTGGCCTACACAGATAACTCTACTTAAATGGTATACTCTCATGCACACACACACACACACACACACACACACAAACACACACACACACAAAAACGCACATTCACATCAAAATATTTAAATTATAAAATCTTAAAAACAAAAATTAGAGATGAAATTTGAAGTGTTTATATGAAACAGCTAAGATTCATGAAAGGAGCCAACAGCTTTAGCTTTTAAATCTAATCAGTTAACTTGTAAAAGCTTAAGAATATATCAAACAATTATTCTACAACTTTGTTTATAGAATATGCCCATGAAAATTACTTTCTTAAGTATATCATGTCTCAATTTAATTTGAAAATACTACTTTTAGTCAGAAATGCAAAATAGTCATGAACTCAAAGACCAACTTGAGCAACACAGGAAGGGTGAGACAGGCATAGACTTTAAAAAAAAGATACAACAAAATAAATAAATAATTAAGCAAAGAAACAAATAAAATATCTTGATTGTACAAAGGTGCCCAAGAAGATTAGCTATTACACAAGACTGAAAGATGTGTGGATATGTTGTCATGCGACCATAACAGATTTTGCCATCAATCATTAGCATTCTTGGGCATAGTTGAAACCAAATGTCACCTAAATTTATAGTCCTCCAGTACCTCTTCTTTAATCTATGGTACTGCTTATTGAGCTCTTACTTTATGCTGGCACATCTGTATTTTGCATGCATTGCATCGCCCAACTGTAAAGCAATATATGAGACCATATTATCTCTAATCTAAGGATTAGATAACCTAATCTAATTAGATAATCTAATCTAATCTAATCTAATCTAATCTAATCTAATCTAATCTAATTCTTTAAAGTTGATAAAAGTCCATGAGGTTATTTGAGGAGAAATATAGTAGAGTAGGATTCTCTAGAACACGAATCTTCATAGAAACATATATTGAAAGAGCTAACCATCCACAAAAATGCATTCACTAAAACTCGGGAAAGGAGGTGAGAGATATGGTATCTAGTACTTGTATCATGAGAATAATGTTTTAGACACAGCAAGGGCAGCATGTCATTTCCTCATGTAAAAGTTAATTTTATTATCACTGTGACATGAGCCTGAGAAGCACAATTTTTGTTGTACATTTTTGTTGCTTGTTTTTAAATAAGTTTTCACCTTGTACTTCAGGATGACTGATAACTTATATATTCATGCCAGCCTCAAACTCTTAGCAATCTCTTTATCTAGTCACCTAAATGCTGAAATTACTCCATTCCTAGATTGACGCAAAAGTTAAAAATAGGGAAGATTTCTCTTGACTCAAAGTTTCAGAGGACTCAGTCCATAGTTTCTTGGCTGTATTAATGGATATTCTGTACTGAGGAGAAAGATGGCAGCAGCAGCATGTGACAAAAGAGTCCTCATCTCATGTGGGGAATGGAGGAGTGGGGGAGGGATGGAGGGAGAGAATAGTCAGGGACAAACTCAAGGACCCAGCCCCAGTGATCTAGTGCATTGTTCTAACTGGATCCTACTTCTTAACATTTCCAAAATATGACCACTATGAAGGGATCAAACAACAAACTCATAAGCCTGTAGAAGAATTTCATATTTAAACCACAACATTCTGCCACTATTCTCCCAACTGCAGGCAACACAGTGTAAAGATTTGGACTGTTTACATGTGGAACTAGAGGAAATGGAGCACTATATCTTGCTTTGAGCCCCGATGCTGGGCTGACCTTAGAAATACGCATCATTTAGCATGATCACTTAGTTCTAGATATTATGCTACTATGTATGGTTGAGCCTTTGTGCATTCCCTGTAATGAAGTCGTATCTTGTAGCTCCAGATGCCAGGGCAACCTCTATATCACCAAACTCCAGACTGGCCTCAGCATCTGACTGGTCATAGGGATTTTGACCCAACCAGTATGCATCTAGCTCCACAGATTCAAGCTCTAGTCATGCCTCATAGCAAGGGTTCATGTAGGTGGTGAGGGAAATGACTGAGATCATTTTCATGTACATCACTATCTGAATTATTTTACAACTACTACTCATAAACCAGAATTCTATTAATCTGGAAGAAGAGAAGGAAATTCCTGCTTCTATTCAAGAGATAAATGAAATGAATTTTAGAGAACTAAAGTAGAAAATCCAGAGCAGTACAATGTGAGAATATTAAATGAATAAAGAAGCCATAGTGTCCATCTTCTCCTGATCCCAGTCCCAGAGCCTCTCATTTGCTATATACTCAGTCGCCTCTGACATCTCTCTAAATAAAAGCATTATTTCAGAGTGGATTCGCACTCTCTTCTACCCTTTCATCCTTGGTTTCCACCAAAATGTCACTTTTCAAATACATTCACAGCATGCTGTCTCAAATGTGTTTTTGAAATATTCTATGCCTCTGTTCACTTGAGACACAAACAGAAACACATTTCACAAAACCAAACAAAAAACACTGCTATAGAGGAAAAGCACCAAAACTCCAAAACAAACAAAACCATAGAAATGTAGAGAAAACGACAATTAAGTTCTATAAGGAAAGATATGGCATCAGAGATTATTCTCATAGGCTACATTTCCTTTCCCAAGAGAGTAAAGAGAATTTGAATAGAGAATGAGAAAGGCATGGAGCTCATAGCCAAAGCATATGTATGAGATAACAGACAGTATAGTTTTCCAGGAAAGAGAAATGGAAGGATAAATCAAAAGGGCTGTGGCTAGAGCGCTTTGTCTGTATGGCATTCTATCAGACAAACTCAAGACTGAATTTCTACTGTTACTTCCATGGGAAGGAACTAACAGTGCAAGACTTGCTTGAGCAAGAAAGAATTATAAAGTGTTTCACAATCAAATCATGCCTCTTAGTATACTTAGTAATTCTGAATAAGGGCGATAAACTAAGAGGCAGTGAGTGCATATTGAGTTCTTCACTTTTTATAATCTAATAGAACGTGAGCTCTATAACTCCTATTATTTGAGCTGCTGTGGAAAAAAAATCTCATAGCAGACTGCTTATTCAACACGGTGTTCAAGATGGTTGCAAAAGTCGGTTCTGTAAGCATGTACTTTTATGTATTCAATGCTTAACCAATTTATGTCAACCTATCATTTATCTATAAAAAATTTCTATTCAAGTCTATCAAAACCTCTTCCAGTTTTTCAAGTGGAATTGTACTTTTTTCTCACCAGTGGTTACCCAGAGTGGGTTGTCCGATGATACAGCACATTTGCTGCCTGAAACTGTCTGTAGTTGACATTCTCTATGACTGAATACATATTCAAGGTCACATCAACTCCTTTACAAGGTAAAACAAAGATAGAATCCTCATAACTAATTATGCACATATAGAATCAGTAGATGATAAATTTATCATTTGCATATGTAGGCATTCTCAGATGTTATCAGATTGTAGAGACTAAATATACAAAGGAATTTCTCCACAGAAATGGGGCACTGTGTGGGGATAAAATTAAAAAAAAAAAATGTTGTAGCCAGGTGGTAGTGGCACACATCTTTACTCCCGGAACTAGGGAGGCAGAGACAGGCAATCTCTGTAAGTTTGAGGTCAACCTAGTGTACAGAGTGAGTTCCAGGACAGCCAGAGGTAAAACAGAGAAATTCTGTTTAAAAAAACCCAAAGAAAAAAATCTATTGAGGAACTTAGGAATGCACTTACAATCAGGTTTAAGATTAATTAAAAGAGCAAAAGGTGTTTTATTGTTATAATTAGACAGCAGTTAATTTTTAGTTCCACTAAAACTTCAGGTATACATATATATGTGTATATGTATATATATAAATATATAATATATCATTTGTGGGACAAAAATCTATCATCAATGTCTTTTCTCTTTTCAATTAATAATTTAAGAGGTTACAATGATTTATAGTTTTAAATATTTTCAGGTTTAGTTTCTATGTCTATAGGTGTGTGTTTGTGTGTGCACTCTTTTTGTCCATCCAATATCTACCAAACAGCTAGGGAGACTGTGTTGACAGAGTCACAGAAAGAGACCTCAGGAGACAAGTTTCAGGGAACCATTCTTCTTCATTGTACAGTTTTAGACATTTTATACATCTTTATCTCTAGGGTTTGTGAACTATCAAAAAGCCAATGAATGTACTACATACCACAGAACAAGGACCAGTCCTAGGTAAGGTCATGTTCCATGTACAACATATGGAAAGAGGGAGTGGGTCTCTGGCAGAGAGCTCATTGCCATTTGATCAGGCTTGGTGAGATCACTCAGCTGACCACTTGGGCAGGCATACTCTGCTATATCTGAAAGACACTCATGCAGGCAACATAGGCTTCCTTCCAGCCAGAGACCCCACATTTGCATGGGAGCATGAACACTTGAGTGCATTGCCCATGGAGGTCAGAAGGAGGCAACAAATTCCCTTGAGCTGGAGTTAGTTATTGGCTGTTATAATCTACATGGGAGGCTCCTGAGAACTGATCTCAGATCATCTGCAAGATCAAAAAGTACATTTTATTGCTGAGCCATCTCTTTAGCCCAGTTTACCTGATTTAAATTGCATCTCAATTTTTATCTCTTCAAGAAGGGTACTTTTTATGTAGCTTTACTTCTTTTCTTTACTCCATTTTCATTTATTTTCTATTATTTGCATTTTGAGGTTTGTTTGTGTATTTGAGAGGAGGTTTTATATAGAACACACTGGCCTTAATTTCCTTATGTAATTGAGAATGACCATGAAATCCTGATTGTCTTGGCTCTGTCACCAAGCATTGTGATTTCAGACATGCACAATGATGGCCCAGTTAATCACCATCCTTTTGTCATATCCCTACATTTCACATATGTCTCTGAGTTCTCAGTGCAGGTAAAAAATTAGTACTATCTAATTATGATGGCAGACTACCCTTGTCTCTCTACCTAGGATAACAGTGAAGACAGGTATCATGCATTATTTTTTCTTCATTGCCTTCTAGTATTATACATCTCTTTTCTGATTTTGTCTAAGTACCTAAGTTTTCTGGCCTGTGAGGTTTCTTTTAACATTCCTGTCTGTGTTTCCTTGTCCACTGACTGATACTTATTTAAAAAGTGGTGAAATGCCATGAATACAATTTCTGGTCTTCCCTTTCTCAACATCTCATGGTTAAAATTCCCGAAAATTGACCTGTTAAACATCAACAATAGCTTGAGATCCTTTGCTGTGATTCTGATGTCAGGTGTTTGTTGTCCTATTTCTGTTTAGCTTTGAACAACATAAAACTTAATTTTCTTATTGTAAAATTTGAAGTGAACCTGCCTCAGAATATTGGAGAATTTATTTCATGTATGTGAAAGGGTTGGCATACACTTTGTGCAATAATCATTTCTTAGCAGCTGCATTTACTCTACCACCCACATGCTTTTGGCTTTTCTTGGCATGCTTTTAAAGTTCTTAAGATCAAAGTGAGGCTACTAAGGAATTCTGTAACCAAGGGGATTGGCATCAATTTGCCAATAGAGTTTGCATTATTTAGAAAATGGACCAAAGATGTGATGTTATGCACTGAAAGAAAATATTCAAGCTGAGCAAATAAATGGAAGCTGAGATGAGGCGTGGCAAAAAATAAAAGCAGTAGTCTAAGAAACTTAGAGGGAAACAACCCTGGGTGGCAACATTAAAAAGCCAAAACAGCACCCTACTGGGAAACTTTAAACCCACTTTAAAATGATTGAAAATGGTGGCTACTAGAGAGCGCTTGCCAAGCAAGTCTCAGGACCTAAGTTTGAAACTGCAGAACCCGAGTAAAATCCTGTGGTGATGATGCTTGTCTGTGATCAACAAGGCAGGAGATGAACAAGCAAGAGGCTGATCAAAAGGAGTCAAAAGGTAAGGACTTATATGATAATTGTACGTGTGTGTACACACGTGTGTGCACATATACACACAGAGTTGTAGAGAGAGAGAGAGAGAGAGAGAAAGAGGGATGGATACAGAGAGATAGAGAGTTTAAACAGAAACACAGTCTAATTTTCTTTAAAACAAACAACATGGCTAGGGAGATAGATGAGTCAGTACAGTGCTGGCCAAGCAGGTATGAGGATCTAATTTTGGATACCCAGTATTCATGAAAAATGCTGGCACAATGATACATATACATCTGTTATCTCAAAACCGGGTAGATAGATGCAGGTGAATTTGTGAAGAGTGATGAATATCCAATCTAAGTAAATCAGTGACCTACAAGTTTGGTGAGGAACACTACCCCAGAAAATGAGCTTAAATATGATCAAGAAGGACACATGTTGTCAGCTTTTGGCTTTCACATGCCCATGCACACATGTGCACAAACAATCTGCATGTACATACACATATTAAAAGTTACTTATGCAAAGATAAAAGAAGTTTAATTAAATTGTAGTTCAAATTCTCACTATTATTGATCTCATGGAATGTTGCTTTTCCCTTCTTTTGGTTAGCAAATATCTATTTTTCAAATTAAACAAAAATATCTTTGATAATTTCATGCATGAGGAATTTCAGGTATTTTTCATGTCGCACTACCATCTCTCATACCATGTGTCTCCTATTGAAACCCCTCTTCTTTCCAGCAAGTGCCACTCTGTCTGAGCTACTGCTTTATTACTGTGAAAAGACATCATGACCAAGGCATTCTCATTCAAACCAGCACATTCCACTCCGTGACCTCTGAGGTCTTGCAGTCATATCACGACACAAAATGCATTCTTTTCAATAGCAAGAGTCCCCATATTACTTCACAGTCATCATACTGTTTAGAAACCCAAAGCATCCTCTGAGACTCAAGGTAATCTGTTAACTATAATCCACTGTGAAATCAACATCAAATCACATACTGCCAATATACAATGGAAGAAAATATACATTATCATTCCAATAGGGAGGAGAAGGGGCAGAGTAAGGAAATACTGGACCAAAGCAAAACAGTAACCCAGCAGGGCAAATCCTGACATCACATATTGAATCTCATACTTCTCCCCATCGTTGTTGATTGCAACACATATTTCTCTCTTGAGCTAGTTCCACCCTCTGTCTGCATCTCTCCTTGGTAGGTATCCCTGGAATCTGTAGCTTGATGTTTCCAACAGAACAAAGGCTTCACTATCCCAGCTTCATGTAATGGCATCTCCAGGCCTCCGTTTCATGGACTACCCTGGAACATACCTAGGATCCATGGCTTTCCTTAACCATGCAGGAAATGTAAAAGCAAAAGCTGTGTTTTACATTTTAATTACTGTTCCTAAGAAATCTATAAAACAAGGACAAATGACTTCCTGGAATTGCTGAGTAGTGCTGTTCAAGTGAGATACAGAAAGACATATTCCTATAATCTCACTTGCTCAAGGACAGATAACCTCCTGCAGTGTCAGATGGGGAATGTCACAATCTTATTGTACAGGATGTGCCCCTGAATGCACCGGATATGCTTAGTCACTCGGAGGCAGTAGATAACACAGACAGGAAATATGTCAGGACAGATGCTTGCTGCTGATTGGACCTGGAGGAAAGTACATGGACTTATGGGTCTGCCTTTTTAAACATCTGTCCCATGTGAATTGGTACCATTCTGCGAGAATTCTGGAGGTGCCAGGTCTACTCCTTGGGAACCTCAGAATGGATCTGGTCAGAGACCGTCCTTCTGGCCAGTATTTAATTAATTTAATCAAAGGTTGCTTCAAATTTGGCTCAATTATGGTGGTCTTATTCTCAACCTGTGGTGGGATTTACAGAAGATTCCATATACCCTTTACTCCAGTGTCTTTGACTTTAAAACCAGAACCATGTTGCTGAATCCAAGTTCTTCTGCTTGCTTGGTCTGAAACCCACCCACCCCACTCCATGACTCAAATTTGTACAAGCTTTGACTTGTTGATAGCTTTCTTTGTTGAATGAGTTTGCTTTGTGCAGATTGGAATCTTAGCTTGATGACCTCTTGCCCTGAGGGCACCATTCCCTTTATTCCATTTCCACCCTTTCATTAAAAATAGACTATTTTTTCATAGAATATATCATGAGTGCATTTTCTCTATACACCTCCAGTTCCCTCACACACACCTTACTTCTCATTCAGACACTCTCTTTCTGTCTCTCACTAGAAAACAACAAGCTTTTAAGAGGTAACAATGAAACCTAACAAAATAAAAAATAATAAACTAAAATAAAAAATCTCATAGAAGCTGAACAATACAAATCATCAGAAGGAATAAGCTCCAAAAGAAGAAGGCACAAGAATCAGAGACTCATTCATTCACACACTCAGATGATCCATAAAAATACTAAATAGAAAGCTATAACATATACAGAGTACCTGATATAGACCTCTGTAGGTCCTGTGCTTGGTGCTTTCGTCTATGTGATCATATCAGTTTTGCTCATTTGATTTAGAGGACATTGTTCTCTTAGTGCCCTTCATCCCCTCTGATTCATACAGTTTTGTGTCTCTTATTCCATGGAATTCCCTGAGATTTGAGGGGAATGGAGACATCCAAATTAGAGCTAGGCAGCCCAAGGTCTCTCTGTCTCTCTCTGCCTCTCCCCCCTCCCTCTCTCTCTATTTGTAATGTCTGGCCTTGGGGCTCTGTATTATTTTTTCCATATGCTGCAGGATGAAGTTTCTCTGATGTTGGCTGAATGAGGCACTAATCTGAGTATAGCAGAATACCATTAGCATTCATTTTATTGTTTTGTTTGGTTTTAATAGTAGGATTTGGTTTTACTCTAGGTCTCTGGACTATCCAGTAACTTGTTTTGGGGTATCCAAGCACAGTCTGGTATTGATTCCTTCTCACGGAATGAGCCTAAAGTCAAATCAGACTTTGGTTGGTTATCCCTACAAGCTTTGTGCCTCTGCTGCCCTACCATACTTTGCAGGCAAGACAGATTATAAATTAAAGATTTTATGAATAGAGTGGTGTTTATTTTTGTCTTTTGGTAGTGTCTCAGTTAGTGTTTTATTTCTGTGAAGAGATACTTTGACTATGACAACTCTTATAAAGGAAAGCACTTAACTGGAGCTTGCTTGCCATGTCAGAGCTTTAGTGCATGTCAGAGCTTTATCAGCATGGTGGGAAGCATGGTAGCACAAAGGCAGACATGGTGTGGGAGAAGCAGTAAGAGTTCTATGTGCAGAGACATAGGCAGCAATAAGAGAAACTGTTGTGGGAGATTTTATAGTTATGGATAATATGCCAATAAGCTGTCCTTGAAGCACGTAAAGGATTCACTTCCTACCAGTAAACAAAGGAATGGCTATCCAGCTCTCCACATGATTAGGACATTTCTTAGTCTTAAGGCAGATGAAGGTTAGGCTCCATTCATTTGTGTATTGGAGGGCTGGGTAGAGACAGAGAGGATTTGGAATAAAAGAACACCTAGGGCAAGGGCAAGGGAGAACAAGAGGAGAAGGAGAGGAGAGCCAAGAGGAGAGCATGGGGTGAGGAATCCTTGGATAAAGTCTCTGCCTAGCTGCCTGGGTATAGAATTCCCTGAGATTTGACATGGTTTACCATTAATAAAGAGAATTGGAAAATTCAAAGATGAACTCTTATTAAGCTATCGAAAGCTACTTTAACAAGAAAAACTGGGCATGGCTTGAACTTTTGATACTCTAGTGACATACTTCCTCCAACAAGGCCATACCTAGTCTCTCTAAAATCCTGCTACTCCCTAATTAACAAGCATTCAGATCTATGAGCCTATTGATGGTATTCTTATTGAAACCACCACAAGTAGCCTGCAGAGTACCTTCTAAGACTAAAGACACTGTAATGTAAGGGTGAAGTTTCTGTGTAGGTACAATCTCAAACTCTCCATATTTTATCAGACTTGTTGGTGTTGTCTTCAGCAATGGTATTGCTATCAGTTTATGGAGAGCAGCCTGCTGGCATGGCAAACACCTGTATTTTGGGGTGATTTCCATGGGACCTCTTTGGCCAACAACTCAACTGGATTTAACCCAGTTCTGGTATTGGAAACTTTGTTTAGAGAGACGAAATGGTCAATTGGAGCTCTATCTCCTTTATTGTTAAGATGCTTCATTAGAATCATTTTCATGTGTCTTTGGATGTTTCCACTGCACTAAATTTTCACACTACTCCTTAAATGCTTCACAATTCTGTCTTTCTCTTCATTCCTTTCCTCAATGCTTTTGTCTTCCCTGTTGCTACCTGATCCTCCTGTTCTCATCTAACTTCTCCAAAGCTACAATCCATAAAATATAGTCTATTTCTCACTCCCACAGTGATCTGTATCCACCCTAGTCCTCTTTTCTATATATAATATCTTTGTGTCTCCAGATAGTAGTATGATTATCATTTATTTAGTGGCAAATAAGCACATATAAGGGAATACATATTGTATTCATCTTTCTCAATCTGGTTTTATTCATTCAGGATGTTTTTTTCTAGTTCCACCGTTTTGCCTGTAAATTTCATGATGCCAGTTTTTAACATCTGAGTGTTAATACATTATTATGTAGACTAAGAAAATATTGTTTTAATACATATGTAGCTTTAGTTATAATACATATATAATAGAGTATTGTTATAGAGTTATGTATATATATATGTATATATATATA
Organism: Cricetomys ansorgei; assembly: GCA_026225945.1. Classification (NCBI taxonomy): domain Eukaryota; kingdom Metazoa; phylum Chordata; class Mammalia; order Rodentia; family Nesomyidae; genus Cricetomys; species Cricetomys ansorgei. The sequence continues at coordinate 2,111,332 of JAMJFZ010003624.1, forward strand.
TATATATATATATATATAGAGAGAGAGAGAGAGAGAGAGAGAGAGTATTTTTAATACTTTCTTGAGTAAATATATCACATTTTCTCTCTCTGTTCATCAGTCAAGGGACATCTAGATTTGAACATGAGTGATCAAATGTTCTTATAATAGGATGAAGTGTCCTTTGAGTATATGCCCAAGAGTGGTATAGCTGGGACTTGAAGTAGATCAATTCCTAGCTTTCTGAGGAACTGCCATGCTGATTTCCATAGTGGCTGTTCAAGTATGCACTCTCACCAGCAATGGGTGAGTGTTTCTCTTATTCCACATCCTCACCACTATGAGCCGTCTTCACTTGTGTTATTGATTTTAGACATTCTGACAGATGTAACATGGAATCACAAAGTAGTTTTGATGTGCATTTCCTTGATGACTAAGGATGTTGAACATTTTGTTAAGTATATTTCAATCATTTGGATTTCCTCTTTTGAGAATCCTCTGTTTAGATTCGTACCCAAGTTTTAAATTATATTGCTTGGGTTTTTAATACCTAGCTTCTTGAATGCTTAATATACTTGTGACATTAGTTCTCTATCAGATTTGGAGTTGATAAAAATCTTTTTTTTATTCTGTAAGCTGCCATTTGGGAAACACTGCAAAAGACAGGTCAAAAATATAAGGACCAGAAGGTAGGGAGATATACTTTAAAAAGTTGCCTTCTGGATATGACATGACCGTTGTAGACTTGAACTTACTGTAGCTATGATTACCTGCAGGGTTCTATATAAGACTGTACCTGTCAACAAATTATCATGGATTTCTGAGGCACTTATGAAATCCTACATCTCCCTGAGACACTATTGGCAGTTAATGCTTGCTAGGAGAATAGGATCTAATATTCTTCTCTGAAATAGCTGCTAATAAGTTGTTCACACTCCAGTGAATAATCTTAACACCAACGCTCATGAATTCAACCTAATTAAACTCAGTAAGATACAACAATGATTAATTAATTAAAAAAATAACATAAGAGTAGGAAGGTATGCTAGTTTAAATGGGCATGACGTCCAGAGTTTCATAAATTTGAATATTGGGTTTCTAGTTGGGAGGTGTGGCCATGTTGGAAGAGGTGTGTTACCTGGGGTGGGCATTGCAGTTTCTAAAGCCTATAACAGGTGCAGTCTCTCTCTCTCTCTCTCTGTCTCTCTCTTTCTCCCTCCCTCTTTCTTGTGGATCAGGATGTAATATCTCAGCTATTGCTCCAGCTGTCTAATGATACCATGCTTCCTACTATGATAATCACGGATAATCCTATGAAATTATAAGCAGGTTCCCAATTAAATGCTTTCTCCAGGAAGTTGTGTTGGTAATGTTGTCTCTTCATAGCAATAAAACAGGAATATAGATTTGGTACCCGAAACTGAGGCACTGATGTGACATTTGGGGGGGGGGGGAAATACGCAAGACTTTTGGACTTTGAACTAGAAAAGTAATTAAACAATGTGTGAAGGGCTTCATGTGCAGTACTAGGAGGACATTGATCGAGAGCAGTGTGGAGGGTAATGAGACAGTCAAGTTCAAGAAATTTCAGCGGAGAAGAATAGTAAAGAACATTCTTATGATAAATATCTTATGATATTTATGTGTCTGCCTTCTGACATTGTTCAAAAAATCTTCTTATATGCAAGTGTTTTAGAATAACATTATTAGCAGAGGAAATTTCCAGAAAGCCTAATGTTGACTCTGTACCATGTAGCAGTTAGTGATCACTCTTAAGCAGATATATAGTGTAAAGGAGCAGGTGAGGCATAGAGAAATACAAAATATGCATTTTAGGGGAAAAAGAGAACCAGGAAATGTAATGTTGGATCCAACTCTTTGATCATAGTGGAAATGATACACAAATTCCATTTAGGGCTGAGTGTGAAATCATCATTTATTTTTATCACATTGATCAGTAATGGGCCTTTATAAACCACTGAAAACTTGCAATAAGAACCTTCTTTGATGAAAGCTGGAAGAAGCACTAATCTATAGGAATAAACATCAGTATTTAGAGGACAATTGAACCACATATTGATGTAGCAAAGTAACAGTAGTAGATTCTCTCTTAGGGCCTATGACCTCCTCAGTCACAGGATCTTGACTAGATTTACAGTACTAAGAATGAATTCCTTTATGTGGAGATGACTCAAATCTTACCAGAAGGTAGTAGATTAAAGCCCTAATATCCATGAAACTATTCACCAGCAGGCACATCTTACCACAAAGGTTGATATTGTAGCTCAGTAATACTGTTGATAAATGTCTACCTCTGAACAGCCTACATCACACATTCCAATACTACAAGTAGCAGGCAGGAAGCTTCAAGCTTGGTTCCAACTTAATTTCTCTATGTGTTACAACTAAACCTGTTGTGTCTTCAGAAATAAAAATTTGACAGTTAGTTCTGGTATTGTAAGGAAACAAAAAACAACAGTGATAGTCTACATTGCTTGGGCAGATTTTACAAGAGAGACCGTTGATGTTTTGTGGTATTCAGAATACTTGCAAATGTTTGGTGGCATCCCTGGACTGCCCACTAGATGCCAAGTACCTGTTTCCTTCTCCAGTTCTTTTTGACACTGCCACATATTTTCTGGAATACATGTTGCTCTGGGTTCATAGTTACTGCCCTTCAGTCTCTAAGATATTTTTTCTAGTAATTAGCCAAATACAAGCTTCCTTACTATATACATCCATTTAATGAAATTATTAGGAATTTGTTATCAGAAGTCAAGTGATGAAGATTCACGTAACAGTAAACTTCACATTAACATATCTTCAAATTTCCTTTTCTTTCAGTTTCACTAAAATAATACCCTCCTCCCCTTCCTCCCCTTCCTCCCCTTCCTCCCCTTCCTCCCCTTCCTCCCCTTCCTCCCCTTCCTCCCCTTCCTCCCCTTCCTCCTCTTTCTCCTCTTGATCCTCCTTTTCCTCCTCCTCTACTACTACTATTATATGTCATATACGACTGAAAGTATTTTCTGCCTGCTCTTTCTTGCTTTTGAACATCTCTATAATATTGAGATAAGCATGTTCCATGCCACACAAACACACACATACTGTGTCCTCCATCTTTTCGTCTTCAACTATGACCTTAAACTGAGAATATTCCGCAATGCATATCTTAAATTGAGCATGCATGAATTAGTAAATATATTAAGTCATAGCCTTACAAAGTCATAAATATTAGATTAAATCAGGTGTGCTCAGCTTTTTAATAAACCTTCATATAACCATCATCCTATGAAATACACAGCACCCTAATGCAATCTGTGTCATTTTTTTTTTTCTAGTACCAAACTAAATTTCAGCCTTGGCATGCAGTCTTAGTGAAAATAATGCCTGCATTTTTATGTTAATACACAGCTGGAAGAGAATACATAGCAATTATGGGATGCTTAAAAAGCCCAAAAGCATAATAGTGATGTTTTGAACAATTTAATCCATTAAAAGCTCAGTTAAGCGAATAAAGAAAGTACTATTAACATATGGTTGGAGTAAAGGAAAGACTGGTAAACATTTTAGGATAATGGGATATTTTTGAGTAATTTCACCTCCTAAACCAATGTTTTCACAAAATGGAATGGAAGTCTTTTTAATCAGCAGAATTCTAAATTTTTTATAAAACAGTTTAGAATAGCAGTGCATTTTATCTTTACCCAATACTTTTGATTTTTCTGCTCTTTGCTTCATTTTTACCACAATCTCTGTATTTTTTTCTGCTTTCTGAATCCATTCATACCCACGTCTTGGTATTTTCTTTCAGGTATTATACTCTTATCCTGCTTCTATCTCCTCTTAGAATCAGCCCTTGCATTTTCAAATCTGGCTACTCAACTCCACTCTGTGTTGCTATGAATGTGCCTGTATTAATTACTATATTTCACATATAATAATGACTAGTTTCTAACTTATGATGACTGACCTTAGGGTTTTTCAACTTTATAACTGTGTGACAGGATGTTGAATCTCATAACTTCTTCAAGGATTCTCATTGGTTTTATGTAGTTGAATTAAAACCCACATTTTAAAGTAAATAAGTTTTGCGCTTGTTGGCTTTGCCCAACTACAGCCTACTTTTATGCATCTGAGCATGCTTTAGGTAGATGAGGCGAAGCTATAATGTGCATCAATTCAAGTGTGTTCAGTTTTACATGATGGTATTTTCTGTTTAAAATTAACTTTTGGAAATTTTTATGTTAGTTTTATTTATGTTCTTGTAGATGTGCATTTGTGTATGTATGCTCACAATATGATGGTTCCTATGGAAGTCAGAGATGGCCTTGAATCTTCTGGAATTGCAGATTATTGCAAGTCATCTGACATATGTACCTCCTTGTCTTTTTTTAAATTTTAGATTACAATAAAATTTGCAATATTTCCCCATTTTCCTTTTGTCCTCCAGATCCTCCGATATCCCTAACCCACTCTCCAAATTCATGACCTCATTTTTTTTAACTAATTGTGATGATATGCATATATGTACACACATATGTATTCCTGTATATAACTTGTTCAGTACATATAATGTTCCGGAATATAACTTTTTCAGTTCATATAATGTTACTTGTTAGAATGTTATCAGGGCTGACTGACACTGGATAACCAATTCCACTGAGCCACATTTTCAGCCCTGGAAGTTTGCAGGATGTGGCTCCTCTGTCTCTCATGGGGCCTCTTAACTGATGCTAAAACCAAACAAGCAAATATCTTGAAAGTCATGGGTAGTAAACTGTTCACAAACTACTAAAGGAACATTTTCAAATAAATAATCAAAATGAGGCATGGAATTATTCACAAATCTGAATCTTTGTATGAAATTAAAAGTGGTTCATTACCAGAGGCCCAAATCTATTGAAATTGCTAGAGTAAATCCTTACTTTTGTGTGATATAGCTTGTTTGTGTAGAACACAGCCATAATTCAGAAGAGAAAGAAAACATAAGAAGAAAGAACACACTCTACACAATTGTGAAGAGCTGAAATAATTTGCCCATTGCTATACTAAGCAGGTTGACCTGTGTAATTAAAAATGTGAACATCAAACTACAGATGAGAGAGGAGACCAATGGAAATTATTTCAAGCTGCGTCTAATCTTCTTGCCAGTTTGCTTCACTTTGGTTCAATTTTAAGATCACTATGATTATCAATGGAAGATGGGACTATTGTTATAGATAAAGTTTCATGTCATATACAAGAACTCTGTTGCTTACAGACATTTCTAGCATGCTGTAAGATTTTACCAGAAAAAGAAAGCTGCTAAAAGAATGAAAACTAACTTTGAATCTGGATAATAGAAAATGCAAAGAAGTCAAATAGAGTCAGAATGCCAAAGGAAGAGAAAATGCTTTTTATCTCCTGATTTCAACTTTTTCTATATTTTCTGCTAAGCTTTTAGTTAATAAGGGAAATACTTATATAAGATGGTGTCTTTATGGTGAGAATTTGGAATGTTGAATGATAATAAGGAGTATGAGGCAACTGAAATAAAATGATAAAAGTTAAACTTAATTATAAGGCAGATAATCGTTGACTCTCAGAGACTGAATACAGTTTCTATGCAAATCTGTTTGTCTCTTCCTTTTATAGATGTTATCCAGAACTTCTTTATCCACAGAAATGTTTTTTTCTTTATGAACATAACATCTTTAATAAAGGAAAAAATTACATTGTAACATCTCCAAGCTGAACTTCTATCAAGATTAAATATATACATATATTTGTATTGTTATAGATTTTTCAACATATTGCTAAACACATGTTTATAACATTTGAACTACAGAATAATGCTCAGTTAGTTAATTTTCTTGGGTGCAAAGCATTAACTGATAAAATTAATTATTAACTGTGTACACTCTCAATAAAAAAGACAATATATCATCTTCTTTTGTAAGTATGCATTAAGTTTAAGTAAGTTAGTCTTTTTCTGATGATATCTTTAGTTGTTTCTTATTAGAATTAATATAAATACTATTATTGTTATCTTTATTAGTCTATATATTTAAGATAAAGCATAACAAATTAAATTATATTTGTAAAGGCTATATTAATGATAAAATTGACAAATTGCCATAAAATTAATGAGTCCACAATGTTGTCAACAATGTATAGGAGGACCTATTCTCTAAAGAGGTTAGTGTTAAAATAAAGTTCGGGCGCTTAACGGAGAGTCCAGCATTGAATTTTCCAATGCTTTTTATTAATCACAAACCATGTCAAATCTCAGGGAATTCTATACCTGGGCAGCTAGGCAGAGAGCTCACTCCAAGGCTTCTTCACCCATCCTCTCCTCTCCAATCGTTCTTCTCCATTGTTCTGCTCCTACTCCTCCTCCACCTCCTACTCCCACTCCCTCCTCGCTCCACCCCTCAATCCCCAGGTGTTTTCTTCCTGTTTTCACACAGACCCTCAATCAACAAATAACAGGAACCTCCTGTTGGGGGTGGAAGCTGGGGATGGCACAGAGGTGTAAACAAGTAAGAGACTAATCTTAACTAAAATATTATCCACAACTAAACACACCACAACAGGTTATAATTAGTCTTATTCTCATTTCAATCTATATGTCAAAGATAATATCTCACTGTTATTTTGAATCTTGTTTCTTTATTAATGTCTATATATTTTGTGAGGTCACCTCATAATCCAAAATTTCTGTAAATCTCAAATTGTGGAGAAACTAGAATGTTTCAGGTCCCTGTCCTAATCACTATTTATCCGGGCTCTCTTTAATTCCTTTGGTGGTTATTTGTTGACTTTTTCTACATGTGGCCTAATATCTTCGTGACTCCTAGGTATGCATAAAGAAAGCACTAGTCTCCACTAACTGAATGGGTAAGAATGACCTTATAAAGCTCCTGAGGTCTATGCCTTAGGTCACTCCTCTTTTCTGGAGCCTGCCTTACCTGATATTTCCACCAATATATTTAATGTGTCCTGATTTTGATTTTACTTTTCTGTTATCATAAAGCTTTCATAGAATTCCTATCACATTGGAAAATGCAATTTGGCATGGGCTGAATTTATGTTCCTGGGCTTGGATCAATCATAGTTGGTGAATGAATATACTATCTCTTATACCTTGTGAGGTCAAAGCAATAGTTATTGGTTGACAGTGGTCTAAGTCAAGATTCTGTTGAGCTGTTTTTGGAAAAATAAAATCTCTGACTTCACAGTGAGAGGCACTAAGCGCCATCTTCCACTGGTGCCAGCTTTTGGGGGGATGGTTCATCCTGAGTTCTCTGAAAGACTATTTCTGAGTATTTCTTTACTGCTGTTTATCAAATTACCCTTACTTTCATGTCTTTCCTTTTCTGTTTCCTGACTAGAGATGCTCATAATATTTAATCTGCACCAGTACCATCAAAGATAGGACATCACATAGTTCATACCTGGGTCATAGAGAATTGTCACAATTGTCAAAGTAGATATCAGAATAAAGATAAGTCAATTGGTGTCCAAAGCCATTCTCTTTCTTGCTATCTATAGAAGAAAAGAGAGCCTCTTAAAGCACTGTTGGTATGAACTGAATCAAGAGTAGTTACCCTACCATGTTGAGCAAACTTCATTAAGCAGCATACTCAGGATTCCAAATAGGTTAATAGCAGCTTTAGTGCATACACACACCCTACTCTCTTCATCCTGAAATCCTCCTATCCGTGCTCTCTGTTTTCCCTGACTTAATTTTTTAAAGTCGAGTAAAGCTTGACATATGTGAAATCCTGCTGACATCCTTCCTATTGTCAACTTTATTTAACAATCTCGGTTATTTTTTCTACTTCTAAGACCTATTACCGTATCTCTTTATGGATCCTTGCTGCATGATTTAGGAAAGGGGTTCTTGAAAAGTTCCAAGATAGAACTGTGGAGGTGGCTCACTAGGTTAGGAACTGAGGCTCACTAAGTACTCTTCTGCTCAAACCTGCGAACATAAATTTGGATATTTGGCATGCATGTAAAAAACAGAGACAGTAGGGCAGGAATTCCAAAACTGAAGTGTTCAAGTGTGCCCCTAAAGGAAAATGGGAAGTAAAGAATCCTAAGATGCTCGGAGGCCATCTATCCCTGTTTGCTCAGTAGTGAACAGCTAGAAACACTGTCTGAAGATGATGATCAACACTCAGGGTTATCTTTTGACATCCATGCACATGCCTAGTACACATACATATACACATACTCAAAACCATATACAGATACGCAAAACCATAGCCATCTACAAGAGAAAAAGAAAATAAGCTTCTGAGGCATAAATAGAAAAATTGAGACTCCACAGGCTCTCATTCATATACTAATGAATGTTGGGGTTCAGTGGGTACCTTCAAAGGTGTTCCAGGTTCTTGTAACCCAAAACAAGGCATTTGACAGAGACATAAAGATAGTTTGAAGCAAATGAGAGAAGCTGTTAAGAATGAATTCACTTTTGGGTGATGAAGCAGGTTAAAAAAAAAAAAAAGGCTAGGAAGCTCCACTGCCAAGCTGTACAATAGAAAACTGGCTTCATGTTATAGCATGTAAGATTTTAGTGTCATTTGCATAACAGCAGCTTATGTGTGCTTTATTTGTGACATGTAGTTACACACAGAATTTGAGTATTTCCTGTCTAATTAACGTCTTAAATTTCAATGGATGACTGTATTTTAGTATACAATAACACAAACAAGCTGTGTAAACTACTGTTAGTGTGGGATTGTCATGCAGCTAAGTGGTTCAAGGGTGCTTATGACCCAAATTCTCATTCTGACCCCTCCCCTCTACAGTCCCTGACAAATTATAAGCCACAGAAAAACTCTACCCCCTTCCAAAGGTGGGCACATTATCAAGAAGAGATGTTTATCCAGAGTTGCAACTAAACTCCTGTTTTTGGAAAAGAGCTATAGCACCCCAATATGCAAATTGTGCTGTTTTTGTATCCCTGTCTTAACCAATGGCCTCTGTTCCTGGCTACCAAAGCCACTTCCCTGCCTTCATCCTATAAATGTAACCACTCTTGCTTCAAATTGAGATGTTCCACTGACAACATGCTCCCTGAAATTCTGTCCATTCCCTCGGCTCATAGTTCTCCAATCTGGGACCAGATGGGTATATGGTAAGAATCATACTCTCTCTAGGTAGCTGCTATGCAGCACAGCCATCTCACAGGACCAGGAAGCTGCAGCTGGATGCATTATTTATTTTATAACAGTTAGTAAGGCCCAAACTGAAGTGATACATATCAGAAATATCACAATAAATATTTCCCATCTCTTGTTCCTTAATAATATGTGAAAATGTATTCAAAGAGAAGTTTTTTTTGAGATTCTAAGGCATACTCCAGAAGTTATCATAATTGGTGATTGAACTATAGGGTAAAATTTGAATATATGGCCAATGGATTGAATGCTAAAGTCAGATATGAAAGAATATTACAAATGGAAGCTAAGACCAAAAGAATGAGCTATTTTTTAAATGACTATAGTGGCTTTCTATAGATCACTTGTGACAGAAGAGCAAATATGAAGGCATCATTAAAGTAAACTCCATATTTTCATGGCTGCTAGATGCTGAAGCAGCAAAATGGTTTTAAGCTTCTTGTAAAACATTACACACCATAGTCATCATTTCAGTGAAAGAAAATTGCAGAAAAGGAAGAAAAAAGAATTATATCTTTTCAAAACTCATCTGAGAAAATAAACTGCCTGAGAGATTTCTGCCTGAAACCTCACCAAGAAAAATAAATGGCTAAGAAAGATGCCAAGAATCTCAAATATGTTCATGCATATTTTCAAAAAACAGCCACAATTGTTTTCATTGAAATGCTGATTCAGATAAAACCTGAAATATTTATAGAACACATGAAGTCGAATTCTAGTATATAACCTTCTAACACCTCCTTCCACAATCTATTACCAGGCCTTATGGATTCTTCTAAATGTGTCCAATTACCTCTATCATTTTCATAGTTCAAGTTGTTCCCATGCCTCCTAGGATTTTCACAGTATTCCCTACATTTGTCTGACAAAAATTTTCCTAATAGTTCTTGTACAGTCTAGAAGGTGATCCATGTAAGTCAGTCTTTAGCTTGAAATGAGTGTGCTTACTAAGTATATAAGAAGCCAAGGAATGAATAACAAGATATCATCCTCTGATTTCCTGTGTGTGTGTGTGTGTGTGTGTGTGTGAGAGAGAGAGAGAGAGAGAGAGAGAGAGAGAGAGAGAGAGAGAGAGAGAGAGAGAAAGGGATAAAATACTGACCAAAAGCCACTTGGAGAAAAAGAAAGGCTTCATTTGGCTTATATGTCCTGGTTATATTTCATCACTGAGGGAAGCCAAAGTAGGAACTCAGCCATGGCAAGAACTTGGAGGCAGGAACTGAAGCAGAGAACAAGGACGAATGCTGCTTACTAGCTTGCTTCTTAGGGTTTGCTCAGTTTGTTGTGTTATATATCCCAGCACCACCCACCATAGGCTGGGCCCTTTAACATCAATTGTTATTCAAGAATATAATCCCACAAACTTTCCTAAAGGCCAATCTGATAGAGGTATTTTCTCTTGATGTTTCTTCTTCCCTGGTGATGTTTGCTTGTGTCAAGTTGAGAAAAAAACTGTCGAGAACACAATAAATAGGTAGGAAAATGAAGAGATAATTCACAGATAGATGAAAGATAAACCAATCAACAGACAGCTATGTAGACAGAGGGATAAACAGTCAAATATCATTAAATATTCTGCTCAAAATATCCAACAGAAGATGATCTGAGTTAAAGCAGAAATCTGGAGTTCTCAATCAAGATGCAATACTGAAGCATAGTATTCCTTTGAAGGAAGCATACAAGTAAAAGAACAAATAGCAACAAATGTAGGGCTCACAACATCCAGCAGAAACCTACTAGGGAAGGTAAAAAATCAACTAGTTTCTGACTGACTTTTCTTTCTATGGCCAAACTCCCCACAACGGATCTTTGGGTTTCTGTTTCTCAATGAAAACACTTTTGTATTATGGGATAAATGATCATAACCTCTGTTGAAAATAGTCAGCTTCTAGCCTTTTTTAGGAGAACAATGTTTTTACTCTTGGGATGTTTTGTTATCCTCCCTTTTCAATTACAGTTAGGGGAACCAGCTCATCTTCAAGCAAGAAGATTTAAAGATTAAAAGACATTTACCATACATGATTCTGTCTGCAATTTGATGTAACTCCACTTTCAGAGCTGGCTTCTCAATAAGCACAAACAATACATAACAATTTAACAATATAATGTACATTAAATACTAAAAAATTTCCAATGAGTTAACATTTATATCTTGTGAAGAATACTTTCTTTAGTGTTCTTACCAAAAAAATCTGAGTCCCCTCTCATGGATCTTAGTATTGTCAATAAATGAATTTAACAATGGACTCAAAATAAGTTTGAGGACAATCTTATTAGGCAAAGAAAAAAAAATCCAAGGCAGGTAAGCTTTAAATTTCAGCAGCAGCATAAGAGGTAAGACACATGAAGAAGAGGAGAGGAAGCTACACCATTTGAGTAATGTTGGCATACATAGAGGTCAGCTACGTGGTAGACTAGTAAGCTGTGTGATTGTTGTTTTTGGTGGTGGTGTAGACAAAGAGTAGGCTTGAACTATTAGTTGAAAGCATGCTTAAAACCAAGATGGTAAGAGGAGAATCAAAAGACTAAGATAGTTGCTTGGCTGTGGTAAGGAACTACACTAGAAGCAGACTATCTGGAAAGGAGCATATTACCTCATTAAAGAGATGGTTATACTACTAGTCTATTTAGTATGGTTTAAGATGAATTTGTTTTTCCAAGGAATAGTCCCTAAGCCAGGTGATTGACAACCTCTACCAAAGCCAAAGAATTTACTACCCTGATAAGAAGGAAGTCATTTTCCATTAATTGGCCCCTAATAATACTGTATTTTTATATCTAAAGATGCTCATCATGATAAACTTCTTTGGAATTTCGTTTCTTTCTTTTCTTTTCTTTCTTTTATTTTTCTTCTCCTCCTCCTCCTCTTCATCCTCCTTCTCCTCCTCTTCCTCCTCCTCCACCTCCTCCTTCTCCTTCTTCTTCTTTGTCTCCCAGGGCTTTAGTCACACTTACCAACTAGCCCTATACTGGTTTTAGGCAATTTGTGAATGAATAAATGGAGTTCAATTTCCATTGAGGCATAAAGCAAACATTACATACAATTATTACAGCTATAGTAATACCAATGAAGAATTTTTATCTAGCAGGCTAGGGACATATCTAGGGCAAGTCTCTTTTTGGTTCTCAGTGACATAAGGCATGGAAAAATGCAGAAAAAGTAGTTACATGCTTCACTTTTTCAAGAAAACTCTTGATTTTATTTAAAGTCACAAAGTTACTGAAAGATATAGAAAGGAGAAATTAGATAGAATGACATCAGAGTAAATGCAGAGAAAAACAGAAAAAAAGGGGGTAAGGCTAGATCATCAATGATTCTGAAAGCAAAACTAAAAGTTTAGTTTTTTGCTACAGCTTATAGAAAGTTTTTAGCAGAAGAAAATGATGAGATGGCATTTGCTAATTACAGGACAACTCAGAGAATGCTACAAAAGGCCTGCAAGATTGGGAAATGTTTTAAAGACTTGAATGTCAATGAGTGAAGTGTAATCATTCAAATGCAAGACTTGAGAGAGCAAAATTGTGCAAAGTATAGGGACTGGTCTGGTCTTTGTCTCATTTTCTGAGAGCCTGCCTAGCATAAGATTTTAGGATAGGACTAGATTTAGATTCTGACTTTAGTATTATGAGAGCTTGGCACACCACATCTCTGAGCAATGTGATAAATCCTCCCCTCGACCTAAATAACTCAAACTATGTTCTATTTTGGTGTTGGATACATGTGCAATAAAACAAAACCATGTCCACACATGAATGTTTAGAGAGTAACCTTGTTTTCCACGTTCCGCCTAGGACAATTGTTCAACTTAAAATAAGATGTATTTGGAAAAGGGATATGTATAGTAGAAAAATGATTGTTACCTAATTAAGCTCCAAAACAGATACCCACCATCACCACATCTTAGTGAATGAATTTGTTCTCCTCTTGAAAGTCATTATAAAGAGTGTTAAAGAATAATTTAAGCCCTTCAGAATGTTCAATAATGTGGCCTCCTGTTTCTTTGCAGTATATTCTGTTCTTTTTATTGATTTGGTTTAAATTAAGTCTCCTTAGTACTTTGCAGTCTATATGGGCTTTTCTTTATTGAGTAAAATTCCCACAACCTAGAAACTGTTTACATTATAATATGAGTCTGGTTTCTTTGGCTCATTTTCTTCTTTCCTCACCAACTGCTTGTTTTGTATGCATCAGCATGCCATTCTAATTTTTAACCATGGAGACAACAGCATGTTGTCTGCAAATATTGAGTCCATGTTCTTGTATATGATTCCCAACCCACAAGTCCCTTTGTAGAGCAATGCACAATTGGGATGAAATCCAGTGAATTACCATAAAAGTGTGCAGCCACCAAGTTGAAGAGACATACTGGACTTTACACTTAGACTGTGACTTTGTGTGGGACAGATTTGATCATCTTTGAAGATAATTATGAGATCAGATATAGTAAACAATAAGGAAATAACCATTATTTTCATACCTAACTTCCACTAACCCCAGATATCAGATGCTCTCCCAATACTCATGCTGATGCAGAATTCAACATGCCATTTTATCTTGTTTCCTAAAGGGTACCCTTCTAATAACTACTACTGAAAATTATAAGATTTAATGAAGAGCAAATGCAGGTACCGAGTCACATACTGACACTAGATAGAAAACAGAAACCTTTTGTGGTCATTGTTTCATGTTTGCTTGTTTTGAGAGCCAAAATATCTCTTTATCCTTTTATTTGTTCAATTTGGTTATAATTATCTCGAATCTTTATTCTTTATGTTCTCCCAAATTATCTATTATGTGGAAATCCATTGTTATGTTTTAGAACAGTATGTTCTAATGCATTCTTTCATTCATGAACATTAATTAAGCACCTGGTACACACTAGCATTTTCTCAATGTGGAGGACAGAACCCTAAAAGAATTTCCTTATGTTCTGATGTGCTCAGTCTAGCTTAGTAACTAATGAAATCAGACATCTGGGATAGGAATAAAATGAGAGGAATCAAAATAGTAATATCACTAATGGCACCTATACATAAACAATGGATGTTAATAGATAGAAATAGTGTCTGTATTAGTTATTTTGGTCATTACTGTTAAGAAAATGGGAATCATTAAGGGGACATAAAAGACAAAGGTTACCTTTATCCTGAGGACCTGGTTTAAGTATGTTGCTGAATGAATCCCAGGATCTGGTTACAATTTCACAATTAAGAATGTGCACACAACTAAGAACATACTCTACAAAGGATTTATTCTACTTTCTGAGATAAATTTATCAAATAATATTATTGAAATATCTAATGAGCCATGCTTAAGGCAATCACATGTATAACCCTGTGTTAAATCTGGGAATTATTTTGTTTCATAATCAACCCTTCCTTTTCTAAGAAAATCTCACAAACGAGGTTATGAACGGCATGAGATGTAACATTCTTGTTACCTATGTGCGGTGAGAATTCTTTGATTTTCTGTACTTGTTTTAACATTGTTTTCTATATACCTGTATAAAGCAGGTTAGAAAACTACCTTATATGCTCATTAGCTAAGGAAAAGTGTTTACATAAAAATAAATATACTAGAAAACTTTCATTTTGTTCCTTAAACTTAGATATAGATTATGTCCTTTGTTCAATGTAACTGCTGAAGCAATAAGATCACCATACATATGTTAATCATATATTGATCATAATATATATAATTATAAGTTATTAAATTAAGATATGTGTGTGTATTCATTCATTCACTTTCCGGCTCTCCATCACTCTTTCCCTCTCCCCTCCACGTGCACTTAAATCTGTATTAAACTTTATTTTAGTAAACCTGAATCCTGCTTCATGGTCTTTCATCTTGAAATTCTTTTCATGTTGTATGTTACAAGTTTGCCTTTACCAAAGTAGAAGTAAGTGAAAAAGAATTTTGGGGCTATACACATGAGAACATACAGAGACATCTTCTACTACTTTCGACATTCTCCTTGGAAACTCACTCTTGGACTATACTAGTTTTCATTGCAGCTGTTGATATTGTTAATAAATATTAAATATAGCAAGCTATCTTAGAAATCTGCTCAGATGAAGCATAATTCATTCCATTTAGCTCATGACTCTTTAAGTCCCACAGAGTGTCTAATATTGTGTAGGGTCTTTTTTTTCTATAATTCTATGAATTTTGAATCCTTACCTACTACAATGTTAGGAAGTCTGTCATTGTACACATTGGGAATTCGTAGGATGTTCAAGGTGAAGTTGCCCTTTTCCTGAAGTATCTATACATCAAACTTACCTCTGGGCCCCACAGTCATTTGATACAGTTCAGTAATATATTATTTTCCTAACAACAATGTGTTTCCCAAGGAGAATAGCAATCCACTGGTTTCTTGAAGTTTTCATAACATCAAGTCAAAGAGAGAATATAGTTAGAAAATAAATGTCATGAATTTTATGTGAAGTAGAATTTGTCTTTGTTCCAATTTATTTTAACACAAGATGGGTAGTTTTATAACACAAGGTTGAGTAATTGAATACATTGTTCAAAAAGGAATGATTTTCAGTATGGCCAGATACATATGCATGTGTGTGTGTGTGTGTGTGTGTGTGTGTGTGTGTGTGTGTGTGTAGAGCTACAATGAAGAGTTCTAGAAGGGAAATAAAATCTTGTAGATCTCTTATGAAGGTGGATGTGCAGTGTCTTCTCAGTGCTATATTTACTTCTATACACCTCCAGATGATTAGTCTTCAATATTACTCAATATGCCATGAGAAAATAATGTGTGGGTTGTTTATACAATAATTATAGTTATAATATGGGCAAGCAAAATGGCTGAGAAATTAAGAGCAATCGCAACACAATTCTTTCCTTTTTAAAATTGTTCTTTTCTAGTATAATACATCCAAACTCCAGCCTCCACTATCCCAGCTTCCCATCACAACTCCCCTATTCTCCAGATCCATTCCCCTTACCCTCAAAAAAGAACAGACCTCCCAGGGTTGCTACCAATCTATCAGGGCATAGCAAGATGTAACAAGGCTGAGCACAAGCCCCTATAAAAAGGCTAGATGAGGCAACCCAGCAGGAGGAAAAGGGACCCAAGGGCAGGAAAAGGGTCACCCCTCCACTTCAACTTTTAGGAGGGCTACGTGAACACCAAGAAAAATAACCATAAGTTATATGTAGGGAACATCGCATAGAACTTTGCAAGATCTGTATCTGCCTGTTCAATCTCTGTGAGCCCCTATGAGTCCTGGTCAGTTGACTCCTTAGGACATGTTCTCTTGGTGTGCTGGTGTCCATGAATACCCCCACCACAATCCCTCCTCCGCCTCTACCATGGGGTTATCTGAACTCTGCCCACTGCTTGGCCATGGCCCTCTGCATCTTCTCCCATCATTGCAGGTGGAAGCCTCTCTAATGAAAATTGGTCTATGTGTCAATCTATGAGCAGAGCAAAATATCTTTAGGAATTTTCTCTGGCTATTCAGTTTCCAGTTCCTGTACAGCCTGGCAGTGTCAGGCATGTCCTCCCATCACTTGGCATGGTGTTCTGCCCTTTCATTGTGCCAGCAGATACCACAGGAAGGAAACATTATAAGTCAAAGGTTTTGTGGCTGGGTTGGTGTCCCAGTCACACCACTGAAAGCCTTGCCTAGTTACAGAAAATGGCCTGTTCAGGCTCCCTATCCCTTAGTACTAGGGGTCCTCACTAGGGACTCCCTCATAGATTCCAAAGAGTTTCTACTGTAGTATGTCTCCATATGACTCCCTAAGTGCTCCAAATTCCAGTCATTTCTCCCTATATTCTCTCCTTCCATCTCTCTCCCCCAATCTGATCCTTCCTGAATAGGAGGGATCCTGTTCCTATCCTCCCTCTGCCCATCTGCAACATCTATTCTATTTCCTCTTTACCAGGGAGATCCATGTGTCCACACTGGAGGCCTCGTTGCATAGTGTTTCTGTGTCAATGGAGATGGATTGCAGTACTTTTGTCTTTTGCTCAATGGCTAATATCAATGTATAAATGAGTATATACCATGTGTGTCTTTTTGGGACTGGGTCTGGGTTACCTAACTCAAGATAATTTCCTCTAGCTCCATCATTTTTGCCTACAAATTTTATAATGTGATTTTTTAATAGCTTGATAATACACTCCTGTGTATTATTATCCATTCTTCAGTTGAGGGGCATCTAGGTTGTTTCCCATTTCTAGCAATTATGAATAAAGCCACTATGAACATAGTTGAGCAAGTGTCCTTGTGGTAGGATGGAGCTTCCTTTGGATATATACCCATGAGTGGTATAGCTGAGTCTTGAGGTAGATTGATTTTCAATTTCGTGAAGATTCCCCATTTTGATTTTTATAGTGGCTTTACCACTTTGTACTCCCACAGTGATAAAGAAGTACTCTCCTTGCTCTACGTCCTTGAAATCATGAGTTATCACTTTTGTTGTTGATGTTAGCTATTCTCACAAGTATCAGTATCTTTGACTTGCATTTTCCTGATGACTAAGGATGTTGAACATTCCTTTAAGTGTTTTTCAGCCATTTAAGATTCCTCTTTTGAGAGTTCTCTGTTTAGATCTGTTTCCCACCTTAACATTGGATTATTTGTTTTTTTTCATGTCTAGTTTCTTAAGTTTTGGTTTTTTGTTTTTTTTTGTTTATTTGTTTGTTTTTAATTTGAGATATTAGCCCTCTATGGGCAATAGAGTTGATGAAAACCCCTTCCCATTCTGTAGGCTGCCATTTTGTTCTTGTGATGGTAATCTTTGCTACAGAGAAGTTTTTCTGTTTCATGAGGTCCCTTTTATTAATTGTTGGTCTTAGTGCCTGAGCTATTGGTGTTAGGTTCAGGAGTGTGTCTCCTGTGCTATGATTTCCAGGTTATTCTCCACTTTCTCTTCTATCAGGATCAATGTATCTGGATCTATGCTGAGGGCTTTAATCCTCTGGGACTTGAATTTTGTGTGGGGTGATAAATATGTATTAATTTGCATTTTCTAAAAGCAGACATCTAATTAGACAAGCACCATTTGTTGAAGATGCTTTCATTTTTCCATTTTACATTTCTGTCTTTTTTTTTAAATCAAAATCAGCTTTTCGAAAGAATGAAAATATTATTAATTTTCAAATAAATTACGTTAACTAACATGTCTATTTTCATGCCAGTCCCATGTGTATTTTAGCACTATAGCTCTGTGGAATTTGAGATCATAGATGGTGATACTCCCAGAAGTTCTTTGGTTGATTTAGCTATTCTTGATTTCTTGTTTTACCATATAATTTTGAGTATTGTCCTTTCAAGGTCTATAAAGAATTATGTTGGGATTTTGATGGTGATTGCATAAAATCTGTAGATTGCTTTTGGTAATATGGCCATTTTTACTATGTTAATTCTATTGAATTATGGGAGGTCCTTATGTCATCTGAGATCCTCTTCAACTATTTTCTTCTCGGCTTTGAAGTTTTTGTCATATAAATCTTTTCATGTGTAGTTATAGTTACCCTAAGACATTTTATGTTATTTGTGGCTATTGATAATGGTGTAAGTACTGCATGTGCATATGGTGCACATCTGCCAACAACATCAACAACAATAATAATAAAAACGATATAAGGACAAATAATAATAACAAATATTAAATAAAAAATTACTGCATATCTAATATCATTGATGGTATATAAGTATTTTTCTTATACTATACTCCTTGTTTTCAACCTGATTTATCTGTTTATAAACTATAGCTTTGGGAGGGAGACATTAATTGAAAGTTTGATCTTTTCTCAGAATGATCCCAGTAACTTTTATCTCTCTTTCAAATAAGATATTTCCATAACTCTAAAATATAAAGTTTGTATTTTATTGTCAATTTCCTGCTTCGAGTATATTGAATACTAACAAAACTCTTGGAGATCTAGTTATTTTCTAATATGTTAACATATTTAGTTCTTGAATAATCGTATTATGAATATTTGTTTCTGATTCTCGGTTCAAAAGTGAAGAAACTGCATCAGATAAGCATAAGTAAACTACTTAAAGGTACGAAATCTGCATAACTGATCAATTTCAATCTATACAATCAGGTTTCGGTCTTCATGTTCTTAAAGTTGCACTATATTTTAGTCTTGTTAAGTTCCCATACCTGAACGGCAATGGAGTTTCAATGTTTAAAAATTACCATTACCTGCTCAAATATAAAATTCAGAAATTGAATCAATTTTAACAATCCATGAGTTCAGACTGTGATGTAAGTTCTTTTTCCTTTTTATTCAAAGTGGTTATTCTTCTAGTGTTTAATAAAGTAGGTTATGTTTAATAAAGTAGGACAAACTTTAATTCTAAAAGTGTGGTAGTCAAAAATTTGTTCAATATAAACGAATAACTTATTGCCTACTAATGTGATGGATATAGGATAATAAATATAAGAGAAAAAAAAACCAAACCAGACAGTTAGACATTCCTTCAAAAATTAAAGAATAAGAAAAAGATCATTTTTACCTATTAGAGGATATAAATTCAAATACTTTCTTAGATTAAAGGGAAAGGTTGTCATTAGATCTTGTACTGCGGATTTACATTATTTGTTAGGCTTTGAGTTAGAGAACTGCATCTTTGTATCATTATTCTCCCAAATCTACACAATCTACTTATAAGAATATATCAGAAAAAATAAAATGGAGGAATGGTATCTTACTTAAGGTGTCTATTCCTGTAATTTAGAAAAAAAATACTAAAAATTTAGTATTTTAGTGGGATTTTAGTCTATCACTGAGAGAAGTTAGAACTTATTCATGGGAGGAACTTGAATGCAGGGACTCATGCAAAACCATTCAGGAACACTGATTATTTGCTTGTTCCTCCTGGCTTGCTTAGTGTGCTTTCTTGTGAAACTCAGGATCACCAGCCCAGAAGTAGCATCACCTACCATTCCAGGGCCTTCCTATATCAATGATCAATCAAGAAAACAACAAACAGGCTTGCCCACAGGCTTCAACAAACGTTTCCTCTTCCAAAATGAGTCTTGCTTATGTCAAGTACACATAAAACTAGCTAGCGCAGATAGCGATGTGAATTGAGAGTTAAATAAATCTATTTGTTCTAGTTGCCTCTCCTTGAGGCTATGATGAAATAACACGACAAAACGATATTAAGAGGGAAGGAGCTCACTCAACTAATAATTCTAGGTGACTGCCTATCATTGCAGGAGCATCAAAGCAAGATTTTGAAACAAATAGTCATGCTACAATCATGGTTAAGAGTAGAGAGAAATAAATGCTTGCATGTTTAGTACTCAATGAGCTTTCTCACCCTTTATACAATTCAGGGGCCCAAAATAGAGAATTGAGCCACCTACATTCAGGCAAGATTTTCTAACATCCATATGGCAGTCAGAACAATCCCCAGCAGATATGACCACAGGTCAACCTGATCTAGAAAACTTACCTGAACTTTATTCCCTGCTAATTCTAGATTTTTTCCAGTGTACAATACTTAATGGCAAAATCTATGTACAGAGGTCAAAGTACTTTAATAAAGATTTATTTGTTTTAATGAATTTACAGGAATGTAAGATGTTAACTTACAAAACAGCTCGGTAAAGGTTGTGTACTTATCCTCTACACATTTCTTTACACTTGAAGTCACTTTAGTAAAACATTTAAAATTATTGATAAATTCTATTTCAAGGAAAGAGCAGATGATGTCTCACATCAGAGAAGATGTGAGACAAGGATTAATGTCCAGAGCAGATAAATTGTAGTATGGAAATATGCCTTTCCTAGCCTTGTTCTGAGTTCCTGGAAGGTAATGGTACTTTCAGTCTCCGTAAAGGGTTGTAAAAGGATAAAACAAAACTATAATATGCTGCATAAAACATAAATGAACAGCAATTCAAAATATTTACTATTGGTTCTTAACAAAAAAATTGAAAATTATGCTGCTTCCCCACTTGCAAGTGTCCAGAAACAGCATTCCAAAGGAACAATTTCTAACCTCCAAACTTGGAAGTAAGGACAGGGGACATGAGTGATGTGGAATTGGAGAATGCTAATTCCAGAGAAATGTCCCTGGCCAGTGCTTCTCGGCAATACCAGAGATAGGCTATATGAGAAGTACTGGATGTTCAACAGTATTGGTCCTGAAAAAGCTTCATTCTGGTTACAAAATTCTGGTGATTCACATGCTATAAGGAGAGAAACAGCACTTACAATCATTTTCCCTCTCTCTCTCTCTCTCTCTCTCTCTCGCTCTCTCTCTCTCTCTCTCTCTCTCTCTCTCACACACACACACACACACACACACACAGATTTAGCACAAAAAAAATCAATCTAGTACAGACAAATTTGCTTGGGGCTATTAGAATTGTCAATCTGGGAAAAGTGTTTTCTGCCATCTTGAAGAAGAACACTGATGTTTTACTAAATCAAGGTTAATTTCATATGTGAACCTACAACGAGTTTGTTAGTTATGGTGGCCAAGGCTAAGCAGTCTCGTAAAAGGGCTATTGAATGCTGTCCTGGGCAGGATGCAGAAGGGTATCTGCTGTACATGGGCTTGGCTTCCTCTTAAGATCAACTCAGCTGAAAAATCTGGAGATGTCTGTAGTACTGTACAAAGGTAGGCTGATGCCTGCATGATATTTACCAATGGCTCTTCAATTCTACTGAGTAGCCAGAAGCAGTCACTGTCTTTTGTATTGTTTTTCCTTAACAATACAGATTGCTTATACGAAGAATTCCAAAGTATTATCTTAGTTAAATGCCTTTCCAATAACAGTAGGTTATTCTTTAAAGTATGCAATTAAAAACATATTTTCGTTTAAGCATCTGCGCTAGTAGAGTTTTGTCACAAAATGAGACTTATCTGGTGTAAAGAAACATGAGATATCTTGTAAGATGAAATAAAACCTTTCCTCTCCAAGTTGTCTTTTGTTGTGCTGTTTTGTCACTGCAACTGAAACTCTAGCTAAGACTGCATCTTCCCAAATCATCAACGTAAAAAGCAGACATCATTTACCTCAGCTAACCAAGTGTGAAAAGACACAGCAGCTTTAAAAAATCATCATTAAGTATCTCCAACTCACCTAGTGACATTTATTTTAAGCTTCAAATAACAGCATCAATAGGTAGGGGGGAAATTCCTAAGGACTGATAAAAGCTGGCTATTCATTCTCAAATTTAAAGTTTTAGTCATGAAGATTTGCATATCAAGTGATGTTTTTGAAAATGATGCTTGCTAAGGGATTAGTAGAAAATATGAAAGGTTGAAAACCATCTTTGGTAACTGAATTTGAAAAGATAGCTCTCTATTTAATTCAGTTCCTTGAGCTTGTCTTCAAAACAGATGTAGTGCTTATGTGCTTGTCATTATCTTCTATAATCATGATTAAGCTAAGGCTTGTTGGTCCCAGTGCTGACATGGGGAAGTGAACATTGGCTCCTGTCTGTACTCAGGAAGCTATCCCCAACGGGTATCCACTTGCAAATGAAAAATTAGATTTTTCCACTGTTGTCACACAATGTTTCATTGACACTTAAGGATAGGCCCCATGACCAGCAGTAAATGGCCAATACAAAGCAAATTCAATGGTATTTTCATAGAGTTTTTGCTCATATTGTTTTGCTTGGGCTATTTTCTTAGTCTTACTGTTTTGTTTTGGTTTTTTGTTATTATTTGTTGGTTTGTTTGTATAGTCTGGTTTTAGATTTTGTGTTTTTATGGGTTTCATTGTGTGCGTGACTTTGTGTGTGTGTGTCTGTGTGTGTTTGTGTTTCATGTCTTTTACTTTTTTTTATTAATTTTGGTTTGTTTAATATTTTGTTTGCTTGCTTGCCTGTTTGTTTTCTAAAGAGATAGAAAAAGAAAGGGCGTAGAGTTGAATTTGGTGAAAATGTGGGAATGATCTGGGAGGAGTTGGGGGAGAGAAAATATTATATGAAATTTTTTCATTAAAAGAATTAATTAACTGAACTAAAAAAAAATAAGCATGTAATAAGTAACCAAATAAGCATTTAAGTAACCAAAAAAATTATCTGAGAAGTTTTGGAGGTTTGTTGCAATTCCCCCCCTTATATTCCTAATGTGATATGGGCAAGTTAGGGACTTACTTTTTCAGTGACATGATTTATCAAGCTCAGAAGTGATTTGAATTCTCATCATCATCACCTTCAGTACATATTTGCCATAAAGTCAGAGATGACAAGAAGCATCATAAGACACTGTTGCTAGTAGGACAAGAATGTCTAAGCAAATTCTAAAGAACAAATTAGGTTCAGGTTGATAATTATAGGTATTTATCAATCAACAAAACAGTTTCTAAAAGCTTCATTAGTACAGTTATAACATATATAAGTATTTGATAGAAAGTCATCAATCCCAAAAAAGATAGGATACAGTTCACTCTGGAGCTAAATAAAAAGTGACAATAGTTTGGAACAAAGATTTACATTACTCCAAATTTCATGTTTCTACGTGATATATATTCCACATAGTTTTTATATTAACAGAACAAAGAAAGACATAAGATCCCCATTGAACAGTTAAAATCACACATCCATGTATATTCTCAAGCACATACACCCACATGTGTATATGTGTGTGTGTGTTTATATATATTTCTCTGTCATATATAATTGTTAGAACATTAACATACAAACTAATCACATCAAAAGATTAACAACAACTAATAATGAAACAAAATTATAATGATATTCTAAAAAAAAGTTATGCTAACACAATCTCCTAAATGAACTATTTGGGAAGGATGTTAGATGGTGCATTTCCTGCGTGATGAGATGGTTTGGTGAGCAGAGGAGAATAACAACACTTGCATTGTGGTCTTAGCACAGGACTTTATTTCTGCCATAATTAAATTGACAATTTTTATATGTTCATTCAAAGAAAACACTTCAAGGATTAACTTTCACATATTTTGTCAATTTCTGACATCACCAGTCTTACGTTTTGTGGTTATTTTTAATTAAAATTAGAGCTATTTGAACACATCACAAAGATTATACATCTAAGAACCAATGTGGAGGCATATCCAGCACAAAAGACTGGATGAAGAAATGAGGAAACTGGACTGTACATAAGTTCATTGCACTACGCAGAGAAATGTGCAATTCAAAATTAATAGCTTAGTTATTTCTGAAAATTTTCATTCATAACATTTTTGGACTATGCTTGATTATAAGACACTAAAACCATAAAAATATTAAATTGAGAGTGAAGAAAAAATAAGATAGCTACTGCACTAAAGACATATATCACTAGGACACCATGACCTGTGAGTAAGATGTGGCTTGCGAGTGTATTGTTAGGAAAATGGTTATTCTACCAGTGGTTCCTGTGAGACGATGAATAGAAGAGAAGGTTTCATGCCTGGGGCACAGAAAGTCAAAGAGACAGGAATCCACCTTCTCTAATTTTTTTCCTATCTGTATTAGGTATTAGAAAGCTATCAAAGCTTAAGATTGTAATAATATATAAAATAGAGAATTAAATTATTAAATTATAGCAGGGTGGTGGTGGCCCATGCCTTGAATTCCAGCACTCAGAAGGCAAAGGCGGGCAGAAATATATGAGTTCAAGACCAGCTTGGTCTATAGACTGCTTTTCAGGACAGCCAGGACTGTTATACAAAAAACCCTGTCTGGAAAAAAAAAAAAAAAGCAAACAAACAACAACAACAAAAAAAAAAAAACCCACCACTTAAATCATATATGATAACCTTAATATCATCAGGCCGTGAACAAAAAACACGAATTACAGAAATAGACAAAATATAAAAATTGGGAAGAATGTGGAACTCTGGTGCACTGAAGGCCACACCGTATCTGAGAGGATTCATATTGCATTAAAACACACACACACACACACACACACACACACACACACACACAGCACATTGTGTGTATGAGAAACTTCCCAGAGAAAATGTCTTCTTTTGTAATTGATTATATTAAAACTCCTAGACTAATCAGTACATAGAATTCACTAGTCATGTACATGAGATACCATGAAGAAAAAATTCTTAACATAACATGTATGGACTTGGAAAGAAGTATTGTAAATACCTGCTTTTATCACCTCTCCATCACTCTAATTATTGTAGTTATTCTACCTATCCAGTGCGTGTCAGCCAATCTAAAGTATCTACTCTTATCATAGACATTCATTTTATCAGTTCTATTACTCTATAGAACCAATACTAGTACAATTACCTAATTGAAAAATAATTAAAAGAAGAGAATATTCAGAGACGGTCATCCTTAAATGGGCTATGAGCTTTAAGAGTTGTCTTCTGAGTATGAAACTGTGCTTGTACTCAAATTGATTTGTGATAGGCATTTGCCTTCTTGGTGTAGTCATAGATACACATAGATAGACATTAACTGAGAGTAACCCACAAATAAACTATAATCCTTATCTAAAAAGATGGGGGAGAGCTCATGGAATAAAATTTTTGTAAATAGACTCACATGGTTATGTATGTGGCTACAGAAACAGAGTGGGAGAGACTAAATGTAACACAGAAGAATTCAATTCTGAACCCACACAATGTGGAAAAATCAATTACAGGTCAATTCAGTATCAATGAAGGCAAAGAACCCAGTAACGTTTAGAATAAAATATACAATTATGTAATGTATTCATATTTTCTGGAAAAAATAATTTATTTACATAAAGTGCATGTATAACTATTGGGAATGGTGATAAATAGATCATACTTAAAACAAAAGTTACTTAATGACAACATGAAAGAACATAATATGAACATGTCCTCAAAAAGATAGTAACAAAACACAGAAACAATTTCTGATAATATGATTATGGTACATGTGGTATTTAATGAAAAATTGGAAAACAGTTTTATAAAGATAAGAAATTTCTGAAAAAGAAAATATAAAATTTTTAAAGGATACAAAAATCAATAATAAATATTTTAAAGAATTATAAACTTCACAGACAGAAAGCCATCATTTAAAACATAATAATATAATTCTCCATGCAATCATTTCAAACATGTTAAATCATAAAAGTCATGATGTCAAAAGGTCAAGGCAATACAACCCTTCCACTCTTCAAAGTTTGTGAATGGATGCTCCTGTCTGTGCTACAACTAGGAGAAAACAAGCATTTGGGAACATCTGTTGGTCAGACTGTCCTGCAATCTTAGATCAGAGCACAATGTTCCACACATGCACCAGTTAGCATCTCCAAAAATATCTCTCCTGGTATAAAAAGAAAATACTGAAAGGGAGAAATGGTTTAATCAGTGAGAACATTTGTGTTAAAGCATGGAGCCTGAATTTAGATCCCAGCACAAAGCCAGGAGAAGCCCAGAGAGAGACTCCATTGCCAACAGAACTGTGGGTAGTGAAGATAAGAGGATCACTGGAACTTTGTGTATGGCAGCCTAGCTCCAGATTCAGTGACAGACTCTACCTCAAGCAAACAGAACAAGACATCTAACATTATACTCTGGTCTATGCATATGCCTTACCACCTGTGTATATATGTACTTACACCACACACACACAGAACACACACACACACACACACACACACACACACACACACACACACACTCAGCCACACCAGAACTATCTATGAGAAATACAATTGATTTTAAATGTGGTATTTTAAATGGTGGCAATTACCACTACTAAAAAAGGGAAATATTAACATTGGTGCATTTCATATGTATATCCCTGAATGAACATCTGGCAGAATATATACAATATGCTTATTTTTGTGCAAGTATGAAAAAAGGCTTTGTTTTGTGATTATGTATGTCTGGTGATATATGTGTGAAAGCGATACAGAAAGGAATAAAAATGAAAGCAATACAGTGGTAATGAATAAGTACCCCTGGTGTTCACACATAGAGGGATAGAAAGATGCTTCTCTAAATTTTAATCTTTTGAAGTACATTTTGTGGCCATTGGTCATATTGTTTTGCTCACATGACTATTTAAAATATTTGTAATGTGCACAGAGAAGTAAATTGTACTTGCCAATCCCGCAGCCTACTTTGCTTATTTCTCACATTTTCCAACTTTGTTTCTGTGATTAACACCATGGCCAAAAGCAATCTGGGGAGGAAAGGGTTTATTTTACCTTTCAGTTTATTGTATGTCATAAATGGGAGCCAAGGAGGAGCTTTAAGTGTAAACCAAACAGAAAAGGTGCCTACTGGCTTGCTCCCAGACTCAAGTTCATCCAGCTTTCTTAAATGCCCAGGCCAACTTAAGGGTGGTACTATCCACAGCAGGATGGATTCTCCTACATCAATTAAAAACAAAGAAAGTGCTCCAATGCCCACTAGCAGGTTCAATGGAGACTACCATTCAAGTGGTGTTCCTTCTTTCTAGGAAATCAAAGGATGGTGACCTTTCAACTTATAATGACTTGACAAACTTAAACCAATTATTACTTACACCCTCTTCTGTGTATAAAACACACTTAAATATCAATGATTTTACTTTCTGAGAAAAAACTATGTGTGGACTTATGTCAGCAGACTCAATTATTCTTCTTACTGTTTATCCTTCTTTTCTACTCAAACTCTCAA
This sequence comes from Cricetomys ansorgei, assembly GCA_026225945.1. Lineage (NCBI taxonomy): Eukaryota > Metazoa > Chordata > Mammalia > Rodentia > Nesomyidae > Cricetomys > Cricetomys ansorgei. Next base: position 2,139,058 of record JAMJFZ010003624.1, read on the forward strand.
AATAACTACGTTATGTCATTTATTGTTGAAGCCTCTTCCTTTTCATCTATAGTAGACACTTTATTGCAGTTCAGATTTTATAGATTTTTCCCAATATCTTCAACTTATTACTTTTGTTCTTATGTCAGATCTGCTGATGAACCAACGCTGTATAAATATGTCACTTAGCTTTTGTACTAGGGTTGGCCTAGATGCTTCTTCAGGTTCTTTAAAAATGAATTTTCATTTATCACCACACGGACAAACTGTAGTTTTAAGAGGGAAGTTCATAGTATTATGTGATACATGAAAAATCTGGAGAGACTCATATTAGCAACTTATTGATGCATTTGAAGTCTCTAGAAAAACTGTAATAAATAATACCCAAATAGAGTAGACAGGAAAAATAATCTGGCTCAGGACTGAAATGAATTAAATAGAAACAGCAACAATAATAATCACAGCAAAACACTGCAAACTGTAAATGAAACAAAGAGTAAAAGAGTCAATTCTTTCAGAAAATCAACAAGATTGACAAGCCTTTAGTCAAATTAACTAAAATACACACAAGGAAGATTCAGAATAATAAAAGTAGAGATGAAAATGGGTATGTAACAACAGATTCTGAGAAAAGCCAGAGAATTATAAGGACATACTTTAAAAATCTATATTCTACCCAACTTAAAAACCTAAAAGAACCAGGTGATGGTGGCACATGCCTTTGATCCCAGCACTTGGTAAGCAGAAGCTGGCGGGTCTCTTTGAGCAGTCTGCTCTTCAGAGTGAATTCTAGGACAGAGTTACAGCAAAGAAACCTTGCCTTAACACCTTCCTCCCCCACCCCCCCAAAAAAAACCTAAAAGAAATGGATGAATATATATATGTGTGTGTGTGTGTGTGTGTGTGTGTCCTACCAAAATTAAATCAAGATAAAATAAGCAATTTAAATAAACCCATAATACTTAGTGAAATAGAAACAGTAATTAAAAAATTCTCAACCTATACAAGCCCAGGGTCAGATTGATTTGGGGGAGAATTCTACCAGCCGTTCAAGAGGAACTAATACCATTTTTCCTTATACATTCCTAATTTTCCTTTTTATGAAACCACTATTCCAAGATACCAAATCCATATAATGACCTTACCACAACCTGAAAATTACAAGCCACATCTTCTTAGAACTATTTGAATGCTTGCAACCGAGGGGCTGTTATTTTCTGCATTTTTGACAGCTGTGGATTTCAGTGATAGTCACCATCTGTTGCAAAAAGAAGCCTCTTTTGATGAGGGGTGAGTGTTACACTTATCCATGAATACAAGAGATTATGCATTTAGAATACAATTAGGGATTATACTGGTTTAGGCACATAGCAATAGTAGCTGCCCTAAGATTCTTGACATTCACTAGCCATGTACACTTGCCTGGATTTGTAGTACTGGATATGACTTCCTTCCTGTTGAATGGGTCTTTATTCCAAGTAGACAGCTGTTGGTTATCTTGTAACTCTAGTGATATCTTGACTTGCTGACCTTTTTTTTTTTTTTATTTATGGGACTCACAGCTGGGTAGGACTATTAAGTGCTTTCTTCCCATATCATATTGCATAGTACCTCTCTATGTTATGAAAGCTAGCCCAAAGGGAAGAGACTTTGGGGTCAGATCTTTCTCAATTTCTTTGGGTCCTATGTCTGAATGTCCAGTGTCTGCAGCAATAGGGACTAACTTCCACCTCTGGGATGCTGCAATAGCATGCATGTTCATGGAGTGTTTTAGACTCTCCTGACCAACACCTCAGAAGAGATTTCTCATGCCTGTTACCAGGGTGTTTGGTAGATACCCTATGACTCTTGAGAAGCATTGTCACTTCAGATAGCACAACTTCATTTAAGCTATGTGCTTATAAATACATACACATTTATATGTATTCTATAAATTTAGGTAAATACAAAAAAATAAAATTTTCTGTTTTTCAAGCATTTTAAACATTAGTATCCCTCCTTCCTCTTTCTCCTACTGTACTGTGCTCCCTATCCCCTTCCTAAGGCCTCATCTTTTCCATTTCCAACTTCATCATTTGTTTTCTGATATTTCTTTCTTTAAATACCCTCTGCACACACCTGATTCCCTTTCATTCTCCTATTTTATGTGATTATATGCTCACTTCTGAAGATTTAGAGCTAGGAATCAGATAAAAGAGAATGTTTGATATTTGTCTTTGGGGGTCTGGCTTACTTCAATAAATATTATATTTTCTATTTACCTAAAAGTTAATTCTTCTACAATCCAAATCCCATACTCAGGGCACATGGAACATCTGGACAGGGCAGAAAGGTTGTAAGAGCCAGAGAACCAGGAAGTTCAGTTGAGAGATTGTGTCTTCTAGATAAGAAAAGGAAGTAGTGACACCAATGCAATCTCCACAATGTGGCTGCCTAAATAAGACCTGAATAATTATATCATCAGTGGACACACCAACATGCATGGGGGAAATCTCACAGGGCCCTAATTCTAGGTGAAGAGCTGCAGTCAACAAAGGAGTTTTAAAAGAAGTAGAATTAGTCTGCCCCAGATATGAGTCCTCTAATTGATTATTTACTATGCTCATACAAACCACACTCAGTGGGCTCAGCAGGTTGTAATTTATATATTTATTTCATTATATGTGTGTATATAGCAATAATTATTAAAGAATAAAGGCCATGAATTTGAGAGGGAGTACGTAAGGGAGGGGTTTGTGAAGAGAGGGAGAGGAAAGTGATGTAAGTATACCTTAATTAACACAACATTTCAAAAGTAGTAAATACAAATACAATACTGAAAGAAATATATTTTAATATATTTATAGTAGATTTTTTTAAAATCTTTTCCTTTTAATAATTTCTACTTGGGCACAGGACTTCTGTAAATCCCACAATATTAAATGGCTCTTCTCTGGATGAGAACAAAAATGATATTCAACAGATGAACACTTAGTATGTTTATTTTAATTTTGTTTCAGTTTTCATAACATTAAACATCAGGATGGGCTAAGCACAGTAGTTAGATCCTATCATAGAAGTATAGCTTGGTAAGCTTTGGCAATTGTCAGCTTTTAGCCTCTCATAGTAGGTGCTTTTTCTCTAGTGTTGCCTTCCTGGCTCCTTTTTGTCAACTTTAAAACCACATAGACATTAGTATTCATGTGATGGCACCACTTGACACTAAGCACAGTCGTAGATTCCTGATAATCTATCATGCCAGTTCTATGTATGCCACCCTTCTTCAACTCTTATTATTCATTTCAACTCAGCCATGTCTCCATATCTGCTGTTCTATGTTTCTAAATGTTCTGGCAACCTAATAACCTGTTAGGATGGCAGCCTTCAGAACATTTGCCTGTTCTTTGGGGATCATAGCCTGTGCTCTTTGTTAAATGATGTCTAAAATCATTGTATCATAATTTTAAGATGTTTAGTTAGTTCAGTTGGGAGAACAATCCCGACACCATTTACTTCATGATAGCTTTTTTTTCTTTATCATATTCATTACCTAATATAACTTAACTTCCTGCTTAATAAAAGGAATACATCTTACACAATACAAGCATTTAGAACTGACTCAATGTGCAGTGTAAGTTCCATATCTGTCCTCAAGTGCAGCGTAACTGCTTTGTAATTAGAGAGATGATAAACAACAAAGCATGTCTGGCCTATAAGATGATCCCTGAGCAAAAGCCCATTAGATCACATGTGTGAATATGTTTAGAAAATTAGATTTTCTTAGTTACAAAAAGGCTTCAGTGCTGCTTCTGAAATCAATTTTTAAACCATTGGAGAAATTATTTCATTTTATTTTGGCCTATTAGATTCGTATTTAAAAATTATGGCAAATGACTTATTTTGATAGGAACCAGTTAGAGACTTCATACTTTTAACAAACCCTACACGGTATTCACAACTAATATAGAATGTAAATTTTATTTAAAAATTTCAACAGTATTCACTTTCCTTTCATTTTATATATTTTAGTATTGTATATCAATTATACTTAGAATATGAAAGGGGGAAGAATTTACCCCTTCTGCTAGGTCTCACTTTCTGAAGTTTCTCCCACAGCTCCATGGCATCTACCTATCCACAGTTTCCACAATAGAAACCTAGCTTTCAAGACATGGCCTTCATGGTTCATTCAAGATCCAAACCAAAACATTCTATCCATAGAGATTCATGTCCATTTCACGATACAAAATGTATCTAACCAAGCTCCAAGGCTCTCTAAGGTTTTAATAGTAGCTCAAGGATAGCACAAAAGTACAAATCCAATAACTTATCTAAGAGTCCAAGATAATTTAAACCATAATGCCCTATAAAAACTCAAAACATTAAGTTACATATTTACAAGATGTAATGGAACAGAGCAAATGTGCTCATTTTAAAATGAGTATAGGTATAGGAAGGAAAGATCATACCAAAGCAAGACAAATCCAGTAAAGCAAGCATTAATTGCTATCTTCCATGTCTGTAATTTAGGTCAAACAGTATGATGTGAACTAGATGTGGCTAGAAGGATGTGGCTAGAAGCTTTCTGGCTTCAGTTCACAAAGTTACTGTCCTTTACTGGTTATTCAAGCTAAGTAGCTTACAGCAGCAATCATCTTCAAGTCCCTGGAGTCTCCATGGAAGCTTCAGTGTCACTCTAAAAGTTTCAGATAGAGCTCTCAACCTTTCCACATGTGACCTAGCTGCCCAGGCTTTCTTTTGAAGTCTTCAGAGTCTCTATCAATGCATAACTATTGCATTATGAACTCCTTCAAAATTGGATCATGGCATGCCAGGGCATGTCACTATCTAAAGGGGTTAAGTTCAATTTTTTCAGAACATGCCAAAGCCCTAGACATGAACAATGCCATATTTTGATCAATGGCAAGGTAAATATTTAGTTCTTTTTTGATATACTATTTAGTGCATTGAGAAATTAAGAAAATAAATGACATTTCTGTAAGTATTCTGAAGACCATTGACAACAAGTTAAGAGAAGCTTTATAATTTAATAATATTTTGCATGTATTCAACAACACTTCAGGATGTCTTGTAATGTCCAATGATTGATTTGGAATATAGATTTTGGCTTCAATTGTCTCATATTTTAAACAGATGAGTATAGGATAACATCAGCAAGAACAGAAAAAACATCATTCAGTGTTCAAACATATGTATCTATCACTAAGCTGATAATACTTACATTTTAAAAACATGCTTATTAAATTCTTACCTTATTCTTCTGCTTTTGCATTAGATTTCTATTTGTTTGTTTGTTTTTGTGCTAGGAATTGCACTGAGCCCTTCACATGTGCTAGACAATTGCTTTATCATTGAAATATACTACCTCTTCTGTTGCTAGTTTCTGTGATTATTTGTTTTGAGACAAGATTCCATGGAATCCTGGCTACCCTCGAACTCACTAATTAAGGATAAACCAGGAACTTCTAAGGGTTACAGGGTTATAGGTATATTCTATCGTAAGTGATTCATGTTGTGCTAGGCATCAAACCCTAGATTTTATACATGTCAGATAAACAGTTATCAACTGAGCCACACATAGCCCACACATTCCTTCCTTTTTCTAATCATTGGAACTTAGCTTTGAAGCAAATCTCATTTTCAATTTCTTATTGATAAGCTGAGTAAGGCTTCATAAGATAATTAATTGACTCAAAACTAAAGAAGTCTGCTAAGTAAGTTGAAGGCCATCCCTTCATCTACTGCAACAGAAAAGTCTAGTGAAGTTACATGGCCTTTTGTGCTTCCAGACTACAAGAACATGAAGCTCAGCCTTCGGGAAATGAAGGCACAACCCAATTATTAACATCTCGATTCATTGCCTTTAGTACATAGCCGATTCCCACTATCCAATACATGCACCATTTCAGATTTTTTACACTTTTACTTGTTTAACTGGGAAATTTGTTCTCTCTCTCTTTAAGTTGAGGCATCCATTAGAAAGTCTTCGGTTACAATGGCAGTTGAATGACACAGGTTACATGGAGGTGCCTTGTCTGTGGATGATAATATATAATTCTAAATATCTTCAGTAAATATTTTAATCTATGATACTGATATTTTGCATTGTTACAGCAATATTTCTATATTCTATGTGTTAATATTTTCTTTATGTCATGGGTAACCAAGTGGATCTTGGATTTTCATCCTGGTATTTCAGAAAAATATCAGGTTATTTATTACATGAAAAGTATTTGGCTTGTTGATTTTTTTATTGATAGAATTTGGTAGCTCATTTCTGTTTATATAATTCTTTATTTAAATTGTCTACTTTTTATCCATAAGTTATCTCAAAGTCATTCCAAACATCCCTTATTATCCATCTCTTTCCTGAAATTGGATTCATTATATCTTTTTCTCATTCACTTTCTCTTTCTGATAAGTCCACAAACAGCTTAATTATATCAAAGAGTCACTTGATATTCTTCAATTTTAATTAATTCATAATTTTACTTAATTCCATTTCTCATATTGTGTTTAAGTGTCTTCTCTTTCTCTAATAATTTTCCAGTTGATATTTACATGATCGAGATTTTTCCTGAATATATATTAGCATAAATTTTAAGGCTATAAAATTTCCAGGAAGTGTTGCTCTTTTTGGCTCAAATTTTGATATGATTTGCTTTATTTCTTCTCTTCAGAGTTGATTACAATTTCTTTTTTGGTTTTTCTCTTTTAGTATCTGTTATTTTGGTATGTTTTAAGTTTTGAATTGCTTTGGACTTTTCAGAAACCTGATTAATTTCAAAATTCCCTGGGGATAACTGATAACCGGCACATTATTCAATTCTTTAGGGTTTATTGATGATAATATTATGTAATTTTATAGTCATCCATAATTTTATTTAGCTGTAGATTCACCACTGATTCAGGGCAAAAGTTGGTTGTTCCTTGTCTCTAGGCTTTGTCTCAATGCCTCTGTAACTTATTCCTCTGTAACTGACTCTGCTCTGAGCTGAGAACCTGCTTTTATATCATGAGAGTTAAATGTATCCTTACTCTGACTCACTCTGGTAACTTTCCCTTTGATTTGTCTGCCACTTTGCCTGTCCTTCACTCTGATACATTTCAGATGTCGCTTCCTATGTGACACTGACTCCTTCTAAGTCATACCTTCTGTTACATTCTAAGTGCTTGAATCAAAGGTGTGCACCACCTCTGCCTTCTGAATACTGGGCTTAAAGATGTGTACCAACATTCTTTCTACCCTAGAGCACCCATGCTGATGAAATAAATGATTAAATATTCCTATATAATTTTACTAAAGAACTGTGTAAGAACAACAAAAATATTTCAATCACTTTCTTAAAATTCTTCATTCAGTTTTCTGAGATACTTGTAACAGCAGCACACCATTTCAGCATCTAAATCCACATTAGCTTCCTTCAAGAACCATAACAAATCAACCCATAGCACATGACTTAAATCCACTCAAATTTATTATCTGAGATATAAAGAAGCCTATAATATGGGGGGAGGGGGTTTGTTCCTTATGCAGCTACAGGAACAATTTTCTGCATATTTTTCTTGCTTTGTTGGGTTTTTTTTTGTCCCTATCATTAGGAAGCTGATGTTTAGGGCTGAAGAGATGGGTGGGATTTTAAGTATATGTGATGCTCTTGCAGAAGACTTGGGTAAGATTCTCAACATTCACATGATGGCTTACAAATCCTCAGTAAAAACAGTCCGAGGAAATCTGATGCCCCTTTCTTTCCTCCATGGACAACAGGCACTCAAATGATGTACATATATACTTGCAGGAAAAATACCCATGCACATAAATGTAAAATATATGTTATCAGAATATACAGTATGAAAAAATTACAATTAAAAATAATAATTTATTTCGAATGAGGCTATTGGTAACTGTTGGTTGATCTCCCTTAAAACATTTATTCCTTGTTTTCCAATGTCACTGATATTTTACATCTTTCTCCTTCAGAGCTTTATGGGCATATTAAATCTGGATGGAGAAATCAAAATACGCTTTCAGTTGCAGAAACCTTAACTTCATCATATCAGCAAACTGAAAGACACTGTATCCAAAAAGATTAAGAAATTTATACATGGGGAGAATCCAATTTTTAGTCTACTATAAAGATATTTGTTTCATATTGAAATATTTAAAAATTAACATGTAGATAAACTTACAAGTCCTGACCCTGTCATGTGTAATCAATAAAACTCTTGTGAGTAAACAAAGACTAAAAACATGGACTTGTTTTAAACACAACTTGAGCTCAGCTATGATTGTGCAGAATAGCACAAATTCTTTCCTTTTTCTTTCCCCTGTTTTCCTGATTTTTTTTTTCAATTCAGTTGAGTAGTTTTAATCCTCCCAGAATTATAAGGAATTTCACATGAAGGAATACACATAGAAATTGTGGAATAGTATTTACTACACAGTAAATGCTCAAGAACTTTTAGTTATGAATATCTGCATGATGACCTACGAAAACTCACAGACTTCTTGGTCTAATTACAGCATATGCAAATAGTGCTTATAGTGTTCACCCAGTCAGCACAGGAATTTCTGACACGATTGACAGAAGTTTGCTTTTCCCTGCCTGCCATCAATCACTCCTTACTTCTCCTTTCTTCCTCTTTCTTAGTTTCCTTTCTTGCTGTGAGCAAACACTGACAACAGCAAGTGAAGGAGAAAGAGTTTGTTATAGCTCACAGTTAAACGGTAGGGACCACAGAGGAAAGGAGCCATGATAGAGGGTGTTTGGTAAAGTGATGGAGTAGTTCTCTCACTTTCACTAACACTCTTAAGAAAATATTGGGCAAATATTCATGGAAGTCCATTTCCCATGTGATTCTAGATCTTGTCAAGTAAACAATTAACTCTAACTAACTCTCTCTCTCTCTCTCTCTCTCTCTCTCTCTCTCTCTCTCTCTTTCTCTCTCTCCCTCCCTCCTTTCTCCATTCTTCACTCTTTTTCTTCTTCATATACTTTTTACTTTCATTCTTTACTACTCATATTGGACATAGCACCCTTCAGTATTATAAATAATTTAGTTATTCATTTTGGTTTATATTTTTATATTTCCTACATGTCTTAAGATTCTTTGATTGGTCTCATTTGTTATATATCCCTGCTCCTGCCCCTACATCCCTGCCTCTTACATCAGTGCCTATTGAGGCACTTAAGCAATCCTTACGCATGCATGAATGAATGAATGAATGAAGATGTTTGGTCAGGGTAGGCTTCTACAAAATTCATATTTCTTCAGTCATTATGCAGCAATGATTGACTACAGTGTAGATTTTAGAAATGACTGTTTCTTGGGATGTGTATGCCAATAAGACATATGCACATTGTGGGATAACTTCTATTTTTGTGTTATAACTTTTTAAGAACTTTGTTGTTTATGATGTATCCAAAATCCACAGGAATTAATAATAATGTGTTTATAATTTCAAATATAAATTTATTGTTTTAAGTGGTCTATAGTCTAGGCTTGGTATTTCAGAGATTTGGGGCTTTTATTCAAAGGACTGAAATGAGGGCTCACATAAGATTTGCAAAAGTAACAAGGAATTGTATTCAAAGCAAAGAGATCAGATGGGTCTGTTCCACTGTCAAGAGTGACAGCAATACCACATGCAGGAGGTATTCAGGATCATTAATTATTACTTGTCTCTTAAGAAAAAGAAGAGTTTGTTGCTAAAAGTATAATTGAAGTGGTTCTCTATATCAATTGACAGTTTAAGGGATAAAGCTATTTCTGCTCTATACATGTCTCTTCTACAATTCTTCTGAATTTAACCATCTGTATTTTCAAGTTTAGATGGTTATAAGATGATAAGTACAGACTCTCCATTAAAATTTACCTTAAGAACACAGATTACTTCATTGCGCATAAGTCCAATACAAGTCTAGGCTATCCTCTTACCCTCATACCCAGATGTATTGAGAAAACATTTGATGGTTTTAAAGAGAAGAGAAATTTATTTCATATTTCATAATAGGCAGTACATGCATCTTGATGAAGGTGGGTGCTAGGTTGCTAAGTGCATTTGTGTATGTATAGTACAAGCAAGTATATTTTGTGGGCTGCCAACTACACTGAATGCTAAAAGAGAGATGATTGTATACTCCAAGTCAAGTGGAATCATAAGTTAAAAAACAGTTCCTTATGCTTGCTTGCTTCAAAATAATTAACTATTCATTTTTTATTGCTGTATATTGAGACTTTAGTGCATACATGATGAATTCATTGGCTAGCTATGTCAGTGCATATAGTATATGATAAAAATCTAGTTATTTCAATGTAGTAAGTATGGGTTCAACAATGCAATGTGTCAGAAAATAATTACATAAATCTTTATAGTGTCTTTTCTGTGCCATTACACCTCTCCACCTGACTCTTATCCTTTACCTTAATCCAAGAAAAGAAATATTATTCTTATTCTTACTTTATTTATATGCATTGGGCTTTACAGGTTCTCATTCTTCTTTAACTGACAACACTACTATAACTATTAATGTCTTCCTCATTATTATTTGTTGTATTTTCTTTATTTGCAACTGTGTGTAGTTTGCTTTGTTGGAAGAATATCTCAAAATTAAAGAAAGGAATGAGCCCTGAGGAGAAATGAGGTTTTATATCAAAATCATTTCTCTTAAAACCTGTGAATTGCTGGAACTAAACGGGCTACAGAAGAAACAGGCTGCAGAGAGGAGGGAGCAGATTAGTCTTTGCATATATGCACACATTAAGTTTCCTTGGAATTTGGCCCTGCAAGCTGGAGGGCAGAGTAGCCATTAAGTTATGAGGGGGCTTCTACACTCATCTCCCTTTTCATTTACATCTGCCATCAAGATGGGGTCAGGGAAACATTTAGACACTTGGCAGTGTTTAGCAGGTTAAGACTCCTTATAATATCATCAGTTATTATGGACACTACCATAACAAAATAAAGCAAAAGAAACTGAAGGATTAGCTAAGGAATGCATAGTGTTTTTGAAGACAGGACAGATGAGTATAAAATAAACACAGTACGGATATGAAATGCATTGCATACTAACATCTCAGCAATTACAAATTATTATCTGGAATGCATATGCACCTTTATTTCTAGAAAAGTATAGTTTGGTCTTCTATTCTTGGGAATCATTTCCTTGGAAAATCTCTGGCATAGGTGAAGCCTAGATACCCAGAGCAAAAGACTACAGAGACAGTTTTCAAAGAACCTTTTAAAAAACATTTCTGAATATGCTATGTTTGTCCTCATGAATAAAAATAAATTGTGGGAGGAGTAGTAAAAGAAAGTCCACCATCATTTCTTAAGAATTCAGCTCTCACAGGTGAGTCCTTGAGTTTTATAACCTTCCTCTCAAAACTCTTATGTTGCCTATTTCTTAACAGAGTTTTAAACATTATATCACCTTTAAGATTTCTTTGCAAAAATTACAGCTAAAATAAGTAGGTTTTAGAACTGGTGAAGTGATGATGTTGAATTCAAAGACCATCCATAGCTGATTCTGTATCAGCACAGTCCCACAGCGATGAAAATAGTAGCAACATTTCAAGCGTAACAGAAGTTTTGATATCTTACAAAGAAATAAGAAAACTTTTCATAAGCCATCACTCATATTTATATGGGTTCTGTTCTAGCTGAACTGATAGCTCCCTATCTGAACTACCTGTATTTTCTACCGTGTTAAGCATACAGTAAAAGTAAACATTTTGTTAGGGTGGTTTTTGAATAAATATTAAAGCCTAATTACTCCCCAAACATTTTGTACTTATTACATAGTAGTATCTATCTATCTATCTATCTATCTATCTATCTATCTATCTATCTACCTATATATCTATCTATCATCTACCAATATATCTATCTATCATCTATATATCAATCAATCAATCTGGCTATCATTTAATATTTAAAGTATTAGTTTTACGGTACCATTGAAATCTTCCATATTTTGGACCAGTGAGATAGTTCAGTGCATAGAGGCACCTACTCTCATGCCTGGTGACCTGAGTTTGAGGGAATCGATTCCCACAAATTGTTCTCTAATTTTCACATACATGCACACGCCAACATAATGTCATATAATTAAAAAATCCTTTGCTGGCTAAGCAAATAGAAGGAGCCCATATATATTATATTCTCAGAACAGAAAAAGTCTCATTTGATAGATTCTGACAGGTGAAAATCTCTTTATTATCAGTATCTTTAGGTAGAAATCTCAGATACTTTGTTGAGGTAAGGCATTCACAAGACTGTTTCTATGATAGCTAATAAGCGTATAGGTTTTCATCCAACTTCGTTTAACGGTATCACAAAAATTTTAACTGTAACACAATCTGTGAAAAGAAAGAGTAGATGTTCCTGTGCTTGAATGAGTAACACATGGCATTATGCCAGATGGTCATGCTTGTTTGAGGAAGTGAATAAAACACAGACATTTGACCTCTCATCTAGAACAGACAAGTGTTAACTCTCCTTAGCAGAAGCATGGAACCAGGAGCTTCCCAAAAAACACTTCAATGGAAATATGCATATGACACAGAACCCAGAACTGCCCATGTTATCACCAAGTTGTCTCTTTATGAAAATGGACAGTTCTATTAAATATTCATACATAGCAGAAGGCTAAGTATTACCTTGGTGAAAGGAACATCTGTATGAGACAATTTTGTGTTCAATAGACACCTGTGACTTGATCATTTATAAAGAACAAAATTCCAAGATCATGGTGAAAATATGTTACAAACTGCTTTTTAGACTTCCAGAGTGGTGCCGTGTACACTGTTCTCTCTAGGAAAGAAATATTATATATTTCAATAGAAGCATTAATCCATTCATGAAATAGAGGTCTCATGATGTAAGCATGTTCCCTTCCTTGGGCGCTTCCTCTTAAAACCTTGAATTGGGAATTAAATTTCCACCTTGTAAATTTTGAAGCCAAAACTAGAATCACTTGAATATCAAAGAAAAGTCACATAGCATTAAACCAACTGCATACTGTACAAACCATGGCAGTAGACAAATCCAATGTGAGTATGTTTAGATAGTCACAAGAATAATACAACAAAGAGGAAAATAACAAGCATGTATATTTTATGTTTATCTAATTAAATAAAGGATATTCTTTAGGCAGAATATGTGAAAAACATTAATAATGTCAGTTAAAATGTCAACAAAGACATTATGTTCAATGAGATCTGATGCACATATTGCATAATTATTACAATTAAAGTTCCACAAAATGAAAGGAAAGAACTCTGAATTCTGGAAGCATTATTATACCAAAGAAAGAATATAGAAAATCTCCAGGGGAAAAATGTGACTAAAATATCGATCAGAAACTTTGAGAAAGTATTACTAGGCAGTCAGCATGGAAAGAAAGAGACATATGATACAGTGGCAGCTAGCATCAGACACGGAGGACAATTGTCCAACTATGTGACAACTATATGAAGTATGCTTACTGATGTGAACAAAGTTAGTCACCTAAAGTAATTTTTAAATGTGTAAAGGCTCACTTTCAGGAAGGAATGGCACAGGTCATTGTTCTGATAGAACTCTCATGTATGAGAAAGAAAGACCCTTAGACATGTTGCCTCTCTTCTAGAAGTTCTTGTCACTGATCTATCATAAAGGAGGTATCATACAAATTTCTGCTCACCTAGTTGACTCTATGCTATATCTTCAATTCTCTACTTTTTAACTTTTTCTTGCCTTATAATTACATTGAGTTAATCTGGATACTTTTGGGAAGATTTTCCGTTTTAAAATCAACTTACTACCAACATTAATTTAATCTGTAATTTCATGTTCCTACACAGAGCAACCTATTCATAGCTTCCAGAAATTAAGATTTGTACACAATAGAGGGGGGACTATTTTCTTTCTTAATCCATATGAAATCGATTTAACTCAAAACTAAATCACACTTTTATTCAATTACATCATATTTTCCTACTATTTGAAATACAGCTGCTAATGAATCCTGCCTTGGGAGGTAGTATTTATCAAATCCAGGTCCTCTGCAAGAGCAGCAAGAACTCTTAAACATGAGCCTTCTCTCCAGATCTTCAATTATCTATGCTTTACTACACATATTATTCCTACATAGTAATGGGTTTCAGAATGACACTTTTATACATGTATACATAATGTATTTTATTATACTTATTCCCATCTCACTCTCTTGTTCCCACTCACTACTGCTGAACCTCTTATTCTTCTGACCTCTTTCCCTTACTATTCTCATAGCTTATTTTCGCCTTTTTAATTCTTTTTATGACCCATTGTGTTTTATTGATATTTCTTACAGACTCCTCATGGATTATTTGTTTATTTATCAGTGGTTACACCACTAAAGACAATGTATCCGCTGCCACTAAAGATCCTTAAGTCACACCATAAGGAGGTATGCTCTCTCCATTAGCTACCAAGGGAGCCCCTCAATCAACAGTGCATAAGATAATTATTTTATACATAACTAAAAATAAACTTCTGCAACATTTCCTCTCTCTAAAAACTCCCATATACCCTTTCTCACTCTCCAAATTCATAATCTCTTTTTTCTAAATGTTATTGCATGTATAGATGTATATGTATACATGTATACATGTATACATTCCTAAATAAAACCAAGTGAGTTTGTATGCTTTTACCTGTATGTATGTTTTCAGGGCTGACCATTTGGCACTTGACAAATTTGAGTTCACTTCGTCAGGGAAGATGAAGTCGCCCATTCCCAGCTTTACTCAGTTGTCTGTAGTTCTTTGTGAGGGTTGAGACCTCACAGGCTTTACCTTTTCCACTTTGGCATGTCTATTGGTGTTGTCACTGTTCCGCTCAATTTTGCGCAGCCACGTTGGGTGAAATTTTACCTGTGTAGCTTTTGTTATTACTAGGAAACACAATCACACAGTAAACTCCCTGATCCTCTGGATTTTACAATCTTTTCACTCTCTTTTTCTTCAATGTTCCTTGAGCCTTCGGTACGACAGTGCTTTGTACATGCGTCCTTTGGGTATGCTCTGTAACTCTGCATTTTGATTAATTATGGTTTTCTGTAATGTGGTGCATCTGTTGCAAAGAGAAATTTCCTGGATTAATTGAATAGCATGCATTACATGTGTTACAAAGATCCTTTGCCTCAGATCAACCTTAGAATATCATGTAAGGAACAAATGAAAAATATTGGGAGATTAAGGGGAAAATAACACGAGGCATCCAGTTCATTCAGAGGAATAGCTTAATGGAAGGCTAAGTTCCACATACATTTTGGGACAGGAAGTCTATGAATACATTCAGGAACTCTTAGAGTTAATGCAAAAATTGAAGACCTGAAAAAGGAATACATGAAACATTCTGAATTTACAGTTCTATTACAGTTGGATTTGTTAGGTAATAAACATGAGAAACGACAGACATGGTCTCTTAATTGAAAAAAAAATACTAGAAAGGAAAAAAGAGGGAAGGAAGGAAACATGGGAAAAATGAAGGAACAAAATACCCTATTCATTTGAAGGAAGGGGCCCTTTAGAATTATCAGTTAGGGGAAGAAGGCAACCTCCCACCTGACTCTGACGATGATAGGCTTGAGGAGCAGCAACTTGGACAAATGGTCTGAAAAGCAATTGATATGCTGAGATCTCCAAACCAAGCAGTGCAGATGTCCTTCATTACAGTAATAATAACCTATCCACTGAATGAAGTCAACTAATAAATATGTTGATTAATTAATTAAGTGTTTATTAGAAAATCAGATCTTTCATTTTCAGTTCCTCCCCTGAATGTTTGGTTACACAACATAACACAGGGTCTTTCAAAAATGGCTCAGCTGGTACAGTCACTTATGAAAAAGCCTGATGACCTGAGCTAAGTCTATAGGACTCACATGATACAGAACCAACTCCCACAAGTTGTCCTTTCACCGACACTTGTCTACCATGGTACCTGCACAGAGACATGCCTGCACACACACACATACACACACAGAATTAAAAATATAATAAATATTAAAAGTACTTAAAATAGGAGAAATGTCATCCTTTCAAATTAGATAATTATATATATTGTTCATATTATATACAAAAATTCCTCATTCTCATGTTTAGAGGAAATTATTTATAACCAGGCCAGCAAGATGAGGCAAATAATGTCACATTTAATAATATGGAAATATCTTTAAGCTTTAAAAACAAGAATCGCTATTAATTTCCTGTCTATTATATATAGGTGATGAGCTTTTATTGGGTATTAATTTTGTGTACAGTGAAACCAAGATGAAAGTACATATACAAATTTGAAAGTTCTTTCTTCTAGGACTTTGGATTTACTTGCCTATTTAAAGCACATATATAAGAAACAGGAATAAATTATTTACTATAAGAGTGAGGATCGACATCCAACTTCAGTGATGTAATCATAAGCTTTTGATTCTCTTTTATCTAAAATTCTCTCTCAAAAATGATTTAGAGTGGAGTGTCTTTAAAGGCAGTCAACCTCTAACATTATGTAATTGTCCTAACAGTAATGGGCTCAGGGTTGCTCAGTCATAGGAGGGAATGTGAAATCCATCAGCAATGAAACAAAGATTAGCTTCTGTCTGAAATTTTTTATTCACCTATCTCTGACTTTGAGACTGCGGGTGAGAGATCATCTCCACTTGTATCTAGATCTGTGGCATGTTATAGAAACTCTCATTTCCCATTGCCAAAGTATTTGCAGAGACTCACTTGCAAGAATGATTTTTACAGAATTTACTAAGCCTTCTGTTAGAATTGACATTCCTGTCACCCCATCACCAATTCCTCAGAATTTGAAAAGACAGTGACCAGAGTGTGTGTGTGTATGTGTGTGTGTGTGTGTGTGTGTGTGTGTGTGTGTGTGTGTTATAATTGTTAGGAAATGTTATTCTTCCTTTTATATGCTATTCTGAATAGAAAAAGACAGTGCTATTTTTTTCCAATAACAGGGACTCTGGTATAGTCAAAGATGTTTTATTATCTTCTCTGATATTATTGGCATTCATGAAATCTAAAACTCCTAAGCTTGCAGAAAGAAAACAATCAAAGTGGCTGGCTTGAAGGGAATTGCAATTGTTCTTTGATCTGAGTTATATATGGGTTTTCCATATTGTCAGTCTCACATTGCTGCATGATAGGAAGTGGTGGATCACTTTCTTTTAAATAATGTCTGACTGACTGAGTGAATGAATGAATCAGTCAATCAATTAATCAGGACATCAAAGGGAAATCCAATCAAGATCCCACTGTCCAGGCTCTGATCACTTCTCCAGATAGATTTTCCATGATCTGTGGGAGATCTGTCACTCTCTGATATCTAGTGGTGACATGCCTTCAAGAGGCATCTGTAGAGTGTAAGACAGAAAGATGCGAGAATTGAAGGGCTTTTTATTCCCTATCATCATTTCCACTGTGCCTGGATCACCAGGACTCTATTTTTCTCTGTATCTGATAAGAAATGTCTCTTGAGTGACTAAAGCTACACAGTTGTCAGAAGATTTCAGCTTCCCAACTCCATCACTCAGTGAAACTCAGCACCTCTTTTTTCTTCACATTGTTTCTAAAGACGAAGTAGAAAAGATGTCCATATATCACTCTCCCTGGGAAGATCATTATATATTGACATGTTAACCCAACACTAAACTATAGAAATTGCTATATATTAACTTTCTAAAACTGTACCCTTTGAAACTATTTCATTTATACTGGGAATATTCCTGCTACACATTATTGATGATGTGGAATATATTCATCTTTAGTGTTAGTCTGAAAATATTGTGTGTGAGGGGAGCAAATAACATCACATTAACTATTTCAGAAAGCATAAAAAATAAGTTCTTCAAAATGAATAAGTTGCAAATATCTTGCCTTTATGTTACATGTTAAACCTGTTTTTAGGCAGAGAAAGAGGCCTGCTCATTAATTTATAATTTGGTTTCCCTCTACTTTCTCCCTGCCCAGTAGCAGAGAAGAGAAAGAAAGGGTATATGTGTAGGATGTGGAATAGCTACTATCTTACCACTGTTTTCTCCTCTTAATTTTGAATTTTCATCAGAGATGAGAGATAAAGGAAATAGCAATTACAATTCTTTATGCTAGAGGATGAAGGAGAACTGGCTTGTTCATATTCCAATTATTAGAAAAAGTCAATGATACTTAAAAGCAGGCCACAAGAAAGGAAAAAAAAATAGCAGTAGTGTTTGAGAATAAATCCCTCTATTCAAGGTGGATGAAAAAAACTGATATATATAGAAATTACTCAGAAAAAAGCAATGTGTTTTCCTGTTTGTATTAAATATTTATAGGTTTTTTCATTTTTAAAAATATTTGAATTTGCATTTTAGTTAACACTCATACTTTCTTTTCCTGTACTTCAAACCCTCCCATATGTCCATTCTTGACATTAAAAAAGAGTTTTTAAACTTTGGGGGATGAAAATAAGGTTTTATACACACTAAGCATGTGCTCTATCACTGAGCTATACCACAAGACTCGGTAGAAAGTTCAAAGGTCATCCATGTCATTATACTGAACATTCCATTCTGGATATTCCACATAGGTTCTAGGCACACACTGACAAGACACTTACCTAAGAAAGCAATGCATGTTGAGAATGTGGCAGGCAAGACATATGTAAAAGTACAAATCATCTTTTATCATTATTTGTTGCAGTTTGAATATAAAACATCCCTGACAGGCTCATGTGTTCGCACACCTAATCCCCAGCTGGTGACACTGATGTGGTCGCTGTAGAAGGTAGAGCCTCACTGGAGGAAGTGATACATGGGGACATGCCCTGAGGATTTATTATCTGACACTCATTGCCATTTGCTTTCTATTTTTTTGTTTGTTTGTTTTGTTTTTCCCCAAATGTGAGGAGGTAAAGATTCCCAGCCAAACACTCATGGCACCATGGAGATTCCTTGTTCTGAGCCTTTCTTCTCATAGCACCTAAACCTGTAAACCCGAACAAGCTTGTCCTCCCTTTTGCTTTTCATCAAAGCAAAATAAAAAGTAAATAATGCAGTCCTCAAACATCCAGTTTGTAGACATCTTTTTTGCAGAAAACATTCAAGCCACACTAATTATGAAATTATCATGAATTTTGTTCAAAATAGGTGTCACAGAAAGTGTAGTTCGGAACAGCATTGGTTGTGTAATTCCTCAGACTACAGCAAAGAAGTAATATTAATTTGTAGGGACAGGGAAATTTTCTTAATTCCTTCAAACTATACAATATAAACAGCTTTCTACTCCAACTTTTACAAAAGTGTTTTTTTTTTAAACCTCATTTATGGATCAAGTAGAATCTGAATGCAATTCAGTTCAATAAGGAATGAGATTTTGTGCATTGAGATACTTAGGCAACCTAATTACTCACAATATAGCTTTAAAAGGCATATATAAGTATCTGTGAAATCAGAAGTCAATAAAAACATTGTTACACTTACAGTGGAAGAAAACAGATTATCACTAAATCATGATGCTCTCTCCCCATTTACAAGTAGCTTCTCCCACCTTCTCAAAAAAGTTTAGCTATAGACAGTCTGTTACAGCTAATGAATTAGTAAAGTTTATTATTGGTTATTAGTTTGATTGATTTATAGTTATTCAGTGCTAATGTAAACAATAACATGTAAACAAAGACAAGTAAAAAATAAGCTTTGACAGTCTAAGGAGAGTAATGGTTTCAAAGAATGTGATGAGATTTACTCGACATAAAAGTTAGGAAAGAGGCTGGAGAGATGGCTCAGTGGTTAAGAAGAGTATTTCTCTTGCAGAGGACCTGAGTTTGGTTCCTAGCACCCATATCAGGAGGCTCACAACCACCTGCAACTCCAGCTCCAGAGTACCTGACACAAAACACTCTTCTGACCTCCATGGGCAACACAGTGAATTAACAGTCAAATATCTGAGACATATGCGTATGTTCAACTCCTACCTCCATGTTTATGCAGAATAGTTCCTAAGTTCATAAAATAGTGTCACAGTCCTTTAGCATAGGTCATCCTACCTCAGTTTATCAAGATAATCCTGCACAAACATACCCAGAGATAATAGTTCCATAACTCCCTGACAGAGGCTGGCTTGTTATCTAGTTGATTCTAGATCCAGTCAAGTAGTCAATCATCATCTATGCCCTACTTCCATAAATTAACATGCTCATTAGAGGAAAACACATTTGAGAAATATTAAGACATTTTATACTTGATAATGGTTGAGTTTAGTTTGTAGTTATGGATTAATTTGGAAAGTCTACTCTAGTTGATTTCCACATAATTATGGCTAATTTTGTATATCTTAATATAATTTACTACAGGGTTTAAATTATAAATCATACCTGTGAACTACTCATTCTACTATTTCAGAAGGATGGGACAGTGGACACCCTGCACATGTTCTAACACCACATATGTTTAAGACAAGATCAAGAGAGAGCATATTCAACATAAATCAAAATGTACGTGTGTTCAAGTGCATGTCAGAGAGAGAAGGGGCACTAAAAAAGAAGAAAATAAAAAGATGAAGAGAGAGAGAA
The DNA here is from genome assembly GCA_026225945.1 of Cricetomys ansorgei. NCBI lineage: Eukaryota > Metazoa > Chordata > Mammalia > Rodentia > Nesomyidae > Cricetomys > Cricetomys ansorgei. The sequence continues at coordinate 2,159,621 of JAMJFZ010003624.1, forward strand.
AGAGAGAGAAGAAAAAGAGAGAGACAGAGACAGAGAGACAGAGGGGGAAAGAGAAGACTCTGGGATGATGGACCCCAACTTAATGTATTAAGGAAACAGTCTATTCTGCCCTTTGCACTCTCATTCTCACCTTAGTAAAACAATGATGTCTAACCAACACGCAGTACTTCCTATAAACTCGGGGCCTCGAACTAGGTAAATATACTACCACTGAACTACATGCCTAGTCTGTGACTTTTGAACAAGGGCTTATTATACTACCTTGAACTGTATCACAGGCTTGCCTTGAATTTCTTAGCCTCATGTGTCTTCCTGCTGAATACTAAGATTATAGGAATATGTCCTGAAATCTGGCTAATATTGATGTACTTTAAGGATCTTGAACATTACCTACATGAAAATACACTACTATAACGAATGTTTGCAAGTTTTATCTTACTCACCAAGAAAATAGGTTTGGACCTCAAAGCTTGCTCAACATTTAAAATGTTTGGATTGTATCTGTATTCTATTCTGAGAAATATATGTTTAAAGGCTATGTGTGATGGCACACATTTAGTCTCAAAGCTAGAAAGGCAGATGCATGCAGATCACTGGAGCTGACTAGCTAGCATAGACTAATGTGACTGCCAGTTCCATGAGAGACCTTATCAAAAAAAAAAAAAAAAAAGAGAGATAGCAATAAACTACAGCCAAACTTGTCTTCTGTCCTCCAAATACATGAACACACCTCACACAAATAGGTGCACTTGCACACATGGAAATGTATATTATGAAAAAAATCTATTCTCAATAAGGTATGCTGTGTATAACCAAATATGATTCCTTCGAGTAATATAAGGACCATATATTCAGCATATATATTGCATATAATTTATGCAAACTAAAGATTGATGGACAACATCAACAAAAGAAAAGACAATAGATGCATAAAAGGCATTTCACAAAATTTAAATTCTTTCGTGGGAAAAATCTGAATATATTAATTTTAAAGTAGCATAATTCTGTATAATAAAAGCCATTTATGATATGCAAAGCTATGATTATTCTGAATATAGAAATGTCAAGAGCTTTTTAGATGAAGAACTAACACGGGTAACTGTTTACAGCTACAGTTGGTGGTGGGAGCTGGGATAATGAGTCAGACTAAAGTCTCATGCAATAGCCAATTTTATTTGGAAAGTCATATAATTTATGCTCTGAATGTTAAGAAGAGTCACATGAGTAAAGTGTCCAATCACAAGGACAAGTCACATATTGTGAACGAGGATGCACATGGCAAAAAAACATGTTTTCCATAGAAGTTTATAAACAAATAATGATATCTTTTGTAATGAATAATCTGAAGTAAACTCACTCCTGTCTGCTTCACCTGGGAGAGACATGAAAGCATATTCCCAAACATTCTGTGTTTTTAAAGAAATCGGGGTCACAAAACTTGCCTTGTTTTCTTGGAGTATGCTCACAAGCAGTCAGAATTCTCCTCACAGAGCTCCATTTTTTGACTGTGCCCCAACAGGTGACCACTTTTATTTGCAATACAATTTTAAGTCTCAGCCATGGAAGTCAAGCAAGAGAAAAGGATAAAGACCATCCACACTAGAAAAAAATGTCAAGGTGTTACTATTCATGGATGATGTTATCTTAAATTAAAAAAACCTATTAATACATACCTAGAAAATCCACTTTAAAATGGATTAAAATGTAGCGAATTAAATAGATTAAAATGTAACAAAATTCTAGGATATAATACTAATATGCAAAAATTAATTCAGGAATAAATTTATACAGTAAAGTAAAAAATTTCTGCAAGGAAAATTGTGCAGTAAGTATATTTTGAGTTATGTACAAAATAATTACTTCATGCAATGTTGGGTGAGGAGCTGCAGATCTTGGCCTTTTATATTGTCTTCATGTATAGGTTTATGTGGGGGATGTTTGGTTGCTCAGGATTGGCATGTGCTATCAGCAGAATACTTGAGGACTTCTGAATCAATAGAAATATCTGAGATCAGAAGCTCAAGGTTCCACTGTTCAGTACAGTGCTGGTCAGGATGGTAGTTCCCTCTTCTGAGGTCTGGCAGGGCTTCCAAATATGAGAATTCATCTTTGTCTTTCTTGGTGAGTGACACAGCAGTCTTAACAACTATAGAAAATAAGTTGATGTAAGATGACATTGAAAAAGGACAGAGATCCTGAGTTTGTGGATGAAGGCAAAAACCACTAAAAAGCAAGATCAGCACTACTACTTAATTTTAAAATACTCTGCAGAGCTACAGGACTACATTAGTGGAGTGTTTATGGATGGGTATCCATATGCATATATAGCAGTAGCCATAAATTTGGAAGACAGCAAGGAAGGGTGCATATGAAGGTTTTGAGGGAGGAAAGGGAAGGGAGAAACAAAGCAATTATAATTGCAAGAACAAAGAAATAATTTTTAAAAGAAAGAAAAAGAGCACAGTACTGCCATACAAACAAATATAAGGATTAATGGATTAGGCTAGAAACATCTACTGCAAAATGAATTTTGAAGTTGGTAGAGAAAGGAAATTGTTTTACTAAATCATGCTGGAAAAACATGAATATCCACATTCAGAAGAATGAATTGATAACTCTCTCCTTCACCAGTCACAAAGAGTAAACTAAAATTATATTTGAAATTTAAATCTAAGACCTAAAACTGAGAAAGTGCCAGAAGAACAAATGGGGAATTTCTTCTATGTCATATAAAAGGGAAAATGTCTTCTGACCATATCCCAAATCAAAAGAAAGATACAACAAATAGAAATTTTGTTGTATTGTAGGAAAGTACCAACAGAATAAAGGAACAATTTACAGAATGGAAGATAATGCCTTGGCAATGTAATTACAAGGGCTAAGTCTTCAGTAACAACTCAAACTTAAATATAGACAATAAAGAAAACTTTTCTAAGAAGAAGACAAAAGCAATCAACAGATTTATTAGACAATGTCAAACTAAAATACAAATTATGAGTACCTAGTGTCAGTGAAAAATTGAAATTCTATTTCCCATGCAAAACTTTTTGTTCTTCTCTACTATGGTTGTCATTACCCATAATCTCCTCAACTTAGAACTTAGGAAGTTACTAACTACCAGTAAAAGTTAACATAAGAGAGAAAAGGTTTTTGAATTTAAATGATGTAACCCGGTGATTATCCCCCCCCTTTTTTTTTTTTGATCACATGGTTTTTCTCTAGCTATGACAATATTTAATCATTAACCCACCAACCTGATGGTCAGGTATCATTGACACTACAAAAATAGGTAGGGCTACAGAGACTGCTCAGTGGTAGCTCATCTCCCAGAGGACCTTGGTTCAATTTAGTCACCCACATGGCAGCTCATAACGGTTGATAACTCCATTCCCAGGAGATAGAAAAACCTCTTCTCTCCTCTATGGGAACCAGGAATGCACAGACATGATTATAGTCTAAACATTCAGCAACATAAAATCAATTAGATTAAAATGACAAGATTTTTTTTTTAAAGAATAAACATCTAAATAGTTGATCTTCAAGAAAATTTATCTTTAACAAACAGCCTGGTGCTTACCATGTTGTGCTTGTAGATACTTCTGAAAGCATTTAAGAAATATAAAACCTAGGAATTCACCTGAGTGCTAGCAGTCACGTACAGGAGAGATGCACCTGAGTGCTAGCAGTCTCGTATAGGGGGAGATGCCTCCTATTGAGAGATGCCTTCCCAAGTACAGCCATTAACAGTACTCTTCAGTCTCCTCCTCACCCACAGGGAAATGACCATTAAGCTTATCAGCATGATTCGTCCTTCCCCAGCATACCAGGCACCACCATGTCTCAAGGACGGCTAGTCCAAGGGCATGGATTGACCACCACACTGGATCCCGCTCGTGCACATGCAAACTCTCAAACAATTAGTCTAACATAGAGAGCTCTGAGCCAATCAGAGCTGCACAAGCCCCCATCCCCAGACCCCTTTCCCCTGAACCCCATAAAAGTGCATTGGGGTAAGGAATCGGGGCTGCCATGCTTGACCTGTGTGGGACCCGAAGTGCCACGGGTTAACAATAAAGCCTCCTGCGTTTTGCAGCGGTTCAACTGACTCGTGGTTTCTTTGAAGCTCATCGGCTAGCCCTAACACTTCTCACATTGAAAAATTATTTCAGGATGAATAAGTGAGACAGTGGTTTCTGAACAAAGATCAAAACTTCAAGATTGACAAAAACTTCATTGATGTGTCAGGTCACTTTTCTATCTATATTTCTCTTTTCATCTGCCCTAGAGTCTCTTTTGTACTAGTTTTCCCTTTCTCAATGTACCTCTCACCACAATCCTTTTTGTCCCCTTCAAACTTTTATTATCAACATTCTTCCATCAGTGTATAGCTCTTGGCAATTTGCATACACGTGGAAAACATGAGAAAATGACTTCATCATATTTCTAAATCATGTGTATCATAGAATCATTTTTATTAGTGAACAGAACTTCATTTTTTAATAATGATCACTTCCCAATGACTGTGGAGAAGGCATTGCCTACAGACGATGGAGGAACATATTTCAGGAATTTATGTATGTGCATGAATGTGTATATGTATATAATATATATATATTACATACATACATATATACGCATATATATGTATGTAATATATATAACAGCAAAAATAAAAATATATGTATATTTATATGTTTATTTATATGTAAATTTATATATATGTTTATTTATATATTTTCATTTATATTTATATTCATAGTATTTATATATATATTTATATTTATATACCATATTTATTTAATAATATTTTATGTTATATAAGATACAATATTTATATAGAATATAATGTTTATATTACAAATTATATGAATATATATTCATATACATAATAAACATTTATATAATAATTATATGATATTTATACAATAATAAAAATTAATATTCATACAATAATATTTATAGCTATCATATAAATATTATATATATTATATATCTATATCTAGATAGATAGATAGATAGATAGATAGATAGATAGATAGATATAGATATCTGAAGACTGGTTGTAGGAGCAAACTGGACTTGTCACTGAGCAGTACAAGGCCTGAGACCTGCGTGGATGTATCCAGAGATAGACCTGCCTGGGCATGTCCAGAGATAGACCTACCTGGAAATGCCCAGGGAGCAGCAGCTGCAGTCTGGTAGCCAATGAGACGCTAGGCCGGGTGAAAGGTATCAGTGACACCCCCCCACCCCACCTCCCAAACCCCACCCCCCAGCTCCCCACCCCCACCCCCGCAACCCCCCCACCCTGAATAAACTGAATCTGCTTTTTGCCACTCATCTGACTCCCAGACTCTACCCCCCTCGCCTAAAGGGTCCTGTGAATGGGTACAAGCAACAACTGGTGACTTTGGAATTGCTCTAAAGAGAACACCCAGTAATAAACAGTCACTGAACTAATCAAATCTACATTTAGTTCACCTTTAAGCATACATTTTCTTTTTCTGACACTTCCTCATAGGCTTTTAAACAGGATACACCATTGTCCTTATATAGGAACTTTTCTCATGAATGCACCATGAGTAACTCATTAGGTGAGAAACTTGTTTCTTGGTTCACTCAGGGGCACCACAGATGATTTAATTGGGTACAAAAGTTCAGGAGGCAATGGGAAGATCGACAGAATTTTTGACTAAAAACCAGAGTGCATCTAGCTTATACATTGAAAACATAGCTACCAAATAGAATGTGTAATTAAAAAAAAAATTGAACAGCCTTTCATAGTTGATGTTATTTCTTCATTTTCCCACTGATGTCACAACTTATAATGTTATAGGTTCTTTCAGTTTACTCAAAGCTCTTATTCAAATAAAACTCACTCTATAGTATTTAACAAGATATATATGAATGACTATTTGGGTCCCTTGTAATATTAGACCCTGAATGTATCCATCTCAGACTGCGATCCTCCAAAATAATACCAATAACTGTGATGAAGAAGAAGAAGAAGAAGAAGAAGAGGAGGAGGAGGAGGAGGAGGAGGAGGAGGAGGAGGAGGAGGAGGAGGGGGAGGAAGAAGAAGAAGAAGAAGAAGAAGAAGAAGAAGAAGAAGAAGAAGAAGAAGAAGAAGAAGAAGAAGAAGAAGAAGAAGAAGAAGAAAAAGGGCATGAAGTAATAGCTAGGAGTAACATATCTTCAAAAAAGAAATAGTAATTTTTATTTCCACCTCTAGTATAATGCAACTTTCTGTGTTGTTTGTGGGTCTGTAATATTGATGACTTAGGTTCTCTGACCCAATGTTTTCTCATTTATAACCATAGACAGGAAATTGAATACAAGCCAGCAGAAGAAAAAGAATGTTCCCATGTATGTAAAGTTCTATTTTTAAATTTTTTTATTTCAAATAATTTTATCATACAATATTTTCCAATTGCTGTCTTTAAGAACTTTTTATATAGTCACATGAATTCTATAAACTGAATGATTACTAATGTAACTTTTTAATTTAAGAGGAAAACACATAAAATACCCCTTCAGAGTTTTTCCACCAATATTTATGATTATATATGAAGGTGAATATATTTTAAAACCTTTTTTTTTTCTTTTTTCATTGAAGAGCATGAGCACAGTCTCCCACAAATTATGCAGTTTAATTTCCTGAACTGGGGTAATTTCAGGGGTCAGCACAACCAGAGTGCAAAGGATCAGCCGTGCCCTGGGCAAACCACCATCACGCTTATGGTATCTTCCCTGCCAGCTGAGTATTAACAATTTTTATATCAGCTGTAATTTGCATTTGTAGAGCACTTGGCAGTGTGTTAATTACAATCAAGTACTGATAATTTTAAATATGCTAAGAAGTAGGTGTAAAAGTCTCATTATCTTAATTTCACAAGTGAGGAATTGAAAATCAGGTATTTGCACAAATATAGACTATAAATTACTAACTTTAATAGCCAAATTAAATTATGGGAAGTTTGGTTTAGATATTCATTGACATATGTCTGCATCATAAGGATAGGCAAGCTTGTGTGTTTCAAAAATAGAAAGATTGCATAAGAATAGCTTTCTGATAAAGGATGGCACATTAGGCAATTCGATTGACACAGAGCTTGAGCATATGAAGAGGGGTTGTCACACTTGAGACAAATTAACTATGGATCACAAACTATGGAAGTTTCCAAATATTCCTTCTTCAAAAGTAATTAAAATGGATAAAAATTATACCACTGGCTGCATAATCACATGAATTGAATACAGTTTATAAGTGAGAATAAGTCACCAACTTTCTACCTCATGGAACACCTTATTTATGTTCCAAATAACTGTAACCACTTTGTTGTACCACTATGGGATGGTGATCGGGGAGAGAAAAGTCTTAAGTAAAGCAGGGCCAGGTGGTGGTGGCCCCATGCTTTTACTCCCAGCACTTGGGAGGCAGGGGCAGGAAGATTTCTGTGAGTTCAAGGCCAGCAATCTCTTAACTTACTGAAATACATGTGGTTTTTTTGGTATTGTTGTTTTGTTTTTTGATTTTTTTAAAGGAACGATCAAATAGCTAGATGTGTGACTCACAGAAGAACCTGCAAAATAAATCTGGGTGATTATATGTTTTATAATCATGGATAATTTTGATTTGGTCCTTGAAACATTTACAAATATTGCATTGTGCTTAGTCAAGAAGATTACTTGAAAAACCTGACACAGTTGGATTTATTTAAAACTGTTTGATTGTTATGTCTGAGACATCGGAATTTTCTGCAAATATTATTGTTTTTTATAAAGCATTTTATAAAATTTCCCACTGAGTTAAAGACAACTGCTAGATAACTGGTATATGAAAGAAACATTCTGTTTAAATAATTATTATAACCTAAAACACACCTACAAATTATGATATAACAATATAATATATTTTGCTGATCAAATACTTAAATTTAGAATGTCTGATTTTAATGCCTCTAGAATAATGATTAAATCAATCACTGCCACTTTAAAAACTAAAAAAAAAATTGAGTTTTCCCACAGTAATCACTTTCAAAACAAAGATATCTAAATAAGTTTCTTCATTAACAGAAGACATCTTCCAATCTCAAAGAAACATTTATACACTTCTATTTTTTAAATCTTGTCTTGCTTAAAAGCCATTTGGAATTTTGCTTGATATATCTCTAATTGATTAAAAATGATGCTAATCTTCATTTCACTACAACCACAGGCAAAGACGGCACTACGTCCTCACTTAAGCACATAGTAGGGTATAATTTAAATGTTTTTTTTTTTTCTTTTTCCTGATTTGATTTATTGCTCAGAAAAGCTTTCACTATGTAGTCTAGGCTGGCCTTGAGCAACACTTTGGCCTCTGTTTTCCAGGTTCTGAGTTTACAAATATATGCCACAATATCCAGCTCCAAACAAGTATTGTTCTAGAGCTGGCCTGCAGTTTTTCTTTAACTAGAGGGCACAGCCTTGTCTTAGAACCAGGGAGAGATGAACATAGTGCAAATCTGTTCTGAGCCGTGCTCTGGAACTGAATTCCACATCTTGGTGCTACGCTCTTTCCAAAAGAGGAAGGAACAGTATCAGGAGAATGCACAGAAGAGCCAGGCACTGCAGCTGCTCTCCTTTTGACCAGCCCAGAAACTTCAAAATGCCAAATTCTAAGAACTGACAGCAGAAAACTTGATGATAACTCTATCCAGGATCTACAAATAATGGTTTCTGCCTAAAGAAATAACTTCTATCCTCCTCAGGAACTAATGCAAAGTTCACAGAGGGAAACGACATTACAAAGGTGGCACTGTCTTCAGGAGACACCAACCCAAATAGTCAGAGATTGAGAGGCATGTTGGTAAGGAGTTACATTTTGCACCACTTTCATTTCAGTGACATACCTTGCTAGATAGAAAACTTAACCAATAATGATAATAAAATAATAATAATTTAAAAGTTCGTTTTTTTATTTTATCTAATCCTTTATGTTATTTTTCTTTTTCTTTTCCAATACAGGGATTTTATAGAGTCTATTTAAAACAGAAGTCCACATATTCACTTTTTTTCTCTTGTTCAATCTTTCTAAACTTTCATACCTAATTTTGTAAAACAGATTTTGAATTTTATTTTTCTATTTTTGTTTAAATTTTTATTTTTATTAATTAATTATTATTATTATTGTTGTTGTTGTTGTTGATGGTGGTAATTTCATACAAGAATACAATGTATTTGGATCGCATCTACCTCCAGATCCTCCCACAACTCCTGGACCATCCTTCCCAAACATCCCCTTTCAATTAAATCCTTATATCTCTCCTTTCTTCCTTCCTTCCTTTCTTTCTTTCTTTCTTTCTTTCTTTCTTTCTTTCTTTCTTTCTTTCTTTTTTTTTCTTTCTTTTTTTCTCTTTCTTTCATTTATTTTTCTCACCCCACCCTGTGTTTGTTTCTGTTTGTTTTTTATTAACCCTTTAGTATAATTAACACAGTCCTTATGTGCATAGTTATAGAGTGCCATCTACTGGAACATGTGCAACCTACCATGGGCCACACTGCAGGAGAAAACAGACTCTTCCTGCCTAATGGCCATCATCTACCAATAGCTCCTTAGCTAGAGGTGGGGACTCATAAATCTCTTCCATCACCATGTTGCAGTGCTGTCTGGCTTGATCTTATTAAGGTCTTGTGCCAGCAGTCAAGCTGCACAAGTGAGTTCAGGAGTTCAGTGATCCCATTATGTGACGGAAGCTAAATTTCACAGCTGTCTTCCCTGGCGTCTGGCTATTTTTCTGCTCCTTTGTCAAGAGATGTTTACTGAGCTTTGGGGGAAGGGAGGTGGGATGTGATATAAATGTCTCATTTAAGAGGATTCCATCTCTTCTACTATTCCCTTTAAGAAGTTGTGAGTCTCTGTAAAACCTATGTGCATAAAAATGCTTCTCTAAATAACAAGTGAGAGTCTCATTGTTGTATGGACATAAGGAAAAGTTTTTGGAAGACTGTCTGGTACTGCATCTGGTACTTTCAGAAAAAAAAAAATAGCAAGGTCTGTGACCCCACAAATCATGGGTTCTTACTTAGGTTTATAGTACTGGAAATGATGAGTTCCCTCTGTGGATTGGTCTATAAATACAATTATAGAACTGTTGGCAACCTCTATAACACAATGACACTATTATATTATGAAATTACTTGAGAGGCAGATCATTATTTTTGCTTTCAGGTTTCACAGGTGAGTGATACTATTGTTGACTTTTGTCCCTCATCAGCCTGCAAAGCACCCTCTGACACTATAAAGCTACTAACTGCAGAGGAAAATTTCAGGTCAGTACCAGCTTGCTATCTCCATGTGCTCTGATTATACCTCTTTTCATCTTTGTCTTCTTGCCCTGACTTTAGCTGGCAATGCATTGTTTCCTCTCTTTTCCTTTCCTTTGGCAATTTCCTCCACCATTCTAATACTAACAGCTAATTTCACACTGTTTATTTTCTTTCCATTTGCACTTTTAGTAACTAATGGTAACTAATGGTAACTAATTGGTATATGTAGTACAGTCTTGTTCCTTTATTCCTCAAGAATTATTACTACCAAAAGTGAAGGGATGGTAATTCTCCATTGACAATTTTCATATTTTCCTAATAAACTCACCCAGTTGTGGTTGTATTATCAGTTAATCTTCTATAGTTGGTGGTAATAATTATTATATATAGTGCCATGAGCAGACAAGTTGTGTCTACAGAGCAGTAGCTGTAGCCATGAGGAAAAGGAATGAAGCAATCTCACCACAATCAAATCACACTTAAAGACTGAATGAGTATGGGTAATTTTTTTAAAATGCAAAGAAAAATACAGTTCCTTGTACATACACTCATCCAAAAAGAAATCAAGCAAACAGAGTTAGATTATAAATGTAGTTAAATGAAATTTAAAGCTGATAATTCAAAATAATGATAGATCATTCAACAAATCAAAAAGGGCACATTTAGAATTCCAGACAGATGAGGTGAGGGAAAATCATCCTTTGCCCTATTACAGTCAAAATACTACCTTTACAGAACAAAGAGAGAAAGAAAAGAGAGATGGGTGGGGAGAGAGAAAGAACTGAAAGATACAAGAGAGAACTTACAATTTACATATGAAAGCAGCACCATTATACTAAAAGCAGCTTTCTAGTATCACCCCAAAAAAATAGGAAGGCTCTAAAAGACAGTATCTATCTGCCAATTCGGAATCCTGAGTCCAGCCAAGCTATGTTTCATAACTATAAGAAAGTAGCTTTTCATAATAAACACAAAGTAAAGAAAATTGAAACTAAAAAGCAAGCACTACAGGAGACACTGGAGAACACACACAAGAGAATGGTCAATATTGAAGCAGTCAAAGGACATAGGAAGCCACACTTAAACTTGAATAAGCAAATGAGGACTGGGAAAGGACTAAATATACAAAAACAAAAAACAAAAAAGAAGAAGGAGGAGGAGGAGGAGGAGAAGATAGAAGAAGAAGAAGAAGGAAGAAGAAGAAGAAGAAGAAGAAGAAGAAGAAGAAGAAGAAGAAGAAGAAGAAGAAGAAGAAGAAGAAGAAAAAGGAGAAGGAGAAGGAGAAGGAGAAGAAGAAGAAGGAGAAAAAGAAGAAGAAGAAGGAGAAAAAGAAGAAGAAGGAGAAAAAGAAGGAGGAGGAGGAGGAGGAGGAGGAGGAGGAGGAGGAGGAGGAGGAGGAGGAGGAGGAGACCAAACAAACAGACAAGCAAAATACAGGGTAAATGGACATAAATCTTTTAGTAGTAACTTTGAAAGTTAACAGCTGAGTTTTCCTACAAAAATCAAACACTAATAGATTGGACTAAAAAATAGTACCTATCTATACCCATCTATTTATAACTTTAAAAAAAATTCACCCCACTGGCAATGACAGTCACATCTATAGGGTGAAAAGGTAAAAAAGGCATTTCAAACAAAAGGAATTATAAACTAATAGACTTTAGACAAAATAGACTTCAAACCACAAATGCTCAGAAGAGATAACATAGCTGAATTCATACTGATTAATAGAATAACCGACAATAGGACAACATATCTATCTATCTGTCTATCTATCATCTATCTATCTATCTATCTATCTATCTATCTATCTATCTATCTATCTACTTATCTATCTATCTATATCTTCTCTCATCTAAAATATATAGCATATATCTATCTATAATCTATCTACCTATCTATCTATCATCTATCTATGTATCTATACATCTTAAATATTGGTGCATCCAAAGGGAATCTTGGCTTCAATATTAAAAAATAATGGGTGACATGAATACCCCACTTTTTCAAATTGACAAGTCATTTTGATAAAAATAGCAATAAAAAATCCAACTTGAATGATCAATTGGACTTGACAGGCATCTGCAAAATATTGTACCTAGCACTGCATAATGCACATAATTCCCAGCAGTTCATGACATTTTCCCAAATAATATCATCCCATAGTATATAATAGAACTCTTAACAAATGAAAAATAAATAAAATAAATCCCACTCTCCATCATATTACTGTGGAATAAAATAAAAAAAATACTTATGAAGAAACTTTAATAAAAACTAAAAACTCTAAAAACTCTGGGAATTTAATGATAATTAAGATATATAGGCACTTAGTATAAAAATTTTGTTAAATGTCAAAATGAATGAAAATATAACACACCAAATCTTTTAGGATGTAGTGTAAGTAACCTCAAAGAGGAAAGTGCTTATAACCAAGCACCTGCATTGAAAAATCAGTGAGATTTCAAATAAAAAATTAATGATGAAACTCAAAGTTTTATAAAATAAATATATAAAATATATTATATATACATATATTTATATATAATAAATACATATATATATCAAAAAATAAGGCAGAAAATAATGAAATGGAAATTAGAAGAATACTTGAAAATCAGTGAAATAAATATCTGGTAAAGGTAGGCAAACAGCAAAAAGAAAAATGGAAAAATTTTGTTTAAAAAAAAGTCTCAATAATCTTAGAGATAAAAAGTGATATATTACAATTTATGGCCACAAAAATTTAGAAGATCATTATGACATACTATGAAAGCAATATTTCAATGAAATAAAAAATTCAAAAGAAATGAAAAACTTATAGAAATGTGTTTTTCATCAAAATTAAACAAAGAGGATATAAACAATGTTCATGGATATTTAATGAATTATTCTTTTGAAATTTTAATAAAACTTATCCACATTTGGAAGGCCGAGGCTGATTGATCTATGTGAGTTTGAGGAATGCCTGGTCTCCAGAGTGAGTTCTAGGACAGTCACAGTTACAGCAGAGAAATCCTATCTCAAAATATATAAAAAAAAAAAAAGTCCAATTAAATCAAATGGGAATGCACAGAGTATTTCTATGCTGAATCCTACTACATCACTAAAGAATTAACACCAATGCTCCTGTTTTATAAAATAAAAAGGAAAAAAAAGAAACATTAACAGACTCATTCTAAGACTGCAGAATCCAAGATTTATGTGTTATGACAATTATAACATCCAGTTGAAGAAGGAGATGAATCAGAGAAGGCATGATTTTAGAACTTAAACCTTCAATGAGATCAGGTAAACTTTCATGAGAACTTATATAAAGTTCATAAAACTGTTCATAACATACTTTATAAATAAATGAAAATAAAATTTGACCTGAATAAACATATCCTTGATGCAATATATAATGGTGATACTGGATAGTCAAACAGATAAAATTTAAAATAGGTAAGCGTTAAAATGAGAAAATCAATAGAAGAAGAAAATAAAATAAATTAAAATAAAATATAATAATGTAATTTATTGAGGTTAAAGATAGTTTCAAGGCCCTAGAAAGCATGTTTGTCTTAGGTGCAATTGCCAGCACTTTAAGTAAATACATACATTTGTTCAGAAAAATATGAAGCAAAATGGACTCATAGATGGCTGGGGAAAGGTTAAGTGGGCAAAGGCACTACTGAACAAGTGTGAAGATTTAGTTCCAACACTCAACACGACATAAAGGCAGGTGTGGTGGCATAGTATGTAATCTCAGTGTTCCCTCTCTGAGGTGGGAGGCAGAGACAGCAGACTCTTGGAATGCCTGCAGCCAGCTGGTCCTGCAGATGTAGTGGCAAACAAGAGATCATGATGGAACAAGGTGAAGTGTGAAGTCATACACTGCAAAGTGTCTTTTGACCTCCACACAAATGCCATGGCAGGCACAGTTCTGCACCTCAAAACATATACACATATACAGAATTCAATTTACATTCAAGAGTTTAAAAAAAGGTATATCCAACATACAGTCATACATGAAGTGAAATAAACACAAAAATCAAAAATGGGCTCATCAGATTATATTTATATATTTGTGAACACACATACACACACATACACAGAAACAATAACAATGAAAATTTATTTCATTATCATTTTGAGAGGGGCAGGGCATGTCAGGGGTTGGAAGAACAGGAGGAGACAAAGTGATACAATTCAGTTTTAATTTAAAATACATTAAAATTTAAAACTTTATAATTACCCAAATGACTAAATTTTCATTGTACATTTCTAAGAACTTAACATCTTTACACTCCTTCCTCCTACCCATGGCCTAGAGAAATTCTTGTTACATGAAAGTTTTCTTTCCTAGAGTTTCATATAAATGGCAAGACAGAGTTTACTTGACAATATCTACTGTGGCTGACTTGAGATGATAATATTTAGATTCATGTGTGTGCCTGTTTCAGAAATATCATTAATTATTTGTACTATATACTATCTTATTTGAATATATCAAAATTTGTTCACTCATTTAATTAGTTTTCATTTGGATTTATAGGTTTACAATAATTTAAAACAAATATGATATGAGCATTAATGTTCAATGTATAGGCATACTGATTTTATAATTATATTGTCAGAGCTACTGAATTCTGTAAGTCCTGATGGGCTTTAATATAGACTAGAGAAATATTTTCTGCTGTGGACTTATTTTTCCTTATAACAGCAAGTATTGTCAAATTTTCATGGCAGTCATGATGGTTGACATGTGACAATACTCATTGTGTGCTTCTACGAGACACCGTATTTAAACACATATCACTATTTATTAATTTTGACATATATTTCCGAGGACTTTGTTGATTGTTTTAAATTCCTGTTTGTGAGTAAAAATGCCTTGTATCGTTTGCCTGTTTTTGTTATAAATATGTTTGTTAATTTCCCTGTCTTTTGTTTTACTATTAGGTTCACAGAAATGTTGTCATCAAATGGTTGCATATTATTTACGCTTCTATTTCTTGAACTGGTTACTACAGAATTATTATTTTTATTAAAAATTGATGATAGACCACTAGGGAAAGCATCCATTCTGAAGTTCTCTGTGTGTTTTATGTAATTTCTGGTATGATTTATTTAATTCATGTCAGGCCACCCATGTGATTGTACCTGAAAGAGCCCTGACATTGTGATGTTCAAATGAGTCCATGTGATGCTGCCGATCATGTTTGTGGGCATAATGTTCTTTTCTCTGGGTCCATCTGTCTATGAATCTATCATTTTACTATGATTTTCAGTGAAAGCAATCAATCCCTTGATTCCTCTCAGATATGCTTTCTATACATGCTGACTTCTGCTTTAACCTTGAAAAATCTCTTCATTGTATTTATCTGGTTTTAATTTGATTTCTTTGTATAGTTGTTTAAGACAGAACACGCGTGCACTGTTTTTATTCCTTACTGTTTTATTAATTAAAATGATTAAGAAGTATAAATTTTCTTTCAATCTCTGTTGGCATCAGCCTCACTGAGTAAAAAATATGTCATTTCCTGTAATTTTGTTCACATAGATGAGTAAGATGACCCCATCTACTTCCCACCACACAGTCACTAAGCACATAGGTAGATATAGTCTTATTTTTATGTTAATTTCTTAATGAATTTCCCACATGATCTTGAACAGTTTTATAGTAGATGTAAAATTCTACACACAGACATTGGATTGAGTTGACAGATACTATTATTCAAGTCAAATTTCCCTTATTAATTTTAATTGTCATTAAATTTAATTGTGATTAAAAGTAATAAGTTAATTTAAAATAAATATATAAGTCATTTATATTCCCTTATTAATTTTAATTTCTTAATTATTACACCAATTATGGGGATGTAAATATTGAAATCACCAAATGCAATTGCTAGTTTTCTTCTGTGCCCCTCTCTGAGCAGTGTGACTTCTCTTGTTTCTAATTGGAAGATTTTGTAATTTTCACAAGTTTTTTCTCTTATCACTAAAAATACCTCTTTGCCTATAATATTTCCTTCTTGTATATCTACTTCCTAACATTAAAATCATCATTGTTAACATTGTTATAGTGAGACTTGGTGTGGTGTATCTTTTCACATTATTTTATTTGAAGAGAATTTAGGTTAAATAACATTTCATAAAATATTCTCTTGCCCTAATATTTGAAAGCTGGACTTAGACTTTAAAGTAGTGGCTCTGTAAATGAGTTTGAAGTTAAGCGATGACTCTGGATCTAAGCACGTCAGGTGCGATTCTGCATAGCATAAGGATGATGCAGAGCTACCTTCAGATAAACACAGCTGAGCATGGAACTGGATATACGAGTGACATCCTTGAAGGGGAATGAAAGGATAATGAACAAGATTGTGGAGTTTAGTAACTGCATACCACATACAACATAGGAAGAGAAAGTCTCTGTGCTAGCTGGTTTTTGTCAGCTTGAAAGAGGAAACTTCAGCTGAGAAATTGTGTTCATCTGATTGGCCAGTGAAACTATCTATGCAGAATTTTCTTAACCAATGATTGATGTAGAAAGATACAGTTCATCCATAGGGAAGTGGGCCTGGGCTGTATTAAAAAACAAAACAAAACATATAACTAGCTATGAACCTGGAAACAAGTCAATAAGCAGTGTACCTCCATGAACTCTTCTTCCGCTCCTGTCTCCAGTTTCTGTTTGAGAAATTGCCATGTTTTCCCTTAATGATGGACAGTATGAAGTTTAAGACACATAAACCTTTTATTCCACTGAGTTGATTTTGATCAGGGTTTTATCATGGTAACAGGGAAAAAACTAGAGCAGAATCCTTAAATATAACTTCTAACAAAATCAGCAACTTCATTTAATTTGTTATATTGTTCAAATTAGCTACAGATGAGAATTTTAAATGTTCTCATCACAAAGAAACTCATGAGGCATAGTTAGGCAGATCTCTGTGATTTCAAGGCCAGTCTGGTCTAATTCAATTCCAGGACAGCCAGAGTTACAACAGAGAAACACTCTCTTCAAACACACACACACACACACACACACACACACACACACACACACACACACAAGTAATTGGAAAAAACCAGGATCAGTAGCACACCTGGAAATTCAGCTGGATGTGGGTGGAGAGGAGGGATAGCAGAACAAGCCCACAGGCTCAGCTTGCATGGAGGACACTGAACTGAAGACACGCTCATAAATAAGATAGAGGACAGGCGGCTAGGCATCCCTGAGAGGGAAAGGTGATTGGGATGCCATGAGGCTGAGGCAATTGCTGGCCACCCTATTGCGACCAGGCTGGAGATGCCATTCCAAGAATGGAACATGCACACTGTGAAGAGAGCCAGAACTGGGGACTGGGTAAACAAGGGAATGGATGCAAAAGTTAGTAGACACATGCAAGAGGTAGGTACAGGCAGACGTGAGCACCCAGGACAAAGAATAGATCCTCGGACTGCAAACCTTTCTGGTCTCTTTATTGCCTGCCAGGCCAGTCCTGTGGCTCCTCCCATTGCTGAGGCCACCACTCATATTGTCCTCCCTGATGGGTGAGGGAGAGCATTCCCAGAGGTGGCACCACAGGCTGCAGGCACAAAAGGCCAGGCAATGAAGGCAGGGTGGGTTATAGCAGTATGGAGCTTGACCAGGTCCTGCCCCAAACTATCTGACAAACCATAGGATCCCCTTGCTCCTGAGCAATGACAGCATAGCCCAGATGAAGATATCTCATCTGCTGACCTGAGAATCCACACACGAGATCTGTCCTCTGGTTACCAACGGATCCTCCTGGCCTCTGCACCATCCTCTAGGCTATTTCTGTCACTCCTGTGGCCATGGCCTCTACTTGTATTGCTCTCCCTGATAAGGTGGGGAGAACATGGACTATGGCACTACCCAATAGCTTCAAGGACAAAGACAAGGCATCAGAATGGACAGTGATTTGTGTGATGGGGGTGGGGTTGTACAATAACCAGAGTTCAAGCAAGTTCTGACCCTGAATGTTCTGCCAAATCTTGGAATCACCCTGATTCTGAACAATAGCAAGATATTCCTAGCTGAAGAATATTCCATACTAGGGGTTGAGTCTCTTTCTTTAGAGAGGGACCTTAGAAACCTCAAAATGCTCATGTAGATCAGACAATTAGAGATATGTTTGCTGCATTGCTGACAACATTAGAGTTCACCAGGTGCTTGGTCCTGGCTCCATGGGGCATTTGTTCTGGTTGGCTCTTTGGTGCCTTCTGCCTGTATGAAGTTCAGGTGCCTTCCTTGAATCCAGGGGCCTACATGAAGTCTGGGTGCCTGTGAGATGCCTAGATGCCTGTGGGAGGACCAGTTCCCTGTGGGATAGCTGGGTCCCTGCAGGAAGGCCAGATGAATGAGGGAGGTCTGGATGCTGGGGTGATGTTCAAGTGCCTGTGTGAAGCCCTGGTGATTGTGTGAGACTCTGGTGCTGGCTCAGTGTCCAAGAGTCTGCACAGTGTCTGGTCACCTGTGGGATGTCTGAAAATATGTGGGAGGCACTGGCACCTATGGGTCCCTGTGGGATATCCTAGTTCCTGTGACATCCTGGTGGCTGTGGAAGACCTGGTGCCAATGGAGGTTCTGTTCTTTTCACTGTCTGAGGCAGATTAAAAACTTAGAATTTAGCAATAACTTTTTTTTCCTTCCTGAGAGAAAGAAAGATATAATCTTTCTTCAGATATAATCCATACTTCTGTAAAGTTAAGCAACCATAATTACCAAGTCACAAAAGTAAGTAAGCCACCTTACTATGCCTTGACAACAGCAAGGCACACTGTGCATACTTGCTGAGAAAAAAGCAAACAAACATATAGTGTATTGAGAGATTTTTTTTTCCCAAAGTTTGACCTAGGATATAGAAACAATTAGAAATGCTATGATATGATAATCTATAAGTCAGTGTGAGAATATGCAGCATAGGAAAGAACAAGAAATTTTAGAGATGAGATCATCCCAAGCTTCATTCCAGTCTGGTGCTGAAGCTTTAACAAGATAGGGTAAATCACAATGCCCCCACTGTTGCCTCCCCTAATATCAGGAATATACACTATTATATTTTTAAACAACACATGTTACATTTAAAATGCCATGTATTTACTATTTCAAAGTTTTTACTATATTTCTTTGGAATGAAAAATTTTAGTTGTTTCCTGGAAACAACTAAAAAGTGATTTAAAAACCATTTGCTTTTGGACCTGGAGAGGGAACTCAGGTTGGTTATCTGAGTTGGAATGCAGGCTGACAGTGATGTAGCTATCCCTTTCAGATCATACTGTAGAAGTTGAAGCACCATATGTGTTCGCAGATGGTTTGCTGGCAGGAGGGAACTGTGATATTTCAGGTGACAAAGTGGAGTCCAAAGCACTTTCAAAGGTTAACAAGAGGGTCATGAAACCTAATCCAACAAGATTATATATAAAACATTTTGATCTGGCTTTTAAATTCAACCACATAGGATTGGGAAAAAAAGAGGATTTATTTGAAAAGTTTTTATACAAAAGGTCAATGGTTTTATCCACCAGAATATCAAATAAAAACAATAAAATAAGGCTTAAGAATGTAGTGAGTTCAAAATAGCTATACAAACCTACATTTGTTCTGAGAACTTAATAAAATAGCAATATAATCTCCCAATTTAAATAAATGACATAGGAAATAGATTCTTTTCAGATGACAAGTTTCTGCTTATTATAGTGAACATCGGTCAAGAAACCAGTGCTCAGTACCCATAAGTATATTTGATTTTTGCAGAGAATTTTTCTGGATCTGCCAAGCAGATAGCAAGGCCACTAACAGAAACAGGAGTCTATGTGAAAGACTCAGTGCTGAATTATTCTTTCCAGATCCGTGGAATCCAGAAGTTGGCATAAAATCCCATGAAGTTTGAATGAATGACAAGTGGTTTTGAACATCTTGACTTGAAAATAGGGAAATAAACTCCAGTCTTCTTAATCCAAGTAATCTCTCCAACTCTGAGAGTTAAAAAATTTTCACAAAAACGTTGATGACTATGAGATAGTCTTTAAATAAAACTAACACACTCTAAAACAAATTATAAGTGTTCTAAGATCATTTTGACTCCATGACAAAGAGAGATGCATGATAAAATTTAGTAGGTTGCAGTTTGAGCAGGAAATCTCAGCTTTTAACATATATATATCAGAATCAGGCATAGGTTTTCTTTGGCATGGAGTTCTACCTGTCCATTGTCCCAGTAGGTCCTGTAGGGAGGATGGGTCAAAGGTTTTGTGGCTGGGTGGTGTCCCAGTCCCTCCCCTGGGAGCCTTGCAAGCTATATGAGATGGCTTGTTCAGGTTCCCCATCCTCTATTGCCAGAGGTCCTCACCAACATCTCTCCATCATGGACTCTAGTGAGTTTCCACTGACCTTGGTCTCCAGATCTCCCTTTATGTCACCCAATTTTGATTGTCCCTCCATACACTCCCTACTTCTATCTCTCTCCCCATACCTGAACTCCCCTCCTCCCAATCCTATCCTCACCTAGCCCAGCAGCACCATCTGTTCTACCCCCCTCCATAAACACACATATCAGAGAGATTCCTGAGTCACAACTGAGCCCATCCTTGTTGTTTAGTCTCTGTATCTCTGTGGATTGCAGCACCTCTGTCCTTTGCTTAACAGATAATAATCACTTATAATTGAGTATGTGCCACGTTTTTCTTTCTGGGACTGGGCTACCCCACTGAGAATAATTTTTTCTAGTTCACCCATTTGCCTGAAAAACTCATGTAGTCATTTTTTAAAATAGCTGAGTAGTACTCCATTGTGTTAATGTACCACAATTTCTTTATGCATTCTTCAGTTGAGGGGCATCTAGGCTATTTCCAATTTCTGGCTATTATAAACAAAGCTGCTATGAACATAGTTGACCAAGTGTCTTTATGGTAGGATGGAATATCATTGGAGTCTATGCCCAGGACTAGTGTAACTGGGTCTTGAGGTACGTTGAGTTCCTATTTCCTGAGGTATCACCATATTGCTTTCTTTAGTGACTGTACAAATTTGCACTTTCATGAGCAATGAAGGAATGTTCCCCTTGCTCCACAATCTTGCCAGCATGAGCTGTCATTTGTGTTATTTATGTTAGTCATTCTGACAGGTGTAAGGTGGAACCTCAGAGTACTTTTGATTTGCATTTCCCTGATGGCTAAGGATGTTGAACATTTTAAAATGTTTCTCAGCCATCGGAGACTCCTCTTTCGAAAATTATGTGTTTAAATCTGTATCCCATTTTTTATTGGATTATTTGGTTTGTTGATGTCTAGTTTCTTGAGTTCTTTATATATTTTGGATATCAGC
This sequence comes from Cricetomys ansorgei, assembly GCA_026225945.1. Lineage (NCBI taxonomy): Eukaryota > Metazoa > Chordata > Mammalia > Rodentia > Nesomyidae > Cricetomys > Cricetomys ansorgei. The sequence goes on from JAMJFZ010003624.1 coordinate 2,181,270, forward strand.
CCTCTATCAGAAGTGGAGTTGGGGAAAATCTTTTCCAATTCTGTGGGCTGGTGTTTTGTCTTATTGATAGTGTCCTTTGTCTTACAGAAGCTTTTCAATTTCATGAGATCCTCATTCGTTAATTGTTGACCTTAGTGCCTGATATATCAGTGTTCTGTTCAGCAAGTTGTCTCCTGTGCCAATGTGTGTAAGGCTATTCCCCACTTTTTCTTCTATCTGATTCAGTATATCTGGTTTTATGTCTGTGTTAAAATAATGTTATTGTGCTTAATGGAGAGTCCAGAGTTGAAATTTCCAATGCTTTTTATTAATCAAAAACCATGTCAAATCTCAGGGAATTCTATATCCGGGCGGCTAGGCGGAGAGCTCACTCCAAGGCTTCTTCACCCTCCTCTCCTCTCCGTTCTTCTTTTTGTCCTTCAGCTCCTATCCTCCTCCACCTCCTACTCACCCTCCCTCCTTGCTCCACCCCTCAATCCCCAGGTGTTTTCCTTCCTGTTTTCACATAGACCCTCAATCAACAAATAACAGGAACCTCCTGTTGGGGGTGGAAGCTGGGGATGGCACAGAGGTGTAAACAAGAGACTAATCTTAACTAAAATATTATCCACAACTAAACATACCACAACATGTCTGCATCTTTGATTCACTTGGACCTGATATTTGTGCAGGGTGACAAATATGGGTCTATTTACATTCCTCTCCATGCAGACATCCAGTTTGATCAGCATCATTTGTTGAAGTTGCTATAATTTTTCTAGTTTGTTTTTCTGGCTTTTTTATCAAAGATTAGGTATCCATAAGTGTGTGAATTTACCTCTGGATCTTCGTTTCCATTCTATTGATAAACATATCTGTTTTTATGCCAATAACATGCAGTTTTAATTAGTTCTGTAGTACAACTTGAGGTCATGAATGGTGATACAGAAATTCTTTTATTTTTCAGGATTGTTTTAGCCTACCTGGGCTTTTTATTTTTCCATATCAAGTTGAATATTGTCTTTTTAAGCTTTGTAAAGAATTGTGTTGGAATTTTGATAGGGATTGCATTGAATCATTGCTTTTTGTAAGATGGCCATTTTCGCTATATTAATCCTGCCAATCCTGGATCATTGGAAATCTTTCTATCTTCTGATCTCTTCTTCAATGTCTTTCTTCAAAGATTTAAAGTTTTAAAATATGTCTTTCACTTGGTTGGTGAGAGTCACTTCAAATTATTTTATGTTGTTTGTGGCTATTGTGAAAGGATCTCTTTCCCTGATTTCTTTCTCATTCCATCTGCTATTTGTATACTGGAAGGCTACTCATTTTACTGAAGTTTTTATCAGATGTAGGAGTTTCCTGGTAGAAATGGTGGGGTCTCTGATATATACTATCTTATCTCCTGTAAATAAGAATACTTGGATATTTTCTTTTCCAATTTGTTTCCCCTTGATCGTTTTCAATCGTCTTATTGCTCCAGATAAAATTGCAAGTACTGTATTGAATAAGTATGGATGAGGAGGACCTTTTCTTGTTCAGTAAAATTGTCTTGTTTAATGAAATTGCTTTGAGTTTCTCTCCATTTAATTTGATGTTGACAGTAGGATTGCTGTAAATTGCCTTTATTATATTTAGGTATGTCCACTTGTACCCCTAATCATTCCAAGATATTTGTCGTGAAGGAGTGTTAGATTTTGTCGAAAGTTTCTTGAAGTATAGTGAGATGATCATGTGTTTTTCTTTTTGTTCTTTCAATTTGTTTATATGGTTGATTACACTGACTGATTTTTGTATGATGAACTATCCCTTCATCTCTGGGATGAAGCTTACTTGATCATGGTGGATGATCTTTTTGATGTGTTCTTGGATTCAGTTTGCGAGTATTTTAATGAATATTTTTTGCATCTATGTTCATGAGGGAACCTGGTCTGTAATTCTCTTCCTTGTAGAATCTTCTGTGGCTTGGGTATCAGAGTGACTGTGACCTCATAGAATGGTTTTGGCAGTGGTCTACCTGTTGATATTTCATGGTATAATTTGAGGAATATTGCCATTAAATCTTCTTTGAATGTCTGTTAGAATTCTTTACTAAAACCGTCTGGATCTGTTTTTCTGTTTGTTTGTTTGTTTGTTTTGTTTTGTGTGTGTTTGTTTGTTTTGCCTGGGAAGCTTTTTAATGTCCTCTATTTCCTTGAGGGATACAGGTCTGTTTAAACTGTTATCTGATCTTGATTTAATGTTAGTAGCTCATATTTATCAAAAAATTTATCCATTTCTTTTAGATTTTCCAATTTGGTGAAGCATAAGTTTTTAAAGTATGACCTAATGATTCTTTGGATTTTCCTTGGTGGATGTGATTATATCCCCGTTTTTGTTTTTTTATTTTCTTGGTTTGGATATTCTAGCTCTTTTAATTAGTTTGGATAAGGTTTTTTCTATCTTGTTGATTTTCTCAAGAACCAATTCTTTGTTTCTTTGATTCTTTGAATTGTTCTCTTTGTTTCCATCTTTCTGACTTCAGCCCTCTGTTTTATTATTTACTGTCATCTACTTCTTTTTGGTGTGCTCGCTTCTTTTTGTTGGCTAGGGTTTCAAATGTGCTGTTAATTTGCTAGTCTGTGATCTCTCCATTCTTTTTTGATGGGCACTTTGTGCTATGACTTTTCTTCTTATCACAGCTTTCATTATGTTCCATAAGTTTGGGTATAGTGTAGATTCATTTATTTTGAATTCTTGAAAGTCTTTAATTTCTTTCTAAATTTCTGTCCTAACTCAGAGTATTATTGATAAGAATATCATGAGTGGAAGAAACTCAGTGATTTCACAAGATAGTAGGAAGTAAATAGGTATTAAAAAATGAATGAAATCAGTGTTACTTATCAAAGATCAGTTTTCATAGCTGGACATGATGGTACATACCTGTAACCACAATATATGAGAACGAATGCAGAAGGATTAAATAATCAGGAGCAGCTTCGGCTACAGAGCAAGTTCATGGCCAGTTTGGGTTATGTGGCACCTATTTAAACAATCAAACAAACATACAAAACCTTCTAATTCATTATCATTAAAAACATTATAACTCAGTATTAATGTGAAATATAGGACATACTTACTGATATATAAAGTAATTATAATAAAAGAACACCCACAAACCTAATAAGCATATTTACAAGAAAAATCAGTAGCAGCGTTGTCTTTCAAATCATAGTACATCACTCCATGTAGCAAATTAAATCTTTATCTGAAAAAGTCATAAAACTGATTAAAGTGTGTGTGTGTGTGTGTGTGTGTGTGTGATGTATGCATACTACGTGTGAGGTTTTGTGTACACATGCAAATCTAGAGGGCAGAACAAGATATTGGATATCAAGCTGCATTAGTCTCCAGCTTAGTATGTTGAAACAGGATCACTCACTGAGTTGAGAACTTGTAAGTGTTACAGCTCTGAGGGGAAAAGATCCCTGACACAAATATTATATCTCTGAGGGGAAAAGTCTTCCCCAATGCAGTTGTACAGCTGGGAGTGAAAGGTGTCCTGGAAGTTGAGAACCAAGGTACACCACAAAGTCACACCACTCAACAAAACTCACACTAGAGATTTATTGGGAGGGAAAAAAAACAAAAAACAAACCACAAGAGCATGGCTGTCTCTGTTTGGACAAGAACCAATAAAAACCTGAGTAAGAGACAGGCTTTATATAGGGTTTCTTGGGAGTAAAGCTTTAAATGGTGGAAATTTCCAGGTAGGGGATTGGTGAGATTTCAAGTTCTGAGCTTAGGGCAAGCTCAGGGTTAGTGGGTTTTTTAGCTCAGGGACTGGTCAGTTTTCACACTGTAAAACTAAGGTCAGGGCTGAGCAAGGCCTAGATGACTAAATTTGTTATAATGTACTGTAGAACACAAGGAAACGGAAGGAGTCCAAATCTCTCTACTTGTTGTCCAAGCAGAGGAGTATTGTAAAAGAAAAAATGCAAATGTCCCTTACAATAAAAAGAGGCAATGTATGTTTGACAATTGAAAGACATTGAGAAAAATTTGAAAATTAAATGAAAGTCAAACAGGAAAAAAATAGATTTTGATGTCTATGATGTTGAAGAACAGTGTCAATCCTCTCAATGTACTGCCTGGCATATAAGTAAAAAGTGTACTACAGATTTCCTACACCTAAAATATCAGGGAACATTAGAGAACAGAGTGTAGAAAGATCATAAGACCCAGAGGAGCAGAATGTTTTCTGTGAGACAGTGTCTCCTAAGAATGTCAGAAGCTACACCCATGAAGTCTTATCAACATTGCTGTCGAATCATGAGCTAAACAAGGATGACACTGATAGACATGCTAATGTAGAAGGATATTTATTGGGCCACATTTAGGAAGGATCACTTAAAGTCTATTAAAGATGGGCTAAGGAGATTGATCAAAGGGAACTACCACCATGCAGTTGAGAGGATTTGAGTTCTGAGACCTAGAACCCACAGAAAAACAAGATGTGGTAGCATATATTTCTAATGCCTATGTTCCTACAGAGAGATACAAGATGTAGACAGAAGAGTAAGAGAACCTGTCTCAAATTAAATTGAGGGTAAAGACTGACACCTGTGATTGAGCATGGTAGCACATGAGTGTTTGAATGCATAGACATGAATATGCACTATACACAAGTGCATATACACAAACATTATATATATATATGGGTGTGTATGTGTGTGTGTGTATATATATATATATATATATATATATATATATATATATATATATATATATATATATATATATATAATGTTTGAAAAAATGAAAGAGATTGAGAGAGATAGAGAGAAATCCAAGATTCTCTAACATTCCAGACTGTTCAAGTATGAGCCAAATTTTCTGCCTATGAAACTTCTGTCTAGTCCTCTCTCTACCAGTCACAGGATTTAAAGCACCATTGTAACTGTAAATCATCCCTGGATGTTTGAAGTTTTGTGTGACCAATAGCAGCACCTTAAATCTGATCTCTACATGACATTCCTTCGTTGTTTGTGGCATTGTGTACATTGAATTTGGTGGATGGTAAATAATAATATTAAGCTATTTGTAAACTTTGACAAACCTGACACATTTAATCTTGAAGTTACAGAATAACAATCTTTAAAATAAGATAAAATTTTTAAAAATTCTAAAATAAATAATGGTCATTTTATCAAAAAAATAAGCCTAAGTAGTTTTACAAGCACATTTTCTCAAATCTCTTAGTAAATAAAAGAGATGCAATTAATGTGTATATGGACCTAAAAACGTAGATATTCAACCTGATAGAAAATGAATTTTTATTACAAATGTGCAGCAGTACAATTATTCATTTAAGGGTATTTGCTGAATCCTACTTTATTTTATAGTGAGGATGATCTTTTTTTTTTTGTTTTTAAGACAGTGTCTTATTAATCCCATTGTAAGGAGAATCCTCTTATAGTTTCACTCAATGGCAGAACCTCAAGCTTCCAGGGTTATGTATGCCTCTCTACAAAAAAAAAAAGTATCATTCAAAGAGATTAGATTCAGCCTATAAATTGTTTCTGCAACAGTCTGAAGAGAATTAATAAACAAGAAAAGCTTTATAGTCCCACATAAGAGCTGAAAGAATGTGCTCAGTTGTGATCAATGAAATGTCACCAGTTAGAATGTATCAGCAGTAATGGCACGTAGAAACTAAAGAGACATAACAGGTGGACTTAATGCATTAACAATTTAGGAGGGAGTGTGTGTACTTCACAATCAAAGACTGACTGTCAATTGCCATAAAACTGCTATTTCATATCATCATTCTCAAAATGTAGGCATATGTCTCAAGCATATGTTGCAAACATGCTTTTCTACACGTGCATGTTCTTACTCTAGATATTTCTACAGTATTAGTGAAGTTCAAGGTATCTTGCAGTAGCTTGCAAGAGCTGAATGTGCGATGTTTCCCACTGCTGTGCCTTCAATTATGTTGATAGCTTGAAACTGGCATGTGGAAGCATTTTCACTTAGGGCTCCAGGGAATGCTACAAATAGAACCTCCTTTTAAAATAAGTAACTGACTTGTTTGCTATTTACTAATGTGTTATTCATTGTTATGTCAATTTCTAGACTAGACATTTCAAAGAATTTTCCCTTCATGTATAAGACATATAAATTAAATGAACAGAGTAATGTTGGAGAGATGTCTAAGCAGTTCAGAAGGCTTCTTGTTTTGCCGCCTTAGTTCACTCCAAAAATCCATGTTAGAGGGCTCACGACTCCATCTCCAGGACAAGCAATGCCCTTTTCTGGTCTCAACTACCACTGCCATACAGGTACCCCCACCAAACATAAATAAAAATAAATCTCTAAAGAATTAAATGAAGTCAGTCAAGTGAAATGAGAACAAATAGCAAGTTACAAGCCACAGTAAATAACATAAATAAATACATGGACATTACACATATACATATATAAAAATATGTCCCTTTTATTTAAAATGAGAGATTTTCTGTGTAATGGATTCCTAAAAAGTAACACCTTGTTTCACATGGTTTGTTATTTATTTATTTATTTATTTATTTATTTATTTATTTATTTATTTATTTATAACTAAAGATCAAAAGGCAATGCTATTTCTGTTAAGATGGGTTTTCCAGGGAAGAGGAGACCTGGGGAGATGATGACAATTTTTAAGCCATAACTTGGGATATACATATACATGTGTATATCTCTGCACATCAAATAGTATGCATCAAATGTACACATTTTGTATGTCAATCATACAGTAGAAAAGTGATTTGAAGTGCTGACTCTGACTTCTTCTGTTGAACTATCTCTGCCTCTGCCTCAGACTCCTCAGACTACTTCTGTGTCTCTGTGAACTTTCACTGCCCCATACAGCCTGAGTGAGCCTCTCTGTTTCTCTGCCTTATCCTCTTTCTGAGCTGAGACCTTGCTTTTCTATTGTGAGAGTTGGGCCCGTATTTATTCTGACTCACTCTGCCAACTCTTCTACTAATTCATCACTTTGCCCTTTACTCTGACTCATTTCAGATGTCAATTCCTGTCTGAGACTCACTCCTCTTGAACTCTGCTTCCTGTCTCTGCTTCTCTTGCAGATTAAAGGTATGTGCTTACCACTTCCTTCTGCATACTGGGATTAAAGATGTGTACCAATATTCTTTCTACCCTAGTGCAGCCATGTTGACTGATTAAAAGGTTAAATATTTGCCTGGAGATGATGGCACAGGCCTTTAATCCCAGTACTTAGGAGGCAAAGGCAGGAGGATATCTGTGAGTTAGGAGCCAGCCTGGTCTACAGAGTGAGTTCCAGGAACAGCCAGTTTTCAACAGAGAAACTCTGTCTCAACAAACAAACAAACAAACAAAAAGATTAAATACAGGACCATCTGATATACAGATAATACTAGTTTGTCTTACAACTTACCAAAATTTATTGTCTAGAATATTTCAAAATTACTTGTAAAACATTTTATGGTATTTTACTGTAGGTGTGTGTGTATGTGTGTGTGTGGGTGGGTGTGAGAAAGAGAGAGAGAGAGAGGGAGAGAACCAAGGTTTTCTTGGTAGTGGAAGTAGAGAATTTGTGTGATTTGTTTTTTTGTTTTTTGAGTTTTTTTTTTTTTTTTTTTTTTTTTTTTTTCCTGATCATGTGGGTTTCAAGGAATGAGCTGAGAGTAGCAGGTACCTTTACCCACTAAACCAAAATTCCCACTTTAAAATGCTTTTTACTAATATATTCACAGCAGCTTATTATGTTGACAGTGGCCAGAAAACAACCAGATATGCCTGCACTGAATAGTTTCCCACTTAGGGATCTACCTTCAGGTTAAACTTCTCCTCGATGATGCCACAAGAATAATTTTAAGATGAATCAGAGAGGAGCAAGATAGAGCACCATGAAGTAGAGGTGATGGAAAAAATAGTTCGAATTTAGGCATGGGCATTTGGAGGGGCAAAGAGAAACTCACCATAAAGAAAATAATAATATTATGTACCAAAGAAACATTTATGGGCTTCATAGGCGTATCCATGCTATTTTGTTGTATTTGAATATTTGAAGTTACATTACTCAAAAATACAATTTATAATCAGGTCCAAATCTGAAGCAGTGTTTACATTATAAGTTCAAATATATGAGCGAGTTTGTTTCTTTATCTTAAATAATTTTCCTTTTGCAAATGAAATTGTAACCTGGTTTATGAGGCTAATCTTCAGTCGTACTGATGGGAGAGGAGATCTAAGGGGGTTAAGTTTAAAAGTTGCTAACACTTTGGCAAATGTAGATTTTTACATATGCGGTAGCACTCAGAAAGTGGTATATTGTGTCAGTAGACAGTGCTGACATTCTCTGTTGTCTGACCATCAGCCTGTGAGAAACTCTATCTGGATTGCAAAGAGGGGATGACATTCTTTCCAGAGTTTTCTTATTTTTCTGTATATTTACATTCTGCCTCTACCCTATGGTTCTACTCTGGAACAGCCATCCAAAGTTACCTTGCTATTCTTCAGTGTAGCATCTTGTCCACATGCCTCACACAATAAAGTATCTGTGTATGTTTCTGTTATTCCAGTATTTGTTTCTAGTGGTAAGGGCTTATTTCTAGAAGATTGGGTATAGAGATGGTCACATTATAAATACAGACAATAAAACAGACTTAAGTTTTAATGACTCATCTTCTATTGTTTAGTTGGATAATTTTGAACCCATCTTCTAACTCCTCTAAGCATTATTTTATAATCATAAAGTAAGTGTAATGATCCATCCTCTGCTACTTTCACAGGCCTAAAGTGAGCCTAGAACATAAAAAAATTTTAAAGACCGTGAAAACTAGAATCCGCATACTAAGGAGTCTGTATTGCTGCCCAGAGGAAGTAGAAGCATATGTCTGATAAATGTGCTTTCAAATCAGCCAGAAATATCCTCCTTTATATATGAATATCAAATCTGCTGAATGACTAGTTATTACTTTTCTAGAAAATAATATATCCTAGAGAAATATCAAATGTACATATGTATGAATCTGAGGAGACGCAAATATGCAGAATAGTACGAAAGGACTAAAAAAGAAATGTCATTATAGAGATTCATTGCATCCTCAGATTATGGTGAGAGAAAACTGCAGTGAACATGAAGGCATTTTAAATCGATACTTGGCTTAAACTACTTCATAGGAGTGTATTCACACTCAATGTGAGAGTTGTGTTAGTGGAGGACCTCCACCAGGAAATCCCCTCGAATTTTGCAGAAAGTGTTTGAAGATGAGAAGATAGAGGAGGGAATGAGTACAAAGTTCTTCCTTCCGTGGAAAGATTTAGATAGAACTCCTGGTAGCAAGTTAGGATTGCTCTGTAAAAGCATCTGTTTGTTGGGGTTCAATGAAGAATGATACACAAGCCTGGAACTAGAGGACTTCAGCCTCCTAGACTGAACTAAACTCTGACCAGCTGCCTTTTCCAAATGCCTGCTTCTTCATTCTCCTGTTTATTTCTACTCAGATTCTAACTCTCTTCAATCTTGCTTCTCTTTCTGCTTCTTCTGTCTGATCCTGTGCTTCTGCTTACCATTTCATTTTATATCCCAAAAGTTGGGGTTAATGGTGTGTACCACCATTGCCTTCTGATTTGGCTCATTTAAAGACAGGTGCTATGTTGCCTTCAGATACAAAGTCTTATTTTGCATTTATTAATTAATTTACTTTCCAAATTCCAGGCCAGTTAACATTGCTGCCACCAGGCAAAGGTCAGACTAAAAGACAAGGGGTGATCCTCATATCTCCATGTTAGTCATGGGGGAGAAACCACAAAATTTACTTTTATTTAGTATTTAGCACAAAGTACAGGATTAGCCTGACTAACATTCTTTCTACACTAGAGTAGCCATGCTGCAGAATCAGAGATCAAATGTCTACTACACTGGCTATTGATGGTAATCCTTGCACAGAGCTGCCATGCTTTCAGATCAAGGATCAACTATTCCTCTATATTGATGTGAATTTTAAACAGTGCACTGAACAAGACCAGTTTCTAAGGACAGGAAAGGGATGGACCTAATGGAGGAAAGCAAACCATCTGGGAGGTACAAAATGAAAGAAGAGAATATAAAAAGAGAAAATATTACTACATAGGTCTCCAGAAGCATTCAGTGTAAAAGATAATTAGGTTCTGGAGAGAATAAGAATTGTTCAGTTGGGAAGACCATTCTTGTTTTCTATACCTGAGTAAACAAAACTTAAGCATGCAAACTTTAATAGCACCAATTTAGGTGACATTTTAGTTATACACTGTAGTGATAGTATGGATTAATTGTTGGTAAATATGTATAAAATGAGGAGTGAGGATTTAGTATATTTTTTGCTCTTTCTTTTCAAGTTTTAGTGATAGCCTTCTTAAGCAAGAGATTAGTGTATTGGTATTATCTTAATATTATAATATTGACAATAACCACAATCACAGGATTTAATCATCAACTAATTTTACACTACAGACATGTTAAAAAACTTATCATAGTGTACTCAAAAGAACACAAAACTAACAGAGATGTAAAAATGTATGCAGTGGCCTTATAATAAGCGTCTCTTAAAAATTCGTATCCCTATCTCATTATGGCTTCTCCAAATATAAGCCTGGACAATAATAGTATTGTTTTGCTTCAGTATACTGTCACAATCAGAACATATATCAGAGCACTATTTGAAGGCTCCCATATTGATGTCTGGGGGACTTAACGTTGTCCTTGACAAGAATTGCTAAGTGTAACAGGTAAATAGGCTTAATAAAAAAGAAAAAATGTTCTAAGAATTAGTTTGATAGGTATCAATATTATTAGACTGTACATAGTAGGACCAGATAAATAATTTTGTGTTTTATAGAAACAGAAAGAAAATTCATAAGAAAACTTAATATGAATTATTTTAATAGATACTGAACAATGGAAATATATTTTGAGAGTTCATCAAAAGCAAAAAACACTATTCACAAGTTAATGATATGGCAATGTTGCATTTCCACTGCCTTAATTCTTGTCATGAGCTGTTGGAATGGAACCTTGGAATTTCTGATATCAAATTTCCTCAGAGACTTAGGATGTAATTAATCTGTTTTGATATACTAACCATACTTGTTATGTGATGAAAGTGTCTTATTTTAATTCACTTTTATTCTAATGCCTGGTTTTTATTAATCTTTATCTTCCTATGGACAATCAAAGAAAAGAAAAGATAGCAATCTTACCAAGTATGGGTGAGTTTTACATTTCATTCTTAACTAAGTATTTTATTTCTTCATTTTTTGTTTAGGCATATTGCAAGTGGCAATATTATTTCAAAATGCATTTCACTCCTTTCAGCAAATAATGCTGTTTCCCAGTTGATCATTTTCACCCTATGAAGCTCTCCAATATTTTAGGTCTGACAAGATTAAGCTTGGATTTTTGAAACAAAATAGTGAGGTGAAATTACCAAATTAACACAATAAAAATGCTGCTAAGTTTTATTAATTTTGACTTGAGGGAAATAGACTTAAAAATTTAAGAAGAAAAAATAAGGCTTGGAAATGAATTTGGCTTCTGAAAGCACATATTCTCAGCCAAATTGGGAAAATCTTCCTTGACATCAAGGTCAGATCAAACTCTGTAGTTGATTTCATTCAAATTGATTTGATTTCAACCTAAAACTTCACCCGAGTTCCACCCAATAGAGACTTTCAGGTTAATGAAATTTAGCCCAACATACTGCACGGAATATTAATGTGGAAACTAACACACATTCATCCCAGAAATTCAGTAAAATAAGAAAGCTTCCTTTGTGTGGCCTACAATACAAAAAGTTGAAGATCTTTCTACCAATATTATTGTCTGTTTTAAAATGTAAAATTTGCTTCTTTTCTATGAGCCACAAGTTTGTTTCTTTTTTTTTTTTACTTTAAGTGCATATAGTGTTTATGTGTGTAATGTGACTGCAGATGCACACACACATGTGCACAGATACTTGTGCAGGTCCAAGGAGAACTAGAGGTCACGTGTCTTTTTTGGATCAGATGGCTTTCTCCCTTTACTTTTTGATGCAGTGTCTCTCTCTGAAACTGAACCTCAACAACCAAGCTGACTGACCACTGAACTTCCAGAATCTACCTGCTTCTTTTCTCACCATTTCAAAGACTGAGATTCTCAGTATATACTGCTATACCTAACTTTTGATATGGACTCTCAGAATCTTTATGTTTGCAGGTCAAGCCTTTACTGACTGAGCTATCGCCCCATTCCTTAACCTCAAATTTTTAAAGCATATATATGGATACTTGTTAAACATTTTTGAATGTATAAGATAATCTTTGAAGGAAAGTAATGATTATTAAATACTATTTATAAATGAATGAAACTTTTATTATTTATTATGATACTTAGAAGTTTAGAGTCTAAAATTCCAAAGTCTTAGACAATAATCTTCTTAGATACCTGTTAGCAGGTATCAGTCTTTACCAGGACTCCAAATACCAAATAATTTTATAGATTTTCTGATGTTTTCAAAGGGGCATGTCTGGAGCTACCACCCCCTGATCATAGTGGGGAGGTAGAGGCAGGTGATTCAGAAGTTAAGGTTCTCCTACATAGCTAACTTGAAGCTAACTCATCACTTATCAGTTTCCTTCAAGATTATAGCATTCAAATGCTACAGAAAATCTTGTTAAAATAGGAAGTAAAAATAGTTTCAGAAGTCCGTGAAACTGACCAGAGTCTCTTGGCTCCTCTATTCCCCAAACTCCATAGCAGTAAAGACTGCTGAATGTTACTCTCAGGAAAGCCAGACTTCAGACAAGACCCAGATAAACCGAGTCACTTAAACTCTTTTAAGTTTAGACCATGAAAACTGGAAGAAGCAGATACTATCTAAGCAACCTGAAAGAAGCAGGGACTATCTAAGCAGGCTGGAAGAAGCAGAGAACAATTGAACTACATAGAAGAAACAACGACCAACTGATCTGCATGGAAGAGACACCTGGAAAGGAGAGTGTCTAAACTATTTAGCTGCCTGCCATTGTTCAGTTTGCTCCAAATTTCCCACTTCTGAAGGAGTTACCTATGTTGAGTGGGATTTAGTGATAAAGCTGTCTTGGAATAATGTCTCTTCCTGTAAGTAACTACTCATCCCTGTTCTTATAAGTACCTCAATAAAACTCATTATTTTACTAAGTCAAACGCTAGAGGTATCCATACGTTGATCTATCATCTGGGATGAGTAGTCGTTTGTTTTCATCTCTCTAAGAATAGTGTCACATGATATAGTTTGAGCTATGTGAAACTCTGGCTCACAAAAAGAAAGAGAAAGAATGAAGAAGTATAAATATAACCTATGGTTAGGTTCCAGGCTTATTGTAACATTATAGCTATGTGAGCATATATTTATGTAATATTAAAGAATTAATGCCTGTTATAAAGAAAAGTATCATATTTTGTGGAATAAAAATTACATATATGATCATTTTAATTTACTGTCAAGAAAATTCTTGTTGAATTATGATCCAGGACAACTTTACATCAGCTGTAACTGAGATCAATATTCAGATGTGAAGGAAAATTACTTTAGGGTTAATGAAATCAACATTATAAAATCTCATGGAGTAAATTTCTGCACGGAGAGGGAAGGGCTTCCCAAGGCCTTACCTCTAGCAGTTGATGACTACTAGAGAGTCAGCCACTTTCTTTACAGGATGTGGCTATTGGTAGGCTGTTCATATCCTAGTTGATAGACCTATAGCCAGGTACACATGAGAAGAACTACTTGGACTCAATGGCTTATTAATTTTTTAAAAAGAAAATAGTATATGACATGATGTTGGGAGGAATATATGTAAGGAATTCCCAAGGAAAGCTCTAAGGAAGTGGTTGTGAGATAGACATGATCAAAATTATATATATGTGTGTGTGTGTGTGTGTGTGTGTGTGTGTGTGTGTGCGCGCATGCATGTGAAAATTCAAAGAATAATTACAAATAATATCTTTTTTTTAAAGGACACAGCTGCATGAGTTGGTACATGTTTTAATCCTAGCACTCAGAAAGCAGAGGCAGGATTATCTCTATAATTTTGAAGCCAGCCTGCTCTGCACTGATAATTTCAGGCCAGTCAGGTTTTCATGGCATGACATGTCTCAAAAGAGAGTGTGGTGGGTACAAAATATTAAAATAGTAGGAATAGAAAGTCCTGTGTAGGCAGAAACTTATCTAAAAGAGATACTATATTGAGTTCCTTAATCAGGAAGAAGAGCAACTCAAAGTGAAATACAGAGGAAACAGGACCCAGGAAACTACCTAGTTCAATTTAAACAAGTGCATTCAAACTATGTTTAAAATGAGTGAATGACCCCAAGTAAGCAAGCTCTGAATTGTTTGACCAAGTATTTCCAAAAATAATTCCAAGAGTAAAGATCTGAGAATGTTGTTCCCTAGTTATGACTTAATGTTTACTCATAACTTCAGTTGGAAAGGGGATTGGCATAATAAGTTCCTACCACATTAGTCAAAATCAAATGTTCCCCGTCAATTACATACAATAGAGAGAAAAAAAAACAAATTTTCAACCATAAAAGGACATAATTTTTAAAAATATCTTTAGATCTTTTAATACATAAGGAATAATAAGATTAAAAGAGATTTGTCTGCCAGAAAAAAATAAAGTTTGAAATACCAGACATGACAATTAGAATAGGACTTGTCAACCTTCCTTTTTCCCATAGAAACACATATTTTGGCAAACACCACAAAGATTGATATAGGTTAATCATACTCATTTGAAGGAGCCAGAGCCCAACTTAAAAAAAAACACTCATGCAGATTCATGAAAAGAGGTCGTAAAGATTAGTTTCTCCTACCCTTGTCACCATCACAGCTCTGTGCCAACAGAGCTTTTTTTGGAGCTTTCTTTCTAATAATCATCCTTTGAGGTGATTATTAGAGAGAAAGGGTCACCAACCCTGATCATTTTTCTAAAAATCTTTCAAGGACATCCTTCTGCCTTTTCCCCTTGACTTATGATCTTAGAAATTTAAAATATCCTTTAAAAATATCTTTACACATTAAACCATTCATTTTCTTTTGTATTTTAAAAAATAATATGTCTATGTTGTCACGAATATCTAATGAACTAAGATTGTATTAACCTGAAAACTGAGTTCTCCATCAGAATCACATTGTGCTCTCTTGCCTGTTGCAACTGACTCCAGATTAAAATGACATAGGAATCACTTTTCTTCATGGTACCTCTTTTAAAAATACATTTGTTTATTTGTATTTGTTTATTGCATATATTTATCTCTTTGTATTTATTTAAATGTTTAATATAAAATAATTAAATGCTTTATGTACTTTTTCACACAAAGATGTTTTTCTTCCTTAACCCAGTTTACAGCTTGACTACAATAACCCAGAAGTACAAGAGCACCATATTAAATTCATTCATCTGTAATTAATTCTGCAAATTTATAGAAGCTTTCCTTGAAAATGTTTTCTCTGGTAGCTTAATGGTTCTCTGGCAAGTTCTAAGAGAATGGTTGTAAAGGGTGAATATTGATTTTACTCTACATGCTTTTAAGATTTCATTTTTGCTGTTTTATGCTGGGTTTAAATTTTAACCTGGTTAATAAAATGTAATCTATATTAATGGTTTAAAGTCATTAAATTAACACAATTTGTTTACTCTAATTTGAATATATTTTCACATACTTTAAGTTGCTGAATCACATAGCAGAACATATTTTATATAGTTTCCAGTAAAACTCTCATTTATTTCAGAAGCATATTATCTGAAATGTAGAAAATGATTTTTGTAATGTTATGCACTACAGAATAGACAGACATAATTCTGTATTATAATATTTGTCTAGATGACTTTATCAGTATGCATGTCAATTATAACAATGTTATCAAAATATAGTGGTTATTATTAATTTATTATGAGAGCAAGAAAATATAAAAGTACATCTATGCATAATGGGAAAACATTTGTGGCATTTATCATTATTAAACTTTACATCAGGATTGTTGTATATCATTCAAAGTTAAATAGATATGTTTAGTCTTTGAAAATCTAGACTGCTATCAAACCTACCATCATAATCACTGCTGGCCCACATCCTCTTCTTTCATCCATAATCAATCTGACTCTTTTTTTTTTCCTTATAACTATTTGACTTGACAGAACTATTAAATAAATGAATTAATTAAAATCAAGAATAAAGTCCAAAAGAGACACATTCACAGAATAAATACTTTTTTTTTACTTGCATGGTAAAAGCACCAGAGCTATGCAGCAAGTCAAACTCTTGCAGCCACCAGAGCAAACATACCAGTAAAATAGCAAGATGGTAGTTCTCTGTCAGTGTCCACTCTCTGAACCCCTTCTATAAAGGACATCTGGTAAGATAGGAAATGCACATTCGACACATTTCTTCAATTTTGTGAAAGACAAGGAACATGAGATCTATTCTCTTAAATTTTAAATGAGAGACAGGATATTTTTAAATATAGGATAAGCATCATAAAAGAAATTCTAAACTTTTTCATCTTCCAAACAAGAAACCCATCTTTCTTGATTATCAGTGCTTCCCTCATGGTCCCAGCAACCACAATTCTGGTCTATTTTTCCATAATTTGGTTTAATTTATGTACTTCATATAGCTGAAATGAAATGATTTGTAGCTTTACTACTTTACATAATACAATAGCAACAAAACCCATCCATGTCAGAATCTCTTTCGATTTCACTACTGAGTAATGCCCCTTTGCTGATGCATTCACACACATTTGTGCTGCTTCCATATGTTAAGCATTTCACAAAAATGCTAGTGTGAACATGGATGTGAAAATACTTCTGGGCCTCCTTCTGGCCACTGCTTCTGCATTCCAGAGACCAACACTGGCAGATAGCCACTCCCCTGCCGGTGGTGCCAGAACAGCAACCAAGCCCCAGGAGAACAGGTAGCAATTCTGCTTGCTGACCCCTTCTATTACACCTGCCCATCTCAGTCCCAAAGCCCAAAACCACCTCCATTGTAGAACCTCTATCCCCTTCTGGCCATTGTGTTTGAGTCCCTGAGATCAACTTAGGCAGTCCCTACTCCAGAGCAGGCCACACAAGCTAGTCAGAAGAACACTCTCCAAGACTCAATCCCCAAATCAGAGGGAAACTTCTCACTGGACCAAAGGCTGAGCTGGCTACCAGAGCTCCAGTACCCACATGGGGTAGAGACCCCTGACCAACAAAAGATCACAAAACACAGTAGACTAGAAAGGATAAATAAACACCATCAACAACAACAAAAAAGAACACTCAACCAATAAAGACAAACCTAGAAATTTGGAACCTAAACCTATAATTAACTCCAAACCCAGATGCCTAAATGCCAGTGTAATTAGACAACCAGCCACAATCAAGGCAATATGTCACCTCCAGAGCCCCACTACCCTACTACAAGTCCTGAAAAACTCAACACAGTGGAAATACAACAAAAATACCTTAAAACCAACTTTATGATGAAAATAGAGGCCCTTAAAGAAGAGATGAATAAATCCCTCAAGTAAATCAATGAAAAGGCTAACAAGCAATAGGAGGAAATGAGTAAACTCTTTAAAGAAACCCAGGAAAACAGAAGCAAACAATTAGAAGAAATGAATAAATCCCTTAAAGAAAGTCAAGAAAATCAAACAAACAAACTAATGAAAGAAATGAAGAAAACTGTTGAGGAACTGAAAAATAAAAATATAAACCATTAAAAAAAAACCCACAAACTGAAGAACTTCTGGAAATGAATATCCTAGAAAAGTAAATGGAAACTACAGAGGTAATATAATACAAGAGAGAATCTCAGGAGTTGTGGATTCTATGAAAGAATTAGTTACATCAGCAAATGGAAACATCAAACCTAATAAACTACTAACACAAAGCATCCAGGAAATACAGGACACTATAAAGAACAAACCTAATAATAATAGGAATACAGTAAGGAGAAGAATCCAAGCTCAAAGGTCCAGAAAATATTTCCAATAAAGTTACAGAAAAAATGTCCAAACCTAATACAGGAGATCCTGATAAATGTACATGAAGCGTAGAATAGACCACAAATAAAAGTTTCCCCACCACACAAAATCAAACCACTAAACATACAGAACAAAAAAAGAATACTAAAAGCTGAAAAAGAAAAAGAACAAGAAAAATATGAAGGTAAATCAATTGGAATTACACCCTACTTCTCAATGAAGACTCTAAAAGCCAGAAGGGCTGGCAAAGATGTGCTACAGACTCTAAGAGACCACAGACATCAGCCCAGACTTCTATACCCAGCAAAACTTTTAATCACCATAGATGGAGAAAACAAAGTATCCCACGATAAATCCAAATTCAAATAATATCTCTGTAAATTCCAGTTCTACATAGGGTATGAGAAGGAAAATTTCAACCCAAGGAATTTAATTACACTCATGAACACAGGAAATAGATAATCACACACCATCAAAAACAAAAGAAAAACACACACACACACACACACACACACACACACACACACATCAAAACAACACAAAAACTACAAAATACTAGAACATAAAAATCATTGGTATTTGATACCTCTCAACATTATTGGACTCAATTCCCAATAAGAAGACACAGATTAACAGAGTGGATTAAAAAACAGAAACTATCTTTCTGCTGCTAAATATGATAAACAATCTAATCTCCAAGATAAACTTTACCTCAAATTGAAGTGCTGGGAAATGATTTTCTAATCAAATGGTCCCAAAAAGCAAGCTGGAATAGCCAATCTAATATCTAACAAAATAGACTTCAAACTAAAATTTACTAATGTAAACAGAATAAGATAATTCATACTCATCAAATGAAAATCCACCAAAACATTTTTATTTTTATTTTTTTGTTTTTATAGACAGGATTACTCTGTTGTAACTATAGCTGAATTGACACTCATTCTGTAGACTGGGATGGCCTTGAACTCCCAGAGATTTGCCTCCCAAGTGCTGGGATTAAAGACATGCTCTACAACTGGCCAACTGCCAAGACATTTCAATTCTTGACTTCTATGCTCCCCAACACAAGGGCTCCTATGTTTGTAAAAGAAATATTGCTAAAGTTTAAAACATACATTGACCCACACACATTGATGGTGGGAGACTCCTATGCCCTACTTTCAATAATGGAAAGGTCATCCAGACAGAAACTAAACAGAGAAATGCTAGAGCTAACAGATGTTATAAACCAAAGGGACCTAACAGATATCTATGAAATATTTCACACACACACACACAAAAGAATATACCTTTTCTCAGCACCTCATGGAAGGTTCTTCAAAATTGATCACATACTTGCACACAAAACAAGTCTCCATAGATACTAGAAAGTTTAAATAACACCCTGCATGTGCTCAGACCACCACAGATTGAAGCTGGATTTCTACAACAGCAGCAACAACAGATGGCCCACAAGTTCATGGAAAGTGAATACCTCTGTACTGAATGATAAATGGGTCTACAGAGAAATAAAGGAATTAAAGACTTTCTAGAGTCAATTAAAAGAATCCACAACATACCCAAATTTATGGGACAAAATAAAAGTTGTACCAAGGGGAAAATTCATAACACAAAATGCCTACCAAAAGGGAGTGAAGATATTGCATACTAGAATATTACCAGCACATGGGAAAGCCCTAGAACAAGCACACCCAAGAGGAGTACATGGCAAGAAATAGTCAAACTGGGGGCTGAAATTAAAAAAATAGAAACAAAGAAAACAATTCAAAGAATCAATGAAACAAAGAATTGGTTCTTTGAGAAAATCAACAAGATAGACAAACCCCCATCTAATTAAAAAATATAGAGATAATATCTACATAAACAAAATCAGAAACAAAAACAAGGATATAACCACAGACAGCAAGGAAAACCAAAGAATCATTAGGTCATACTTAAAAAACCTGTACTACATAATATTGGAAAATCTAAAATAAATGCATAATTTTCTCAATAGATATCACCTAGCAACAATTAAATAAAATCAGATAAACAATGCATATACAATTATGTCCCCCGAGGAAATAGAAGAGGTATTTAAAAATCTCTCAACCAAAGCAAAACCCAGAGCTCGATGCTTTTAGTGCCCATAGACATTCAAAGAAGACTTAACACTAATACTTCTCAAATTATTCCATGAAATATAAACAGATAGAACACTGCCAAACTCATTCTATGAGGTCACAGTAACTCTGATACCCAAACCATAGAAAATTCAACAAAGAAAGAGAATTACAGACCAATTTCCCTCATGAAAATAGATGCAAAATATTATTCAATAAAATACTCAGAAACCAAATCTATGAACACATCAAAAAGATCATATACCATGATCAAGTAGGCTTCATCACAAACATGAAGTGATGATTCATCATACAAAAATCAATGTAATCAACCATATAAACAAACTGAAAGAAAAAAAAAACCACAAGATCATCTCAATATATATCAAGAAGTTTTTGACAAAATCTAACACCCCTTCATGATAAATATCTTGGAGTGATGGGGACACAAGTGGACATAACTAAATATAATAAATGCAATTTATAGCAATCCCACTGTTAACATCAAATTAAATTGAGAGAAACTCAAAGCAATTTCACTAAAATCATGGACAAGGCAAAAGTGTCCTCTCTATATGTATCTATTCAATATAGTACTTGAAGTTTAGCTAGAACACTAAGAGAATTGAATAACATCAGGGGGATACAAATTGGAAAGGAAGAAGTCAAAGTAGCTGTATTTGCAGATGATATGATAGTATATTTAAGTGTCCCCAAAAATTCTATCAGGGAACTCCTATAGCTGATAAACAACTTCAGTGCAATGAATAGCCTTCCACTATACAAAAGCCAAATGGACTGAGAAAGAAATCAGGGAAACAGATCCCTTCACAATAGCCAGAAATAACATAAAATATCTTAGGGTGACTCTAAGCAATCAAATGAAAGACTTATTTGACAAAAACTTTAAGTCTTTGAAGAGAGAATTTGAAGAACTCAGAAGATGGAAAGATATCTCATGTTCTTAGATTAGTGGGATCAACATAGTAAAAATGGCCATTTTACCAAAAGCAATCAAAGACTCAACTCAATTCTATCAAAATCCAAATACAAGTCTATACAGACCTTGAAAGAACAATACTCAAATTCATCTGGAAAACAACAATGACAACAACAACAACAAAACACATTAGCTAAAATATTCCAGAAAATAAAGCAACTTCTAGACAGACCACCATTCCTGAGCTCAAGTTTTACAACAGTGCTATAGTACTAAAAAATGCATGATATTGGCATAAAAAGTCAGACACGTTGATCAACGGAATAAAATTGAAGATCTAGACATAAATCCACAAATTTATGGACACTTTATCTTTGAAAAAGACAGCATCTTCAACAAATTGTGCTGGTCAAACTGGTTGTCTGCATGTAGAAGAATGCAAATGGACCCATATTATTACTCTGCATAAAACTCGAACCAAGTGGAACAAAGATCTCAATGTAAAACCAGACACACTGAACATGATAGAAGAGAAAGTGATGAAAAGCGATGAATGTATTGGCACAGAAAAATATTTCCTGAATAGAACACTGATATTTCAGTCACTAAGATCCACAATTAATAAATGGGACCTCATGAAACTGAAAAGCTTCCATAAGGCAAAGGATATTGTCAATTAGACAAAATGTCGGCCTACAGAATGGGGAAAGATCCTCACAACTTCACTTCTGATAGAGGCTTAATACCCAAAATATATAAAGAACTCCAGAAACTAGACATCAATAAAACAAATAATCCTATTAAAAATTGGGTACATATATAAACAAAGAATAGATATTGGGGAACCCCATAGGAGACAGAGAGGGGGGTAGGAAAACCAGAGGTACTGAGGACACCATTAGAACAAACTACACATTGTTGGCTGACTGCCACACTTGGGGTCCCACAGAGATTGAAGTCATAGACACAGAACCTATAGTAACACCTAAATATACCTCCCAAGTGTCTAGATTGGTATACAGCCTACAGGCTGGAATGGGAGTATCTCTGACAATTGTTCCTGCTCTTGAGACTGCTTTTCTCCTGCCTGGCTTCCTGGCTCACTCTTGATGTAGGGATTGGTGTCTGGCCTCATTCCATACTGCTTTCCCATGCCTTGATTCTGCTGTAATTCTTGGAGTGCAGTTCTTTTCTTGTGAGAAGGGGGGTTGCTGTTTGTGGTTGGTAATGTGGGGTAGATCTAGGGGAGATGAGGTATGGTAGCGGAGAGAGAAGGAAGGAGGTTTCATGGTTGTATTCTATAAGTTGCATGAGAGAAGAAAGATTAAAAATTAAAATAAAAAAGAATTCTCAAAAGAGGTATCTCAAGTAGCTGCAATACATCTAAAAGAAATGTTCAACATTTTTACCCATTAAGGAAATGCAAATCAAAACCACTTTGAGATTCCATTTATACCTGTCAAAATAACACAAGTGACAGCTCATCTTGGCAAGGATGTAGAGCAAGAGGAACACTCCTTCATTGCTGATGGAAATGCAAACTTGTACAACCACTATGGAATCAATATGGCAATTACTTAAGAAATTTGAAGTAGACCTATTTCTAGTCATAGCTATATCACTCCTTGGAAAATACCTAAATGAGTTTCCATCATACCAGAATAACACTTGCTCATGTTCATAGCAGCTTATTCACTTTATATACTCCAGAAATTGAAAACAATCAAGATGTCCCTCAACTGAAGAATGGATTAAGAAATTGTGGTATAATTATAAAATGGAGTATTTCCAAGCTATTTAAAACAAAATAACTATGAATTTTGCAGGCATATGGATAAAACTAGAAAAAGTCATTCTGAGAGAGGTATCCCAGTTCCAGAAAGAAAAAAAAAACATGGTATGTACTCACTTATATGTATATATTAACTGTTAAGCAAAGGACAAAGATGCTGCAATCCACAGACCCAAAGAGACTGAAAAAACAATACGAGTTCCAGTGGTGATACAGAGATGTACCTGGTCAAGGGTAAATGAGACAAATGGTGTAGGTGGGATGGAGAAGGATAGGAATGGGAATAAATGGGACCAGGTCTGGGGAGAGGGCTAGGGGAAAAGAACATATAGAGAGACAACCAGAATTGGAGGGTATTTAGGGGAGGATCTGGAGACTTAGGGACAGTGGAAACTTGGTGAAATCCACAACAGAGATGATGGCAAAAATCTCTAGCAATGTGGGATGGGGATCCTGAACAGGCCATCTCCTGTAACAACACATGTCTCCCAGTAGTGAGACTAGGACAACATCCATCTACAAAACCTTCTACCAATGACCTATCCTCATTACAGGATCCTCAAGAACAGAATAAGGCCAAAACCCCATACCAAAGAGCGAACTCATGCCTGATTCTTCAGGGTAAGCAAGAATCTAGATACTAGATGGCCAAGAGACAATTTCTGGTGGTTTCCTGCTCTACATATATTTTGGTGGTTGTCCCAATCTTTATTAGACATACTTCTACCAGCAGTGGACATGAGTGCAGAGGCCAAAATCCAAATGTCATACAGAACTCCAGGAATCCAGCAGAAGAGGGAGAGGAGGTATTGTGGAGACAAGAGCATTTGAGGACATAAGAGCAAGCTCCATGGAGTCAACTGACCAGCACTCTTGGGGTCCCATAGAGCCTAAAGCATCAGACATAGAACATATTCTGACTACAGTTATTCTAAAGGATGGGTGGAGAATTTTCATTAACCTAATTATTGGTGGTATTAAGCATCTCATCATATACATACATAGTACATTACCTCTTTGTATGGATATCTGTTCAAAGCCTTTTGTCCATGTTTGAGCTGAGTTCTAAACTACTGCTTCAAGAAAGTTCTGTTCATTCTCCTAATCCCCACTGTTATTTTTCTGTCACTGTCTTCTGATACACAAAATCTAGTTTCTGAGAATCTAATTTTGTTGCCTGCTTCATCTGTTTCTTTTAAAGATTTCCTTGTGCTATTTTTGTTTATGTGTATATGTGTGTTGATATATACACATGAGTAGAGCTACCTTTGGAGTTTGGAAGATGTTATCAAATCCTCTGGAATTGGAGTTACAAACGATTGTGAGATACCTGTCTTGGGTACTAGGAACCAAATTCAGATCCTCTGCAAGAGCAGTAAACCTTAAACCATCTCTCTATTTCCCAGGTGCCTGTTAATACTAATATGTCATAGCCAAATCTAGTGTCTCAAGGTTCTTGCCACCTAAGATGATCAACTTTTTTTTCAGAATTGTTAATGTTGCTGCTGTTTGACAGCTTCATACATTCACAGAATGAATTTAATCATTTTTACACTGTTTCCCTCCGTCATTCTCCTTTAACTTTTCTCCTGTTCTGCTAATTTCATGTCTTCTTTTTGCCTGTGGCTCACCCAATTCCATGTTAATTTCCCTAAGTGTATATTAGTTATTTTTCTATTGTTGTGATCAACACCATGTCCAAAAGCAACACAGAGAAGAAAGGGTACATTTCACCTTATGGTTGTAATTCATCATGAAGGGAAATCCGTGCAAATATTCAAGGTAGGAATGTGGATGCAAGAACTGAAGCAGAGGCCATGGAGGAGCACTGTTTATTGCTTTTTCTTCAGGCCTGACACAGCCCAGCACACTACATTAAACCAAGACCATCTGCCCAAGGGTGCCCCCACCTGTGATGATTTACATGTTTTCCTTTGCCTTTGGGCAACTCACATTTTGATGGGTTTTGTTTGTTTGTTTGTTTCAAAATAGATATTTGCATCTGAAATCATGGTAAGTGAAGGAACCAGATTCAGTTCCATCTTGGGTTATGACCATTATTGATGA
Source organism: Cricetomys ansorgei (assembly GCA_026225945.1). Classification (NCBI taxonomy): domain Eukaryota; kingdom Metazoa; phylum Chordata; class Mammalia; order Rodentia; family Nesomyidae; genus Cricetomys; species Cricetomys ansorgei. The sequence continues at coordinate 2,206,194 of JAMJFZ010003624.1, forward strand.
TAATATGTTTTTATTATTATTTTACGCCATCATAGTGCCAAATAGTATGCAGAAATGATAAATTCAGGTTTTCTTCTGTCCTTTGTGAACTTGTGTCTTTCTCTGTATAACATATTCAGTTTCTAAGATGTCTAATTTATGCATTTAGTTTTGAGTATCATGGACTTTAATATTGACAAAAATGGGAGAAAAATGAAAACTGAAAGAGCTGGTCTGAGGGTTCAGACTTTAAAATCTCTTGGAAGCCCCTTCAGCAAGGGGTCAAAGGGACAGAGTCCTCAGAGATGGGCAGCATTGTTTACTCTCGTCTCTGTGTTCAAAAGTAGCACCATCAACATTGAGTGCTACAGCTTTGATGTCTGGGGTCAGTGTGGTTTCTGGAAAACAGTGTTAAACTCCTTGTTCCCATGTACAATGGCTGGTCCTGACACTGTGAAATTGGAAAGTTGTTAAGTGCTGGAAGTTAAAATTTCCAAAATTAATTGCTGTTTTCCTTTTAAACCTTCTGATGACAGCCTCAAAGCTTAAGAAAGCTCAAAGTTTTCAATATAGGTATAAAATTAGGTTTAGGCAAAATGATTCCTATCTATGTATAGAAAAGGATTCCTGGTGCTTCCAGCCTCTGCCTTCCCAGAAAACTTGTCTACAAAGTTAATTTTCTGAATCAACTGCTGTGTCTTTCATAAAATCCTCTTGATTTCACCTTTCTCTGACACAACTATGTATACTCTATGATAAGTATATAACAAAAAATTGATAACTATTAGTTATCCAGAATAATTGATTGCTTAATCTGTATACTGTAATGTGATTATATTCATCTCTGATTGTCCACGCTAAAATACAGTTTACATCTACAACTACCATTTTCTACCCAATGAACTGTAGAAAATAGTTTAGCCTTCATTGTATTTTAATTTCCTTTGAAGCTTTATCACTTCCTAGTTTTAAGGCCTTGTACAAATCATGTTTTTATTCAGGCAAATTTTTCTTTAATTTAAGATTTCAAAACAAGATTTGCCTCATCAGATATGGTTAGAGTTTAAAACATGAAATTGTGTTAACATCATCTCTATTAATTATTCTCTCATCTCATCAAATATTTTCATTCTCCCATACTTTCTCTCCTCCTTTCCCTTCTATTTTTATTCTTCTCTTCCCTTTATTCCTTTTCTCTCTACTACAACTCCCCACTCTCTGCTCCCTAGTTACCTGGGATAGATTTTTATCCATTTACAAGTACTGGGAGTGATCTGAACTTTTGTGACTAGTTACAAAGATGAATATGTAAGTACATCGCATGTTCACAGTCATAAAGCCAGGACTCATTTTGATCTCTATTAGCACTACTTATACTCATTTAATTTTTTTTTCAATTCTTTCCAATCTCATGGATCAGCAAGCTAAGGCAAGACACATTTTATTTGCCTTCCTGGATCCGACATATTACTCAGAATGTGGCTGTGTTTCCTTCATAATCTCATTGTCAACTGTTTCATAATCTTTTGTGTTTTTCAAGATTCATTTGATGTTCAATTAGGCGTACACATGTATGTGTGTATGTGGGGTGGGGAGGAATATATGCACATGAGCATAGGTGCATGTAGAGGCCAGAAGAGGAATTATATCCCCTGGAGACAGAATAACAGGTGAATTGAAAGACAAGGTATGGATCTTGGGCACTGAACTTGGGTTCTGTGCATGAGCTGTGAGGTCTTCTAACCACAGAACCGTCTTTGCAGCCTAATAATTTTCAGAATGAACTAGATTTAAATTAAGATAGTACCAGTATTACTTGAAAAAGGAACACTATGTAATGAAAACATGTATAATATATTCTTTAAGGGTGTAACTCAGGAGACTGACTGGATTTAAACATATCTTGTTCTAATGATTAATCTGTGATATTATACAGTTTAACTGCTTAGATTTTCAGTTTGTTATCATCAATCAGTCTTAGCTCTTCTCTGTCAATATTTGGAATATCTTCTCTGATTTACCAAGAAGTTTAGAACTAGCAACACTGTATCAAATGCCTCCATTTATAACAAATTCTAAATACATAACCAAGAAAAGCCAGTATTTCTGATATAATGTTGCTATGCTGATTCTCATGTCTCAAAATTGTCATTAAGTTTGTGCATGAAACATGTCTCATATGATTTCTGTTCTTATAGTGCTTGTGTTTTCTGACATTCTATTTTACCTCCTCCAGAATTTGCCTCTACTCCATTAATCTATTCATATCTCTGTTTATGTAACTCCAGTCACTGTCTCTTGTGTTCTAGTTTATGACTTAATTCACTGTCACCCAGGGAATAAGAAAGCAGCAGTGGTCAGTCACTAGCATTTCTAATGGTGGTAAATGTATTTTATAATTTAATAGTACTGCTAAAATGAGGTCAATCAACATCATGTTTGGAGTGTGCCTTTAATTTACCCAGCCCAAGTCAGACTAAAGGAAATGTCTGTTGATTTGAGGCCAGTTTGTCCTATATAGTGAGTTCCAAGCCTTTGGGAGCTACATAATGAGACCTTGAATTTAAAAACAAAAACAAAACAAACAAAAAGATGAGGGCAGTCAAAGGTAAATAAACACAATAGTATTTTTCCACATTATTGCACCCTATGGGAAAGAATCACAACACAGTTGTGATTCAAATAGGATAATGTCAATATCCCCAGGTATTCCAGACCTAACATAATCTACTCCTCGTGTATTTACATATTTATTTGCTATTTATTTGCATTGTTTGAGACACTGTCTCACATAGTTCAGGCTGGCCACTAGCTCACAGTGTAGTAATGAACTTAAAATACTAATTGTTTCCTCTGTTCTCCTAAGCAATGGGCTAGCCTGTCTCATCATGCCCTAATCTAATATCCTCTTTATTGCTCATATACTCAGTACTGAGCTATAACCACAATAAAATATGTATATCAAGACATATGTGTTTCTGATCTGTATAAGCTAAGAACCATGTAAAATGTATTGTAGAACTTACTGATTTGTTGCACTTTCAATTTCACTAGTTTTCATTAATTTTAAATACATTGATCAGTATGGAAGATAGACTATTGAAAGTTTTCATGGATAATGGGTTATCTTAATGCATGTTAATTTCTCCCCATGCCTCTTTCCTACCTAGTAAAGAATTTTTGTTAGGTCTCTGGTCATATAGACACTCATGCTCACACTACTACAACGTTCTATTAATATTTGTCACCCTTTTTTCTTCTTTACAAGCTAATTGTCAACTTAAAGACAATTTAGAATCAACTGATAAGAGTCTCTGTGAGGAGCTGTCATCAATTGGTTTTGTCTGTGGGCATGTTCATGATGGACTGTTTTAATTAAGTCAATTGCTGTGAGAAGACAAAGCCCACTTTTGGTGTCACTATTCCCTAGGCAGAAGGTTTTGAACTGTATAAGGGAATGAAATCAAGCTGAGTGATAATAAAGCAAAAAAGTGAGCATAAAATTCACTTCTTTCTGATCTTAACTGTGGATGATATGTGACTGGATTCAAGTTTCTTTCTTGACTTTGCCACAGAAATTGACTGTGATCTGGAATTGTGAACTAAAATAAACCCCCTTTCTCCCTAAGGCATTTGTTAAGGCTATTTTATCACAGCAACAGAAATGAAACTGGAGCAAGCTCATTGGTAGAAAAGCCTTGGAGTGTTGTGCTTTCCTGCTTTTCATTTATAGTTTCATTGAGTCTCTTCACCTAACAAGGAATTTTTGCCAATATAAACCATTAGCTTTTATGTATCAGCTAAGAAGTCTGACTGCAGGAGTATTACTCAAATGGAGACAAAAACTGGCATATTATTCAGAAAAAAAAATGTGTTAAATTTAAAACTGGTAGAGTCCATTTTAGAAATGACACAATTTTCTGCATAGAAATTTATAAATAATACCCATAAATTTGCCATATTAGCTGTTTATAATAAAATGGACTAGAAATAACACTACAATATTAAAACTGCTTAAAACAGCAAAAGCTATAAAATTGTCCAATCAGATAAGTAATTGTAATCTTTCTATATTATAATAAAGTGATCTCACAATGCATTGACAAGTTAAATGATGTTATTTATGGCCAGAGCCTACTTTAGAGTCACTGGAAGTAAGGTCATCTTGCCTTTTATGAAGTGCTTTCTCTGGTATGCTCTCTATTTTGTCAGCTTATTCGCAGAATCTATGCACCACAAATGGATATCATTGTAATTAACAACATAAATGACTTTTCCTGAGAAGTATATGAATGGAGATAAAGGAGAAATGCATACATTTGATTTTACATTTTTACTTCATGCTTTTCTTGCTGCCAAAAAAAAAGTAGTTAACTAGAGAAACCTGAAAAAGAGAGTAGGGATTATTTTTCTATTCACAGTTTCAGAGAACAATACATTTTTTGGTTAGAAAATAGAATAGATGTTATGTATGTTATATACTAGAATAATAGAAAGTTATGGCTCCAGGAACTTATGGTAGCTGATCACATTGAGTCCACGGACATGAAGCATAGATACATGAATGCTAGTGCTCAGCTTCCTTTCATATGTTGTCTCAGTCCAAGAAAGAACCCATTCCATGGAATAGCAAAGCTTAAATTTAGAGTGAATGTTTCTTCCTTAATTAATTCAATCTAGAAATATTCTCAGAGATGTTCCCAGAAGTTTCTTTGCTGAAAATGCTAGATTCTACCAAGTTGACAGTCAAAATTAACTACTCTGATATATTGACCAAACATATTATTCAGAAATTGGATCTAAAATCTTTATAAAATAGTAAGAATAGATAGAACTAGAATTTTGTGTTTTTTTTTATTAATTTATATAACCTCTCCAGCTTTCTGGATCTCTAACAGAAGCTTCGTCATATAAATTGCATCTTTATAAGCCTTTTCTTAATATTATAGTTTATTTGAACAAAAGAAAAAAGTACAAATTTAAGGAAAGCTAAATTAGCAAGAAATCATTTTAATAGAAAACATGACAGGTTAGAAAGTAACAATACGTCTTGAAATCTCTTATGCCAGCCACTGTTCAACTTCTTTAATACAAAAATGTTTATGCTTCGTTTCCAATAATTCACTTCCAAAGTAATGTGATGCTCTAACCAGATCTGTCACCACCAATTAAGGAAAGTCTATGGTGAAGCTTGCATGGTAATAAATTTTTGGTTAGATGGTGCTCCAACATTCATTTACCTTCATTGATAACTTCTGAACATCCTCCGCCCCCCCCCCACATACACATATTCACAGCCACAACTCACAGCTTTTATAGTCCCTTTGACATAAGTGTCAGAACTGAGGAAGCTACAGACAATGGGATATTGCTCAGTGCTTTGAAAAAAATGGTCAACAAACCAGAAAAAGTCATAAACAAGATTAAAATGGAATCATGAACTGAAAGGGTGATTGTTGCAAAAAGGCAACACAGACTACACTGACTTAATCTGTATAGTCTAGGAAAATCAAGGCTGTGCAGACCATAAAAAAGAGCAGTAATGAGGCAGGAGAGATGATGGCTAATAGTACTGGCTGCCTTTGCAGCTAATGAACAGCTAATCCACAGTACCTATAAGCTGTCAGTTAAAATGTGCTGAGAACACAGACAGGTGGTGGAGGCATATGCCTTTAATCACAGCACTTGGGAGGCAGAGGCAGGTGATCTCTGTGAGTTCGAGGTCAGCCTGGTCTATAGAGTAAGTTCCAGGACAACCAGAGTTACAACAGAGAATCCTTTGTTTTGAAAAATCAAAACAAAACAAAAACAGGAAAAAAATCATTTTGTTCCTATTATCATTTATATTATATTATGTTAATATTATCCTATTGTATTTCCTGTATCTTTTATATTGTTATGATTTGCATTTTTGTAAAATATTTCCTGTGGTATATTTTGGATTGAATTGTATATTTATAATACATTTAGATTTCTAGTCTATCATTTTGTTCTCTTTGTATAGTGTAAGATTTTAAATATTTATTTAATAAAATTTTATGTATATATATGTGTGTTTGTGCATGGTTTTGTGTGTGTGTGCGTGTGTGTGTGTGTGTGTGTGTGTGTGTGTGTGTGTTTGTGGTTGGGCATGTGTGAATGCAGGTTTTCAGGGAAAACAGAATAGAGGGCTGGATCTCCCAGAGTTGGAGCGACAGCACTTGTGAGTCATCCAGTGTAGGTGCTGAGAATTGAACTTGGGCATTCTGCAAGAGCAGCAGACATGCTTAACCACTGGGTCATTTTCTTGGCTCCCATAATGTAAGCTCAATTCCCAGAGTTTTAGGCTTTATTTTTGTCTTTTGTGATCAATGCTGCTGCATCTGAAGATTTGAGTTAATTTTATTTCATTATAATCAGATTATAATCTATAAACCCAGGATGTCTTTTGCTTAAAATTTACAGGTATTAATCATATGTTGATAAATGAAAGCAGAACTTGCCTCATCTCTCTTTGAGCTGTTAGAAGTTTTATGGATTTCTTTTGATGAAAATAATCATTAATTGTGTACTTAGATCCTTGAGAACATTCCTTTTCTGAAACACATTCTTCAAACCAAAGGTAGTATCATTTTACTACCATAATCATATTTCAATCAAGTCAATTGTGAATTCTGAGAGTTTTTGCTTTATGTAAACATGTTTTCCATTATTCTTTCTTTTTTATTACAACCAATAAAGTACTTGTATTGTATATTGACTTTTGTGCCCAAGACTTGCTGAAATATTGTGGTTTCATCTATAAATTCAATTGGATTTCCTACATAATTAAATATATCACATTTAATAATGACAGCTCTCCTGTTTTAATCTTGCAATTTCATTTATTTCATCTTCTAAATTTGTTTGCCTGAATGCTTTATTCTCTGGTCTGTATCCAACTTTGTCTATTCCCTTTACTTTAAAGATAAAGACATAATTATTTTATTCTTGGTAATTTGCATGAGAATTTGTTTGTGTTTATTTATTTATTCATCCATTTTTGTGGTCCAACAGTTCTTTTAATAGTATTGAACAGTAATATTCTAGTGCAATATGAGTTAATAGCAAATGATGTAAATAAAAAAAAGACTGATAATAGTATATTATAGATTAAACACTACTCTTGTAAATGTCCTTATCATAGAATTTCAGTGTAAGTTTAGTACAATTGTAACTTATTTAAGTCTAAAAATTTATTTACTTGATATTATCCTTATATTTTAATTTGTCAAAACCACACCATTGAAACTGTGCTTGTCTTCTTGTTGTTATTATTGTTATGCTGTGTTTTGGTTGGGGCATATTTGTTGTTGCTGATATTTTATTACTGTGTATTTATTGTACATAGTACTAAGTTTTAAAAATATTATTTAAGTATGTGTGTGTGTGTGTGTGTATGTATGTGTGTGTGTCTGTGCAAATTCCCATAGAAGTCAGCAGAGGGCACTGAATCCCATAGAGCTAGAGTTAAAAGGTGTGTGGGAACTACTTAGCATGAGTTCTAAGAACAGAATTTCAGTTTTCTCAAAAGCAACAAAGAAACTTATCTGTGAAGCCATCTCTTAAGCTTCAGGACTGGGTCATATAATGACATTTTAATTTAAGTGTTTAATGGTCTTAGAGCATATCCCTCTTCCGGATGGTCCTCTCCCCAACCATGTCTTTTTCTTTTCCCTCTTGCTAATCCTCTTCATCCCGATAAAATGGATAACAGCGTGCAATATTTGTCTCTGTCTTTCATAGACTGCCTGAATTCATTTAATATAATTTTCAGTTATACTCGACTTCCTGCAAGTTATCATGAAATTGTCTATTTTTATGACTTAATAAAATTTTAATGTGTATAAATGTTTACTTTCTTCATCCATTCCACTGTTGATTGATGCTTAGTTTGCTTACATAACACAGATCTTAGGAATAGGTGTACAGTAAATATTTATATGTTAATATCTCTGTGACTTGCTTGCTTTTGAGTCTATTGTGTATAATAGATGATATGCTATAGCTATTTGTTATTTTGATAAACTTTTGATGACTTCCACACTAGATGTATGAACTTGCTTTCCACCAAATGCCTTTTCTTCATATGATTATCATCATTTGTTATATATTTCCATATATGCTATTATAGTGGGAATTAGCCAGAATCACTTTGAAATTTTAATTTGCATTCTGATGATGGCTAATAATGTTTATCTTAGTAGCTGTTCTATTGCTGTGAAGCGACACCATGACCAAGGCAACTTTAATAAGATAAAGCATTTAATTGAGAACTTGCTCATGGTTTCATGGTTAAGGACAATATCATCATGTCAAGAACATGGTAGCATGCTGGCAGGCACCAGAGCAGTAGCTGAGAACTGTGTTCTGATCCATAGTCAAAAGGAAATACTCTGGGCTAGACATGGGCTTTTGAAACCTCAAAAGTGAAACATTTTCTCCAATGACGCCACACTTCTTAATCCTTCTAATCCTTTAAAATAGTGCCACTCCCTGATGACTAAGCATTCAAATATATGAGCCAATGTGGACCATTCTTATTGAAACCACCGCAATGTTGAATATTTTTAATGTATATTGTTCATTTATATGTTATTTTTAGTATTTTTATTTTACATTTATTGATTGGTTAGTTGTTATTTAGGTTTTTTGGGGGGGATTCTTTGTAAATTTTGGACATTAAGTTTCACCTTGCATAGTTATCCAAAATTCTTCTCCTTTGTTGGCTATATCTTCAAGTGATTGTGCAGAAGCATTTTTCATTACATAAAGTTATATTAGCCACCTGTTATAATTATTTCAACAGTGATTTCAATCATTTCCAGACAGTCTTTGCATATATGCTTATGCTTTGAACCGTTTCTCTTATATTTCACCTCCCAGTTTCAGAGTTTTAGCTTTTATACTTAGCTCTTTGATACATTATTGAGAGATAAGGAAACAAGTTTCTCACTGGTTCTTGCAATTCTAACCAATTCTTCTAACAAGGACCATCCAGTTTTCCCAGGACCAATCGTAGAGGAGGCAGGAAAACAGAGAGTTTGTTGCAGCAATAGGTATATAGATTACCTTTTGCAATCTAAATATATAGTCTATGACTCTTACTTGGAAAATGCATACCAATAGCATTCAAAGTTATTGAGTTGGTAGAGTGTTTATTCCATTTCCTTAATTACTGTCTTAGAATGAAGATTAATTCACTTCTGTTTCCTCATGGATATGTTTATCTTTTTGATATGGATCCTTTCAAGTATCATGTGCAGTTTTGCTTAATGGTTATGGATTCTTTAATTTATGTTTCTCATAGAAAAGTTTTCTCCTCTATCAATTGTAATGAGTAGTTTCACTGGATACAGTAATTGGGGAGACAGTTATTGTCACTCAGAATTTAGAATACATCATAACATACCTTTAGAAGTCTGCTATCATTTTGATGAATTTACTGCTACATGTACTTTCATGTTAATTTAAAAGATTTTTTGAATCTTCTTTGATTTCATTAAACCTGTGTATTTTTCTTTGAGTTGACATTCAATTCCCTCTCATCGGAATGCTTTACATTAGAATAGTGTCTTTTGGAAGGTTGCTCTGCCTTCAGTTTTTACATTTCTCATATTTGCATTTGGACATGTACATTTTATTTTATTTTATTGTTTTATTGGTTGGATTGTTTTTGTCAGCTGTACTCATTCAGGTTAAATATTTATAAAAATCAAATGAGTACAACATGGTAGAACTGAGGTTTTATTCCTCCATAATGAACTGGGGACACAATTATGTACCAAAACGCCTCATTTATATACTCGGGATACCAGAAATGACTCAGAGTACAAAATACTAATTGACAAACTTGCAACTTCTAAGAAGTCTATTATGCAAATGCAAATGTAGTGCTATTCATGATAAAAACAGTTGTTTTTAAATAAAAACTTCAGTATCCAATTTTAAATGAATAATTAAGGGCACAATGATATATACAAAGTTATTACTTACTAAAGTTCAAGATAGAGGGAGATGGGACAAGTAAGGATAAGAATTGGTATTAGTATTAGTATTAGATCATCTGAAAAAATGAAAGAAAGGAAAATGGATGGGAGGAGGGAAGTTTGTATACTGCTAAGATCCATATACTTTAAAGATGATTAAAGCCAAGGAAGGTTGTAGCTAAAAAGTAAAAAGAAACTGGATTCTAACTGGTACTGGGGACCTGAGATTTTTTTGTTTCTTGTTTTGTTTTTTGTTTTTGTTTTTGTTTTGGGTTTTTATTTTTTTATTTTTTTTTATTTAGCCATTATCCTGGCACCGTCATGTACAATCTTCTAGAGATGGCATGAAGTTTAGAGGCTCCTATCAGTGATGTTAATGCAGTCAAATCATATTTTGAACTAAGAACATTGTTATTCTCCTCCCCCCAAAAAATGTAAACTAGGGCTAGTAGGCTGGCTCAGCACACAGAGACCTTGCCACTAAGCCTGATTCCCAGGATTCACATGGTGGAAGAGAAGAACTGGCATCCTCTGAATGACATAAACATTATATATCCTTTGACATGTGTCCTACACATAAATTAAGTTAATTAAATTTAATAAACATTTTAAGGAAGAATAGAAAATGAGGCTGACTGGAAAGAGAAAGGCTATGAAACAAGAGTAAACAGAATTATATGTGAAATCATGCATGGAAACAATAATAAAGATTACGTAATTGAACAGGTGATATCAGATGATCAAATATCATGAGCAAAAACTCTAATAGAGCAGTATAAAAATTAAAGCAATACAATTAGGAAATAAAAGTGCAGTGATTTAAAAGAGATCACAGTAGTAGTAATTTTGTCCTTTCTGGAATGAGTTTGGAATTCCTTCCCTCCTGTGATGTTTCATGTAGAACATTGCATGGGTAGAAAAGGTGCAACTGGAACCTCAAGCTCAGTTTAAACAAGTTACATTTGGATTTTGTTTCCACCCTGAGATTAACGGGATTGTTTTTAGTTCCAGCGCTGCCGCTCACCTGGGATGTAAGGAGAACTTTCAAAGTATCCCAGAGGTTACAGTGCAACTTCTGTATTCACAAACTCTGCTGACCCATGGCTGTCCTCCTATAATATATTTAGCCCTTGGCCCTCCCTGGGCTCATTTCTCATGGTTTCTACAGATTTCTGTTTCTACAGATCTGTCTATTTCCACTGTTCCCAAACAAAATCAGGGTTTAATTTTCTTCAGCTGTATCGAATCTATTGATAAGGCAGCCTTGTGAGCTCCAAATTCGGGTAACTTTCTTTATCTCCCCCTCCCCCGCCACTTTGTTTTGTTTTATTTTGTTTAGACTCTTTTGTAACTCTGGCTGTCCTGGAAACTCACTCTGTAGACCAAGCTGACCTCACATAGAGATTTGCTGCCCTTCCCTCCCGAGTGCTTGGATTAAAGTCCTGACTTTTTTTTTAAATTTTATATTTAATTTATTAATGTATGATTACTCTGTCTTTATGTATACCTGTGTTGTGCCCACGTTCAGATCCCCAATAACCACCAAAGAGTCCAATCTAATGCAAAACACACGGGGTCTCTTTAATTCAGACCAGAGTCTGAGAGGGGTTGAGTTTATATAGGAAGAGAACTCAAGCAGGGACTCATATGCCTTGGCGTTTCAGAATTGGCCCCAGGAACTTGATCTCTAAAATGATTGGTAGGTATTGATCTGCCGGTGACTAATACACCCCTTACAAGGGAGGGGTGAGGAGGCAGGAAAACCAAAACTAAGAATGTGCACAGAAAGGTTGGGAAGTTTCTGATAAGCCTGTTCTCAGGATTGGGAGTTGGGGGGGCGGGGCAGTATTACTACTGGACTCGATGTTCCCTAGGGGAAGAAAGAGACTGTAAGGAGTTGCAATTAAGTTTAGCTTTCTAGCTGACATTCTACTCTTTGTTCTGTTTCAAGGACAAGGAAGCTGAGAATTCTTGATTGAGTCTTCTCACCTGCATGCCAGAAGAGGGCATTGAATCCCATTTTAGATGGTTATTAGCCACCATGTGGTAGCTAGGAATTGAACTCAGAGCATCTAGAAGAGCAGTCACTGCTCTTAATTGCTGAGCCATCTCTCCATCCCGGTAATTTAATTCTTATATCTGTTGATTGGATTCTAAAGATGCAAAGCAGACTTCTGGATTTATTTTCCACATTGCTAAGTATCTTCAATGTATGTAGTCAGACTCCTGGAATCAAGGACCTTTTTGGTATTGTTTCACTATTCATCACTACATTTAAAAATCATCAGAAAGTTTAACAAAACATAGCATCTATTTTAAAACCTGTAAACGGTTGAAAAGCAGATGTCTTCCTGTTCCTGGCATTGTTACTGTGGATATTATCTCACACTGTCTAAACTATTTTAGTTATGCTGCATCTTTCATCCATAGTTGTTTTTCTGCTGAGAACATTATTCAAGCGTGCAATGTTTCCTTTATCTCTTTTTCTTTTACTGTGTATCCTAAGGCTGGTTATTATGGTCCTTGAGCATTCCTGAGTGGTACACGTCCAGTATCTCCTATGCCACTCCTATGCCAAAAGGGATCTCAAGAATGCTGTGAGTGCTTTATTCTCCACCTTTCTTAACAGTGATATTATTAATTGTTAAGTGGTCGGTCTATTGTCAAAGCAGAACAAAGACTTCCCCTAAGAAACTGAAAAACAGACTCTGAGAGGTACTCCTGTTTTCACCCATTACCCTAAAAGAATCCCTGACACTCCTGAAAGACTATAGAATATGAATAAAAAATGCTTTGATCATGGTTAGGCAGGAAACTTAATAAGTGTATAAAGTCATCCTCTCTGTAAGTGTATGATACTGTTTCATTTGTAAGACCTCACTTCAGAGGTACTTTCTTCTTTTAGGTTTTTTTTTTCTCTTCTGCTAGTGAATAGCTGAAATATGTGTATGTGTGTGTATGTGTGTGTGTGTATGTTCGTTGTATGTGTACATATATATGTATATATATTTTAAGGTAGGATGTTTCCTTTTTATGACAAGTTTAATATGCTATTCAAAAATTTTCTACCAATACAAATGCCAAGGTCTTTTCTCCCTGTTGATATGTCCCTGAATACCTCTTTTGATTAATCAGTATCACTCCATACTCATGTGTGGCATAAACCTAGGATCAGCCACTGCAAGGTATCGATGTAACGTTTTTTTTCAACATTGTGCTCCACATAAAAATGTAAGTGCACCACAGGAAGACCTATCACACCGATGGTGACCAACAGACACATCAGAATTGTATTTAAAGTCACACTGCCTGAAGATAATTTAGGTGCTTTGCACAGTGCTCTGTAATTTCCTCTGCTCTTGTAATTGGCTGAGTTGGAATTATCATTTCACGTCTCCGTACTCTGGTCTGTAAACTATGGTCGATAATTGTACGGGTGTTGAAGGAAATTAAATGGTTAACACAAATAAATACTTAGAAGAACACCTGAAAAGGAATAGTTGCTATTTCCTAAGGGTTGGTATCAGAGATGAGGCAATAAACAGCTAAGAATTCACTGAGTTTCTTCTTAGTTTTTTATTTTTCGGTTTTTCGATAACAGTATTGTATGCATATTCTTTATTTATGATTCCGTTTCCATACTTTAGTTCTTGGCATATGTATTAAGCTGTCACAAAATGTATTGTTGTATCTATCAATAAATTAGTGAAATCATATTTATTTGTGCTTTCCTTAGTGTAAGAAAAAGAACTGATTTTGAGAAAATCTAATTACTTGCCCAACATTAATGCATTGCTAAAAATGCTATCAGATGAAAATATGCTAAATTGAAAGACTGATAAAGAGGTAAAAAGTAAAAGAAAAGGTTCATTTTTGAGTGGCTTGAGGTCACCCAATCTTTTCAGTTGCTCAGCTTATAAATTGTATGATTATGAGCATTATGCCTACACATATAATAGGCTTTCTTTGCATGTGGGTATTTAGGTTATATTTAATTCAGGATTATAAATCACACAGGGAGATGATTTATGCAAATTTAGAATTCATTAGCATGCATTAAATTATTTTTTCTATAATTCAAGCAAATGGAAGAAGTCGAATGGATCAAGTTGGGGAATAAAGCAATTTACTAATAATCCCATTACCGTGTTGATAAATAACTGAAAATGGATAAGTCGCAGGCTGTGGGAATCTTGTTACCTTTATTGTAATTCAAATGTATTCAGAAGATGCTCAGAGATGTTGACTGTCTTCATCAGCCCAGAGGCACCTGGCTAATAACATTGGTAAAAAATATGCTTTTTAACCATGGGAACTACTTTCATTGACTAGTAAATTCCTACTGCCAGGTGATTTCTTTTTTTACGGGAAAAGTTAATGCAGGGAAGCATCGAGCTGGGTTGCTGTCTGGATTCTGTCGCTCTGTGGCTTTAAGAGCTGCTCTAATTGTTCTAGACTCTTACAGGCTTGTTTTGTTAGAAAAAAAAATATCCTGTGACATGTATCGAAATTCAAAATAAATCAGATATTCAGTCTGTTGTTTAAAAATACTGAATAAATGACCTCGGTTATTCACAAGTTTCCCAGGAGTCAGAGTTAGACTTTAGACTTCCTGCTGCTTTACATGTATTTTACCCTCCCTGTCAGTACTGAAAATGTATACCTTAAAATTCATTGTAAAGCAATTAATTCTGTAGGACAAGGATGGTCTAGATATTCAGCCCTTTATACAGCAGTGGTTCTCAAACCTTCTAATGCTACGATGCTTTAATACAGTTCCTCATGTTGTGGTGACCCCAACCATAAGGTTTTTTTTGTTCCTACTTAATAACTGTAATTTTGTTACTTTTATGAATCTCAATGTAAACATCTGATACGCAGATGGTCTTAGGCAACGCCTGTGGAAGGGTTATTTGATCTCCCAAAGGATCACAACCTGTGGGACTGTCCAAAGACTATAATGTGTTGAAGCTGACTTGAACCCCAGGTCACCCCCAGAGGGTGAGGATTGCAGGGAATGTTCGTTGCTCCACACCTTAGTCCTGGCTTAAACTCTGCTAAATTATTAGATTTTAATACCACCTTCTTCACTGAAGCAAAGATTTGTCTGTCCCTGCAGGCTAGGGGAACAGACTCAAATGTGTTCATCTGAGGCAGCAATCCAAATGCCCCTGCCTGAACCAATCAGTCCACTCTTGTAGCCAGACTCCTCCCCCCACTGTGCCACATAAAAGGCACCCCCAAAGCTCCAATAAAGAGCACCCACTGAAGCATGTCCTGGGTAGTTATTTGTCCACATGCGGACTCATAGAGAAGGCCCGCCAAAGTCACAGCAAGATGTGGCAAAACCTATGGCCCCCACCATGTTGTGTCCTCCCCACTACGTCCCTACACCTGAAGCTGGCCCTGCAGGAGGCCACTGACTCCAGGCAGGGTACCTGTGGCTTGGACAAGCACATGGCAGGAAGGTTCCAACCTGTGGGACTATAACAACCCACAGCTTGAGAACCCCTGTTATACAGGATCAGCTTGCATTCTCTCGATGTAATCTTTCACATTCTAACCCAGTGACTCCACAAACATTTTCAAGTGGGCTGTTAAATAGCTAGAAAGAAATCTTTTATTTTTGTATAGGATGTAATCTTATGAGATCCTTAAAATATCCCAACAAGTTTAGTGTATACTGCCCCAGTAATAGAATATCACAGAGTTAGTTGAATATACAGTTCATGATAACATGGTGTCCACAGTATCTTACCTTTCGGATTTATCTTCCCTAGGAATATGTCTTGTTTACATCTTTCAAACACTGTCTGCTGCTGTTTTATATGTTTCCATATGAAGGTCATCAATTTGATAGTCAAAATTTGTAATGACACTGTTACAAAACCAACTAACACGCCACTCTTCATCTTAACCCAAACCTTTTTAACATTACTTGTGTTTTGTAAAATGTGTTTTATTCTTTCATTTTTAAATTATACTATAGCCACTTCTTGATTCCCCCATTTACTCCCTCCAATCTCTTACATTTCTCTGCTTGCTCCTTCTTAAAATTATAGCCTCTTTTTTTTATTTATTTCTTATTAAACACACACACACACACACCCTACACATTCACTGCTATTTTTTGTTTCCATATAAAGATCATCAATTTGATGTGTGTGTGTGTTTGCTTGAATGTATAAATATAACCTGCATACTCTGTTTAATATCACTTATATAAATATATAAGTATATATATATATATACATATATATATATATATATATAAGTATATATAATCAGAGCTGATTATATGGTATTGGGATAAGGATGTTCATCCCTCAAGAGGACTATTTCTTATGATATCAGAAATTCTTAGTTGTCCATTGGAAACAAAATCAAGCCTCTGGCAATATTATGGTCATAGATCTACTTTATCAAACCATCATAATTCTTAATCACATTCTCACAATCTATTATACCTACAGATAAGTAAAGTTCTCACCCTTCATAATGGAAACTTCTTTAAGGAAGCCTCATGAATGAAGCAACAGAAGGAGGTCATTATAGAAAAATACAACTGGTCAAAATACAGAGAACAAGACTGTCAGGTACCCAGTCACAACTGATAAATGTACAACACAACCGCACCTAAAGCTCAGAGAACATAGCAGAATAGGGATCAGAAAGATTTTAAGAGCCAGAAGACAAAGAAAGCTGCTATGAAATTGTGTCTCTTAGAAATAACAGGGCAGCTTCACCCAGTCTCAATATGACTGCACAAATAAGACCTGAAGAGGCAAGCACGGATAGACATGCTAAAATGGGGGTGGGGGGATCTCATAGGACTTACCCATAGTAGAACACTAATGATATAAGACATAATGATATATATAGCATTATAATGACTGTACCATTATAATGATATCTAGATTTCTGTATCATGATGTCATAATGAAAAATGATATCATTATTATGATATGTCATTACATATAACATTATGATATAAGATAATGGTAAATCTCTGACTGATAATGATGCATTGAGACAGAAATAAATGAGCCTCACTTATGTTCTTTACACAGATGGTGTGTTATATCACATAATTTCAAGAAAGATGAATATTGTACAATACATGAGAGACACAATACAGGATCAGGGAAGAACTGACAAAAAGACTATATTCATACACTATTGCTTTGTGTTTATATAATTTTTATTGTTAATCTCTTACCATTCCTAAATTTCAAGCCTTATTTTAAGTATATGTAAGAATAAGTCCTCAGTATTCAATGTGGGGGACTTCTAATTTATTCTCTGTGGTTAAAGGTAGGCTGCCATATTTAGCAAAGAAATTGTGATAGGCAGACTAGAACCTTTAAATTCCATGTTGTTTCTTTCATTCATACTGAAATTATACCCATTTACCAAAGAAAGCTAACTCATGGAAGTAAAGTGTATGCCATTCACTAGACTGTATTGCTATCTAATAACAAACGCTAATACAAATTAATTTCTCTTTGGAAGAAACTTATCAGTTAAAACTAAAGTAGAAAACATAATTCACTTTATATTGCTATTTGCATGAATGCTTAAATGTGCATAATTTTTCATACTGTTGTAAGCACTTCTTTAAGATAAAGAGAGATTATGTTTTCTATGGCACGTAGTTTAAAGGGAGGATGGATGTTAAGTTCTTTGGTAATTTCACACAGTTATACAATGTATCTAGGACACATCTATTCCACCCCTTCCTCCACTTTTCCTTTTTCTTATGGGTAGCCTGTCATAAAGAACAATGGCTACAGGCATGAAAATAGCTTCTAACCAGCTACACAACCTACTATCATATCCATTTCCGATGGATAGAGTCAGAAAGTATGAGTTTCAGAAGGTGCATCTCCATAGCAATAGGGTGGCCACAACATATACTGATTAGTCACTGACTAGAAGCAGCCTTTATTAATGACCATTTATAAGTTTTTTTAATGTACCTGCTGTGAAAAATGTATTTCTCAGGCACCAGTGTTTTATGATTTTATAAACAAGTTCATGCAGTTTTCCCCATTAAACTCCCAATATTGTTTTGCCTGTGGAAGAATGAAAATGGATCTACAGCCTTATCTCCATATGCTACATAATGGAGGAGAAAGGCACTGTCAGAGAGGGAGGAGACATAGACACTTCTGGAAATGCGTAGCCTGAACTGAGTTATAGTAAAGTCATTAAATTTCAGCTGAAGATTTACAATACCCTCCCTGAGTGACCATTTCTATATCTGTGAGTAATACAGTTAAGTCTCATTAACATTAAGGTTCTAGTACAATAGGAATCATTTAGATTCAAAAGTTAGAAACTCATTCAAACATGTCTTAACCTTAAAAAGCAATTGATTTGAAGAATTTTGAGTTTTCCTGAGTGAATAATAATATGAGGTGAAATTGTACCTGTAACTGTCCCTGCATTTGTATACAGAGTGACAGATGCATTCTCTCCTTGAGTACTCCTCTGCCTCAGTTCGTGTGTGTGTGTGTGTGTGTGTGTGTGTGTGTTTGTGTGTACAGTTGTACATACATATAGAGCACATTTATACTACATTCCTAGCCTAAAGTGACTCTTCTCAGCTGTGTTTCTAAAAAGCAAATAGGACATTTGAATTCCAATTGTAAATTCCTGAGAGGAAAAATGCCTCTCAGTCAGCTGCAGTCAGATACAGCCTTGATCAGATCCATCATAACTTCCCATAAGGTCATTTTTCCAATGAGAGGGATTGCGTGAACTGACACATACAACAGGGTAGACAAACTGATAACAGCTTCAGGACAGGTTTCTTAAAACTCTATGCAGTAAGTTTAAGCTGTCAATTTTCTACTTGACTTGTGTAAATTTGTACTTTTTTGTCAGAGCACAATCTTGAAATAACTAAGGTTTCTAAGGCAACAAAGTAGTAGGAAGTTGAACTGAAACAATGCGTGAAGAGAGGTTTGTCAGTAGAAATTCTCTACAGAGGGCATTCTTCAAATGTCTTTTTGTATATGTCTATATGGTGTATGTGTGTATGTATGTGTGTATGTGTGTGTGTGCTATATGTTAGTATGTGTAAGCAAACAATTTATTCATTGAGCCATCTTCCTATCCCACTAGTCTTTCTTATTAGTGACCATTAAGATCAAAAGAGATGCAAATTGTTTATTTGGTTTATGACACCAATTTTTGTATCTTTTTGCTTACAGATATTCAAAGTTTTTCTCCCAAATACATAATCCATGGCTGACTTTGTCACTTTCCTCTGAAAGTTATTGTGTGGACAGTATGAGTTTGGGAAATCTGCAGTTTCCTGTTTAGTTGATTCCATCTGAATATCTACTCAATCATGGAAACCACTCAAATGAGACATTTAGGCTCATGCTTTTGTAGCTGTACAGGAATCGTGTGGCATTGTCATTTACCTTCTCATGTACCGAGAGGATGCTATGAGGTGGGTACTGACCTTAGAAGGGTGAGCCATAGATTATGGCATCTTGCAAGGCTTTCCGAACGTACAGTCAATTTCCTGTGAAGAGACTTAGTTCTTGGTTTTCTCTAAGAAGATCCGTCATTATACTACAGAACTGGTTGTTTGGTTTCTTTAAAAAAAATAAATAGAAAGCTACACATAGAGTAAATATGTGCTGTTACTACATGTTTTATGTCATTTGATTTGAAAACTGTTCCTGCTTGTCTGTTTCAATGATGGCTGTCTGACATCTGAATGCATAATTCATATTAGTAGCATATGCTCTGAAATAGCTAATATTCAAAAACTTTGCCAAATCTCTTTGTCATATTTGAGTTAACATACTGAAAATGATAAAAAAAAATGTTCTGGTAACAGAAATTCACAGGATATAAAGTCAGAGATGTGTAAACGCTAATCATCTGCATAAGCTAATTGGATTTTGAAAAGTACCAAAATGAGAATGTCAAAAGTAGATTAAGTTCAGACTTAATCAGGATAATATTATTTCTGATCAATTTCCCTTAGAATTTAGCCCCTCTCCTATGACATGGCAGCCCTGCTTCTATCTAGAAGATACTCAGAGTGGTGACTTAATGCTGGTCAGCATCAGGAAAACACAAATATGAATTAGAACGGACACATTGTAGTTTGGGGATGACTACTTCTTCAATAGTTATTTCTAGAAGCCTGACATAATGGCGAGCACAATGGAGAAACTGAACTTGAACCAATGAGATACAAGACGCAGGGATGGCAGGGGAAGTTGCTCTATTGTGCCTTCCTGTAACATGAGGGATCTGATGATCCCTCACACTTTTTTTTTATTCATTGTGACTTCTACAGGTACTCTAACTAAGAGGACCAGGTCTCAGTCACAATTACATCCAACCCCAGATCCCCCACTCTCCATCATCCTAAAATTCAATCTTTCTCCTCTTTATTCCAGGTGCTCAGACTTTCCTTGTTTGCATTAGGGAGCTGGATAACTGAGTGTCTTCAAAGCATGTTTTGGAGAATGAGGCCTCTTCTCATTGATATTCTTGTATCATTTCTTTTTACCTTGAACAATAGGCCAAATAAACTAGATCTCATGTCTCAAAGAAGCTAGCAGGAGTTGTTCACTACGCATGAGCAATTGACCAACTGCACTCTGTATACAGCTTTGCCATTTTTTAAAATTTCAGACCCAAAAGGTATCTTTTCCAATGATCATCTCCTCTTATGATAGGTAAATACACCGTATATAAAATTATTTAAAATTCAGTGAAATGGCTGAAGAGATGGCTCAGCAGTTAAATGCACTTGTTGCTCTCCCTGAGGACACGGGTTCAAGTCACATGACATGACAGCTTGCAACCATTTTTAATTCCAGTTCCAGGGAATCTGACTCTCTCTTCTGGCTTCCACTAGTATCACATGCATAGACATACATGCAGACAAATCACTCACCCACATAAAATTAAAATCAAAAGAAATCTTTAGAAAATACAGAAAGTCTAAGAAAGCTGATAAAATAATTAGATGAAATAGAAATCCCCTTAATGTGAGGAAAGGTAGTTACTGTCGAAGGCATGTGTTTACAGACCACCTTTTATCTACAAAATAAGGCCTAAGTAGAAGACAGAGACTTTGAAAAGATGGAAAAATACATTAACAATTATTTTAGGATTATACTAGGAGCAAGGTAGTAATGAACGAATCTGGCAATAGTGGCAATAGAACAATGATATGGGAGCTTTTTAAAGGTTTTATTATGAAATAATTATTTCTGATTTTAATTATCACAAATTTTCTAGGTGTTTAGCTTGGAAAAATTAAAATTATAGAGAATAATTTACTCTGGAAATTTAAATACCACACAATATCAAAGTATATATTAATACTTTTTGGTGTTCCACATATTCTGAATTTGGCATAATGCAAACTTCAATTTTGAAATACTTGTGAGTTCTTATGTAAATTTTATGTATATGTACATTACTAAGTTAAAAAATCTAGGTAATCTCTACTCTAACAGTGTATCCACATTTATTTATTTTTTAATGACATCTTATCAAGCATGGTGTTATTTGCACTTATAGGGAGTTGTTTGTGAGTTTGGATCCAACCTGGGATACATAATGAAACACTATCTCAAAAAAATCCAAACATATCATTTGTTGATAGTGTGTTCATATTTAAATCATAAGGTTACTTACTTCTGAAGTAAAACAGAAAGGAATCTACCTTGAGAAAATTCTGTAGGTGTTTAACTTTTTTTAATGTTCCTTTCTTAATTTTTTCTGTCCGCAGAATTACTCAATAGTAAATGGATTAAATTCCAAATGAGTGCCACTGTATGAAAATAATGACCTAAAACTAGCAATATTCATTGTAGAACAGTCAACAATTAAAGTTAACTTGTTTAACTCTCAGCATGCCTGTTAGAGGATATTTTAGGAGGGCAACGAAAGTTAAAAAGGACAGAAAATATCCTTCAGAAAGGGGTTTGTAACTATGCTCAGAGATCCACAAAGAGAGAGGCTTTGGGATTGGAGAGATGGCTCAACTCTTAAGAGCACTGTCAGCTCTTCAGGAGGACCCTAGTTCAGTGTCCAGGACTCACATAACAGCTCAGAGCTGTCTGTAACTACAGATCTAGAAGATCTGATGCGTCTTTCTTGCCTCTGTGGCACTGCATGCATGTGGTGCAGACATATATTCAAGCAAACTCCCATATAGTTATGATTTTATAATAAAATATGATTCACAATTTGTTATAGTAGTTGGTATAACTCTTATAATAGCTGCCGTCTTATAACTCTATTGACAAATTCACACATGAGGAACTTTTTCTCAGTATAAACCAAAATAATTTTAATGAATTTATTAGTTTATGTTTTCTACTTAGACTTTATTTGCTGAATAGAAAGTCTGGGATAATTTTTATTATAAACAATATTCTTAATTTAAAAAGACGAGTAAATGAGGTTTGATTTTATTTGGATGATTTATCAAAATTATGTTGCAAAGCTTTGTTAGGATTCAACCATATTTAAGTACAGTTACTCTTTCCGGAGGCCAAAGCATCAATGTTAAATTTGCATAAGAGATGAGGTCTCTTACTTTGCAGCAGTATAAAATAAAGATTTGCTTTATTTCCTCTTCCAAAATCTTCAAACAAGAAAGTGCAACATCTAAGCATTTACTAAGATGCTAAAAAGATTGAAGAGAAAAATCAAAGAACATAGCCAAATCAAAGAAATAAAAACAAACACAAAAACATATGCACACACATACATGCATTCCTTCAAGATTCTTCTTTAAGAGGTTTCCTGCTGGCTTTGTATTCATTCTGGTTTTACAAAACCCACCATTTAAGCTATGGAGATGGCTCAGTGGGTAAAAGTGCTTGTTACACTTGCAAAGGACCAGAGTTCAGTTCCCATTACCCATGTCTATTGGCTCCCAATTACCTCTAACTCTACTTTTAGAGGACTTGACACCTTCTGGCTTCTATGGGTACCTACATATTAGTAACACATACACACACACACATACACACACACACACACACACACACACACACCACATCACATTGCATGCACATATATAAATATAAATAAAAATATTACAAATAAATTTTCATTAAAATATGCATCTTCTAGACAAGGTAGACTTTGTTGCTTATATAACAAATAACAATATAACCTGCTTAATATAAACAAGGCTCAGAGCACAATCCTCAGCGTAATAAAAATAGCAACCCAAACTAGGGGTTATATAGGAATTGATGAGAGAGAGAGAGAGGGATATGAATTCATTTATTGATGAAACAATCCAATTCTCTGACATAGTCTAGGATACTTATTGCATGGTATGATGACTTCAGAGTACAGACAAGGATCTGTAGAGAGGTATGTAGCATATTAGAAATCAAAATATAAAAAATTCCCAATGTGATGCCTGGTGGTGGTGGCACATGCCTTTAATTCCAGCACTAGAGAGACAGAGTCAGGTGGATCTCTGTGAGTTTGAGCCTAGCCTGGTCTACAGGGTGAGTTTTGGGACAACTAGAGGTACAATAGGGAAACTCTGTCTCTAAAAAACAATAATAACAAAGTCCCAATGTATTCAAGAATGCCACTGACATTATCCAACACTCTGCATGATGTGGTTCCTTCTGAGCTAGAATTACTTGATTACTTTGCAAGTTAAGAAGACAAAGACATATGACAGTTAAACCACACCAAAGGAAAGATCATAGGATTCAGAGGCAACCCACAAGTTTGATAAAATATCCCAAAGAATAAGCAAGTTCTAACAATAATTTTACTTAAAATTCAAAAGTCATTTTGTGAAAACTTCCTTGCCACCATATCTGGGAATGCAGATTTTCCAAGTATAAGTAAGATACAACATTCATCTCTGAATAAGGCCTGGCATGGAATTCTCATAAGAGCTTACTCGATTTCAAAATTCATTGGGGATATAGTTTTTTGTATAGTGTTTTGTTTTTAGTATCTGATGATAAAATTTTCAAATATAAAAATTCATCAAGAGGACCCTGACATAGCCATAACTATTATAAAAATAGCAGGTATTGCAGTATAATCTGAAATCAAATTACTCTCATTTCAAAGCAAAGTCAATATTGTGAAAGGATTAGAAACAGGCTGATAAAAGTATTGTTGAGCTCATATTTGGAAAATTCTATGGGGAAAATGGTTTCTGCTGTACTTGAAACTTGGAACAGATCTGGAAAGAATCTCTGTACTATGGATCATTTTATAAGAAAGTGTTTGGAGATCAAGATAAATAGGACTAAATATAGTGTGATAAAGCAATTATGAATCCTTTCTAGCACATCCTAAATACAACTGGAAGACAAGATTCTCCTAATGAAGGCTTGTTCTACAAAATGAATGTCCCACCATTTAAAAAATGTAACCTCCACAGATATGTTCTCAGAGTCCGGAAGGAATTTGTCAGTTAGTCAAAGAATTGATAATCCTAATTTAACTCCACCTAACATGGAGTTTGTTATCAATCCAAACACGGATCCCCTGAAACCTAAATTATATATGGTTGTGAGTCTCCATTTGTGTGCTGAGAAGCAAACTAGAAAGCTCCAGAAGAGCAGCCAGTACTCTTAATCAACGAGCCATCTCTCCAGTCCTAGTTCTGGGTACATATCTTCTCATCCAGATCTTTAAGAAGTCTGATGAAAAGGCAGATAATGTAGATACCCCATTGTCCAAGATAATTAGGAAATGAAAATACAATTCATTGTCCAGCTTCAATAGATATCTATCTGTCTATCTATCTATCTATCTATCTATCTATCTATCTATCTATTTATCATATATATTCCTCATTTTTAGCTATTAAATGGGATTAGATGAAGTAAATTTATTAATAAAATCATGCACAGGAAGGAAACTGTGCCTCTTCCACTAATGACTATTTCATGTGAACCATTCTCATGCTGAGAACAATTATAAAATCTACTACCGAAGGTATCACAGAGAAGCTAGGATTTGCAGTGTTAAACATGAGAAAATACAAGGTTCTTAGAAATGATGCTAATTGCTCAGGATGGTTTTCCCTTTAGCCATAGAGAGAAGTGATTGAAATATAAAAGGGCTGACAGGAAGAAGAAATTAGGTCAGATAATTACAGAAATGAAGCTAAATTCTCAATGGACTTGTGCAATTTGGGGAACAAAGAAAGAGGGTCAGAATCTTACATTGAAGAAGATTCCTGGGGACTTAAAGGAAAAGCACAATCAATTCTGGCAAAAATATTAACTTGCTGAAATTATTTTGATGGAATTCTCAATAGATTGGAAGCAGTTAAAGAGAATTAACTGATTAGATGACTTATGGAATAATAACGTATTGATAGAGGCTATAAGGATGAAATGTAAAAAAATATAAAAACACACAAGGATGAAAGATTTAACTTACATATCACTAGAATCCAGAAAGGATTTATTTGACTTACACATCTTGATCACAGGCTAACATTAAAGGAATTCAGGACAGGAGCTCAAACAGGAAAGGAGGCAGAGGCCACGGAGAAAACTTGCTTACTGCTTTTTCCAATGCTTATCTACAGCTACCTTTCTTATACCTCCCTTGGCCACCTGCTAAGGGCTGGCACCATCCATAGTGAACTCAACTCTCCCACAAAAGTCAACACTCAAGAAAATACCACTTTCTTATATGTGAATCTGATGGAAGTAATTTCTCAATTTAAGTTCCCCCTCAGGAGACTCTAGTTATGGCAAGTTGACAATAACTAACCAGCATATATGACATACTCAAGTAGAACAAAATTACTTTAGTAATAAAAATGATAAAGACAGACATTTCCATGTTATGCAAAATACTAATAGTGGTTTCTATAGAACTAGGGAGGGAATTACAAAAGAACCTAATAGTCCAAGCAATTGTGAACAGCAAAGGAATGTAAGAAGCAATATGCAATTTTGAAACATCACAGAGCCATGGTAACAAAACCAGAACGAAACTGAAATAAAAGCAGGCATGCCTGCCAATGGAATAGAACATTAGGTACAGAAATAAATGCACACAGCAGTGGTCATCTGATCCCCAACAAGGAAGTAAAGCTTTGTCTTAGAGAAAGGAGAGGTTTTCTGAGAGATTATCTGATGAAAGCTAGGTATCCACATGTAGAAAAACAAAATTAGAGCCCAATCTCTCATCATTCACAAAAAGCAGCTACTCTAATGTACTCCTGAAACATTGAAAGTAATAGTGAAAAATGCCTGAAAACACTTCAAGATACCAGAAGAAATGATGAATTTCAAAACAAGACCTAGTAGCTCAATACACTAAAGGAAAATTTGACAAAAAGAATTATCACAAATTTAAAAAGCTTCTGAGCAGCAAAGAGAACAACTATCAGGATGAAAAGACAATCAATAAAATGGGAGAAAGTCTTTGATAGATATTCTCTACATGGAGGACTAATAGCAGGAGATATATAGATGAGAGACAGAGTAGATAGATAGATGGTAAATAGATAATAGAAAAATAGATAGATAAATATATGTTAGATTTATAGATAGATACATACATACATACATATA
Source organism: Cricetomys ansorgei (assembly GCA_026225945.1). Lineage (NCBI taxonomy): Eukaryota > Metazoa > Chordata > Mammalia > Rodentia > Nesomyidae > Cricetomys > Cricetomys ansorgei. The sequence goes on from JAMJFZ010003624.1 coordinate 2,232,760, forward strand.
TACATACATACATACACTTTTATACAGCATGTAATCAATAAATGGAAAAGTGAAATAAATAGACTTTTCTTTAGGAAGGATATATAAATTTCCAACTAATTTATGAAACATGTTCAACCACATGAGCCTTCAGGGAAATGCAAGGAATTCTCTTGACTTAGTCAAAATAGTTATAATCAAGAATACAGAAAGTAGGCAAATGTGGTTGCTCAGGCCTATAATCAGAGCATTTAAGTAACAGAGGAAGGAGTATAGCAAGTTCATATTCAGTCTGTACCATATAGCACGTATAGCACACCAAAAGACTATCTCAGAAAAGAGTTATAAATCCTGGTGAAGATTTGGATAAAGAATATTTGCGCCTTGGTTATGGAATATAAATTAGTCAATAGGGAAATAAGTTTAGAGGTTCTGCAAAACAATACACTAAAAATAGAAGAGGATATGAATACATGGACCTGTTGTAGTGACACATCTGAAAATATAAGAGTTCTAATATATACAAACAGTATTCACAAGAGCTATGTAGAAGAATCAAGCTAGGAACACATCAACAAAAAATTATACAAAACAGTATTTATCTAAAGAAGAAAGAAATTGTGTTATTTCTGTGAAATTGCACAAAACTGGTCCTGGAGAAAGAAAGTGCCATGGATTAGAGCACTTGTACTCTTACAGAGGACCTTTTTCAAGGTCCCAGCACAACTTGATTGCTGCAGTCATTGATGACTCCAGTTCCAGGGGATCTTCTGGTTGCCACGAATATCAGACATATAGTAGATGTGCATATATACACAGAAGAAAGATAAGGTAAATTTTTAGAAAAGAAAATACAGAAAACTGAAGGAATTTATGTCGAATCAGCCTGACACAGATAAGTGGTACATATTCTTTCACATTTGTGGAAGTTAAATTAGTCAACTTGCATGTAGAATAGTTCTTACTACATATTGTGAACTATGAGGTGTGAGAAGAATCTATAAAAGGTTTAATTGTATCTGTGCAAACTATATGTCACACTTAACCACATTAAATCATGGTGATCCTACACCAAAAGATACATTAAAATATATTATATATAAATATAATAAAATGAAGGCATGTGTCTATGCATATCTGAAACAATATTTTCAGCAAAACTAATAATTATTTACCGTGGCTCCTAACCATACAGAGAAGTTTTGGGCAAGACAGCAGTAGAACACGCAGCACCACAAGCACATACAACTTAAAATATTATCAGTCTCTTATTTTTGAAAAGTAGCTAAAAGTTTATCCATAAGTGTAAGAAACAATGTAAGTGGTCACACAAATAAATAATTGATGATGAAAATAGAATAATTAATTATTTACCCCAAGATAAGTAAAAAAAAAAAGAGGAATTGCTAATAGAGAACATTGAAGCCAGAAAATATACTAAATTTGGAGATTTCTACCTGTTTTACCATTAACTATATTAAAGTTTATGAGATTTTTTAAATTACAAAGATACTCTACTTTGAAAAGAATCACCAAGTAAGAAAAAAGGAGAGGGAAGACCCGGAATAGCATGATTAGCTACCATGATTAGCCAATGCCTCTATTGTCCTTATGTGTAGCTCTCTGACCATTTGACTAAGATGCTATTTTGGGGCTGTTGAGATGACTTATTGAGTAAACATGCAACAAAGTGAAAGGTTTCCTTGGTTTCCATTTACTGAAACATGTATGCTAAAAAAAAATCACAAACAATTACATTGTGGTTGAATTTCTAAGAAGTTACAGCATATTTTCACACCAGACAAATGACGACCATATAACTGAGATCCTTAGGTAACCAAATGTTTGCTCTAAATCCTTGTGCAGAAGTTTTCTTGAGATCAACACATATGAAGAAGAAACGCAATGTTGCGCAGAAGGAGCACCAGAGCTTCGATGTAGGCTACAGAGAACCACAATCAGCTTTAGGGAGCTGGCAATCTTAGGCAAATGTACAGTTATCTTGACTTAAGAGAAAGTGAGACATTTGAACCCCACATGCACCAGTCATTACAATGAAGTCTCTGGGCCTGTGAATATTAGTGAAACATTTTTCTTAACTACTGCAGAAAGTGCAAAGCTTAAGTTTCTGTACATCAATCCCACCTGCTGCAGAAATTCAGTACAAATCTTAGAAGTCTGTGATAGCAGCTACCAAAACAGTGGTCACTGCAATTTTAAGAAGTTTCTCTTTTTATACGTTCTACTGTGCATGATTCAACAACCCAACTTAGACATTGTGCATGATTCAACGTCCTCACAACAGACTGAATATTTTTGTTTGACTATGCACCTATCCTCATGAGACATATGTAACAATATGTAACAACATATTAACAATAACATATTGTTAATGCTAACAATATGGACCTTTTTAACTAATTGCATAGCTAACTTCACTATAAATCTGAGTTCTGGTCTCGACTCCTAAGCATAAATTCCTAACTGTTGCATCCATTGTAACAGAACCACAGCACAACTCGAAAAAAAATCTTTCTTTTATGTTTTAATCTCTAAAATTATTTTAAACATGTACATGTGTATGATGTTTATGTGTGCGTGTGCATATTTATGCTTATGTACGAGGTTGTGGTGTACATGTGTACAGGTGTGTGTGTACTTAGATGCACATCTATCTATAGGCCACTGGTTGATGTTAATTGTTCGACTCAACCTATCTCTACTTTTTTCTTCACGACAGAATAATTTGTACCCAGAGCTTGTCAATTCAGATACCCTAGCTAGCCCTGGGTATACCATGGCCCACACTTTGCGATTGCAGGATCACATGAGAGCAATCATATCAGCCTGGTTTTATGTGAAAGCTGGACCTCCAAGGGCCAGTCTTCATGCTTTCACGGGAACCAATATATCCACACACTCCAGACTCAGAAACCTTTCATGTCTGTTTGAACATACTTTCCTGAACATAAGGGATATGTAACAAAAATTGTTTTCACTTTCATGATTGATATTTCATTTTCAGTATTTCTAAGTTTTTTTTCTGTTGAAACATTATTTTTCTGTTTTAACCTAAAATTAGAACATAATTACTAATTCACTCAGAGAAAATGTAAACAGTGTGTAATCATTGAGATAATATATCATGAACTAAGGATATCCACTATCTTAAGATCCAGAGATCGTAAGAAAAAACACAGTAATGGAATAATAAAAAATTGCAATGTCCCTTTCTTTTCCTCCAAGGATAACCACTGGAGACTAGAGAGGTGGCATGCTCTTAAGATCATTTGCTTCTTTTGCAGAGGACTGGAGTTCAATTCCCAGCACCTACACAACTGCCTGCAACTCAAGCTCAAGAAAATTTGATACACCTTTCTTGCCTGTGAACATGCATAGAGATACATAGATGCATATGCATGAATATGAAATCTTTGGAAAATAAAAGTAACAATTCATACGTGTTTTTAATTTTATTCATGATACAAAGGTTAACATACATGAAGAAAATAGACAGTCCCATATATCTTGACTGATTCTTTTATTTCTAGTTAATGTCAATGAATAAATATGAACTTGTCTTTATGGGTTTGACATGGAAGGATATAAATGAATACCTGGCTGGAGAATCTGTTCCAAAATAAGGCAGGTAGGATGCTCATACCAACCCCAAAGTATTCATGGAGAACTGGGCTAAGAAGAATTTCCTTCCTTGTGTTTAGACTCTCATTCCCACAATCTGGAGAGCAAGTCCTAAAAGTAGGTATTGATGGCCATGATTTTTCTCATCTTTATTGAGTCCTCCTTGACACTACTATGTTCATCATTCCTTTAAAAAATGAAGAAAATGGTTTCAGAAGAAATAAAAATGTACATCCTTATATCTCAATAATGATGTCTTAAGGTGTTCTACTTAAAAGTGTACGTTTGAACAAAGTACTTCAAGTTACTTCTTGTTTATGGAACTGAAAAATGACTTAACAAAAGAATTCCCCCATTAAGGTGAAACAGACCTTGTCATTAAGATTAATATGAAATGATTATTTGTGCCTGTGCTTTCTAATGTTTTGGTAGGATTTCAGTAATGTAGATGTTAACACACATTAAAATGGTAAGATTCCATTAATGTGTTGTATAGGTGCTGAATTTATGCCCATTAATTTGAAATTGGATTTTGTAGGAAAAAAATTTAAGTAATTGGATAGATTGTCTAACATCTAAGATTTATTATTCATTTTTAATATCTTACTTCTATCAATAGACATAGATTTACTTGATATAATTAAACAAGCAGAGTATTTGCAGTTGTTTGGTAACCATAGCAGATTTTCAAAGCATCATGCAATAGATGAATTGATCTACCAAACACAATTACACCTGCTCACTGGGCTTATACAAGAGCACTAAGAAATTCCAATAAGTAATTTCAATCAGTTCTAATAAATGGAAATTAAATCTGAAAAGCTGTTGGATTTGAGACAAGAAAAGAAAGTAACAGTTTTCTTTTTCTTTTTTTTTTTTTACACATTTATCCTCTGATAGTTCTTACATTTATCCAGTGAAAATAACAAAGAACCCATCAGCTTGGAATAAAAGAAAAAACAATGTGGGTCCTTTTTCCCATGCTGTGTAACATTATTATTCAAATATGTGTAGTATTTTCAGACATTGACAAATTGTTGTTCTTTATATTTTTAGCGTACTGAAAAATAAAGAAAACTTATTTTAAAATAAATAAGATTACACAGTGAACTCATGAGAGACTTCTTACATTTCTAGGATATTTTCAGAGTCACTCAGCTTAATGCATCTGTCAGTGATCATATACATTTCTTGTTTAGTTCCTCATTGGAGGGGATGAGTGTATGGCGTACAAAAGTAAGATGAATCTTGAGACAAAATGTGTGTTAGACAGTGTTATTTTGTAGCAAGACAAAAGAGGATGGAAATAGGGACAGAGGGGGGAACAGAATGTTGAGAGAGAGAGAGATAAAAACAGATAAGATTAGAGAGAGAGAAATAAAGAGAAGAGACAAAGAGAGACAGAGAGATAGAGAGAGGAATTGAAAGAAATAAAAATGTTAAGAACCTAACTATTTTCCTTGTTTGTTTATTTGAAGAAGTGCACTGCCAACAAGAAAAGTATTTCATAATAGAAAATTCAGGTTTGGGTATTTTGCACAGATAATTTAATATGATCATTTTGCCTTAGAGAATTGTCAAAATGATATTCAATGGATCATTTGAATTGCTCCACTAAAGCTGGACTTTTATTCATTACTTACCCTGGCAGTGCTCTCTACAGCACCATCATGATGTAGTGGTATGTATTAATGTTGTCAATACCAGGATTTTATTTATTTTTATTACTTATGTGTATGTGTATGAATATATGCCATGCCAATTTGGTGCTTGAAGAATTTAGAGGAGGATATTAGCTCTCCTGAAGCTCTAATTACAGGCAGTTGTAAGATGCCTCACTTGGGTATTGATAACTGAACTTAGGCCACTTGGAAGAGCAGAAGGTACTCTTATTTACTGAGCCATCACTAGAGTGCTGTAAATGAGGTGTTTTCTTTTTTCCACCTTTATCGTTATTTTATGTATATGGGTGTTTTGCCTACATGTGTGTCCATATACTACTTGTATAAAGTGCCTTCATGACCAAGAAGAGAGCGTCAGATTCTCTGGGACTACAGATATAGACAGTTATGAGCCACCATGTGGGTGCTGGAAATCAATTGTGTGTTCTCTGTAAGAGGAGTCATAGAATGGTCTCTCTGTCACCATGCTCCAGGGTTTTAAATACTTTAATTCACATACCTTGCAAGCAAGTCTTCTAGTGACTTACTAATTCCATTTCTGTTGGTGTGATAAAATATAATTGCAAAATGCAACTTATAAGAGAAAAGGAATTTGATTACAATTCCAGGTTGTAGTCCATTGTCCATAATTTAAGGGAAGTCTGGGAACTCTGTCAACTAGTCACATCACAGTCACACTCAAGAACAATATGTAAACAATATATATCCTTGCTCTCTTCCTTACTGTTAACATTCAGCTAGCTGTCTTCACTCAACAGCTCAGAGTCTAGCCAAGGGAAAATGCCTCCCAGTGTGTTGGATCTATCTACATTAATTAAAAATGAATTGTGTCTACCTACCTCAACTGACAATTGAGACAATCCCCTTATATCATGGCTTATAGACCAGCATGATATAGTATGTCATTAAGGCTTTCTTCACAGGTTATTCTAATTTGAGCCAAGCTGACAGTTAAAACTAACACACATAGGGGCTGGAAAGATGGCTCATCACTTATAAGCTTTTGCTACTCTTGCAAAGGACCCAGATTTAGTTCCTTGTACCTATAATGAGTAGCTCAAAACCACCTATAACTCTAGTTCCAGGGAATTTTTCACGGTCTTCTAGCCTCTGCAGATACCTGCACACATATGGCACATTTAAATACAGTCATGCACACACACATACACACACTTAAAAAAATATCAACAAGCACTATCATCACAGGCAAAACTACAGATAAATAAACATTGTAGTTACAAAACAATATGTAACTCCAGATTACCTCTCTGAAGACACAGCTACAAAGACCTTCTGTGCCTCACAGATCACAAAGAGCTAAGCTCTCTTCCTCCCCCTTGTAGCTACAAAGAAGGCTGAAGACAAAGGGCCACTGAGAATTCCTATGTAATGCCTATCTGCCTACAGTGCTCTGATCCAAAGGAACCTTGAATTTTATTAAAGTAGTCCTTATCTAGAGCCTTCCTGCTCCTCTGCCTTATGTTAATTGGCTAGAGTCACATGTTGTAAAACTCTCTCCACCCCTACTTATAAGAGCAAAACTTATCATTTGCTCTTCATGAGTGAAATCTCCTCTCCCTTTAGGACCACTGTCCTGCCATGCTGTCCATGAAAGCTGTAACTTTCCCAAATAAATCTCTTCTGAAGAATAATTCATCTCAGCTCCTTTCTACACAAACTAAAACACTAATAATATCCTTTGCTTATTTATAATATGTCTTCTAAATTATAAAGCTCTATAAAACTTCTCCATCTGTTGTCTAAAATTTTGTTTTTGCTTTTGGATATTTTCCTTCCTTTCTAAAGAAAAAACAAAATACAATTAACATAAAGCATAGAATTAACATATATATTACATATAATATTTGCATATGTTAACACATATACAGAAAGTAAGTGACTCAAAAATAATTTTAATAATCATACTAATAAACAAAAAGAGACAGGTCATGAACAAAGATACCTAGCTGACAAAGAAGTCATGACACAAGGTTCACCATCATCACCTCATCAAAAAGCCAGTAGAGCTGGAAATGAAGAATGATATGAAGCCTCATAATTAGCCTATTAAAATGTCTATCATCTGCAAGATTGACCATACAAGTGTGAGTGTGAAGGCAGAGTTCATGTATAGTGCTGGGAGCAACATAAAATAGTATAAGCACTTTAATGATAACCTTTCCAACATCTTAAAGTCAAACAAGCACCACCACAGACTGAACATTCCATTTCTCTTTATTTACCTAAGAGAAGAAAAGGGATTTTGCCTCTACTAACCCTTTACACATAGAACTGTATGATACTCAAATTCTATGTATGACAAAGTATATCTCCAGCAACAGATGAAGAGAAAAAATGTAGAGTACCCTATAATGGAATACAGTTCAACCATATAAAATTATGATGATTACTCTTAATTGTCTTCATATATGAAAACTTTGAAGTGTTACTCTCAAAGTAAGAGAGAGAGATTATTCAAGGCTTGAAAAGGGAGAAGAATGGATGGTCAAATGAGGCTAAATAACTGGTGTCAACTCAGATGGACTAAGTAAGAGTTTTCTACAACACAGTAGAGTGTGACTAGCTCACAGGAATCCATCATATATTATAAGAAAATTTAGAAATTTAAAAAACTAGAAATATGAATTATTCTGATCTGATTATGATATATTCTATTCATTATCTAAATATTACACAGAATTCATAATATGTATGATTATGTGTCACAAAGAAACAAATTGAACAGCCAGATGATGGTAGTGCACAACTTCAATCCCAGCACTCTGGAGGAAGAGGCATATGGATCACTGTGATTTCAAGGCCAGCCTGGTCTACAGGGTGAGTTGTAGTACAGCAAGAATTATAACAGAGAAACCCTGTCTCAAAAACGCCAGAAAAAAAGCAAGAAAGAAAAAAGAAAAACAAGAAACAAATTGAAGATAAATAAATTTTAGAAACATTTTGATCTCAAATACTTTACACCACATGGCTGTGGCAAATATCTGCAGAAGGCTTTAGAGGTAGGTAAAGTATTGTTGGCATGTCTGAGGACCTGAATTTGAAACATAAGATGCATAAGGTGGAAGGAAAAATTGTTATCTGTCCTCCACACATGTGCCCTGATACATGAAGCCACACAAATGTATACACAAATGAACAAAGACATGTAATATTTACAATAAAGTAAAAATACCTGACTAAAGCCACTTAAGAAGAGTTTATTGCAGTTTATACTTCCCATGGGTACAGTCTGTCATGACATGGAAGCAGCTGTAGGAAGGTGCAGCATAAACATTCAAGAAACACAGACTGAGCAGGAAGTGGATCCTGTATGTAAACCTAAAGACTCCCCACATAAACCCTCCACATCGTAAAGCACCCCATTATAAAGTGGCGCCACCAGCTGACTAAGAAAGCAAAGGAGGAAGCGAATATTGAGGGAAAATAGGAAACCTTTGGAGGTGAGGGTTGTGCCCATTGTCATGATTATAGTGACAATTGTATGAGATTATAAATGTGTCAACATACAAAACGTCATACTGAAATACATTTTATTGTGTCAATTCTTTCAATAATGCAGGGTAATTTAAAATCAACAAACAATAAATATACAATTATATTCACTGAAATTAGAATCATTCTAATATGACAATAAAATAATAAAATACAAATAAATAAATAAATATGCTAATAAAATAATATTAATACTGTGAACAAACAAAATAAATAGAATATGAACTTGAATGTGCTTTGTCAAACTGTGTCTTTCTTCCTTCTCAGGGATTCTGAAATGATACTGCCTTTTGGGAAAATTTTACTAAGATAAGCCTACTTAAAGGTGCTTAGCTTGCTGACTTCAAAGCATTGGTGTATACTCTTTTGGTTCATTTTCAAAAATAACTACTTGGATTTATAATGGCCTTTATACAAAAAGATTTTATAAGTACACATGTGCACTGTGAGAGAGTTTGTGAATGGCATAACAGTTGGATGTAGCATTGAGCCCACACAGCACTTGGTACAAATCTTCTTTTATTTTTGCACATGTTCTTACCCAGTTCGCCTGCATCCTCCCTAGGGAGTTGGTGATTCCTGTGTACTTTGAAATATGCTACCCAAATATGACCATTACCAGCAGTTCAGTTTTCATCTGAGGTCCATCTTGGATTCCACCTAAAGGCAAAGATGCTCATTTGTCTTATGTACATATATACATAATATATACATACTTATATATACATTATATACATATATATACATGTATATACACATATAAATATGTGTATATATATACACATTATGTATATTTAAACATAATATATATATGATATATATATATATATCATGATATATAAAATATATATTATATATGTTATATAAGATATACATGTTTTATAAAGCCACAACTGGTAGCAATTTTTGAAATTATTCTAACTCTCATTTTATAGATAACATCGAATGACATAAATGTCACTTTCCTACTAAGGAATCACATAGAATCTCTATTAGGTGTCTGGCAAATTTAATAACCCCTATCTGACATTTACAACATTCTATAGTCCAATGTTTTTGTACACCCATATTGCCAGCAAATTGGAGACTGAGACAAGAGCTCAGTTGTAAGCTCATGGATGAACGACTTATAAGACCCTGCTCAGATATATGCCTTAAAATAATAAATAATAAATCAATTAAAAAGGACTAAAGAGTTGGCTCAGAACTGGCTGTTCTTGCAGAGGGTCTGTGTTAGATTTCCAGGAGCTCACAATCATTGGTGACTGCAGTTCCAGGGGATCTGATACCGTCTTTTGGTCTCTCCAGGCAATGTGTGTATGTGCTACAAATACACATATAAGCAAAATAACCACCAAAAATAAAACAATAAAAAATAATTTGGAAAAATAAAAAGAAATAATACATGATAGAACAATAATACATTTGCAAATAACACATGTTTGTTACTGCCAATTCTAATATGTTTAATCATACTGATGTTCTTTTCTCTAAATGGTATATTTATGCCCATTATTTTCAGTAATAAATTAATTGCCTAAATTTAATTTGGGCATTAACGTATTCTATTAAATATTTCAAGTTATATCTTTAATGAATATTTTCAGTTTAGTAAAATAGTTTAAAGCCTTGGAAAGGAGATTGAGGTAGACTACATGTAACCTCCTTCCACTGCTGTGCCGCGGTGTGGTACGCTCTGGAGAGCAATGACTGTCTATCTTACAATCAGGCTCTACTCTGAACATGCAGTTAACAAAGTAACCATTATTGAGGAGGCTAGCAGCATGAGTGTTAGTTGGCATGTTCATTGATATCAAATACATCAGGACACTTGCATTCACATTATTCCTATTCAGTTCCTCATTCTATCATTCTTATGAAGAGTGGATAATTTACTCAGCTATTATATAACCCAAGCTATGCATGGTATTAGCCAATTAACTTTCTTCAAAGGCTGTCTCCCTAAGCCCATGATTAGTAACTACATGGACTTCTCTCCAAAAAAAATGCTCCATGGTCTTCATATGTTCTCCATGTTTTTTTTCTTTTGCAGCAATAAAATACTGGTCAAAAACTACCTAGGGATAGGCAAAGGGTTTATTTATTTATTTTTTTTTGCAGGTACAAATTCATCATTGAGGGAAGCCAGGGCAGGAGCTCAAGACAGGAATTTGGAAGCAGGAACCACAGAAGAATGCTGTTTACTGACATACTTCCCTTGGCTTTATAAGGTACATGTTCATACCATCCAAACCCACCTGGCCTGCGCTGCCACCAGTCACAGTGTGTTAGACAATCCTGCATCTATTTGTTATGAAGAAAGCGCCCCCAACAGATATGTGCTCAATCCCATTTGATGAAGATAATTCCTTAATTGAGATTCACTCTTCCCAGACATGTCCAGGTTTGTGTCAAGTTGGAAAAAAAAAAAAAAACTACCCAGCAAACATATCATTTTAAATGTTGTTATTGCAGCAATTCTTGTGGAACTGGTAAACATATTTGAGATGGGTTTGACAGGCATGCACATAAAAAGCTATGCAATTGTACTTTATACACATATTCAAATACTTTAAAACCCTCCTTAAAACTAAGATCTTATATCTGGCGCCTCAACTAGTTTATGTAAACAGAATATATAATTTGAAAATAAGTGCCTGAAGAAATGTAAAAGTGCTTGGGAAACGGTTTCAAAATAAAGCATTTTAATATAGTTTTGTTTTACTCAGAATTATAGCAAGTATGGATATGTGCTTCTGTGGTGCATATACTGAACCATTGAGCTAGAAACGCTGAGAAGGACATTAATTCCGTTTGAGCTAAAAATTTTCTGTCAAACTCTGTCAGGAGTATACCTCACACAATGTACAATATAGACATGCAATTGGGAAAACAGGAGACTCAGTTTATGACATTCATCAATCTACTGATCCCAAAATGTATAACCATTGAGGTGTTATAGGCTGTATTCTTTTGAGCATGATTTGCTCAGCTACTGGTGTTGCTGGGACAAGGAAATAGCAATTTAAAGTCCTGACTGGCTTACAGAGAAAGTTCAAGCTCAGACTAGGCAACTTAAAGAGATAGTATTTCAAAATCAAGCACAATGACAATAAAGGCAAAAGAAAAATGGCTTGAGATATAGTTATGTGGTAAAAGTACTTACCTAGCATTCACAAGGCCCACGTCTAATCTAAAATACTGTGATAAAATACATGAAATGGCTCCCTTTGTTTTCTTCACCAATGTACATATCCACATTATCCAAAGCTATCAATATCTCTGTCTCCCTATTCCTTAACAAATTAGACATTTAAATATCTGCCAACTGGTGTCTTCATGTAGCATCAAAACTGAGCACACAATTTTGTACAAAATTGTACACACAGTAAACACAGGAGTGAAATTGGTATCCACCAAAACTCCCTTCAACAGAAATTTCCTTAGAGATTATTATACATAAACTGAGTTAATGAAATATTTTTGCTTTACATCATTTCACTTTAACATTCACATTCACGACAGCCTGTATCTGTGACCCTCCAAGATCACAAAGCAAAAATGCCATTACCCCCATCAGTAGACCAAGCCTCGATTAGGGGAATATTGCTAAGAGAGACTAAAAGCCTAACTTTCTGCAACAGTAGTGTCTCCCACCTAGCAGTAGGTTAAAATCATGAAAAGTGCAGCGATGGAGATTCTAACATTGGTGCATTAATGAGACCAGCTTGTCAGGAAAAGTTTAGGTCAAGACTGTCTTTGCTTTGCCAATCATAGCCCTTCCTTTCCTGAAATCCAGTTCAGTCTAACAACTTGAAGGTGCAGACATTACACCAGAAGTCAATGACTCAGATTATTCTTATTTCTGTCACGTTCTTGAGAATGTGAAATTTTGAGTGTTTTTCTGACAGCCTAGGAGTCACTGTCAGCAGTTCTATGCGTTAATTATATCCTATTGGAAAATACCTAGCCCAATATTTGGACTGTATGTATGCATGCATGAAACAAAGAAAGGAAACAAGGAGAATGGGGGGGTATACCAGGTATACCTGGTATATATCAACATATATCAAGGCTATGTTAACATAAATCCATATATTCCTAACACAAGAATACACATTGCTTTGTCCAAATTACTCAGTGGTATAACTACTACAAGTATCTTATATAGTCTTTAATAAGAAAAAAGATGAAATAGATTTTCATAAGAGTAATGTTTTTTGTTTCAGATTATTTTTAATGTCTTGAGTAAAATAGAACTTGTAACATTTTCTGACAACCCTTAAGACTTTGGTTTTTCATTACATTGACAATCTCCCCCCTCCTAGAAAACAAAATGTGCTTTTTGTGAACTTACATGACTGTAAGGTTTAAAGAAAACTGACTTAAGGTAGGGCAATTGCATGTAGAAATGTCCATAGAATAGACCATTATTCAACAATAAAGAATAAGCAGATCATTGAGTCTTTGTTACCTTTTGATTTAGTAATCTTTCAAAACACATGTATCAGATTAGAACTGTTATTGTATGTGTGGATACATGTTTATTTATTAATGTATTAATGTTTGAATTTAGACAACATTAAATCAATATGTTACAAAACACTGCATGTAACAAAGGGAAACAAAATGTGCTCAGGAATCCTGCATGGTACTGACCTTAAGAAAATGACAGTGATTCGAGATCAGAAAATTACCTGATTGACTATTTTCTTGGTTATAGCCATATTTCTGACCTCACGTTCATATATCTCTCAGTTACTGTTGTATTCATAATTCTTTTTTGAGAGAAATAAATAAAGACCATTTTTACATCAAGATGAGAGATGGGGCTTGACTTGATATAAACCACTGGCTCCTCAAAAGCCTTCACAAACCCTTTCCTCAAAGGACAGTCTATGAAACACTGACTGCCCAATAGGCCAGATGCTTTCTTCTAGGGTGTGGATCCAAAGGGGTTGCAGAAACAGGCATTTATTAGTCCTGGTCCCCAGGAAAATTCCATATCTAGACTGCAACCCACATATGCAACTAGGACTCTCTGTTGTACCTGTGCTGTCCTAACCAATGAGCTTCCAATGATGTCCCTGGATAACATGAGCCCTTCCTTTCCTATATATGTAACCCCGTTCCTCCAGTAAAGTTGAGTCACATCCATCTGCTGCAGGCTCCAGAGAATTCTGTACATTCTCGCTGGCTCACAGTTCCTCATATCTGAGATTGAATGGATCCCCGCCCCGCCCCCCCCCCCCAACCACACAGCCACACTTAGCTCTACTTCCCTCCCAAGAGTGCTGCAGCAGGAGGGAAGATCTATATCACAGGCCTGGAAACCACACATGGATTTTTTTAAAAAAAACTACATATTTCATGTTCTCATTTTCTCAATGATTTCTCAAAATTGAAGATAGACTGCCAAAATTTAAAAGAAAAATTGCTGTGAAGGTAAACCATCAGTGTATAAGTGGACATATTCAGTCCACTATCCTTAAGGAGAGTAGTAATATTCTCAGAATATTTCTGCCCCACTCCTTATAGTAATTAGCATGTACGTAAAAGAGCAAGTACGTTTATGTTTGTTAAATTGCATATAAACACAATAATCTCTTGTCCTAGCTCATCAGGGGCATTTGAAATTCCTCTTCTTTCATATAACATAATTCTCTGCACTTTTGATTAGTACAGTATGTTTGTGACCACAAAACCTTTATTAACATGGATATGAGAGCACAGAGGTCACAGCCTTGAAGGAGATATACAGATACATCAATTGGATTGACAGTGCTTTCATATGTGATATAATATACATGATGACTGAGCGAAGTTTTATTCCAAGCATCTTTCTATCTGTCCTCATGTGTAGCATAGACAACTTCAAGAGCCCATGACAACTTCATCACTCTACCTCTGTCTACTGGGTCCCTGTCATAAACAATCTGTTAGTCTGTCAGAAAAGAGATTGAGATTGGCTTAAAATGACTTGCTCTGTGCAAACCCTGCTGAACTTTATGTCAATTAAACAGTTTCTAATGTGCTGCATTTTCCACTCACAGATGTCAGGGGGCAGATGGGTGCTTATTTGAGGATTCAAAAGTCTCTTTTAGCATCTTGAAGTGTCTTAAGCAAATTGATGACTATTTTCCAAAGTCACAAGACTTTAGCCAGGCTCATTTCAGTCTTGGCTTACTCTCCTCTGTGTTAGTAATTGCCCATTACTCAGAAAGTGAGGATTAGAACAGAGCAGGTTATGGAAATCAAATAAATGCAGTTTCCAATATGTATGTCTCTCATGTTACCAAGAGACATCTGTAGTAGCTAGTCAACTAGTTATGTGTCAGTTACAATAAGGATTCTCTGACTTCTGGCATTAGAAGATGACTCGGTAGTTAAGAGTGATATTGGTCTTGTAATGTATATATATATATATATATATATATATATATATATATATATATATACACACACACACACACACACACACACACACACACACAAACATATACATAATTTCTGATCCCAGCAGGCAAATAAGATCACACTGGCAACTTTACCTCAAGAGGATAAAACACATGATTCTCACCTCTTCAATCATGCACAAGCATATACACATACATATACAGAAATAAAAATAAAAATAAATATTAAATTTAAAAATTATCTAACTTTTGGATACTCTGATTTTTAGGATATTGTTTGAAAATTTTTCTGCAAAACTTTCTAAAGTCAACCATTTTGTTCTTCTGTCCCTTCATCCTACTATATAATGAATAGTAAATACTTTTTCATGTCATTTCTGGTGTCACTGTGCTTCCTTCTAAATCAGGCTGCTAACATTTAGTAGAAGTGCTTAGTACTACCCAATTTTTTAAGTTGCCTTTTCATTTCTAAAGGAAGAAAGTGAATGTGATCAAATAAGCAGGAAGGCACTAAAAAGAATGTATATGTGAAAAATGTGAATTACTGCTAAGCAGGAAATATGCTGTAGCAAAGGTAACATTAGACAATGGAATTTTCACTGAGATTACTCCTATGGTCTAGAGTGCATAGATGCTATTAAAAAAGTTGTTGAAAGAGGGAGAAATACTCTATAAGAAGGCAACTCTCAGATTTTATCTTTATTTACAGCTTTGTTAGTACCCTTTTTCTCTTCTCTTGATCATCTCTCATGTTTTTAAAAACTGCTATCATTGATTTTTTTTTTTCACTTAAATTTCTAGCTATGGAGGGTGCTGGAATTGAACCCTTCTGGAAGAGCAGTCGGTGCTCTTATCCCTCCTCTCTAGCATACATTTAGGATTCTTAACAGTGGCTTGTTTGCAGAAATACCCATCCACAGAGAAAAATGAAGTGGTTTGAAATACTAACCTAACCTTAGACCTCATGTAGGCTTGTTTCTTCCTTACTGTCCAGCTTGTGACTTTCAATAATCTTTACTGGAACAGAGATCTTGGGAAAATTGTACCTCTACTCATGCCTCCAATAGAAGACTCAGGACTCAGGCTTCAAGAACATAGTGAGCCTAGTATGTGTTTCTCTAAATCAGGTTCAGGTACACAAATAACTTATTACTCTGTTCTTCAATATCTAAAAATCCAAGAAGACAAGCTATCTCATGTCACACAAGCACATTTTACAGAAGTAGAAAGAGCCATGATAACTGCTACTGATACTCCTACTCTTAACGATAGAAAAGAATGGAGAAAGAGCAATTCCTTATTTACACAACTTCTTAAGTCCAGTTTCATCCCTGATGACCAAGACTTGAGTTCAATTATTTTGCCAGGAGAGAAGGCTCTATTTGGTTACAGGATGTTAGTTAAATTTTTCCTCAAGACAATCTTCCTTTCTCACTAAACGTACCCTATTTGTCAGTGAAAATGTTTTCAGCCTGCCCTCTTGTCAAAGACATCTGAGATCTATACAAATCTTTTCATTATGTACCATTTCCTCCTCTTTAGTTTAATAGGTACACTTTCATAAAATACATTTTTCTTTTTATATCTTCATATGTGTATGTAGTGTGCACATGTATGTATTCATATTCAAATGCATGTGGACACATAAGATGGAGGTGCACATGTATATATGTTTATGTGCATGTGGAAACCCAAGGTCATTCTTGACTATTTTCCACCTTATTCGTGGAAGCAGATCCTCTCAATCAATCCCAGTGTTTATGGATACAATAGTGTTGCTAGCCAGTTTTCACTGGGGAATTCCAGTCTCTGCATTCTGTGTTAGAATTATAGATGGCCAATATAGCTACCAAGAATTTATATGTATTCTGAAGACCTGGATTCCAATCATTCTACTTGTGTAGCAAGTGCTTATCTGCTGCACTGTCTCTCCAGTATTAAAAGTATATATATATATATATATATATATATATATATATATATATATATATATATATATATACACATATAGTGACAGTATCCAGGTGAACAAGAATCAGAAACTAAATAAACCACGAATTGTGGGGGAAGCCAGATACTGTTCTGCTAAAGGAATGCAACAATAAAATGACTCCTAACAACATTCTACTATACTCATAGGCAAATGCCTTGCTCAACCGTTATCAGAGAAGCTTCCTCCTGCAATAGATGGAAATAAACAAAGAGATGAAAAGCTGGAAAATGTGTAAAGTATAAGATACCCTGTAACATTCAATCCTAAATAGGATGTCTCCATGAAATCCCTGGGCCTCTCGGGGCTCAGGGAACTCTGCAGAAGAGGAGATGGAAAGAATGTAAGAGCCAGAGGGATGGAGAAGAAGACCAAGGAAATAAGACTTTTTACATATAACTGAACCAATGCAAAAATGAATTTACAGAAAGCATAGCATCTTGCCAGGTTCTGCACAGATGTGGTAGATGTGGCCCCAGGATGAAGAGAGGAAGTGGACACAAGCCCTCATCCATAAATCAGAAGCCATCTCCACTTGACATCCACTTGCATGGGAAAACTTAGTTTTCTCCAATGGAGTATCATTGTTTATCCAAACCACTCTTAAGTTCAGGCCCCATGCCCAGAAACAGATGGCCAACGCATGAACTCAATGGCATTCTTGGAAAAGATTGTTTTTCTCTAATACTTTGCTAAGGCTTTGTTCCCCTTATAGGTCCTATTCATACATATTATGGTTTCCAGTTTATGTTTTTGTGTTCTGTGTGTGTGTGTGTGCGCGCTTGCATGTGTGTGTGAAGGTGTGTGTCTCTAATCTATATGTGTTTCTTGTACTTTTTCTTTAGGTCTTTTTCTTGTTTGCTCATTTGTTTTATCCTATTCTGGTGGGTTTGTTTTTATTTTATCTTATTATTTTTATTCCTGTT
Organism: Cricetomys ansorgei; assembly: GCA_026225945.1. NCBI lineage: Eukaryota > Metazoa > Chordata > Mammalia > Rodentia > Nesomyidae > Cricetomys > Cricetomys ansorgei. The sequence goes on from JAMJFZ010003624.1 coordinate 2,250,908, forward strand.
TGTATTCCAATGATAGAAAGAAACAAAGGGTGTGAATTTGAGTTGATGGGAAAGTGGGAAAGATCTGTGAGGAGTTGGAGCAGCAGAAACTTTAATCAGAATATATCGTATGAAAAGATCTACTTTCAACAAAAAAGAATATGTCAATGCTTAAATATATTTTGTAAAAATAAATGCATCATTATTCATGTATGTGTGAAATTTAAATAAATTAGAATATACCAGGACAGAGAAAAATAGTAGCAACAAGATTGGTATCAAAAGAAATCAAGAAATTATAGGTCAAAGAGAGTACAAAATGAAAGGCATAATGTGTGCCTAGTAACTAAATTGTTGCATGAGTGTGACTAAAATTACTGTACTAACTATTGAAAATTTGCAAAAAGTGATCTGTAGGTTTAGACACTTTTTACAGTGCATGTGCTGATACATGCATGTATATTCCATGTCTGTGGAATCATGGCTATATTAATTTGGTTGCATGTATGAATTCTTTCACTACTTACATATATGTGAACTTATCATATTTGTCATGATATACCAAAAATAAATGAAGGATAAAGTTCAAAAATCATATTTCAGGAGGAGACTTTTAAAGGTGATATTATTTAATATCAGTAAAATTGATGTTCTTAACATCAACTGATAATTATACTTTACAGAATATTTCTGAGTGATCCACTGAGGCAATACCATCGATTACTGTGAGATCAGTAATCACACAATCTCACAATTCTTCTATTGATATACTCTTTTACCCTCAGAACCTTTCCTAATATGAGATCAATCTTCTAAACAGGAAAAGCAAAGAATGGTGAAGTATTTATTTTCTAAACTAGGTAGTCTTGGCTTAGATGTTTACAGGTGCCCTTTAGGTCATTCCGTCTTATTATATGCAACCAAATTATGCCAAATTGTACTTTCACCATTCTGACTTAAATTTTTTCCATTCTAGTTGCTTAATCTGAATAATTCATTTAACATATTCTCCATATCTATAAGACTATTACTAAACTTATAATGATGATTCAGTAAGGATCTAGTTTCCTCCTAGATATGAAACAAAACAAGCAAAAACAACAAAACCTCTGCATTTTCTTTAAGCACTTACAAATGATCTGCTTGGGGACCTTGAGGTTTCCACTAGCAGTATCTTCCAAGGCTCTCTAGCTTGTCCCAATATTAATGCCCCATGTAATCCACCATTTTCCCCACACTACTCCCCTTTTTATACATATCAAAAATTTAGTTGAACCATATAAGTGAGTCATAAAAGTGAGTGTCTCAAAATAATAAAAATAATTAGTTTCTTTAGACTTCTTCACTTTGATCAAAGATCAACAGAAACGGACATTGGCCACTCAGATGGAGTCTAGAGCATCCTGCTTCAGTATTGCAGTCTCATATAACAGGCAGGCTAATGCCAGCTTTCAGGTAAAAACCCATCAGAGGCTAAGGGCCAAGGCATGGTGTCCTTTATAGATGCCCTTCACATAATTGCTAGAGCTTCCTTACACAATGGCAACATTACAAGTGTTTTACTGTGACAGTTAATTTTGATTCTCAACTTGACTGATTTAGGAATCGATTAGAAGCCAAGCCACTGGGCATACCTCTGAAGGGTTTTTCTGATCAGTTTATGTGAAAGAGGAAGCCAAATCTTAAATGTGAGCAGCATTGTCTAGCAGTGGCTCGGATCAAAGGTAGAGGAAGGAAGCTTTCTTTTGTCTGTTTGTCTTCAATCTGGCTAGCAAGTGCATCTATTTTTTTTCTGCAGTTTCTGCATTCCTTTGCTGACATTAGGGCCTAGCTTCAATTTTTACATGCTCTGAAGACCAATGGCTCTCTATATGTCCTCTGGGCCTTCAGAACCAGATTAGGACTGATGACACATTAAGGTTCACATATCGATAGCACATAGTCATTGTTGGGCAGCCCAGACTATGTACTCATTTTATCGATTCTGTTCTTTGAAACACCCTATCTAATACAGTATTCCCTGGTCCCTATTCATCCTAGTTTCAGAGAACATGTAACGTATCAGTTGCATCATTGAAAAGAAAAAGTATACAATTGGCCTTAATATCCATCATAAAGAGTTGGATGGAGAATGTTTCTTCCTTCTGTTGGTCTCCCCTACCCTCTCCCTCTTCCCATCTCTTTCCCTATCTATCTATCATCTATCTATCTATCTATCTATCTATCTATCTATCTATCTATCTATCTATCATCTATCTATCTATCTATCTATCATCTATCTATCTATCATCTATCAATATTTCTATTTATCTATATCTCTGTTTATGTACCCCTATGTATGTATGTGTCTGTCTGTCTTCATTTTAGAAGATTACTGACCAATACGTATAATATAAATTTATATAATTAAAATTAAGCAAAACTAATATGAAAAATACTATATACAAATACAAACAAAAATTATTCACTGCCATTATTTGTAACAACTTTTACAAATAACATTATCCAACGCACAGATTTTTTTTTAGGATTTGAGATTCTGTGCACTTCATATTAGCATTACTAGCCTCATTGTGCTCCCTTCTCTGTGTATGTCTTCATGCAAAAATAATTTTGGAGCTTCTCAAAGACTTGGGCATTTACAGAAGGATTTCAAGTCAGCCTCTCACTGCTATATATCCAAAGCTCTTACTGTATCTGCACATCTAGGAATAATAGCTTAATTTCCTTTCCTGTCTTAGTAATTGTGTCTATTCTCAAGACTGTCTCAAGTTTTTCTTATAGCTGATTCTGAGTCTTTATAAAAGTATGGAAAGCTAGTGTGGAGTTAATAATTGACTGGGTGCATATAAAAGTTTCTTTGTAACCCTATTTTTCATATCAAATTTAAAAGATAATTGTATAATACTACAAGTCTAAATTTAAGCTGATTGGCACACGGTGCATAAAGATGTAATTTGTAAAATAATAGCGCAAATGAGGAGCAGAAAGAAAGGAGCAATAGAGAAGAAAATTTCATATGCAACTGAAACCAGGTTAATACTAACCTGAATTGTGTGGTTATAAATTTAAAATGTTAACAGAAATACTCTGGGCAACCATTAAGCAAAAGGATATATATTTTTAGAAATTGCATGAGAAGTAGAAGATGTCACAAAAAATATGTAATTAATGAAAAATTCAATAATTGGAATAATTTGGTAACATGTAAGGTCTTATAGATATAAAAGTAAAATATCATAGTGGAAGCATAAGTATAGATTTTGCAGTACTTACACTATATTTAAATGTATTACGCTCTCCAGTTAAAGGACAGAGATCATCAGAATAAATTGAAGAAAATGATACAAGTGATATAGTTTATTTTAAAGATACAAATTTATTTAAAACTGCAGTGTAGAAATAGTATATCATGGAAACTGAGCAAACCTAGGAGTATAAGAAAAAATAAAATGATAATACAATTGCTAGAATGAACAAAAATATCACCTGATAAACAATCATAAAAGTTTATTCCATTTTCAGAATAGCATCAGTCTAAACACATATGTTCCCAGCACATCACAAACTATGAGGAAAAGTTAGGTCATTACAGAGTTTATATCTCCAAAAAGAATTTCAGTTGTATTTGATAAGCATGTCAGTACCAAAATCTGAAAAGCAAGAAAAAAGGATGGATAAAGATTTAAGCCTGGAAATACAATAAAGAATAGAAGAGTAGAAGAGAACAGGAAATAAACAAAGTTGTTTGATAAAATTAGGAAAAGAATTAATAGATGAAAATACATCCAATATTCATAGATCAGAAGAGTTATTGTTACTGAAATTGCAATAAACCCCCATCAACAGATTATTTACATTACTATGGAAATCACAGTTACATTCATTGGAAGAAATTTAAAGAAAAATTTAAAAATAAATAAATAAAAATACAAAAATAGCACTAAAATCATAGAAAAGAAACACAAATATGGAAGAATCATCCTTTATATTTATATTCTTTCTACAGAACTAATTATTGGGTTGCCAGGTGGTGGTGGTAGTGCTTGCACTTGGGAGGTAGAGGCAAGAAGATCTCTGTGAGTTTGAGGCTAGCCTGGTCTACAGAATGAGTTCCAGGATAGTCAGAGTTACAACAGTGAAACTCTGTCTCAGAATAAAAGAAAAACAAAAGAACAGAACTAAACATTATATATTACATTAAAAAGAAAAAAACCTGTAGATTAATGAATGGAAATGAATCTAGAACTGGATCTGCAACTCTCTAATTGCTGCTTCACCTGAATGTCAGGATAGATCACTGGGGAGCGAAGTATTCTTTCAATGAATAGTACTGAGACAGATACCATGTGCTGAAAATGAAATAGAATGGCTGTCTTAGCCCATGAAAAAAGCTAACTCAACTAATCAAAAACATAACTTTTAAAGAAAGTAAGTTTTAGGATTGGAAAGATGGTTCAGAGGCTAACAGCATGTAGTGCTTTTGTAGAAAACCTGAGTTTCATTCCCAGAACTATGTCAAGTGATTCAGTTTTAACTCTACTTCCAGGGAATTCTGATACATCTAGCTTTCAGCACATTTGAACACAGGTGCACATAAACACACACACACACACACACACACAAACACACACACACACACACACAAATAAACACACATAAATACATCCATGCATATGCACATGCATAAAACCAGTATAATAAAATAAAAATAATGAAAATAAACTAGTCTTTTCAAAAAACACGAATCTTCTAGTCTTTTTGTCATATAATGGCTTGTTAGTTATGATGTTTAAAGCGTAAGAAACCAAAAAATATTTAGATTAATTTATTCAATCAAATTTGAATTTATAGTAGTGACCCAAATGTTCGAGGAGTAAATAACTACTTTCTGATTCAATTTAAGTTCAGTCCCAGAAGATGAAACTCTTGCCTGGCACTGTCAGTGAGACAAAGTGTAGCTGATAGATCATAGGTCTTAGGTAAGAATCTGCTACTACTATTCAGATAACTGGATATAACTCCTGAAAAGTCATAGCTGTATCCATAGATTAAAACATATCTCAATTGTCATCAAAGAAGCTTCTTTTGCTCCTTGAGAAACTTCTACATCTAATAAATAGTAATTAATATGGAGACTCATTGCTGGTAAATGTGCAGAGAGTAAGGGCTGTGGGGTGACCATCTCTAAAAAGGAGATCTATATCATACCTCCTCCTCCTAAAGTTCAGAGAACACTGAGGAATAGTCAGAAAGAAAAATAAGGCAGATGTTGTAGGTAACTACAATGAGATGATGTTTTCTGGACACAACAGGGCAATTGCACAAATGAACTCACAGCAGTTTTGGTATTATGTTCAAGACATGTACAAGCCAGAAAAAATCCCAACATGGAGATAAATAGTAGACACAAATTCCTCCCCTAGCTAAGGAGCTACTGGCAAATGATAACAACGGGGAGAGAAAAATTCATTTGCTTTAGGGGCTGGCCCCTGGTATGTCCATCAAGCTCCCGTGGATGACCACAGACTTAGGGATATATGGGCAACAAAATTTGGACTCAATCAGTTTTGTATTTTTAATATAGAAACAAATTGGATGACTGTGGAAAAGTGGTTGGATCTAGGCAAAATTGGGAGATGGTCACAATACCATCAAAATACCTTGCATAAAATCTGGGACAATTAATTTAAAAAAAAATTTAAAGACATGATTTCTGTGTTCTAATGAAAAAACTGTTTCACATACAAAAGAAGCAGAAGATACGGCATAAAGCCATGAAAAAAAAATGTATCAATAGAAACAGATCACATTGATAGGGGAGAAATAGCTGATTAGATCTTTAAAATACATATAGGAAAGTAAGGAAAAATGAAACATAATATTTAAATTGCATAATCATTAGTGAAAAACCAAATGGAACTTGAAAAAATGAAACACAAAATACCTTCAAAGGAGAAAAAACACTTGGGATGAAATTTACTATGAAACAAGTAATTGGTGGTTTTAAAAGTATAAAACTAAACAGAATTTTAGGCTTTTGTTTTTCCTTTTGAGAGAGAAATACCAAAAATAACATGAGGTTGAGTGAGTAGTGGGATGTGGAAGATCTGGGAGGAGATGGGAAAGGGGAAGAATATGATCAAAATATATTGTATGAAAAAATGAATAGTAAAAATTATTAAAAGTACAAATCAAAAATAGTCACAAATATACACAACATCGAAAACAGAAAAGAGGAGAAAGTAGAGCACAAACGCAAGAAACACAGATAAAGATAAAATGATTTCACATAAGAGAAAATGGGAGGGGGTATTCAAATGGAAAGGAGAGAGCTGGAGACATGGGTCTGGGATTACTCTTTCGCAGGTCCTAAACTCAGTTCCCCATTCCATATCAGACTGCTAGTGATCATGAAAAATTCCAGCTCCAGGGAATCTGCATTTGTGGGAACCTGCACTCTATTATGCAGATGCACACTCCTATACATAATTTAAAATAATAAAAATAAGCATCTTCAAAAAATGGGAAGGCTAAAAGGGGGAACAACAGGAGCATCATTTAAGAAAGTGATTCTCAAACTTTTCTAATTTGATGAGACAATACACCTTTTTACAAAACAGAAGTTTGGTAAGGAACAAAAAGTAAGACAACATCTCTCTCTCTCTCTCTCTCTCTCTCTCTCTCTCTCTCTCTCTCTCTCTCTCTCACACACACACACACACAAGCACATACACACACACACACACACACATACACACAAGCACATACACACACCACACTCCACATGGAAGTTGCTGAAAATAGTGATACAAAGTTCAAAAGCATTTGACACATTGGGCTCAGTACTGAAAGAATTTCAAAGGTGTCAACCTGGTTTACTATGTCAAGGAAGCATATTTCAATGTTGAAAGCAATAGAAAGATTCTTCAAGTCAGCAAAGGACTAGAGACTTCATGCACAGCAGAATTAAGTAGCAAGTAGTGCTATGGTGAGAATGGTAAAAAATCAGAAAGGAATGTTGCTGTAGTATCATGTGAAGGATGCTGCAAAGCATAAAAAGTGGAAAGATATTAATGGAGACATCAATTATCTTTTAAATAAACCTAAAATCAGCAGTACCTACCAAATTAAGACTCAATAGCCAATAGAGATGTTGAGATACAGAGAGTAAAATAAAGATGTAAAGAGTATTAGGAAAATGGATAAAATATATGGAACAAATAGTTAGATGAGGTAAAAATATAATACACAAATATAAATGCATCAGCAATGATATCAAATGCAAATTATCTAAATGCACTGTGCTGGTTGGTGTTTGTCAACTTGAAAACAAACCTAGATGTATGTGGGAAGAGAAAATCTTAACTGAGAAAAATGCCTCCAAAAGATTGCAAGTAGAAAAGACTGTAGAGTATTTTCTAAATTAGTGATTGATGTGGGAGGGCCCAGCCAACTGTGAGCAGTACCAACCTAGGTAAGTGGTCTTGGGTGCAACAAGAAAACAGGATCAGCAAGCCATGAGGAGCAATACATTAGTGTTTATAATTACTACACAAGAATCAAAACTAAAATAAAGGAAAAGGAAATACAAAACAAAAAAATAGTAACCCAATGAAAATACTAGAATTTGTACAATAAAAAGAAATTCAGATTCAACCAGGAATGTAAGTTGAAATAAAGAGAGAAGGAGGGAAGGCTAAGGGGCTATTAATTTAAAATCTCAACAATAATAAATACGGATAACTAAAACAGAGCTCATGTCTGAATATAAGATTTATGTAAGATCTCATATACGTATGCTATTATATATATATTGCATACATATATTTTTAATTTATCTAATTATGCATTGAAAATGAGTAAATTTAAGCTTTTAAAGGAAGAGTTGCTTTCAATTTTATTATTGTTAGTAGTAGTGTGGGGTGTGTGTATGTGTGTGTGTGTTTGTGTATGTGTGCGTGTATATGGTATGTCTGGATGTGTGTGTGTGTGTATTTGTGTGTGTGTGTGTATTTTGTGTGTGTGTGTGTGTGTGTGTGTGTGTGTGTGTGGTGGTAGTGGTTGCATGAATTAGGGAGTGGGGGGAAAGCATGTGCCTGACCTCAATTCACTTCTCCAGAAAGGCTAGAAGACAACTTGGATGCTCTAGTTTTCTTTTCACCTTAAATTCTAAGGATTACATTCAAGTTATCAGGTTTGCTCTGCAAGTGCTTTTACCAGTTATTTGCTGGCCCAGTGTTTTAATATTTTGCAAATTTTAGTTGTTTAATATTAATTTTAAGAGTCTGAAGCTGATCATTTACAGTGGAGAATCATAATTCTTCCTTCCTCTGACCAACTTTACAAGTTAATACAAGACAGTTCCCTATACCTGGCAAATCATCCGTAACAAGTGAAACAAAGACTGCCATTTTAGTCTAATCAATTGTAATGACATGAAAATTGCTGCTGTTTTTTGAGCTTTTATGAGATTCAGGGATTCTTAAGGTTTCTATTGTGGAAGTCTCTCATCTTGGTTTAAATGTTGCAATAGGATTCATCACTTCCTCTATGAATTATCACTTGCCCTAAATTCTAAGGATGTAAACATCTTAGTGCAGGACACTATGTAAGCAACCAGGCTTTGAAAATTTCCCCAAGAAACTGATATACTAATTAAAATGCTACATAATGTATGAGATCCAATGTATATCCATTATAAACCATAGCCCCTTATCAAATATCCCATAATGAAGGACTAATTATTCACTGCTATTCACTTCTGGTAGGAAGTGAAATCAAATTCTACATTAACTGAAATTTATGGTTCTGTCAAAATATTTAGACTTTTGTACATAGAGACTTTATGGATAAAATTTTTATTCTTCTAGTACAAAAGTGGAAAATCTACATATTGTTCAAACTGTACCATCATAAAGACTATACGGATGACTGGAAAATTTTGGTTTTATTACCCATTATTTTCTGTGATCATGCTCACTAAAATGGATCTTCTGGTGCATTACTGAAGTCTTTGGTTATATAAATATCTAAGTTGGTGATTCACAATTACACTGCCACAGGTTCTAAGCGAATCTCTGAATAAATTGGAACATTTTTTATTTCGATCATTCATGTTAAAAGGCCACTCATGTCCTTTGTATACAACAATTTTTTTAACAATAATTCCTTAACTGTCAAGGAAAATTTTTTTTTATTATTTTCAAAACAGGAAAGACAAATAATTCAATTGTGTCTAGCCACAATATAGCAACAAACCGTGTTTGTGTGTATGTTTGTGTTACAAAAGGCAACTACACAAAAGAGGTACTGCCATGTAACTATTTCTTAAATAAAGAACAAAAAGGAATACTCTTATTGTTTGACTTGGTACAATTAAAAAAAAAGAGTTTAAAATTCATTGAAAGAAAGCTCAGCGCATTTGGCAAGGGAATTGCAATTTCACAATAAACAAGTTAATATTTGGGAAGAGTCTGAAAGATAAACTTGGGAGTTGACAATCACAGGCTGACTGTAAAGTACATGACAGTAGAATTGAAAAGAGAGAGAGAGAGAGAGAGAGAGAGAGAGAATATTGTTTAGTTTATCAACGGCGAAAAAGTACTGAAAAAAATATTAGGAAACTTCACGTCCTTAAAGTCTGCCAATATTCTTCAGAGGTTGAGAAGTAATTGCAAATGAAGAAATCTTAAATTTACTTTTCACTAAAGTATCACAATTTGAGCCTGTGATATTTTCTAGACTCTTCAAAATGTACAGGTCTCTTTTAAAGGTAAGTAAGCACAGTAGAGAACCACTCTCTACTTTGAAACTAATTTTTAAAAATCATAATAGAATATACATTATCAAATTCTCATGTGCTGTTCTGAGATTAATAAAAAAATCTGCTGCAAAAGTTCAGATTTCATGTCCATTCTGTTCTGTACTTTTTAAATTAGGTTTATTTGTTACATTTTAAGTGGTTATATGTTTCGTCTGTTTTTATATATGTGCAAAATGTGCAAGTATAATCCCAGAAGAGAATGCTTGATGCCCTGGGACTTGTGTTAAAAATGGTTGTGAGCCACCATGTGGATGCTGGGAAACAAATCCAGGTCTTCTGCAAGAGCAAGTGTTCCTAATTGCTGAGTCGTGTCCCTAGCCACTGGCTCTGAATTTTCTTACAATCTTGTACTTTATCCTAATGAATACGCAGAAGCAGTCTTTAGAAAACCAAGATCTCTGGTGCCTCAGTTGGTCTACACTGGTCCTCTCAGACATATGTTTTCTGTGCTTTGATTTTGTGAAACCTCACTTCAAGATTATTTGTAAATATTTAGCATCATTTCACTGAATTCAATTTCCAAACTCTGAAGTTTGTTTGACATCTCATTCATGTTTGTATTTGTTACTAATTCTCTTTATATTCATTGGGCTGTTTGTGTCTTCTTTAAACTCCTATAATTATTTGATGAAGCTTATGAATATTCTTTAATTTCTGTGTCCTGGGGTTCATCTATTTAATGCTCAATGGAGAGCATTTCTGTAGTGCTGGTGAATTTTGGAGGAGCACATACTGTTTTAGTCATTCATATTGTTTGTTTTCTTGTAATGAAACCTGGGCTTGTGAACTTCTTTCATTGATTGTATATCTGGTGTGTGATTCTAGGCTTCCCAAGTAGGGTATAAGTTTGTTTTTGTTGTTTGTTCATCCCTATCTGTATAGCCTTCCTCTCGCTGAATAATGTAACTTTTCAGAGGTGTTGTTCCAGATGCACCTCCCTTCTGATGCTTCTGATTAATTCAGACAGTTCATTTTCCCTATACTACAGAACATTTTATGAATTCGCTCATGATTAACTCTATTCATTTTACTAACTCTATTAACTCCATTAATTTTATTAATATTTTAGTTGGAAGATTTCAACTACATATAACAAAAATACATTTAAAAGTTATATTTACCATCATTTATTGAATTATATTGCAAAGAGAGCTTTATTTTTCTTCTACTGACTCCAGAGTCCCAGATATCAACTGGGGCAGACAGCTCCTGCTCCAGTGCATGGCATGCTAGGGCAGGCAGCAAGAATAAGAAGTAGGAAGTCTGTTCCCTTAATCCTCCCACTAGACTGGTCTGACCCACCAAGGTCCAATCAACAGCCATTTTCCCACCCCCATCCCTTCATACCACCTGGAACACAATCAACATCAAACAGAGAAATATGTCCACTACTAGAGCCCAAGAATTCCAATACAATGAGACCTGAACACTCAGACATAGATGATACAGAAGAAAAAGACCTTAAAACCAACTTTATGGGGCTAATAGAAGTCCTTAAAAAGGAAATGAAAAAAAAATCCCTCAAAGAAATTAACAAAAAGAAAGACAATGGAAGGAATTAAGTAAATCCATCAAAGAAACCCTGGAAACACAATCAGAAGAAATGAATAAATCTCTTAAAGAAAGCCAAGAAAAAAATAAGTAAACAATCGAAGGGAATGAATAAAACTGTTCAAGACCTGAAAATGGAAACAGAAGCAATAAAGAAAACACAAACTGAGGAAACCTTGGGAATGAAATAAATCAGAAAAGTGATCAGGAACTATACATGCAAGCCACAGAAACAGAATACAACAGTGGAAAGAAGTCCTCAGAAATTGAAGATACTATAGAAGAAATGGATACATCAGTAACAGGAAATATTAAATTAAAAAAATTCTGAACATCCAAAATATCTGGGACACTATGAAAAGTCCAAACCTGAGAATAAAAGAATAGAGGTTAGAGCAAAATCCCACATCAAAAGCCCAGAAAATATTTTCAACAAAATTATAGAAGAAAACTTTCCAAACCTAAAGAAAGAGATGACAATAAGGGTTCAAAAAGCAAACAAAACATCAAGTAGACAGGAAAAAAAGAAAACTACTTTGTCACATAATGAAAACACTAAACATACATAACAAACAAGCAAACAAACAGAAGAATACTAAAACCTTCAAGAGAAAAAGAGCAAGTAACATACAAAGACAAACCTATTAGAATTATACCTGACTTCTCAGTAGAGTCTCTAAAAGCCAGAAGGGCCTGGACAGATATACAACAGCCTCTAAAAGACCAAAGATGCCAACACAGACTACTATACCCAGTAAAATTTTCAATTGCCACAGATGAAGAAAACAAAATTTTCCATGATAATGCCAAATTCAAACAGCATCTATCTACAAATCCAGCCCTACAGAAGGAATTAGAAGGAAATTTCAACATAAGAAGGTTAACTTCACTTTTAAAAACACAGGGAATAAATAATCTCACACCACCAAAATTAATAGAAGGGATACACACACACACACACACACACACACACACACACACACACACACACACACAGAGGCATGCAACACCACAACCAACAAAAACTACAAAATAACAGGAACTAACAATCTTTGGCCATCGATCTCTCTATATCAATGGATTCAATTCCCCAGTAAAAAAACAAACTAACACAGTGGATATGAAAAGAGCACTCATCCTTCTACTGAAGACAAGAAACATATCTCAACCTCAAAGATAAGCATTATCTCAGAGAAAAGAGTTGGAATGCAACTGTCCAAACAAATGGATCTTAAAAGCAAGATGGTATAGTCATTCTAATATTCATCAAAATAGATCAAAAAACAAAATTAACTGAAAGAAATGGGGAAGAGATTTCATACTTATCAAAGGAAAAATATATCAAAACAATATTTCAATTCTGAACATCTATGCCCCAACACAAGGGCTCCCCTATTATAAAAGAAACATTACTAAAACTTAAAACACACATTGATACTGGGTAATTTCAATTCTCTATTCTCACCAACTAACAGGTTATCCAGACAAAAACTAAACAGAGAAATACTGGAGCTGACAGATGTTATAAACCAAATAGAACTAACAAATATCTACAGAATATTTCTCTCTCTCTCTCTCTCTCTCTCTCTCTCACACACACACACACACACACACACACACACACACACACACACACACAAAGAATATACCTTTTTCTCACTGACTCATGGAACCTTCTCTAAAACTGACATATGGTTAATTGGCTACAAAACAAGTATCAACAGATACAAGAAAATTGAAATTAGGCCATGCATATTATTAGACCCATAACAATAGCAACAGCAGAATTCCTATAAATTCATGGAGACTGAATAAATCTCTACTGAATGATTACTGGGTCAAGACAGAAATAAAGAAAGAAATTAAAGACTTTCTAGAATTTAAAAAAAATGAATCCACAACATACCCAAACTCATGGAACACCATGAAAGCAGTGCTCATACAGAAATTCATAGCACAAAGTGCCTACAAAAAAGTGAAGAGCTTTCCGACTAGCAAATTAACAGCTCCCTGGAAAGCTCTAAAACAAAAAGAAGTAATCAGACACAAGAGTAGACAGCAAGAAATAATCAAACTGAGGGCTGAAATCAATAAAAGAGAAATGAAGAGAAGAATGCAAAAAAGCAATGAAACAAAGACTTACATTGAGAGTATGAACAGGATAGACACATCCTTATCCAAAGTAATTAAAAGACAAAGAGAGAATGTCCAAATTAACAAAATCAGAAATAAAATGTGGGACATAAATATAGACACCGAGGCAATCCAAAGGATCATTTGGTCATACTTTAAAAACCTTTCCACAAAATTGGAAAATCTAAAAGAAATTTATAATTTTCTTGATAGATACCACCTATCAGCATTAATTCAAGATTGGATACACAGCTTAAATAGAACCATAAACACAAGAAAACAGAAGCAGTCATTAAACATCTCCCAACCAAAAAAAGCCCAGGGTCAGATGGTTTTAGGGCAGAGTTCTATCAGAAATTCAAAGAAAAGTTAATGCAAATAGTCCTCAAGTATTGCATAAAATAGAAACAGAAGGAACACAGAAAAACTTGTTATACAAGGACACAGTCTCCTAATACCAAAACAATAAAAGGATTCAACAAAGAAAGAGAATTACAGACAAATTTTCCTCATGAAGATAGAAGCAAAAATACCCAATAAAATTCACGCAAAACAAATCCAAGAGCACATTAAACAGATTATCCACAGTGGTCAAGTAGGCCTCGTCCTATAGATGCAGGGATGGTTCAACATACAAAAATCAGTCAATGTAATCAATCATATCAACAAATTAAACGAAAAATAACTACATGATCATCTCACTAGATATAGAGAACTCTTATGACAAAACCCAACACCCCTTCATTTTAAAAGACTTGGAGAGATTAGGGATACAAGAGACATACTTCATCATAATAAAGGTGATTTAGAGTAAGCCTACTGCCAACATCAAATTAAATGGAGGGAAACCCAAAGCATTTCCACTAAAATTAGGAGCAAGACAGGTTGTCCACTCTTTCCATACCTATTCAATACAGTATGTGACCTTTAATCCAGAATAATAAGACTACAGAAGGAGATCAAGGGGATACAATTTGGAAAGGAAGAAGTCAGCTTATTCTCATTTTCAGATAATAAATAATATGCAAAAACTGGAAAAAATTCTACCAGGGAACTACTACAGCTGATAAATACCTTCAATGAAGTGCCTGGCTACAAAGTCAAATAAAAAAAAAAATCAGCAGCCTTCCTATGTACAAATGACAAATGGACTGAGAAAGAAAACAGGGAAACAACACCTTTCTCTATAGCTACAAATAACATAAAATATTTTGTAGTAACTCTAATCAAACAAGTGAAATATCTGTATCAAAAAACTGCAAGTCTTTAAGAAAGAAATTGAAGAAGATCTCAGAAGATTTAAAGATCACCCATGCTCAAGGACCAAAGTCGTTAACATAGAAAAATGACTGTCCTACCAAAATCAATCTACAAATTCAATGCAATGCTGATCAAAATCCCAGCACAATTATTTACAGACCTTGAAAAGACAATACTCAATTTTATATGGAAAAACAAAAAACACCAAGGATAACTAAAACAATCCTGAACAATTAAAAACTTCCAGAGGAATCAGCATTGCCCATTTCAAGCTACACTAAAGAGCTATAATAAAAATCACATGGTATTGGCATTAAAAAGGCAGCTTGATCAATGAATATGAATCAAAGATCCACATACTTAGAGACACCTAATTTTCAATAAAGTAGGTAGAAATACGTAATTGAAATAAGAAAGCATCTTCAACAAATGGTGTTGGTTTAACTGACTGTCTACATATAGAAGCAAGGAATTAGATTAATATTTATCACCCTGAACAAAACTCAAGGACAAGTGGATCAAAGACCTCAACATAAAACCAGATACACTGAGTCTGATAGAAGAGAAAGAGTGGAATAGACTTGAACACATTGGTACAGGCAAAAATTTCCTGAACATAACACATGTAGTACTAAGATCTACAATTAATAACTTTGAGTTCATGAAACTGAAAAGCGTGTAAGGCAAAGGATACCATCAATAGGACAAAAAATGGCAGCTTTCAGAATTAAAAAAGATTTTCACCAACTTCATTTCTGGTAGAGGGCTAATATCCAACATATATAATATCCAACATATTTAGAGAGTTCAAGAAACTAGACATCAACAAACAAAATAATCCAATTAAAAAATGAGGTCTGTAGCATTAACAGAGAATTCTCAAAAGAGGACTTTCAAATGGCTGAAAAACACTTAAGAAATGTTCAACCTCCTTAACCTTTATGGAAATGCAAATTAAAACTACTCTGAGATTCCATCTTACAATTGTCAAAATGGCTAAGTAAGAGTCATCTCATGCTAGTAAGGATGTGAAGCAAGGGGAACACTCCTTTGTAGCAATAAACTTACTGTGGTGGCTCAGCAGAGAAGGACAAGCAGGCAATCTCATATGTGCAATCTCTTTAGAACTCAACAGAGAGAACAACTATCGTGACCAGTGCCATTCTGGACAGTAGAACCCCTAGCATCTGATTTCAGGTATTTTTATTGATACAGAACTCCTCTAGTGTTCAGATCATTAGCCATGAAAAATCCCTCACATAAGTCCAACACCTGCAGACTATACAAAATGCCAAGACCTAGGCAGGCCCTCACCCAACAGTGTACAGACAATATTTTAAACACAACTAAAAATAAACTTCTATAACAATTCCCCTTTTCTGTATAAGCCAATCAGATACTTGCTTTATCTTTACAAAACAACTTACCACTATATCAGCAAAACTATTTCCAAGAGAAACAATCATAAGGTTACTAATGCACAAGACTAAATGAAAGCAAACATCTATCAAGCTTTTCTAAATGGCTTTGGACATCAGAAAAACATTATTGATCTCCAACTATCTGGAATTCACTCACAGTCTTCTGAGCTCCTAAAAAGGGCTTGGGCATCTCTGCCCTCTATAGCCACACAGTTTGTCTTTCAGGCTCCGGTTGGCTTCACTCACTGCTGCTGTTGTTCTTGGTGGTTGTCCCATGGTACTGGAATCTTCAGAACACTGGCATCTTCTGTTGCAACTGGGCTGCACTTGCACCAATAGCCTCTCCTGGGCTGTCTTCATAGTGCCAAGCCTCAAGTTCTTTATATGACCCCTTCAATCTAGGCTTCTACTGCCACTGTGGCTGCATCTTCACCAATAGCATCTACTGGGCTCTCTTCATGGTGCCAGACCTCAACTTCTTTACATGATCACTTTAATCTCTGGGTCTTCATCTGATACTGAGGCTACACTTTTACCAGTGGACTCTCCTGACCTCTCACAGTGCCAAGCCTGAACTGAAGACCGAAGACCCCCTTCATGCCTTCAAAACCAGTCCACCTGGGTGACTCTAACAGTACCAAACTCAGCTACCAGAAGGAGACACAACTTTGACCATTTCTGCAAAACAGCTTCTGTATGGTGACCCTGAGGAAACACTTTCCAGATTTTAAGATAGAATCTGGTTTTCTTGAAAAATAACTCATATGTGTGTCTGCAGGAAGGTTCCCTCATGAGGTGGAGTTCTTATCACCATAGCAAATGTGTCTTGTTAGGACCACCTCATCTCACCAGTATGTTGACAGGTTTGCAAAAAACAAAACAAAATAAAATGGAATCTGTGAGTTCTTGAGTTTCTTTTTCTTTCTTCTCTGCCTCCATGTTGCTTTAGCTGGTGTGATGTCATGCTCCATGTTGCATGCAACATTTGTAGCAGTATGCCTACTGTGTGGGTTCACAAGGAAGACAGGGAAGCATATTTATAGAAGGAAACCCTGCCAGACCTCAGGAGAGGGAACCTCAAACCTGGCCAGTGCCATCCTGGACAGTGGAACCTGAGCATCTGAGCTCAGGTGTTTTTATTGATCCAGAACTCTTCAGGTATTCTACTGATAGCACATGCAAATCCTGAGCAATCAGAAAACTTTTCTATAAAGCCAACCTCTGTAGACAATACAAATGCCAAGATATTGGTATCTCCTCACTCAACAGTGCACAAAGAATATTTTAAATATTTAAATATAAATATAAATATTTTAAATATTTAAATATAAATATTTTAAATTTAAAAATAAACTTGTACAACAGTCCTTCAAAACTGATGGGAGAACCAACTTGTGCAGCCACTAAGGAAGTCAATATGACAATTCCTCAGGAAATTGGAAACCAACATACCTCAAGACCCAGCTATACCACTCCTTGACATATTTTCAAAAGGTGTTCCATCCTACCACAAGGACATTTGCTCAACTATGTTCATAGCAGCTTTGTTTATAATAGCCAGAAATTGGAAACAACTTAATGCTTCTCAACTGAAGAATGAATAAAAAAAAATGCCATACATATACACAATGGAGTCTTACTCAGTTATGAAAAATAACATCATGAAATTTTCAGGGTAATTGATTGGAACTAGAAAAATTTATCCTGAGTGATATAATTCAAAACTAGATTGTCAATCACAGTATGTACTCACTTATAAGTGGATATTAGATGCTAAGTAAAGGACAAGTGAACAACAATCCACATTCTCAGAAAAACTATGCAACTAGGAAGATACTAGTGGGAACACATAGATCTCCCTGGGAAAGGGAAATACAACACACTTTGCAGATGGGCTGAAGGAGGATGATAATGGAAATACGAGGGATCAGAATGGCGGAAGGGTGTTAGAGGAAGACAATATAAGGAGCAATGTCTGTAATTGGAGAACATTTGTGTTGGGAGGGGTGATCTGGAGACGTAGTGTAGTAAAAACTCCCTAGTAATGGTGGTTAGGGAGACTGAACAGGCCATCTCCTGTAACCTCTCAAGGCTTCCACTGGTGCTACTGGGACACCAACCCAATCACAAATCCTTTGACTTATAACCTATATTATCTGCAGGATCTGCTGGAGCAACAGAGGGAAAACACCCTACAACAAGAGAGGGAGCCTATACCTATTACTGCAGGACTGGCCAGGATCCAGAGACTGAGCAGGCTGGAAAAAATTCTAATGATATTCTGCTATGCTAACAACTCAGTGCCTATCCCAAGAGAGGCTATCAGAGAGGCTTCTTACAGCAGCTTAGAGGAGCAGACAAAAAGGCCCAGGGCAAAATATAAAAAAAAAAAAAAATGAAGAGTGGGAGGAGGGATTACAGGAACCAGCCGGAGGGTTCCAGGACACCAGGAGAACAAGCTCCATGGAATCAACTGACCCAGACTCTAAGGGGTTCACAGAGACTGAAGCAGCAGTCAGGGAAGCCTGCAGAGCCCCCTACATATATGTTATGGTTATCTTGCTTTGTGTTCTTGTAGAAATCCTAAGAGTTGGATTGTTTATGCAGGGGTAGTCTCTGGCCATTTTACCTGCCTTTGGGATCCTTTTCCTCCTGCTGGTTTTCCTTGTCCAACCTTGATATAGTAAGATAGAGGCTGGCCTTGTTCCATCTTGATATGCCCTGTTTGAATGATAACCCTGGGAGGCCTGCTCTGATCTCAGGGCAAGCTGTGGGAGTCAATCTGGGGAGGAGGGGCTGGAAATAGTAGAGGGAGGGGAGGATTGTGGTTGGGATTTATTGTACAAGAGAAAAATAAATAAATTTAATCAAATAATAAAACAAAATAAACTATTGCCAAACAAAAGAGCAGAGCAAACCTTTTATGTGATGTGTAGATTCTCTAATTGTTTTAGTAACTGTGTATATATAAAGATGTTCAATGATGACCTTGATTAAATAAAAAATAAGTCTTTATAATTTCAAGAGAAGAGGACCTTATTTTAGTACTAGCCTTTTATCAATCTCTTGCTGTGCTTAATTTAAATTTATCATAAGAGAATATTTATCAAAAAAGGCTCAGTGTGTATATGTATGACTATAGAAATTCTCTGGGGAGGGAATACATTAAGATGCATTCCCAGTGTGTAAAGAACACTAGAAGTGTATCTTAACAACTGTGAAAAGGACCATAGCTGCTATATTTACATTTTATATTAGTTTGTTATGGGTATCTTTTATTTATCAGATTTCCTAAAGTGATTATTCACTGCATGACAAAGGACTGGGAAATCAGATTCTTCTATCTACTTGTTGAGATAGATGAAAATGCACTTAAAATGTAATTACTCACTGACTTATTGTGTTTGTGTCTGTGTGAGTGCACATGCATGCACATGTACACAGCACACATATAAAGATCAGTAGACAATTATTCATAATCAGTCCTCCCCTTTTGACAGCTGATCTCTTGAGATCACATTCAAATCATCAGAGTCAGATCTACACACACTTCTATCCACTCACTGATCCAAGTCACTAAACTAGAGAGATGTTCTGAACTATTTTTATTTCATATGTTTCAGTCAGCACCTTTGCTTAGTATTTGGCTACAATGCCAGCATAGTATGGTCTATTATGCACTTATCTCTCCACTGTCAGTAGGAGATATCTAGACATCATTTTTTAAATTAATGTACATACAAACATATATATATACATATATAATATATACACATATATAATATATATACATATGTAATATATATGTATACATATATATGTATATGAACACACACACATATACATATATATATATATGTATATATATGAATATATATATGAAAATACTTTGGTATATGCCAAGGTCAGAGGGAGGTGTTGGTTCCCTGAAGTTTGTGAGCTATCATTTGGGTGTTGGAAACTGAACCTTAGTCTACTGAAGAACAAGTGCCTCCTTTTCTTAAGTAAAAATATGTATCTATAATCATCAAATAGAAGATTGTATCCTGTTTCAGGAATTTTGCAACAAGGTGAGCAGAAAAACAAATAACACTTTATACCTGATGTACTATGCCTAAGATCATTTCAGAAGGACTTGTCAGAGCGGCTTTTCTGCACTAAACACAGCACAGCTCTTTAAGTCTCTTCCAATTATTTTGGGTTAACAGCAAGAAGAAACTAGTAATGAGGGATTGTGGAGTCTAGGCAGGCAATTTGCTTCATTTTCTTCACTCATTTACCTTTCCACTGCCCACATCTGTCCTTTGACTTTACTGTTCAGCACATGAAGGAGGAGGAGCCTATCTCAGGTGGTAAAAGAGCAAGAGAATGCTATTGTTTAAATGTTTAGTCTCCACCAAAACTCATGTTGAACTTTTATTCCCAGCGTAAAGTATTATGAGCTGGGTTTTCAAAAGTAATTGAATCTTGTAGCTTCCGTCTTCATGTGTACAGTAGTTGTTATCTTGACGAATCTTGTCACCCTTCCTACTACACATGCCCAACCTGTCCCCAAAGCTCAAAACCACTTCCGTTTTCCCATGGCCTTATCATACCATCCCTGGTTCTGAGTCCCAGAGACCAACATCAGCAGACAGCCCCTCCCTACACCCCTTGCACTGGTACTGCAAGCCAGCCCCTCCCATTATACCAGCCCAGCTAGGGCCCAAAGCACCAAACTGTCTCCATCTTCCAACCTTCACCCTTCTAGACACTGCTTCTGAGTTCTAGAGACCAACTTCTGCATAAAACCCCTGCCCTGGTGCAGACCAAACAACTCAGGCAGGAGAACAGGCTTGCAGCCCTTACTCCAGAGAAGACCACACAAGCTAACCAGAACATTCTTCAAGACTCAGCCCACAACTCATATAGAGACTTCTAGCTGGACCTAACTCCAAGCTATCTACCAGAGCTACAGCATTTACATTGGGATGAGATCCTCTGTTTTGCAAGAAGACACAAAATACAGAAGACCAGAGTGGATAAAGATCCCAAAAACAAAACAAAACAAAACTCATCCAATAAAGAGAAACCTAGGAATTCAGCACCTAAACCTATAAAACTCCAAACCTGGATGCCAAATTCCAGCACAAGAGCACAATCAATGCCAGGTGGTGGTGGTGCACAACTTTAATCCCAGCATTCAGGGGATAGAGGCAGGCAGATCTCTGTAAGTTTGAGGGCAGCCTGATCTACAAAGTGAGTTCTAACAGCCAAAGTTACAACAGAGAAACCCTGTCTCAATAAAAAACAAAACGTAACAAACTCCCTAACCTCTATTACTAGGGAGTTTTTACTGCACTACATCTCCAGATCATCCCCCACAAATGTTCTCCAATTCCAGACATTGTTCCCTAAATTGTCTCCCTCCAACGCTCTTCCCCCATTCTGATCCCTCCTATTTCCATTCCCATCCTCCTTCAGCCCATCTGCAGTGTCTGTACCATTTCCCTTTCCCAGGGAGATCCATGTGTTCCCACTGGTACCTTCCTTGCTGCATAGTTTTTCTGGGTATGTAGACATTTTCTGCTGAGGCATCTCTCCAGCCCCTAGACATACTCTTAAAGAAAGACTATGGTTTGAATACATGTTAGAAAATGTCCCTTTTAGGAACCATCAAGAACAAGTCATTTCCATGGTTAATAGAAATCACAGTGAAACATCTATAGAGATAAAAATGACAAAGGAAGCTTCTATGATTGAAGAAGTAGCAAGCTAATTTGTAGATTGAGATGATGAAAACTGTTAAGAGTCAGATACGATTTCAGATATTTTCACACCCAGTTTGACACTGAATTAACCATCATGGTAGAATGAAAAGAACTCAAACATTTTTAAAATAAAGCAATCACTTGATAAGAGTCTGAGAAATTTAAAGTGCCCACTTTGGATATCCCCTGCAGATGATAGATCAAGGAAATCAAGCTATTGTCACATCCCACCACATGCAGGCAATCAGACTATTCCATTATCATTTCACAGAGTTGTCAGTAAACCCACCACAGACAGATGGAATTGTTCAATACCATGTAATTATCAGTAGCAGCATCACTAACTGTGTATCTTTTTGCTGGTGTCAGACTCCTATGGACTGACTAGTGATCCTCAGTATGTGAAGGTGGTGGCTGATAAGCTCATTAGGAGGCAGTCAACTTTAAATGAAGACATGAGGGAGGAGCCTTCATGATGTCATCTATGTTCTTATTAAAAGAGTTACCTGAGAGCTATAGATAGAGCTCAATATTAAATAGTATTCGCTGCTCTTCAAAGAATTAGAATTCGATTACCAGCATCCACATCAGGCAGTTCAAAACTGACTATAACTCCAGCTCCAGGTATATACAATACCTCTTGTCTCAAAAGGCTTAACAGGCACCTGCACACTTCACGTGTTTATGTACACAAACACACATAATTAAAAGAAAATTACTTTTTAAAAAGTTACCACAAATTGTACATTTTTCCTTTTTCTACCATATGAAGACAGAAAGAGAAAGGGGCCATTTGAAAGCCAGAAACAGAGCCTTCTATAGGAACTGGGACTGTAATTTGGCCTTGGGATTTCTAGCTTCCAGAGTTGTAGGGGAATTTTTTTTAAGTATTTATGATTTTTAATGACTTTTGGTACCGAATAAAGCACATCATTTTTCCCACTCCCTGCCAGTTGGTACAGACCAAATGGACCAGGCTGAGAAGAAAATCTTTAAAGGAAACAGCCTTAAAATCTTCTGTCTTGACATTCACTGTGGCTTGAATGTGTCTTCTCATAAGCTCAAATGTTCCCAAGGCAACAAGGAGCTAAGCCATTGAGAAGTGGTTAGATCATGGTTAGATCATAATTTAATCATTAGATTAGAGATCCTGAGGAAGAAGGGCCACTGGGGTTTACTTGGCTTGCTCTTCAATGTTCTTCACTATGAAGACACAGAAGTCATTATGTAGGGAGTATCCAGCAGCCAATGATACCTTGGAAAAAAGAGAGCATGCTTCACCCGACAACACAAAGGCTAGACACTTGACTTAGCTATCCTTAACTTGATTTAAGTGGCAAAATTATTTTCTGTTCTTCACATTATTTTGCAATGGCAAGCCAGATTAAGATCACATCTTTTTTTCTCTCCTTCTCTTTGATCTCTTTCTCTCTCCCTTTCTCACCTGAAGGGACCACATGAATGATAGTCCAGGTGACAAGATTCTGAAAGGTGTCTTGAAATACTTGCTCCCTCCAGAAGGACCTGTGTATTTGTATTCTGAGCTTCTCAGTAGTACTTTTTCTGGTCCTGTGTTTCTTGTGCATTTCTGACAGAAACCAGAGTCAAATATAGCCCTTCATCATAAAGTATTTACTACAAGATGTAAGGTGTAAAAAACATTCATTTTTGTATCTTATTTAACAGACAGCAGGTGCTTATCATTTTGAAGGGACTATATCTCTGTGTTAATAACCATGTGGAAAATGGCTGTTCTAGTTAGTATTAACTGAAACATTATAAAGCCATCTGAGAAGGGAGTCTCAGTTGAAGGATCTCCCAGACTATGTTGAACTACAGACATGTCTGTGGGGAGACTGTCTTGATTATTCATTAATGTAAAGGGGATCATCCTACTGTTGCTGGAACCAACCCTATACAGCTGATTCTGGTTTGTGTTAGAAAGTTAGCAGAGCATGAGTGAATGAGGCAGTTAGCAGTACTCCTTCATGACATCTGCTTTATGTCCTTGGGTGTGACATTCTTAGTCAGAGGTTAATTCATGGAATCATAAGCAGCCTTGTCTTCTAGTTTCTCTCTTGAGTTTCTGTCCTGATTTTCTTCAACTGTGACCATGATGTGTGAGGTAAAATAATCACTTCCCTCCCCTAAGTTGCTTTAATCAAAGTATTTTATCCTAGCAATTGGATGGAAGTGAGTCGATTATCCTTAATTGATCCTCCTTATGACTGGCATTGGCCTCATATTGTATGAGTATTACAAAAGATTCTTGAATAACCACAATCACTTGAATATATTTTTTTTAAATTATTTTTCAGTACTGAAACTAAGTGTTGATGAAAGAAGAGATGAAAATAGATGAAAATCAAGAAAGAGCTATTTATGCAAACGGAATGTTATTTAACCATAAAAACGTGACAAAAATCATGGCATTTATAAGGAAGTAATGGAATTTCAGATCATCTTGTCATTCAAAATAAGGTAGGTTTTGGGAGACAATTATCCCATGTTTCCCCTCATATGGCAAACCTGAAAAGCAGAGGACATGAAGGAAGAAGCTGAAGACAGACAAGGTTGGGAATGGAGACTAGCAAGGAGGATGACGGTGGTGACATGATCCAATATGCTCTGTACATGTGTAAAACCATCACAATGGGACATTAACTAAAATGCACTACATAATAAAATTTATATCATGAGGAGGTAAAAATATTCTTCCTATTTTCTACTTATAACAGAAAAAAGTCATAAAATTAAGTAAGGACCAACAGGAACGGATTAACTAATTGTAAAGAAGTTATAGAGTGAACAGATAGAGAATTGAAAATAGATATTGTTTTCAATTAAAAGTACTCAGTTTTGTGATATTAAACAGGCAGTACTGAACAGTCAAAGTTCAAATAAGCATGCCTGGATGCTGAAGGAAAATCTTCAAACCAAAAGCAACTGTAGGAGACATATACTATGGCAGCATTCTCAGTTATAAAGCTCTAGATGAGGGAAAGAGCTCTTTATGATCTTTGTGTTTTCTTTCTTAAGACTAAATCCTACTTTTTTCTCATAAAAAAAGAATATATGTTGCCCTGTTGATCTACAATATCTTCCCTCCATTTACTATAAATAAATGGAGGCTCAGTTTAGGGGTATTTTTTCGATTCTCTACCTAGACCTCAGTATATCCTTCACTTCTCTTGTGTGAACTCATTAGCAACCTATAAAATATAGGCATTATATTCCTTATATGCTCTCTTTGTATCTTTATTAGATTGCAACCATTAAATAAAGTTTTATAAGTGTTTGAAAGAATATCTATTGGCAGCTTAATATATAAAGTGACATACTTGGCACCTTTGAGGGGAAAACAGAAAAACTCCTTACAAAAAATCACTATCTAGGAGATTGAGAGACGACTCAGTGGCTAAAATTGGTTGTTTCTTTTCCAGAAGACCTGAATTTAATTCCAAGCACCCAAGTTGGGCAGTTCAATACAAAATGTAACTCCAGCTCCAGTGACTTCTTCTAACCTATGGAAGCACTCAAACAAAAGTGCAGCATGAACGCATACGCACACAGACACACACACAGAGAAAGAAAGACAGAGACACAGACAGAGACAGAGTCAAGGAGACAGGGCAACAGACACGTGCACGAGAGAGATAAAGACAGAGATACAGATAAAGAAAGAGGAAAATAAAAATAGATAAAAGAACTCATTTTCTGCTCCACGGAAATGCATTTATCACAGACTTACTGTTTTTAATGTTTTACATTTTGAAATCATAAAGTGCAGTTCAGGGAATTGGTTAAGACAGCTGGAGTGTGGACTCTTCATTCAGGGTAAGGTGCTTGTCATTGGAAGCATTGAAAACAAGTAGATCTCTATTTGAGGGAGGGGAATTGAACAGAAGTGTAGCTCTAATATCTTTCCTCCAGCTTTATTTACCCCATTCTAAAATGATTATGCAGAAAACCTCTGCATTCTTAAAAACTAGATTCTGGTGAGCTGTGTCTTAGTCACATTACTTCCTGGGTTCATGAAGCCATTTCCAAAGGATTTCACAGAATTTCTTACTAAGAACTGTAGGGGACTAACTTATTGTAGGTTACACTTTCTTTTTCCTGAAAATGTTAGATTTATTATTTTCTCAAATTTCTCTGACACGTTTCTGTGTTTTCTTTTGAGAAAGTGCCTATTTATGTTTCCATCCTAATTTAGCTGACATTATTTTTCCTGAGTTCTCTTTTGTAATTGAATTGCTTGATTCCCTTATAAATTTTTGGGTTCTATCCAGCTGTCAGATACGTAATTTGCAAGAATCTTTCCTATTCTATAAGTTGTCCCTTTACTCTCTTGTGTCTGTGCTAGTCATACGATTTTCTTTTAATGAAATATCATTTGTCTGTGATTTTCATGACTGTGATCCTGAGGTCCTACCTAAAAATCTCTTGTGCAGATCAATATCATGCATTGTTTTCTATCTTATGGTAGCATTTTCATAATTTCTGGTCTTACATTTACAACTTGAGCCCACCTTTGGTTGCTTCTTCATGTACAATGACGGACACAAACTAGTTCCAGACTTTTGTGTGTGAATTCACAATTTATGCAGAACCATTCAACAAATTCTGGTTGAGATGGCAGAACCAACCCCACTATAGCATCCATTTAGAAACACAGTCACTCAAGGCTCGGGTTCCCATAAAGGAAAAAAAAATGTAAAAAAACACTGGCCTTCACAACTCACTTTGGAGTCAAAACAAGATGATTGTTGGGTACTTATTTTGAGATCTGAGATGTCTTCATTTCCGAGTTGTGGTCTCTCTACCCATGATGATTAGTTCCTGATTGGTTAGAAATAATAACTAACTTCTGCTTGTGTGCTGCTTAGGTTGGCACAAATGCTTGCAGTTTTCAAGCGTAAATAATTTGTGAGAATGCCAGTTAGGGTCACAGCTCTGAACTGGGTGTCAGTCGCATCCCTAGCTAGCTCCTTTGCTTTGAACTCAGTATAATTTTTTTTTTTTTTTTTTTACATTTCAATAAGTTATATGCCAATGTAGCATTTGGATCATTAAGACCCTATAACATTTGGGGGCTCATCCAAGAACCAATTCCTGAACCAACTCTCTGAGACAACACAATCCACAGTTTCTTGTTCTTTTCTCTTTTTGTCGTTTTTGATTTCTGATCATGCTGCCTCCAAAGTTAAGAAGGCTCTGAATTTGTTCCTGTCCTGATTTGGTGTACTTTTCTGAGGGAACTCTGGGAAAACTGGATACAATACTGCTCCCAGGTTCTGAAGATCATGGGGATACCCCAATTTGCTCCTGGGTCAAAACAGAGGGGTGCAAATGAGATGTTCCTGTGTTCATCCACTTGACTGGTTTATAGCGAATCTATTATTCATCTGTCCATTTATGCCAGTGTCTCTCTTCTTGCTTTTTCTTTCTGGTATCATCACTCTCTTTGGCTTTGAAATCATGGGACAGTCTATCTTGTCTACCTGACCCATTGACCTTTCTTTCATTTTAAGGCACCTTTAAAAACTAAACCTCATGCTGTCCTGCTTCTCACAGAAGAAGACCATTTCCCTCCCTTCTATTCCATCCATTCAGTTTCATCAGTTCCAGAGCCACAGGATCCCTCTCTTCTGCTGCTCCCCGTAACCCCATGTGGCATAAGGCTAACAGGGACTCCAGTCCCTCCCACATGAAAATACCAAGGCTAATAATGATAGCACGGGAGCCATACTGAGGTTCTGAGCTGCAGCATGAACACCCATTAGCCTCAGATAGGGCACAGCAGGGCACCTTGAGATTCCCTATTTACTCTGAATGCTTTGACATTGCACTTTAAGATGGAGTCCTCATCTTCTACTCTGGCCACTAATCAGCATGCCCCTGCCATGATTGACCCTTATCCTTCTAGAACCAAAAGCTCAAACAAAGATTTCCTTCTATAAGTTGTCATGGTCATGATGTTTCATTGTAGCAATAGAAAAGAGACCAATACTATCCTGGAGATAGAACTTTGATTTTCACACATGGAAACAGGTACCTTTATCTGCTGAGCCACCTTACTGGCCAAATGTGTATATTTTTTATTTAAAATTGTTTGAAGCAGAAGTGAATAATGAATACCTTACAGAGAATTATAGGTGACCAAAGAGAAATTTTATAATTTCCTTATTCAATACTCTACAGAACATTTCGTCTCCCAAAACATTAAGTATACATTTTCACTGTTACAAATTTTTAATAATGTACTTAGGGGGTCTTGGCACAGAAAAATAGTCAGTAAAATTATTCTTGTTTATTTTTTATGGAGTCTTCTTCAAAGAAAATTTACATAAACTGAAATTTGGCAAGATACTATTATTTCTTCTAACAAATATCTGCTTCTGAAGTAGCATTTAAACACACTTGTCTTTAAAAATACTCTTGTTTCCAGATTTTCTTTAAAGTCATTCTATAATTGAGCTATTCTTTTTAGCCCTGGAGACATGGAGTAGGTGATTCAAATCTACAAACATGGATGGAAGATATTAGTCTCTGAAAGTAGTGACTGATTCTGAAAGGATTCAATACGCACCTCTTTCTCTTATTTTTTTCACTTTGTTTGGTTGACTATAATTTAAAATTGGTCTAGAAAAAAACAAAACAAAAAACAAAAACAACAACAACAACAACAAAAAAAAAACAAGAGGTCCAGGGATGTAGCTTAGTGAGTAACAGAACTTGCTTGGCACACTAACCTGATCCATTGAACCCATGTAAAAAGTTGAATGCCTTAATGCCCATCTCTAATCCCAGCACTCCAACGATGAAATGGGAGACAGAGCAGGGAGGAGTACAAAGTACAGAAGCAGAAGCCAGAGAGATCTTGCCTCAGTAAGGAGGAAGAATAGTGACTCCTCAAAGTGTCTTCTGACCTCATACCAATGGTGCAGTATGCTTGTTTCAGCACACAGACACATGCTGACCTTAGGAATATTAATAAAGAAAATATAAGAAAGAATCCATATCTGTGTAAGTTTTATTACTCTGTCATTATATGGTGAATAAAATATGCAAAACCTTTAAAACATAACATACATGTGTCCTTAAAGATAATTATGTACTTCAAATTAGCTTTAAGATTGCTTGTTTATTTAATAATTTAGGTCTTTTAAAGATACAGATATATAGCAAGCCATACGAATAAATTGATGCAAATAAATTCATGCATGTACACCCATATTTCAATAAAATTTCCTTTCCAACAAAAGAGGGATTTTTTTTTTTTGTTTTGCTTTTTTAATTTTTTTTTTTTACTAAAACTATTTGAAAAGAAAATGGCATTAACAACATGGTGTAATTTGTGTAGGGGAAAAACATGCTTACTGAAAATTAGCTCATGTTGTTTGCAAAATGCAGGTGACCTAATTTCATGTTCCATCGCTAGTGATTCACTATTTGTGGACACAGTCCTTAACCTCTGTCATTTATACTTTGCCAACCGCAAATGAGAATAATTATACATTGCAGGCTGGCAGGTGGCTGAATCTTCTGAAGCTTGAAGCAGCTCAGAGCTGTGATTCCACTGTGCCATCAAGGCTAAGATCAACTGCGTGATCATTGTTTCTTTTATTTCTTATGTTCCTTTCACTTACTTTGAACTCACCATTTCTCTTTCTTATGAAAATGGGCAAAGATATTACTCTTTTAGTATCATTAAACAGGACTCCTTCTGGACAGAGATAGCTCCTCAATGGGTAAAACCGCTGTTGAACAGTCTGAGAATCCAAGGAGGAAACCGACTCCTGTAAATTGTCCTCTAACTTCTGGATGCACACCAACACAATGCATAATAGGTAAAAGCCAATACCATTAAAATGGTAGTCTTTCATAAGTTAAAGTGTTTCTTGACAAAAAGACACTGTTATGGACCAAATGCATTCACTTCAGAACATATTAGTAGCAACTCTGTTTTACTTTCAACTTATCTCCTTCTTCAAGCAGAGAAGTTGACCTCTCTGTACACTTCTTGCTGGAGAGATGCTAACAAATCAAAATAGACATGTATGTAGGACATTGGATTTACATAAATAAAGTCATAAAAATCATTAGATTATCAAAAGTTCTTTTCTGTTTTACGTGACTTTTTCCAGTGCTGTAAATGATTCAGAATTCCAGATGATGACAAATGCAAAAGATCTGCCTTTATTTTAGATTTTTGTCAGAATCTCAGCACTAGAATTTTATCAGAAATGAAGTCTTTTTCATTTCTCATTTTAATTTTCATCCAATGAATTATTATTTTAAAATATTATTTGTATATTTTGTAATGTTTCTGGAAAATTGGTACAACATTAGAATATCAATTATAAATGAATATCAGGAATGTATTCTTTTTTTCTTTTCCTTTTTGAATCACATACATGAGCACTGCATTTATACTACCACTCCAGTTCTTCCTAAGTCCTTTCTTTCCCACCCAAATTTATGATCCCTGCTCTCTGCTGCCGAGTCCACTTAGTGTTGCTCTTCAGTACACGTGTGCAGAACTGAGTAGTTGAGATTGGACAACTTATGTGGGAGCTCTTCCCTGAAGGAAACTGATTCCCCTTCTCAGCAGAAATTGACCATCTGTAACTCTTCATCTAAGCACTGGACCTTGTGGAATTTCCCATTGTCCACATTGGCTTTCAGCTAGTGTTGTCTTTATGCTCATTTGTTCAGGCAACCACTTTGTTGAGGTTCATAGGTACATTTTTATTGTCCTGGTTAAGGGACACTATCTAGTATTGGGTGTCTTTGGTTTCAAGCTCTTACAATTTTTCTGCCTTTCCTCTGTGATGTATAAAATTTGCAGGTAAACGGATGGAACTAGAAAATAGTTTATGTACCAAGTGAGGTAACTCAGATCCAATAAGAAAAATGCCACATCCCCCTCTTATTTATGGATCCTAGCTCCAAATCTTCAGATTTGCTTATATAACCTGAAGTAACCGAAGAAGCCAGGGAAATTGTAACGAACCATGGGGAAAGAAGGAAAGGAAGTACTCTAGAGAGGAGCTCGTAAGAGACAGGTGTTATAAATGGAGGAATGGGGAAAATGAGACACTTTAACTGAAGAGGTAGTAAGAATGCACCTTTAAATATTTGTAGCTATAAAGATCATATTAGCACTCTGGAATCCATTTCCCAAAGGAATGCCTCTAGTGCCAATTCTGATTATGATCTCTGTAGTCTCATGTCCTACCAGGCCCAGCCTGCTGCACACTGAAGTTGCCCTAATTATCAGCATCCTTGCTTCACATTAAGAACTTTCAGACTTTTGTCTTTTGCACAGTCCCTTGCTCTGTCAAGAATATACTCCCTTGGTTCTCTGACTGCCTAACTTCAATGACTTCTTAAAAACAGAACTCAATTATCAACATCTCTAGAACTTTCTATAACAACATGTGTCCAGGTTGAGGGCTGCTCTATTGTGGTTGGACAATGCTCAGGATATGCTGCAATTACTGCCATGGTAATTATCAGCACATTTATCTCTTAAGAACAGGGTCTTAATTCATTTGCATGGCTATTTATAAACAAAACTTCAGACCAGTCGTTCAAACAGATTGAGATATAGATGTGGCTATGTACAGACCTTCATTCCTGAAAATCTTTCTGTTGTATATTAAAATCTGATTGGTCAAGTTTTTCCAAGGGTTGGGTGAAGGCATTGTTTCCATGTATCAAAATTCATGTGCTTACTTTACTGTATTGGCAACTAACACATTCAGTTTCACAGTCATCATGCAAATGTGCTCTGACTGTCAGTGTGGGTTGATTTACAGCCTTTTCCAACTTCTGCTGATACTTGCTATTGCTTCCTCTTACACAGAATTCTTATATAAGGTTAGGCATAAATAGCAGGATCTACAGGGGGCTTGATTTAAAATAAAATTGATGTAAAAAACCATGCTAAACCACAATTAAATCCCTGTGATGAAAATGTAGGCTTTATCATAAGTTCTCAACTGTGTACCCGTGTGTGTGTGTGTGTGTGTGTGTGTGTGTGTGTATATATATATATATATATATATATATATATATATATATATAATCTTAATGCATGTATTTTTAGCCCCAGAAATAGTGTTTCCTTTTAGTAGGCTTACAATAGTAAACTTATGTATTAACATTCAAATTTAGTTTAATATGCTCAGAAACCACGCTCTGACTGGTTATTTAGGTTTGAGGATTAAATCCCCACTTATACTCTTGGCTTCCTCACAATGTTTATTATTTAGTATGAGAAAATGTACTGCACACTGATTTCACTGTCCTATGAAAGGTTTGAAAGAGTTTTCTGTTCTTCTAGTGTATCAGGCATTTTCTTCCAGAACTGAATTAACCCTCAGTCACTATTCTTTTCCTGCTAGTCCAGTCTGACTTTAATTAGAGAAATTAGTTCTGCAATGTCAGTTTTTTCTGTCTTGATCACTATGTGCCCCAGCAGCATTTTCTTCTATTGTCTTCCATTTTTTTCTTTTGATAGACAGCTGTTCCTATCTTCTTTTGAATGAAACAAGTGTATTCATATTCTTAATGTCAATTGTCTGTATTTTCATCTTCTCCATATCATCTACCAGCCAACAAGAACATGAATCCTAAGGGGTTGTTTCAGAAAACTTGCTGATGGACAGTTTTTTTTTTGTTTTTTTTTTTTTTTGCTTTTAATGAAACTGAAGAAGACTCTGCTCTTATCAAAGTGAAAGAAGAGGTGCCTGCTCCTTAAATGAAACAAGTTTAACTACCTTGTTTACATAAATACAGATCAGTTGACTGGTGATTGCTGAGTCAGCATGAAGAGAATGCTGACCTGCTTTTCCAAAATGTAAGCTTTTGCTGCCTGTTATCTACAGATTAGAAATAAAACATGTCTTTCACATCAATCTGCCTAATGTTCCCTCACATTCCAATTTGTCTCCTAAGCATACATTATTTCAAGAGAAATGAGTAGGCAGGAAAGATAGCTAGCTTCCAAGTCTGCAGAAGAAAAGCCAATTGCAAGAGAGTGTGACAACACACTCTTTTGTATTTCTTATATACAAATTATACCTTCTCTTCAGTTCTGTAATAGACCACTTCCCTACATGATATATTTAATAGCCTACACTTCTTGCTTTGTGCCTTTACACCCACTGTACCTCTGGGGCCAAGTGCTCTTCAAGTGTCATGGTCTGACATTCTTTGGAAGATGGAAAGTTGGTAGATAGACTAAATCAGAGGACAAAAAACAGCTGCTCATTGGAATTTTCTTTCATCTTCAGGACCTATTCATAAACATAAAAACTAGGCCATTGTCCCATAATTCTCCAATCTCAGGAGATCAGGGATACTCTTTCTAAAATCAATAATTCACCAGAATAATTTTAACACTATCAAATTTAAAAGATTTGATGTGTACATGAATGTTGATTTCACAATTTTAATGCATTTTTGACACATAATTCACAGGTTCTCTTTATGTTGTGACTTCTATGAGTGTTTGATTATAATTATAACTCAGTTTTGGATATTGAGTCTGAATACAGGGAAGTAGGCATTTTTAAGAAACTTTTTTTTTGCAGTTAAAATAGTAGGAATATTTTAGTAGACTATCTCCTTAGCAGTGCTGATTTAAAAAAATTAAGATCTCTCTCTCTCTCTTTCTCACACACACGTGTGCACACACACACACACACACACACAAACACACACATATTCAAGATAGTATATGTACATATGTGACCATTCACCACAGGCTTATGAAGAAACTCTGTCTTTGGAGCATATATTTCTACATGTGCATTTAGTTATAAGGTTCAGCACCCCACTTCTCCCATAAAGTAATAGTAAACACTGACTACTGTCTCTGCAGAGAATTCTTCTCTTCTGCAAATAAAGGCACCACTCCTGCGTTTCCTCTTTTCATTATCTTCCTCATCTTGCACTGTCACTATTCCTTTGGTTCTCCCCTCTGACAATCTGTGTGGATCTGGGATGTTCCACTGTAAGATGAACAAAACACCAACCATTTCCTTTTAGTTTGTTCTCCTTCAAACTCTAAATTCCCTTCCCTTATTTCCAGGTTGAAAGCATTTACACTTTACTCATCACATAATCTTATATTCTAAGTTTTATCTATATATTCATTTTAAAGGCAGTAAAACAGTAAAATTCACACATTGATATGACTGTACATGTGATTCACTATGTGGTTTCACTATGTAGTACATGATTATCATAATGATTTTTCAGATACCTATTGCTATTTGGGGGGCTTTAAATGCATTTGCATCATTTGTATAATATTTTCACAGCATGAATGGTTGGTATATTGAAAAGGATTGACACAAATCAGTTCAGAGTTAGTGCCAAATTTTGGTAATAAGAAGAAGATTGTAAAGACAAACAATGTTGAATTATTTTTCTCAAATGAATTTTAAACTCTCACATGCATGCTTCAAATAATATCATAATTTTCTGTATTAGGATATTATTTTACTTCATATAAACAGGCAAATCATGATCAATATAGGAAAAGAAACCATTTCTGCTTCAATGTGATTTATGTCTCATTTATTATTAGGTGTGATCATGCATTTATAATCCTTGATATCTTTACAATACAGATTCTAGAGAAACTTTGCATATACTGTTAAAATGTTGTTACAGTAAAGAATTTTGAAGTATCTTTCTGCTGGTGATGCCATTCACATTGGCCAGTCCCATTCAAGAATTTACAAGGAACCATCCTGATCATCTTACTCTATCTGGTGTTTGAAGACGGAGGAACATGGCTGGGGCGAATGCTTTCCTTTCGTTGCCATCTCATTTGGGAATTTTAATTTCTAAGATGACTATGTCTTTTCCCTAACCTAATTTCCTTTGCATGTATCACACTCTGTCCTCGTATCCCAGCTCAGAAGCCTTCCATCACAGCATCGAATAACTCAGCAGGAAAACACTATACTCAGAAGTTCTCGGGTCTTCTAAATATGCATAAATGTCACACATGATTGAGTTTCAGGCTGGATTTCAGAATTCTAAGTCAAAAATTAATTTTCTTTAGAATTTTTGGTGCTATAAAATGCATTTTCCAGCAAATGGGGAAAGTAATGAGAAAGACGATGCATCTTTGAGCCTAAGAATATTATGGAACTGTGATATGTTTTCAGATATGCAGGACCAGGAGTGTCAGTGGAAAGGACAAAATCTCTGTTCATCATGCACTCTGTTGTCTCACTGTGTCCTGCAGCAATGGCTGCCATCCTGTAATGGAGAATAATTTCATAAACAGCTTGTTTCTAAAAATCTTATCACTGATGGTTATTAATTGGATATTTTACCATCATCTCTTGTGTACAGACAGTAAAACAATGTGGAGAAAGTCTACTCTAGAAGATGAGGAATCAGTTTG
Organism: Cricetomys ansorgei; assembly: GCA_026225945.1. NCBI lineage: Eukaryota > Metazoa > Chordata > Mammalia > Rodentia > Nesomyidae > Cricetomys > Cricetomys ansorgei. The sequence continues at coordinate 2,286,266 of JAMJFZ010003624.1, forward strand.
TTAACTACCTTGTGTGAGTGTGCACTTGTGCACACACACACACACACACACACACACACACACATATACACATAGTGCTCTCTTTTGCTACTTTCTCTTTTTCAACCCTCAGAAACATTCTGAATGAGCTCATTCTTGTCATGCGTTTGAACTCTTAGTTTATAAAAACACACTGAAATTAAGAGCTTAAGTTGCTGCACAATCACAAAGAAAGAATGCTGTTGAGATAGAATTAATCCATAATGTCCTCATCTCTATCTTCATACCACATTTCCCCTTTGATATGTAAAAAGTTGTAACTAATTTAAGATCTCAACCAGGCCTCACTTTCAGTGGGTATGGATGCCTTTTCTAACATGTACTTGAATTCGTTCTTTTTTGCTCAGCCTAGAGAAATCATATTTGAGTTTTTTCTTCTTTTTCATCTCTGTAAGGATAGTTACTGAAGATCTCATCCTGGTGGGGAATAATTTGTCAGTTTTTCTTCCAACCAAATTAAGATGCTCATGTATTCAAATGCACATCATAATGTTGAGTTCTTAATGAGAAAAGAGCACTTCAGAGATTTTTTTTAAAAATATAAGCCACCTAAGATTTTGACCATATGAGGCTGATTAGCACGATTTGAAATAATCTTGCAGGCATATTGATTTGGATATGCAGATAAAAGACACTATCACATATTTCACTGAGGTTCAGTTCCCTGCTGGGATCGGCTCATGTTGCACAATACACAACTAATTAGGAAAAGTCAGGGTGTGATGACCACACACATGAGGACTGCTAGAAACAGACAGACATGAATGAATCTGACATGGCATTGTGCTCCTGACACATTTTGAGCCAAAGTTAGATTGTGAGAAGTAGTAAAACTGTTAGTTGCACCAGAAGGACCTGTTTATTACAGGACTGGAAGAATGTGTGTATCTCTGCCTATAGTACGACAACCACAAATCTACCAGGGTGGACACAGGAATGGGGGAATTTCAAGGTTTCAGGGGAAAGGATTGTATATCGCATGTTGTCAGTCAAGTGAGCAAGATCTGCCAACACTAAACAGCAAATGTCTCTAATGAACTCCACAATTAACATTGGAACCTTGGAATATAGATTTCATTATTGATTAAGCCTTTTAATCTACCTTTGTGGAAACAAAGAGCCTATATTGCAGGTCTCTTTAAAAAGGATCCAATGTAAGTGTTATGCTGTTGAATGGATGTCCAGGGAAGATTCAGATAATAGACCCTTGCTTAAAAAACTGAATGTAGAGCTAGTGAGATAGGCTATTGGATAAAGATTCTTGCAGCAAGCCTGAGTCTGACCCAGAGCTAACATTCACCATGACATGTATGCATGTACATATAAATAACTTAATTTGCTAATTAATTAGTAAGTGAAAAAATACCACATATAACTTTAAATCAATCCTGATAAATAAGACATTTGCATGATAAGTTTTAGTTATTTTAACTCTGATTTGGTTTATTCAGTCAGCAACAGGGTTATGGGCATTCAGAACTTTCTCCCTAAAGTTCCCGATGTGTTATGGAACAGCTTTCTTGGTTTCTCTGATTAACAGAGAAGTAGAAGATAGTTCAGGTTAATGTGGGGCTTCTCTGATACTAAAATTATTATTTGCTATTTTGAGCTTCTAGATTAGTACGTGTGGTAGTTTGAATGAGAATGGCCTCACAGACATATAGGTGTGAATGCTTGGTCCTTTGTTGGTAGAACAGTTTCAGAAGGATTAGTAGGTGTGTCTTGTTGGAGGAGGATTGTCCCACAGGTGATTTTTGAAGTTTCAAAAGCCCCCACCAATTCCAGTGTCTCTCTCTGCCTATTGCCTATGGATCAAGATGTAAAACTTTCAGCTACTGATCAAGATCCATGCCTGTCTCCTTTCCACCATGATGATCATGGGCTAACCCTCTAAAAGAGTAAACAAGCCCCTGAGTAAAGGCTTTCTTTATAAGAGTAGCATTGGTCATTGTGTCTTTTATAGTAATAGAACAGTGACTAGGAAGTGAACACCCTTGTAAGTAAGCTTTCTCTAAACATGTAGACTGGTTATCTACTGCTACATTAAAAACAAAACAAAACAAACAACAACACAAACCTCTGCAAAATGCAGTTCCAATTAAAAATAGTTCCAATTCAATATTTCAGTTTCTATAGCTCAGGAAGCTAATGATAATGGTTTCACTGATCCCTTACTTTCAAGTTCTTCCACAATTCTTCCTTAGGGGTTGAACCAGGACAGGATCTGCTTCCAAAGGCCTTATGTACTAAAAGTGTTTGGAGAGTTCATTTTCTCATAGGCTGATGGACAAAAGGCTCATTTTCACTCCAGCTACTCCTATTTAACATTATTATTGTTTTTGAATAATAGCAGTAGTAATAGTAGTAATAGTAGCAGTAATAATGTCTGCATGTGAGGGATGTCATAGCACATATGTGGAGGTCAGGGGACAACATTTAGGGATTATTTCTCTCCTACTCCCTTTACATTGTCTCCAAGTTTTGAATTCTGGTCCTCAGTCTTGCAGGAAGAGCCTTTACCTACTGAACCTGAAATCTTGCTTACTATAAATTAAATTTGAGTGTAGCTATTTGCTAGTAAGTTTCAAAGGAAGCATCCTAAAGGACAGAAACACATCAGAGGATGTTCTATGGAACATCTTTGCTGTATTATATACAAGGATAAGCTTATGGACAGATGATCACATAAGTTCATACATCAGCTGTGTTACTGCACTGTGTTACATCTTATAAACAAGAACATATTTGTATCACAAGTAAAATGCTTATTAAGGGCAGCACACCTGAAGTCAACTGATACTTGAGATCAGGGTCTTCATTCCCATATGACTTGGGGTAAAAAAAGTCTTTAGCAGCTAGGGGGAATGAAGTTGGTAGGGCTTGACATTGGATCGAGGATTCATAATCTAAAAGTTTGGAGCTTGGTATGCTTTGTTTGCAGGTGGTATGGAACCCCATGAAGAGAATCCAATAGAGAATAATCAAGTCACTTTAGGTGCTGACCTCAGGAGGACTTGATGTAATTCTTGTGATGCTTTATAGACTTAAATCCTTCAAAGAGAATTAATTTTATTATGGTGAAACTCTGGAAATATAGCTTCAAAAAGTTTAAGCTACATAAACTATTTTTCTTTATAAAATACACAGTCACATGAATTTCATTAGGGCAGTACAAAGTTGACTGATTTAAGGCACAAAATACCAGAGACATTTCCTATGTCTCTCTCTGTTGTCTCTTCCATGGTGATTTCCCAGTGGATTCTGTGGGATTTATTACACGACCAATGGATTCCAAAATTAAATAATCTCAGATAAGACAAATAAGATATTAAATGGATTTTTCTTGTAAGTTATCATTTAAAGTCAGAAAACATTACTTCCAACTTTGAAGAAATCACAAAACTTTGGATAAAATCAAGGAAAGGAAGATGGAAAACAAGTCTTCATGGAAAAATAATAAATAGTGAATTTAGGTTTTTAAACTGCCACATCATTCTCCAGTAGATAATGATATTAAAATGTCAGCAAACCCTACTGTCCTCCTCGTTTCCATCTTATGTTTCTCTTGGGATTGACCTTATTTCCCTCCTGATATTAATTTATATATTATTAAGAAATATTTTTCTTCTGTGTTCATAGGTTTCTCAGTTTTTCACAAGTTTCCATGTTTTAACTTCACAGTGAACTCAGAGATTTCAAAGCATGAGAGACACAATTAACTGAGGCCACTGTACCTTCTAAGACTGCGCACATCTCTTTTATCATGCATTGACTGGCGTTTGTCTCATCTCCCTCATCCTCATTATTTCTTTTTACTGTAAAGAACTAATGCTTCAATAAACTGCTGGGATGTTGAAAGCACACAGCGAGTGTCAGTAAACAAGGACCCAGAGTTTCATTTTGAGGAGATTTCCAGATGTAAAAGATGAGAGAAAAAAAGGGAAAATGTGCTTCTGTGGAACTAGAAAGAGCATTGCATGTGCTATGAGAACATCTCATTTCTATTAGTAGTCAAAAGAGCCTCCAGCAGAGCAATGAGCAAAACAAAGTTCTTTAAGTACATTTTTATTTCATTACCAAAGTGTGATAATTACTCTTGGTTGTCAACTTGATTGGAACTGAAATCAAATAAGAGACACGAATCTGTATAGATTTGTAAGGGCATTTCGTTGATGAATTAAATGAGAAGAAGGGACCCTTCCAGACAGTAGACTGGACCTTCTAGCAGTGGCCCAGAGGTAAAGAAGTTTCAAGAACTTGTTTTTTCCTTGGCTATTTGTTGGTAAATGCATATACTCTTCTGTTGTTACACTTCCCATCCTCTGCTGACATCAGATCCCAGGTTCTTCTGCCTTCCAGCATGGACTAAAAATCTGTACCTTTCCAGGAATTTCCCAGGGACTTCTGATATATACAGTTTCACACACTGAAGAGCTTCTGGATATCCAGTATATCCACTGGATAGACCACCATGATTAGACGACATAGCCTGTATTCCGTAAGTCAAGCTAAAAATCCCCTTTGCAATATTATGTATCCATATATATATATATATATATATATATATATATATATATATACATGTATATATATTAGACATAGTATATGCATATTATGTACACATTAATCAATATACTTATCAATCACATAGTGATTAATTAACATATGATTAATATACTATGCGTACTGTATACATATTATATGCTATACACACACACACACATATATATATATATTTCTATTCCTCCAGACAATACCAACAGATACTCAAGACTTTGCATGAGAGAGCTAAATAATTTCCTTGAGATATTAAACCTATTATTTGAGACAGAGTATGTCTACCTTAACAGAAACATGAATGCAGTTAGACAAATAGTGTGGGAACTCAGTCCTGCTTGCAAGTTTCTTGTCTCTGCTTCTGCTCTTTCCCTGTTTTACATTTTCATTTTTCACTTTTAAATAAAGTATGATTTTCCTCTGTTTCTTACATATTATTTCCAAAGTGATAAAATACATGAAATCCCACCAGTGTCCTTCATCCAGAGCTGACCAGAAACATACCTGTAGTGAAAGAAGTTTGAAGTTTGACATCTTACAATGAAGAGATATGCATTCCATGGAAAATCCTGGGTTTTTTTGTTAATGCAATTCAGAAAGGCTAATTACAGACATAAAATTATGTCAGTAAACTATGAGCAAAGTTTTAGAAGTGAAGCTTGGTGTTGCTTGGATGCTATTATGAATGGGGCTAATGGCATGATTGCAAGCAATTGGTAAATCTTATGTGGAAAGAAGGAAAAGTGGATCCTTGCTAAAGTTATAATAAACAAACAGAGGCACTCTTTAGTAAGGACAAGGGGTCATTTGGTACCTGTGTGAAATGGAAAATACTCATTCAGATGGTCTTTTCAGACTTGTCTGAAGGTTTGTTCTTGATCAACTATAATACCAAAAAGTGTTCTTTATGAAATAATTCATTTTTTTCCTTGGATGATGGCACCAGTCTAGCTCCTAGACGTCAAGGGATATTTTCACTTTAGCAATCCGATACAAATTATTAAATGTCCTTTGTCTCACGTTTCTCATCTTCAATACTCTTTGGGTAAAATAGGGGTCTAAAAATAACATGCTTATAATAGGAGATGTGTGTGTGTGTGTGTGTGTGTGAGAGAGAGAGAGAGAGAGAGAGAGAGAGAGAGAGAGAGAGAGAAATGATGGAAGAGGAGAGAGAAGAGAGAGGTGAAGGTATTAGTTCCATAATTGAAAAAATTAAAGATAGAAATGAGACACCTTAAGAGACAGGAAAGGGAAGAATATTTGCAAGGTATATAGGAAACAAATCAAGGTAGACAGTCCTTTTCAACAGAAGTGTTTAATTGTTTAATTAATTAATTGTTTAATTTAATTGTTTAAGTGTTTAATTAATTGAGGGTTCCACCTCAAAAGGAAATTGAGGAAAGGCAACCACCCCATTTAATCTGATCCTATAGTACCACCTCTTAACAAAATTAAGGAAAGGTGACAACCCTCACTAGCTTTCACAGTTACCATGAAGCAAATGACCAAAAGTTACAAAAAAATTGTAAACTTATGGGTTTGGCTGAAAACCCATAGAAATGCTAGACCTAAGACGATTTAAAGAGGCAGTAGTAATATATGGAATGCACTCATCTTATGTGAGATAGGTGTTAAATACCTGGGCTACCTAAAACAGAATTATCCCACAAGACTTGAGAGATATGATGACAGCTGTACTAGAAGCTGGTCCTCAGCTGCAATGCCTGACATGGTAGACAGAAGAGGCAACAATTATGGAATATCATAATGTGTGTAAAGATGTTAATATTATGAAAGATCAGGCAGGTATTAATTGAATCTTTGGCATTTTAAAAAACAAATGCAGAGTGTAAAAAAATTATTATACCTTTAAAAGCTTAATCAGCATCTACGAATGAATGAATTTGAACTACCACTGATATAAACTTTAACAATTATGTAGTTGGACAAGCAATAGCTAAAGGTCATGGATTTCAAACTGTCTAATGTTTTAATTGTAGAGGATGAGGGAGGTCATTTGCAAACGGATTGTAGACAGGGCATTCCTAAAGCTAAAGATAGTCCAGAAAGGAGAGACAATGTTTTCTCTAGAACGTTTCTTGATATTTGTAGAAGGTATGGTAAGAAAATATTGGACTAATGAATGCAGACCAACAAAGCATATATGAGATAATCCCCTGCCAAAGGAAAACTACCTAAGACAGAAGGAAGCACTGGCCTAGACTTAGCAATTAACAGAAAATGAGAATGAGAATAAGGACTCCTAGAAATAAAATGTATAAATGCTTTATTGACTTTAAATTTTTCAAATGCCAATGAGGCAGGAACAACAGCTACCAAAAGAACTGGGACTGTTGAAAAAATGTTGAGTTAAATCAGCCTGTGTACTATAAGGATATGTTAACATCAGAATGGAAGTCAGGAAAAGTGTGACATTGGGGAAAAGAATTTACTTTTATTTCCACATGTCATGAAGAGATGGGTGTACCATTAAAATAGATAAAGATTCAATCTGAGAAGCAGAAGCTTTGCTGACATGAAAGGCACATCTCAAGGATGTAAGAGAACATACAAAAAGCTGATCCTCCTACATGGGGACAGCTCAAGAAACCAGAAAGCCTTGATGTTGAAGTGATTATTTGCTAAAGGAATATTGAGGAGAACTTGACAGATGACCAGGACTGATACTTGCTGCAGCTATGGAAGATCATCACATAAACAGCTCAAGTGGAACTTCAAAAGGGCATAAAGACTTAAATTTATGAGACTGATAATTGTTTCTATTGTAATAGTTAAACTATGTTAAAGTTATTTTCACAGCACAACTTATATCTTAAACAGAAAGGGGGAATATGTAGAGGAATATTTAATCTTTTAACCCATCAGTGTGGCTGCTCTAGGGTAGAAAGAATGTTGATAAACACCTTTAATCCCAATATTCAGAAAGCAGTGGTAGTACACACCTTTAATCTCAGTATTCAGTAGGCAGTTTTGGTGCACATGCAACTACATACAACTTTTTATGAAAAAGATTCCAAGCCTGGGTAAACCCAGAGGCCAGATTTATTCCTCACATGAAGAAGTCTGTGCTTGGCTGTGAAATTCATAGCCCTATACCTCTTGCTGCTAGCCATGCAACTTGTTAATGATATGAATTTCCCTTTGCTACTGAACTGCTTTGGACAACCTAAGCCAAAACGGACACCATTGTCCTATACATTCAGGTAGCCTTTCCAAAGTCAGAAGGTCAGACTAAAGAGAAGTAAAGTAATATACCATTCTTATTGCATTTGGAGAATGCAGTAAGCCTTTCCAAGTCAGATGGTCAGACAAAAGAGGAGTGAAGTAATATACCATTCTTATTGCATTTGGAGAATGAATAATATCACCACCCAAGGTTTTGAGGAAGACATTGTCCATCTGATGATGGTTCGAGTTTGTCCCATACCAATATTCCTCTTTTGCTAAAAAAAAAAAAAAAAGGTGAAAGCTCACAAAGACCAAAGACAGAACCAGTCTATGGAGTCTGAGACAGAGATACAGAGGCATCTTGGTAGAAAACGTCAGTATCAGAGAGGATCAGTGAGTCAGTTTGAATCCAAGCAAAGCAATTCAGTCAGAGAAAGTTATGGGAGTCAGAAACAGTCAGCTGGCTCAGGAAACAAGTGAGAATCAGTCGGCTTGGCAGTTAGAAGAGTTTGAGCCAGAATAGTGAGTGAGTTGAACCAGAATAGTCTGAGTTCAGAAAGAGCTGGCTCAGTCAAGAGTGAGTCTCAGAGGTTTAATTGTTCTAGATTGTATAGAGGCTAGGCTGAAGTCTTCCAGTGCCAGGGTTAAGAGTAGATTGCATGGAGGCTGAAATGCTCCAAGGCTCCAGGACTAGGACTGCAGATTGAATTAACTAAAGAATAAAAAAACTTTGAACCCAAATCAATGTCTATGTCTACAATTACCAAATACAAGATTAATGAAAGAAGGAGTAAACAAGTATAACACTTATTATATAAACACTTACACATGAATTACATAGAAGCTTCATTTGTGTTAAAATTTGGAAAGCAGCCAAGTCTTTCATGTTCCAATCCAACTCAAATTATGGCCTTCTTTCAGCATAATTTATAATTTATAATAATTTATATAACTTATAAATTATATAAATTTATATACTATAATTTATAATAATATTTTAATTTGCATACATAATTTACTTTTTGTCCTCTAGTTTGCTTTTTAATTGGCTTCAAAGTGACAGATTCCTTATGATACTTTCCTATTGAGAACTGTCTGGTCCTCCTTACCCACTCATTCCTCTACCAAGGCCCCTGTCTCTGACATTCGCTTTTACTCCTCACCTAATATTTCCCCTTCTACTTTCATGTTACCTACCTATCTCATCATCCCACCTGGTTTCCCTCCTGTGAAGCCTATTTTTCTACATTCATAATCCATTTCTAGTTTCCTAATCTCTATACACACATATCCCTATCCATAGGAACTTATATAAAAATTAGAAATTATTATCTGCATATAAGAGAGGACATGCACTTGTCTTTTTGAGCCTGGGTTACCTCACTTAATACACTATTTTATAACTCCCTCCATTTTCCTGCAAATATCATAATTTTGTAATTTTTCATAGTGGAATATCATCCCATCACATATGTGTACCACATTTTCTTTTTCCATTTCTCTGTTGAAAGATATCTAAGCTTATTCCATTTTCCTTTTGTTATAATAAAACTTCAGTAGCATGGATGTGGGGAATAGGAGAGGAATACGTTGGTAAGTCGCTTGCCTTGCAAATATAAAAACCTGAGTTTGGATTCCCAGAACTCTCATAAAGCTGGGCATTGTAGTACACATCTGTAGTTGCAGATCTTTTATGAGGAGATGTGGGAAAAGACAGCATAATCTTCCTCAGAAGTTTGCAAATATCTAAACTGGTACACACAACAAGAGACCCTATTCCAAACAAGGTAGAAAACGATGACTGACGCCTCAGGTGACATGTGCTTGCTTCACAAGAATACATTATATACTCACAAACAAGTTAATCTTAAAATCATAAAAAATAATAAATGAAAATGAATGTACGCGTATTTCTGTGTCAGGAAAAGGATTCTCATAGCATATGCCCAGTAATGGTATGGGGCAAATGACAGTTCTGTTTCTAGCTTACTCAGAAATCTTTATGATGATTTCTATAGTGGCATTCTGCCTCTTGTTAGAAAACAAGCTGGCTTCCAAGGTATAATAATAAAATACAACATAACAAGATAAAACAAAAACTAATACATTAGAATAAGGCAAAACAAACAGAAGGAAAAGAGCCCAAGAAAAAAAATACAAGAGACAGATTGGACACAGAGATCAATTCATTCACATACTCTGCAATCCTGTAAAATACACTAAACTGGAAGCCACGATATGTGTGAAAAAGACAACAATATGTTGCGTAAAACAAAGACTATATAAAACAAATATATATATATATATAATATATGCGTGTATTCAAATATATACATTATATATATATATATATATTTATGATAAAAATTTAAAAATAAGGTAGAATTTAGAAAAAAAAAAAACAGAAAAGAAAAAGCCCTGACATGACTCACTTTCGTTTCTTCAGTACGAATGCATCCTCTTTTGAAAGTGACACAGTAGGATGTGTGGAAGGTGGATGTAAATTACCACTCCCTCTCTAAAATGTATTTGCGTTTTGATTATTTACTTTTTTCATGTTTCTGATGATGGAATATTAGGAATAGGCAAGGGTAAATAATATTTTGATCAGAGAATGGTTGCCTTGGCAACACTAATATCATAGAGCACTGATCTATGCTGATGAAATGACACTTCCTCTGATGGGTGATGCAAAGAGGTTGGCAGCGCAAAGAGTGTGTAACTTTCAAGCCTGGGTCTAAATGTAGGATGACATTCCATCATGAATGTCCATGATTTGACTAAGATATGCTAAAAATCAACATCAATCTAAGAAAGAATGTCCATGAAGTATTTGTTCTGCCTTCAGGTAGGCCTGGATGAGACAAGTAAATATCTAATGTAAATACTTAATTATGTGGGACATGATAGTTTGCTGAGAAACAACCACAAGGAACTCAAAACTGTCCAGTTGACCAGAGGTCTTACCTAGGGTGGTGGAGCATCTCATGAAATCCAATCCCAGAAAACAAAAACAGTGCTAATTTGGTGATGAAAGAGAGGTTGACTCTAAAACAGTGAAATACGAGAAGTGGAAGAATGGAAAACTAATAGCAGGAAGATAGTAAAGTGTGTTCACCTGAAAATAAGCTGGATAACAGTGGTAAGTTAAAAAAGATGTAGCTCAAAAGGGGTCATGAAAACAATGCAGAAAAATTTGGAATGTGGGGTAACACTATGAGACAACTTTCAAAGGTGAGAGACAACTCCACACATCATATGAAAAATGATTAGGGAAGTCAGAGCAGGACTGAGGATAGAGAAGAAAGTGAAAAATATTACAATAATAGCACATTTAGAACAGTACCTTGTCAAAACGACTGGTGAGCCTTTCGCTCATATCGACTTGGATGCTTTGGTAGAGGGATAAAATATTCCTGTGTGAATGAATGAATCAGTGAATCAATGAATATGATCGGCAAATCAATAAGAAGCTGGTTAGGGATCAGGAAGATGAACTCAAAGCACCATACCCAGTGATGTTACTGTATGAAAATTATTTGAAATTATGAATGCTGTCATCATTTGGGAAGTGAGCAGTTGGCATCAATCTTCCTTACCAGATGTGGACAGCATATGAGAAGATACTGAAGACCCTGAAGTCACATCCTTTGTCTTGATGTAGAAACTGAACTATGTCCTCTGAGGTATTGACTTTTGGTACTAGTGCCTAAGGATAATTACCCTACACTAGTCAGGTCTTTGTTGTGGTTTAATGTCTGAAGATCTTACAAAAGAATCTTAGAGTCAGGGATAATAATGTCCATTGTGATGGTCTATTTTAATTCAAAATATTATAGGAAAAGATAGTTTGATGGTATCCATAGGAACAACAGGTAAATAGACACATTAATAAATTTGCAAAAGGATTCATCATTCAGTGGAAGGAATACTTTAGAACCAGAAACTAAATGAGTTAAGGAATGCTAATTATAGGGTCTGCAATCCAAAAACATTCTTAAGTTATATAAAATATGTAGCCACCTATATATATAAGACACGAAAACTCAGAATAGAATTGCATTATGTAAGAGAAAAAGAAAATATAACACTGTGTATTGTACTACTGTTTTAGAAGTTTATTTTTAGTTATATTTAAAATGGTTGTTTTGTGCACTGTTGGGAAAAGGGCTGATGATGCCTTGGCATTTGTATTGTCTGCAGGTGTTGACTTTACATAAAAGATATTTGATTACTCATGATCTGCATATGTTATGAATAGAACACCTAAGAAGCTCTGTATCAATAAAAACACCTGAGATGAGACACTCAGGGTTTCACTGTCCAGTATGGCACTTGCTGTGTTAGCAGTTCCCTCTGCTGAGGTCTGGCAGGATTTGAACCTATGAAGATGCCTTCTTGTGTTCCTTGCAAGACCACACAGTAGCTGTACTGAAACAAGTGATGTAGCAGAGTAGAGCAGGACATTACACCAGCTAACAATCAAAGTGGAGATAAGAAAGAACAAGAAACTCCAGACTGAGCAGAGTCTGGTAAAGTTTACTCAGAGCAGTTCCCAGAGGACAAAGATTATACATATATATGCAAAAATAAAATAAAGAGTAGAGGTCTCCTGAAGGAAAAGGATAGTGAGGAAGGAAATAAGCCTCTATGAAGAGATAAAGCTTTGAAAATTAAGTGAGAACGTGGGATCATGAGTGAGAGCTACAAAGAGTCCTCTAGAGAAAGAGAGAGCTATGTGCAGATAAAGGATACCGAAAAAAATGAGAAGTCCTTTTGGTAATGTACTAGAACCCTGGGGTGGTCCCAATTTGAGATCTATGAAAAAGGTTATGTGATTCCCCATAATGGTGGTGATATTCTTCCCACCCAAACCTGACTACAAGTGGTCCAGGTACTGATGAGGTAGTCCTGACAGGACACATCTGCTATGGTGATTAGAACTCCACCCAACAAAGGAACCCTTCATGCAGACTAGGAGTACCTATGGTGATGCTGAGAAAAACATTTGCAAAAAGAATCAGGGCTAATGGCTACTGTATTATAATGAAGTATTTGTAATGTTCTTCTGAACTTTGAACTCAAACATGAACTGAAGAGTTTTTTTTTCTTCCTGCAAATCAGACTCTATCTTAAAATCTGGAAAGTGTTTCCTTAGGGCTAGCAGCAGAAGTTGTCCTTGAGACCTGGGTGAGGTTGTATCACATGCCGGTAGCTGAACTTGGTATACCAAAAGAGTCACCCAGGTGACACTGTATTTAAAGGCATGAAGATGGCATGGAGAGTAGCTGAGGCTTGACACTAAGAGAGGCCAGGGGAGCTCATAGGTAAAATACAGCCTGATTGGCACTTGAAGGCCCAGATTGAAGGGATCATGCAGAGAATTTGAGGTTAGGCACCATGAAGAGAGTGCAGGAGAAGCTATTTTAGAAATGCAGCCCAGCTTCAGCAAGGGACCCCAGCAGTTTTGAAGATTCCAGTACCATGGTATGACTACCAAAATCAGTAGCCACAATGGAGTGGAGCCAGCTGGAGCCTGGAGGATAAACTGTGTGTGCTACAGAGGTCAGAGCCAGAGAAGTGACCCAAGACCTTTGGAAGAGCCCAAAAGATCATGAGTGAATTCCAGATAATTTGGGCATTGATAATGTTTTTTGTTTTGTTGTTTTTTTGGGTTTTTTGTTTTGTTTTGATTTTTTGTTTTTTTGTCCAAAGACATTGTGAAAAGCTTGATAGATGTTTGGTTTCATTTGGTCCTGTGCATCTTGGCAGGTCTCATGGTTGTTTGCTTGTAAATACTTTTGCTGGTATAGTGTTAAATTATGTTGTAGAGATAAAGCATTTTTTAATGTCTTATACAGAAAGGGGGAAATATTCTATAGATTTATGTTTATTTATGTTTAAAATGACTGTGCATTGTTGGTTAAAGGGCTGCCCTGGCCTTGGCATTTGTATTGTCTGCAGGTGTTGGCTTTATGTAAAATATGTTCGATTGCTCATGATCTGCATGTGCTATCAATAGAACCTCTGAGGAGCTTAGGTATCAATAAAAACCCCTGAGATGAGATGTTCACGGTTCCATTGTCCAGTATGGTGCTGGCCAGACAGTGGTTCTCTCTGCTGAGGTCTTGCACACTTTGTACCTATGAAAATGCCTCCTTGCCTTCTTTGTGGAGCCACACAGTATGTGTACAACTACTAACCATAATACATTAATTTCTTTTAAACTATAGCTTTGTATGTCAAAATGTAAAAATTACACATTAATAAAAATGACATATTATTGTTTTATTGTTTTTCAAAGTATATATATATAATATACATAATATATATAATATATATATATATATTACGATCAATAGATTATTCTGAAAATTACTGTATTGATTCAGAACAATGTTTCTGAGATTTATCTTTCTGGATGTTGTCTTAATTCCCTGTTTTTCTCCCTGTGTTTAAAGTGTTTCATAATAATATTTTCATAAGAAAGCAAAGGAAGTAGTCAAGGAAATGAATAATAATCAGAAAGAATTTAAGTTGAAAAATGATTTGATAGTTGATTCTGAGTTTGCTGAGTTTGTTATATTTTTTTTCTGAGGACAGACTGCAGGCAAGGTCTTATGTAAACCATAGGACTGTTAATCAAGCCAGAGTGAGCATCCAGAGATCCTGTCTCTACACTTAAACAGGAGATCCTGAAAGAATGGGTACATGAGAATCAGGTGATAGTACTACTTCAGACACTTCTTCCTGTCTTCTACTATTTCATGTATCATCCCATGTATTGTTCTTCACTATATCCCAAGAACTTTTTGCAATTTTTCTTGTTTACTTCTAATCCATAGGGATACATGGCTACTTCAAGGTTATCACTTCACTTTAAGGTAGAAAATGCCTTACTTCTCCTTTGATCTTGGGGTTTATTGTATGTTTACTTTTTCTCTCCTTCTTAATGGAATGTAATACATTCTTATTATCGTTACTTCCAGTCTATTTTCTCTCACCAGGAACATTGCATGTGTGCATATTGCACAATATGGTTAACACACTTCTTCCACTATTGAAACTTATCCTGTGGTCTACGACTAGTATGCTCATAGGATGTGAATTTTGGAAATTCTCTTTTGATCCTGGAACAAGTCTAAATAAGGGCCTGAATAACGAATCTTAAGATTTAAATGAGTAGGGAGTATCTGAGATTTACTTGTTGTTTAATATTCCTGAACTAAGACAAGATAGCAATACACTAGTCTACCCAGTATTGACCACTTTATTTATTCTAATGAAGCTTCTATTGCCAAATCTAAATGAGCTTTCTATTGACATTATAAAGGTGACTTTATGTCACATGTTTGGAATTACATGTATAATATTTTCAGCCAGGTTTTTTGAAAATCAGTATGTTTCTCTACTTGTAACTAAGGAAACTATTTTAGGAATTCTCTAGGGAAAGCTTGTCAGAAGTCCTTCAAAGGACGCCACTATTAGAATACTGGATTACTTAAATCAATAAATAGATGAAAAGCCAGATAAAGGTGTCAAAGTGGAAATGTGTCAAAAGCCCCATGACAGCTTAGAAAATCTGACATCTTTACTGAGACAAAACTTCAACTACAGGAGAGTCAATTAGGAGAAAAAATAATTGCTACCTGATTTTTAGTGGAATTAGTAGGGAAAAAAGCTTGAGAAGTTCGGATTATTTATCGGAAGGACTACCTAGGGGAGAGAAAGTTTAAATATTTATGATACTTGACTCTAGAAGCTGAAGAGATGGATCAGCCATTTAGGGTACATATACCTTTTTTAGAGGATTGGAATCCAGTTCCTGGGAATGATGTTATTCAGCTCGCAATTGCCTGTAGCTCTAGCTCCAGGGGATTCGGCACTCTCTTCTGCCTGCCCCTGCCCAACACACATATACACACAATTAAGATAGATTATTTATAAAAGTTTGTATAATTTAGATATATTGAACTTGGTATTTAGGAAATAATGTCTAATATAAATTTGTATTCAATAGGTATTGATGTGAAAATACTATATTTACTATATATCAGCTTCACACTAATTTTTGTCGTTTTGAAAGCCACCGGATTATCATCAAGTTTGCTAATAAAATACAAAATTTGCAATAAGAGAGACAAGGAAATAAAATAACACTACTTTCAGAACACATTCAACTTGATCTCTGGGTGAATTTTCCTCTCTCATGACATTCATGTGTTAACCTCAGTTCTCAATGAAATAAGCAAACACGATGGCTTATTTATTTATTTATTTGGGTTTTTTTTTATTGTTTGTTTGTTTTTTGAGACAGGTCTCTCTATTATGTAGCTTGTATTGTCCTGGAACTCTCTGTGTAGATTAGACTGACCTCTATTTCATAGATGTTCACCTGCCTCTGCCTCCCTAGTGAAGAAATGATGTCTGCACCACCATACTTGGCCTGTTTAAATTTTAATGATGAATTGTTCCTTGAGATCACCAGTCCGATTCTGATCAAAGCATCTATCATTAGGAAGGACGCAAGGTAGAATTATGTAGGAAGAGGAACCTTTTTTGAGAAAAAATGCCCCCATCAAGTCTGCAGTGCATTTTCTTGATTAATAGTTGATATAGGAAGGCCCAGCCCATTGTGGGTAAGGCCACCCTAAGGTAGGTGGTCCTGAATTGTATAAGAAAGCCAGCTACAAAATCCATGGGGAATATTCTGGCAAGCAGAATCCCTCCATGGCCTCTGCATCAATTCCTGCCTCCTTCTTGGATGTTCATTCTTGGAGTCTCTGCTTTGATTTCTCTCCTTGACGGAGTAGATCTGAGTGCTATGAGATGAAATAAACCCTTTCATATGCAAGTTGCTATTGGCTATGGTGCTTTATCACAACAATGAAAATCCTAAGACAAAAATAATATAGTAATTCATTTCATTCTGTGAACCTATTCACAATTTCATTGAGATATCTTCTTCTACCTGTTTGTTTCTTACATCTGATTGTATGTGCATGTGTGTGTCGGGGGGTGGTGCAGTGAGTGTGTGTGAATTTGAACAGGCATATGCCACAGAATACACATAGCGGTAAAGGGACAACATTGGGTGTTGTGGCTCATCTCAAGACATGGTCTCATTATAGTTTTGGTGCTGCCTACACTGATATACTTGTCCTGAAGGCTTTCAGGGAGTATCTTGTCTCTGCCTGGAGAGACATATATTCAGGAGCACTGGGATTACAGGCTCTTGCATTGATTGTGTGGGGTTTGCATGGATTCTGGGGAGGAATAATCATGAACTCTGAACTTCACAGTTGTACAGCAAGTACTTCCCCCATTGCTCCTCTCCTCAACTCTATAGTATCTTATCCTTTCAGCTATTCCAAAGAACCTCAACAGAGTTTACCTCACTTTTTTTTCGCCTAGATATTGACAGAAGCACCCAGTCTCTGTAGCACTGTGACACTGTGCTCCATTTGGAACAGCACATTAACTAAACTCATTAGAGCCAACCACTCCCACAAATTTTTTTTTTTTTTAATTTCTTGACAAAGTCAGGTATGTATGCAAACTACTTTTATCAAAGTTATCATTTGTTGCCTTCTTGTCATACTGTGGAATATCTTCTTCCCAGCTGTACTACATCTAATGTTCATTTCTTTTTTCTTTTCTTTATGGGTTTTCAATTTTAAGAAAAGTAATAAAACAATACTGATTCTAAAATTTTTCCTTGAAAGTATTCAGATATTTTCTGTTTATTTCTCATCATATTAAGTATTCGTTTTGGAGGTATAAATATTTTTTCTTTTAAAAGTATATTTATTTTTATTTTTATGAGTGTTTTGCTACATGTATGTCTATGCACATGTTTGCCTAGTGCCCAGGGAGGCTTGAAATTGGCATCAGAAGCCCCAGAACTGGTGTTACTGAGGGATGTGAGCTGTTGTGTGGGTGTGTGCTGGGAACTGAACCTAGATCGTGCAAGAGCGGTGAGTGATCTTAACTGCTAAGCCACCTCTTTATCCCAGATACGGTGTAAATTAGGTTTTTCCTTTAAAAAAAATAAATCAAAATTCCAGTTCTTACCAGAAGTGGAACCTTGGTCACAGCCCTCTTTTTCTTAGTCAGTAATCAAGTGTAGACTGAAAGATTTTCTTCCTATTGGACAAGAAGTAAATTGTGTGGGCCTCAAATCTTACAGCAGGCATAGAATGGTATTCTCATCCTTACTGCAGGAGAGTTTTCTAGCATAACCACTTTATTTCATGAACATTGTTTTTGTTTTTTGGGTTTTTTTTTAATTTGCCTATACCTCTTGTCTTGTTTCTTTAGACTTGGTTTAACAAAAACAGTTCAGATGTTCAGATTCTGCCAATGGCAAAACTCTGACCTTTTTTATAACTTCTTTACTTCTGAAATTGCCTGAATTCATTTCAGTAGTCTTCTTTTATTGCTTCCTTTAAACAAATAAAATCACCTTTTCAGCAAAATTCTACTAAAAGGCATAATGTATAACATACTTCGTAAGAGTGCTCCTGTGCCTGAGAAGGTAAGCCTCCCTCCAGCCTCCCTGAGGCAGCTTCCTCTGTCCCAGGTACCTTACAACATGCCTGCTCTCCAAAGAACAAAACAAGAGATGCAACAGACTTGATTTTGCTTTCACCACCCTCAACTTTAGCATTGCTAATTGTTGTTGCTAATTTGGGTGAGTGGGGACATGAAAAGGAATAGCAAATAGAGAATTTATGCAGATGCAGTAGAGGTACAATGTGGATAGATTAAGCGCAGAGAAACATCCAATCAAACAGATAGATTTCTGTGCAGATCCCAAGTAAAGATGTGACTTTTTCTGTATCTTCCAGAAACATAACAGAAACTCCTCCATGCACTGAAAGAAATTATGCCCTTTCAAATATTAAATGTCATCCATAGAAATGCCAGGCACCATTAAATATGGAGAGAGAAAATTGGAAAAGATTGCAGAGTTTTATTATTCTTTCTTTGCAAGTCACTTGTGCATGCATCTTACTTTAAAAGAAAACCCCTCTGCCTCTATTCAAGAGTCATTCCCAGTAAAGCCATTGCAGAGATTTGACAGGCCTGGATGTAGTGTTGATTGAAGAGTGGGATTTTAGTGCTGTTTGATTTGTTTGTTCTTTGGACTGTGTGGTTAGTGGTTTTATAGAGGATGTTACAATTCTCTGAATATTGTCCAGCAAGCTACAGCACAATGCATCTTTAAAACTCTATTTGCTTAAAAATAAATAACATGCTGGGACTTCTACGAGGGCCTAGTGCAAACATGCTTTGTGATGAGGTGTCCAATCACAGCCTCACAGAACATACAGAGAAAGAAGTTACAGTATTGTGAAAATCACCTGGCAGGTTGAGTGTCTCCAGTGGAGGAGGCAGGAGAGATGAAGCTGGGTCCTCATTGTTTACTTCAGATTGTAAGAATTAATAATGGATACCCACATGATACATTATTCATCAGACCTGACCTCAACAGTACAAAACTGCAGAGGTCACCAAAGCTATCTTTTATTTAAAACCCTATGTCTGACAACTAGGAAACAAAGAACAAAGCCGGCTAACTTGATACTAAGTAGGAAAAGATATCCCTTTTCTGAGAACAAATTCTTCTTGGCTGAAAATAATAGTAAGTCTTATAGGAATACCAAAAAATGGTACACTATGGGCTGGTGAGATGGCTCAATGGGGAAAGGTAGTTGCTGAGCAAAACGGACGACCTGAGTTCAATCCTTGGAAACACATAAAGGAGGAAGCAAAGAACTGATTTACAAAATTGTCCTAGGAACGCTATACACATGCAGTGGCATGTTCACGCATCTGTGTTTATACCAACAAATTAGTTGAACAAAGATTTTAAAGAAATCCTTTTAAGAGTCCTTTTAAGAGCTTAAATCCTTTTAAGAGCTTGAAATCAGTACAGGGTGAAATGCTTCGCATCTGGATGTTATCATTAGATTATATAATTTCTAAATAGGTTGATACCGAAGTTTTTGAACTTCCATAAGTCAATCATCAATAGACAATTTAATATCAACTTGAAGAGTTGGTCTCCCTGCTGCTACATGTGCCTGCTCTATTTTTCTCAGATTTTGAGGATCTTTTGGTGTCATAGAGCATAGGTGAACTTGGGTCAAATTAAGTTCTTCGGTTTCTTGTTTTCAGAGAAACATATTTGTCTTTAGTCAATGATCATCTACAGTTATTTAGGTCCCTTCAGTCATTGCTGCAGTCTCACTAATTTGGGGCCTAGCTCACACATTTTATTTCTCTGTTTTTCCTATGAACCTATGAATTATATAACTTTCTGTGTAATAACTTAATGCAGAATAAGTCAAAAATGATAAAGAGAGGGCGGGGGAGATGCTGAAGAGTTAAGAACTTTCACTATCCTTGGGGAGGTCCCAAGTTTATTTCTCTGAGTCTGCATGGGGCAGTTCACAACCATCTGTAACTCCAGTTTCACGGGAGCTAACATCCTCCTTCATCTGCCACAGGCACTGCACTCATATGTAAACCCCACACATGCACACACACGCACACATACACACAATTTAAAAATTAGTGAAAGAAAAAAGATTAGCACCAAAAAGCATACGTTGAGAGAAAATATTCTTATTAAAACAAATTTGAACATTTGCTAAATTGTGTTTTAAAAGATAGTCTTTATAATTAGTTTTCTTATTATTTGACTGAAGACCTGGTTTTTATTTTAGTTTTCTTATCTATTTGATCAAAGGCCTGACAATAAACAATTCAAGGAATAAACTTCTAGTTTTGTTCCACACTTTAAGAGCACATCCCTCTGAAAGACTAGTCATGGTATCAGAAATCTGAGACAGCAGTTCATATGCATGTGCAACCAGGAAGCACAGAGAGATGGATATTCTTGTGCAGCTGACTTACTCTTTTCCCTCAGTTTGTTAATCCTGGGAATTAGTAGGAAAGTCCTTCCTTTGTTGGTTAATCTTGCCTGAAAACAACCTCACAGTCAAATTCAGAGCTGTGTCTCCTAAATAATTCAAATCTAATCAGGTTGCCTGTGAAGACTATCCACAGAAGCCCTCACTTTTATTTGTCATAAATGCTCAGAATCATAAAAAGGTTCTAGGTAAGAGCATGCTATATTGATGAGATTTTTTTTCTCCAATTCCCAAAGCATAGTTAGGTACTACACTTCAAGCTCTGTATATGATACATTTGTGCATTTTGCTTACATAGTTCAATGAAATGAGTTTATGAATGTCGATTTTGATCATTTGAAGAGCTGACATTTTCTAGTTACAGAATACCCAAATCGCATATCTACCCCAAATTTATTCAAAATCTCCTACATTGGGGTAGCATCCCTCACAATGATTCGGATCTTCCCAGAGCAACCATTAATCTTGAAAATGCACTACAGACTTACCACAGGCAATATGATGGAGGAGTTTTCCAAGAAAGAAGTCCCTCTTCCCAGATAACCCTAGCTTGTGATAAGTTGACAAAAAAGCAACCAGGACATTTGATCCCTTGCTACCATGACATACCAATACAACACTATTAAGCAATAACCTTGACTTATGTTGCTTATTCTCAAGGTCTCAAATTAATATTGATATCACAATATAAAACAATCCAACTTTTAAAAGTCTCAGAGACTTGAAAAATTCAAACATTTTAAAAGTTTAAAGTCTCTCAACTGAAAGATGATATAAAATAAAATAAAATCATTAAGTAAGAAAGTATGTAACTTGTATTTTTATAGGAAAACTTCAAAGAAAAACAGATACTGCCATCAATATAACATGAACTGTAAAATTTACAAGTAAAAACCTTTGGGTCTTCCTTCTTGTAACCTCCATAATTGAGAGCATATTATACTGTGTGTGGATAAGGACATATATGGACATGCAAATATAAGTACATATGTATATGAATATACACGTATACATTATGTATTGAACTGAGTTTGGCTTTTCTAGCCCTCCACAGTTTTATTGAGGCCAATGAAACAATTGTGGAAGGTTGATTTGTCTCAATTGCCAACTGAGTAAATCAACCAACAAAACAATATTTGCTAAAAGTGTGTAAAATGAGATTTTAAAAATTTAGGGCTATAATCTGGATGTGGTGGCACATAGCTTTAATCCTAGCACTTGGGAGGCAAAGGCAGGTAGGTGTATCTTTGGAAGTTCAAGTCCAACCTGTCTGTTTTGCATAGTGATATACTCTGAGAAGGAAAATATATATATTCTGCATTGCCTTTTGCATTATATATTATAAACAACATTATAAATAGTATACATATTTTATATAATACATTTTATTACATATTATTAAACTTATATATAATGTATAATAATAAATGTATATTTATATATAATACTTGTCTTCAAAGATTTTTTATTCTCTGGAAATTCAAAATAATTTGTGAAAAGTTCTGAGGGGTACAAACATTACATACATTATGGTGTTTCCCAAATTATACTGTATATAAAGGATATTGATGGCTTGTTATCATCACCAAACATCTTGGCATGTTTGCAAGGACTTCAGTATCTCAGAAGCTGAAAATGCGGAAATACCTACGGAACTGAAAATCTTAAAACCACTTCTACATTGCACGTCGTCAAGTCTGAGGCAGATGCTGCAGTTCCCAGCTTCAGGCTTTATCACAGCTAGGTGACTGCGCTATGAATCCTACTTTCAAACTCAGCGTTGCACACTGGACTTGTAAAGCACTATTATGAACTACAAAAGTAACAGCATCAGAAAGTAACTAAGATGTCCCAGCATTTCAGGATAGAAAATTCATCTTGGGTAAGAGGAAGGGGTTTTAGGTAGTTCTAAATGTGAACTGTTCACCAGTGTTTAAAAGCCAATCACATGCTATCCATCCTTTATTGGAAAAAAGTCATTACTTATGATCTATATCATATTTTAGCTATGTTTAAGGGTGGTGCAAGTGTACTTTTGACAATATTTTGTGTGTTAAATAGCTTTATTATTACAATAAATTAACTGTATACACATTTTATATAAAAAGTAGCAGGGGGTTTGGAATGCAATAGACCTGCCTGGTCTACAAAAAAATGTTTGATAATAAAGACAGAAGTGGTGGATGATTCTAGGAAATGGTGTCTTCTGGAAATAGAACCTCACACGTCAATATATGGGAACGTGGTTTCAGAAGATCCATTTAAGGGTTAAAACTTCTTAACAGTCTTTATGTGGTTTATATTTTCTTTGAAGTTTGGTAATTCTCTTGCACAGCCTGCATTCTGCAGTTTCCCAGTATAATTTTCATGCTCATTCCAGATAAAACTATGGAATGTGCTCAAAGTCTTCAGTTTCAGTGTTGTTCATAGATTGAGTCATTGGGAGCTATGGGTCTAGGGGTTACCTTTCAAGTTACATCTGAGTCTTCCAACACTAGTTTTCCGGAAAGAATATGTATTATGAGCCTGGATTATAATGTGGCTGTGCAACATTACTGAGACCCTGAAAGCAGTCAGGACTAGAGTGCCTCTACATTTTGGAACCTAGGCCTTTTGAAATACAATAATGCCTGCCTTCTGATTAACATCTGTGCCTGGGATGGAATGAGGGAATACAATTTTAATTTCAAATCCTTCATGAGTCTCCTAGGATATTTGCAATAGCATTTGTGTGTTTGGCAGGTGATTATTGGCCAATCTATGGTAAGAAAACATTTGTGTATTCTTGTATTTTATATTTTTATTGAAAATAATCTGTATATACAATATATTCTGATAACAGTTTACCCCACATCCCACATCCTCCTAGCCCCCTACCCCCACTCCTACTCTCCATCCACCATCTCCACACTTTCTCTGTCTCAGGCAAAAAGAAAAAGAAAAACGTAAAGCACTCTTTTTTGAAATATCAATTACACTCAGATGTTGGGTAGAGAATACATTCAGCAGTTGAAGCACTGGCCTATTGTGATGATTAATAGTGGCTGTCAGTGTCATTGGATTTGAGAACAACTATAAGACAAACCTCTGGGCAAATCCCTCAACATTCACTTAAATGTTTAGCTGATGAGGGAAGAATATCCTCCAGGGGTGGGCAGTCATTTAGAGCAGCAACTCAGATAGCAAAAGGGACAAGAGACAAGCATGGCTGCTTTATCCTACCATTGTTTCATCCTCACTTCTGACTGGTTGTAGTCAATTGTTGATACTGTTATTGAACATCTTTGCTGATACTAGAATCCTGTGTTTTCACTAACGCAGCATGAACTGAGAACCAGCAACCCCAGGAATTCTCCAGCCTATATTGGAATTATGAAAGTATCCAACCTTGTAAACTGAGTATCCATTGGGCTTTCAGCCTTATAATGTATAGAGAGACATTATTAGGCTACACAGCATATATCATGCAATAAAATAAATCTCCATTGCTATATATATACATATACATATATATATGTGTATGTGTGTATGTGTGTGTATATATGTGTATGTATGTATGTATATATATAATCTTCCTCTAGAGGACCTGATTATACCTAGAATGTGAAAATCCTTGGGTTCAATCTTCAGCACCCCAAGTACTTTACACACAAACATATGAAAAAAGAAACTACTATTGAAAAGAGATTGGAACATGGCTCCTGCCACCAACACCAGTCTTTACCTGACCCACCACTCATCACAGTTACTACTAAAGTTCATTGTAGAAAACCTCAGCCAATCCCAAATATCTTTAATATATTGGGAAAAACAACTAACCTAGTTCCATAACATCTTCACAAATTCATCCTCAATTATAAGGTAAATAATTTTAAGCCACATGCTTACCTAACAGAAGAGGTGCAGATTGTTTTATAATACCTTTGAGACTGGCTGTCCTTGATTTTCTTTTCTAAATTTCTTTTCTTGATCATTATAATCAACAACAGCAGCCATATATGCAAAATATTAACATTTCGGGATAGAGATTTAAAGTGTTTTCATCAAGCCCTCAGTCACTGCTCACTCCATTAGCGCCATCAATATCAAGAGAGACAAAAATTATAAACCAGTAACTAAGCAACAGGGACAAAGCTAATGAACATTAGGCCAGGAACCCTAGCCTTTTTAAATGAAATTCAAATATCACCTTGGTTGAATATAGCTTTCCAGTTTATTGCTATTTTGACACAAATAGAGGCAAGATATATTCTCCTTACTTTGTTTATGTTTTTGCCTTTTTCCCCTAGTTTATGCCCTCCATTATTACTTTGTAGAAAGAAACAGAGTGGATGAAAAAAGCCCATAAATCAGAAACAAAACTGTTTTCCTGTAATCTCTTCTACTTGCTTATACTGTCTGCTTTAATATGAGTAATCAGCAGGTTCCACAGCGATACTTGGTGCCTCCCTTCACTGTTCCATTGCTTTCTACAATTAAAAGTTTGATTTGAAAGGTGAGCTGGAAAGGGTTTTGCATAAAAATGAATATGTTGACAAAAATCAAGTGCCAATCTGTAGACCTAAACATATAATTTTCTGGTTCTTTTATCTCCTTTCAAAATAGGGAACACAATATCCTGGAAATGGGAAGAATACATTATTTTTTTTATATGAAGGAACAAGTTCACTTCAGTTACTAACAGACACCTCTAATTGTTTAGATTTTGTAAGATTTATTTTAACAAAGCAAAGTTCTAGAACTTTGGAAAGCTGAAACACAACTCCAACTTTCCTTTATTGTTTTCTCTTAAGAACTCAGATTGAATGATGCAGATACTAATTTAATATACAAAAGTACAAATATAAGAAACCAATAGAATTTGTTAAACTTTTGTTTAGTTTTTGCTATTTTTCCCATTTAAAGGAATCACTGTAAGAGTATATTATGAGATTTCTTTGGCATTGCTATGTCCACTCTCATCCACTGACTTCTAGCTCAGAGGAAACAGAGCCTGTGACAGCACTTGGTGGAAGCAATCAGAAAAACACTACGACTGACTCCTCAGAGAGTGCTTCATATGTAACACAGATTCCATTCAGTCTTTACCTCAGGAGCAAGCTGATTCTTGGTAGGAAATAATGCCCTTGAATGCAGAGCCCCTGTCTGCTTTCTGCTTTCTGACTCGTAGACACAATGCCAGGGGATATTTCATGGTCCCATTGCTATGCTTTTCCCTGCCATGATGGACAGGATCACTTTGAAATACGAACCAAAATAAGCCTGTCCTCCTTTAATTTGGATAAGAAAACTGACTATTATATACCTCTAAATTGGAAGAAATCCAACCTACATAGAGGGAATAATAACAGAGTTCCAAACCTATATAATAACTAACTAGGGATCATCATGAAGATGCCTAAAGGAAGTCTTTATGCCAAGACATCTTAACCTCAGCAAAATAAAAAATTTAAGTATGGATAATTATATTTTTCTGGGATAATATCAATGGTTATAGTAAGTTCCTTTTCTTTCATATATTTTATGTTTGCATAACCACAAATATAACTAAGATTCTCAGATACAAACAAATGACTTTTTATTTGATAAAATACATACTGATGTCTGTTTTCCTGTGGTAAACCACCTGCCTGGCATGTGTGAGATCTTTGATTCGGTCTCCAGTACAGTCAGATAAAAATTCATATTCTGGGACATAGTTTCTTATGAATACTTCAGTTAATAAAAATGAGATGGTCAATAAATACAAACAGTCAGATCTATAAAAACAACATTTGTAGAAAAGACAATCAAAATTGTCTTAAATCTGACAATAAATATAGAGATAAAATGGCTATTTAAATATACAGCTGATTGTATTCTCTAATGATTTTATCGTGTGAAAGAAAACCCCAAGAACTTCATGTATGGAAGGGTTAGAGTGGTTCATTACATAAGTCTCACACCACAGACACTGCATAGCTATGCTCACAAAATGTTATAAATCATCCTATTACTGAAGTGATTATGAGGGAAGTTGGAATTCCAAAACTCAAATCTTCCAGCAAAAATGGTAGAATCCATAAATTTGTCTTGAACCCATTAAAGAAGGCCAACTGAGTAAGAATGAGCAATGATGCCTTTTACTAAATGCAAATTTTCATCCAACCATCACATGTTAAAGTAGTTGGGTACTACTTTATGTTGGGTAGTTTTATGTCAACTTGACACATGGCAGTCATTTGGGAATAGAAACTTTCAATTTGGAAAATGCCAATGAATAGGACCTGCATCGGTAGCCTAATAGTTTGTAGATATTTTATAAGGAGGGATAAAAAGTTAAAACAACAAAAAAGTACACATTAAGCACGAACTATGTATGTTATGGTTTGTTAGAAATCAAAAGGAGGGAAATGAAATGCAATACAGTAATCTCTTTTTAATGTCAGTTGAACAAGGATGATGCCAATGAAAGGGGATGGGAAAACGCCCATGAGGCCTCAGTCCTACAGAAGAACTATAGGCAAGTAAGGAAAACATAAAGCAGGAGAAGTATCCTCCCCCAGGACATCAATTGGTTGTGTACTGCCAAATAGCCCTGAAAACATACCTGCAAGTAATACTTTTTATGGGATAATATCAGTGTTTCTCAACCTTCCTAATGCTGTGACCCTTACTACAGTTCCTTATGTTGTGGTGACCCTCAACCTTAAAATTATTTTTGTTTTCCATTCTGTTGTTAGACATTTCTTTACATCTACTCAGGAAAAGCCATGCAACGTGAGCATTAGATTCCATTAAGAACTCCAAATTGCAATGCAGTAGCTGCAGAAAGCCAAAAGACATGAAGTATTTCATCACTGGGTTATGAAGACAGAAACAGTAAGTGAGAGATGATGAGACTGAAGCAGCTGGTGGATGTATAAGAAGAACTCTGATGACAAGTAAAACTGAATACAGAGGAAGCCTATCACTGAACACAGGAGAAGTGTGCATATGTAATGAAAAGTTACATAACATTACAAATTACAGTCTAAGGAAGGGAATACGTGTGCGAAGCTGAAAAATAAATGAGTGCTTAGAAAAGACTCCATTTACAAGGTAACATTTCAGTTCCCAAGGAGAAAGAGCTAACTATTCTAAAGGAGCATTGAAGGCAGAGGTGCAGGAATCACCAAAAGCAGTCTAATGAATGAATCAGAAACCACGCAAATGACATCCTTATGGTAGCTAGCTAGGTGAAAATTACCAGATCTCAGTGTTATTGAGGATGGACTGATCCTTCAATCAACTTTTTTGCCCCATCTTTGTTCCTGAAAACACACTAATTGGTGGGAAAGGGAAAATTTGCCCGCCTAAGAATTTGAAATCCATATCCATTCACCAGTAACAATGTTTACTTTTTAAATGGTTCGGAGAGTGTTTGATAACAGGCTGTATTGCAGAGAGTAGGAGCTTCCCTTTAACAGGTCAGGCTAAAGACCTATGAGATAGAAGAAAAAGTCTCCTTTTATAGATTCAAGAGAACAATCTGACACCCAGAATAGAAAAGGAAACAGGATTCTTGTTAAGAAAATGGGAGGAGGACCACAGAGATAGATTTCTGAATCCTAGAATCTCTGTCTGGAAGTTTGCAACCACCTGCAACTCTAGCTTCAGGGCATTCAATGACCACTACTTGCCTCTGTGGGTAGACACACACACACATATTTGCTCACACTTATACACATAACTAAAAACAAATTTAAAATATGTTTAATGGAAGAAGTAGCTACTTCTTTAATGAGATACACTAATATACTCTACAAGTCCCTCCCTTGATGCTATTGCAAATAAGGCCCTGACTCCAGAGAAAGAACTTACCTCCCAGGAAAAGCAAGAGATTTCACAATGTGCTGACAGCTTTGCTCACAGTTAACATATACACTGCTGCAGGAAAAGTGGAGAGAAATGCAGTATTTCTCTTCCAGGTTTTGCCTAGTTTCAAATAATGTTTCCTAAGTTGGTATTCCCATATGTGTATGTGTATGTGTAAATATATATTTCCATATACATATGTATATACACACACTTAGGAAATAATGGGTTTATGAGCCTGTTACCAGAGATTCTTGGTTGCATGTCATGTGATGATCAGCTATTTAGCATCTCAAACAATGAAGTAGATATGATTCAGAGAATAGAAGCATAGATTTATTAGAAGCTTGAGAAAAAGGAAGAATACGTTTGACATAATGGAAGCCAGCTGCTACAAATACGTGCCTCAAGAGCCCTGAGTTCTTCAGGGTTCATTTTTATGAATTTGCAGGGAGAAAAGAATGATATTCAGACATAGAAAGTGAGTGGATCCTATCCTAAGTAGTGTATGGGTTGTTCATGATATTAAATTGATTTTCACAATTATACGTCATAATTTTAAGCATATGTATGTTCTGTTATACCCATACATGTGAGATGGTGAATTGGAGTGTATTTTTCCAGACAGCCCACTTCAGAAACAGTTTGCCATTTATTGCATTTGTGCTCAGCACTCACCTAAACTGACCATGTTCATCTCTCTTTCACCATCATGGTCATATGTACTGAAATACAACTACCAAGACCATGTGTGGTGGTGGAGGGGACACTGTTGGGTATTACCTTACAGGGAAGGGAGAAGCAAGGAGAGGTACCTCAAGTTGCTGGACTCTTCCTGTACTAATCTACCTCATAAGTCTCCAGTAACAATATAATTTTGGGATTCAAACATGGTTCGCCACTGAAAACTTTTCACCAGGAAATAGAGAATTTCAATTTCTATCATAAATATTATTCTGGTGTCTGGAAAGCATTCAGTGGAAAGAGACAATCTGAGTACAGTCTACAACAATGACTGGAAATTGAAATGAGGACTCACTCTTTTCTTCTACAGTCTAAATTAATGCCATGTTACCCTCATGTCACGGAAATGTTTTCTACCTGTATTTTAGCATAAAGACCTATAAGGCTTCTTTTGGAGCAATAAAATTACATGGTGACTGTCTATCCTGTTTATTCTTTCCCTGACAAATATGCCAGAAGCAACAGACTTTAATCTGTAACATTCCTATATGTTATTGCTTTTATACAGTAAATGGAAAGTGGTGCCTTGGGCTGTCACCACAATGTTGAACACACCCTTCTACTGTGTCTCTTTCTCTATGTCGATGAGACATATAGATCCAGAAGTATTTAAAAGGATCTTGCTTTCCTCTTCATATCATCATAGACAAGTATGTGCCCCACAAGGAAAAATATTGGATGAATTCCTTTGCAACTACAATTATGTGTATTTTCTTTTAATTACTTTAGTAAGAAGAGACTAGTGGTACTGACACAAATACCTTATGCTGCCCCTACCTGCACGCAGAGGGACAAAACCAACTTGCAACAGCCACTCTGATAGATGCACACATTGAGCACGATATTGCCCAGAGTATAAAACATATTATTAACAATTAAATTGTCCCCAATACAGCTGTTTATCTCCAAGTAACAAACGGTTTGTGGTTGTATCAGAGACTGTCTGTGGAGGAAAGGAGGGCACTATCTGAAGTTTCCATTTAAATTTCACAGGTGTTTTCCATCTGGCTTCCAATCATGCCACTCTGCGTTCTCAACTCTCACTTACTTGAAATTCAGCCAGAACTGAAGGAAAGAATCAAACATAAAATATGTGAAATCTGTTTCCTTGGTGATGCTTTTATTTCAAAAGACAATTTGTCAGTTAAAGGTGAACATCTGAGAATTACTGGTTCACAAAAAGAGGAAATGAAATGTGCTGTGTTATTTAATGATACATAGAGGATCCCAACATACTTAGGTCAAAGTACTGTTTTAATAGCTATGTTCTGGGGCCAATCAGGTGGCTCAGTGGGTACACGGGCCTGCTACCATACTTGATAATCCAAGTTTCATTTCAGGAATCGTCATGATCAAAGAAGACATCCAACTCCCACATGTTGTCCTCTGACATCTAGAAGTGAGCCATGCTTCACATGCACACACATTCACAGAATAATTGTATATATATATATATATATATATATATATATATATATATATATATATAATGACTATGATTTTATAACAGAAAATATGCTTTGCTGCGAACAATACAGGGGAACTGCAGATCATCATTACAAAAAGTTTACTTTGTTTCAGATTTTCAAAATTTCATTTACAGTTTTCTATATATTGCAAAATTTGTCTCAAGATAGACTAGGAAAGTAAAAGTCCTGGGATTTATAAGAGCCCTGATACCTGGACTTCTTCTCTATATTGCAGGGATCAGATCTGTTCATTTGACAGAAGTAACTTGATATTTAGATATAAACTCCTCATGAGACAAGCAAAGGAGAAACATCTTGCCATAAGTGGTTAAGTGACAATCTCCCAGACCTGGAAGATGCAGAAGGAGGAGAACACAAGGATGATGGACACTTAGAATGAGAAGCTGTAAACAAGGCCAAAGAATAGAGAGACCCATTTACATCACAGTGAAAGAGCTGAAGGTCCAACATCTGCATGCCTGGTTTCTGGTGACTACTTTCAAATTACAAATGTGAACATCAGCTACATATTACTACTTTCTCTAGAAATGACACTCATCTTAAAGATGAGACGAAACAAAAAAATCAAATGAGCCCTTTACATGTATGCATGACAGGGTTTTAGTTCAACTAGCCTGAGATGTTCAAACCCCTCTCATTCCCAAGAAATAGATTAAGAAACGAATGAATAACCGATTCCAATCCTTCATAGATTGCTGAAGTTATTTTAGAAAGTTGAGCCTAAGCCAGAATGTTTTTAGCTTAATTTTCTGTACTTTTCTGAGCTGAACTTTCACAAGGGCTTTGGGGGTTAACCTACGAAGAGCACACCAATTATTATGACTTCATGCAGAGTTGGGAGGAGGAACCACAATGAGAACTGATGTCTACCCAGCCTGTTCTGAGGCTAATGGTTTCCTCTGTGATGTATGCCACTGGGATCCCTATATACCTACTAGATCTTATAACCTCAGTAAGAAGAAAAATAATCGGTCATAGTCACAGTAAGAACTAAATTTATATCCAAAAGTGTGGAAACAGGAAGAGTGTCGTGAGGGTGATAGAGAAGTAGGAAATCTTACCGCCCATGAGCCTGCTGCCTGGCAGGAGTTTAAAGCCAGAAAATACCACCCTGGAGGAAAATCAGCTACCAATAGAGCCAGAGTGCTAAGACAGGAAAACAAGTGAGGGAAGTAAACATGCCAAACTCTCACCCAGTCCTACAGCATGTTGCCAGTGCCTCCCACTGTCCCAGGCTATTTAAAGCCAGGTGAAAAGGGTATTGCAATTCAACCTCCCTAAAGAACACGGCAGGATGGAAACTGGATTTGAACAAGGACTTGTGGAGAAAGGCCAGCATGGTATGATCAGAACCTTCTACAAGACAAGCAGTAACCAGCTTTAGTCCTATTGAATGAGGACACAGAGAACTGTGACATTAATGGAAATCTGCCACCTTTGAAAACAAACTTGGATGCTAAGGATGTTTGCCAAGTATTACATAATAAGTTAAGTACTAGATATAATAGCTAGTCTAGTTTCCTTTCTGTTGCTGAGATAAAATTATCTGACCAAAAGCAACTTGGGGAAGCAAGTGTTTGTTTTGTCTTACACTTTCAGGTCACAGCCCATAACTGAGGGAAGTCAGAGCAAGAACTCAAGGCACAGACCTGAAGGAAGGACTGCTTACTATTCCATACAGCATTACTTCAGACAAGGAATCTCACTCATAGCCAAATAAATACAGGTGGAACCGAGAAGGGTGCTATTTGCTAGCTGGCCTACTCATTGGGATGCTCCTAGATTCTTGCTCTTAGGTAGCTTATTTATACAACCCAGAAGAATTTGCCTAGGGTCAGTGCTGCTCAGAGTGGGCCTTTGTGCATCAGTTAATAACTAATACAGTCTCAGACATGTCCACATGCCAGTCTGATCTAGGCAATTCCTCTAGCAAGGCTTTCCTCTCAGATGACTCCAGTCTGTGTTCAGTTGATAAAAAATGCAGAAGTGAACACAGGCATTAATAAAACATGTAAAGGAGACACTCTAAGTATGGTCCCCTTCTTGGAACTGAAAAGAGTTATCATTTTCCCTAGGTCTCAGAATTTGCTTTCAGTCCAATTTTCACTATTGCATGGAATATATCGTGAACACTCATTGGCTGTACAACCTCTTTTCCTTTTATCTTAGAACAGAATTCTCTTTTGCCTAATTTAAGCATCTCTGCCTAAAACATCTCCATGCTTTGAGTTTTACTGACAAATGGCCACTGGTTTAAAAATGATTAGATTCCCCAAAGAGGAAGACTTTGATCACTGAAGCCAGATCCAGCTGTGGAAATATGTGTTTTTCTGCTCCATACTAACATTTTCTCTTAATTAGGGCAAGACAGACTGCCTTGGGAAGTTGATTCTCCACCTGCACACAAGATACCAAGCGTACTCTCTGCTTTGCTATGTTCTCTGAGAAAGCACCCAGGGAGATATTGGGAAGGGGTTGTTGTTAAGGCAATTTCAAAGAAAAATTGAAGCACCCTTCAATTAAAAACTCACTTTGATTCAATTCCCCTCTTTGTCTCTTAAAGCTTAATAGGCCCTAAACCTCAGGTTGTAAACAGTATTATTCAATAAGTTAGTCATGGCCAGAGGCAATGTGAAGCCATCCTGTTTTCCCTTTGCACAATTCCCCACCCTGGGCTGATTTCAGAATCATTCTCCAAGTAACTAGTACAATCTCGTGCAAAGGAAGCCGAAGCAATTCCACAGAGTTCTATATAAGATGCCCACAGTAAGTGCAAAGAGTAATGACTGGAATTTTATGAAGGAAACTGGCACGGCTAGGATTTAGAAGAAGAGAAAATGAGGCAAAGCTTCAAGTTTAGAAGAGAGATAGAGAAAAGATTTTACTTTCTAAACTGTGCTTCAAGTTGGAAGTGATTTACATCAAGTGAAAAGTGTGATGGAAATGAGGAGAGTCAAAAAAGAAATCCGAATTCCTAAGCAGTGAAACTAGGCGTTGACCAACAAATTTTAACTTAATCCAAATTGATTGATATACAGCATAAAAACAAAGCTTTGGACTGGACACCCTTGGAATCTGACCCTCACACAAGTTCATCTGACGGATAAGCAAACCCACCACCATCTCTAATAGCTTCTTCCTGTCAACACAGTTTCACAGATCTAGGGGCATTTACGATGATTGCTTCCCAATTTGTTTTCATTTGATTGTAGCTAGCAACCAAATTTCAAAAGAAGAGATCTGCAACAATAAGCTATTTTACCCCAAAAGACCAAGTTATGGTCTTTTAAAACAATGTGTTGTCTTGAGCAACAGAGGTGGAAGAAGGAAGATTATGCAGCTTGCAACATGGCTCCCCTGGTAAGGGCTCTTTCCATCCACATTTCCTTTCATAAAGATTCCTTGACTTCCCATGTAATTCCTCTTCCCGCTGACACTATTTTGAGGAAAATAAGTCTGCGTTCCTTTTTTTCTATATTATTATTTTTTAAACCAGTATCTACTTTGTCTGAGTAAGAGAAGGACTTCATAAGGGTTACTGGATCCTAACCTCTATCGTGTTTTGTTTTCAAAAGATATGTTTTTCTTTCAACACTCTTATCTTTAAAGGCTAATGCGAAGCTCTGTTGGAAGCCAGAGTGCGTGGGGGTGGGGGGGTGGGGGGGGTAGGAGGAGAAATCACAACACTTAATTCTAATTGCCATAGAAATTTTGCTTCTGTAGTAGAAGAAGGGAGCATTTGACAGAAATGGATATCTGCTAAATAGAGAACATTCAATTTGTGGTTAGCTGAGAGGTAGAGAAAAGATTTTACTTTCTAAACTGAAAGGAAATTTAAGTTAAGCAACACATATAAGCTAGATCAGAGGCTTTTAAAAATGTCTGTCGCAGTTGCCAGAGAGCCATCTTTTTTCTATATATATATTATATATAATATATATTCAAATGTACTTATTCATTAGTTGCACAAAAGTTCCTTAAATTACAAATCTCCTAGTGTCAATTATATGTTATATGACTTCTTACTGCTTTATTTACTTTATTTCATTCTTGCTATAAAATAGGTTCTTATTGGTTGTGGGATACTGAAGAATTTATTTCCACCATCTGTAAAATGGAAAGATTTCACACACATTGGAATCAAAGATATATATATATATATACACACACACACACACACACACACATCTTTTATTCTACATTTAACTTTTAACATAAAGAATCACTTTGATTGATTAAAGATAAAATAAGAACAAGAATGTAATGTAAGTTTCATCAAATCCAGAAGATTAGCTTGATAGTAATTTCCTGGGTATATAAATGGCATCAGATAGGGAGAAAGGAGTACAGTCAGAAGAGGTGCTAGCCCTGTAGCTAGGATGGAATTAATTATACATTTCTAGAGCCAAAAACTAAAAAGAAGGGAAGAAAGAAATAAAGAGCAACCACATGGTCACTTGTACTGTAAATGAAATCAAATTATATGTCAAGATCTTTGATAATACAGATTTGAAACAAAAACCTTCAAGAAAGTCTAGCAAAGCTGTCCAATATGACTTCTGGATAACTATTCACTATGATCAAGTAGGGTTTATCCCTAATGTACAGAGAATAAGCAAATCAAATAATGTGATCTCCTATTACCTGATAAAATGATTCAATACCATAGAAGCTGTTGAATTTCTCTGGGGGAGAATGACAAGATGCAATGTCCTTTTCTGATGGGAAAATGAAAAGTGGCTTGTGAGAGGTGACAGACTTCAGCTGTGAAGTACATAAGTTCTGAGGATTTAAAGTATATCATAGTAATTAAAGTTAATCACATTGCTATTCAGTTGATATTTAATGATTGAGTGTGGGAAATGATTAAGAGCTCTTACCAAGCCCCATTCCCACACAAAAGTCAACTATTCATGGAGATGGATCTGCCAGTAATTTCATTGTAATGATCATGTTACAGTGCTTATTTACATTCAAGTATAAGTATTTATTTTCCAATTATGTATTGTAAAATTTAGAAAAAGAAAATGTTTTAAATAATAAGCCTTCAAGATAAAGGAAAAATTTTATAATACAAACAGATATTTCATATTTTCAAAGGAATGTTACTTCTTATAAGTATTCTAAAACAGTCTAGAAATATTCTACATTACCACTAGCATATGCTTTAGAAGCTTTTGAGTTTGCTCAATTTATAAGTACTTGAAGAGTGTTGGCCCCAGGACCAATGAAAAAATTGGTAGGAGGAGAAAGATTCCTAGGGCTGATTTTCCAACTACCTAGCTTAAATAGGAAATTCCAATCGATTTCTGTCTCAATATACAAGATCGACAGCTCTTAAGAAATGATACCTGCAGTACAGCTCTCTCTCCCTCTCTCTCTTTCTTTCTCTCTCTCTCTCTCTTTCGCACTCTCTCTCTCTCTCTCTCTCTCATATACACCTTCTCCTATATCTTTACATATGCATCATGCCCACCTGTAAGTTACTTGCCAGTGTACACACACACACACACACACACACACACACACACACACACACACTTGCAAACACATACCACATGCATTCAAAAACCACAAGAAGCAAATAAAAAAAGTTTTAAAAGCTAAAAATTTAACACTTAACATTTTTGAAAGCTGTGTGCAGTGCTGTATTCCTGTCATTTACAACTAAAGAGGCAGTGGCAAAGTGATCATGGGTTAAAAGACAGCCCGGAATACCTAGAGAAGATTTACTTTTAAATGTCAGATTAAAAGACTTGAAATAATTGTTTAATTTTAAAGTGACGTCTATATGTTTCTTGCAAGTCGTCGTGATTCTGGGTGATTAAGAAATATTTAATTTAATTCTTTTACTATAATATATGATTGAGTGGCCTCATTTTAGATGAGAAACTGAGGTTCACACAATCTGGACAGTTTATTTAAGAAAAAATTATCCATTCTGAAATAAGAACTGATGTCTAGGTTAACTCTGTTCTAAAACCAGTAGTTTTCAGACAATTTACATTAATTATGCAAAGCATACATTTAAAAACAATTATTAAGATGCACTATGTTATGATACATATTAGATATTCATTTTAGTCACTTTTCTTATCGCTTTATATATAGTTTAATCTTGCCCCTACTTATATGCATTATTTATTTTAATTTGCTTTGAGACAAGTATATGGGATCAAGTATACTTGGCTATTCTCAAATTTCCTGTCTAAGCAAATGTGATGGTTTAAATGAGAAATATCTACATAGTCGTTAGCATTTGAATAATTGGTCCCCAGTTGGTGTTGCTTTGGGGGAGATTTAACTGTTACACCCTTGCTAGAGGGAGCACACCACTAGTGACTGACTTTGAGATTATAAATCCTGTACCACTTTCAAGTCACTCTCTCTCTCTTTTCTTTGTATTTGAAGATAGAGCCCTCAGGTTCCTGTTCCTGGTGATATACTCTTTGCGACCTACTGCCTGCTGCCAGGCTTCTCTGCCATGATGGGACCATGAGTCCAAATCAACTATTTCTTTGTAAGTTGCTTCTGGTCATGGTATTTTGTCAAAGAAGCAGAAAAATAACTAACATAGCAAGGTTGGTCTTACTTTTGTGCTCTTGTGATCCTCCCTCTCCCATTTTCTGAGTGCTAAGATCACAGATATATGGCCACCACACCCAGTTTTAGGTGGTTCTTGGGAAAGAATCCAGGGTTTTGTGCAACTAGTCAAGCAGTCTCCTTCCCCCAGTCTACCAAATGTGCTACATCCCCATTTCTATTATACAATATCTATAACCTCCATTTCATACATGAGAATGGAGACACAGATGTAAAACACTGTTCCAACCTCTGATCAGCTCCCTTCTGTGTTCCACTAAGTTGCCTTGTGAGAAGCCACCAAGTACCTCATGTCCTCATGGATAGCACTGACAGGAACACATGTTCCATACAAGAACACATGATAGATGCCATACAGGGATTCTATCATACTCAATGTTTAACCTTCCTGCTTATTTTAGAACTTAATGCCTAATCTGTATATTCTGAATATACACATTTCTTTCCTTCTTTACTCCTGTTCAATTCTGCAGCTCAGGTATTGTCTGTGCAGAGATTTCATAATAAGTTTTCATAATTTTCCTATAATGCATTTCTCACATCACAGCCTGGATGAACTTACCCAAAATGTGAATCTAAGGATGTTACTCTGACACATGGAAATCCCAAATAAGATTTTCAACATTCCCCAAATTCTTTATTACTTGTCTCTACAAGTTCAGCATATCTGATGCCTTCCTGCTTTGACCACATCAAGAACCCTCTTTCCTCCCCTCCATATATGCCCTGCCACAGCTTCTTCCTCTTCAAACAACTCAGACTGTTTTCTGCCTTCTGGCATGTTCATTGATTCATGCTGTCTAAACAACACCCAAATAAATTACATTCTTAATATAAAGCTATTTGATATTTGTTTCCCTGGTACTTTCATTCTTTAGTTTTTCTTCTTCTTAGCAGAATGTAGTTATAAGGGACACTGAGCCTGGTCAGTCTTCCTTTAGTGTAGCTTTCTTCACTGTGGTGTCTAGGATACGACACATTACAACTGTTGTAGTGTCAAAACCTGCTTATCCAGCAAATAAATCCACACCCAAATAAAAGCAACATACAAAATGCAACCATTTTATGTCATTTAATTCTTTTGAAGACAATCAGACTTAGAATTTGAAGACTAACATGAAAAAAACATACATGTCAATGTCTCAGATAATCACAAACATTTTGTCTAGTTCAAAAAAGGCCAAGAACAATCCTAATCTTGTTACCTGTAGATCTGTGTGGGTTATATTAAAAGCAAAATGGTACAATGCCAAAATAAAGGTATGAATGTGAACATCTCTGTGTATTTATAGTTCTGACAGAGAGAATGTTTCTTTAATGAGAAGACAAAAATAACTTTTGTGTTTTTAGAATTCCAATACATTTAAAGGGGAAATACTGAATATATGTGACTCAAACCAGCTGTGTTGGTTAGTCTTTTGCCAACTTAACACAAACTACAATAATCTGAAAAGAGAGGAACCTTACACAGGAAATCCCTTCATCAGATTGGCCCAAAGGCGTATCTGTGGGGTATTTTTTTGATTAATATTTGATGTGCAAGTGTCCAGCTCCCTAAGGGTGGTGCTACCTCCGGGAAGATGATAATGGATAGCACATAAATCAGACTGAGCAAGCCACTAATCAATGTTCTTCTTTGGTCCCTGCTTCAATTCCTGCCTCCAAGTTCATACCTTGTGTTACTACGATGACTTCTCTCAGTAATAGAGTGTAAGTTTTAAGGTAAAACTCTTTCCTCATCAAGTTGCTTTGGGGGTTGTTGGTTGTTTTGTTTGTATAAGACAGGGTCTAATTTTGATGTTTTGAGACAGGGTTTGGAATTCTCTTTGAAAATGAGGTTTGCCTTGAACTCAAAGAGCTTGACCTACCTTTGATTCCTGTGTGCTTGGGATCAAAGGTATGTGTCACCTTGCACAGTTTCCAAATTGCTTTTGGTTACTAATTTTATAATCATTTTTTTTAACTCTGCCTTCAAATTTTCTACCATATCCATCTACATTTTATGATTTAGGGATGTGATGTCTCCCATTGCCTTCTTGGTCCCCAGTTGGTAGTATTATTTGGGATGATTAAAGAACCTTTTTGAGGTAGAGCCCTGCTAGAATGGACTTTGAGAGATTTTAGCATTGTACCACTTTCTCTTTCAGTTTTCTTTTTGTAGACAACATGTGATCACTCAGCTTCCTGACTGCCAGCCTGGCCTCATGCTTCTGCTACTGTAACTTTCCCATGATGATGAACTGTATCCCCTCAGGGAGTGTAAGCCAAAGTAAAACTTTTTCTCTTTAAATTACTTTTTATACAGGTATTCTTTCATCACAACAGAAAAGTAACTAGTACTACATGTTCCTTACTTTATTTAAACATAAGTGGTCTTTGGTGACAACAAGAGAATCAAAATGCATTTGTTTACAGACATTTTTCGTGTGCAAACTGAGCATGTAACTAACTCATCCACATACAATTATATTTGAGATCGCCCCTCCATGGCAACAGCATATACAGCTCTAAGAATTAACTATATATACCTTGTTCACAAAATAGCTTTCTGTATATAAATAGGGCAGTTCTACATTTTAAACAAAGAAGCCAGAAGAAAAGGAGAAAAAAAAAATCTAGGCAGTTTTACTTGTGTGAAAACATGGACAAAGGGCTCTGCTAGAGGAAGCATCAAAAGTTAGGAGTGGCTGACAGAGAGATAAGTTAAACTCAACCATGTAAATATGGAAAAGAAGCTTAAGAGAAGACACATTCATACATAGGTGTGTGTCCATGAATGTGTACATATTTGCTCAACTAGGCACACATTACACAATAGCAGATAAAAAAACATAAAAGTCCAAATTTCTCTCTGTCTTCCCCACTCTCTAATGACTTCCCTTTTCCATTAGAATTTATTCAACAGAGACCTCACCTCACAGACATAAGTTCTTTGCAAGATTTAAAATGCTATTATGGTTAGAGGTGGCTTTTCAATGAAGCCAGAAAAGACAAATGATTAATTTTCCCAAATCTATCACGACAACAGCTCATACCAATCTTGATAGTGCTTCCTTCATAGGCAAAAAATAAAAAAATCAGTATTAGCTTTTCCTACCTTCTGTTTCCATCAATTGTTGTTCATCTTGAAGAAGAGAACAGAAGTTACTTTTTTTTTTATTTCACATAATAGCCAATTGAAGTTAAAACTCATATCCATTTCCTACTTTGGTTATCTGTCTTACAAGCTCTGCACACTTCCAATTTTATGAAAATAGTAAGAATACTCAGATAAATTTGCCATTATATATTTTATATCCTCAGATTTCCATGCTCATAAGAAAGACAATGCTGAGTTGATTCCAATTACCAGGCAACTTTAATAGTGTGATAGTTCTGAAGACACCCACCAGTCTTGAACTCAGGTTCATTAATAGCACAAGGATGCCTTAGAGAGTCAAAGTGTGTATTCATTTTTATACATAAAGAAAAAATGAGACACACTGACCCTAAGAGTAAGAGCAGAGCAAATGTACCATAATACATTAATCTGATGCCTAATCTATAAGTATGCATATTTGATTCCCAAATTGGTAGTAGAGTGACTTTTTAAGACTGTATATTTGGAGTAATTTAGAAAAAAGTTAAAGCCATCAAAATGGTTCAGTGCATAACATGTTGGCAATGCATACCTGGCAATGTGAGTTCAACTTCCTAAAACCCATGTAACAGTGAAAAAAAAAAGGAACTCCAGGATGTTATGGCATCCCATGCTCAAACACATATATTGTACATACACACATGCATACGCATACACATACGAATAAATAATAATAAAATTAGAAAAAATGAAAAGCTATACATAAGTCACTTTTCTTCTTCCAATCTTATTTCTGTCAAGTAAATATTGGTAACAAGGTTATTCCATTTTTAACTACTGGGTTTAGAAATTAGCAATGAGAATTCACGAACTCATTGTCGCAATGACTGTGTTTCTTTTCCTTCCACTACAAAGACATGTAAAACGTTAATGGAAACAAGGAAGAAGCTGGGTGTGATAGAGCAGATCTTTAATCCCAGCACTCAAGAGGTAGAGACAAAACGATCTCTATGAAATTAAGGCAACTTCGATCTACAGAGCAAGTTCCAAACAATTGCAAAGGCCTGTGTAATGAGACAATGCCTTACAGGAAAAAAAGCTTTTGTATAAGATAGCATAGAAGAAAAAGAAACTTTCTTTCTTAAAAAATATTTTATTTCAATGTGTTTGTGTGTGTGTGTGTGTGTGTGTGTGTGTGTGTGTGTACATGTGAGTATACCACAAGTGTGCAGGTTCCTGCAAAGGACATTGAATCTCGTGGATCTGGAATGACTGGCAGTTGTGAACTGCCTAATGTGGTTTCTGGGAACTGAACTCAGGTCCTCCACAAAAAGAGAAAGAGCTCTTAACCACTGAACCAGCTCTTTAGCTCCAGCTAAAGAAAATATCTAAAGAGTAATCCCAGAAAAGAGTTTCACAATAGGATAATAGTAATAGGGTATAAGTTGAAGATGTTTGTTTTGAGGGAGAAATTGATATTTTGAATGTATAAATTCTGCTCAGTTTGCCAATAATTAAGTTGCACTAATGTACATACACATTTCACTTATTGATATTCATGCAGTGTGGGTGGCTCTGTGGAATTAAATCCCTCTTACTTGTTCCTAATAGCTACAAAGTGATTAAGAAACAGCACCGTTTCATGTTGACAGACAAAAACAAGTTGTTGTAGTTCTAATTAGGAAAAAACTCCCATAAATTCCTTTTAAAATTTGAAGACATTAAAAAACAACTCTGAGCCATTTCTTCATTAAAAGCTGTAAGCAAGAACTGACTTAGGAAAATACCTGGTGTCCTGGAAAGTGTTCATTCAACTTGACGCAAGATAATTATCTGAGAAGAATGACCATCTAATGAGAAAATATTCCCATCACATTGTCCTATAGACACTCTTTAGTGTATTTTCTTGATTGATGACTAACGTGGGTGGGTCCAGCCCACTGTGGGCAGTTTATGGGCTAGTGGTTGTGCAATGCATAACAAAGCAGGCTAAGCAAATCAGGATCAAGACAGTGAGCAGCATTCCTTCATGGTCTTTGCTTCATTTCTTGCCACCAGGTTCCTACCTTGAGTCTTAGACACAACTTCCCTCAATGATGGACTATGATCAGGACATGTAAGCCAAATAAACCCATTCCTCCTCAGGTTGCTTTTAAACATGCTCTATCACAGCAATGGAAAGTAACTAAGTCATTAACTGGTTACTCTTTTCCTTATGGTTTTCTCTACTGTGAGTATTATGCAACTGAAAACATGGAACTCCACAAAGAAAATCTTTGTTCTGCTGGAAACCATTAGAATTATTTTTCACATGTACAAAAACTTGGTTTTATTACAATATTTCTTTCCATTGTAGTCAATAAGGCAGTGAGGTGTGAATAAATAGAGCTGGGAGCTTCAGAACCTGACATACTTCATGATAAAACATATGACAGGAGGATTAGCTAGTCCTGCATTCCCAGTGGGTTTTGTACATTGTAATGTAAGGATATAGACCCAGACATTCATCAGCCCTTAGCAGTGAGAAGAGAGCAAAAGAAAAAGAATAATAAACAGACACTCCTCCAAAACCTTATCATAGCTAATTTGTTGAACTAAGAAAACATGAGAATGTATACATTCAGAAATCTCTTTATATGGCAAGGTATAGCAGTACATGCCTGTAA
The DNA here is from genome assembly GCA_026225945.1 of Cricetomys ansorgei. NCBI lineage: Eukaryota > Metazoa > Chordata > Mammalia > Rodentia > Nesomyidae > Cricetomys > Cricetomys ansorgei. The sequence goes on from JAMJFZ010003624.1 coordinate 2,329,410, forward strand.
TCCCAGCACTCAGGAAGTTAAGACAACAGCATTATGAGTTCAAAGCCATCTTATACTACATAGTGGATTTAAACTCAACCTTGGCTAAGCAACAAGAAACTAGAAGGGATTTGGGATCAGACTTTATCAAAATCAATATATGAAACCATTTGTGATTGACTGATCCCAGGCCTTATCTTGTGCAAGTCTAGCATTGGCAACTACAATTGCTGTGCTTTCATGATAGCAATAGCCAAAAGACAGCCTTCTTCCTGTTGTTCATCTCTTACATTCTTGCCACTTCCTCTTCCATGGTGTTTATTTAAGCACCAGAGGGGTCTATAAATGTCTTTATTAGAACTAAACTCTCAATTTTTATTTATTCTCGGTGTCTTTAGCAGCCACACATCTCTGCATTTATCAGAATTCACTAAAAGAGAAGCATCTATGACTACTGTTGAGAGTAGCATTTGTCTGTTGGTATCAACAAAAGTATTTGGAAGGCAGTTTGACAACACATCTATTATGAAAAAAGACAATAGCAAGATGTCACCTGCCGCAGGCTCTTTGGTCTCTGCAACATGGACAATATCCATAAAATGAAAAGAAAATGAAATAAAATATTTTCACAAACCAAATAATCCAGAAATATTCATTAAGTCAATGAGATTTCTGTATACCTTTTGGTGGAAACAGAAACCCAGCATGGTGATACTAGCAGCTTCTGGTGAGGCTACATGAAATCAAAGCGACTCCTATGCATGACTAATGGGAACACACAATAAGGCAGCTGTGTTGAAAGACAGTGGAGTTGTTTCTCACAAAACCAAATATACTTTAATTGTGTGATCTAATGGTTGATCTATTTGAGAATTAGACATAGAGATTGAAAATTTAAATCCATGTAATGTTCTAGAAGACTGTTTATAGCAACTTTATTCATAACTGTCAAAATATTGAAAGTAACCAAGATTTCATTTACTAGATAAATGGATAGACAAATTATGGCACGTCCCACCAATAAAATGCTTATTATCGTTGAAGAGAAACTATCTACTATGCTTCAAAAAACTGTCACAGAAAGACTGAGAATCTAGCTGGATGATAGGATGCTTGCATGGTGTGCACTAGGCTGAGGTTCTATTCCCAGAAACAATACATAAAATGTGGAAAAAAAATCATCAATATAAAAATTTTAGGTATTTTTGCTATGTATATTCTAAGTACCTATGATTCTAATGTTATGACATTTTGAAGAAAAAAAAACATATAAGAAAAATAATAATTGCTAGTTGATTAAATGGAAAACCAAATTATGCATGGGTAGAAAACAAGAGTGCAAATGAACATGAAATGATTTATTGTGATACTGTGGAATGATGGTAGATAAATGAACACTCAGCACTAAGACGAATCCCAGAGATGACAAGATGGTTCTGCAGAATAGATGCTTGCTACCAAGCCTGATGAATGAATTTTAGTCCTTGGAGCCCACATTGTAGACAGAGAAAATAGTCTCCCAAAAGTTATTCTCTGACTACTACACATACAGAGAGACACACAGATACACAGACACATACAATATGCTCTTACACACATTAGCATTCACACATAGATGACAGACAGACAGACAGGCAGACAGGCAGATAGACAGACAGACAGATAGATATTTTAAAAGAATAAACTGAATTTAAATAATGGACTTTGTGTGATTACAATGAGGTTAATTAATTGTAAGAATTTGACACCCCTGCTCAACCCCTAAAAATGTTAGTTATCTTCTCAACACTCTGGACTTTAGTGGAGTATGTTTATAACTAAGGGGACATACATAAGTGAGAGCAGAGTGCATCAGAAATCTCCCTTTCCCTCAGCTGTGCTATGAACATAAAATATTTTTGAAGTCCATTAAACAGTAATGCAAAATACAAACATTCAGATTCATGGTGGCTTCAAGATGAATCACACTACTGTCCAACTAAAAGTTAGATAAATAAAATGAGATACAAACAATGAGGGAATACCAACCCTGATGGTAATGAGTGTCTTTCTCAAGCTGCGATACAGAAAATCTTTGAAAACCTGTTAAGTGAAAAATACTATGCTTACACAATTACCGATGATTCCTTTTGGATGGAGTGGCTAGAGTAACTGAAAGTGGATCCATGATTTCCTAAGGCTGTGTGAGGAAGGAAAGATAGGAAATGGCTCCTCATAGCTATGTTTTCTTTCTGAGACAAACTTGTTCTGAAATTAGTAATTTTAGAATCTCTAAAATCCACAGAATTGTGGAATTCAAAAGGATGGATTTTATGGCTTGTCAATCATGGCTTTGTAACCACAGAAGAGAAATATACAAGAATAAAAAAATAATGAGTCTATCTCTGTGTTTGAGGTTGGTAAGAACTTCATGCATTCTTGTAATTTCAATTTTTCTAGTAAACGTTTTAGCTATCTGGATTTCTCTAAAGAGGAGGCAGTATTTCTTTGTAAGACATTCTCAAACTATACTTTTTCTATGTTGTCAATTATCTGTAGATTTTTATTAAATGTTAAATTTCTTTCTTGTAAATTTAAGATGTCAGTGGTAACATAAGTATTTTTCTCAAAAATAAGTTTCTTTTTATAAATTAACAGATTATAGGCCTATATATTTACAAGCAATATGAACATTGTTGTAATTAAGTTTCTACTGTAATGACAAGCATCATAATCAGGATGGTAATCTTACACTTGAGGAGTAAAAAGTTTATTAGGCTTATAGTTAGCATGGAAGGAAGCTAGTGCAGGAACTCAAGCAGGAACCTGGAGGCAGCCACTGAAGCAGAGACCATGAAGAAATGCTACTTACTGGATTGCTTTCCCTGGCTTCCTCAAGTATCTTTTTAAACACTCAAGACACATGTTTGGAGATGGAACTGCTCAGAGTGAGCTGGGTCTTCATATTTCTATTATGCAACTAAGAAAATGCCTCTCAGATATGGTCACAGGTCAATCTGAAGGGAGGAATTCCTTTGTTGAGGTTTGCTCTTCTCAGGTGTGTCAAGTTCACAAATAAAACTATGACAAACAAAATGTGGAATAACAAAATAAATATAATTATTACTCCATAATCACAAGGATTTCCCATTTGACCCAGAAGTTGATTTTTAGTTATGTTTAAAATGGTTGTTTTATGTACTGCTGGGGTACGGTCTGGCTAGGCCTTGATGATTTGTATTGTCTGCAGGTGTTGGCTTTATGTAAAAGATGTTTGGTTCCTCATGATCTGCATGTGCTATCAATAGATTACTTGAGAGCCTAGGTATCAATAAAAACCCCTCAGATAAGACACTCAAGGCTCCACTGTCCAACATGGAGCTTGTCAGGAGAGGTGATTCCCCTCCACTGGGGTCTGGCAGCGTTTACACCTGTGAATTTGCCTCTTTGTTTTCTTTGCTGACAGTGACACAGTAGGTGAATTACTACACCCATTTTTGATAGTGAGGAATATTTTACCCCTGATTTTAAGTGAAGCACACACTACTACCAACTATTCTCTATGTTTTATGTGCCAGATATTATAAAAATATATTTCCTTTATGTAACTGAGGCTGACTACCCATAGTGCTCCACACTCTGCTAATCATAGTCCTCTGCTCTCCTTCCAGGAGTGTAGCTGAAGTTATAACCTGGAGACTGTGACGTGCCTGTAGGCTTCCCTTCCACATAGTGACTGTCAATATTTTGAGCAAATACCTAGCAATGGGATTACTGGATTACTTTGTTCTCTTTGCAATTTTTCGTTGCGGTTGTTCTTTTTTGTTTGTTTGTCTTTATGAGGAACATCCATGATGTTTTCCATCATGATGATACTCATTTACATTACCAAAAACAATGTCATGCATTCCTTTTTCCACAGGGATTTTTATGCTATGAATTTTTTAAAATATTTGTCTCCTTATGAGTATGAGTGTGGCTTTACAGGTAACATGGAATTCACATCAGGCACTGTCATTCCATTTAATATGTGTTATAAAACTCAAGAGTCTGAACACAGATAATTTATGGAATGGTGATGTATATTAGTTTTATCTCAGCTGTGTAGCATGCACTTCCACACAGACCTTATCAATGACTTAATTCAGCCCAAATTCAGTCTTCTTTCCAAATTTCCACCTATTTCTCATCGACAACTTTCAGAAATGTTTGTAGAATATTAAATCTCCACTGCTCTGCCAATGGACATGAGATCCTGCGGATGTGGGACTACACCCTTTTATGTCCTAGAAACACATTCAGTGACTAATGATGGGCACTTGATACATGACTGTCTTTACTTTTCCCGAAGGAAGTAGTAAATAACAAGTCTCTTGGGTTTGGCACAGCTATATCTCAGGGGTCGGTTTTTGTTTTTGTTTTTGTTTTTTTTTTTTAAGCTTGAGAACTCAGACTAGTTAAAACTTTCCTAAAACTAAAACGTTGTTATCAGAAAAATAGACATGACAACATTATCTGCTTTGGAATGTGAAGGATTAATTAGGGCTGCAATTCTTGTTCAAAGTCCAATTATAGAAAATAACATAGACACAGGATTTTTAGACATACTTAGTCACTATTCTTTGCCTCCTCTGCTTCAGTCTCCCTGACTTTAAATTTGTTTTAAACTTGTACTTATGTATTTATTTATATATGTGAATGCATACATACACGTGTGCTAGTATGCCCTGAAGCCATGAGAGAGTATCAAATTCCCTATGTCCTGCAGTTACAAGTGGTTGTGAGATGCCCAACTTGGATGCTGGGAATCTAACTCTGGTTCTGAAAAGCACTTTTATTTACTGATCTATCATCCAGAACACCAAATTTAATAAAAATAATAGGACACATTATCATATTTCTTCTTGTGTCTATGTTTGTAATGAATAATATCCCCTGAAATCCATACATATGAATTCACCTTATGCAATCATCTTCATTGGTCCATGCAACTCACAAATTCAATCCTTACTACTACAGTCAGAAATCTCATCACAGCTTGTAGCATTCATTATCAGAAACCTGGTAGGACATTTTAAAAACATTTTAGGAACAGATTATCTCAATGCTATGTATCTATGGTGATCAGTCAGATTAAACTGCAGAATCTTGACAAATCATTTTGCCTATTTGTTGTGTTTCAATGTTCCCTGAAAATGACAATCATAAATCATAATAATGCAAATCCATCTTCCCATGTGAATTTAGTTGAAAAACTTATATGAGATTTTAACAACTTAATCATGCAAATATGATTTAGATAAGAAATATATTGATATAATCAAAATATTGAAACATCAAAATGAAACTACCAAGTAGCATTAGTATAAATCAAATAATGTTTCCAAGTTTGGAAAATATGCTTTAGACTATAAACAATATTGTCATATCTAACTTATTTAATAATAAAAAAGATTATTTTACCTGATAGTTCCATTTCCTTTGTTCTCTTTCTGATATTAAATAAAATTTTCGGAATTGTTACAATACCATTATGATTGTTTTAATTCACATTATGGCTTTTGGGATCTTCATTTTTATCAGGCATTATCCTGTCTTTGTAGAATGCATGTTCGATCACACATTAAATTTTACACTTTATCCATAAAAACAAAAGAAGAGACTCCTCATACTCTATCTACCTTTGAAAAGGAATCAGAGATGCCACATTAAAATAAAAGTTGGGAAAGTAATTTTTATTAAGCTCATTTTATAGATTATAACACTAACTTTCTTAGTGAATTACTGACATTTTTGTAACAAATAATGTATTTGCAGGAAAGAAGTTGAATTTATTATTATGATATAATATAATATTAAATATATGAGGAAATTCTGCACATTAATGTTTATATTTTAAATGGATATGTAAATAGAAAGACAAATAATCAATGATAAACAAAAGCAGAGATTGTCAAATAAAAATCATAGAATTAATTAAATCTCCTGCTTTAAAGGAGCAGAAAGAACAGCATTGTTCAATTAAAAATAAATTATTCCTTTTTATTTCTACTCCAAATGATAGTCAAGGAAGTACTATATCTTCAGTTATGTTACAGCAATGAGGATTTTTTTTAATGTATTTATATGAACTTTTCCCAAAGACAGATTGAAGCCACTAAATGATGAGTTCAACTGAATAGCAGAAAATCATTTTTGCTCTGGTCTTCTCTGTGAAAGAGAAATTACTCATGTTATAAAACATCTATTTAAGCAGTAATGAGGAGGCAGTTTGCCAAGATTATGCTCAAGATGGATCAGGAAATTTTAGGTGAGTAACTAACTAATAAAGTTTATCAAGAGAAAAATTTGATCCCATAATGAAAGAACTAGCAACCAAAATTTCTATGTGGCCATTGATGGTTAAGAAGAAAGGGACTGGAGGTATGATTCAATAGCGAAGAGCTTCTAGAATGTTCTGTCAGTCTTATAGGAGTTGTCCAGAATATCTTATTTATGGCTGAGTAGTCAACCAACACTTATTCTCAGTGTTTTGAGCAACCATCAATCTCTGCATTGATTCTTGTTGATTTTAAAGAGAAGCTTCTCTAATTAGGCTGAAAGTAGCCTATTTTGGCCATGACCCTTATAGAGCCTATAGCTTTTCTATTCATAGTTTATTAGTAGGTTTATCATACCAGGTATGGAATAAACAAAACACTAGAAGCATGTTACTATTGAAGCAATGCTATTTATTGAGCTGGCAGTTTCAGAGGCTCAAAGTCCAAATATCTTTATGTGGGCTTTGGTAAGAGGTTGTCCTTCGTTATGTCACTTTTTACCAAAGAGCAATGACTGGAAAAGTACATGTGAAATGGAGAGCCCTCATCTCAAAACCAGGTGAGAGGAGATAAAACATTCAATATGAAAGGTATTTTTAATTCATTTTTATAGATTATTTCCATTATTACAGTGGTTTCATCAGAGCATAGTTCATGATAGGCAAAAGAAAAACCATGCCAACTTAGGTTTGTTTGTCTGAGCATGCGTAGGGTTCTTATACTGGAGCAGGGGCAAATTACCAATGCTAAGACATTGAAGAAAATGACTCATCATACCCCCAAAAATATTATTCTAATAGCTACTCAGAGAAGGGAAGAGCCTCAAGAGATCCTTCTCTGTCTATGATGAAATGATGACTGTACCCAATCTGTGTGTGGGGAGGAGACATGATAGGAAAAGAGGAGCTTGTTGGAAAGAAGAAGGCATACAAGTGGAGTAGGGGAGAATAAGAGAAGGAAATGGAAAATTAAAATAACCAAACCACATTATATACATATATGAAATTGTAAAAGCTTAAAGATAAACATTTTTAAAAAGAATCTGTAATTACAATGTAACATATTTCAATTTGGTTTTTTAGGTCCCTTGAATTATAAAATTCTTAATGAATTCATAAATCACTTATTTCATCTTACATCCCTTGTACCCTGCAAATACTTTGATCTTTATAAACACACAATGGTCTCTAAATTCTTGATTCATTCAGGTGGACACTACATTACTGAACATTGATCAATACAGGGTCAATTTCTTTAGTGTTATATTTTTATGATCATAATAAATAAATCCATAAATGATCAATTAGTAGATTGCTTTGGAATCAATAGAGTAACTTCTCTAGAATTACATTACCTACTACGTGAGTTCCACATTTAAAAACAAAACATTCTAACAAACTGTGTTGATTTTTTTAATTTAATTTTCTTCTCTCAAAAAATATATAGAATATATCCCAGCCTCCCTCATCCTCTCCCTCCACCCCTATCCCCTCTGATCTCCCTCAGATCTAACCCCATCACCACCCACTAGCTTCCCTTCTCCCCTGGGGGGAAAGAAAACTTCTCCCTGGGTTACACCACAATCGGGGCATGGCATAGTAGGATGGAACTAGACCAGGCACCAATCCCTACATCAAGGGTAGGCCAGGCAGCCAGGCTGGAGAAACAGGGTCTCGAAGGTCAATAAAATGGTCAGAGACACCCCCACTCCAGCCAGTAGGAGTTTTTCAAGGACACCTATCTATACTGTGCTGTATTTAGGGGATCCTACAGTTTCTGTGTCTATGGCTTCAGTATCTGTGGGCCCCTAGGGGTGCTGGTCAGTTGACATTGTGGGGCTTGTTCTCCTGTTGTCCCCAGCCCCTCTGGTTTCCACCAATCCTCCTTTCCCTTTTCTGTGTGATTCCCCAATCTCTGCAAGAAGTTTGGCCCTGGGAATCTCCAGATGCTCCTCTCAGCTGGTGATGGGTTCCTCTATGGTGAGGACTGGGTTGGGTTCCCTTCTATGAGCAGAGTGTGATGTCATTAGAAATTTTCTCCGGGTTATTCAGACTCTAGTTCCTGACCTGTCCTGAAGTTTCAGGCAGGGGTTCCCTCTTTTGTAAGGGAGTTCTTACTTTCCATTGTCAATAAGGATCTTGCATGGCAGAATGGTCATAAGTCAGAAGTTATATGGCTGGGAAGGTGTCCCAGTCTCACCACTGGAAACCATTCCTAGCCACAGGAGATGGCCTGTTCAGGCTCCCTATCCTCAATTAATATGAATCTTTGCTAGCGTCTCCCTCATAGATTCCTGTGAGTTACACTACACTAGGTCTCCCAATCGCCCTCTAATTTTCTCCCATTTCTTATCACCCCTCCATACATTTTCACTCTCTGATTCTCTCCTTTTCTTGGTCACCTCTGCTCCCATTCCCATCCTCCCTCCTCTCCACCTATACCCTCTGTTCAGTTTCCACCCTACCAGGGAGATCCCAGTATTCCAACTGAGAGCCTTCTTGTTGCATGGTTTTTCTATGTCTGTGGATACTAATACCTTTCTCCTTTGGTTAGTAGTCAATATTCACATATATGTGAGTACATACCATGTTTTTCTTTTTGTGACTGGGTTATCTCACACATGATGATTGTTTCTAGTTTCATCCATTTGACTACAAAGTTCATGCAGTCATTTTTAATAGCTTTGTAATACTCCATTGTGTAAATACCCCACAATTTCCTCATCCATTCCTCAGTTGAGGGGCATCTATGTTGTTTCCAAATTCTGGCTATTATGAATAAAGCAGCTATGAACATAGTTAAGTAATTGTCTTTCTGATAGGATAGAACATCTTTTGGATATATGCCCAGAAGTAAAACGGCTGGGTCTTAAGGTAGGCTAATTTCCAATTTCCTAAGGAATCACCATATTGATTTCCATAGTGGCTGTACAAATTTGCACTCCCACCAGCAATTAAGGAATGTTCTTCTTGCTCCACATCTTCACTAGCATGAGTTCTCCTTTGTGTTTTTGATCTTTAGTCATTCTGACACGTGTAAGGTAGAATCTCAAGGTGGTTTTGATTTCTGTTTCCCTAATTGCTAACGATCTCGAACATTTCTTTAGGTGTTTCTCAGCCATTTGAGATTCCTCTTTTGGGAGTTCTTTGTTTAGATCTATACCCCAGTTTTTAATTGGGTTGTTTGCTTTCTTGATGTTTAGTTTTTGAGCTCTTTGTATATTTTTGATATTATCCGTGGAAGTGGAGTTGGGGAAAATCTTTTCCCATTCTCTAGATTGCTGTTTTGACATGTTGACAATGTCTTTTGCCTTATAGAAGCTTTCAAGTTTCCTAAGGTCCCTTTTATTAATCCTTGACCTTAGTGCCTGAGCCATTGGTGTTATGTTCAGTAAGTTGTCTCCTATGCCAATGTGCTCAAGCTTCTTCCCTACTTTCTCTTCTATCATGTTCAGTGTGTCTGTTTTTAGGTGGAGGTCTTTGATCCACTTGGACATGAGTTTTGTGCATGGTGATAGATATGGATCAATTTGGATTTTTCTACATGTAGACATCCAGTTAGACCAGCACCATATATTAAAGATGCTTTCTTTGCTCCATTGCATATTTCTGGCTTCCTTATTGAAGATTAGGTGTCCATAAGTATGTAGATTTATGTCTGGATCTTCAAATCGGTTCCACTGATCAACAAGTCTGTTTTTATTCCAATATCATGTGAATTTTATTACTGTATCTTTGTAATATAGTTTGAGATCAGGAATCATTTCACTAGATACTGAGAAAGCTTTTGACAAAATCCAATACCCCTTCATAAGTCTTGGAGTCTTCATTAAGTCTTGGAGCGATTAGGGATATAAGGGACATACCTAAACATAATAAAGGGAATTTACAGCAAGCCCACAATCAACATCAAATTAAATGGAGAAAAGCTCAAAGCAATTCCATAAAAATCAGGAATAATACATGGGTGTCTCATCTCCCCCACACGTATTTAATATAGTACTTTATGTTCTAACTAGAGCAATAAGGCAATTAAAGGAGATCATGGTGATACAAATTGGAAAGGTAGAAGTCAAAGTATCCTTATTTGCAGATGATAAGATAGTTTACAAAAGCAACCCCAAAAATTTTATCAGGGAATTCTATGGCTGATAAACAACTTCAGTGAAGTGGTTGACTACAAGATCAATTCAAAGAAATCAGTAGCCCTCTTTCATACAAATGACAAATGAACAGAGAAAGAAATTAAGGAAATAACTTCCTTCACAATAGCCACAAATAATGTAAAATATCTCTGTTTAACTCTAACCAAGCAAGTAAAAGACTTGCATGACAAAACTTCTAGTCTTTGAACAGAGAAATTAAAGAAGATCTCAGAAGATGGAAAGATCTCCCGTGTTCCTGATCCTGGTAGGATCAACATAGTAAAAATGGCAATCTTAGCAAAAGCAATTTCCAGATTTAATGCCATCCCTATTAAAATCCCAACACAATCCTTTACAGACTTTGAAAGCACAACACTCAACTTCATATAGAAAAATAAAAAGCCCAGAAGAGCCAAAGTAATCCTGAAAAATAAAAGAACCATTGGGAGTATCAAACTGTGATGATTTTAATGAGAAATATTAGTCCTAGACACATGTGTTTGGATACTTGCTCCCTTCTTTGGTGACATTGTTTCAGGAGGTTATGAAACTTTTAGGAATTGCAGCCTAGTAGGAGGAAGAATATCACTGGGCTTGAACTTAAGAATGTTTATCTTGGCTCACATTCTTTTCTCTTTCTGCCTCTTGCATGGGGTAGAAATATGATCTTCCAGTTCCTTTCTATCTGATGCCATGCCTTTGTCACAATCATGGGCCTCTATAAGCCCCATGGACCCATAAGCCAGAATAAAAATTTTCTTTCCTAAATAGTTTCTGGCCATGACGTTTTATCACAGTAGCAGAAAATAATCAGTACAAAATAAGTATAATAAATCACAGTAGTTTCAGCATCAACTGAGCAATTCAGACCGGTTCATTTTCAAATTCAAAAGAGGTGCCTAAGATTAAATGTAAAATAATATGATAGTTAAAAGTCTGTCTTTTAATTAACACTGAAATTTAATTAATTGGCCCAGCAGTTAATTGGTATAAAATTTTAGTGGTTTATAAATAATATGATATGCATTAGAGATAATACAAGAAACAAATATATGGTACTGAAATTATGACATCTAGTACTTCTGTCTTGTGTTTTAGCATGGAAAGTTGGAAAGACAAATATGCTTCAAAAAAGGCTTTAAGTTACTTTTCTCTTGCTTCTTTGTTTGAAAATAAGTTAGTTCTTTTATATACGTATGGATGCTTTGCTTGTATGTATGTCTGTGTAGCATGTGTAGGGACAGTGTCCATGCAGCCCAGAAGAGGGCTTGGGTCCTCAGGAACTGGAATTATTACATTAATTTGAAGTACCATTTGGATGCCAGGAATTGATTCCAGGTTCTATGCAAAAGCATCCAGTCACCCTAATGTACAAGATGTAACTCTAGTCCCTATTTCTCTATCCTTACACTTTTCTATTATTTCAATGATGATCTAAGATAATCTATTACTCATAGCAAATATGTAAGGCAGACAGTATTAATATTTCTATTATTTTTCAAGTAAACTAACTGGAAAGAGATTTAATAATTGACCCAGTATCATGTTTTAAGTACACAGTTGTTAATTGGAAATATGGGTTTGAATTGAAAGGCATTTTGTAACAACAATTAGGAAAGTAACTAAGACAAGTAAGTAAGTAACTAAGTAAACTAAGTTAAGTAAGTAAAGTTACTAAGACAAGTCATGTTGCCCAGAATACAAGAAGAATTTGATATTGTTGAAAATGTGAAGGATCGGAACTGGATTTTTGAGGCCTGAATAAATTGTGTTTAACTCCAGTTACAGAAAGGTGAACGAACAAAAGCATAATCGACAGTTTTACTGCACTAAACTTTGATAAACAAGAAATATAAATGGTCAGTCATTGGCTCAGTGTTCTCTCCACTCAAATCCAGCATATAAACACATTTTGCATGAAATCAAAAGAGAAGCCAACTAGAAGGTTTGCTACTCCAGTATGCATGACAGAGGCATAAGATGTGCTTTTAGCATAATTTGAGAATTAAGATTTGCAAATAATTGTATTATGTATGCCAACAGTCTTACACAGAAAACATAGGAGTTTCTGTTAGTTCAGACAAAAAGAAAAATAAATTGTACTTGGAAGAAGTGTTTGCTCCATCTTAATGGAAATGTTTTTTGTTTTTATTTAGTGTGTGTGTGTGTGTGTGTGTGTGTGTGTGTGTGTGTGTGCTTGTGGAGATTTGTGCATATAATAGTGTCCCTGGGAGGACAAAATTATGGAGTTAGTTTTCTCCTTTTACCTCCATATGAGTTCCAGGGATCAAACTCAGGTCGTCAGTTTGGCATGGCAAGAGTCTTTACTTGATGGGCCATCTCACCATCTCATTAATGTTTGTTTTCCAGGTGTAGGTGATAATATTTTTATGAGCAATTTATGGCTTTATAGAACAACGGATATAGCTCAGTGGTTAAGAGTACATATTGCTCTGACATAGGATAAAAATTCAGTTCTTAGCATCCACATTGGGTAGTTTGCATCAGTCTGTAACTCTAGTTCCAGTGACTCCGATGTTCTCTTCTGGCCAATTCAAGCCCTTACATTCATCGGCACATACCCACACATAGACACACAGATATATAAACATAATTAAAAATAAATATTTAAAAGAATAGTTTATGGCTCTAAAATGTTTTAAGGAATTGTTATTAATTCAGTTCTAAAGTCCGCTCTCATCCCATGATTTTTCCTTACAATAACTAGCATTTATATGTTATAAATCTGTAAGTATTGAAAATTTGAATTAGTCAACTGGATAATTCCAAGGTACAGTAATGTTAGTATTCAAATATTACAATATTATTCATCTGTATACCTCCACAAAAGTCAAGAAGTTACCAAAGAGCAAATTATCAGGAAAGTTCATAGGAATTAGCCTTTGTCTGAATATTGTACACTCATATACTCTTTTCAAAGAGCTAAAGCATCCCATTGTGTAAAATAGACATTACACAATAACAACTGAATAAGTTCAGTTGCCAATTACATGTAAAAAAGAGAAAAAATTTGTGGTATCCAAGAAGTTTGCCAAAGATAAATTTTAAAAAATAGAAATAAAAACATTTAGACATCTCTAGTCTCACCATAGTGCAATGAAAAATAAAGGAACTGATTCAATGAAAGAAAAAAAAAACTAAGTGTAACATAAGCAAATATTATTTGTGTTGGGACCTGGAAAGCTCTGTTTTACAAGAGATTGAATCACAAGAATACACAAAGAAATTGTGTATTTCTTTACTAAGTTATTTGCCTTCTGGTGAAAGTCTTGCCATGACAGGACTGTAGTAATTGTTGTGACCCCTTTGGGGATCAAATGAGCCTTTCACAGGAGCAGCCTGAGACCATCTGCATATTAGATATTTACATAAAAATTCATAACAGTAGCATAACATCAGTTGAGATGGTATGCAATGATATAAAATACCTATTGTACATAAATATGTTAAATCATATTAAAATTCTGGTTTACTGTCTAGGAGGTCAGACGATGAAGGGCGCAGGTTAACTCACCTGAGTTAAAAAGGATAACCTGGAGTGTGAATAGACAATAATATAAACTGTGTGCTTGTGATAAGGGTGTAATGACAGGGTGACCTCAGCAGTGTAACAAGCAATCCACAAAGGCCTAGAATTATGCCTATTTATTTATTTAGCATGAATTAGATTTGTTATGATGTGGGGAGATGCACAAAAATATTGTCATAAAGCCTCTGTAGTGCACCTTCATCATCTTAATTCACCAAAGCAATCCTGCTTTCCCTTTTCCTTAGAGAAGAATTTGTCAGTCACGCGCATCTGAGAAGGATCGATTCTCAGTGTCTTTATGCTCCCTGTCAGGCTCTGTAGACAGAATGAACTTAACTAAAGACACCAGCCCTTCTCTCAGAAGTGCAATTTAATTTGAACTCCTCTGTGCTTTTGTATTACCAAGGGTAGGCTAGGTTAACAGGATCGAAACACCCATGGTCTTCTGCTGATGGGGAGGACAACCAGAAGTTGCTGTGGCAGAGGAGAAATGGAAGGCAAAGAAATGTTTCCTTTATGAGGAATCAAGTGTCCTCTCTCAGAAGAGATCCAGGTCATATCCACTTATGATTCTTGTGCTCACTCAACCAGTAAGAAAAGAAAATACAGTCTGATCCTACACCTACAAGGTGGAGATCTAGCAATAGATAAGAAGTGAAAAAAAAAAAAACTCCCATACTATAGACTTTATAATCCTGCAAGTCAAGGGTGCTATGAACACATTTCAAGTGACTTAGGTATGTGAGTATAATATATATGCTTGTGATCAAATTATTTGGGAAATAGGAGTGGATAATGAGTTCAAAATCAGCCTCTACTTACATAGAGTTTAAGGTCTACCTGGGACTCTCTGTTATAACAAAAAATATTATTATTAATAAGAATACGAATAATACGAATTAATACGAATGTCAAAATATCTTATTTTCTTTCTTTCAGTTTCAAATTTGAATCAAATTTTCAATTTCCCAAGCAGTAGGAAAAAATCAAACTAAACACAACAGTGAATGACCCCAGAAAGTATCAATAAAATGTCGATTACAGGTAAGTAGAGCCACTTTCAGATTTCCTTATTCATTCGCAGTCATTGGAGAGTTCAGTCAAAACTAAGTAGCAAACTAGACCTCCACAGAAAATGATGATTAGGAACGTGTGGTAGGAGAATGTAGGAATTTGTATTGATTAGCAATATCTGCACCTCTGGTCTAGTTATCTAGTTATCAACCATCCATAAATTCTTCACATACTTGTAATCTAAGACGGCACAGTAGCAAAGAACAAGTATCAGATTCCTCTATCATAATTCACGGGAGAAAAATAAAAATAGAAAGAGCAAAATTGAAGAGTTAAGACAGCAATGCATGGAAAGAACACAGTTCATAAATGGACCAATGGATCATACAATAGATCAATAGCGAATGCTCAAAAAATTTGCTCAAGTCACTAACCTTCTACCTTAAAGGGATTTCAGTAGCTATAGGGAAAAATCCAAGTGTAATATATCTAGATCCCATAGCAATTTTTATCACATATGTATCAAATTCAAACTTAATAAAGCCTGCATTGTGTCATTTAACAGTGCTCACCATTTAATACCTCAGTCTCCACTACTTCCTAATTTTCACAAAGTTTTATGAAACTGGAAAGATTTTTACAAAAGTGTGTGATACTTAAAGTGGCTTAATAACTGAGCTGGTAAATATAAAACAGTATCCTGGTGATATCTTTAATGTACCAACTCAAAGCTCCTAACCACTACACCATTCTGGATTTGGCGTCTTTCCACTTATTTAGTGTCCATTTTAAAGGTGAACGAATTATATGCATTCACAGTTCATCACTTGTCTTATTAAAGCATCCATGAGACTCTGTTTTAACATGATTTTTATTTCTGACTCCATTTTATAAAAGCCCTGTTACCATTCATTTTGTGTGCATCAATTTTTCTCATTTCTAAAGCAGAAATAAAATAAATGCCATGGCTAATTAGCAATGGGTCATTATCAAAGCAGCTCCTACATGGAGGACATGCAATAAATGTTTAAGGATTGAAAATGCATGCATCAAGTCCTGTTGGGAGAGATTTGTTAATGCAGGTAGGAAACATGAAATCTTTTAAAAGACGAAAGTCAAATCTAAAAATAAAGTACTCATACAGTGTGCAGTGGCCATAACCTTTCAAAAATGTACTTGATACGCTTGGGACATATACATAAGAAATATTTAAAATTTTTATTAGGTATGGTATTAGAGAAATGATTCAGCAGTAAAGAACACTTGCTGCAGTTGCAGGAGGCAGCTTCAGTTCCCAGCATTCACACTGGCTGACACACCGCGGCCTATACCTCCAGTTCCGGGTGAACTGATGCCGTCTTCTGACCTCCTTGTGCACCTGCATGCACGTGATGCACATACAGACAAGCAGGCAAACACATACATATATTATTTTATTTCGAAGTTAATAATCAATATGAGAAAATAACAGATCAAAATGTGCATATCATAAAGAGAATATTTCAAAGAGAAATTCAAGTCAGATGGGCCAATAGACAAAGCAAATCTGAACTTTTCTGATCTTCCTTTTCATAGTTTGGTGCTCAGAATATCACAGTATCTTATGGTTTTGAGAAAATGACCAAAAAATGTATTTTCTTTAGGGAAATCAGAACCCCAATACCTTTGAGTCAATTTCCTGATCTGAAACAATCAAGGAATGGTTATAGATGAGTATCAGGTATCTAGTAAACTATGGCAGAAGTCTTCCATTTTAGAAGAAATATCTAGAAGGCATAAAGAAGACATAGAACAAGAAAGAGTTACATATATTACCACAATCTGAAATTATACTAGAAAATATGTAGAAGGTATGCATTAAGACTGCAGATGGAGATTGCAACTATTTTCTACTTTGGTCAGAGAAGCTCCTTCTTGCATTGAGTAAAGCAGATTCTCCTAACTAATCAAAGTACTGAGTGTAAAAGTCTGTGTGCTCAGCTGTGAGTAGGCCGTCTTTAACCACCCCCCACCATCAAGACTCAGGGAACTTCACAGACAGAACATAAGAGCTGTCAGATTGGGAGGGGTTTTTTGAGATGCTGCCTTCTGGAAATGGTACAGCTGATGCATGGCATCAACTCAGTAGCTGTAGTTTACCTGTACAATATCAAGCCAATTAACATTCCCGCATGGATGGAGAAGGGACCCTAACTTCTCACCCCTATAGGAGGAGCTACTGGCAGTTGATAGTTCCTGATGGAGGGAAAATTCATTCTCCTTTGGGAATGTTACCCCTGGTGGTATGCCCATGTCCGGGTGGATGGTGCACACACACATATACATATGAGTATATTGGTAACACTATCTGGCAATAGAGATAATTCTGTTTTGTTAATTGCAAAAATAATGAAAAAGACATAAAGCTGGGAGGATATGGAAAGAGGTTCTAAGAGATGTTGAAGGAAAGTAGTGGTAGATGGATATAATAAATATAGATTGTGTAAATGTATAAAACTTTCAAAAATAAAAACAAATTTTAAAATGCCAGCATGTTTTTCTCTTTTATTAGTGTCTTTCCAAGCGAATGCAATGCAATACAAACGTGATAGTGGAAGACTTCAGGAGTATGAATGTATGTGAGTTACTACATGCAAAAATGAGAAGACACAACGTGTAAATTGATTTCATGTTGCTTAATATCACTCGTCATTGAGCATAAAGTCAATAAAGCTTACCAGCAGTTTCCCAAATCTGTGCCAGTTGTGACAGCAATCAATGTCCATGCTCCAGTTATTCCATGGATTCAACCTTAAGATCTCTGACATGAAGAGAGAGTCTAGTGAACCCTGAGTTAATAATAACAGGTCCATGTGTCAGCAGCTTCCTTTAAAGTGCTTGTTGTCAATAGAATTTGCAGGGCTCAAATAAAACTCAAAGAGCTTTCCAAATTATTTTATTAATGCCTAAGTGAATAGATTTTACATACCTTACAACTTGTTCGAAACTCTTCTGCTGGTAGCTCCAGCTTTGATTCCTTTTCATTGATAACTCGAATCTACACTTCGCCTTTATTCCCAAAGCATCTATGGTTTCTAAATCTGTTCTAGTTTGAAAGTCAAAAGCGGAAGTCTCATGGTATCAGTAACTCCAAGTGGATTATCAGGGCCACTGGATCTACCAATTGGCAATGTGTACTCTGTACACAGTGAGAGATCCCAAATACTCATGCATGCTTAGGTAAAACTCCCATGTAATTTACTCTTGTTATTTCCAGCTCCCAATTATTTTGGACTAAATAATGATGTTCATATTGAATTTCCTTGCCTCTATCTCATGGTTCTCAATTACATCGAAACCCCCGCCTCCTAGCCCTCATGATATTCCCTGGCAATCTTCAAAACTCTGGATAAATACTTCAATCAATCCTATCCACCCCGCTTTTCACACATCCCTCATATCTCTCTTAGGTAATGCTGAGGATCATGCTATATTATACCAACTGTTTTAGTCTGGGACTAGGAGATTTTACCTTTCTCACACTGTGTCTTGACAGAAGAAAAGTATCATAAGTCACTTGCTCATGGAGAGTCTAGAAAGTCATCCATCAGTGACACTGAAGATAATAACCTGACACTCACAGTCAGGGAGTGCCTAGCTGAAGAGGAAGACTGCCATGATTCATTATCAGAATGGTCACACTGCAAAGCTCATGTTAATTCTTCTCTTCCGCGAGAGGCTGACAGCAGTGGAATCATTGATGGGTGAAGTGGAGTGAGGTTATGGAGCACCCAGAAAAGCAGATAGGAAAGTTTTCACTACCTCACATACCATAAGTTGCTGAGGTTTTGTTTAACCATAATTTGATATGCCCAAGTCAAAGAAGTATTTTAGCACAGTGGCCAGAACCGGGCTTCCTCCCAAACAAACCACCTTGTGCAATAATGATTGGTATAGTCACTAATAACTGCCTTTCATATTAAAGAGATTCTAGATTTGAATGAAGGAAATTTTGTCAGTCTCTATTTTAGCAAGCTCCTGTTCAACTGAATGAAATGTATAAGCGTTGTCCATAATGGCTGTGTAACAACTTTTGATTTTTAAAAAAATTTTTAATACCCTTTGCCTACAATTTCTTGGTCAAGATAACAAGCTTTTTTTTCACATTGTCTTAAGAATTCTGAAGAGATGACAGCTCTTGAACAGTTTACATAGGACTAGAATAACTTGGCTCTGATTTCCCTTGATGGTTTCCTGTATTTCCTCAACTTCTTACTAGTTCTTCTTATAATGATATTTACCTATTATTGAAACCAAGTGTTTAGTTATGATACATTTATTTTGTTTTCCTTCATGTCATTTTACTTTCTCTTATAGTTTGCATACTATAAAGAAAAAAAGAACAGAAAGAATTGTGCATTTCCTTATTGACTGCAGCTTTCCATTGAAAAATGAACTTTCCTTGATCATGGTACAGAGACACCCAGGTCTATGGGCAGAAACATAAGTATTTAGATAGTTTGACAATATGTCCATTCAGCAAATAGCAATAACAGGTTCTACCTTAGGACTTTTGACCTCCTGACCCTTGGGCATTAGTCCAGGTATCAGACATTCTCATGTAAAAGGTCTAAAGTTCAATTAGAACACTTTCAGGTCCCCAGAACAGAGAAACTTCTCATTGTAAACCACAGCAACAAGGAAAGGCTGGAAAACTGGGTTGTAAGATTTTTAAAAAGTGTTTAGAACAAAGTATGCTTCTAAATTATTGCTGAAATGAAGGTTAAATAGTGAAAAATGACAGCCATCTGAAACAAAGACAAACAAAAACACCCAGTATTTCACAAAGCACTGCTATTGTCAATTAAACCAACTTCAGTGTTAAGTCTCTTCCCAAAAAAGAACTGAATAATGACAAACATGTCAACTTAACGAGATAATGATATATATCTATGATACTATCATCATAAAACCTATTACTCTGTATAATTAAAATATGCTAAAAATAATTTAACAACCTTAGCTCTATATGCATATTGCATAAGTATTTTGAAATTCTTGAGGTAAAAACTACAAGACTATAAGGACTAACCATAGTATAGATAAAATGTAGATAAGTAATAGAGATTCTAAAATCTTTCTCTTGAATAAATAGAACAAATAGAGATAGGAAATCAGAAAGCATTTAAATAACGTGTATACTACTACAGTCTTGTTATTCCTTTTATGGAGCATTACAAACTGCAACAAGAGCAAAACAGTCAACTTCTTCAAGTGTACCTGACACGCTTACCGAAATACATCATAGTCTCAGTGGTCAGGATTACGTCAGTAAATCAAAAGTGATTCAATCAATATAAACTGTGGTCAAAATAGAATTAATTCAAAATAAAGTAACAGGAATGTGAAATATCCCCAAAAATGTGGAAATCAAAACAATTCTAAAAAGTTGACTATTTCAGGCTTGGTGGGTAAGAGCACTTGCTGCTTTTCCAGAATACTATATAGAGTTTGATTCCCAGCACCTATACGTGGCTCACAACTGACTTTAACTTCAGCTCACATAGATCTGACACCTCCTTCTATCCTCTGCAGGCATTTGAGCTCACGCACACACAAACACACACACACAGAGGCACACGCACACGAACATACCAACACACACACATACACACACAAACACACACACGCACACTTTTTTTTTTTTTGGCTGAGGAAATGAAATTGGCTAATCCAAAATTAAATCAGTGACAAAATAAATAGTATTTAAAACCAAATGAAAATAAGGGGGAAAATGCTAAAACTGATATGCAATTAGCAGAGTTTAATAGGAAACTTACACACTAATCCCTGTAACTAAAGAAGTCACCAGATAATCTCAGTTTATAACTTCAAAAATCTTCAAAAACCAAACAGTAGCTTGAAGGTAGAAGCCAAAAGAAAATAGAAATATTCAGAAGAAAAGTAAATAAAGCTCTTACAAGGAACTGGAAGAATCCTTGAGCAAGGATGTAAGAAGTTGGGAGAAAGACAAGGAACAGACGAAGA
The DNA here is from genome assembly GCA_026225945.1 of Cricetomys ansorgei. NCBI lineage: Eukaryota > Metazoa > Chordata > Mammalia > Rodentia > Nesomyidae > Cricetomys > Cricetomys ansorgei. The sequence continues at coordinate 2,350,423 of JAMJFZ010003624.1, forward strand.
AGGGAGAAATCCCATTAAAATATCACTGTGTAATATTATGTTTAAAATACATATGTTTAAAATGCTTAAAATGTAAATTAAATTAACAACTACCCCAATTTTTGCCAATATTATGCTGCACCCTGAAATCCCATTCTCTTTTCATACAAATGTAAATTTAAGCTATCATTTCAAGGATTGGTTGGTAGTTTATGAAAAAGTTAACATGCGATGAGAGTTAGACAATTCTTAGGTATTTATTTGAGAAAAGTAAAGCTTGTTTCCACACAGACTTCTACATGAATGTCTGTGATAACGTTAATGCGGTAGCCAAGATGAAACGGAATTCAAATGTCCTTCAAGGGAAGAACGAAACAGTTACCATATATTCACATATAGATGGCTGTTTATGCTAAATGAGTATGAGTTAGTGATTCATATAGTCACATAAATCTCAAAATATATACTCATTGGCTATAAAAAGGCAGTAGAGTACATACTATATGGAACATTTACAAAAAAAAAAAAAAAAAGCGTAGGAAATGGGAAAATTGGATCAATCAGCACTAGAGAAAGAAAAATAATCCAGGGGAAAATATCCTGGAAAAAGACCTCTGTGATGGATGTGCACCTCCATGATGGATTGTGGTGATTGTTGAATGGGTGTTTATATCTATTTGAAGTCAAATGATATTGAGCCAGGCGGTGGTGGCGCAAGCCTTTAATCCCAGCACTCAGGAGGCAGAGGCAGGTGAATATCTATGAGTTCAAGGACAGCCTGGTCTTCAGAGTGAGTTCCAGGACAGCCAGAGCTACAACAGAGAAAACTTGTCTTGAAAAAAAAAAAAAAAAATATTGAATATATTGAAATTCTCAATAAATATTGAATAGTGCACTTTAATTATTTTAAATTTGATTTATGTTAACTGTATTTCAATAATGGTGTGTGTGTGTGTGTGTGTGTATGGGCACGTGTGCACACTGCATTAAAGTATATGTTTGTGTTAAAAAGCTAGTTGACATCAAAAGGAAAATGTAAACAATATGAAATAGAGATTGTAACACTCATATTCACAAACAACATTAGAAGTAGCACTAGAGATGGTAGAGAGACAAATCGGCAGGTAATTCATAGTATTTTTGCTGAGGACCCCAGTCTCATTTCCAGCTTCAAGGATAAGTGGGGCAAAACTGCCTCTAACTCCAACAGGAGGAAATCCAACTCTCTCTTCTGGCAGCTGAAGCATGAGAATGCTAACAGAAGTACAGGTAAACAGAAATACATAGGTATTCATAAATAAACAAAAAATAAAGCTTTAAAATAAAGAACTCCTGAATTTTTTTAAAGTAGCATTAGAAACAATAAGCATTAGACAAAAATCATTCATGTCATTTACTTGAGGATAAATTTGAGAAAACATAAAAAAGAAATATTGAGGTAAATGTCATTCATTTTTAATTTATTTTTTAAAGATATATTAATTAATTTAATTCATATGTATGTATGTGTGCCTTTGTGAGTTTACGTTCATCATGTGGGTGCAGGTGCCAGAAGGAGTTAGAGAGCGTTGGAAATCTTCCAACTGGAGTTACTGGTGGTTTTGAACCATCAGTATGGGCTCTGGAAACTGAACCTGGGTCCTCTGCTAGGTCCTGAAAAAAAATAACAATGAAAAAGTGCACCACAGGAAACGTTAGCCTTCAAAATTAAAAAACTATAATGAAAATAATAATAATAATAATAATGATACTTTGAAGTAATACCTAAGCATGATCATAAGAAATCACTTATTAATCAAAGAAAGCTATGAATTCACAGGCTAAGAAATTTAATAATGAGATATGGTTATGGAAACTTTTATTAGTATTAAATAGGTTGTGTTGCCTTAAAAATTGAATTTAACAAGGACAGAGCTAAAAGAAATGATTACTGTGTGTAAAGACACAAAAGTCCAAATTAGATTTGATTTCAGCGTCCTTAAGTACAAGACAGTGGCTATAAACTTGAGCTGGAAGAACCTGTCTAATTCACAGAATACTAAATCCAACCTACAAAAACAGAGTGAAGCCCTGTCTCACAAGCCACACAGGCAAAAAGAATATTTATAGTCTATTGAAATGAGAATTTAGTGATTTTTTTTTTAATAAGAACATGGGTATGCTGTAATTCTTCCTTTTTCTTTATCCTGCAGAGTCAGTTTGAAAAATGTTCACCAAAATTCAAAACTGAAAATATTTTGCTTTCTCATCCAAGACAATCGGGGATTACAGGCTGCCTATGGAAAACAATTGAGTATTTCAAGATGTCTTAGAATGTCCTACACACTTCATCTCTGGTTGCATTACAGCAGAAGTGTGTGTGTGTGTGTGTGTGTGTGTGTGTGTGTGTGTGTGTGTGTGTGTGTGTGTTTATTCCTATGTATGCTTATGTCTGAAATTCAAGGGTGTGTGCATGGATGTGGAAGCTAACAATCAATGTTAGCTATTTTCCTCAACTGTTCTCCACCTTCATTTGTAACATGGTCTCTCACTCAACCTGGAGCTTAGTGATTCAACTAGGCAGATTGGAGACAATTCCCAGGGACTCTCCTGTCTACTTTTCTTTCTCCAGGTCTGGGTTACTAGTACTTCCACATTCTTTCACTATTTCATGTGGATGCTGAAGATCAACCTCAGGTCCTTACACAGCAAGAACTGTACCAAGTAAGCCATCTCCTGAACTCCTGCTCCTCATTATCTAACCATGTCACTCCATTAACATGGTGTTCTTAGTCAAAACATTTTCCTAGTTGTTTTCATTTTACTCAGTCTACCTTTGTAAATGATCACATTCCATTCTATGACTCAGTTGAATGATCTCATTATCTTGAAAATGTTTGCTTATTTTGCAAACTTTCGGTAAATTCTGAGCTTCTAGTCTCAGTTTCTATATTCCATTAATTAATTAATTAATTAATTAATTAATTAATTAATTAATGTTGTTTTTTGAGACAGGGTTTCCCTGTTGTAACTCTGACTATCCTGGAATACACTCTGTAGACCAAGCTAGCTTTTAACTCATCTGCCTGTCTCTGCCTCCAGAGTGCTGGGATTAAAGGCGGACGCCACCACCACCTGGCCTATATTCTCCTTTTTAAAAATGATCATTGTCTTATTAAATTTACACTGCTTGGGAATCATTAATATTTTGGGTCTCACTCTTGTCTCTAAGACTATAAGAGAAGAGATGTAAATATCTTATGTAGAAAATCTTGTTCAGTACTAATTTCCTAGAACATGTAGTAACTGTGTAATAATTTTAGTAAGCCTGTGTTGAATTTGAATAAAATGTGTAGCTTCTTCCATATGTATGTGACTTTAGTGTTTCAGTATTTTTACAATAGTTTTACAGAAAATATTTATTTTAATGTCATTCTATTTTCTGCTGCTTGTCTTCTGGATAAAAAAATATTCATCATCATTCTGATACAAACCCATTGTTCTAATGGTCATCAATGCTGTCCATACAGAAGATAAGGTTCAGTGAGGACAGACAAAGGACAACTAGCCAACTAGCAATTTTGAACTGAGTATCTCTGAAGATCATGAAAAGATGGGGAAAACTCAAATTATAACTAGAAAAAATGAGAATTTTATTTGGAATACAAGAGCATTAAGCAGAGATCCTTAAGGTATCAACCACAGCAGTAGAGCTAAGCAAGTTTGTGGTCAACAGTTCTCAAGAGAGAGCAACTCCCCTACTTATGGACAAAACCATCCACACGCCCATACTTGCCAAAAATCTAAGAGAAGTCACACACCTATAAGACAGAGGAAAGAGCAAGAAGAATCCACCACAATGATTTATCAATGGTAGTGATCAAGTCTGCATGGTGTGGGAGAAGTATGCTACTATAAGAACAAGAACCTGGATAAATCTGCCCATTTTCCAAGCCTGCTGTGACATAGTGCCTCAAGATGGGCAGTTTAGTGTTACAGAAAGTAACTTTTCAGAGTGTTAGAGACACAAAGTCTTAAACTGGGGCATCAACCAGACAACATATTCTCTGAAACCTTAGAGTACGAGCCTCCTTGCTGCACTTAGCTTCGTATGGGCCCATGAATTCCTTGCTTTGTAACAGCAAAACTCCCAATCTGCCTATCTTTACAGGTCTACTTGACTCTGTTTCTTCTCTTCTACTTTTTAATTCTTTACTGTAGTTTCAATTAATAACAATTTCGGCTATTTATGAAGTTCAATGTTACATTTCAACACATGCTTATGTTATAAAACATTGAAATCAGACCAATTAACAGCCCTCTCCACAAATACGTCTATATAATGTAAATGTGTAAGAAGTATTCTTTCAGGAATCTTGAAACATTCAACTTTCAGATATACATTTATGTGTATACATACGTATATGAAATATGAATATACAATATTGTGAACAGACTCTCCATGCTTTTATAAAAACTATAGAGTTGAATTTATGTAAAGACTTAGTCATTTCCACAAACTAGATTAGTGAAGACCTACTCTGTCCCTATGTGACTTCACCATCAACTTATTTTACTTACCTTAATTCTGTTCCCAAATAAGTTCCTAATCTGAGGTAGTGGCAATTAGAATTTCAGCATATTCGTAGAGAAATAGCATTCTACCTACAACTGAGGTCAAAGAAATGGTAGGAAAATCCTAAGACATAGAGAAGTAGAATGTCAAGACCTGCAGATTTAAAGTAAACTCCACCAGATGCTTCTTCCATCTTTCCTTGCTTACATTTTTTTTTTAAAACTAAGGTCTCTGAGTACAGAGAAGCAAGAAACATTCTCTATGATGCTACTGGGATGAGAAAACAGACAAAATCTTTACAACTCATGCAGTTCTGCAGTAGGTATTGATATATTCCTTTTATTAAATATTTCTATATACTGACAGTATGTGTGCATGTGTATGTGTGTTAACATGGGGGAAACACGCTTCATTAGCCTTCGCTATTTGTGAATCAAAGCAAAGTTGGTTTGAAACACCAGCCAGGACTGGATAGATATAAGAAACTAAATTTCTTCAGCTGAATCTCAACGCCACGTATTAGGAGAGGACACAACTCTAGTTTTTCACTCTAGAGTATTTTGGTCATCAGTCAATTTTTATTTTAAGTAAAAGTGTATTGACAGCAGTGCTCTGAAGTGTCATCTGTCAGGGAATGTTCTCTCAATGAAAGAGCCACTCTGTGATCCATCAAAGAGCAGCCCTTTCTATACATATTTAAAACCCATCCTTCATGAGAAATGGTGGGGTTGCATAATCATTTTCACGGTGCAAGACAAGACATTAATGGTCCCTGCTGCCTTTCCCTGAGTCAACTCCAGAAAACACCATGAATCAAACAAGGAATCAGAACTGAAACAAAAATCTAAAGCAGAGGCACCAGGGCAATGAAGCTAGACAATTGTCTTTACCTTTTCTGAAAGCTCGTTAATTGGTTAGGACATTGATACTGTAAATTCCAAATAACCAGTGCTGTTCTTTACTCCTTGAAATGTTATTCTTAAATTTTACACATGCAGATTGAACAGAAGTTTTATTTATAAATATACATGTGTATGTGTGTGTGTTTGTGTGTATATATATATATATGCATGTATAAATATATATGTCTAGATATGTAAAAACTATTATTGAAAAGAAGAGACCATGAAATTTAAAGAGCATGGAGGGATGTACAGGAGGACTTGAAGGAAAGATAGAGAAAATGAAAGGTAATTAACTATATTATAATATCCAAAAATAAAATAAAAAAATTTTAAAAATATATCTACCATTAGTGCAAATGAAGCAGTGACCCACATGTCCTCCATCATTACCATCTTGCTGGAAACACCTGAGGCTTAGAGTGCTGTATTCTCTCTCAAGTGACACTAGAGATTTTTACAACAACCACGGTCCAGAATGTAATGACTCTTTTTCTATTATTTTAAGTAAAATACATTATTTCTCACAATGAAGCATTAAGTAAAAGGAACATTATGTTGCAAGCCTTGACAATCTAACCATGAGAAATATATTGTTGACACTTTCTTCTCCGCAGACCAGGAGCTCTTTCCTTTAGCTAACACCCGCAGAGCAGTTTTATGTGTCAGAATTCCAATGAGTACTTTATGTCTTGGGGTTTTATTGCTGTGAAGAGACACCATAACCATCACAACTCTTATCAAAGAAAACATTTACCTGGGGCTGGCTTACAGTTCAGAGGTTTAGTCCATTATCTTCATCACTGGAAGCATGGCAGGAAACATGGCAATGTGCAGGCAGACTTGGTGCTGGAGTTGTAGTTGAAAGTTCCACATATGGGGATCAGCAGGCAGGAGGTAGACAGAGTATCACTGGGCTTGGCTTGAGCTTCGGATATCTCAAAGCCCATCCCCAGTGAAACACTTCTTCCAACAAGGCCACGCCTACTTCAACAGGGTCACGTCTCCTAATATTTCACTCCTTATGGTCCTATGATGCTATTTTCTTTTAAACCACCACAGTCAATAAAGCACCCTCTTAGTTATAGATACTGTTATGATTTGTGTGTTTTACTTCACACAACCCAATATATGGAGAAATTTTGAAAACTCCAAAAAATGTTATCATCCCTGTCTCTCTCTCTTAGTTCTTGACTTTAAAATATTATAAGATCATCATAAATACCAAAATCCAGTCCATGTTATCATAAGTGCTCAAATACCCTCAAAATATTGTATAAAGTTCAGAATCATTCCTCCTATGTGATGAGAAAACTATTGACAAAAAGATTTTCTTCATTTCCACAGAAATAAATGATTTTGAAAATAAAGTACTAAGATATCATACACAGAAAAATCTGCATCTCACACTAACACAAGCCTGTTACCTGTGTTTTCATCTGGAGCTCTCAGTAGCCCAGTGTACACTGGATACTTATGGATTTCATGGTAGAAAGAAAAGGAAAGAGAGACAGTCATATTATCTCTTTCAGAGTTTCTTCTAAACAGTGGCATACATCAACTTTGGTGGCAAGTCTAACATTAAAAGGATGGTGAAAAATAACCTTTGAGTAAGTTGGTATCAAGATGATAGTAATAATAATAGAAATAATATTAATAAATATTTAGACTGTTAATGGCTGTAATCTTTTAAAATGATTAAATTTTATTTTAATAAAATAAAAGCAAAATTTGAAACATGGTTTAGAAGACTTTGAATGAATAATATTTTTGAAGCATTTTTAAGGATTTACTTATGATTTTTATTTATGTGAGAGTTTATGTGTAGAAGGTAGCTGCACTGACATAGTGTGTGTGTGTGTGGTGTAATGTGGAGTGGATTATGTGTGCATTGGAACCCTCAGAGGCCATAAGAGGGGGTTATATCCCTTGGAGCTGGAGTTACAAGCAGTTTTGAGTCATCTGACTTGGGTAAGGGCCCTGGGACCAAACTTGGGTCCTCTGGAAGTGTAGCAAGTGTTCTTAACTGATGAACCATCTCTTTGGACCTTGGATTGGCTTTTGAAATAGAAATGTGTTATTTGTTATTGTTCTACTCAGCATTAAAGAACAGTCATGGGGCTCTGCGGGAGGATGCTTGAAAACAGTGGAAAATGGCTGGTTGTATAATTTAAGGTGAAATTGTATGAATATACAAGAGAAGACTTTTAATGTCAATAACTATTAAATAAAACAGAAAATTGGTTCAAGTGAAAATTTAAGAAACTTGAATCTCTTGTTTTCCTTCATAATTAAAGTTGAATGAAAAGTCTATTTTGGAATATTAGGGAGAGTCACATTTTCTTGAGAACATGACCACTGGTAAGTTGCCCACATCCCAGTGGATGGACACAAACCCATGTTCATATAAGCAGCACTAATTGTACTCAATAAGTTAACAATTACAAAATAATAAGGCTTATAGGAGGACAGTGTGGGGACATTAGTGGGAGTTGGAAGGAGGTAGCAGTGGATGGAGCACATTATATGAATATATCAACATTTCAAAGCATAAATAAAAGATACTATATGAAAAAGAGTTTTTAGGATGCCCTAAAAACTAATAAGTGAAGGTCTTCATTTACCAAAGACACAATCTGCTACCTTCTCTCCTTCCAGCACTTCCCGTAGAACCTCAGCTCAACCCTTTTCATCACTAACACTGACCCATGTGTTCTGAATGCCAGACAAATCAATGAGGTATGCCATAGCCTGAAAAGAAAGCTCAGTGGTCAAGCATGCTTGCAGAGGATCTGAGTTTAGTTTCCAGCACCCACAGAATGGATTATGACTTCCTGTGACTCCAATTCCTGGGGATCTGAGAAGCATTTTAGGCCTCCACAGTAATAATGTATTCCAGGTATATACATAGATGTATGTAGGCATTCATACACATACAGAAAACAAACAAACAAATAAGGAAATAACACATGAAAGTCAGAAGTCCTGCTTATAGACTATCATTGACTTATTTTAAGGTCCCATTGCTGGTTAAATGCAAGGTCCCCAGAGAGAGAGAGAGAGAGTATACCAATATTTTCTCAGTTTATCACCTTTTAAAAATTATACCTTTTACTTACAAAAGGTCTAGTGGCAGGATACTTAATAAATAAATAAATAAATAAATAAATAAATGAATGAATGAATGAATAAATTCGGCAACTGAAAACAATGTTTATCCAGTTCTTCTCTGGATAGCTTATTTGGCTGTGACATTGATAATGCCATTATCTTCTCACTGCTCAGGCAAAAAGTACAGATTTATTACTTGATTTCTGACTGTTCCCTTATCAGCCACAACTACCAAAACCTACACATAATCTATCATAAAATGAGTTGAGTTCCACCTTCCTAGTATATCTGGAATCTACTATGTTATCTTCATCCTTTCATCATGACAATTGCACATTACAATCATCTTTTACATGGATGACTGCTGACCTTGGCTTCCTTTGCAACAACTCTCTATCATGATCAATTCACAGCAAGGGATGATTTTGTCCACACATGTGGACCCAGTACACCCAGTCTTAATTTTGACCCGAACACTTTTACAGTGTCCTGAATTAGCCATAAAAGTTTCTTTTCCCTGTATTCCACATAACCCAGCAACAGTCCAGCATCATTCAGGTCATTTTTTTTCTACAATTCATAAATTACCTTTCAGCTTCTTGGTAATTGAAATCTCTGCCACTTCTTCCCAATGCATTCTTCTTTTCTTCTTGGCTTACTGAGCTCCTTTCCCTCTGTGTGTTTGTTCAAAGGCTACCTCATCAACAGACAACCCTCCCATGTTTCTATCAAAAATGATTTCTCTCAATCCTTTGTTCTCCCATCCTGCCTGTTTCCTTCGTATGAATGTCAGAATTAGGAACAATCTCATTTATTACCAGGCCTGGAGAGAGAAGGGTCTGTAAAATGCTTGTCATGTCAGCATTAACATCATATGAACCTGAGTTTGATCTACAGCACTACAAAACAAAACAAAACACAACAACAACAAAAAAAAACTGTTCCAGTGGTACACACCTGTAACTTCATAGCTGGGGAGAAGGAGGCAAGAATGTCTCTGGAATACATACACACACACACACACACACACACACACACACACACACACACACAAACTTTATGATAAAAAATGTCTGTATATTTCCTTTGCCCAAATGGAGCAGAAACCATATCTGATCATTTTCCAATATTTTCATATAGAGTAGAGCCTGTTGCAAGTAAGTATTCAATGTTTTTAGAACAAATTAATCTATGCTTGACCAGGTAAGGGGAAAAGGAACTACTGAGCTTCTCAAAATAAAAAAAAGAAAAACAGAGAGAGAGAGATCAGAAAATAGAAATGGGAGATTGGGAGACAGAGAACTAAGAAATCCCAGCCAAGCCACCATTTTGCTGATCTTTGACATAAAACTCCATGTGCCATTGTGTATTAAGCCAGTGTGTGGGTCAGGGAGAGAGGAGAGATGTCACATGATGCACCAGAGAAAAACCCTCTATCTAGAAACAACAGATGTCTGCAAAGATCCCATTTGTTCCTGATATACTCCTAAGACTGCACCTCATTCTGAGCTCTAAACTAAGGAGAAACATCAAGAACAATATAAAAAAATTTAAATGAATTTAACATAGCATTGCTTGAGTAGACTGAAAGCAGCAGTGTTTTCATACAGCAAAGCAGATGACATTGTTCTATGCACCAGAGACGTCATTCAGGATGTGCAGAGTTGGGAGGTGGATTTTGGACTAGACAGTTACTGTCATCAGGGTTATCTAACTATTCCCTTTCTTCCTCTTACTATTACATATTCATTTTAAACTCTTCCCCACAAATGCTGAGCAACTTGCCCATCACTAAATCCATACTAATAATAATTATTTGTCCTGAGTGCTGACTACATGCAATGTATTGCTGGCCCTGCATTCACATGCTAGCTCAATCCACCTACATAACAACATTGAGCCTAGCACATATTATATCCACTTCTTACCTGAGGCAAAAGGTATGCATCCATCAGATGTTGTAGACATTGTCTCCTGTGGCATTCCTGGTGACAGAATAAAAATTTGCATACTAGCAACTTCATAGAATTCCTTTCCCTGAAGCTTAATGAAAGCAACAGTTCAGTTTGCTGTGTCACAGGGCATGAGAAGCCTGCCTAGAACTGCTGCTTAATTTTACCTTAACCAGGTTGAATTCCTCTCACTCCTCACCAAATTCCTGCTAGATTAAATTGTATAGGCACTTATGGGCATAGGAATCAAATCTATTTACTTAAATCCAGAGGTTTAAAATGCAACCAATTTCTTCCTCATGTCAAATTTAGTTGTTACCAAACCATGTGGGAACAGCTAGTCAGGGAGTACAAACAAATACTACTGGTGGGCTGGAAATGTGGGCCTTTACTACTGGACATAATGAAGGCACTGTCAAAGATCTGAACCCCAAAGGTTGTGTGATTAGGTTCATCTCTGATGGTTCAATAGAGCTAAAATAGGCACATAATTACATAGTCTGTGGGGCCACATGTATAAGGAAAATGATTGATTATTTCCTAGTAATTAGTAAGGATTTTGCTGGGGATAAAACTGAATAGGGTAGCACATTTTTGGTACGCACAAAACTCTGGGTTTATCTACATCACTGCAGATAAATAAGAAGATAAATACATACATGCATATGTAGGAATTTTATTACAAGAGCAAAATTTTAACAATGGTGTCTCAGCATATAATGTATACTATACTCTGTCAACAATAATCATTCATACATTGTGCAATGTATCTTTAATGGATGGGTGGGGGACTGGGAAAGGAAGTGAGGGAGGGAGAGAAAAGGGCAGGGAGGAAGAGGTTTTTTGTTCAATTATTTGAAAAGGAATGATAAGTCCCAGTCTACTAAGCAAGATTATCCATGTTCAGAAAAAAAATATATATATAGAAAAAAGTACATTGTTTTCTTGACATGCAGTTGATAGCCTTGCAAATTTTTAATGAGTGTATTTAAAATAAATGTAGTTTTTATCAAAGGAATAAGAGTTGGGGATAATCATATCTACTGAGACCTTCGGCCTCTGGAAACTATACATGCCATGTTCCACTATGCTCAACAGACTTCAGTGTCTGCCACTGAGAGTTGTGTCTGGTGACTGGAATGAATGACAGTTTCCTTCAGGTGTGGCGTAGCACAGTACATTAGTGAGAAGTGATAACAGACATTTGTTGAATGGTAGTAAACCAGGCTTCACTTGAATTGTTTCAATCCCATAACTGCTTATGTTAGAAGATAGGGAGGCAGGAGAAGGGGACATACATGTCATGGGTAAGGGAGTATTCTAATCTCTTACAAGCTATACATAATCCTGGGCATTTTTCTTAGCATAGTGTAGTGGAGGCACATGCTCTCTACAGTTAGAATCCACACCTTCTGTAACCATCAACTGTCATCTGTTTACTTCCAATTAGTAATGATATGTGAGAGCCCTTTTTATTGTAATGAAGCCCTCCCCACATTTTAAAGGTTGTATCAGACACTAAAACTCAGATTACTTATGTTTAAAGATGAAAAAAATCAATAATAAGTGGCCTAGTGGATGGCTGTTTTCTTATTTTCATATACAAAGTCAAGGAAATTGTAAGAAGTATCTTTAGAAACTGGCTTGACTGGCAACTTTGAAGGCTGAAAGCCAAAAATACTAATCCCTAGAAAGATGGCTCATTAGAGATTAGATTAGGTTTGTCTGTGAAAAGTAGGAAATAGGACTGAAACTGTTTCATGGTTGTATACTATGATAAACACCAGTCTATGAAGTAAGTGCTAATATGTCTTATGTAACTGAAACTGTTTCATGGTTGTATACTATGATAAACACCAGTCTATGAAGTAAGTGCTAATATGTCTTATGTCTGAAATATGTATGTTACAGTTGCATTGACTGTGATGTACAGCAATGTTAAGGGCCTCGGTGGGCTGAATTGAGACAGCGAAGGGACTGCTTGTCCCAAAGAAGTTGACTACCTCCTCAGAAAAAGAAGGAAGATTATTATAAAAATATACTCATAAAGAGAAAGATAAATCTTCTTTAATGAGGTATGGAGAGATGGCTCATTTTTGAGAATACTTGCTATTCTACCAAAGGAACCAAGGTTTTAGATCCATGCACCTAATGATGACTTACAACTCCCTGTAATTTTAGTTTCTAGGAATTCTACCTTATCTTCTTGTCCCAGGCATTTATACACATGTGCACACATGTACATAAAAACTCAAACACACACACATACACAAGTGAAAAAAATAATTGAAAATATTTTTTTTTCAGGTAATATACACTGATTATTTTTTCCCCTCCCTCTACTATTCTCAGACCCTCCCCACTCACCTAAATCCATCCTCTTTCTTGCTCTCTTTCATTAGAAACCAAAGTAAAACAGACTAGTCTATTAACAATACTAGAAATTAAAGGGTCATTTTATGTTTCGTCTAGAAAAGAGATGAGGGCCTGGAGAGTAAGCAGTTAAGAGTTCTTATTGCTCTTCCCAAGGACATAAGTTTTGTTCCCACCCCTCAGCATTAGGCAGAACACAATTGACAGTAATGACAGCTCCAGGGGCTCCAGTGTCTCTGACCTCAGGGGCATAGCCACTCATGTGCATGCACACACACAATTTAAAATACAATGATTTTTAAAGAAGAAATCATATAAATATTAAGAAAATATTATAAGTATCTTATTGCCATTTACATAAAATACAAAATCACTTTGAGGCTTACAGGGAAAGTTTCTTTTTAGAAGACTAAGGTATTACCCAGAAACCCTGGACTTCCTGGAATTTTCAATAAAAATGCCAAATCTCTTAGAAATGTCTTTCAAACACATCATCTCTACCATTAAATAGAGGGAACTCATGCACTTATGTTGAATTTGTTCTTGCTTTGACTATGGGAGAGTATGAATAGGGGAAGGCAAACTGCTTTTCCTTTACAAGAAGAAAGAATTTGGAGAGAAAATCACAAGAGTCTACTTGATGCAATACACCAAGCAATTACTTTGGCTGGGGCAAACATTGATTATCACATTTCAAAGGCTTGGATTTTTTTAAACTTTCAGTGTAAAGTTTATTCATAATTTAACGTTCAGCATTTTCGCCACCCACATTTCTGATTCATGTACAGACAAATGTGGAAAAGCACAATATGCAGCCTTTCTGAGAAACACAACCACAGAATCATGCAGGGAATCTGAAGCAGAAGAGATGCTACAGGAAGACCCAGTAATGAGGTATGGAAAATAGGAAAGGCCCATGAGTCAACCCTATCTCCCATGAAATAAAGTTGTGGTGAAATGTACATAAAAGGAAATTTAGCAAAAGACCTGATGAGAAAGAGAGATCCAGGTGTTCATTCACCTCTGAACAGAAGTCTGATATAGAAAGGATTATCATGGTGTGTAGTCAAGCAAATCACAAATACACTGAACTGTTATCTTGCATGCCATGACAATTTATTGGATATACACTTTGAAAATGAGATACCCAACAAAATAGATTGCAGCAGCCATCAGCATAGTATTAAGAGTTTTTGGAATCAAACAATCCAGTTTTGACTCTACCTTGTGATGTTACCTAGCTTCAGTGATTTTTAGTTTCCTATTTTTAGTTTGTTTTTTTTTTCATGTGGGTTGTGTGTGTGTTTGTGTATGTGTGTGTGTGTTTGTGTGCTTGTGTTGTGTGTGTGTGTGTGTGTGTGTGTGTGTGTGTGTGTGTGTGTGTGTGAGTGAGAGAGAGAGAGAGAGAGAGAGAGAGAGAGAGAGAGAGAGAAGGAATATCTGTGAAGGTATCTGTAAAAGCCAGAGGCATTGGATGCCTCTGGAGCTAGATTTAAAGGTGACTATGAACTGCCTGACAGGGGTGCTAGGAACCCACCTAGTATTCTGTAAGAACTCACTATGTGCACTTAACTTCTGACCTTTCTCTCCAGGGCCTATACCCAGCTTTTTATGTGGTTTCTGGGTAACTGTATTCAGGTCCACTTTATCATGTTGTAAAATGTTTACTGAGCCATCTCCCCTTCATTTTTTTTCCACATTTAGTCCAGCTTACTTACTATCTTAACAGAGTTGTGGGCCTTCAATGAATTGTTAAAGAGGAAGTAAGACCAAGGCAATAAGTTTAGTGTGCTGTTACATTTTGAATGCTCAAAAATATTATTCCTTGGAAGCATATACACGCTGAGGACCAGAGAAGTGATCATTTGCAAGGTTAAAGACTGATCGCAGGTGAGATCTCCAATCAATCTCCATTGTCTCTCTTGGCTTTTGCTACCAAACAAAGCTTCATGAGAAAGGTCATCTTCAAATTTCAATTATTCAATGTTTAAATATGACCAGAACAACTCTGGCCTGTTCAATCAATTTACCTTTTAGACAAATAAGGATAAAAAGTGAAGCAAATAAATAAAGACAAGCAGTCAAACGTCACTATTGAAAACATTATCCAAGTCCAGTTAGCTAACGGTACTCTCAATTTGTGAGAGAATTTATTTTCTAAGCTTTTTCTACAAGTGAAAAACCTCCCTCATCACCAGTTGTAGCTTTTGAGTTTGCAATTTTGCTGTCAATTTCAATTTTGCTTGGATTTCACTGAAAACAAAAACATACCAAAATAGGTTTTCTGAAATAAGGCAGAAATAGAACAGAGAAATGACATAAACCTCCCATTTAAGCATCATAAAAACACAAGCATTCATTCTCTTAGTGAGTGGCTAACAGACTGGGACGGGGGAAAGAGTTTTGCAGTCTGCATGTCTGACTACTTCAGCTGTTCCCAGGGGATCTTCCTGCAATGATTTTTTGTAGAGTTGGGGGAGCAAGCACATGAGATGCTGAAAGGAAAATGAATTGATTCTATATGGAAGGTTGATACAGTCACAGACATGAGGTTTAGAGACATGTGCACAGCAGTTAATAATTTTCACATTGTCTAAGAATGAAATAAGATAGGATGACCCTCCAAACACCTACAATCCTATGTGGATTTTCTGAATATGTTACCTTTCTATGGCAAAAGTCATCTTGCAGACATGTTTGAAGTTATAAGCACTCAGATGGAGAAATGACTTTGGACTATATGCACAGTCTGATTATAGGAGTCATCAAAAGCAAAGGGCTTTCTCTGGCTGCAAATGGGAGGAGGGATAAGCCAAAAAGGGAAATGAAAAGATACTGAGCATAATGGTGAGAAGTATCCACTAGCTAAGGAAAGATCCCTGAACCTTCAGCCAGCTGGGAAATGAGGTCTTCAGTGTTCAGTCTATAGAAATTAATTCTGCCAATCATTGTAGGAGCTTGGGTTCAAGGTTTCCACACAAGTGAAAGGAGGAATAGACAAGACCTTGACTTTGAAACAGAGCAATCAGTTGAAACCACTGGGCTTTAGACAGAACTATAAGATATATGTTTTCAAAAGAAAGCTTCTCCGACCAAGGCAAGGCTATGGCATAAAAACAAAGATTTAGAAGACAATTTGACAAGTCTACTTAGGAAAGCAACAGTAGCAAGGTTCTTATGAACTCTGACCTTCCTTGATCACTTTAGTATTGTCCTACTTGCAGTGAACTTTTTGTCTTTTTTCTTTCTATTACCTTGGAGATTACATAATTTATTTCTATTATTTTATTACTTTACATTTTGAATCCAAAAAAACTTGACTTTCCTCTCCCAATCAGTCTTCTTTTTTTTCTGGGTGGTGTTTTTGGTTTTCATTTCTTCTTCCTCGTCTCTTGCTTTCACATACGTAAGGTCCATAGATAACATCAGCTCCGATTGCCTGATAACCGTGTTGTAGATCTCATTTTTGTTGCTTTAGGTCTGCATATTTTAAAGCAAGAATCATTTTTATTTGATATGAGTATGTTTGTGCACAGTGGACCATGCATTTCCTGCTAGGTCCATCATTCATCTTGGTTTCTCCAGTAACTCATCTGGGATTACTTGTCTCCCATCTGAACCACATCCTTAGGACTTCCATAGAAAGCACTGTTTGATAGAAAGCTGTGTCGGCTTCTCTGGAAAGGTACTTTTCTTACTGTCATTAACAAAAGATTCTTTTGGCAGATAAACAATTCTAGATTGACAAGAGAATTGTCTTGATGAATTGACATCATCCTTCTTGGTTATCTGATTCCTATAATTTGTGTTAAACAGAAAACACTGTAATTTTGCACATTTGCAGTTCTGGATCTACTTTGCTAGTTTTAAATGTTTTCCTGTTTTAAACTATATATAATTATAATGTTTCCTGTACAATTATTTTAGCTATTTTTATTTGTATTGAGAGTTTCCTGAATCCATGAGATTGATATATTTTATAAATTCATAATGTTTCTTCTTTTGGAGAGATGGGGTGATAGCTTAGTGGATAAAGCGCAAGCATGTGGACTTGGTTCCTTTGAACTAATATATTCCTTTCTTGAAGGAAGTAGGAGGATCCTAGGACTTTGGCAGCTCTTGAAACTTACAGCAAAAAAAAAAAAAAAGAAGAAGATTCAGAAAGTGGTAAGATTCAGTAAGTCCCCTCTCTGCCCACCAAACAAACAATTGCTGAGGGAGGGGGACACTTTCCAGTGACATTTTCTGTGAACTGAGTAGTAATATCCAGGTATTCTACTTACATGAGTCCTCACCTATTGTGGGATGGGCCTTAACTGGTGCAACTGCCTTTGAGTCACCCATGCACCATAGCCCTTCTCCTAAGCTCCTGCAAACACTCTCCCCAAATATCTCATGAATTAACAAAGCTAGACTTGATTAGGATCATTTCTTTGGTCTCTCCTCTGTGCCCTTTGTGGAGTGGGAAGACATTCCTTAACATTTTCAAGGGAAAGTCACTGAAAACTAGACATAAACCTGACATGTCAGGAAACCATAAGGGGATAATTTAAATCAAAGCAGGGCCCTGAGTAAGGGTGATAAACTTTCTCAGAAGTTATTCATGACACTGAGCTAAATTTCATCTGAGCATAAAATCTTAGCTTGCATAGCACAATTCTACAAAGGACCTTTAAAATACTAAAGGAAAAAGTGTCTTGTTAGTGTCTTCATCTCTGTTGAAGAAGGAAACAAGTCTTCTCTAGAGTAACTCTCTTCAACTGGGAAGGGAAGTTTTCTCATAGACTAATTTTAAGATCTGTGACTTTGTCACTCAAAAAAGTACAATAAAGCACAGAGAAGAATAATCACTAACTTGACAAGCAGAGAAGAGAGCGAATCACTTACATACACCTGAAGATATTATAACTGCCACAGTGGAAAAAAATGACACGATTTGTTGGAGGTTTTAATGTTAAAAAAGCCATGCTCTTGGCCAAGTATAGCCGTGGATTTTACATCCAATTATAGATCAGAGATAATTTTAAATTCTGATTCTGTACTGAATATGTGTGGATATCGTTTAGTCATTATAATCTAAATAATAGAGTAACATCAATTTTTTAGTCCGTCTTTATATGAGTGGCAGCAGATGGAGTGCCAAATTTTTGTAGATAGTAGATTTCCCTCTGATAGAGTCCCAGGTTTGAAAAGTCTAGGGGTTTGTTTAGTCACTGTGCTACTGATATTAAGGTACACCATGACCAAGGAAACTCTTATGAAAGAAAACATTTATCTGGGTCTTGCTTACAGATTCAGAGTCCATTATCATCATGGTGGGGAAGAATAGCAAAAGTCAGGCAAGGTGCTGGAGCAGTAGCTGAGATAGATCTACATCTTGTTTCACAATGGGAGAGAAAGGAGGGTGAGGGAACTGTGCTGGGTATGGGCTCTTGAAACCTCACCACTTTCCACCCCAAGTTCTCCAATAAAGCAACACTTATTAATTCTTCTAACCCTTTCAAATAGTGCCATGTACTGGTGAATAAGCATTCAAATATATGAGCCCATTAAGGCCATTGTTATTTAAACCACCACAGGATTCTTTCATTTGCAGACTAGGGGCCACTCAAGCCAAAGCTCTGAGGTCTTTCACTTTGGGCACTTGACAGCATTTGACAGAAAATTGCTTGGGGGCCAACCCCAGCAATAAACAGGGTCCAGAGAAGAGGTAAGGAGTAGGCTAAGGAAGATTGAGTCAGAAATAGAGGCTCCGAGGATTTTGCAGCTCTGACTGCAGCTCTGACTACAGGTCTAACTGATTAGCAATCAGGGTGATTTTTATTTATACAAATTCTGCAAAACAAAGACAAACTCATGGTTTCCAAAGGAGATACAAATCATATCATTTTCTAGCTATCTGAGCCAGTTTAAGTGAGTCTCCAAGCCATAGACAATGTATAATTAGACTTTGGTGGTTTAAAGTGTGATCCAAAACCTTTCTATGGGCCTAAAAGACTGCAGCTTACTTGCTTTTATGATCTCTATAAAACTCAGTTTATTTAAGAGAAATCCTTTTATTTCCCAGCTAAGTGACCTCACTGCCACCTGGTGTGAGCCAGTCTTTCTATAAATGGTAAACCCTTTTGCCTAATTCTTTTTTCTTTTATATCATACTACTATGTAAGGTAAATGTTGTTTTAGCCACTCTAACTTAATTACTAAGTTTCATTTTCTCTGGGACATGTCACATATGGCTCCTCCATCTCATAAGTTACATATCCAGGGAATTCTGCGCATATATAGTAGGGGGCCTCTGATCTACCATCACTTCTGCAGGCCAGCTGGAGTTTTTTATCTGTTTTTCCCAAGCTTACATTGCCCTGATTACCTTGTTCCTGGGTTTGCTCAGGGGTAGACACACCAAGAAGATCCTGAAGCCATGGCCTTATAAAGAAATTCCTAGTGTTTTTGTGCTTATCACAATCTCCAAGGCTAAAGGAAGACTCCTGAGTACAGTGAGAAAAGACTGATTACCTAAAAGCAGAAGGAACTGTAATAATTAAGACTTTCCTAAAGAGACTCAGAAATATTTTTTTTGCGAGTTAAAGACATAAGGGAATCATAATGTAAAAATGTCCCCTAACAATGCAACATGTACAGAGCAAAAACAAGAGTATGAGACAGCATGACAGCATTCACAGTATTCAGCTCAGCTTTGCTAGAACTGTGTTAAACAGCTATGCTGGCTTCCACTAGATCCATGGGTCATGGCTGTACCAGAAAATTACTTTAAAATTCTGCTATTTGTATTTGTCTTCTTGCTTTAGCCATGTTTGCCCTGGAAAAAATAATTACTAATATTTTGAGAATATATTCTTATTCTGATTATGTGCTCATAATTTGATTTTCAGAGGCTTTTCTATTTCACCCTTTGAAATATGAAATAAAAGCAGTTAAGTTCCTTCCAAACCTAGGAAATTATGGATCCTCACATGCACTTGCGTGGTTTTTAGCTGTTCTTAGCCCAGTGTCCTTCCTCTCTTATCTGTTATTTATGCATCATTGATTTCATCTTAACACCTCTGACACAGGTATCAGAGGTCAGCAAGATGACTCAGCAGAAATCATGCTTGCAACTAAGCCTGGCAATCCGAGTTCAATCCCTGGGCCCTGCATGGTAGAAGAAGAGAACTGGCTTCCAGGAGCTATCTTTTAACTTCCACATTTAATACTGTTTTGTGCATGTGCACACAAGTTCTCACATGCACAATCCCCCTACACACACACACACACACACACACACACACACACACACACACACACACACACACACACAAAACATACATGCAAACTTACATGGCTGCAATTAGAATAAATGCCAAATAAAAATCCTTACTTGATACCTGACTACAATGCCAGTCCTCAATGCAAATCTAAATTTAGAGTCTCTAAATTAAAAAAAAAAAAAAAATCAAAGAAAAGAATGATGCACAGGTAAGGTGATGACAATGCTGATCTAAAATACTAATCATGCTTGACATGAAATAGACACTTAAAACAGAAGCCCTGTTTTTCTGCAGTTGCAGGAATTCATTGGGTAGTAGTTATCCAGGTACTGTTGGGTCCACAAAATAGCTCATGTAGACACTGAAAAAAACACGTGGCCATTTTAAAGCAGTTTATTTCCTCAGGTTATATACTGACATGTCAGGGCTAACCATTGGGGAAAAAAAAAAAAAAAAAAAAAAAAAAAAACATGGCAGTGGAGAAATGTGGCCACAGCAGGCCTTTTAAACCAAACAGACAGTGGCTAGGGGATCTTTCTGGTTGGGCAGGATCTGAATACTGGATTGGCTCATCTGTCAGTGGTGCCACCACTAGGGGGCACTGGTCCTCACATTACACTCTCATCACTCCTTAAAGATGCTGTGGTCAGTGACATGACAACTGCCTGCCCCTCTCTATACTGCTTCACTTCTTTATGGTAACTGCAATGCAGGTTCACTATGAATTCATCACCCAGACTTCTGCGTTTATCATTTGTGGTTAGCTTTTTGTGTCTTAGCCTCTTGCTAAGTGATGAGAGTTGCTGACAGTTTAGGTGCTGTGATCAAAGGAAACGAATGCGTTACCAGCTGCAGGTCTTACAGCAACCCTTCAATGCACTTAACCTGAAATCACTACTGTTAAATAATCATCCACATCATGGATGAGCTCAATGCGGAGCTCTTACTTGCTGTGGTTTGTTTATTTTGCTCATGTTTAATTAAACAGAAATCTTTCGGGGAGTAATTCTATTGTAATAATTTCTAAATATGCTCCGATATATTTTATTTTATTTCTAGAATCCAACATAGCATTTTCCTAGTGATGCTTTAAAAAATATAGTTCAAAAATATTTAAAACACTGTGTCCTAAAATTCATAGTCAGATAAAAAACATCTACAGAGACTTCAAAAATAAAGTAAATATTAACATCATATAATATCCCAAAATATTTAAACAGTTTTAGTCAAGATAACATGAGTCTATCGTAAATTATTTTTGAAACATCTGGATGTTTTACTTTTAAATAACAATTTTATACTTTGGGACACATGAATGTGGTCTCAATAGGTGAGTAATATTTATATTTAAAAAAATGCTCATTTTGCCACTATTGTATGAAATGTTTTACAAAATGCCCGTTAGTCAAGGCCTAGTTCCAGTGTTATTCACATCTTTTGTAACTATCTTTATTTTCTGTTTATGACGTCATGGTACCATTTAAACATTCTGTTTCATGTTGACTGAGCTAAGGGAATGTTTACTGCTGGAGAAGGTACTCTATTCATCTGTGTTATCAAACATGCTCATGACATTCATCACTTACATCATTGGCTTTTGATTTTGTGATCGACAGCAGTACCTAACATAGCATTTTACATGCAGCTTTTTGCGTATTGTCTAATTTCTTCATCATCACTTGTTCTGTCTGCCAACTTTAGTTGTATTTTAAGAGCAATAACTCTTTAGCTCCAGTGCCTTAATTTAACTTTATTTCCTATTGTTTATTCTTTAGGAATTATTTTCTTCTGTTTGGTTTTTTTTTTTTTTATTTCTAAGATTTATAAATAATGGTACAGATCAATTTGATTTCCTATTATCAAATATATACGTTCAGTGTTATAATATTCTGAGTGCTAAATCATTCACTGCAGGCTGTGACACAGACACTCATGGTCTTTAAAGTATAATTTAGATGTTCTCTTAAAAGTTTACTTAGAATAGTTTTATTCTTTCTCATTGGTTTTTCGGTTTTCAAATATTTGAACACCACTCTGTTATATTTATTGGTTTCTAGATTCATAGCATTATGGCTGGAACATATGTTTTATTACACATTGTTTTATTGTGTAAAATATGTATTTTATTTTCAACTCTGTGTGTGTGTGTGTGTGTGTGTGTGTGTGTGTGTACATGGGTACAGGTATCCAATATGGCCAGATGTGTCAGATCTCCTAGAGCTGGAGTTATGGCAGGTTGTGAACTGCCTGATACCAGTGCTGGAACTGACCTTGGGTCCTCTGAAGAGCAGTACATTCTCTTAACCACTAAACCGTCTCTTCAGCCACACAAAATGTTTTATTTATATCTTTCATATTTATTTTGTGGCTCATGATGGATTGTCCTCATATGTTTTCTGATAGCATTTTAAAACAGCATATTTTCAGATAAAATAATTATTTAATGCTCTCTATTTTTACTTTGCTGTCTGTCTTGCCCACTTGTTAGTTACATGACTATTTTTTATTCTACTAAGATTTAATTATAGTCGTATATTATACATGTTACACACATGCATGAACATATATTGTATGCACACATTTGTATTCCCACATACACAAAAACACACACACACACACACACACGTACAAAGAGGAGGACAACTTACCATGTGTTCTTTCCCTCTACCTTGGTGTTCCAAGATCTCTTCTTTAATCCTTTATGCTTGGAGAACTCTCTTTAAGCTATCCATTTATAACAATCTGCATTTTTCTTCAACTGGAGATTTCTTGATCTCCATTCTTAAAAATATTTTTCAAGATACAGAATACTAGATTGTCAGTACTTTCTCATTTTTAAGGCTTGAGAAATATTGTGCAGTTTCCTCTTTGTTCCCATGGCTTCTAATAATGCAATTGCTATCCTATAAATAATTTTTCTGTATAGGAATATATATGTGGTGGTTAGAATGAGAATTCTGCCATAGGCTCATAGATTTGAGTTCTTGTTCTGGACTTTGAGGTTTTCAAAGTCGATGTCAAGCCCAGAGTCTCTCTTTTCCTGCTGACTGTGGATCAGGATATAGAACTCTCAGCTACACTTCCAGCAGCACATCTGTCAGCATGCCACCATGTTTCCCAGTATGATGTCAATGAACTAAACTTCTTAAATGTAAGCAAACTCAAATTAAGTGCTCTCTTTCATAAGAGTTGCCATGGTTGTGGTTTCTCTTCACAGCAATAGAACACTGTAAAAGCAATACATATGACACGAGTATCTGCTAACTTAGAACTACAATAGTGAGGTGGAATGCAGAGCCAAGATAATCTCCAAAAGTTCATATGCCAGCTAGTATTATGCAGGTTTAGGAAGAAAAATGAAGGCAGGATAAAAAAATAAATACATAAAATACACACTTTAGACACACTTTCTCAAATAAGATAAAAGACAAGAACACATAGGCATAACACAGAAAGAGAGAGAGACAGAGAGACAGAGAGACAGAGAGAGACAGAGAGAGAGACAGAGAGAGAGACAAGAGAGGAACCAGACAGACACACACACACCACAAGGTGTTTGAAAATCATGTGTCTTCTTGAAGTCTTTTTATATGATTTGGGATTCAATTGTTTTATTTAAATCTGTATTGTGCATTTCTTTAAAATTAAGGAAGTTTTCTTTGAAAAAGATTCAGGCTCCAACTCTCCTTATGCTCTGTTATTTCACTGTGACACCTGAATTTATTTTCTTATTGTCCCTGAAGCTCCTCTGTATTTTTGAATCTTTTTACCTTTATATTTCATTCATATTTGTTGATTTCATCTTATCTACTCTCCAAGTCACTGATTCTTTCCTCTGCTTTCATTTTGCTGCTCTATCTATGAAGATTTCTATTGAGGTTACTATATTTTCTAGTTCTAATTTGTCTACTGGGATTTTCATTATATCTTATACTCCAGACTACTTTTAGGTCTGAATGAATTTTAAGATTCTCACATGTTCTGTATTAACACTTCTGCCTGAGGGGCTATACCCAGGAACAATGAGCCTCTTAACTCCCCTTCTCAGGTACCACCAAAGCATAAATTTAAAATCATTTAATGGGGAAAGCCTGCAGAATTTATTCAACTCTTGCTTCCTGAGCAGCTGAAGGGCAGTAGTACTTGTTTAAGATATATTTTTATTTCTAATAGCATGCAGGTGTGCATGTCTGTGTATTTGTAGTAGTATAGTTTCCCCAAATACCAGAAGAGGGCATTAGATCCCCTGCAGTTAGAGAGACAGATGGTGGTAATCTTCTTCATGAGGGTGGTTTGAACTGAACTTGGGTCCTTCGCAAGACCAAAATGTGCTCTTAACTACTAACCTTCCAGCCCAGGTCACAGCTTTTTCTGTGGTAATTGTCTGAAGAAGTAAAATAACTAAAAGTTTTCTGTCATATCAGGCTGCCATTTCTTTATTGTTTTCTAGAAACTCCAGGCGTGTGTGTATCTGAGTCCATTGCCTTCAACTTTGCTATGTCCTTCAGCCTCAAGACTATGTAATTAGAATTTAAAGAAGGAAGACATAGAGAAGGAAGAGGAGGGGGTATGAAAAGCAGGAGAAAAAGGAGGAGGAGGAAGAAGAGGAGGAAGAGGAGGAGGAGGAGGAGGAAGAGAAGGAGTACTTTTAGGAAAACAGTAGGGAGAAATGTATCTATTCAATGTTCCTCAGTGCTTTGAACTATTATTTTTGGACTTCTATTTTATTTTTATGTTGACTTAGTTTTGATTTTAAGTTCTACATACCATAACATCAGGCTTACTTTATAAATATTCAGAAAATCAGAAATCACAAAAATTCTTTAAATAATATTGCATAAATTTTACATGTAGAAGTTCTGATTGACTGTTGACTTTAATTTCCTCCATTTCTTTCTTGGCTCTGTGAATGCAATACAGTTTATCTTTTGCAGAGTCTATACACTTAATACTTACTGAAACTTTTCTCACTTTTTAGAGTAATTAAACGGCTACAAGTAAGAATGTATTCCCCTTCAATCATATCACTTGGAACACACTTGCATTTTGTTGTATAAATGAAATCTTATTTTGGTATGACATTCTTTGTATGTGGAGAAGCTTCTTTTAGCATTGTATATAATTCAAATGCTAATGGTGAAGTTCATCCAGTTTTGTTTCACATGAAACATGTATTTCAAAGCTCTTTGAGGCATACATAGTATTCTAATAGGCAAATTCTCTACAACATATTTTTCATATGTTATTTCAGTGTAAAATATTTAAAAATCTTGCAATCTCTAAAAGCCTGCTGTACCTATAGGTTTATCTTTGCTTTATAAATGAAGCTTTATTTCTGGCTACTTTAATTATTTTCCTGTATCATTGATTCTAAAGATTTTTGTTAGGTTATATTTAGAGTGAGTGAATATGAGCATGTGTGTGTTTGTGCATGTGTGTTTAAGAGGGGTTTAGCTTATTCGTACATTTATGAGATTTTTAGATATACTGTGTAATGTCTTCTATTATTTGCAGAGAGTGATGAGCTCATGGTAACTAAACTAAAGAGTAGATGAAAACATCTATTCTGTTTTTCCACGTTCCTTTTGAAATGATAAATATTCTTTTGGAAGAATAGACGAACTACTCCACATATCTAATACTCCTGTTTCAGTTTTGTTTCTCATTGTTTGCCTCCTGGTCTAATTTACATAACAACTCTGAACCAGGATGACATTTTCTCATACTCTTCTAAGCTGTCAGGTTTAATGATGAGTTCATTAATACATTCTTCATCTGCTATTCTGCTTTCATTTCTATCATTTCTATTTTGCTTTTTATATCTATTGAAATCTCCTATGTACCTCTTATGTTAAACACCTTCCTTCTTAGAATAATTATCATATTAATTGCTTATATTTCTTGTCTGATTTTTAGGTATATCAATGTTGTATTTAATTTGATTCTGCTGATAATTTTCTTTGGGACAGCAGTTTTGTGTCCTTGTTCATTTGTATGTTTCATAATTTTGTTTTAAGGGAAGACCATTCATTCGGCAATAAGTGTTGTTATGTTTTGCTTATTCTTAGACATGAGTTTGTTTCTCCATGAATCATCTGGCTCAGTGATGGCTTTCTCATGTGTCTCGAATAAAAGGCGTGTTATCTCATTCTCACTTTGGGTATTTAGCTATACTCTGTGTCTATTTTGCTGCTTGTCTTTGTTACTCTTCTTCTGCTGTGAAGAGGCACCATGACTAAGGCCATGGATCATGATCATCTTGGCAGGAAGCATGGCAGGAAGCAGGAAGGCATAGTATTGGAGAAGTAGTTGAGAACTCACATCTTGAAGCAACAACTGAGAGGCAGAGAAAGGAAGAAGAGAGGGAGAATTGGAAATAATGTCAGTTTCTTGAAACACAGTGCTACACCTCCTCCAACAAGACCACACTTCCTAATCCTTACCAGACATTTCCATCAACTGTACATCAAGCATTTAAATATATGAGCTTATGAGGTTCACTTATTCTACCACACTCCTTGTCTGTCAATTCTTTAAGATTTTTTTCCATACAAATAAAGGGAAGTATCTGAGCAGTGTTTAGTGCTTTCTTCACTACAGCTTCTGTCCTTGCATTTGGAACCTTGCCATGAATGGTGTTCCATCTGGATTCATAGCATGACCCCAGGATTTCTTATGGTTACTTAGGGACAGTATGGAAAGAAGTCTGTTAGATAGAATTAATATGATCCTGTGTAGTCTCTTTACATTCTTGCTTCCTAATCATCAACCTTTAAAATTGAATTATATTTATTAAAAAAACACTTAATGGTTTATACAATAATGCAGGCCTTCCTTAGTTCTTCTAAGACTGTCTTCCTCACATATTCGGTTAGTTGGTTTTTCATGAGTTCAACTCTCCAATGTGCTCAAAGTGTGTGGTTTTATAGTTTCCGGACTTGGTTTTAAGAATAATTATGATGATGATGTATTTCTATTTTCTGTATGTCAATCCAAAGTTGAACTTAGCAATGACTTTTCAAAGTTAATTCTTTATCTCAAAAATACAAGATCGTGTGATGATTAACCTTCAATAACAACTTGCCTAGATTTAGGACCACCAAGAAGATAGCTCATCTGGATGTGTCTGTGAGGGATGGTGTTTTTTTGGATTTAACTGAGGAGGAAAACCCCAATCACAAATGTGAGTGGTGGTATTATTGAGTGAGTGGTACTATTGCATGGACTGATATTCTAGAATAAATAAAAAGTAGAAAATGAGAATGTCAGTAACAGCAGATTCCACATTTTCTGCTTCCTTATGCACCTACACATGGGAAAGTTCCTATCATTACATCAATGACTCCCTCCCACGTCTATTCCTTTCCTGCCACATGGGACTCTGTCTTATCAGGCCAAGGGTCAAAGTAAATTCTCACCAGCCTGAGATGTTTTCTGTAAGCATGTAGTCACAGCAATGAGAAATATAACTAGTCTTCTCCAGCCAAAGTTTAGAATTCCAAAGTAATGTAATATAAAGACAAAAATAATTCTCTTTTTTTATCTAGGAAAAAAATTTAATGCATTTTAAATAGTAAGCATTACTGATTCCAGAATAACTGTATAAACCCTTCTGCATTAAATGAATGCTCCACATATTTGAGATCTGAGAGACCCAGGAAAGGACATTTACATTCTTCATGATATCCATGCCTTTTCACATCTTTGAAAGACCAGAAAAAGAGGTATTTGACAGTTATTGGAAACTAAATTCCTGTGATTAAATGAAAACTGTTTAAGTTATGTACAGACATAAAAGATGGAATTATCTAGAATCCTCTTTAATAGGGATATTCATCTACAACAGTTATGAAATAATCTCCTCAAATTCAGGCCTAGGCACTTCTGAATGTCTTATAACAGAAGCATCATTTCTATTTTTTAAGAGAGAGTGACAAAGAGAGTGAAGTATGTGCAGGTACCCTAAGAGAATAGGAAAGGACATCTGATCTCTTAGTGCTGGAGTTGCAGGCTTGGCAGTTGTGAGCCACCTGACATGGTTGATCAAAACCAAACTCAGGTCCTCTACAAAATAAATACACACTCTTAAACACTCTCTATATCCCCTCATTTGTATTCTTTCAAGATAGATACAATCAGACTATAGCCTCAAATATTTCTGTGAATGATTTTTTTTAATGAATTACATTCTAATGAAGTACTGGAGAATACTAGATTTTAAGTAATAGTGAGCATTGTGTGTATATACATGCATATATATGATCAGACTTGACTGCTTTGGACTCCCGATGTTAGCAGCATCTGAGGATAAGAAAGAAAGCAAGAAGTCGAGGAAAAGAGCTGTAGCCTTGACTTTTATTTTGTCTTAACTTCTAGAGAAGCAGCTATTTTTATCTTGCTGATTTATTGATGAGACATAAGAAAGGAGCCTCTGGTGGAACGCTTCTCTGAACTGGATATAAGTATCAAGAAAAACCCAGAAGGATGTTTTGCTTAAAATCAGAACAGACCCAACTAGCTCCCTGATTGTGAATCAGGGCTTTTTCTGGCCGGGTGTTGTTGTTTCAGAAGGATTTCCTTTCTTGATTAGCTTTCATCTTCACCTGTTCTATACTGCTAGGTCCCTGCTGAGCTGACCCAGAGAATAAAGCTGTTTTTGTGAAATTTTCAATTCTGTTTCCTGACACTTGGAGTTCAAAGTTTGTCTGAACCCCATGGAGCTTTTGTGATTCACATGCAACTCATGGGCCTTTGAAATTTACTGGGTAAGAAAAGGAACAAGGTTTATGGCCCATATTAGATGGAAATCCTAAGACAATTGTGAGATCTTGTGAAATCTATTGTAAAGAGCATATATCACAGATGGAACATGAAGAACGCCATCTGGCATCTATGACCCTTATACATTGCACTCTGTCTCCAGTAGAGAATTCACTCAGAAAAATTCTACCTCTTACTTTTATTCCTTTTGCAGTGTGCATGCCTTTAAATGGCTCAGTATTCTACAGAAGTATGGAATCATTCTATTTCTAGTAAAGCAATTTAACACATTTCAAGATGCAAATAATGACTTTCTGTTAGTTGGTATGGACAGAAAAATGTCTCCCTAATAGTAAGGAAGACGTGGATTTGTGACTAACACCTGAAGAAGTTAGAGATTGGATATGGAGAAGAAATATATGGAAATGTGAAGAGAAAGCTCTAATGTCAGACACCAGGTTTCCTTTAGTATGTGTTATTCTACTGAAGCTCCATTCCCATAGCCCATAAACCCTCAAAACTCATCTACTAAGAATGGATTTTAGAGATTGGGAGATGATGGAAAGAAAAACAGCCTAAGAGGCAATAAAATACAGATGGTACTTTTTTTCATGTGTTGATTTGTTGGTTGTCAAAATGAGACTGTAGATGACAGCTAATAATTGATGCTCATTTTCAGAGTCACATGTGACTCTGAAAATTTAGATTTACATTTTCTAAAAGATAAAACATTGAAATCACATGAATCAAATAAGAAATTTACTAGCCTCCAGGCACCTATGGCAATGGGAGACTGGAGTTTCGAGACTTTATATTTTTAGTGATTTTGTACATGTATCAAACATTAAAACTCCTCTCTCCTACACACACACACACACACACACACACACACACACACACACACACCACAACACATATTTCATAAACAAAGGGAAGTAGAACAATTGCAATGTCCCTGTCCTAGACGTCAATCATATTTAAAGGACTCAATTTGATAAGTAAAATTCAAAAGTGAAATGTTCCTCCCTGCCCAGTGAAAATTCTCTTTCCTTCTTTCCATTAGCTAGAAATAGAAGTTGATTAGGAGGGGCAAGGCTGATTGCTTGCACAGACAACTGAGAACCTGGAAAATCACCTGGATCATCTGCGTGCAATAAATTAATCTTTGTTGTTTTTAAGCCAGTAATGTTTGAAGAGTATTTCTTACCACAACAAAATCCTGAACAACACCTCTGTGTATTCTTGTATTGAAGCTGAATTTAGAGATATCTTAAATTAGTTGTTTGATTAAATTAATCTGCCTTAGGCTTAAGGAGCCTTTTCCATGAACATTTGCAAGACTTGTTTGAGGCTTTTACTGTTTGTAGAATGCTTCACTTATAGATGCTGAATCCTCCACCTAAGCCATTACCATCATGTAAATAGTAGATCAAAACATAGGTCAGTGGTGATTCAATGCAAGGCTGTTTGATTCTTCCAAGCTATGTCTTAAAAGATCTGTTACAAATAATGGTAAGTATATGCATTGCTGATTGAATATTTTTCAAATATTCAATGAAATGGTTTTTATTTCCTGTATTTTTATGTTTAACAGGAATAAAAAGTTAGAAATTGAGTTAGTTTAGCATAAGCCTGGCTATTACAATTTGACAACTCTGCACACATAAACAGATTGCCTTGACTCACATGGTAGAAAATAAATGTTGAAAAATTCTCATTGGGTACTGAATAACAGAGTTGGAAAAGACCTTTTCACGATTTAATTACTGATTTAATGTCATTTTCTTGGATATTTTAGTTTTGTTTGGTTTTTATTGTTTTGTTTAGGTTTGATTTGGGTTTCTTTGAAGCAGGCTTTCACTAGATAGAGCAGACTGTTCTCAATTTCCTGGATGCCTACTTGTCCATTCTTAGTACTGGAAATAGAGGTATACTATCAAGGCACTTACAGAAATGTGGAGTAAAATGGGTGAGTCACATGTACTTGCTCAATTAAGAATGGGAAATTTGAATCTCAATATTATGAGGGAGATTTTTTGGTATGGTTTAGGTAATGCTCTTTAAACACATGATATCTTGGCCTTTGAGAAAACAACAGAAACATGATGGTCACTATAACTCATCTGGATCATTTCCCTCTGAATCAGATCCAGTCAGTTCATTCTCTCATGTTCTCCTGCCCTTCTCCCCTAAAAAAGATCATGAGATCCTTCTAAGAGGTTCTAAGCCATACCTAGTCTTTAAGTTTTCAGAGCTCATCTCCCCACATCATTTAGGATGATAGAAATACTTTTCTACCTTAAACTTCTTAAACTTCTTCTTAAACTCTTGCAACTTCTACCCATACCCAGTTCCATAGCCACTGCTGCATGCTCAGGTGCCTCTTTCCTTGCAAGAAATGTTCTTAGTCTATTGCATGTCATTTTAATTAGTTATCCAAAGCTGAATGCATTATAAAGAAAAGGTACAGGTACAGATCATAAGCAATCAAACATCCCCCACAGAAATCCAACACCTGCAGACAATATAAAATGCCAAGGCTGTTGCATCACTTTTTCTAACAGTGCACAAAACAATATTTTAAACATAACTAAAAATAAACTTCCCTAAAATTTCCTCTTTTCTGTGTATATATATATATATATATATATATATATATATATATATATATATATATATATATATGCTTTACCTTACAATGCAATTTAATACTACACCAGCAAAACTATTTGCAAGATGAACAATCATGAGTATTGCTAATGATAGGACCAAATGAAACCAAACATCTATCAAGCATTTCACAATGTCTTTGCACAGCAGAAAAACTTTATCAATGTCCCATTATCTGGAATTGACTCACAATCTTCTGGGCTCCTCCAAGGGGCTCAGATCACTTCTCTGTTTCTACTCTCCGCAGCACACACAGTTTGTCCTCCAGGTTCTGCTGCATCCATTCCACTGCTGCTGCTGTTCTTGATGAATGTCCCATGGGACTGACATCTCAAAACCTGCTGGGGTCATGCTGCAACTGGACTGCACTTTCACCAATAATATGCCCCTTCAATATGGGCCTTCAAGTGCTACTGCAGCTGCACCTTCACTAATGGCCTTTCTTGGACTCTCATAATGCCAAGCCTCAGTTGCTTTCTATGACCCCTTCATGCCTTCAAAACCAGCACCACGTGACTCTTATAGTACCAACTGCAGCTGCCAGCATAAGACACAGCTTCAGTTAGTACTGGAAGACATCTTCTGTGTGCTGACCCTGAGGAAACACTTTCCAGATTTTCAATAGAGTCTGGATTGCTGGAAAAAATAACTAGTCCATGTCTGCAAGAAAGGTTTCCCTTAGGCAGTGGAGTTTTCATCACCATCACCAATATCTGGGCCATTTGTCTTTCTCTTAGGTTTGCAGGGAAAAAAAAAACTAAAAAACAAAAAAACAAAAAACTGTTCATTTTAACTAAGTAGCTTTTTGACTCTAAGCAGCCTTGGCTTCCACAACAGCAGGGGCTCGTGGGCCTGGCAAAGTCTTGACAGTTTGGCATTCCTTCTCACCATCACTATGGGCAAGCATATATCCTTCTTCATAGACCTCAAACACAAGACCCACTTAGACTTTACACATATACAACACAGCTATCAGAAAACTCAGTTTGTGGTGACACAGCATGCTACCACCAGCGACAAGAGGAAGCATTGGCTCCATGATCAGGAAAAGCAGTAAGAATCTTTCTTTTTCTTGATCTCCATTGAATTCTTTATCTCTCAGGGCCTCCATTCTTTGGCTCTCATCTCGGAGGTTTTTCCTCATATATTTAGTAATTTCACATCCTTTTCTCTTCATTGAGGCGTATTTCCTTTCTCTCACCCCTCTTCCTTCAGGAGCCTTCAATCCCTGAGCATACTTTACCAGACTCCGAGGTAAAGTACCTTTCTCTTCTTCCTTGTCTCCATGTTGGATTAGCTGATGTGATGTCTTGGCCCACGTTGGTATGCCATTTCTAGTAGTACATCTGCTGCTGTGTGTTCAGAAAGGATGGCAAGGAGGCATTTTCAAACACAGAAGCCCTGCCATACCTCAGCAGAGGGAACTACCATCATGGTCAGTGCCACACTCCATTGACAGTGGAACAAACCCCCAAGTGTCTCAGCTCAGGTGTTTTTATTCATTCAGAACTCCTCATGTACAGATTATAAGTAATCACACATCCCCCACAGAAATCCAATACCTGCAGACAATATAATATGCCAAAGCTGGTGCATCCCTCTTTCTCACAGTACACAAAACAATATTTTAAATATAACTAAAAATAAACTTCCCTAACAATGTGCTTTGCACTTTACATATGTGGTCTTGGTGGCCTTTTGGGGGTGATTCATGGACCCTACAACATACCTTTCTATACCATTGGAGTAAGGACCATCTTCTAGCATATGCGTGATAAGGGAACAAACCAAGTCAAAAACATGGTGTGACCTTTCATGTAATTATACCTAAAGACAAACAGACATATGAGTCATCAGGTACGATACTTCCCAGATTATGGTCGATAGATCAGCAATCACAGATCTCCTCAAAACCAACTGTAAACCCGCACAGATCTGCTCAATTCTTTGGGCCTTTGGATTTCCTTATTAAGACTTATGCATCGTGGTAATCTTACATGTTTTTAATGTGTGTCATTTCCATTTTATATTAGAACCTCAGCTATGAACTAGTAAGAGTAAGAAAAAAATATTTATTTCTCCTATTATAATAAATATGTCACCATCTTAATTCTAAATTACTAATGCTCTATATACAATGAAGTATTTTCTTTAAAAAGCATTTTGTAATTTCAAGTTTCACAAATTCTGATTTTACCATTGGCTTAAATGTACTTACATTGAGCATACTTGATTATTGTCTGTAATAGTTCACTGGGAAAGGATCCTTCAATTATTGAAGCTGTACTGTCACCAAACAGGCAAATACCTGCAGATGAGGACCAGCCAATGTGATACCCACTCAGCTGAAGTGATTTGGGAGTTTGGTTCAGTAGAATTCTCTATGCAGAACAACTGTCTTGCCAATGTTCTCTCATGTGAAGAAAAATGTGAACACCAGCCAACACTGATCTGAAAACTAAATTAGAATTGAACGTTGATTAAAAAGAATCCTTCACTTGCACTTCCTAAGAAAAATAAGATTATAAAAATCTACTAACATCTGGAAGCCAAACACTGACAAGGGCTTTGTACCCACCAGAGCAAAAAATATGAGAAGTTAGTTCATCTGCATTTACAATATAATTTTAGAGCATCCAACCTAAAGAACAATTTTATACATGACATCTTGAAAATTATAAATAAAACAAAGGTAACAACAAATCACTCTTTCAATTTTCATTTAATTAAAATATATTTTGCTTACTTTTATGTGTATACGTGCTCTGTTTCCACTTAGGTATGTGCATCACGTGGGTGCCTGGTGGTCTAGGAGGTCAGAAGAATGCAGTAGATCTCCTAGGACTGGCGATATGGATGGTGTGAGCTGCTATGTGAATTTTGAGAATCAAACGTGTCCTTTTAAACGAGTATGCCACAGGTGCTCTTAAGTGCTGAGCCAAATCCCCAGCCTTTTATTTACTTATTTTTATTATATTTTATGTGTATGAGTGTTTTGCCTGGTCACAGGTCTGTGCACCATCTGGAGGCCTGGTGCTCACAGAAGCCAGAGAGTGTGTTGAATCCCTTGTAACTGGAGTTTGAGATGGTTGTGACTTTAAATCATACTTGGATCCCATGGAAGACCAGCCAGTGCTCTTAACTAATGAGCCATCTCTCCACTCCATGAGGCTTTCAGTTCCCATAAAATAGCCAACACTCCCCTACACACACTCCTCTTTTTTCTACAATCATGTAAAAACTGTATTATATATTTCACTCATTTTGTTTAAAATTTATTATCAAATAATTAAAAGATATTTGTAATTTAGATTTTGAGCTCTTTTTATGAGTTGAATTAGCATTGGAAGCAACAGAATAACAGGGGGAAGAAACCAGAAAGGAGGAGAGAAAAAAAACTAAGAAAAAATATAGAAAAGATTATCCATCTAAAGTAAATTATTGAATACAAAAACTAACTTTAATGAAAAATAGGGGCACACTGATTTAACCTGCAGTGTAGGAAAATCCTTAATTAAAAAAAAAGTTACAAGAAAGAATGGCCAAACTTTTGACTTTGACGTCTCTGATGTCAGATGAAGTATAGGCATCTTACAATATGACGCTCTGTGTTGAACAGATTGACACTCTTCCTTAAGTGAAATGGTGCTGAATCTCAATAAAATAGTCTTCACAGAATCAGTGAAATGTATATTGGTGAAAGTTCCATGTATAAACTCTTAGACATCATTTGACTGACACCAGGTCTAAGAAGAAAGAGCAGAGCTTTCCACAGGTATCCAATGCACTGACTTATAGACCTTGACCCGGAGCTATGGGGAAATCGACAGAAGTAGGATTTGGGAACTATTAATGACTAACAACCCTTGAGGACTCATGAAGACTGCACAAGGTACTTAATAACTGATTTGTAGGATATAAAAAGGTACACATCACCTAGAACACACCTTTGAGGATTACCTGATCAAAATTTGGAAGGTTGGTCTTCATTATCAACTTGATTGCATTTAGAATCATCATGAAAACTCATCTCTGGATTTTCCTATAAAGATGTCCCCAGAAAGGCTTGCTTAGAAAAGGTCAAACATACATGTGGGTGGTAACAGTGATGGGGTGAGATTCTAGATTGGACAGAAAAGAGAACACAAACTGAGCATCAGCAACTGTTTCTCCCTACAGATGCAATGTAACCAGTATTTCACAATCCTATCACCATTGCTCCACTGCCATGAAGAACAAGCTCTGGAACTGTGATCCAAAATAAATGTTTTCTTCTTTAAGATGCTTCTGTCAAACAGATGTCACAGCAACAAGGAACATGATTAATACAGTACTTCAAATCTCTGCAAATTGCAGATTCCTGCATGTAGGCATTCTTGGTAATAGATATGAAAAATATTTACAACATAGTTCCACTTGTTTAATCATAGTGGGAAAAATAGCTTGTCTCCATTTATATGCAATTCTATGATTCTCCATGCATGTTAAGAAATGAATCTTTTCTTTAGGTTTTCTTATACATTTGTTATAATATCCTACTCGTTCATCCTCTCATTCAAATAATAAAGTCAATGGTCTCCTAACAGCAGTACATATTTTATCCACATAGGTATCTGCTAACTTTGAGTTTTTAATTAGTCTAAGAGGACAAAAAACAGACATCTTCTTCTCTAAACCCATCACTTTGCAGGTAAGTAAGTAAACTGAATCCCAATAGACTCTTCTGGACTGTTGAACATGGCTATTGACAGATTGGATAGCTAACCAAGTTATTTTCTCATGGTCACAGCCAGGTGAGTGAATTTTGGCATCGGTACAACAATGTGATTGGAGAGAGACCATGGGAGCCCTCCCATCCTTTCATCACTGAAGTAAATCTTCCAGCATAGTACATAATTCATTTATAGAGAAACTTAGCTCTGTGGGTAGAATAGAGAAAATGGCAAGACCTGAGAATTAACTGATAGTCTGGGAGTCAGTGGAAGCTAATAATTATGCTGGCTTCTCCTCCTGATTCCAAAGTGCAAACATGGTTTAAACAGATTGCCAGTTCCCCCAGGGAAGAGAGAAGGAAATGGCTGGATTAAAGTCAGAACACAGAGAGCCAAAAAAATCTAGTATTCATTACCATCCCCATCAATGAATATTTATCGAGCTCCCACAGAGAGCCTAGTATCAAGGCTCAGGAATTCTGAGAAGTAAATACAATTTAGGGCAGTAAAAGTTCTATCCAAGTCTGACACATGGCAGGGGGAAGAACCCTAGATGCCAAAGGAAATAAAGGGAAAAGCCAGGAATATGCACATCTTCTTCAACTTTCAGAAATAAATCAACCCTGCCCTAGTGCAGGGCCAATTCCCAATTTTGTTTCCTTATTTGAAACTTAAACTTTAAGTTAATTTTAAACATCAATATTAAGAATCACGAAATTGACTTTCTCATGTCTTCTAGAAATTTGCAAGTCTTAGTGTATTGATAGTTTAGCCTATATTGGAACAATAATAAAACTCTTTGTTATGAAAGGTCTTTGCCTGCTAAGAAAAAAGAAATAACATCTTATAACCCTACAATCAAACCTAAGCAATAGGATGTGAGTCAACAAAAGGACAAGAAGTTGACACTTAGACACAAATTCTGTCTCTGCACTATAAGAATATCTTGCTGTTAGCATTATACCCAGATGTGATCATTGGAATATTTTGTATGGGAATGTACATAGAAACTTACATATTATTGGTAAGACTATCAATAACTTAATAAAAGAGCAAGCTCAGTAGTCTCTCACCCTTAACAGTCCACCAAGACTCCCTCGAATTCTGGTTACATATGCCCAAAACCATAAGTTAATTTCAGGACCCTGTAATCTGACAATTAGTGTTCAAGGTGGACAGTGCTCTCCTCAAGGCACTATAACAAAGGATGAAGTCCATCTGTAGACAGAGACATGGCATTGTTGATCCAGTAGGGCAGGCTAATGACCTAGGCAATGTTCTACCGCTTGGGAAGGAAAGAGTACCCCTAGGAAGGCAGGTTCCGCCCACCCCAGATAACGTATTTTTACTTGCTAGGATTCCTGCCACTATAACGATCTTTTATGTAATAGTACAGCCTTGATGCTTTAAAACTCACTTTTGCTTAACTTTTCTCTTTCTCCCAACTTTTCCTAGCATACTTTCCCTAATGCTTTGGGCTTTACTCTTTCTCTAATGCACCACTCCTTGTCATATGGTTGCTTATCTGCCATAAGACTCCATGCCAACTACTGTCAAATGCTTGGCTTGTTATTTTTTTTCTCTATTCTCCTCCTCTGGGCAGCTACAAAGATTTATAGCACGCCTGCCCTGTGTTTTGCCATTTAAACACATATAATTGTACTCAAGCTTCCATTTTTACCTGTTATTCACTTTACTTATTAATAAGACGGAGAACAACAAGAAAGCCTGATTCCCCCGGTACCAAATGGCACACGCCTCTGCGACTCCCCAAAATTCTGGTAACATACTGTTCTGTGATGCTTGCTCCTACCAGACACACTGGCAGCACCCTCCTTCTTCAGACTTCCATATTACCTATCCTGCCTCAACTAAAGCTTGATGGAGTGGACAGTTATTATTCTTCAACCCCCCCTATATTTTCCCTTAGACACAAAAAGGCCAGAGAAAAACTGATGATCACCTTGGTAGTAATTCATACCTGACATGCCTATGTTCTCAGTAGAAGGACACAATTATATGGGGCGTGAATAACTCACCTCTGGAGCCATGTTTTAGAGCTAGAGATAGAACTAGGGAGTGGAAATTAAAACATTACTCATTGTGTAAGTTCTCCAGGAAATGCTGTCCAAGGATGAAATATGCACACTTCTTAGATATAATTTTTAAATTTAGAAATGAAGGAATATACAGTATATTGTCTTTATCCAGCTCACACTTCCTTCCTATTATCTCCACTTCCCTGATTCTTCCGTCTCTGTTAACAAACTTGGGGTCACAGCCTATGCCCCAATCCATGTGTAGGAATTCATTCTTGATACACCATTTTAAAAATCAGTATTTATAGTGGAAATCATATAAGTAAAAATATATATATTCAATGTGTCCTCATTAGGAAGCAGGACAAGGAAATCTAGAAAAAGCATACAAAGTCTGTCATCAGGATCTTACAGTGACATTATATTTTACATAAAGAACCAAGGTTTTGTATATCTAAGGTGTACCTGTCAAAGTATAGGCCATAAACACTGACCTATTTAGTCTGGGGTTCAGTCTCACCTGGTAAAGTGTTCTGAGGTGTTGTTAAAACTGTGGGAGACATCTTTTCTTCTCCCAGCACAAGATTCCTGGAGGAATTACTATTTCTTTGGGGTCCATTGTAAGATTAAAGGAGAAAAGTATCTCTTTAGGATATTTTCATTTTTTCCAAACCAGTTACATCTCCATCCTGTTGTATGTCTTCTTTCTTTAAACCAAGCTTTCTTTGTTACCAGGGAAATTTGGTGAGTCTAATATTGGATGCTATATGTTACTTGGGAAACCAGGGTTTCCTTTTGGGGTTCTTAGTCTTTTAATAAAAAAAATTTGAAAATGGCATCATAAGGAAACTTGAGGACAATTTTATTTAAGTTTGAAAGAAAAACAATACATTTACAAGTTTTACAGTCACACTGTAAATCGTGGGGGAAATAGTGAAGGGAAAGGTTCAGGAGAGCAGATAAACTTCAGCAGTTGGAAGTTATCAAGTATCTGTATGATAACATGGGGCCTGGGGCTTCTGAGAACCTGAATGAGAAAGCAGCATCTTGTAAAGCATGTCAGATCCAAAAGGAAAATCTGCGATAAAGGGACAGTGGATAAGTTATTCTTTTCAGAGTTAGAAATGTAGGAAAGCCTGTACTACCATATTTCCCAAAAGAGGCTGCCAGCACTTTACTGATAGAACTTTCTGAGAAGGAAAACTACCATAACTCCTTTTCCTCTTGAGAAGGGAAGTATGTTCTTAGGATTCAGGAAAGTAGCTACAGGTTGTATTCTTTCTAAGTGCTCCTGGTCAGAAATTGACAAGTCCAGATGAATTAATTAGTAGAAAGTAGGAAGAAGAGTTTGGTAATATTTTGAGTCAGTTTAGAATCACAAGTCTCCATCCAGGTAGAGCTTAGCTTCTACATTTATTTATTCATTTATTGACCAATAAGTTGCTTTACCCTAATAAGCCTCAACAAAGCCCAGGTGCCCCACATACCCCCATCTTTTATATGGTCATTTAAATCCTAAGAAGGTATTTGCTCTCATAGACAGGGAAATAGAGGTCTGGTATAGCAGCCTACAAGCCTGCTAATATCTGTTTAGCTACCAAACATTTTCACTATATTCTCTCAGGTGAACTAGAAAATCATTCATAATGGGACAACCCCCTGTGAGTTATAGGATGTTGACAGCATTCTTAGTTTGTACTCACTACAAACCAGTTGC
Source organism: Cricetomys ansorgei (assembly GCA_026225945.1). Lineage (NCBI taxonomy): Eukaryota > Metazoa > Chordata > Mammalia > Rodentia > Nesomyidae > Cricetomys > Cricetomys ansorgei. The sequence goes on from JAMJFZ010003624.1 coordinate 2,390,461, forward strand.
ACCCTCCAAGTTTTGACATTCAAAACTTTCCATGCCAATTGTAGAGTTAACCTTGGTTGGGATAGAACCTCCACCAAATGAATATCTCTAATCAAGCTTGTATGCTTCTTCTAATCTCTGCTCAATCAAAGAACTGATCTTACAGTTCTAGATTATTTCATTTCTTTAGGCAACAATTTTCATAATTTTAGGCTTCCTATGTGTCATTTCTTTGTTTTTTAAGCCCCTTTTCCTACCTGTATGTTAAGCTTACTAGGATTAAGTAAGCAAAATTACTAGGTAATTACATCATTATCCTGACTGGGAGGGAAAGAACCTGGCAAGATCAAATCAGGTGTGGAGGTGGAGGAAACCTAACATTCCAGTTGGGTAAATCAATCACCTGGCTAAAGGACCATCCCTTAAGTATAACAGATTCACTTTAAGTCTTGCTTAAGAGATAGGAGGCATAATTACCCTTTAATGAGATAATGTATAGTTCCTTCCCAGAAACCCAAGCCCAAGTATACTTGCTTACAAAGCTGCTGCCCACTTTTCTGAATTCTTCATAAAGGAGTAACTTTTCCTTTTCTTCTCTCTCTTTCCTAAGTGTGCTTTCCACAACACTTAGGGCTTCACTCTTTAAGTTCCCCTCTTTACCATGTGAGTGCTTGTATACCACATAGCTCAGCCCCATGTCTAACTGACACAGCCTGGCTTTGCCTCTTCCACTTTCTTCCTGCCTCCTCCATTGCAGCTGCTAAGATTTATAGCTTGTCTGCTTTGGAGTCTTCCTTTTTAATTCTAGTAAAATTATCCTTGAGCTTCTAATTAAGTCTGTTCTTAGCAGGTCCCAAAGAAACAAGAGACAAGGCTTAGTAGCTATGACTCCTCCCAGCAATTCTGATCCTGCCCGCATCATAAACCTCTCCAGCCCAAGGCCTGGGCTTTTGTTCTGTTCTTCCAGCTTCTGACTCCTAGATAATCCAGCTTTTTCAGCCATATGCTCTCTTGCCTTTTTGTCCTTGGTTCCTATCTTGGTCTACTTGCCTTCTCTCCTTCTCTCTTTCTCTTCCTCTCTTGCTCTCCTCCTTTCTTGATTGGTTCAAATTTTTCCAGAAGTGTCTTGCTGTTCTTTCCTAAAAAAAAAACAAAAAAACAAACAAAAAAAAAAAACCTTTATCTTTGTCAACCAGAATTTAGAATGGTGGTCAGGTTCTTGTTTTCATTTTTTCTTAAATTCTTTATTGATAAAACTAAGTAGGGTCTCCAAAAAAGTACATTGGCACTAACTACTCCAGTTGTATGGGTGCCTTTTTTTTTTTTGTTTAAATGAAAAAGATACGTTGATTCTTAAATATTCATGCAAAAGATTATGAAACCTTTAGGGCATAAATTACAACTTTAAATACCTTCAACAGATTGTCAGATTAAGTAATTAGAAGTGGATAAATATACAAACATTGGAATTACCAGTTTCAGTTTTACAGAAAATTTGGAATGGATGAGGGACAAATGCAAATCAGGGTTCAAATGCAGCCACCTGGAAGGCTCCCTAAGTCTTGAATTTGGGCCTTGTTAGATTACATGTGATCTTGTTGAAGGAAGTGTGTCACTGGGGGTGGACTTTGAGGTTTCTGATGTTCAAGCCAGAGTCTCTCTTTCTTCCTGCTGCCTGCCTATCCAGATGTAGGACATTCAGGATCTTCCTAGCACCATGTCTGCATGTAAGCCGTGTTTCCCACCATGATGACAATGGACTAGACCTCTGAACTGTAAACAAGCCCCAGTGTAATGTTTTCCTTTACAGGAGTTGTCATAATAAAGCCCTAACTAAAACAAGTAGTGCATCTCAGCCCTTAAAAATTCCAACTCTTAAGATCACAGGGCCAAGGAGAGAGTCTCAGAAGATTTTGGCTATAGGCCACTAGAGAATTCCAGTATTCTAAGCCAATCTTAGCCAGTGGAAAACTCTTAGAATCTTTGACCTAATGAGTCTCAATACAGATGAAGCTTCACTGAATCACAGACCTCATTGTGGTGCCTCCTACTTAAGTCTAATGAGTTACCTTACCCAGACTCTTTGCTATGTTGCATTCTTGTTCTGGTCAAATGTAGCCTCTTCCCTAGAAGGTCAGACTGTGTCAGGATGAGACACTAAGGTGAGAAAATAATGAACCTATCTGTGCTTCTGCCTGGTCCTAGGATACAGGCCCAGAGGGTCTCCAGATGCCTTCTCTGGTCTTTTGGCACCATAATATTAGATTATCCTCTTTCTGATACTGTGTGTTATTTGGTAAACGGAAGATATTAAATGTTCCAAAATATGTTCTTCATCAAATATGCAAACTTGGGAAGCTATTAATGAAGTTAATGCAAAACCCAGGGGTCCTAACTCCAAGCTGCTATTTGATCAGTAGTTTAAGCCATCTAATATGTCAATTCTAATTTTTCAACCCAAATATTTATTTATAACAAATAATGATATAATGCTATGTTTTATATCTCCTTCAATAAAATAGTAGAAATGATGCAAAACAAATATGTGGTATAAAGGAAGAATCTGAAATTATTCTAATATCTTTCAATTGTTCCATTATGTTTTTTAGTTTAGTTTCTCACATACAAAAAATTAGGGAAACATAATTTTCAAGTGTTTAAAAAAAAACTCCAAGAGAAGCCAGACAAATGTTTTCTCTTCTGCAGACCTTTGAAACCAAAGGGTAATTCCTCCATTCTCTCAGGATTAAAATAGCTTTAAAAGGATTTCTACTGGGGATGTACCTCAGGTGGGAGAGAGGTGACCTAGCATGCATGAAGGCATATGAGGCCAGCCACAGTCGGTTTGATTGAGAAACCCTGCTCCAGTGAATATGGTAGAAGTGTGATTGAGGAATATTCCCAAAATCAACCTTGAGTTCTCAACCACCACCGCACTCCACAAACATCCAAACATCCTTACACACATGGAAAAGATAATGCATTTACCTCCTCATGTATATACCAACATACCTGTATACACATGGAAAAGTAAAAGTTAATTAGTAGAAAGAATGAAAGAGAGAGAGAGAGAAAGGAAAGAAAGAAAGGAAAGAAGGAAGGAAGGAAGGAAGAAAGGAGCTATTTATCTCAAGAAGCTATTTGTCATGTGTCCTGCAGTTTCCAAAGGGTGATCCCTAATAATTCTCTGAAATTGGAATATGACATCCTACTTTGGGGACTAGGTGGTATAACAGCAAAATCTAGTAAGTATGTAAGAGGATACCTTTTGTCCGTGAACAATAGAGCCAAGAATCAGAGTTATTTCAGGATTAGATACAAACAAGAACAGAGACAGGCATAGACACTGAAAGAGTTAGCACAGGAAGAAAAACAAGCAAAGCTAATGGCTAAAGTCTTCATTCAAATGTAGTCATGTGGGAATATCTTCCAGATGAGGGTTTGGTGATATAAACCTAAAGACTTTTATGGAATCACTTGAGAAAGATCAACACAGGTTCAGTTTTGTTCCAATTATTGTTCATCACTCAAATCCCAGATGCTCTCAAACATCTGGGATGGATATAGAGGAGGATAATTGGGTAGAAATTCAATGGAATTTGAATAGAATATTGGGACTGAGCAATGGAGGTACCAACAAAGAATTCTGTCTAAGATTTTACAAGTTTACTGTGGAGAATTTATAGTTTTCAAGGATCTATCATAATTCTTAAAAGTTATTTTTCAATTATTAGTAGCTTGAATTCAAATTCTAATTTCTGAATTTGAAGATGGATTTTTCTCCTCCTCCTCCTTCTCCTCCTCTTCCTCCTCCTCTTCCTTGTCTTCCTCTTCCTCCTCTTCCTCCTCCTTCTCCTCCTCCTCCTCCTCCTCCTCCTCCTCCTCCTCCTCCTCCTCCTTTTCCTTCTCCTTCTCCTTCATTTTTCAAAGCAAGTATGGGAATATGGGATCAAAGATCACCAATTACTGGTCAAGCCAGGCCTGCTATAATGGAAATTCTGGTTTTGGCATTTTGTATCAGCTTGGCCAGATGGTGTCTACAAACATCTTACTTATTTCTAGCTCTTTCAGGATCACACTGTATTATTGGAAGACTTTCCTTAACTAAGCCTAATTTTCATGCCATTATGCTCAATCTGGTTTCCTGTAACACTAACCACAGGATTCTGTCTTGACGTGCTTCTTGAAGGAAGAAAGTGACTCATTAACTCATTTACAAAACTAATGAACACAGATTGACTAAATGTGTTTAATTTAGAGACAAATCTGTATGCCATACCTCAAATTTCCCAGAGGCCTTAAGACTACTAGTTAAAGGATACAGAGAAATTTATAACAACTAACCATACTAATCCACAGAGAACTTCTGAGAGATTTCATTTCTCTTTCTTCACAAGAAAGGAAACATTCTGATCTATAAAAAGGTGATCTCTGTAGACTCTGTTTGAGAGTGTCATCCAGACATATGGAGAAGGTCAATTGTCAAGGAGTCTATAAAAATTGATTTTCAAAATTTCTCTTTGTTTTCTTTTAATTCATAACAGATACATCAAATAGAATTGACAGAGTTACTGAACAAATATATTAGCAACATGGGTGGTGATAATTGATAGTAAATTAAGATTAGATACTTATCACAGCATTTGGTGACAATAAAATATTTTCTAATAGAATCTGTAATCAGACTTGAAATTGAATCTCAGTACCAACGGAAAAGACTGAGCAATACCCTGGAAACACACCCACAGAACAGACCACTGTAGGTGGCCTATGTCACAGTTTGATAGATTTCAGCTACCATTTAACAAGCTATTATGAAAGCTATTATCAGGGTTTTGACAAGAACACTTTTGTGCTTGTTCTAAATTTTATTAGCCTATTCTTCAAACCCATCCCCTTTATATAGCATTAAGGAGGTCTGAAACCATGATCACATCCTCTCCGTAACTAAATCCTAAGAATAGTATCATGATCAAAAAAACAAATAAAATAGAATTTCTGACCTCTAAATTTTAAAATGCTTTTAAATATATCATAATGCATCCTGCCCCTTTGGACAGTAAATCTGACTAATATGTTAATTGTAAATATACAACTAAAAAACAAAGACGGGCTAGGGAAATGTCGCATCTGATAAGAGGGATATACAGGCAAATATGGGGACATGAATTTGATCCTCAGCATCCACGTAAAAATCTTGTTGTAGCTTTGAGTATCTTCAACCCCGGTGCTATGGGGATTAGAGAAAGGAAGACTTGGTCTTGCAGGCTGCTCTTTTGGCTGAAGTAGTAAACTCCTGGTTCAGTGGAACCCCTGCCACATGGGAATAATGCAGAGAATATTAAAAGAAGATACCTAAGATTCTTCTCTGGTTTATGTTTATGCGCACATACACCATATACCAATATAGCACACACAAAATAAATTTGTGATTGTATACTCGAAATGACAGTCTTCTATATTATATAGATCATGGCATTTCTGGGAAGAAAAAAGTGAGACTGTTAGTCATTGTTCCCTAGAATAGCAGAACTTGTAGAATGAATCGCTCTTTGTGGGTATATAGAAATAGGATTTATTAGAATGGCTTAGAAGCTATGGCCCACCTAATCCAAAAATAGATGGCTATGAACAGAAAGACCGAGAATCCAAAAGTTGCTCATTCCACAAGGCTGGATGTCTCAGCTGCTCTTTAGTATATGCTGGAATCCCAAAGAAGTAGGCTTTAATGCCACTGAAAGAATGGACTTGCTAGCAAGGCAAGAGCAAGCAGGAAAGCACAAAAGCTTCTTCCTTCCATGTCCTTATATAGGCTTCAATGTCCTTATATAGGCAAAAGGTGTGTCCCAGATTAAATGTGTGTCTTCCTGACTCAAGAATCAGATCAAAAGCAAGTGTCTTCTTACCTTAAACATCCAGACTAGAAGTAGATTCACCTACTTCAAACCAAGAAAATATCTCTTACAGGTGGTGCCCTTTATTTTTGGATTATAGTTTATTCCAGATGTAGTCAAGATGACTACCAAGAACGACCATCACAGGGAGTCATTAATTACTGTTCTGAACTAAAAAGAAAAAAAAATTAGCTGGTACTAATAGGGCTTGGTGGCTCAGGGATATATAACCTACTCTAAGAAAAGCTTTTTTTTTTGTAATATGCAAGGCATTTTCTGCAGATTCTATGATTTCTAAGTCTTTCCTAATACTTAAGCAATGAGCAAGTGTAAGTGTGCAGCTAGAGTCCTTTTAGAAAGAGAAAAAAGTCTCATTACTGTCACTGTGAGAAACCCAACATGTAGATGATACTTTACAAGACAAAGAAATGTGTAGTCAGGGATGAACAATAACAAGAAAGCCTACCAGCAAGTTCAACATACTTAAAATTCAGTAACTGAATTTATTTCTCCTTAAGATAGAGAAGTAGTAATACACTTTTGGGCAAATCTAAAGTTACTCAAGGTGAGAGAGCCCGTGTGATCATTTTTTTCCCAGAAGGGAGAAGTATCTAGCATACACAAAACAATACCCTTTGTGACAATTTCGACTCTGACCAAATGCCTCTTACTAGAACTACAAACATTTTACTTTATTATTTCATGCCTCTATCATATTTAAAAGCTCTTTGCATTTTTCTCTAATTCAAATATTAGGGTATTTTTTGTTGAGATTAGGTCCCCTTTGCTTTCTGCCCTGACTCTCATATTGCCTGACAGCCATTGTGTCTTCCCCATGGCCAGTTCTGGTTCTTTATCTTATTAGTTCAGACTCTTAACATTTCTGTCAGCCTATTTCTGAAATTGCTTGAATTCTTTAACTTATAGTTGTTCTGTGAACCACATATATGCACAGAGAGAGAGATTTACTGTGTACTGGATTGTGTGATTTGAGGGCTGATATTACTAATTAAGATCAGAATAAAGGAGCCTGCATTCTCTTGTCCTGGGCCAGATTACCAGGTAAGTGGACCTATCTAGGAAATTGTCTTCATTAAAATTATTGAACCCTGTGAACTTATTGTTGTTCAATAAATTCTGACAATGTGAGAAGACACAATCCATTACCATCCCGGTTTTTGTCCTAGCATGCCCAAGACACACATCATATGATATAGAGCTCACACAAATCTGTAAATATTTTTTATTTAACCTGTAGGTATTTAATCTTTTCCATAAATTAGGAGCCAACCTTATATAATTGACTAACTTGTAAGGAAATGAAACTTTTTTTTCAAGTGTGTGTGTATATGTGTGCATCTTTGTGTGTGTGTATGTGTGTGTGTATGTGGTGTATGTTGACCTCTCAAAATCTTAAGTTCCTACAAAATTAGCTTTTACTTTCAAATGAGCAGCAGGTATTTGTTTCACATGCTTAAAAATTACTCCCTTGAGTCTGTGATTTCATTTCTATTAAATGTGTAAGGTAATATCCTATGTTCCTTAGCAACAACACACAAACATACATACAAAGAAACACATAGGCATGTGCCCACAAACTATTTCTGTATTTCTGTAGATAATTTCAACTTGCCTTTTCCTTCAAGAAAGCTTTGAATATTCAAACACATAAAATAGATAATAAGCAGACAGTTTCTATATTGTGACTCTTTATATAACCCACTTTAAATTTTGAAGAGGACAATGAATTAATGACACATCTCTCTAACAACAAATCAGATGAGAGGATGGAGGATTATATTCTGGGACCATCTGCTTACTCTACAATTCTTATATTGGACAGTTCCTTTCTGGAGCCCCCTAGTATAAAGGACAAAGCTTTGTCAGATCAATATCACAATCTGTTTTGTTATGCCAAATCTTATTTAATTCCTTCTGTTATTTTCCACAGGCATTCATCTCCAATAAGCCTCTTGCATTCTACATCCATCCCAGCATATATTTACTATAGTCCCACCTAAAACGAAGTAATTGTCTGACAAGGTCTCAGCTCCGTATGCCTGAGACCCTTAGTTCTTACCTGATAATTATTTGAACATGTCATATCTTCCTAACGAATATACTCTCTGATTGGGTCTTAAGTAGGATTTCATAAGCTCCTTTTCAGGGAAGATAGAGGTTATGCCTTCACACAGAATTTTATGAAAGCTACAGGAAAAATAAATATATGTAGCTGTGAAATACAGCATTGATACACTTTACATAATAAAAGGCTGATGCACATTGTTAAGGACACAGGAGCATCATGTTAGAAAGTTATAAAATTATTCCCCGCAATGAAGTCTCACCTGGTGCTGTTTGGAATCATGTATGAGCTGAACACTCCTGATAATGTCATCAGGGTCTAAACTGCCTTTTGTTTCTATTTAATATAATAGTTATCGCTCAAAAATTTTCAGTGGCTCCTGGCTACACACATGTAGACAGACCTGCCTTTTTGTGAGTTCCAGGTGACATTAAACATACTGGTAGCCAACCTGTCCTGTCCGGCACACCCTCCACATTGCTCTCCTCCAGATCTCTTGGGATTCTTCACCAGCTTCCTCATATTCTGAACTCTCTGATTCTCAAATTTTTTGCTTTTATGGTTGCTTCTTTATACAATATATTTCAAATTGCCCCTCCCATGCTTCTAACAAACACCTATTACTTTGCAAGATCCAAGGTAATCTTCTTTCCTCCTATGATTTACCTAGAATTTACACAACAATCTGATATTATACCAGGTTCATTCTGTCTTTGTTTACCAAAAGCAAAATGAAGAAAGCACTTCACCCCCAACATTCAGCTCCACAGATGGGTTATATTATATTTCTTTTTTCCAGTGTTTATTATTTCCTCATTCCCCAGAGGCAGAAGTTCATGAAGAAGATATTGGAGCCTATTATCTTCTTAGCATCATAAAACAAATAAAATAATTTCTGTTTCTTCTATTAGTTTTTCTCTGCTGGTATTTTCCCAGTAGTATCAGCTATGAAATGATTTTTCTTAACACAAACACCTCATGGAAAAGTAATTTTATTATAATAGGGAGGTTACTGTACATAAACGCACATATGTTACTGCATTTTGCCTCATTGTGCTTGATTTTTACCTGCAAGGGAATGATAATTACTTATAAAAAGGACAAGAATATCACTTTAAGCTCTTTCAATACCACAAAAGAAGTTCTAGAAAGAAGAAGCTTAGGTAAGCTTGGATCCCCTACATCTATAAAAACGCATGGCAAGACTGTTTAAAACTAGATCCATTTGTTTAATACTCTATTGCATGAGGGAACTTTGAGTGATTAAATATTTGAAATTCAGTGAGACTGAAATTATCATATCCTCTTCTAAACACAGAGGTCAGGAAATGATTAAAGCAAGGGGGAAAAGCTAGAGCATTGGGCAGAGGAAAACAGTGAAAGGAGAAAGATGGAAGAGAGACAGGGAATGTGAAATAAAGAATAAAGGAAAGGGAATGAAAATTCTGGCTATAAATGTAAAAGAAAAATGAATAAGAGTATCGATCATTGTAATTTATTTGTGATATTAATTTGAATATTATTTTTCAAAATACAAAACATCTCTATTTCCTATCAATCCAATTTTACTTCTGCCAATGAACTGCCAAGAATGCTACCTGCTACCAAGAATGACTAGAACACACATACACACACACACACACACACACACACACACACACACACACACACAGACAGACACACACACACACAGACAGACAGACACACACACACACACAGGTACACACACACACACACACACACACAGACAGACAGACAGACACACACACACACAGGTACACACACACACAGACAGACAGACAGACACACACACACACACACAGACAGACAGACAGACACACACACACACACACACACACACACACACAAACACCCAGCAGGTGCGACTGAAGCTAGGGGATTCTACCACATCAATGTCTGTAGTGGAAAAAATAAGGGAAGTAATTTTTTTGTTCTGAATAGTTGGCAGACATGGAAGGATCATTGGTGACTAAGAAACTAACGTATTAAATAAACCCATATAATTACAGAGGTTAATGAATCTACAGCTAAAGAGAGGCCAATGAATATATGAAGTTTTCACTGAGGGTGATGGCAAAAGTGATCAGTCCTGATTAAAGTGAACACATTCTTGTATACTCCTAGTTCTGTGAGTTAAGTCTCCCTTTTATAGTCTTTCAATTATACCTTATGAGTTTAGAATTGATGAGGGTATCTCAAAGCATTTGGAATATGACAACTATTTATCCACTATACATGGCTTATCCCAGAAATACTGGGAGATAAACAGCATGTCCTCTAAGGGGCTGGTTTTCCATAATAAACACAATGGGATATCACTTCTCATCACATCTTTGTAGCATGTCTGTCTTGCTCACTGTTCTATTGCTGGGGGAAAAAAAATGTGTCCACAATAATCCTTATAAAACACAGCATTTAATTGGGGCTGGCTTACAGTTTCAGAGTTTTAGTCCAATAGCGTCATGGCAGGGAGCATGAGGACACACAGGCAGACATGGTACTGGAAAAACAGCTGAGAGTTCTACACCTGGATCTACAGACACCAGGAAGAGAGAGACTCTGGTCCTAACATGGGTCTTTGAAATCTTAAAGCCCACCCCCAGTGACACACATCTTTCAAAAAGGCCATACTATTCCTCAAGTAGTGCTACACCCTAATAATTAAGTATTCAAATATATGAGTCAGTAGAGGCTATTCTTATTAAACTATCACATTCCACTTTCTGCCCCTATTGGCTTGTAGCCATATCATAATGGAAAAAAATCAATTCAACTCCAAAAGTCCCTATAGTCTCTTACAGTCATAACACTGTTTAAAAGCCCAAAGTTCAAAGTCTCTTTTGAGACTCAGGATAATCTCTGAAACACCCTGAACAGTAAAATCAAAGTCAAAAAGGAAATCACATAATTCTAACATACAATGGCATAAGATCTACCTTAGAATTCCAAAAGAAGGGAAGGGAGCATTGTGAGGAAATCTGGACCAAAACAAGAACAAACAAAACAAAGAAACAAACAAACAAAAACAAGAGGACAAATCAAAAATCTGCATCTCCATGTCTGATGTCAGGGCACTCTTCAGATCTCCAACTTCTTTCAGCTTTGTTGACTTCAAAATACTCCTCTCTATTGGGCTGGTGTCACACCCTGTCAGTAGCTCTTCTTGGAAAGTATCTCACAGCTCTGACATCTCCAGCATCTTTGGGTCTCCAATGAAATCCAGGATTAACCTTCACAGCTTCACACAATGACCTCTCTGGGCACCCAATGCAGGGACATACCTGACACATGCCTGGTCTGAGTGTCATTTCTTAGCCACAGAGGGTGAACCCAAAACCCCATTGTTGTATCTTGGACTCTAAATCCAGAACCACATGGCTGAAGCTGCCAAGTCCTGCTACTTGCTGGGGCTGGAACATGGCTCCCTAGTTCGATCAACTTTTATTGTTGATGGTTTTCTTCACTGCTTGAGCTTCTCCTTCATTCCTTTTCACAAATTGGCAGCTTAGCTGAGTAAGTTCTTGTCCTGAGGTCACCACACCCTTTATTCCATTTAGCATCAGGTTTATCTTTAAGCTTTTATCTCTTTGAGGTCTGCCTTCCACATTATACTTCCTGGTACTTCTTTGCTCCTTAAATTGTACATTTTGTGTTTTTTGCCTGCTCAGCTTAGTCCTTTTTATTATAGATCTGCATAAGAGTCACTACTAATAGCCACAGGTCACAGTGGCTGTCTTGAAATTTTCTCTGCCAACTCTTCAGTATAGCCTCAGGCAGAATTTTTGGACAAGGGCAGAAAGTAACCACATTCTTTGTCAAAATATTTCAAGAACAGTCTCTAGGCCACTTATGAATATTCTTCCTCTCTGAAACCTCTTGAGCTGGACTATAATAATCTACAATCCTGTTAGCACTGCTGTATTCTTTATTGTTTTTGTATGGTCCATTAAGCCCCTCCTAAAGTGTTCAACTGTTTTCCTAATCTAAAGTCCAAAGTCCACATTCTGACAACAAGCAACATGGTCAGGCCTGTAACAGAAATATCCTGCAACTGCTACTGCTACTCCTGTCTTGGTCACTGTTCTTTTGCTGTAGTGAGATATCATGAACACAGCAATGATTATAAAAGAAAGCATTTAATTTGGGCTTGCTTGCAATTTCAGAGATCTAACTATCATTATCATTATCATAGCAGGGAGCATGGTGGCATTCAGGCAGACAAGGTGCTGGAGAATTAGCTGAGACATTTACATCTGTATCCACAGGCAGCAGGAAGAGAGAAACATTGGGCCTGGTGTAGACTTTGAAATCTCAAAGCCCACCCCAGTGACAAGCTTCCTACAACAATGCCATACTTCCTAATCATTCTCAAGTAGTGCCACTCTGTAATGACTAAGCATTCAAATATATGAGCCAATGATGGAGTGAGATGTTCTTATTCAAACCACCACAATTACCATAGATTAAAAAAACAAAAACAAAAACGATCTGCTCTGTTCCAATTGCCTACTACAACCAAACTTTAATCATTCTCATTGAAAGACAAACCCATCTCAAATTTTGCATGTATATTTATTTATTTATTTATCCATTTAATTAATTATTTATTTATCTATTTATCTATTTGTTTGTTTATTTATTTATTTATTTGAGACAGGGTTTCTCTGTTATAACTCTGGCTGTCCTGGAACTTATTCTGTAGATCAGGCAGGCCTGCAACTCACAGAGATCCACCTGCCCTGCCTCCCAAGTGGCCAGCACCACCACCAACCGGCTGTGTTTATGTTTTAAGTTATATTTACTTATGTTTATTTCTGTATGTGAACGTGTAGGATACATACACGTGTATGCAGGTATACATGCCCATTCATATACTCAGACACCATATGAGCAGGTTGCATCTTGCTCTATCACTCTTCAATAACTTCCCTAAGACAAGCTCTTTCACCAAAGCAGAGTTTACTACCTTTATAGCTACCTGACCAGCCGCAAGCCCCAGTGAACCTCCTATCTACACTGTGCAACACCAAATGCTGTACTTACAGGCATTGTGTGTTTGACCAAGTCTGTCTTTCTGCATAAGTGCTTGGGATCTGAACCCTAGTCCTCCCTTCCTCAGTAAACGCTTTTATCCACTGAGGCATCTCCCCAGTCTTTGCAACCTTTTTCAACTGCAGCATTTGTATGGGTCTGGTATAGGATTATCTACTCTATTCTATTGTTTCTAAGCCTCTGTCACCTCCAATATTAAGTAATCGCTGTGGGAGATTAAGTGAGAAGTTTAAGTGAGCCTAGCAGAGATGGAAGGGGAAAAGGAGAGACGTCACCAACCCAGACTTCTCAAATGGTCCTGATCCATGGCTCACCACCTGGTTTAAGACGGAGGATCACAGCATACTGGTAGAGCTTCAAAAAGGACTAGTGAGCTTGGGTGGTGGTTGCTTCCCTCTTCTCCCCGGAAATCCCTGCAGCAAAATTGACTCTGCCCTTCCCCCATAGTGCAGGCAGGTAACCCCCTCAAGCGAAGGGGAGGGAGTCTGGGAATGGGTGGTGTACATAACTCAGAGAAAGGAATTTGAAGGCAATCTCCCTCCACACTCTTTACTGTCACAGCCACAGTCCTCAGCTGCCTGTGAGGATCTGAGCTGCTACCAGAGACAATGGCAGGCGGAATTTCTCATGCTGAGCATCCTGTAGCTAGAAGAGGGCTAGGTTCAGTGATGAGCACTCAACCTGACCTTCCTGTAGAAAAAGGAGAATGGGATTCAAGGATGGCCCCATTATTTTAGTTATATACGTGATATGCATATTATGAATTAAACTCAGGCAATGCTATTCCCCAATTTACTTTTCTTTTAAAATTATTTTCTATATTTTATTTTATCCTGCTTTCATTTCCATTTTTAAAACAAGCCCATATACATCTATATTTTACCACTTCAAAAATTGTTGCTTATTGTTTTCAATATACATTGACTCAGAAGAGAAATCTAATTATTATCTTTCCTTATTATCTTTTGTCTTATATTTTTGATATTAATTTTCTTTTTTATAGATAGCAAGTACTTGATATTAATTGATGGTGATGTACTTGCTAGTTTTTTGTCATTGCTACTATTTTTTTGTGCTCCAGTCTCATTGAGGTTTTTTAATACGGGTTGTACATCCTTGTGAATCCAACTCAATACATGTTTTTGTTGTTGCTGTTATTGTTTATTGAATGGTCTCTACCTCAGCCCCTTCTGTCAGAGGCTTGAATAACATGCTATTTATTCTACTTGATTTCCCTTTTATATTTACTTCATTGACATTACCATTATTTTCAGTTATTTTGCTTCTTGGGTTTCACCAGCTGCATTGCCACGTCTTAATGCCAATGAAGGTGTTTATCAAGGTAGACACTGTGGTTTGAGCTCTAAAAAAAATCAAAATTATTTTGAGTCCTTTCTAATTATTGACTTGATTTTTATATAGGATATGAATAAAATGGTTACTTTAAAAATATTTTTGTCTACTAATTCTAACATCTGTGGCAGTTCTGGTATGGTTTCAACTTGACTATTTTTTTCTACTACTTTGGGCATATTTCCAGCTTCTTTTTAAACCCTATAATTTTTAGATGTTATCTTGTGGGATGCTGGGTATTTTTAAATTTACATAATTTTTTTTTTATTTTGGTTCTGAAATGCAGTTGAACTTTGTGCCTTTATGTTTCAAGAGCTGTTGATAGAGTCTAACCACATTAAACTGTACTTAATTATTCCTTTATATTTAGTAGATTAAACACTCTCATGATTACCCATTAACTGTGATATTCTTAAGGCTTGCTACTTGAAATACATAGTATTCTTGCATATTCTGTATGCTAGTTTGCGTTATCAGTTTGGGTGTTTCCTTCCCAAGCCTCAGGTTGTTTCTTTGCATATGCCCCACCAGACCTCCCGGAATTTCATTTTTATGTTATAGCTCTAAACCGCCATTGAACTGTGCTTGGAGAATTCCTCTCTCTCACACGAATAGCAAGTTGTCAAGACCTGTGGCAAATGAGGATCTTACCTCATTTGACTCCCTTATTCCAGAGCACATCCTCTTTCATTATCCAGTGCTTAGTATTTTGAAACTCATTGTTTTCCTAATATAGAATCTGTATGATTGTTTCATAAAAGAGTAAATCTTATTTTTGCTCTTATGTCTCAGAAGGAAATAAATGCCCATTTACCAATGTCAACATAGTTCTGTAGAGGAGGAGGGAAATGACAATATTTTTTTAAAAATCATATTGCATTAATTTATAATTTCTCATGTTTCATACCAGTAATATTAACAAATTAAATCTAGATTGATTGTAGGTCTAAAAAATCAAAGGAGAAACAACAAAGTATACAAAAATGTAGCAGGAGATGAAAATATTTACTATCTTGCAGTAAGTTAAACCATTTTCAATGTGGCACATAAATCTCAAACAATAAAAATACTGACATTTCAACTACTTTGAAATTATAATATTTTTCTTGTAAATTTCTTTCAGTTTTTACTATTCTTTGAAAATTTTATATTTGTTTACAATGTATCTTAATCATACACCTTTTTCCTTAACTTTCTGTTTCTAATTAGTGCTGCTTAAATGCAGCCTGCTAGAATCTCCTGGGAAGGGGGGGGGACGTCTTAATGAGTGTCTGTAATATTCATAATCTGTATCTGTTTGGCTTGTGGTATTATCTGTGGAAGATTTTCTCAATCCTTAATTGAGATGGGAAGACTCACCCTAAATTTGGGTTCTGCCATTGGCTGAGCTCTAAACTCAGTAAAAGAAGAAAAAGCCTATTTAGTTTAAGTTCATTTCTCTGTTGACTAGAAATTTCCAAACTCTTGCCTTGACTTCCACAAATCTGTAATTGTAAGATGAAATAAACTCTCTCTCCCCTAAGGTAGTTTTTGTTGTTATGTTATTATTATTATTACAATTATTATTACTATTATTATTATTATTTGACACCATATTTTTCTCAATAACAGAAATGAAAGCATGATTGAAATAGGTATCTAGGAAGCAGGCTTGTTGTGATAATGAACTCGACTGTTGGATTTTGGGTGAGGGGATGTAGAGAATATGGACCTTTGTGCTAGAAAAGTCAATGAATAAATAGCCCATTCAAGAACAATCTTGGAAGCAAAGAATACTGAGATTTACATGGACAATTCAGGCCCAGATTGGGTTTCAAAGGGTACAAGAACTTTGTTGTGAGCTGAACAGATACTATCATGAGATATTTTGATCAAGAATCTGCGGGATTGAATCATGCTGGGACTGAAGAAGCAGTTTCACAGAGAGACCAACACCACTAAAGTGCAACCTTCCTTCACCCAATGGAACACTAGGGAATATATTTCTTTAGCATCAGCACATAGACATTTTTAAAGTTCTGTTCAGGCTATATTGTAATCTCTTGGCAGAAGTTAGAAAGAGCAAGCCATTCATGTAGAACTGGTTTTAAGGGCATGCAAGATGAATAATGGAGGGGGTAATGGAGAATAATTGAGGGAAGTCTCTTGTGAGAGGGTTGGCATTCCTGTAGAGAGGCCCTGAAAAGCCTTTGATGAAGATGAGTTTCAGTTGCACTGAAGGCCCCAGAATATGGGAGACACCAGTCCCATGGGATATCCACTAAGCAGCACTGAGGGACAGGAATGCAGCCAATGTTACCAGGAAAATTTTTGTGTTATAGATGGCAGAAAGCTCTTTGGGGGCCCAGAGAATTACATTATAAGTAAGTCTCTTATAGCAGACATTGAGTTACATTATATATATTCCTGAATTATGTCTTCACATTGTATTTGTGCCCTGCTTCTTCAATTTTGGAATAAGAATTTTAAGTTTTTTACTTTTTTTAAATTTTATTTTATAGGAGCCTACAGTTAAGGGATTTGGAAGACATTGGAAGACATTTTAGATTTTTGAAGTATTCAGACTTTTGAAGACTTTGGTGTTTTTGGGGATTGGAATGTATTTTATATTGTCATATTAATGATATGATAATTTAGAGACAAATAGTGTAGATTCATGGCTTAAAGTAAGGTTTTGTCATGTTGACAAAGAATGGATTATACTGCTTATGTCAGTTTGACCTATTATGAAATCACCTGAGAAAAGAGAATCAATGAGGAATTATATCAGATTGGTTTGTGGACATATCTGTGGAAGTCTTGATTGATAATTGATGTTAAGAAGACCCAGCCCACTGTGGGCAGCACTGTTCCCTACACAGAGTATCCTGAACAGTATAAGTGGAGGAAACTAACTAAAATCAAACTATCAAGATTGTGTATATTTACTCTTTACTCTTGATTGTAGATGTGATGTAGTTAGCTGTTTTAAGTTCCTGCCTCTGACTTCCCTGATGTAGATTGTAACCTGGAACTGTGAAAAACAAAAATCTCTTTCTCTTGTGAATTGTTTTTGTCCTAATATGTTATCTTAGAAACAGAAGAGAAACTAAAGCATTTAAGGATTTTAATGTTTTTTTTTCTTTTGTTAGTCAGCTATGAGTAATTGGTATCTTATAAGATCAAGACAAAATATGGAGACAGAAAAATATATATGAAATCTACATACATATGAGGTTTCTAATATAGTTGACAAGCCACGAAAAACAGTAAAAAGAGAAGAACTCCTTCTTAGACTTCTAGGTTTAACTAGATAAGCCAGAAACAAAAACATATTTAGAAATAATTTTGTATATTCATGTGAAGTTTCATACCTGTATACGATTAATTTGATCATACATTTGCCATTTCCCCATTCCAACTGTACCTGGATCCAAACCCAACATATTCCCTTCCAGCTTCGGGTTATCATTTTTAAGACATATTTTCTATTAATTCTTTAGAATTTCATAGATGCATACAATATATTTTGATCATATTCACCTTACCTTACTCTCTATAATTCCTTCCAGTTTCACACTACATGCCCACACCCCCTCTTAATCTCATGTCCTTTAAAACAATCGATTATAATTGTACTGCACATATACAAATGTGTATGAGTGACCTGCTAGAGCCTGCTCCACCAACAGGGACCACACCCATAAAGGAAGCTATCAACTGTCAGTAGCCCCTTACATACTTTTTAAAAAAGGGAATTTTGAAATGAAATACATGGACTTTCTAGTAACTAAATTTAAGCAAATATTATCAATGATATAATAGAGTGTATAAGATTAGGGAGAAGCTAAATGTTAGCTTTCGTGAAAAAAACAATAACACTGTTGAAATAATCAGAGAAAGAGATGAAGTACATTCGAGGTGACTAGATAAGAACTCATGAACCTAACTGCATCGAGGGAAGAATTAAGTTGATTTCTGATCAGAGATAAATTTGAATTCTGTGTAACAATTCTCAATTGGAAAACATGTTAGCAGAAGTAAAAGTTAATTAATTATGGAGAGAGAAAATGCTTTTATCTTCAGTATGGTAGCTGGAGTTTTACAGGCTTAGTAGAACTGGATTTTAAATGGTGAAATAATAAGACACAGGACTTTAAAAATATGAGGCAAGTTCTGTTGCTTTTTGTTTTTCAAGACAGTCTTACTATGCAATCTTTGAAATCATGGCAGCTAACCCTCCAGAATAAGTTTCCAACCTTCTGACATTATAGACATGTGCCACTAGATCTGGCTGGTAGAATGGATTTTGATAGATATGATAGAACAAGGAATTCAGAAAAAAAAGCTAGAATTTATAAGTAATAATCTGGAATTGCAACCTCAAATACTCATGAGTTTGGAAGTGGCAAAATGAAATATGTATATAATTAAAGCACTAGCATATGGTAAAAATATAACTAAGATTAGTGCATCAAATATTGTCAACTAAGTGACAGCTGCATAATTAGCATTATCAAGGTGTGATCTATGACAAAACATGTGTCCTCATGAGTTCAGTTCAGGAATAATTGATACTTAGGAATTACTCCAGAAAGCTTACATTTATGAAAGAAAAAAAAAACATGAATAATACAAAGACCAGGGTATTTTAAGGTGTCACTGGTTAAATCCAACTGAGAAGTGGAAATAAATAGTGTTTGGAGAATCAAGAGGAGCATTAATATAATGAGCTGGAGTGGCTAATGGAGATACCATCAGTAAGAAGATACTGCATTATTTCTTAAAAGCGTGCTTAACTTAGGGGAGGCACTTGAGTAGATAAACAAGAAGAGACAAGTAATGAGCAAACTTGCTATTGCCCAGAGATTAGAAACTGGGAGTTGCTGGTAAAGAAGATGAGATGAGGTCTCTCCTGTCTCAGTCCCTGTGTTTCATGGTGTAGACTTTTATTACCTGCTCCCTCCTGTAGACCTTTATGCTGTCACATTAAGTGTCTCTTAGCTTCTCAGTGAATGTATACAACCATATCCCTACTAAACTTACAAATTTCAGAACAGGCAGACAGAGTACCTTATATTTTAAAGGCATTAAGCTTTGGTTATTAAAAGGCCAAGACTTGGAATTGGGCCAATCTATGTTAAAATCATGAGTCTATACATTTCTAGATAAATTATATTGGGAAGTTGTTCCATCCTTCTAAGCTTCAGTAACTTGTTTACTACAAAATGAATGTGAGGATATACCATCTTTCTCCTAGATGCTGAGAGTTGTATTAACAGCTTAACTTATTTCATATTGTGTTTGAGGATTAAATGAATGACTGCTGTACACTTTCTATAATTTCAGGAGTATTGGATGAATTTTAATGTCATATTTCACAAATACTTCAGTTTCCTTAGCACAAGTCAAATAGTATTTTAGTTTGTCTTATCTGCAAAGATAGAAAAACTAATAAAAAAGAATGTAGCTGCTCAACTATAAAGAAATTGTTCTATTAAGTGTGGTTTAATCATTTAGTGTAGCCATATAATGATTATAATTATAATTAAATTATGTCATTATTAATATATAATTATGAAGTCATTAAAAATCACATATCCATAGGCTATATAACCACACAGTTAAGAGCTCAAATTATTGAGTCAAGAGAATAAACTAGAGTACAAAATTCTTGAACCTGTTATTTTAATTTGTTTAAGCCTAGAGTATAAAAAAGTGTTCAATTTCATCCAAGCCATAATTTTGTATACAATATTATTACTTTTATTATTTTTATTTTTCCAATTATGAAAATGATTCTTTGTTAAATTTCCCCCTCAAACATCTACGTAAAATACAATAATATTATTTTTGCATGTAGCATTGATTTTATTAGAAACCTAGTCTTCCATATCTTCAGTCCATCTTGTCAAATGTACACATCATTTACGTGTAGCTAGTTAGTGCTAGAGTATACTTAAGTTGCCCATGTAGGTGCTATGTGCTCAGAGTAATTAACGAACACATTTACTTAAGCAACGAACACAGCATACCTGTGAAGTCTGCAGAGAACATGTTCCTATCAGAAATGGCATGAATAGCAGGTGTGTAAACTCCTTTCTTTGATCTACCCTTTCAACTCACTAATTAGAATTCTTGCTGACATATGTTCCCATTGAGGGCCACATGTTCATTGTCAGTATTCCCCTGATGGATGGTGGCAAGAAGCTTTTTGTTTGCCACTCCAGTCTCAGCAGCAAGGGAAAACTGCTTTCTGTATAATTTCCAGGTGTCTGTGAAAGAAAGCCAAAATTCGCCACCCAAATATAGGCTAGTGAAAATTAGAAAGTAGCATTCTATACGGGAGATGAGTCAGATATATCATTAAGCATGGAGTTCTGTTTTCATTTTTACTCAAATATTTCTGTATTATATTTAAACTCCATGTATATGGATTAAGCAATATGCATTTGATATCGGAAATAAAAAGAAAGAGAAGTTGCTTTGGTTCTTTCTATTCATCAAGCAGAAGCTACTGTGGGACAGGAAGTTTAAGTATTGCTAGTTATATCAAGGTATTTATGAATAATCATTAGAGTCTCTAATTTATTCATTTCTTCCCTTATATGTGTTAGTATTTGCTTATCTTATAACAATACTTGATAATAATCACTACGACATTTTGTTTTCTAATTTTTTTCTAAAATCCTAGAATTCTGCTAAGTCGTAAAGTAAACCCCAAGGATGACTCATTTCCTATTCAGCTGGTGGCATCTATGAGCTAGTGACATCTTTGAATGGTCACTGAAAGAGAAAAGATTCTAAATCAGTTGGGAAACATTGGGTCAGAAAATTGTTTAAACTTTTTTTGAGTGCACATGTTCTTAGAACTTTAATTAATACTCACCTTGAAGTCCTACAAGAATGTTAGGACAAGTAAGTGTTGCATATAATTGATCACCTGAGTAAAGACTATGGATTTTATAGATCATCATGAATTTTTGAAATAATATTGTGCTATCATTTGAAGTTCTAAAAACATTACATTTACTTATTTTTAGTTTTGTGTATGCCTATGTGCATGTATGTCTGCATACCAACGCACATGTGTGGAGGCTAAATGACAACTTGCAATGTTTGCTCTCCCATACACAACATGGCTTCCGTGGACCAGGCTCATGTCATCAGGTATAGTAGCAAGTACCTTCATCTTCTAGGTTGTTTTACCAGATCTCATTTAAGATTTGTGTGTGTGTGTGTGTGTGTGTGTGTGTGTATGTGCTGTTATTGTATTTGTGTGCATATGTTTGAGTACAGGTACAAGAGTACAGAGGTCCTAAATTGGTTTCTTATGTCTTCGATGATAGGTCTTCACCATATTTTTTTGAGACAAGCTCGCTCACTGAACACTTGGATTTGGCTAGACTGGATGGTTGGCAAATTCCCAGGATCTACCTCTTTGTGCCTCTGCCCAGCTCTGAGGCAACAGGTATGAACCTCAGTCCTGGCTTTTACATGATTGTAAGAGATCTACACTCAGGTCTTCATGCTTGCGAAGGACACCCTTTACTTGCTGAATGACCTGCCTAGGCCCTACCTTTATGTTCTCACAAATATAAACAATTGTATATGAACTAGCAAAATCAAAATCAAGTTCCAAACATTCCTTTCTTACTAAGACTTTTCTGGCATTTGAGAACAAATACAACCATACATCTGCATATATCTTGAACAATATTATTTCTTTGTCACACAGATGAGTTTTGAGTTTCTCTAGAATAAATTCCAATTTTTTAAATCAGGTTTTATTCACTTACCATGCTGCTTTTCTGTTCCATCCAAATTTATCTTCGTTAGTGATTACTTTGTTTTTACTACTGATTAAGAATTCCTTGAATAATAATTCCTTGAATTCCAGGAGGTGTTCCTCCTATCAGCTGCAAGTGGGCATTTGTTTTTTCTCCAGTCAGGTACCACTGTGCATATTTCAGAACAACTTGTTTAAATGTATAGGTTATTTTATCTTAAGAAACATCTGAAAGTGTCACAGGACCAATGAGCAAATTTATTTTTTATTCATAATAAAATTTTCAAGTATTTTGCCAAAGTAGTTGTTTGTTTTCATGTGTCTTCTCTCTCTGTGTCTTCTTATTGTTGTCCTTCTAGTGTATTTGCTTGGAATAATAGCTCACTGATATACTTAACTTGCAATACACAAAGAACAATAAAAACGGAGGATCTTTACATAGTTTTGTGGACATTTATACATTTTTGTGTAAAGATTTGTTAACTGTTTCACTCATTATTCTGTAAGTTTAAAAATAGCTTTGATATCTTAGAATTCAGTTTGAATTGCCTTTAATATTTTCTGTGAGCTCCTTGTTTTTAAAAGATTTTTTATCTTTATTTTTTCTCATTCTACCCCAATTTTATTTCTGTATGTAAGAAAGAGGGTTGGTATAGGTGCCTGTGGAGGCCAGAGGAGAGTATCAGATCTCCTGGACTACATGCAGCCATGAGCACTCCAACACCAACATGGGTGCTGGGAATTGAACTGAGTCCTCGGGAAGGGCATGGTGTTCTCTTATCCACAGAACTATCTCTACAATCCTGGGCATTCCTTATGTGTATGGAAGTCATCCACTTTTCTTTCACATGTATAGTCTCATTTTATATTTCTAAAAGTTTCTGTAACAGACACATTTCTAGTTTTGCTAAAGTCTAAATTATTTGTATATTCATTACTTGCATGTCCTACCTTAAATCACAGGGCTTTCTTGTACTTTCTTCTAAGATACTTGAGTTTGAGCAATAGAAGTAGACAATTTCAAATTAATTTTGTATGGTAGAACTATTGGCACATGTATGTAGATATTCATTTGTTCCAGCATTAATTATTAAATTTTGTCTTTCGGTGTCCTCTTAACGTTTTTCAATAATCTGTTGATCATAGAAATATCAGCCTTTTTCTGGACACATTCTACAACTCTACAAATTTCAAAATCCTATAAGTCAATTAACGGTCATTATTTTCCAAAGCATTTTTGTCTTTTGTTATTTTTCATTTCATATTTCATTTCTACAAAAAGTCTTGTAGAGTTGCTTCTCCACAAAGAGTTCCATAGAGGTCCAGAAAAATCTGCCACCTCAACATAGGATCTTTTGTGCAATAGTCATCATAAATCTGCTCATCCATATAATCTTTTTATTTTTGGCTCTATTTTTTTTTTTAATTTCAGTGCTTAAGTCTTGAATGTAGCTCTTTAAAATCTGGAATTTTGTAAAGTTGCTGTTTTATATAAATATAATTGATCTTTTCATAGTGATCTTTCTAGATGCTAAATTGATGTACTAATCTATTGTGTTTATATATCTTTCTTAAATTTTTCAGGTACATAACTGTGGTGGATTGAACGAGAAATGTTCCCTATAGGCTCATGTATTTCAGCAATGGTAGTCATGCTGGTGGTGTTCTTTGGAGAAGTTATAGACCCTTTAGGAGGCCTTGGTGGAGGAAGTTTGTCACTGGGGTGGGTTTTGATTTCATGACCTCTCTTACTTCCTGTTAGTTCTCTCTGTTTTGTGTTTGTGTTTGAAGATGTGATCTCTCTGCTTCCTGTTCTGGCTGTTTGCTGCTGTGCCTCCCCTGCCATTAGGGACTCTGTAACTGTAAATCCACAGTGAACTTCTCTTTCGCTAAGTTGTTTATGATTGCAGCTTTTTACCACAGCAACAGAAAAGTGGCCAAATACAATAATCAAAACGATGTGAGTTAATTCATTTCTTCTTTTTGTCTGTTGCTGTCAAAACAATTCTGTTTTGATTCCTAATTCTGTCCGAGACTCACAGCTCACCCATCCACTGCATTGCTAACAGAAATGGAAACTGGAAACACACTGGCTTTGATTTCACCTTGGAGAGCATTCAATCACTTGCCCATATTTGTAATATTTGCTGTCAGTTTCTCACATACTCTCAGCTGGAAGTTGAGGGATTTCCTTTCAGTAGATAATTTACTGAGAGGATATTTGGTGTAGTTTTGTCGAAACATGATAATGGTTAACTTTATGAAATCCTCTTTTGTGATCTAATGAGATATCATGCTTATATGGGGTTTTTATGTTAGTATCATGAATAGTAATAATGTTTTCTAAATGTTAAGTAAATTTTGATTCTGAGGATAATCTCTATTTGATCAAGCAGTATTGCCCTTTTAATATATTGCTGGATTTAGTTTGCTAATGTTCTTAAAGGATTGCTACATTTGTATTTAGAAAAGATATTACCTTCAATAATATTCCCTTGAAATATCTTTGTTCAGTGTTAGCTTTAAGGTAATATTGATAATAAACAGAGAGTGCAAAAGATTTTTATTTTTTTAAATAAATTTGCATGCTCTTGTTATTATTCCTGTATTAGATATTTCAGAAAGTTGACCTGTGAAGCCAGCTGGTAAGGACTTTATAGGAAGACCTGTTTTGTTGTTTGAGGTAGTTTTCTTTGTATATACTTTTTTCTGACCAGAAGAGTAAATGTCAGTATACATGAAACTGGATGAAATTTGGCAACTTCAAACAAGCCTAAAACGCTAATTGCAATGAAATTTAAGTATATCACCATCACTTCCAGCAGATTCTTTATACTCATATCCCAAACTGCTGTGACACTTACCCTTGACTATGACTACCGCTAGCCTGATGATTGTTACTGTGTGTCAACTTATATTGCATCAGAATTAAACCGTTCAATGTATTTGCTTCACTGCTAAGTTCTATTATATTATTTTATTTATTTATTATCATTTTATTTGTTATTTATTTATATATTATATTATTTTATTTAGTTATTTACTCAAGATGTTGCATGTATCTTAATTTATTTATTTATATTTCTGAAAAAATATTCTAAAGAATGCTTTGTTAGGGACTATGTGTTGTGTGGCATACTAGACCTTGCTCAAGAAAGTACGTTTATTTGACACCAATGGCTCTGATATGATGCTCACTGTTGAGAAATTCTCACAACTGAGAAAAATATGGGAAATTAAAAGCCATTCAAACATCCCCTGCAGTCCCAGGATTGTAGGCTGAGCTGCTGACTAAATAAAACAATCAAAATGGTTTAGAACTTTAATTGCAAAAAAGTAATTTCTGGAGGCTGAGGCATTGAATCATCTAAAATATACATTTAGGGCTTGTTTTGTGACTCAGTGGTAGAGCATTGGTCGAATACATATGAGTGTCTGCACAGCAAAGTTAAATAAAATCCACTACTGGAAACACTATAACCAACAAAAAAATTGTTAAATTATACATTCCATTAATATTTTGGTTTTCTACATTTAAAGAAATATGTTCCAAGGGATCATTCCAAACTCATGTGGTTTCACATATGGCCTGGTGAAGTTCAGTGGGGTCACGAAACAGAACAAAGTACATGAACGTAGGAAAGGGACTTTGTAGGAGTTGGTTTTAAAGATGGCTATAATCACAACTATGTATTATTATATATGCAATCTATATATAATAATACATATATGCAAGAAATTATCAAAGAAAAAAATTTACCTCTTGTAAAAATACTATGTTCCTTCTTATAATGCTAGCTGCATGGGTGGAGGAAGAAGTGATTTTAAAGAAAATATAAATAATGAGGAGCTCAAGACTGTCTCAGTTTTAAAGAGTGCTTGCTGTTGTTGCAGAAGATCCCAGTTTGGTTCCCAGAACCCACGTCAGGAGAGTCACAATCACCTGTAACTCCACCCCAGGGAATATGACACCTTCTCTGGCCTCTGCAAGTACTCACCCTCGTACTTATGTACACATTCAGACATGTACACATAATTAACAATTAAATCTTAAAATATAAAGATAAGTGGTCAATGTTTTGCTCAATCAATAGTGATATTTCTAGAAGTAAGAGCATTGGTGAAATACTGACTGTTTATATGTCTTTTTAAAAAGCTGTTTGTAGAATAATTGGTACTAAAAGACTGTCTTGTTAGGTTTTGAAAATTTGTGTTATAGAAGTTATAATTAAATTATGGTTTATGATTTATTCATTCAACTATTATTGCACACTAACATCATGAGAGGCAACACTCTTCCTCACACATGAACCCATGAATTTATTTGAATGAAGCAATCTATAGATCCCCACTGAATCTTACCAGGGATAATCTAGTTTCTATTCCTAAAATCATACTTTCTATGTTAAAATAACTAACAAAACCAAATAGCAATATCAGGAGAATTAGTATCAGACATCAGTACACAATTGAATAGTGACTGTTTTTGCCTTTACTTTCAATTAGATATTTCTGTATAATATTACCATTCCCCTTGACTAAAAAATAATAATGTTACAAATAAAAAACTCTTTCTTCAGTTATTCATGAGCATTTTAGTCACTCTCATTTTGTGTGTGACTATTTTGGGGGAAATGTCCTCATCTCTTTTGAATAAGTGGTTAGGAGTTGAACTGCTACATATCTGTATGTCTGTTTAAAATTTCAGGGACCTATGAAATACTTACAAAGTAGTATGTAAAAGTTACATTTACTTTAAATGCTAGGTGCCCATTATTAGCGTTGGTCACATTATTGCAAGTTTGTCATCTCTTAGGGATATGAAATATACTTCAAAATTTGTACTTGCATTTCTTTTAGGACAAATGATGTGCATTTTTCCAAGTGCTTATAAGCCCTGAAGGGTTTTATATCTGCTTCCCATAAAATAATTGTATAAATTTTTTATTGAATTTTTATATTTTTATATGCCCCAAATTTAAATCCTCTGCTAAATAATACACATCGGAATGTTTTCCTCTCTCATTTGGTGGCTTGAATTTTAGTTTTGTCCCTCATCATTTATCTCTCTTCTTTATTTTTGGTGGTATTTTTCTATTTTCAAGTTTATTAATTCATTCCTTCTAAATGTCCTTTCTCCTCTTAAAGTCATTCAGTAAATTTTATTTTAAATTCCATATTCATTTTCAATTGCAATATTTTGTTTTCTAATATGCACTACTTGTATTTTAGTTTTTACTAAAGGTACATTCATTATAAGAATATTTTATACCATGGGGAGGATATTTTTATACCCTGCCTTAGAAATCTTTTTCTTAGAATTCCAATGAACTCATGTTAGCATCCCCCTTCCTCCCTCTCTAAGATTGTCACAGTCCTACCTCTTTATGTAACATATATCTTGGGAGATTCACATGCCATCTATCATGTTGTTATGTTGTGTGTACTCTGGGTTCTGTTGTAGTTCTCTGAAAAGTGTCCATAGTTGTTTTAAAAGGCACTTAATTTGATTTGACATATTCAAATTCTCATACTGCTGATGTACAACAGCTGGAATTCAATTCAGTTCTTGATGTTGCTTTCCAGAGGGCTTTATTTTGCTCTAGACAACCATGGTTCAGAGATAAACCAGGAAATTGGACTAAGTTTATTCTCTGGGATAGGAGTCAACTTTCTCTTACTCTCTCCTTGTTGGTGTTTCCCTATACATCCTGCTTCAGTCAGGTTCTGGCAATCAGAGCAGGAGCTGACATATGATGGCTGTCCTAAAAATCTGGCTTGGAATCTGCTGGTGTTAATGACTGAAGAAAGGGGAAAATTATTCTACTCTTCATGAACTGTTTCCTCAAATTATTGGTTTCATTCAGTTCATTTTTCCATACTCTGCTTTTCTGGGAGGCACTATCAGAGTTTGTGAAATTTATTTTAGGGGTCATTGCCTCATTAACAATTTGTACCTGTATACTTTTATATAAAAAATTAAAATAAGTTATATCTCATTTAATTGTTGAAGGACTATATTGATTTCCTTTCCTTCTTGAAATTTTTTGATGTTTTCTATTTTTCTATTTACTTTTTTCTAAATTTAATCTCAAAATCTTGTTAAACTATACCTTTATTATCTATTCTGCTTTGTAGGGATGGTTTTCAACTGTGGGTGATTTGGCCCCAAGAGATATTGGCAATGTCTACAGACAAATTTTAATTGTCAAGATAATGGGTTGCTACTGGCATCTAGTGGGTAGAAATCAGGGATGTTGTTAAGCCATTTCAGAAGCCTGACATACAGGAGTCATGGCTCTGAAATCTGATATAATATCCTCTCATTCAATCTGGACACTGGTTTATTTCTTGTATTATACATTAATCAATCTATCTAAATATTCATGAATTATATTGCTCCATTGAAAGAAGCAGCTTTTAGCTGCATTGAATTTTATCAAAGCTTATTTTCTATTTCATTTCATTTTATTTGGTGTTTTTCTTTTTTGTTTGTTTGCTTGCTTGACTGTTTTGTTCCAGTTTCTTTGGATAAAATGTGTACTTCTCTAACTTTCTGTGGTGAAACTTTAGAGAAATTTTTTATGTCCCTCCTTTCTACCATTTACACTTAAAATCATAAATGACTCTTTATGAATACTTTAGCCTCAGCACATTTTTTTCATGCAATTCAAAAAAGTACAAAGTTCTTTGTGATTGTTTTTATTTTGCCTGTGGATTACAAGGAATATTTTCACATTTCTAGGTAATTCATGATCCTTATGACAGGTTAGTACTATTGTAGCCTTCTGTGATAAAATGTAACAAAGTTTTCAACATTTTTTTTATGAGACCCTTTTTGACAAGGAAAAATGTATATGACTCTAGGTCAAGAGGTATATGAAATAGTTATATAACAAAAAATACCTTAGAATAATATTTTGATATTCACATACCGTTACTACTTTTTGGAAATGAAGAAAATTTCCATACCAATTTCATGAACATGTTTGTTCACTTTTAGATAACATGTTAAATTAAACCTTTATTGAATATGTGACACCAAAGAATGTAAAGAATGTTCAAAGTTTTTTATTGTTGATTAATATTTTGATTTTGTCATTATCATTGCTCAGAATACTTCACATAAATGCATAGTGCAAAATGGCAGAAGTATCTTTCAGGCCACGTAAAAAATAGTTGAAAAGTCTGTCCTAACCCCAAGTCAAATTTTATTTAGTGATCACCAATGAAACTTATATGAAAACTTAAGTAGAAAATCTTAAAAATTGTACATTATAACAAGTCTAAGTGTATAAATTTACAGTTATATGATGAGGAAAACAGTAGGAAAATAATAAAAGTTTTGGCATAATTAAAAATTATCATTTTATGAAAAAATAAAGTTGAAGTGTAAGGAAAATACTGCAATCCATAATCTATAATCATCATGAATCTGAGTCAAGATACTAAAGGCATTACCCATTGGCTTGAGTGGTGTAATGCCACAGGCTATGCAGAGTGTGTGTGCTTCAGGATCAAGGCTGCCATGAAATCATGAGATATAAAATGGGCCACTTGCAGGAAAGACCTGATATTCTTCATCCATTTAATTTAAGGCAAATTTTTGGTTATTACCTATTTAGAAAACATTTAATGTTGACAAATTCTCTTTGACCCCTACATTCAGTTATATGACAACACGTGTGCTGTGACCCATGTTTTAAGAAGCTGTAAGATGGCATTCTGTGTGCTATTGCTCTGTCTACAATAACAAAAATTCCACCTATGAGTGAAGCCCTTATCATTATATTAAAAGCAATCACATTCTACTCTCAAGTCAGGGGAATGTGTCACCATTGTGATTCAAATCAATAACATAATAGCGCTGTTCTACTTTTGTGTATCTGGATTCTTCCGCCTTCTTTTCTCTCTGTCTTTTTAAATTTATTTTCTTCTTTCGTATAATACATAGCAACACCTCTTCTATCTTCCATCTATTCCTCCCAAATCCCCTTTGTTTCCTAGCCTCTTACTATATACCCTCTCCACCCTACCCTCTCATTCCCCACCCGTCTTCTACTCTTAAAAGAGTAGAAGAGAGCAGTCCTCTCAGAATTACTGCTCAAACACAGCACAACAAGATGGGACTAGGCCAGGCACTAGTTCCCACATAGAGGGTGGACTAGACAACTCAGCTGGAGGAAATGGAATCCAAGGGCAGGCAAAGGTGTCAGAGAACCCCCCACATACTCTCTAGCCTGTAAGTTCATTGCAAGAACACAAAGCCAGACAACCACATGATATATCTAGGAGACCCTGCAGATTCTTTGTCTGCACTAAAGACTCTGAGGGACCCTAAGAGTGTTTGCCCTTTGACTCTGTGGAACTTGTTCTCCTGATGTCCCTACCTCTCTGGTCCCTGAAATCCTTCTCCTCTTTTGCGAGTTTTCTAGAGCTCTGCACAATGTTTGGATCTGGGCTTCTCTATCCGTTCCCATCAGCTACTGTGGAATACTAACTGATGGAGACTGGGCTAGGTATCTATGAGTAGAACAAGATATCATTGGAAATGATCTCCTGGCTATCCAGCGTCTAGTTCCTGATCTATTCTGCAGAATCAGGCATGGGTTCTTTCCTTTGGCCTGGGGTTCTTCCCTCCCATTGTCCTAGTCGGCCCTTAGGGAGAACGGGTTATAGGTTGAAGGTTTTGTGGCTGTGGTGTCTCAGTCCCTCCACTGGGAGCCTTGCCAGCTACAGGAGATAGCCTGTTCAGGCTACCCAACCCCCTTTGCTACATATCCTCTCCAAGGTCTCCATAGTAGACTCTAGTGAGTTTCTGCTGCCCTCAGTCTCCAGATCCCTTCCCCCTTATTGTTCTCCAATTCCAGTTGTCTCTCCATACATTCTTTCCCTCCATCCCTTTCTCCACACCTGGTGTCTTATCTTCCCATTCCTATACTCCTCCAGCCCACCTCTCCCCTGTGTTCCATTTCCCTTTACCAGGGAGATCCCTTTGTCCCCACTATGGCCCTCCTGGTTGCTTAGTCTCTCTGGGTCTGTGGACTGCAGCACCTTTGTCCTTTGCTTTACAGTTAATAACTACATATAAGTGAGTACATGTCAAGTGTGTCTTTCTGGGACTGGGTTACTTCACTCAGTGATTTTTTTTTTCTAGTTCCATCCATTTACCTGCAAAATTCATGTACTTATTTCTCTTTAAATAGCTGAGTAGTACTCTATTATGTAAATGCATCACAATTTCTTTATCCATTCTTCAATCAAGGGGCATCTTGTTTATTTTCAGTTTCCGGCTATTATGAATAAAGCTGCTATGAACATATTTGAGAAACTGTCCTTCTGGTAGGATGGGACCTCCTTTGTGTATATGCCTAGGAGTGGAATGGCAGGGTCTTAAGGTAGGTTAAGTTCTAATTTCCTGAGGAGTCTCCATAATGATTTCCATAGTGGCTGTACAAGTTTGCACTCCCACCAGCGATGATGAGGTTGTTCCACAGTCTTACCAGCATGAGCTGTCATTTGTGTTATTGTTCTCAGTCATTCTGACAGGTGTAAGATGGAATCTCATAGTAGTTTTGCATTTCTCCGATGGATAAGGATGTTTAACATTCCTTTAAGTGTTTATCAGCCATTCATGATTTATCTTTTGAGAATTCTTTGTTTAGATCTGTACCCCATTTATTGATTGGATTATTTGTTTTGTTGTTGTTTAGTTTTTTGGGTTCTATATATATTTTGGATATTAGTCCTCTATCAGAATTGGAGTTCGTGAAAATTATTTCCCATTCTGGGGGCTGCTGTTTTGTCTTATTGACAATGTCCTTTGCCTTACAGAAGCTTTCCAGTTTCATGAGGGCCCATTTATTAATTGTTAACCTTAGTGCCTGAGCTATTGGTCTTCTATTTAGGAAGTTGTTTCTTGTTCCAGTGTGTTCAAGGTTATTTCCTACTTTCTCTTCTATCAGGTTCAGTGTATCTGGTTTTATGTTAAGAACTTTGATCCACTTGGACATGAATATTGTGCAGGATGACAAATACAGGTATATTTGCATTCTCCTATTTGCAGATATATAGTACAATTTGTTGAAGATGCTATTTTTTTCTGGCTTTCTTATAAAAAGATTAGGTGTCTCTAAGTATGCAGATTTATGTCTAGATCTTCAATTCAATACCATTAATCAAAATGTCTGTTTTTATGCCAATACCATGTGATTTTTATTACTATAGCTCTGTAGTACAACTTGAGATCAGGAATAGTGATAGCTATTAAACAGCTATATTGGAGGCTTTTGCATCTCTATCGACATAATTCTGCTCATTTTGTTACATGGATGGCCAAGTTTTGTTGTTGCATAGTGGAGTTGTCAGACATAATGTATCTTCTTGCTGACTTGATCCTTTAAATTCAGTTATGTTCCTTGTTCTGAGATATGTCTAATATTAAAACAACTGCCACATGTCCCCACCTCCATATTGCCAGAGATGGAGCTAGCCTTATGAATTTGTAGACCCTTGCTCTACAACTTAGCTTTACTTACTGTCTTCCTTATTTTTTAGATACTGCTTTGTGTATATTTTCATTCATTTATATTTAATATACTTTTGTCTTTAAGGTGGAATGAATTTATTATGGTTTGAATAAAGTTTAATTTTACATATTAAGTAGTGTGAGAGTCTATTCCATATTGTGGACTATTTTGAGCATAGTTGACAAAATTGTTAGTCGTATGTGTTCAAAGATTGTTTTGCTTATGGTTACAATTGTCCATATTTTATATTTTAATTTCTTTTATGCTTTTCTTTGATTCTTTTTAAAAAATCTCATCTGTCTTGACCCTTTTAGAGTAGTTTTCTTTTTTTCATTTATCTGCCTGCCTATCTATCTATTTATCTATCATTTATCTATTTTTATATCTATCTAGTTTCTCTATATATCTAGTTTCTTTTCCTACAATAAAATACACTGACAAAGCAAAAAATACAGTTCATAATGGTGGGCAAATCATATTTGCAGGAGCTTGACAGATAGAAGAAGCAGTAAATGTGTGCAAACTTGATCAGCTTGCTTTCTCCATTTAATATAGCCAAGGATCATCCCCTCCCAGGAAATGGTCCTATCCACAATTAAGACATATCTTCCCATATCAATTAATATAATCAAGATAGTTCCTCACAGGTTTGCCCAAAGGCCTGCCTCCTACCTAGCAATATGACAATTAATACTAACCATCATAGTAATGCTTTACTAGAGGGGAGATTATTTGGATTTGTTTTCTGAGACAGGCTCATACTCTTTCAATCCTTCCATTCCAACCTGCCACATAATGAGATCATAGGTATGTCACAATGCCTGGCAAGTAATGTTTTATGATTTGATTATAACTATTGTTGACTTATTATTTATGTCTCTTTAAGTAGTGACTACCCTGTTATTTATATTATTGAGCCTTAGCATGCCATAGTCTACTATTACATAGTAATGCTATGCCATTTTACATGTGATAGACTTCTAAATAATATGCTCGACCCTCCCCACCAGCCATAACTACTTATTTACTTGTTTTCAATGGGAACAGAATTTCCCTTAGAAATTAAATCTCCCTAAGCAGAAGTGAATGCTCTCACACCACTTTTTATATTCCCTTATTTATAAATATGAATTCTTTCATAATATCCTATGTAATTTATATTATTTATTTTTCTTCTATTATTTCAGAACCTACAGTTTTATACTCTTAAGCTCAATTAGAGAAAGATTTGATAATTGTAGCTAGTGAAATATTTTCAATTTTTTGCCTCCTCTAAATAAAATAATTGTTTTGTACAATACTTGAAAAATGTACAGCATGGGGACAAACATATGCTTTCAGTTAAAGAGATTACATTGATAAAGGACCAATCTGCAAGATACTGTGAATATAACACATTACATCACACTGACAGATGACTTCTCAGGTACTGGTCAACTAATAGTGGGAGTCACTGTATTCACTGTGTGTTATGGGAAAAACATGGTCTTATAGCGCAGACAATTTGAAGATTTGAACTTGACAGAATGAGTTTCTGGCATGTTGTGTTCTATGGCTGATGATTCCTAATTTGACAAGAGTTAAAAAGATTATCTCTTTTAATTCCGTTAAACCTGAGGGTTTAACTATATTAAAAAATGAGCTCTTGGGAGCTGAAGATATGACTCAGGGGTTAAGAACACTTGATACTATTGCAGAGGTCCCATGTTCTGTTCCCAGCACCCATTTCAGGTAGCTCACAACTGCCTATAATTTCAGCTCCAGGTGACCTGATGTGTTCTCCTGGTTTCCATGTGAATCTGCACATACATGTAATAAACAAGCATGGATACACACAGAGACATGTAATTTAAAATAAAAATCTTAAAAAGTAAAACTATAAAATATTATTTTTGTATTATGTACTTAACACTTAAAAAACAATTTTGCTTTAAAATCATGTAAAATTTGACATGTAATGAAGAAAACATCAAGAATTCTCAGAACAATGGTCCTTACCCTGGCTGCTGTTGTCTACCAATTAGCAGTTATAATGTACTGGACATGTAGACCTCTTGAGAACCACTGATGTTCAGTATAAAACACATCCAAGTTGGTGAGTTATGCTTGGTGGATTTTCAGCTATATCCTTAAAGTAACTGTGGAAAATAATTCAGTAAAATAGTTCCATGTCCTGTATTTAACATTTGCAATTCTGACCCACCATTGTAGAAAGTTCAGCCTGGCCATATAGCCTCTGATTCTAAGGTTTCTGGCTTCTCCTTTTACATTGGTGAAATGAGAGCAATCAAACTAATTCATGTATTCAGTACTATAAAGATTAAATGAGGTCTAGCAGATGGTGGCGTTAAGCTTATATGCACATGGATTTGGATTCCTAGAACCCATTAAAAGTCAGGCATACATTTAAACCTAACACTCAGGAGACACAGGCAGGTGAATCTTTGTGAGTTCTAGCCCAACAAGGGATACATACTGAGACATTCTATAAAGAAATAGAAAGAAGGGAAGGAAGGAAGGAAGGAAGGAAGGAAGGAAGGAAGGAAGGAAGGAAGGAAGGAAGGAAGGGAGGGAAGGAAGGGAAAAAGAAAAGACAGACCAAAAACTATGTACATAAAATGAAGGAGAGTTGGCTCAGTGGTTAAGAGCCCTGGCTGATCTGAAGACACTGGGGCTTGGTTTCCATCATTGACAGGGTGACTCACAGCTATCCGTAACTCCAGTTTAAGGGGATCTCTTGCCATCTTCTGATTTTCAAGGACATCAGGAACACATGTGATGCATATACATAGATACAGGTAAAACCCTCATACACATTTCTTATTAAAAAAAAAAAGCCAAGCATGGTGGTCTGTGTCTGTAATCCAAGAGGTAGAGTTAGGAGGATCCTAGGGATGAACTGGCTAGCCGTCTACTTTCAGTCTGAGATCTTTTTTTACTATGTAAGGTGCAGGATGATTGAAAAATACATCCTATGTCAACCTTTGTCCTCCACAAGCATATTCACACATGTAGATGTATACCTGCATATGAATATGTACACAGACATCAACATAGGAATATACATACACCTCAGACAAATCTATTTTTATTATAAATAAATTATTTTTAATTAAATAAATTCTAAAATACTTAACATAGAGTTTCTCACATAATAAATACTAATTGCATATTATTATTGTTATTATTATTGTTGTTGTTGTTGTTATTATTATTCCACAAGAATGGTCCATCCTGTAGATATAGACATTTAAAAGTGGATCTTGATTTCTAAATATTCATTCAATTGTTGGGAGACTAAATGACAATAAATAGGTCAATACTTAAAAGAATCCCCATATACCCGTGGAATTATTAATAAAATATTACACTGCAGTACTTTTTAAATGAGATATAGACCAAGCTTGAAACCCTGAATAATGCTTATTGGCTTTGTAAGAGAAATAACTTCTCACTTTTTTAAAATTTAATTTCATTTTACATTATAGTTTATTTGTGTGTGTGTGTGTGTGTGTGTGTGTTTGTGTGTGTGTGTGAGAGAGAGAGAGAAAGAGAGACAGAGACAGAGAGAGACTTGACAGATACAAAAAATATGTACATGTTTATTTCTGTATATGAGTATGTGTATATAGGTGCTAACAGACCAAAAAGGAGAAAAGGATTCATTAAAGCTAGAGTTAAAGATATTTGCAAGCTACCCAGTGTGGATGCTGACATCAGAACTCTAATTTGTGTAACTGAGCATGTACTTTTAAATGACTGAGTCATCTCTCCAGTACCAGATTCATTGTTTCAATAGATTTTCAATGGCTATTCACTGTTTTCCTAGAAAGATAGAATTGAAGAGTCGCGGGGCTTCAAAAGGAAATAGCTGTAGAACTCTGGCAGATGACTAATTCAGACTCATCATAACAATCTGTAAATGTAGAGTAGAATATGTGGGAATGTTGACACAGGAGGAAAGATATACAGATAGATGGACAAAAGGAGATGTGGAGGAGAATAATGAGGTGGGAAAGGGAGAAAGAGAATCATTTACCATGAGGGATTAGTTCACATACCCACAGAAATTAGAAGTCCATTATCTGTCTGCTCTGTGAAGACAGAACAGCTCAACACATATCAGGACAAGATAGAATAGGTGTTCTCACTTGGAAATACTCATGCATGAAGAAAAAATTCTCTTTTTAGCTTTTTTTACATTGATGTTCAGTTGATTGAATAAGGTCCGTGTAAGTGGAAGAATGTACTAATCAGACTGTTACAAAATATCTAACACAACATAAAATAAGACATTATTTATTTCAATGTATTTTTTTTACTTCTAGCCAAACACCTATTTTAGTTTTTTAATGCTTTTAAATTTATTTTTATTTTTTTGTACATCTTACCTTCACCTCCTCCCATCCCTCCACTCCTCAGGCTCATTTTCTCCTTCAGATCTACTCTACCCACAGGCTAACACCCACCATTCTCCTACTTCTTCCTGGAAAACGTTGCCATTCCAATAGGGCATTGCTTAACAAGATGGCATAAGGTTGGGCACTACTCTTTACATCAAGGGTTGACTAGACAACCCAGCAAGAGCAAAAGGCTCCTAAGGGTGTGTAAAAGAGCCAAAGACTCCTAGACTTCAGCCTGTAGGAGTTTTTCAAGAACACCAAGCCAGAAGACCATAAGATATATTTAAGGGACCCTGAAGGTTCTGTGTCTGCCACTTCAGTCTCTGTGAGTTCCTTAGAGTTCTGGTTGGAGTCAGACAGCCATTATTCATGCCTTTAATCCCACCACCTGGGAGGGAGAGGCAGGTAGATCGCTGTGAGTTTGAGGCCAGCCTGGTCTACAGAGTGAGTTCCAGGACAGCCAGAGGTACAAGCAGAGATACCCTGTTTCAAAAAGAAAGAAAGAAAGAAGAAAGAAAGAAAGAAAGAAAGAAAGAAAGAAAGAAAGAAAGAAAGAAAGAAAGAAAAAGAAAGAAAGAAAGAAAGAAAGAAGGAAGGAAGGAGAGAGGGAGAAAGGGAGGGAGGAGAGAGGGAGAAAGGGAGGGAGAAGAAAGAAAGAAAGAAAGAAAGAAAGAAAGAAAGAAAGAAAGAGAGAGAGAGAGAGAGAGAGAGAGAGAGAGAGAGAGAAAGAAAGAAAGAAAGAAAGAAAGAAAGAAAGAAAGAAAGAAAGAAAGAAAGAAAGAAAGAAAGAAAGAAAGAAAGAAAGGAAAAGCAAGCAGGAAGAAAGAGAAAGGAAAGGAAAAAGTGCTAGTAAGTTGACATTGTGGTGCTTGTTCTCCTGGTGTCCTCAAACCCTATTGCATCTGCAAACCCTCCTTCCCCTCTTCTGTGTGGTCCCCCTGAGCTGAGCTCTGCACAGTGTTTGGCCCTAAGTCTCTTCATATGCTCCAATCATCTGCTGGGGCAATCTCTCTGATGAGGACTGGTCTAGGCACTGATCTATGACTAGAGCACAACATAATTTGAAATCATCTCTAGACTATCCAGTCTCTAGTCCCTGTCCTCTCCTGCAGAGTCAGGAAGGTGTGCCTTCATTGACATGGGGTTCTGCCATACTGTTGTCTCATGTGGATCCTGCCAGATTCATAGGCCATAATTCTGAGGTTTTGTGGCTAGGATGATGTCTCAGTCCCATGACAAGAAAGCCTTTACTGGCCACAAGAGATGACCTGTTAAGGCTCCTATCCCTGATTACTAGAGGTCCTTGCAAGGGTCTCCCTCATAGATTACAATGAGGTTCACCTGAACTGGGTCTCCTGATGACTCCTTAATTGTTCCTGATTCTGGTCATCTCTGCATGTATTCTCTCCTTTCATTCCCTTCCCCTCCTGGTCTGCTCCTGGTCTGCTCTGCTCCAATTTCCATCCTCCTCCATCCCACCTACATCATCTGTTCAATTTCCACATTACCAGGGAGATCCTTCTGTTCCCATTGGGACCTTCCTTGTTGCATAGTCTCTCTAGGTGTGTGAATATTAGGAACTTTCTCTTTTGCTTAATAGTTAATATCCATATATAAGTGAGTACATACTATGTTTGTCTTTCTGGAATTGGGTTACCTCACTTAGGACTATTTTCTCTAGTTCCATCTATTTGCTGCAAAATTCATAAAGTCATTGTCTTTAATAGCTGAGTAATACTTCATTGTGTAAATGTATCACAATTTCTTTATCCATACTTCAGTTGAAGGGCATCTAGATTATTTCCAATTCTTGGATATTATGAATAAAGCTGCTATGAACATAGTTGAGCAAGTATCCTTGGGGTGGGATGGAGTGTCCTTTGGTATATACCCAGGATTGGTATAGCTCTGTCTCGAGGTGTGTTGATGTCTAATTTCCTGAGGGATTGCCATATTGGTTCCCATAGTGATTGTACAAGTTTGCACTCCCCACCAGTGCATCCTCACTAGCATGAGCTGTCATTGAATATTATTAATCTTATTCACCCTGGCAGGTGTAAGATGGAATCTCAAAGTGGTTTCGATTTGCCTTTCCTAAATGGCTAAGGACATTAAACATTTGTTTCTCGGCCATTTGAGATTCCTCTTTTGAAAATTCTATTTAGATCAATTCCCATATATTTTTAACTGGATTCTTTATTTCATTGGTGTCTAGTTTCTTGAGTTCTTTATATATTTTTGGATATTGACCTT
Source organism: Cricetomys ansorgei (assembly GCA_026225945.1). NCBI lineage: Eukaryota > Metazoa > Chordata > Mammalia > Rodentia > Nesomyidae > Cricetomys > Cricetomys ansorgei. The sequence continues at coordinate 2,429,799 of JAMJFZ010003624.1, forward strand.
CTATCGGAAAGAGAGTTGGTGAAAATATTTTTCCCATTCTGTAAGCTGACGCTTTGTCTTAATGACAGTGTCCTTTGCCTTACAATAGCTTTTCAATTTCATGAAGTCCCATGAAACCGATTTATTAATCATTGATCTTAGTGTCTGAGCACTAAGGAAGTTGTCTTCTGTTCCAATGCATTCAGATTATTCTCCACTTTCTCTTCTATGAGGTCCAACATATCTGGTTTTATGTTGAGGTCCTTCATCTACTAGGACTTGAGTTTTATGCAGGGTGATGAATATGGATTTATTTGCATTCTTTTACATGCAGACATCCAATTCAGCCAGCACCATTTGTTAGAGATGCTTTCTTTTTTCCATTGTATATGTCTGGCTTCTTTATCAAAGATCAAGTGTCCATAAGTGTGCGGATTTATGTCTGGATCTTTGATTCAATTTCATTGATCAACATATCTGTTTCTATGGCAATACCATGTAGTTTTTAGTACTATTATAGCTCTGTAGTGAAGCTTGAGATCAATGACGGTAATACCTCTGGAAGTTCTTTTAATTTTAGGATGATTTTAGGTATCCTGGGATTTGTTTGTTTGTTAAGGTCTATAAAGAATTTAACTGGGAATTTGAGAGGGATTGCATTGATTCTGTAGATTGCTTTTTGTAAGATTTCTATTTTTACTATGTTAATCCTATTAATCTAGGAGCATGGGAGATCTTTCCATCTTTCACGATTTTCTTCAGTTTCTACAAAGAATTGAAGGTTTTGTCATACAAGTCTTCTCTTGCTTGGTTACAGTCACCCCAAGATACTTTATGTTGTTTGTGGCTATTATGAAGGGTGTTGTTTCCACGATTTCTTTCTCAGTCCATTTGTCATTTGTAAATAGTAGGGATACTGATTTTTTTAGTTGATCTTGTAGCCAGCTCATGTTGTTTATCAGCTGTAAGAGTTCCCTGACAGACTTTTGGGAGTCACTCATATATACTTTCACATATATACCTGCAAATAAGGATACTTTGACATCTTCTTTTTCAATTTGTATCCCCTTGATCTTCTTCAGTTGTCTTATTGCTCTAGCTAGAACTTCAGGTACTATATTGAATAGGTATGGAGAGAGTGGACAACCTTTTCTTGTTCTGATTTTAATGGAATTGATTGGAGTTTCTCTCCATTTAATTTTATGTTGTCTGTGAGCTGGAGGTGGGTGCTAAGAGAGTGCTGGGATTTTGTGGTAGGGAGAGCAGCATACCTGGAGTTGGCAACTAGGGTCTATTTCAGTGTATTATTTCAAAGGTTTTAGTCCATAGTTCTTAGCTTTGTTGGTTTTGGGCCTGAGTGATATAGGACATCATGACAACCAAAGCTAAACAGGCTTATGCTTACTTAATGTTCAGAGAGGTTGGGATGAATGGTTCAGGAATGAAGAGATCAAAACAATCTGGAGAACCCATGCCCACATCAAGGTAACACAAGAAATCCACCATGACAGTGATCATATCTTTATATATTTTGGTTTACTCATGGATGTCTGCTTTAGTCAAGGGCACAGAATCCTGGGCAGCAGAATTTCTGCTCTACATCCAGGATGTTATGGTGATAACTGCCACTGTCATCTTGACTAGATTTGGATCTCCTACAAGACAAATCCTAGGTATATCTGAGGGAATATTTCCCTAGAGGTTACTCAAGCAGGAAAGATCCACTCTGGATGTCTGTGGCAAAGGTCTATAGTCTGGAGTCCTAGATTTATTTAGAAGGAGAAAGGGAGCTGATTCCCACCATTCATGTGTCTCTGCTTCTTGGGAGAAGATACAATGTGACCAGCTATGTCGTGGTCCTGCCATCACTACTCAAGGTGCTCCCACTGCCAACCATCTCCCAACTATGATGCACTGTTCCCTAAGCTGCAAGACAGAATAAATATTTCCTTCCTTATGTTAGTTTTGTTAGGAATTTTGCCAGATAAATGAGTAAAGGACTACACCTTTTAATGAATCCAATGAAAATTTTCTACTGTATTTTGTATCCTTTGGTCACATGAGCTACACGGACCCCACTTCTTTAGTGTGCACCAAATCTTGTGTATCTGATGGAGTCCTTGAACTAGACCAACAATAATGTGTTTTTAATATTCCACAATCCATGGACTCTACTCTTTCAAGCCCTTGCAGTCTCTGTTGGTCTTAGGATCTAATCTATTTGTTCTCATTCAGGAATGCAAAGTTTATTTTATTATCTGGGGGCCTTTTGAAAAATATACAACTTTAATACTTATACCTAGTTTGATATAGGCACAAAAAACCTTTCAAATATCTTTCAAAACACTATAAAACAGTATACTACATCTACTACAGCCATAACTGACAAAAGTAGGAAATTTGTGAGATGTGTATTCTGCACATAGAAATGTTTGATCCTCAAAGAATGAACCCAAATCCTACCAATTTTGCTTTGTCCTAAATGTGAATTACAGTTTTTTTCTTCACATGCTCCCAGTATAGGCATTTTTCAGTGCTAACTTTATCAATGTGGCCTTTCACCTGTGTCACAAAGATTCAATGTGGGCATAGCTGTCTATCTGCTGTGATTCATATTCTTCTTGACATTTTAGAAAGCCTGGTGCGATGGGCCTAACTGGTTTGCATAGCCTCTGGAAGGATCAATCTTCATGTTGGCAAAGCCAGAATAACTAGTTTAACTGGGGTCATAATAGAAATGTCAGAACCACAAAGAAATGGCTTCTAGGCATTTGTAGCAGAATGGGGAAGACAGGAGGATCCAATGCATCTAAGGTGCGGAAGGTGGCCACTGAGGTCATGTTGCATCGGAGCTATTTCTTGCAGATGTGACATAACAACCATTCCATCAACACCACAGAGTATTGGTTTCTGAGGTACCTCACTAAATGTGTGGATATGTAGTCATGGCAATGAAATAATAATTCATTGACAACTAGGCTGCTGCTAGTATAATGGTAATAGGCGTATTCAAATTTGGCAAATGAAGTAGAAATGAGGACGAATATAAGAACACCATCTGGGATTCCCACCTAGCACATCCTCGTGTTCCATAGCTGCATGTAATATCTGGGGTTGCTAGAGGATAAAAATGGTGGTAGGTTAATTTAAAATGTGATTCCATAATAAAGTTCCTTGAGGTTATCACCCATGATGGGGGGTTGATCTTTCAGTGACAAAATTGTTTTTGGTCTTCCACATACCTATAAATAAACCTTCATCCATGTGCCTATAATTTAGCCCAATAAACTCACCAATTAATGAAGCTGGGGTTGCATTGACTTGTTTCTTTCTTTGGTCCTTTGCACTGTGTATGGAGTGAATAGCCATGTGATAACATTTATTGGGAAAGGTAATGTGCAAAAACGAACATATGACTTAGGTAGTAGGATAATGCCACACCATCCGCAGAACCTATATAAGATAATCTGTGTCACCTTGCTGGGAAAATGGGACTCTTGAGGTAGGATACAGGAGTATTCAGATATGTATAGTGTAATCACACAAGCCCTTAAAAGTAAGGGAGTTTCCCTTGCAGTAGTGAATCAGGGAAAAAGAAGTTTTGGCAGGGCACAATCAGAGAAATATAATGTTGCTGAGATAGAAAATATAAGAAAGAATATGGGTAGTGCTTTGCATTGTTCTCTGGAAGCTACAAATGTCAAGAAAATGAGTTCCACTCTAGAACCGTCAGATTGCAGTACAACACAGAAACACCTTCATTTTACTCCACTGAAACTTATTTCGGGCTTATGACTTCTAAAGCTGTCAGACAGTAAATTATATCATTTAAGCCAGTCAGTTTGAGGTAGTCTTACTGAAATAGAATCACTGATAGTAATAACAAAAACAATAAATAAATAAATAAATAAATAAATAAATAAATAGCCTAACACAAGATGTTTAATGAAGAAGAAAGGATATGACTATGACACTGCAAAAAGTATGACTATCCAGGATTGAAGTAGAATAACTGGAGACTTGTTTTCTCCATAAGTGGTTTGAACAAAGCCTGGCAGTCAAGCTTCTGTGCCTGAGAGCTATGACCACAAAATAATAGTATCTGTCTAAATCTGCAGATTGTACAAAACAGCGAGCAGAATGTTCCAGATCTCATCTTCATTTAACATAGAGTTGAAGGGGTGTCCTAGACACAGAGAAATGTTTTAAACCGATTTCATAATACTGGCAAGGGTCCATGATACTAGGAAGCTCTGTGGGTAGGGAGCTACATGGAGACTATAACAATCTCTAGTGCATGACTAATATATGAACACTTCCTTTTATGGATCTTATCTTGTATACCATCTAGGATTATACTTCCTGATCATATTGTGGCACTCTCTCAGCTTGGAATGTCTCAGGTCAGCTTCAACTTATTGACTACAGTTAGAAACTACGTGAATTGATTCTAAATATCAGATACAGCAGTTCATACAGTCTTGAAAGATACACCTACCTTTCTATGACTTCATTGTAGGTAATGGGATGTTAAGATTTCCACTTTATCCAGCATATGCCAATTTGTACATCCATAATGACAATAAAATCAAATATAACATATAAACTATATATTAAAATGTAGGCAACCATATATAGTTTACTATGTTAATCACAACAGACATATATGACTATGAAAAAATAGTATATATGAACATAAATGTTAGACTTATGCACACATAAACATATAAGATATATATTAAATCAGGAGTATATAGGCTGCACAAATTAGACTTGATAAGTTAAAAAAAGAGGAAACAAAGTTGGATGACTAGAAGGAGGGCTGGGTCTGGGAGGTTGGGTGAAAATAATAAAAACACATTGTGTGAAACTCTTAAAGTTAAAATGATAAAAAAAGACATATATAAATATATAAATTATATATGTATATATAAATTATATACACATGTATAATTATTTATAACATTGCTAACCTACTATGTCAGCAACAATCATACAGATAGATATTTGCTTTAATTTTATATATTTTGTATGTAGTCAGAGCATTTAAACATCTAATATATTAATTTTTTTGGTGTATGTTATTAACTAACTTCTTACACAATGTAAAAAAGTTCAATTATTCATTCATTTTCAATTTGAAAAATTAATTTTAAATTAGTAAATCTATTTTGTACCCATACAGAGGTCACATGCTGTCTCGCATCATCTGCAGTATTGGAAAAATCACTTAAGCAATAACACGTCATTAAATACGTGAAATGAAGAATTACACAGAAGCATGTATACACATAGTGGATATGAATCATGTGTCCCTGAAATTCTGTATAAGAATCCCTAGAGAAAAGACAACTTGAACTGCTAAAATAAAGCCACCATCCTTGTATTCAACTTTGTGTCACAGTCTACGGGAGATGGCAACAACTTATCATCAGCTGCCCTGTGTCCCCAGGGGATCTTCTTACCCTAACAAGCATCATTTACAGCTTTCTTACAGCATCAACCTCATTATCAGCTAGCTTCTTCAACTAGTATTCTCTCAAAGTGTCTCTTAAAGAATTCTCCCCAGACATTTACTCTGCGTGTTCACTATACAACCTTATTCAGGAAAAGGAGGCTTCAATATGTGTACATAAACACGTGTATCTCATCAGGTTCTTCTATTGCCAGATATTTTTGACTAGTCATATGAGTGTAGCATATGAAATATTTAAATTACAACAAAACTGTTCACTGTTTCACACGGGCAAAAAAAAAAAAAACCAGTGTGCCATAGTGAAGTTCAGATAATAGAGATGAAAAAGACATGCAGAAGCACAAAAAACCTTATGAAGGAAATTAGCATATAAGCTTAGGGATTTAAATCTCATGTACATCCTACCAGTATATGTGAAATGTATTTGTTTTGGTTATTAGGTCACAATTTACTTAAAACATTTTAAAGAATCATGTGCTAGTCTAGTGTCTTTGTAACTACCAAATAAAAACTACCACTAGGAACACATTACTGTTAATATTCACTGTGGTACTTTGTTGACACAGAATGTTAAGAAGTTAGGCTCCGTAGGATGTACTTCCCTGTCAGCTGAGCAATGAGGTTAAGCTAAGGTCAGAGTAGAAAAGCTGACATAGCTTCTCTGTGCATAGCCAGAAATTTATAAATTCTGGTATCATATTTTATCCCCCAAAGAGTGATGTTATCTCCACAGCACGACTATCATCTCAGTTCATTCTCAAAATCTTCTAAAACTAGCAGATTTCCCTTTCATGTAAATTCCCCATCCCCTTCAATGATCAGACACAATCACCATGTCATGCTTATTTTATTCTTTGAAGAGATTGTTTTGAAGTTGCTGGCATAAATAGAACTTAAAAGTTATAAGTACTTGGATGAAGATATTATTTGACTTTGATAAACAAGGAAGAGGAAGGAAGGAGTGAATTTGGGGCCTCTAAAATCTTTGATTTTTCTATGCATTTATTAAGAATTTCCTGGTTTGAAAACAAATGTAGTTGATGAATGGTTTTTCCCCTTTTTATTAGGCCTTTGAGAATTTCATAAAATATATTTTTATCATATTCATCCTCTCCCAATCTCCCAGATCCAGCCTTATTCCCTCTCTACCAAATTTGTGCTCTTTCTCTCTCTTTTTTTTTAATACCCATTACGGCAGTTTGTGATAATACACCCTTATGTACGTAACCATCAAATGGAACATGACCAACCTACTACGTTTCTTGCTCTTAAAGATAACTAACACCTCCTTGCCTAACAGCTATCAGTTACCAGTAGCTCCTCAAAGAAAAATGACACCTCCTTGCCCAACAGCTACCAGTTACTGATAGCTCCTCAAATTGTGGTGGCATTGTGCCAACTTCCCCTTACTATACTGAGATTTTGACTCACTTTTTCCTGGCATTGTGAATGATGTCATAACCTCTGTGAGTCTGTATATGTAACTTCCCTGTTGTTTCCAGAAACCGCTGTTTCCTTCTATGGATTCTCCACTCTGGTTCTTCCACTTTCCACTATCTCTTACCCAAAGATCACTGAACGTTCAGAGGAAGTTGTATAATTCCTTAGTCTTTCATTCTCTCCACCTTGAAGGATCTCTATGTTAATTGATATCTACTTCAAAAAGAATCTTCTTTGATAATAGATGTGACTTTAAAAACTTTAAAAGATTGTCTGTACAAAAAGAAAAAAAAAAGAGTCAAGAAAATGATGGATTCATGAATAGCCCTGAACTCAAATCATCCTTAGTTCCATTTATCCAAAGTGATTCTGTTAGGATTACCAGACTGTAACAGGTGGCTACTTTTAAGTACAGATGCTAAATGTCATACCTGCAGATGGTTCATCAGTAGAACATGTAAAAACATCTTAATTATATATTATGAAGCCTTTTCATAAAAAATTAAAAGATAGCATTCATTATGCTTGTTTGAGTTAGATTGCTGAGTGCAGATGCTCGTATGAGTTAGCTAGTGCTTTAATCAAAACAAGTATCATTGGCTCAATCTAATGATGGAAGAAGTTCTGACTGTAGGTTAGAAAGTTTCTCGTGATGTATATTTCTTGCAGTTTCCTGATTTATGCATCAAAAGCAGTGGGCTCTCCTTTACTAGCCTCTCACAGGAGGCTGAGTAAAGGAAAACACTCCACTGGTTCTCCTGAGTAGCATCCCACCCACCTTTCAGTGTTCCTGCAGGAAAATGACAGCATAAGACAGAAGGACTGAAGTTGAGATTTTTAATTCCACACATGGACTTTATGATCATTCAGCCTGACATGAAACAACAGAGGTGATTCATGCTTGCATACATGTTATGTTCAGTTTTCCTTCTGTTTTTACCATGATTGGTCTGTTTCTACACACAAGCATGCTTGCAGTGATGAAGCTACTACCTACCACATATTAAATCCAAAGATAGAGATTTTATTCACTTCATTTTATTTTTTTGAGTGTCACTGACTGATTTCTTTAAAGGCCACTCTCCTAATATTTTGAGTCCTGCAAATCCTGGTGGATTATGTTTGGCTTCAGGTAGTATCAGTGTTGTGTTTATTAAATGAATTTTCTCATTGTGTGATATAGTCTATCTTATTTCATCTTCATGACAAATGGATGTCTAATTTCTTCCCAGTGTGCAAAGAGAAGCTCCCTAGATTTACTGCCATATCTGAATAAATGAGGGAATAATGAATGCCATGCTAATATTTATTGTGTGATATGTCTTTGAGTGTATTTACAAAACTACAACTGCCTTATGGAATTCAAGGCATATTGTGATTGGTTTTGACACAAAATCAAATCCTGGAATTTTCCTCCAAATCCTGGAGTTATCAGGAATCTCTGATAACTCTAAGCCAGCTGGTTTACAAGCCCTGTGTCTAGTAATTAATGCAAGGAAAGTTCTCTTTCTTTTTATCCTCCTGTTTTCAAATAATAAAAAAAAAAAATGGTTTCCTTGGTCAAAGATATGATATATTTTCCATTTGATAATTATTCCAAAAAGCAATACTACAAATAATTATATTTATTTATCTTATCTTATTTTATTTCTCTTTTTGTTTTGTTTTGTTTTTGTTTTTTTTCAAAACGGGGTTTCTCCATTGTAAATTCTGGCTGTGCTGGAGCTCACTGTGTAGAGCAGGCTGGCCTTGAACTCAGAGAGATCTGTCTGCCTCTACTCTGAAATACTTGAATTAAATGTATGTGCAACCACTGCCCATTTATGTTTGCATCTATTTATACTCTCTTGGATTAAGTCTTAGAGTCCTTCCTTGTTAGAATCCTTTTGTAACACTTTGCAAATATGGTTTCTACATTCTTGCTAATTAAGATTGGAACTACTTGCCTTCAAATAGTCCTTGGGCAGTGCAGAGTTGGCTCTGTAGTTAATAAGCCATCTTGCTCTTTTACAGGACCTAGGTTCACTTTCCAGAACCCCCATAGCTGTCTGCAACTTCAATTACCATGGATCTGAAACATTCTTCTTGCCTACATAAATACCTGCATGCATGTGCACATATTCTCACACGGGCACATACACACATACACATGAATAAAATATAAATATTTAAAACTACACTCCATTCTCACTCTTCCAAGGCACTCATCTAAGTCAACTCTTTCCTGAATCTGAAGAAATTAAGGGGAAATTTTAATCCCCAAACCCCTGCTTCTGAGCGATAAAATTAGCCAGAAGCATTGCTTTTCTTTCTAAATTCTGGGTGCTTTTTGCTTCCCTACAAAAGCAATGCCGATTTCCCACTGAGTGCCCCACACTCGTGGTTTTGCCGGCACAAATGTCAAGGAGGCGTGGAGTACACCTGCTGCCTCACAGCCCTATTTGAGAGAATCACCTCGAAGCAGCTGAAGCTGCTGGCTCCATTTCCCTGGCTCCCCGCTTCTCTGTAACAACACATCGCCACACAGATGTTACTCACACCTTCTCTTTTTATCGAGCCGTCAGTTAACTCATTTACTTATCACACAGCTGGGAGAAACTGAAATCGTCAGAAACCATGTTTCCTGGGGCTCCATAATCACACGAGAGGATGATTTCTGAATACATGCAGAGACAAAATGCTTTTTCCTCAGGTCCTTTGTCCAAGTAGCCTCCCTTATTTCAAAGTCTGTCCACATTTGGAGGCTTTGAGACACTTGTCTTTTGTACCTGGAATCCTACCCTAGCAAGTGACGGTAGTCAGAACAGTTTCCATGTCTCTCAAAGAACAGGAAAGGAAGGTTGAGAAAGTCCAGCTGTACCTGCTGATTAGAGATGAAGCTGATATAAAAGAACTTTTCATCACCCATCACTGACTCAGTGTTTAGCATCCTTGTAATGTTAAACTTCTGACTACATTAAAAAGGAGGGCTCCAGAGTCTGACCATAAGCTTTCAGATTCCTTATTCATTCTTAATATATTTAGGAGCCTGGATGCTTGCTTTTTAAAAGATTCTGTGTGTGTGTGTGTGTGTGTGTGTGTGTGTGTATGTGTATGTGTAAACACACATACACACATGCCACGTTGCACATGGGAAGGTCATGTGCATGGGAAGAACAGCTTGTGGGAGTTGGTTCTCACCTCGCATTACACTATGTGGGTTCTAGGGATTAACTATGTGGGTTTGACAACAAGTGCTTTTAGCCTCTGAACCATCTTAGCAGGTACAGTTATTAATTTTTAGACAGATAAATTTTGAAGCATTATGGATATTGGCTGAAAAGTCACATTTCTGGTTCCTTTTGGAAATTATATAACGTGAATGAAAACAAAATTAATGAACAATACATACCACTATTCACAGAGATAAAAAAAAAATAAAAGTGGATTGTGTGACAAGATGGAGGCCATTGGAAAGCTTGATAGGCATCTTTGAAAAAGCTCTAGCCTGACACCAGAGTGATGAAGCATATACATGATTTTCATATACTTTTCATCATTGTGATGGCTGTTGTTGGTTCTCAACTTGACTATATCAGGAATGAACTACAATCCAGAAATGGAGGTCACATCTGGATAATGGAGAGATTATTTTTGAAGTGGGTGAATCCATTCTAGCCCTCACCTTTGAGGTAGGAAGACACACACTTTGATGCACATCTTGAGGTAGGGAGCCACACTTTTAGTCAGAGCCACAGCTTCTGCTGGAAGCTTATGTACGGACATAGAAGGAAGCTTTTGCTCTTTGTCTGCTTGCTCTGACCTTGCTAGCACGTCCATTCCTTTACTGGTGTTGGAGACTACTTCTTCAGAATTCCAACATCTCCTAAAGACCAGCCTAGGCATCCAGCAAGCTGTAAGCAGCATCCCTCCACTGTCTCTGAATCAGCTTCAGCCTCCAGGTACCTATTCTGTTTGATTTCCTGTCCTGGCTTCCTTCAATGACAGACTACAATGTGGAAGCATAAGTCAAATAAACCCTTTCCTCCCCAACTTGCTTTTTGGTCATGGTGTTTCCCCACAGAAATAGAAATCCTAACTAAGACAATTATAAAGATGAAACAGCTCTTAAAAGGGGGGGGGGTATTTATTGAATTTACAACCACCACCACCACCACAACAACAGCAACTTTCCCTTTGACCAGCGTAACCATAACATAACGAAAAAGAAGGAAGGGATGCAACAAGATAGATGGTCAGGAATCGGACAAGGTAGAAGGACAGAGAGACTTCAGCTGGTTCATAAAATCATGGTGAAGAGAATCAATATGTATATTAATTATCAAGTGTCTAGACTCATGGAGATATTATCTCCAGCTGGAGTACTAGGTGGAAACCTGTATTCTCCCTTGCCCTAGGATATTTTTTATGCCACATTTTGTGTGACAACCATGCAAGGTGTCTGTCTTGGCAGTTGATCTGAACAATTTATGTTGATCATTACAGTTTTATCTGAGTGATGTTTTAGTTCCAATGTGAACACAGGAATTTTACCTATCAAACTTCTATGTTCCCAGCATGACATTATAGAATACAATATGCCAAGAATCTGTAAGATATCAAAAACTTAGGGAGATATCTTCCAATTCTTTTCTTTGAAGTGTGAGGAAAAGAGTAAAGGGGAAAACTTATGAATCTACTCTGTGAGGGAAAGAATCTCAGAGGAGAAACTGACCTGGGAGGTCATTGTGGAATTAAGTGATAATAATAATTATTATTATTATAAAATAAGGTCAATAAATCCTGTGTGATCTTTGAAGTCAAACCATTTTGGTCCTCAATTGCTTTCAAACACTAGGACAACAGAGTAATATGCCTGAGGTAATCTGTGATCATTTATCTAAGACCCTCAACTGTAAACATGCCAAATCTACCTGCTCATTTCCTGTGTTGTCATTACCAGTTTAGGAGATAAAGTAGAGCCTTGCAATGAACAAATTTAAAGAAATTTGGGATTCTAATGTACAAGAAAGTTTGGTAGTTTCTAAATGATATTTAACGTCAGAGTATCAACAAACAATTTTTAACTCAAAATCATTACCTCAAGTTAGGAACCAAGTCTATGAAAAGCCTATGGCATTGCCGGAATAATTTCTTGTTCCTCATAACTGGAGGATTGATTAAACTCAAATCAAGGTCACTGAGTCATTCTGAGGGTTAATGAGTTACAACTCCAACTGAATGTACAACATTGTCAGGTCGTTTTTGTGAAAGATGTGATCCCGATTTTGTTTTGAAAGTTATAACCTCATAATTGTTATCAGAATTCCTGAGAAGACCCAGAAGACTTCTGAAATGCTTTCACCACAGGGCTGCCTTGCTTGAGAAAGTCATGACCTTCCTTTCATTACAGTTCACTTGTTAACAAAGAATTACATTCAGAATTGGCTACAGAGTCAAAAGTGGAGTCAAAGAGATGTCCAGAATAAAATGAAGTATTTCACTAATTTCATTGCTAAAAATAATGCAAGATTGATACTATGATTGCTTAATGATGTAAGAGTGTGATTTCAATTGGTTCAATTAACTATAGTACACTTATAAGTTACTCTCTATTAAAAGCAGCCATTTGCATACTTGTCTTCCTTTGAACAGATGACTAGATGGGCAATGGAGGATCAATTTATGGTGGACCTATGAAACCCTCCCACCCCCAAATTGTGACAATATAGAGGAAAACATATGACTGCTTGTAAAATGAGAATAGTATGCTTATGAATTCTCATGATTTCTTAATCATGCTATTTATGGAAGTTTCCAGATAGTCCATGTGAGGCTCTGCCTACACCTACACCCTCAATCACAACAAAGAAAATACACATTGTAGAAATTGGGAAAGCTGTAGAGCTATAAAGGCAAGCATTGGTACTTAAAGACAAAAGGATTAGACTGAAGGTTTTGTTAAAAATCAGCATAGTTCTGTGCAAGAAATGAAAATTATTTTGTATAGTAAGTGCTCTAGAAAACTACCATCACTTACTGTTGCCTCTAGCTATTAGAGAATAAACAAAAGGAAATGCAGTATCGGTCTCCATCATAAGCAGCAACGTTACTGACAGTTATATACAAGAACTCTATTCCATCAGTACTGTAATATCATATAGACAGGAATTCTTGGGTGTCGCATGAGTTTGTAAAGCTTAATTTTATAGTTTTTTCTTCAATCATCATATCCAACCCTGCTCCCAGCATTTGTTTTTTCGATTGCTATACTACTGTGATCATCTGAGCACTCTGTAGAAAATATTGACTGAAAGAAATATGCCCTTTTCCTTCTTTAACCAAGGATTCTGAGAGATTTTTCAATTTTTATATCCTATATAGATTTCAAAGATAAAAGTCTAAACAATAAGAAGGAGAGGAGGCAAAAGGGAATTTCGTATCTCATATGTCTAGTGCAGGTTAAGTGCAGAGAGGCCTAGGAGAGAGCCCTGGGAGACATCAATGATTGGTAGGACTTGGTTAAGGCCAAGATAGGTTAAGGATGAACTAATATCCTTATAAAATGCAAGGAATCAAAACTAAGAAGTCAAATCTGCTGTCAAGTCCAAGGAGAAAATGTAACTTGGATTAGACAAGTAGGTCAAAGTTTAAGGGAAAGTAGGGTTTATGTATCAAATATTCTGAATGTCCGTGATGTTCTTAGTGTCTGCAGGAATCTAAGTTGAAGATTGTATACTGTAATGAAGGAAACATATGCATATGGATCAATATAACAAAAAAATTATTGTAGAAAATAGGAAACAGCATTATAGAGGCAAAATAGGCAGTTGGAGTAGAAGAAATAGTGTTTTCTAAAACACCAAAATAAAACTCAAGCTGAGGTTTTAAGAATGCACAACTTTCAGTTAGATAATTGATAGATTTGACTCCATGAAGAAAAGATAAAATCTCCAAAGGAATTAAGACAGCCAGATAATGCTTGCAATAACTGGCAAGAGATGCCATTGGATTGAGAGCAAAGGACAGAAATGACATGGCAAAGGATGAAAGTGCTTCCTAAGCCTTGTTGGAGAGAGCAGCTAATACGTTTGAGGAACGATAAGAACAGAAAAATGTGTACAAACTTTTAGTAAGTCATTTCATTTTATTTATTTTTTTCCCTAAATTAAGATCCCATTGCTACTTAGATACTCACATTGTGCTACTCACCACTTAACCTTATGTTAGTTTTTACTTTGGTTTTATTGTGCTTTATGGTTTTTAAATATTAAATCAAGTTCTGTTACCATGAAGAACAGTGGAGTTGAGGCCCAGAGAATTGGCTCAGCAGTTAAAAGCATTTGATGTTTTTTGCAGAGAACATGACTTGCTTCCTAGCACCCACATGACAACTCAGATCCCTTTGTAATTCCAGTTTCAGGGAATCCATGACCCTCTTCTGGCATCTGTGGGCACCAGAAGTGCACATGGTAAACAGATATACATATAGGGAGAATACCATGCACATAAAATTTTAACAAGGAAATAGCACTGTGGGCTTTCCTTCATCCACTTGTCTGTTGACTGGCTACTTCCATATCATGACTATTATGAGTAGTATCACAATAAAAAGTATATGTGAAAGTACCTGTTTGATCAATTTACTTAGATCTCAGCAGTATGGTAGTTTTATTTTTTTAGCTAATTAAGGAAGTTCCATACTTATTTCTATCAATAGAGTTGATGAGTTTGAAAAAAAAATAAATTATATCCTTCCATTAAGTTAAACCTAGAATCTACCTGCTTTCCGCCAAATGGCCTTCCAGTCTACTCATGTGTTGAAGAATATCTTTAATAGCCATTAGGGATTCCAGATTGTTCCACTAAGTGGGAATCGTTGTTTGCTTGATTTACGGAAGAGCATTGACTTCTCCATTATATCTGTGTATGAAACCGCACTCCCTTGTGTGTTGTTTATGTTTCTAAGATTAGATTTTATTCTCCAGTTAATTTGCTCAGACAAGGTAGGGTAGGAAAAAGCACATTCATTGATGTCATAGAAACACCAGTAAGCTTCCCTTTGCATCTATCTTTGAAAGCTGTGAGGGTACATTCCTAAGTTAATGTCTGTCAAGAACAACTAATGACTTTCACATGAGGTGAGGAGAATCCAGAAGGTTGATCATGTATGAGGAAAGGGCAAGGAAGTAGATAGATGTAAATGCAAAGAAGAAAAAGCAAGGCTCAGTCAGTAAGCCTGTGAAGTCAGAAGTATGAGACTAAAAGATCCCCAAAATGGCTTATTTTAGAAGAAGTAGAGGAGTTTCCAGCTGTGAAAAAAAAATGGTTCTGAAATATTCTAGGGAGTGAGAAGAACAGCAGAGTAAGTACAGCCTGAGAAAAACACGTTTTAATTGACATATGAAAAAAATATCACCTCAGATAGCCCTACAGAACATGAGTAAAGAGGTGACAATGAATCAGGCAATAGGTATTTTTAAAAAAGGACAATAACCAATGATGTCAAAATGTTAACCTGATTGTTAACAAGAGAATTCAAGTCTGTCATTAAGTGCAACAGTTAATACCTTACTAGTAGCATTGCAGCCTTAATTCATGGTTTAAAAGAGTAATCTCTCCAAACATGAATTGCAATAGAAAATATATTCAACTATTTTAAAATTAAGAGATTTTTGTTTATTAATAAGAAGGCATAGAGAAAGTAAGAAGAAGCACCCCACTCTGAAAAAAAAAAATACCTGCAGCCCTGGATTGTAAGGGCTAG
The DNA here is from genome assembly GCA_026225945.1 of Cricetomys ansorgei. NCBI lineage: Eukaryota > Metazoa > Chordata > Mammalia > Rodentia > Nesomyidae > Cricetomys > Cricetomys ansorgei. The sequence continues at coordinate 2,445,440 of JAMJFZ010003624.1, forward strand.
CTGTGTGATATATATGAGACTTCTACCATCAAAGATGACAGCAAAATATACACTGAACCAAATGGAATGAAGTGTGTACATTTGTCTCATATTTGCTGCCATTATAAAATACCACAGGCTGTTCAATTGAGAAATGTTTCTCACAATTTTAGTGACTGGTAAATGCAATATCAAAGTAGTGATGTTTAGGAGGGTCCCACACTGAACAAGCAAAGTAAAGGCCCCTGAGAGAACAAGAGACTGAATTCCCATCTTCACACAATCACTTCCTTTGACAATGAGCAATAATCCATCCATGAAGGTGGATCCCTCAAAGTCTAAACACAGCCCCTTATGGTCCACCTTTAAAGAGACATTGGGAAATGAGTCCCCAGTCCATGATTAGCATATTCAAATCACAACAGCATGTAGGTACAAAACAAAACAAGCAAACAGAAGCAAGATATATCTAAGAACTATGACCCAGCAACTCCATTCAAAGATATCTCATTAACCAAGATCAAATCAATACTAAGAGGTCAATTTGGAAAATTTTATATTATGATTTAAAAATCATAATTACATGTGTCTGTATAATACACACAAACACAAGACAGAATTAACACATAGTTTGGCCTAATATCCCTTAATAAAACAATGATACAACATAATAGTATATAGCAAGACACATGCTTAATTAATGGCTTTGACCCGGCTTATGGTTCTATTGAAGGGTAACTAAATGATGGAGATTATAACTCTATCACTGTATTTGAGGAATGACACACTCTGGAATGGTCAGGCTCTGTTGATCATGTTCTCTGCTTCTCAGCCACTGAGAAGAGAGCAGCTATTGTACCCTGCCCTTCTGCAATGATGATTCTACCTTATGACAGTCCTGAAAGCAATGGACCCAGAATGCTGTGCCCTGAAATCTCTAATCAGGAGCCAAAATAAATCTTCCCTACTCAAAGTTGTTTATCACAAGTATTTTGTCATAGTGATGAGAGGCCGCTGATATCTATCATCTGGAAATCAGACCAGGAAGCAACAACCTGAAAACAAACATATTGGTGGTATTAAACAGGAGGGAGTACAGCTAGACAATATTTGCCTAAATAAAACACATGCAACACTAAACAATATATTGTTAAGATGCATACCCTTGAGGTAAAGCTATAAGAGAAATATGAAGAATTCATGGAGAAACAGCATAAAAAGGAGGGAAGGCTTTAGATGAAGCAGTGATTCTTGAGAGACAGAAGGCATTTCTGGATACAAGCAGCATTTTTATTAAATACTATAATGGGAGCACAGAAGCACGGCAGTATTTTTCTTTTATAGTTTTAGAGGGGCTGAGGATCAAGCCCAAGGCCTGTTATATTAGTCAAATGCTTTAATATTAAGTCAAATCCCCGAACCTAGTGTTTTTATCTTTCTAAATTGTTTTTATATATTTTGAATACTCTTCATCAGGTATTTCATAAGTTTTTGAAAATTGTCAAATGAATATGAACAGGATGCTAGCAGAGCTACTGCTTTGAAACATTCTAGAAATTATTAAAAGGAGCGGTTATAAGAGAAGTCGCCGTAAATGATACTTTTGAGCTTTGCAATCTGACAAATTAGATCTTGCAACAAAGCAGAAATGTTTTTTACAGCATTATTTCCCAAGCAGAGTTGAGCTGGCAAGCCTGAACTGCAAGACTCTGTGGAGCCCAGAAACAAAACTGGAACTGAACTCCAGAGTATTGAGTACCACTAAAGTCAGAACAACTGAAAAACTGACACCAGAGCTGACTCAAATAAGGACCACAGGTGGTGGGAGACAAATTTCTCCAGCTAATTCAAGAAGGAAGGTGGTGTTAAGAAGCTGGGACACTCAGAAGACACTGTCTCAGTGGAATGAAGGGAACAAACCAAATGAAAGATTCTGACACAAACAAGTCTTTTCTCTCTCTGTACGCCATGGTGGGACAATCATGCTAAGGAATTGTACTTTAAAAGGAACAGAAATTGGCTCCAAACAAATCAATAAGCACTTAAAAAGGCAATGTTGACCCTTCCTTGACTCAGATACTGGTGGATGGATGCTGTAGCCACACATATAATCATAGTCTCAAAATCAGTTATTACAGAAAATAAACAGTAAAGAAATGAATATACGTGGATCACCAGATGGAAAACACTTTTTTATGAATTTCATCATTTCCTTATGATTTTAAACTTTCAATAACTTGAAATCCCATAATATGAGAAGTACGAAAAAGAATTCAAATACCTGGGATGTTAGATGCCAAATCTTTAAAGACTGAAGGGAGCTGAGCAAAGTGCTCATGCCTGTAATCCCAACATACAGGAGGCTACGGCAGGAGGAGTACTCATCAGTTTGAGCCCATCTTTTCCTGCAAAGTGAGTTCCAGGTGAGCTTGGAACACAGGCTGAGACCCTGTTTCCAGAACCAAACCAAACAATTGAAGTAAACAAAATCAGGTTGCTGGTACCCATGTGGAGATCTTTTTCTTGAACTGAAGAAAATGGGAAGAAAAAGAAGAACAGGTGCCATATGGAAAGTTGGTAAGCATGGAGACGGGAAGGGCTTGTGAGATACAACCCTAACTGATCTGTGGAAGGGATGGGTGAGACAAGTTTTGAGTAGGATTAAGTTTCCCAGATGTGTTTGGATGAATGGAGCCAAGAAATAACCGAGAGGTTGGAGCACAATTGTGGTCTTATAGTAAACAGATTGTTTAACACAAGAAAGAAAATAGTTCATATATCAGAGCTATTCTTCGTCCAGAGCCTTAGAGCCTCGGCTGTTGATGTTACTTCCTATGAAAGCATTCCATATCCATGGACACAATAGCAGTAGAAGTCCAAAGAGGCCAGGATTACAGGCAATTTTAAGTAGTGTGTTGCATTTGCATCTATGATGTAGTTTTTAATTATTCTAATTTTCATTAAGATAATGTGATGGTGAACAATGATTGCCAGTTTGAGTTAATCTAGATTCAGTGAAAAACCAAGCCACTAGGCATATTTGTGAGTGACTTTCTGGATTGGGTTTTTTGATGTCAGAAGACCTACATAAATATGGCAGTATTATTCTTTGACTTGAGTTCTTGATTGGATAACAAGGGGAAAGCAAGCTTGGCACATGCATATGGCTCTCTGTGGACTGTGCCTCCAAACTGTAAGCCAAAATGAAAACTTCTTTCATCTGATGAATATTTTGTAGCGACAATGAAAAAAATTACTATTACTGATTGCAGATGTCCAGTAGGAGATACAGGAGATACATTCCCTAATACGCCAGGGAATGCCTTCACATTTCTTTTCCTCTTGCTGCAATTTCTTCCTCGAAGTAGGTTGCAATTGTTTACCAAATGAATGGCATCAATAAGCAGCTGACTTCCCTTAGAATTGTGTAACGTAGCAGCATTAATGATTAACATACTTTTCCTATATGCTTTGTCTATTAGGGAATCCCCAAATTCTTCCTACTTTCTAAATATCAATGCCATTAGGCAGACTTCATGAATGACTCCATAAAAGGTTCATCTTTAAAAGAGGATAAAAACAATTGAAATAACCATTTACAGTTGATTAATATATAAAGCTACTCTAAAGAGAGAACTGCTACTTCTTCATTTGGAAATTATCATTGGTTTTTCCTAGAGCCACTGTCATACACAGTAAGGGAATCAAATATATTATTCATTAAGTGTTCTACCAAATGGAGGGCCACCCAAACCAGCCTTTCACCACAAGAGCTTCAATTGTGCAGAGTTCATTTGGCATGACATATTTTCTAAAACACCATCAAACACTTTGGCAGAAACTCATACTTTTCTCTGGAAGAACAGGCAGTAATAAAATTTTATAATCCAAAACATACAACATATATACATATACACATACACACACATAAATAATGTTTATTTGTCTTTAAATGGGTACAACTTTTTACATGTGCATATTGTAAAAATATCATAAATTTGCTCAATATACCCATAACACTTGCCAATATTTGAAATTTTGATTTAGACTTTGCGGTTAAATCGCATTATCAATATTTTCCACATCAAACCCAGACCACTTTGTTGTGATCATTATATAATATTCAAAATGCCATGAAATGAAATTTAAATGTGTTTTTTGTGTGTAGGATGCATGTGTGTGCATGTGTGTGCCAATGTACATGCACACTTACACATATGCATGAGGAGGTCAGAGGTTGATACCTTGTAAATCTTTTTTTTTCTTTTTTTTTTTTTTCAGACATTGCTCCCAGTGAACCTTAGGCACAATGATTGAATGGCTCACCACTGAGCCCAGAGATCATACATTCTCTATCTCTCCAGCACTAGAATTTCAGACATTTGAAATATGACAGCACACCTGTTTTTCACTTTTTGTTTGTAATGTGAATGCTGGAGATTGAACTCAACAACTAATTGATAGAAACAAACCATGTCCTTAAAAATAACTTTGTGCTACTAGCAAGATGGATGGGTGGGTAAAGTGTTTACTGTAAGCATGAGGATCAGAGTTTATCCAAACTCATAAAAGTCAAGTGAGAATGGCTGTGCATACACTCCCAGTTGCATGGTTAATGCCAAACATTTTCTCCCATTGTCTGTCCTCAGTATTTGTTAACTTTTACATTTTCACAGAGTATATGAAAAGGCATCTATTTCTCAGCACCCTGAGCAACACAGAATGTGGTTATTTGTTATACACACAGAATGATTGCTTTGACATAGCTCTCCCATTTTATATTTTTACTGAAGACTTTATATTTCTATTCATTTCTTTTTTAGAAGTTTGCTAAGTAACTCTGAAACTGTACAATGCTTTCTGTTTCACTGATTCATAGAAGTCTCTAAATATTATACATTTTGTTCATTATACACTAATTTTTCTTTCAATATTTAATTTTTAAACTTTGACAGTTCCATATATTTATATAATGTGTTGTGATCATATCCACTCCATTACTCTCTCTTACCCCCTTTCACTCCTGTTGATCCCCTTCTCCTCATGTGGCTCTGCTCCAGCTCCCTTGCAATTTGTGAGTGTGTGTTCATTTGCGTGAATGTGCTGGTCTGTGTTGTGTGTTCAGGATTGCAGGAGCTACACTGTATCCAGATCACTGGATTGTATATCATTTCTCTGAATTCTCGAGCTCCTATGAGCCTCTATCCTCCTTTCCACAATATTTCCTAGGGCTTAGAGCAGGAGACATAGTTACCTCAATTAAGGTGAAATTCTCCACTATTTTGGCTTAAGATACCATTCTAACATTAATGTCTTTGTGTTTTTTTTCTTGTTAATCAAACCTCCAGACGACAATTTTCAAAATAAGCTGTCACTAATTTTCACATATTTTATTTTTCCATTTATTTATTCATTATTTTATACTTTAAAAAATGTTGTAAAGAAGAATTATATCTCTTTGCCCTTGCCAGTGCTTTCTCTAACCTACCCCACTTACCTGCATTGAACCAACCCATACCCACCCTAAGTTAGTAGCCTCTTATCTTAGATTATATTTGTTACATAAATGTGTGTATGAATATATATATGCGTTTGTGTGTGTTTCTGTCTGTGTGTGCATGTGTGTGTGTGTATTTTTTCAATGCTGATCACTATGTATTGGACAATTAATGAGACAAACTAATTTTTCTCCCAGAAGTCTTTACTTTACTTATGGTTCGTTCTATAGGTGTTGGACTTCATGAAAAATTCCTCCTCCACAGTAGCATGTCCATTAATACCACTATTGTTTTAGTCTTGTTTATGCAGTCATTTCTAGAAGAGACTGTTTCACCAAAGACTTCCTGGTATTCTGGCTCATATAAACTTTCTCCACCATCTTCCACAGTGTTCTCAGAGTCATAGAGAAAGAGTTGTGATGTAGACGGTTTTAATATTCCCAACTCAACCTCATTAACTCGAAAATTACACAGTAAATGTCTTTAAAGATTCTTTTTACTTTTTCTTTCCCAAATTAGGTAATAATTATTAAAAAGCCTTCAGAAAATCAGACTTGCCAATTGTGGATCAAAGAAGGGATTATAGAACTTTATGTTTGCAAAGTAGGTGTTCATGAAGGCCAAGAAAGGGTGCTAGATTCCTTGGAGGTGGAGTGACAAGAGGTGCTGGGGTTGGAGAAAAGGTTCAGTGGGTAAATTCCCAGGCTCTGTGACTTGTGTCTCCCAACTGCCTGTTGATCCAGCTTCAAGGAATCCAACACCGTCTTCTGACCTCCCTTGGTATTTGCACATACAGCACATACACATAACACACATACACATGATTAGAAACAAAAATTGGCCTTTAAAATAATAAGTAAAAAGAAAGAAAAACACCAAACATTTCATTGAAAAACAATAAGTAGAATGCTTTTAACCATTGACATGCTCTAGTGCACCCTATCCCCACTTTTTCAAAATATAACCCCTTGCAATCAGAAACTTTTCGATACTACTGTAATGTAGCTGAGATTGCTAAGAGCCAGAGAGCAATGTTAGTATATCTGGACAAAAGTCTTTCCTGTTTTCTCAAAATATATGCTATCTGCTTCGTATTTTCTGCAGTCCTTAAATCCAAAGTATTTTCCACATAAAGAGTTGCTTGTACACAACAGAGTGCTGTTTTCTGTGTCTGCCTTCCTTGGTGTGTTTCAAATTCAGCATGATCTCAGGTGTAAGGAGAAAATTATCCTGGGAGACTTCACAGTTTGACATAAATGACACAAACATAAAGTAGAAAACTGTCTGAGAAGCTGGCTAGGAATTTGGATAAGAAGCATTGCTTGCAATCTTGATCTATCTGGAAAGAAACCTTATGTGCACTAGCAACTAGTGTGTTCATCCGTTTTCCGTGGATAAAACGTGCCCTGTACAGCTCGTAGGTTGACTGGTTTCTGTGTTGTTCAAGTCTTGTTTTGCTACAAAACCACTTTGTGAGTTTTGTTTCCATTTTCAAAACTGAACAAAGTCTTTAATTTTATTTGATGATGTGTAAGTATGTGTAAGTAGTTGTTCAGTCCCTGTTGTTCACTTGTTTCATGTTTAACACTTATATTTCATAACGTATTGTGATTTTCACCTATCTATAATGTAATGCCCTCTGTTGTATTTCTTATCCAACAGCCCTAGTATACTTTTCAGTTACTCTAAATTCCTGGTCCAATAATATCAAAATCCTGCTGGGCAGTGGTGGTGCACATCTTTAATCCCAGCACTTGGGAGGCAGAAGCAGTCAGGTTTCTTTGAGTTTGGGGCCAGCATGTTCTACAAAGTAAGTTCAGGATAGCCAGAGTTACAACAGATTTTCCCTGTTTCAAAAAATAATAACAATAATAGCACTAATTTTAAAATCCTTGCATTCCTGAGTCTGTCCATGATGTTTGCCATGTTTCAAATTAGTGAGTGTATCTGTTTCACTACCAGATGGTTGGTGTGTTTAGCTCTCTCTTTTGTTATGCCTTGCAATCATTTTTGTTGGTAGCCTGACATATTTCTGAATACAATAATAGAATATTCTAAGTTATTACACAGTGGTTCCTTCTTCTCTATCTCTGTCAAGAATATAAAGTTTTTTGTTTTGTTTTTTTCTGAGTTCCTGCTATGGGATTCTCATTAAAGTCCTGGACATAAGACTAATAAAAGTCTTTATACTTCACTTAGGGTACATGTTTTCTCTGAAATTTCTGGTGTATAATTTGTATCCTATGGGCAAGGAGATAGATAAATACATAATGCAGATAGACAGATATAGATAGATAGATAGATAGATAGATAGATAGATAGATAGATAGATAGACAGAAGATAGATAGACTGATGATAGATGGAATTAATCAATCTTCTCCTGGGACAAGACCTGTGACAGAATTATCCAATTCTATGTGATCACCCTTAACATATATAAATATAAACAACAATAAATGGACTCAGCAGGTATATGTGTGTTTGTATGTGTGTGTGTGTGTGTGTGTGTGTGTGTGTGTGTGTGTGTCTGTGTGTCTGTATGTGTCTGTGTGTAACAAAAGTAACCAAAGAATAAGCTGTTATGAACTTGAAAGGGAGAAGGGGACTTGGAGAGAATGGGTAGAAATTATTTAAATAAAGTATTTAGGCATGAAATTCTAAAAAGTTCATAAAACATAAAAGGTAGATAATTTGTCATATCCTTTTGCAAGATGTTTAAATGTTTTAAAATATCTAGAGGCAGAAAATTCCACATGAATTATATTCCCTATAGTTTTTTTAAATAGTTTCTCAGTCTGTACACACACACACACACACATACACACACATTCTTTGAAGCTTGTCATTTAGCACTTGACCCTTTCTCCATGTTCTGAATTACTGGAACATTTCAATGCCCCTATCAGTTGTAAGTTAAGGGAATTAATGTGAAAATCCTGAGGCTATGATGACAATGTTGTAATCGTCTCTGTGACTTTCAGAATTATGTCAAAAAGGCAAAAAGATCAACTAAAATTCCAATTAAAACACAGTGCAAAAAAGTTCTGTACAAAAGGCTGACTTCATTAAATCCTGGCATTAAATATGTATTTCTTTTAAGAATGAGGCCTTTTGACTCCATGAAGTGAACTCTTTTTATTACTGAATAAACATGGACAATTTTGGACATGGAATGGATTTAACTCATTGCATACCTGAACCCCAGGAAGGATGGCCAATTTCTCAACCTGAGCATCAGTTAGTCCAGGGAATCCTTTAAACAAGATTCCAGTTTCATTTCTCATTCATGTGGTTTAAATAAGATTTAGAAAATTGAATCCCAAACTGCCTATTAATATCACTTGAGGACTTTAAAGTCCTCAGTGCTCACTTGGTACTCACCAATCAAGTCACGATGTCTATACATGAAATCAGGAAAAAGAAGATTTGAATGATCCTTGGTGGAATGCACACACACACACACACACACACACACACACACACACACACACACTGGTGTATGTATGAGGGCTTCCCAGTTGGGCGCAGTATTCTCAAATAATAGTATTGAAAGGAGTCAGAGTCTCTCAGATGGTGGTCTTATTAAGAATCTAAATATAATTGGTTACCTCATGACCTACTCAAGGGGAATCTCTCTGTGATTTCTCAGGTTCTAGTAGTGGTGATCCTGCTTGTTGAGACTGATTACTACTCTCCTAAACTATAAACACGTAGGTATAAATAAGTAGTTCCTACCTGGCCCACAAATCTACTCACTCTTAAAGATTGCATCAGCCACATCAATTCATCTGCCATGATTCTGAGATTAGGGGATATATATATATACTTTTGCTATGAGAAGGGCTGGAGTTGGAGGAGCCAGCAGTCAAGAGGCAGAATATTTATCAGAAGTGTAACTGCTTAGATTCACAAATTCTAATGTTGCTTTCTTATGTGTCACTGACTGTGTGAACTTGGGTGAATGACACCACCCCAAAAGACCATGCAAGAGCAACAGTGCTGCTTCAGATGAAAGGATTTTTAAATTTTATCTGGAAATTTTTATCTTTATTTGGCTACCATCATATTTCATTTACAGCACATACTCCAGAAGAAAATGCTACTATTCATGTGTTATAAGACCATATGACCTTAACATGATGACAAAGAGAACTACAAATTTCTAATTTCCTAATGAGTACAACATTATTAAAGCTGTTACACAATTGCAGTTACAAGAAAGGCAATGAATTCTAAATATGGGAGGAAGCCCACCACTTTCCAAAAAAAAAAAAAAAAAAAGACTGGAGAATTGTCCTACGGATAGTGATAACATTGTAAGTCAGTAGTCAGTCACAGTATCCTGGAAAAAAAATAAAATTAGGAGTAACTAAAAGCGAATTGTGAATAACACTAAGAGTATAAAGCCAAGCAACATAAAATAGATCATCAAAATTGTCCTATCACAAAAAAATGAACTTGTAATTTGAAATATTACCCCCAAAATAAACTTTCACCCAGAAAACTTCACTGTAAAAATTCTACTACACAGGTTAAGAATTATAATGAACTCTATGATATTTTCCAGAAAATAGTAAAACCAGAAATATGAATTCACTGAGTATCTGAATATACTCAGTGGCTTTTTTGGAAAGAAATTAAAAAACATACACAACTCAGATGTTTTTTTAAGGGTATAAATAGAAAAACTATGTGACACCCACGTTGTGGAATGTCGCGTAGGAAAGAAAACGCAAAGGCTGCTGATGCAGACAGCGTAGATAAATCTAAGAGTAACCATGCAAATAAAAATACACTGGTCCCAGGTCAATGCGATGGCTCAGAAGATAAAGGTGCTTGGCATTGGGCTGATGATCTGAGTTCCATCTCTGGTTTCTAATCTCCGTCTGCATGATGTTGTCCCTTCATACAAAACACACATGCACAATAACTTAAAAATAAAAATAAAAAGGCTATTAACTTTGACAGCATCAAAAAGAAGGAAAAAAGAAATGGGAGGAAGAAATTAACAACCAGTCACCCAAAGTTGCAAACTGAATGATTTTATTTGCCTGAGATTTTTGAATTTACAAAATTATAAAAATCAAAAGCAGATTGGTGGTTGCCATGGACTACAAAGGAAGTAGGGGAGTAAGAGACACAATTTTTGCCTGTCAAGAGAAAACACAAAGTACTTTGTGGGGATGAGAATATTATAAGTGTCAATATTACCATATTATGCTATAGTTTTACAACACCATTTTATTGAGAAAATCTGGGTAATGTATCCACAGGATCACTTGTCTTATTTCTTAACACTGCATGTGATAGGCTGGTGTGATGGCTCTGTACGTTAAGGTACATGTTTCCCAGCCTGACGACCCAAGTCTGAGTCCTTAGATGCACAGGATGAAAGGAGAGATCTGACTCCTGCAAGTTGTTCTCTGACTTTCGCTATGTATTCTGTGGCATGCACACACTCACACATATGTAAATATATGCACATATACAAATAAATAAATGTAATAAAAATTTAAAGTAAATGAGTCATTACAATATATTCTTAAATCATTAAAAATTTAGAAACTGACTCTTAAAACTCTCTACATCTTAGGAAATGAGAGCAAAAATTAGAATTCATATCAATAATAGGGCCTGTAAATCACTGAAAATATAAACAATCCCATAAAAAATGTGCAAAGAATTATGGTCCAATTAACTTGTGAAAAGATGCTTACCTTTCCTAGTAATCAAGAATTCACATTTAAAATATAAAATGTATTTTGAGTAATTATGTGCTGTGGATTCAGTTGGTGGGGGAGAAATGGAGAATTCATTTTTGGCAACTTGGTAGCTTCAGGAGAAACTTTGAAGACATCATGAATGCAAATGATCCCAAAATTCTGAGCCTCTGATCTAAAACATTGCACCAAGTGACCTCTCTAAGCCAATGTCTTTTCTCCTGAAGCTACCAAGTTGCCAAAAATGAACTCTCTTGAATGATATCTTCACCACTGCAATAAATGATGATAAGATTAAAACTGCCTCTTTACTTAAACCTGTTTACAATCCAAATAGAGCCAATGAAAACAACAGAATTTCATTTGGGTGAGCAAACAGCCCTGACATTGGTGACACAAAAGGAGACTTGGAGAAACCAACACAGATTATAGGCAATGGAAACAGCCAGAGTGATGATGGAGCTGAGGTATGGCACAGTGATGGGACCATGAGGGCCATCCCAAGATCAATCTTGTGATTGATCAGAACTTAGGCAAGAAATCCAAGCTCCAGCTCAGTGAATGGCAGTGTCATTGGATCTGGAATCAAGTAAGAGACAAATCTTTAGGTGGATCTTTGAGGGAATTTCCTGTTCCAGTTAACTGAGAGACAATGATACTTTGGGATGGGCAGCACATTCTAACAGCAGTCCCGGTATTAGGTACGTCTAGGGAGAAGCAGTTGATTTTGCCTGTCTACATTTGCACTTTGCAAGCAAGTGAATCTATTGATGCTGGGAATTCATTGCTACCATCTTCCATTGCAACCAGAACCTGTGTTTTTCATCCTTCCAAAGTCGACTTAAGATCAGTGGCCCTCCAGGAATCCTCCAGGCTTTCAGGCCTTCAGGCCCAGATTGTAACTACTGAGGTGGGCAGATTTATGGACTGAGGAGCTCGTCACCACCACCAGCATGCAGATTGCCACTGTTGAACTACCTAGACTATACTTTGTCATCCAATCTAATAAATCTCCTTTGTAATATATCCTTATTCTCTTAGTTTGGTTTCACTAGAAATCCTAACTAATACATAGAGGAGAAGACGGAAGCTCAGAGTTAGAAAGACAGCTTAAAGAGAACTGACTATTTTCATTAATGATGAAGGTTTGGAGCCTAGCACCCACATTAGGTGTCCCACAATTACTTGTAATTACAGCTCCAGTGGATCTGACACCTCTGACTCCTGAGGGCACACACCACCCCCTCCCACACACACACACACAGAGAAAAAGAGACAGAGAGAGTATACATTTCATAAACACACATAATTATAGATAAAATAATAAATTATTTAAATAAAGAAATTTTAAAGGTGAAAGATTACATGAGGAAAGTTGCATCGAATCTCAAGAGGAAGTCCATATCTGTATGCGACGAAAATACCGAAGTTTGTATTCTCAAACAAACTAACAAAAACAATTGTTTATTCAAAGATTAACTCTCAAGCTTATATTAAGCACATGAATTAATCTCTAGATTTAGTTCCAACACTTCATTCAGAAGTGGAATGTGCTAAGATTTCCTGACTTGCATAAATCTCTCCCCCAAATCTTGTTTTTTACAAGAGAAAAGATTCCTGGGAGATAATTTAGATTTAAAGGAGTTACAGTTGAAACTCCACATCTCCAGCACTTGTAGCGATTCCTTAATTATTTTTCATTCTGGAAGTGCACAAGAGCTTGGCTTTATTTTTGAATATGCAATATTTTCACATAGTTAATCTTTAAAATTTATTTAAGAGCATAGGAATGGCCTAGATTTCATATTTTGCTATTTTATTCATGAATTATTTTGAGTTCTACCTCTTTGTTCATGTTGTCTCCATAGTTTTTTCATAAGAAAAATATCTGAGGCTAGAGAGATAGCTCAATATTTAAGATCACTTGCTGATCTTGTAGAGGATCTAGGTTTGGTTGTCAGCATTCACATCATCTGTAAGGTCTGTAACCCCTGTTTCAGAGCATCTGATTCTCTCTTCATGCCTCCATGGGCACAAGTTGCACATTCATATATTAAACAAATTTTTCACAAAATAAAAGAAATATAAATAATATTTAAATGTTATAATAATAACATGAAAACAATAATAATAAAGTAAAAATAAAACTAAAAGAAAGAAAATCTATCCTCCTTTGACGCCTTCTGGAAATTCAGACCTCTCAAAATAGCAGCCCATCAAAACTCCTGGCCTCTATAAAAGTATAGAACCCTCTCTGACTCCTCGTTTCCCTTTATGTGATTAATAAACTATTTTATAGCATCAGGGTATTGCTAGCTGATTTTAAGGGCAAAAATCATGTTATATCCATCTCAATATCACCCATGCCAATGAAACAATTAGAGAAACATACAGAGCTAGAGGGACGATTTAGTGTGTAAAATGCTTGCTACTCAAACATGGGGAGGTGAGTTTGGATACTGAGAACTCAAACACATCTATAGATATAGTACCTTGCATCTGTAACCCAATCACTCCTACCCTATGGGATAATAGAGAGTGGAGAGTGGCTAGTCTGGTGCAGATGACAGTGAATATCAAGAGACCTTGTCTCAAACAACACTGGGACCAATGCCAGAAGTTGTCCCTTTACCTGGACACATAGGGGTATCTGTGCCTTCAACATCAAAATCAAGACACATCGCAACATCGGACTTAGTGTGTCCTATCCAAGAGAACCATTCAACCACAATGATAAAGGACTCTATTAACTCTGAAAAGATGCATATTAAAGACTCTTGGGAGAAAAATATACTAAGAAATGTGAACTAGACAGAGAAAGGACAGTCTTCCTGCTCTCAGTTGTATCTGAGAGATGGACAAAAGAAGAAATCCAGTTCATGGAGAGTAAACAGTGCTGAAACAAACATTAACAAAGTGGCTCAATTAGAAACCCGCATTTGATCACAAGAATGTATGTAAATAAAATTACTTAAAAATGCAGACTATCATATGGTTTATATCTTTCATTTTCTTAATTATTGGAGTTTCATGCATGTATTTTTATCATTTTCTACCCTAATCTCAAATTCCTCCCAGAATTACTCTGCATCCTGCTTGTTTTGTAGCATTGTGTTCTCCCTTTAAAAAAAAAAAGGAAGTAAATACACACACACACACACACACACACACACACACACAAAGTCCAGCTTGAGTTGCCCAAACTATTGGGTGTGATAGACCTACCAGGGAGCACATAACTAAAGAACATTAACTCTCTCTCTCTCCCAGCAACCATCAAATGTCAATGGCTCTCCAGTGAGTGGTAGGATATTATACCTATTTCACATGTCTTCCCCTATGGTGGGATTCAGTCTAGCTTGAGTTTCACTGTTTGTTTGCATGTTCTCACAACCTCTTTGAGAACATAAAAGAAACTCTCTGTTGCAGGCAGAAAAAAATACTGTTTCTATGTAGTCATCCACTGCCTCCAACTCTTACACTCCTTCTACCATCTTCCATGATTATCTCTGAGCCTTGTTTCAAGAAAGTGTTATATAGATGTCTGTGAGCATTCCACTATCTCTTATTCTCTGCACATGGAACAGTGATTGTTCTCTATGTTAACTGGGAGCTACTGCAAATAGAAACTTCTTTGATAGGGGTTGTGGCTTTTGCATCATAATAAAGACTCTTGGCTTAGTTTAATGATTGCTGAAATGTTGTGGAAATAGCACAGTTGTTGAGCACTTGACCAGAATGCACTAAGACCTGGCTCTAAAAATAATCTGCTTAAATTAACCACTTGGCAAACTTTAAATACTCAAAACCAAGTGATCCGTCTACCTGGGGATTACAAAAGATTTAAAGAAGGTACTCCCTATAGTCATAGAGGAATATATTTATTAGTTTATGTTTCTGAATACAAAAGAGGTAAAACACATACAGTCAGCTTAACTTTCAAAAATACCATGTTGCCTTAATTGCCTGTGATCATAAAATGCATTGTCTTAAAATATTGCAAAGAAGGCAAAAAGCTTCTAACACAATTAGTAATAAATTACAAGTAAAGTAAGCTGTAGGCACTTACAAATTGACTTAATAAAATGGGATCTTGTAAAGTAGTTAAAGTGTCCAAAATATATATTAAAATGGGACTGCAAAGATGGAGACTTCATACTCTATTTAATTATGGGATGATAAACCATATTGCTTTTTCCTTTGACAGCTTACTCTAGCCTGATTTTAAGCATTAAGGAAGGAATGGCTACGTCTTGTAGATTACTTCAGTATCAGTGGCTTGGCCCCACCCAACACATTGAAAACACCCACTCCATTCAATCAGAAATAGCCAAATACTCTGTAATCACAGATTGGCTACAAGTTTCTATTCCATGCCTGATACGGCAACCCGTTGGCCATAGTTTAATGTCACCTTTAAGGTGACACAGCCATCTTTACCTGTGAGCCACCTCAATAGCCTGAGCATCACATACAATTTTTACAGGCACAGTCTTAACTGTGTCAAGCTTTCCCTATAACACACATATGATAGCATCACACTGATATCTTCCTTTGGTGAGATCCATTTACTGTCTCTTCTAATACAAATACAAAAAATATCACAAAAAAAAACTGGGAAAGGTGCAAGCCATTACTCTCTACTTGGTGATGTATTTAAACCCTGGAAAATTATTTTGTAAAAGAAAGACAACTTAGAAAAAAACTATTGACCATCTCTAAATCCACACTGGTAAACCAAATTCAACATCCTTCAGGGCTTTTTGGCTCAAAGAAAAAAGATGTAAAATTTTAAGTCTCTAATGGTACCAAAAAACATTTTGATGAGGCCTTCTCCAAAACCTGGCTCTAGAATTTGTCTTTCTGAAGCATAATAGGCACTTCTGGTTACTACTTCTCTATCAACTGCATGTAAACAATTTCTCATGTACTATGTTAACTCTGGACCACCCATAATAGCCATGTAATTCCATGGAATACTGATGGAAGAATTTATCCCCTTCATCCTGTGCAATATGTTTCAAACTTTTGGCTGCCAGTTAGTAATTCACATTCTGCCACATAGAGTCTCCCATAGGTCTTAATATGATCCTTCATATTGACTAACAGATAGTGTCACCTGACATAATGGGATAGTGTCCATTTATATTCATTTCACTATTTATTTGTGAGGTCATGAACTGGACTGCCGTTCTTCGTGGATTCATGCTTGGACCATGATAGGGGAGGACCATGGATGAGAAAAGAAATAGTCACAAGCTGGCATCATGGGGCCTATGTGGGCTTACAACCAATGTCAGCAAGTTTATTAATATCAGAGCTCATTTTGTACCCCTCAAACAAGGAAGCAACAAACAAGTAAGTAAAGAGTATTGATTAGAGACAGAGCAGAGCACTCTTATTTCCTCCTTTGCAGAGTACATGCTGCTATAGTAAGCAAAGCATTTTACATTCCAGTTTTGCAGAGAAACTGTCAAGGAACAGTGTGCCAGTCTTTTGCTGGCCTTTCCAAACATAACTCAGGCAGGGAACAGAAGATTAGCCCTCCTGGTTCCATTCAGAAGACCCCAAAGGGCCTTTTGCCCTACCTAGCCCCCAAACACAGTTCTATTTATGAGTTCTAAAATTCTAAATATCTGGATTTGTATTAGTTTCATTAATATTTATCTATATGTGACCAAATTCGGCATTCTTTCCTGGGTAGATGTGAACTAACTTCTGTTCATTGGAGATAGGGCATTGATAACAGACCAAAGAAATGGTTCTACCCAAGTCTGGCTTAGTAAATCTGTGAGTTTATTGAGGTTACTTATAGAAGCATAAATAAATCAAAGGCAGCTGAATCATTTAAAATTCCATCCAGAATGGGTGATGACTCATGAAAGTTGAATCCCTGGATGGCTACAAATGACTTGCAGTTAGCTATTAAGACTGAAGAATTCTTCCTCCCAGTAGCTGTCACTGCTTATATAACACTAGGGAAGGGCTTCATGAATCTTATAAGTTTTAGGAATTTCATGAAACTTGTGAATTATTTCTTGAAACTTGTAAGTTTTGTTTACCTCTTGAGTCTTAATTAGTCTTCATCTTATTTTAATTCAGAAAAATGACATAAAAATTAGTATCATTAAATGCTAATTAATACCTTCTGTCATATATATATATATATATATATATATATATATATATATACACATACATATATACATATATATATATATATTTAGCCTAATAAGAGGACTGTGGTTGCATTGTTATTAATGGCTTGGAGTTAATGCTAGGTGCTTACAAATGAATAAAATATTTTATCCCAAAGGGTAGAGCTGCCTTTCTACCCTCCATTTTATCACCCCTGCACTGAGTCTCTGCAGTAATTGGGGCCCATCAGCTTATGCTTCCCAATTTCTACACCATATTAGAATGTATTGAAAGTTTTACAAAAAGCCCTTGCCTGAGCTGTTTTTGATTCCAATTACTTAAGAATAGATTAAAATAGAAACCCGATAGCAGTATTTTTAAAAGTTCCCCAGTGAATAAAATAATTACCAAAGTTCAGGAATCACAATAGTCAGTATGGTCAACTAATACAGGAGCTAAAATAATTGTTCACCATGTTAGATCTGAGTAAGTTACTAAAATCATTAAAGTCCCTGTGATAAAATCTCTACATCCTATGAAACAGATTCTCCAAGACAGCTAATTATCTCCCATTCTATCTTTATATCTATCTATCTATCTATCTATTCATCATCCATCTAGCTAGCTCTCATTCATCTATCATTCATATATATATATATATATATATATATATATATATATATATATATATATTCCCATTTGTCCATTATTATCTATATAACATCTATTTATCATCTATCTATTATCTTTGTTATTTATCTATCATATATCATTTATCATCCATATATAAATCAATTTCCTATTAATCAATTATCCATCATCTATTTATTTCTCTATCTTTATCTGTCATCTATCATTTATCTATTAATCACCTATAATTCATCATTTATGTATCATCTATCAATAACCTATTAATCATCTCCCATCATCTATCAACCATAATTTAATCACATACTAACCATTTGTCTTAGTTAATTTTCTATTCCTATGAAAAGACATTGTGACAATGGAAACTTATAAAAGAATGTATTTAATTAGAGCTTGCTTACAGTTTTTGAGGGTTAGTCTATGATCCTATGGCAGGAATCCTGGGAGCATACTGGCAGGCAAAGAGCTGTAGCAGTGGCTGAGAGCTTTCATCTGATCCACAAGTAGGAGGCAAAGGAAATAAGATTAGGCCTTGTTGGGGCTTTTGAAACCTGAAAGTCCACCCCAGACAACACACGTCCTCCAATACCACCCAACCCTGTCCAAAACAGTCTACCAACTAGGACTAGTCATTGAAATATATTAGCCTGTGGAGGTTATTATCATTAAAACTGCCACACCATCTATCTATGAGCATCTACTTATCAATCATGTATTAATCACAAGACACAGACACACACACACACACACACACATCCACACACACACATACATCCACACACATATGGCTAGTTAACTATCATCTTCATATTAATACTTTCAATTCCTTGATAAGCTTGAGATTCTGTAGCTGCACATATATAACAGTGACCATTTTCCTTAGATATTCACTTGAGTCATCTTATTAACACTCTCATCAGACAAACTAATCTCCCAATCACTGAATAATTCCAGTAACAGGGTCACTCACTTGAAATGTCTCTCAAGTTTTCATTGTTATTTTTTTAATACCCTTTATTAATAATTTGATTTTTATACAATATATCTTCCTGTTCCACATTCCCACCTCTGTGACCTCAGAAAATATGAAAAGAAAATTAAGTTCAGCTAGTGTGTCAGGAGCATAGATCATGGACATCACCACAGGTCCTTAAGGCAGCAGGTTTCTCTGATGATAAACATTCACCTGGACCATACTAGCTTCAAGTGCATTGAAGTTCAACGTGAAGTTGGGCCCACTGCACAAGCCTGCAGGCATCCAGGCCTCCAGCAGGCATCTCAATATCATCCAAGAACCCAGACACTGAAAAGGCACCCAGATATCCTACAAGCACCAGGGTATCCTGGAGGTACCCAGAAATCCCTCAAGGTACAGGGCCTTCTTCAGGCATGCAGACAGTCTGCAGGCACCAGAGCCTCTCATAGGTGTTTAGACCTCCTGCAAGCATGAGGACAATCCTTGTGCAACAGGGCATCTCACAGACATCCAGACTTCATGGAAGCACTAGGATCTTCTGCAGGTACCAGGACAACCTAAAGGTGCCCAGACATCCTACAAGAACCTAGACATTCCTCAAGCTCCTGGGCATCTCTGGCATCCCAGAGATGCCCAGGCATAATGCAAGCACTGGGACAACCCACAGACAACCGGACACCACGCAGACACCCTGTCACCACACAGACACTCTGTCGCCACACAAGTACCCGAACATCCTACAGACACCAGGGCATCCAGCAGGCAGCCAGGCATCCCACAGGAGACAGGATACCTGTGGGACATATTTGGTGCCTGCAGGATGCTCAAGTACCTGTGGGAGATCTGGGTGCCTGCAGGTCCTGCTGCCTGTGAGATGTCCTGGTACATGCAGAATGTCCAGGTACCTGCAAAAGCACTGGTGACTGCTGGATGCCCTGGTGCCTGTGTGATATATGAGTGCCTGAGGGTTGGCTTGGTGCCTGTGTGATCTCCAGGTGACTATGTAATGTGCATGTGCTTGCAGGACATCTAGGTATCTACAGGTTGACCCAGCACCTACATGACACTCCAGCATCTATGGGATTACCTGGAGCCTGGGGGATGTCCTGGTACACAAGGGAAGCACTGGCACCCACTAGATGTCCAGGAGCCTGTGGAATATTCATGTCCTGCGGGATACACTGGTGCCTGTGGGAAGGCCTGGATGTCCAGTGTCCTGGTGCCTGCAGGATGTATGAGCATATGTGGGAAGTCCTTAGCACTTGCAGGATATCTGGGTACCTGCGGGATACACTGGTGCTCAAGGGAGACCCTGGTGCCTAAGGTATGTCTGGGTGCCCGTGGGATATTCAGATACCTGGGAAAGGCCCAGTGCCTGTGGGAAGTTTTAATTTTTCTTAATCCTCCCTTGTATAAAGGACCAATGGCCTCCTCCTAGCATATTTCTGGAGGATTAAAATAGATTACCAACATGATGCAGACTGTTCAAAACTATCCTCTCATATCACACAAAAGAAAGAAAAATAAAAAATAACATCAGAACGCTAAAAGGAAGTGTCAGAACAAATTCTGCAGAGACTTCTCTACCTCTCAGCTCTTCTTGGAATGTAAAACATTTATATTTCACAATAAAGTTTCATAGTCTCATTTTAATTGCATCTTATCTCATCCTTCAGGCTTGGCTGAGCTTCAAAGTTTACTAAGTTGTGTTTGTTGTCCTAATTATCAGTGCACTATGCTGACACACTGCAAAGTGGAGCCAACCCTTCACATTTGGTCAACTTCCCTTGTAAGGTAAATATGTGAGGCATAACTGAATGAGAAAACCCCAAATATTTTTTAATTGAAGCCAAGTAATCTCGACAGCTGTTTATTTTTTATTTGTTTGTTTTTAATTAGAACAAGGATATAAAATCCCATTTGTTCAAAGTTAGTCTTAATTGCACTTCCTCAAATTTATTTTTCCTGATTTTATTTTCCTGCACTTAAGTAGCTTTGTGATAATACACAGTGGTATTGTTGGCTTTTATCTGCTATCTACAGTTTAATTTTATACATGACTTTCACATTAAGGGATCTGAATTTTTTTTTCTTATGGATATTTATTAGTTCCTTGTTCTTTTCAGTGATGGAAAAATCTCCCCACACTTTTATAGAAGGTAAAATATAGCAATCAATATCCAATTTATATCACCATGCATAATCTTCCCTTTCTGCACATTCCTGATGTAAAAGCCCTTACAACCTGGTACACATAGGACATCTCTAGCAGAAGGGTGTGGATGATCTCCTCTCATCCACCTCTGCAGACATGGCTAATAAAGAATATCATATCTATATTTTTACAGTCTCAGGAAAGGGATCCGCGTCTCTACTGACCAGTCTGCCCATCTCTGCAGGCTGTAACAGGTGTTATTTATTACCTAGCTTTACCTGATGGATATTCCATGTCCTTCTTCTTTGAAAATTTCCTCATAGCTCTTCAAGGATTCTCAGAAAATTGTATCATACTTTTATTAACATAATTTATTCTTGGTCTTATGTCACCATGTTTATGTTCAGTGCACTTTCCTTCAATATCATGACCTAAACACACTGAGATAACTGGGAGGATGACATGCTTTACAGTGAGGCAGAAATAGCTCCCATCTGAGCCATAGCATTTCAGATCTCTGACTTTGGACAGATTATTTAAACTTTCTAGGGTCTACTGACATCATCCATAAACATGAGCATAGTGCAATCCTAGTATTACCATTGAGAGGATTATGTATGAGAGGACTTTCAAATTTTCTTCTCAGCAGAACACCTTCAAAATGAAATGATGTACCAAATTTATGCACAGAAATCTAACTTTGTAAGCAAATTAAAAAATAAACCTCTTGACAAAAAATAATGATACTGGCTAAATTATTGGCTTAAATTTTTAAGTAAAGCATAGGTATAGAAAACATTTCATTTCAAGTTCTGAATATTTAAAAATGACCCTAGTTTATTAATTCAACATTTTTATTGATTTTTATTTGTATTCATGTGTATGTGTCAGCTATGTAAATGCAGGTGCCCAGGGAAGCTGAAGGAGAGCAGGAGATTCCCTGAAGTTGGGATTATAGGAAGTTTTAACCATTTGATGTCCTACATGATGTCCTCTTTAAAAGTGAAGAATAGCCATTCTCCATTGGTTACTCCTACAAGCTTCATGTCACAATTGCCCCAACAGATCTTTCAGGCCAGACAACATTTTAGATCAGCAGGTTTGCAGTCTGCTTGGTGTTTACTTTGCTCTTGGAGTTTACTTAGGTGCAGAATACCTTCCTGTACCAAAGATGCTAGAAAGTAGGGATGAATGTTTTATGTAGTCACCACCTTGACATCTCCATGTTCAACAAGTTGTGAATGTGTTGTTTTCATCAATGGGGCCTCCCTGTCAGTTTTCTGAGAGGAATCTATTGCCTTGACAACAGCCTGGGTTGTTTGAGGATTTCCATGGGAACCCTTTAACGAAGACTTGGTGAATATTCAAAATCGGTTGAGCTTTTTGCTTCCAAAGAGCATGGTGATGCCCAAGATTCATGCTCCTGCCATATAAGCTCAACTTAATTTTCCTTAATTTGCTCTCTTTTCTTTCGTTCTCTTTTTGAGGGCAAAGGGGTAGGAGAGTAGAACAGGAAGGAATGGGAAGAAGAGGGCATTATCAAAGCTACATTGCATGAAACTCAAATTATTAACAAAAACCTTACAGACCAATCTTAAAGAGGCATTTTCTCAATTGAAGTTCTCTCCTTACAGATGACTTTAGCTTGAGTCAAGTTGACATAAGACTAGCCAGCACAGTATTTAATGCCAATTAAGGGGTTTCATCCTGGAGAAGGCTATTTGTATACAGATTTTGGTAGATAGTAATTTATAATCAAATAAAATGGCACTCATTTATATGTATAAAAACAAATGAAATAATGTTTGAATATCTCAGAACCTCTCAAATTCTCTCCTCATTCCCCATTCCTCCAACATCATCACTGGAGTTATCTGTGAAAATCTATGCATCCTCTATAAGACATCTTTGGTGGAGACTACCCAACAGACCAATGGGTACAATAACCATGGAAAACATTCTGATTAATTAACAAATTAATCAATTGTTTACAAGTTCTATGACACAGAAGAATATGCCCAAGAGAAATGATTTGTTACTTTATCAGGGATCACACATGTCATTAGAACTATTAATCATAATGGTAAAAATATTGAGTATTGCAAAGGCCTGCCAGTGGGAATGTAAGTGAATACTCTCCAGCAGATCTTCTGAGGACCTGTTTTAGCACTCAAAAAGTTGAATAACAACATACAATGATGATGATGCTAGTTTTAGTAATATAATATTAAGAGAAATAAAAATTCTAAATGGCACCTAAATATAATAGCCTCGTTGCAACATTAAAAATTAATGAAATGTAAAGTTGTAAATAAAACATGCATATGTAATTAAAGCATAAATTCACATAAAGGAACAAAACAAGAATGTGTTGACCACAAGATGCAGGATATGAGTCTGGCAGATGTGCGGATGCAGATGTAGGATAGGTTGGAGACAATATCTGTGTGAGTGGCTGGTAAGATCATGGCTTTTGGTGGAGATGGTGGGCCTATGGGTAATTTGACTTACTTAAAATACCTAACTCTATATATTAAAATCTTAATAAGAGAAAGTGAAGACACTCATAAGCCAATAGAGAGAAAATGTCATAGATAAAAATTTTCATTTATCCTATTCATTGACAGGTCCTTTTTAGAAAATAAAGATAAGTTCCCTTTACAACAAAAGAACTCAAACATTTTTAAATTATGCCTTTTTATGAAATATTATTACCATGTCCACCTAAAATGCACGCATATATATTAATTGACAAATCTTAAATTATTGTCATAGAATTGTTACATTTAATAGAAACGGAACATGTTTGCTCAACATATCAGCTCAAATAGACATTTTTAAAGAATTCAAAGACTTAATAAAACACTTTTATTCAGCAATGATAGAAAGCAGGAACTCTGGAAAATTTTACATGAGAAGCTAATTCTTCACATTTATGTAAAATCTTATAATATATACTCTGTATAAATTACACCTATGTACAATTTAGTTTCCTATATTTTAGTGTTCTGTCTTTTCTTATATGTTATAGTTTTTTGTTATTTCATCATCTTATCTCTGAAATATTACTTTTTAATGTATATATTAGTAATTTGAAATTGAATCTGGCCAAAATTCCTATTTTACTAATTTTTGTCATGGGTTCTGCTTCTTACTGAAGTTTTTATTGCAAAAATATTTTGTAATTTACTTAATAAAATTTAAACTTGGTTGTAATGGAATTTAATTTATACATTACATGGAGATAACTACCTGACAGGATTACCTAAAGATGGTTTCAAGCTAACAGTTTGATTGTAAGTCCTGCATATTTCAATGCTTGACTTTACTGAATATATTTCTGAAATCATAGCTCACAGAGAACAGGATCATTGTGAAAGCTGCTTTGGGAACCATCCAGTCAACTGCACAATGGTGATACACAGCCTGTGGGATTTCAGAGTTTGGAATCTTAATTTGAGGTTCCGTTTTCAACTACTATTTGCTTACTCCCAACAGCTTTCAAAAGTTCTTCTTTACAGCGTCCCAATGAAGTATTTGCTCATAACACTAAACAATTATTTTGCAACTTATGTGACATACGTGACTTTTTATTTTTACTTTTTCATTCTTATTTGTGTGTGTGTGTGTGTGTGTGTGTGTGTGTGTGTGTGTGTGCGCACACGCACACATGTATGTGTGGAGGCTTATCTGTATATGTTCATGTAGTACCCACAGAGGGCAAAAGGGGGCATTTGATTATCTGGAACTAGAGTTAAATGTGGTTGCATGCTGTCCAATTTGGGTGCTGGTAATTGAAGAAGAGAGAATTAAGATGAATAATATGTTCTGAAAATGAGTAGACAATGAAGAAGGCTATATACTTGGTACCTCTATGGCAAATGAAAGACTTTTAAGAGTGGTATTGACACCAGGAAGTGGTGGCACATGCACTTTATCCCAGCACTTAGGAGACAGAGGCAGGCATATCTCTGTGAGTTCATGGCCAGACTGGTCTACAGATTGAGTTCCTGGAGATCCAGAGTTATAATAGAGAAACCCTGTCTTGGAAAAAAAAAAATAAGAAAGAGAAAAAGAAAAAAAGAAGAATGGTATGTTTTTGTGGAAGTTTATCTTTAGTTGTGTTTAAAATAATTGTTTTTGTGCACTGTTGGAAAAGGGGTCTGCCTAAGTCTTGGCATTTTGTACTGTCTTCAGGTGTTAGATTTATGTGGGGGTTGTTTGATTGCTTATGATCTGTCGGCGGTATCAGTAGAACACCTAAGATGTTCTGAAAGTATAAAAACACCTGAGCTGAAACTCTTGGGGTTCCACTGTCAAGTACGGCACTGGCCATGATAGTGGTTCCCTCTGCTGAGGTCTGGCAGGGTTTGCACTTATGAAAATACCTCCTTGTCCCTCTTGGTGAGCCACTGCAGTGTACAACTACAGTGTGTTGAGAAGAGCCTATGATTAGATAAGCTAGTGTGTTAGAAAACTCAATGAGCTTTTTCTTTTGAAAAAGTCCAGCAAGTACCACATTTTCAAAATAGAGTACTTAACCTAAAATACCTTTTGTTCCAGACATGAGTTCATTGCTTATTTGGGGAAAATATACTAAAGAATTTTTGAGCTTAAAGTGGATTCCATATTTAAAAAAAAAACTACTTTCCTATAACAAGTGCTTTCAAGAGTATTTTATTGAGATGAATTTATCAAAGAGAACCCAAATTCTGCCATTGCACTATAAAAAGATGTTCTAAGGGTTAAGGATAGAGTCGAATTGGTGAAATTCTTACCTTGCATACATGAAGACCTGTATTCCATCTCCAGAATTCACTTTTTAAAAAAGGCCATGCATGACAAGTGATGGTGGCACGCACCTTTATCACAGCACTCAGGAGGCAGAAGCAGACAGATCTGTGTGGGTTCGAGGCCGGCTTGGTCTACAGAGTGAATTGCAGGACAGCAAGAGTTACACAACTGAGAAACCCTGTCTTGGAAAACAAAAACAAACAAATAAAAATTCAAGAAAAGTTAATCCAGATGGCATACACTTGTATTGAGAGCACTTGGGAAGGTAAAGTCAGGTATATCCCTGGAGTGCCATACTACAAGGGAACCCTTCCTACAGACAAGAACTACAAACCTACTTATCTTAAAATCTGGAAAGTTTCCTCAGGATCAGCACACAAAAACTCTTTATCTCATATGAAAAATACAAAACCAATGAGAGAACCTGTTCCAGAAGCAGGAGAGACAGTGCCAAAAGTAGGACATCCAGCGTTGACCTTTGGCCTCCCCACAAACGTGAACAAATCACAAATACGTACGGAAACCCAGCCACACATGTTCACCTATGAAAACAAGCACGTACACACACTTGTACACACACTTAACACAAACAGACAAAGAAATAAATAGCAAAGTTTTTTAATAAAAGGAAAATAATTTCCAATACAGAAACATTTAAAATTATTAGATCTATTTCATGTCTGAATGTTTCATGTCTGTAAAAATAATAGAGGTATTTTCTGCATTAGGTCTTTCAAACCTACTTTTCCAAATAGATTTGTATTACATGATCAAGGAAACAAAAGTTATACACTTTCCACCTGTTGCTTAGAAAAACGGAGTGTGATAAAGAAGGTTGCTTATTGAGTTTCAACAGTGATATGAAAGCTTCCCATAAAGAATGGGCGAGTTTTCAGGATGAAGCTCCTGACATGGGCCAGTAAATCATTTGTCACACAGTGTGAAGAGCAGAGTTTAGATCTCTGGTATCTACATACGTCTTGAGCATGATGGCCCAACCTGTATAATCACAACATACGGCAGGCAGAAATAGGAAGGATCTCTGAGAAAGCTGGATACATAGCCATCATCCCCTTCCCCTATGCAAATGCAAAACATGTATAACACATGAGAAAAAGTATATCTACAAGCTGGGAAAAATGAAAGCTAAGTGCTCTTTTTTCTTCACAGTACTAGTCATGTGAAACATTCAGTCATAAAGTGGATTGACTTTGTAAGAAACATTCGTGAACGTGCAAACCAGTGAAGCTTTTGTTTCTTCCTACCAACAATTGGCATTATGAGAAAAGTCAAAGTCACAGTGTGAAAATAGGAGTTGGGTAGTAATAACCCTGAACCTTCACATTCATTGGCATTCTATTCACTTGTTACCAGTCCATGCTCATGAGGGAGGAATCACATAGTGCTATAAACCGTGGTCAGCATTACTTGAGTACCATATTGGAGATGGCCTACATTATCTAAGTTTATTCATGTGTTTACTACCAGTGGAGTCTCAATGTTCCAAGAATGGTAATATCACCTGGTTCCATTCATCATCAAATGTTCATGCATGCAGCAATCTTTCAATTGCTGCAATTAGGAAAGTTTTGTGTCATTTCTTTTCAATTATAATAGTAGAGAAATGGCATTTCCTGTCTCTGTATGTATGGAAACCCAGGATGTTTGCTTTTCCTATCCAAACTTAGAAGATAATTATAATGTTGTTCAACTGTTTTATTGCAAATCAGAGAAATTATCAAATCAAAGTTAGAACTGAGTGTGCCTGGAACACGGGCCATATCCTGAAAAGACTTTACCAGACACTTAACGTAGTTGAGGCCAGCAAGCAGAAGAACTTCTTAAAGGATGGTCTCTCTTTCAAGTCCAAGGGGCCAGTGAGACATATGCAATAGAGAAGCCTCAACCCAATGAGAAAAATAAACAAGAATTTTGGATGAGATGGCAGACTAGAGCTGCAAGCTGCTTTTATGTATGCCAGTAAAGGAGAGGAAAGGGGGGGAAAAAGAGAGGAAGTGCATCACGAAATGAATGGTAGACAGCCAGAAAGGGTACAAACGCAGAAGTGAAGTGAGTGTTTGTGTGTGTGCATGCACACACACACAGACACACACACGCACACACATACACAAAAAAGGACGAAAAAATAGAAAGAAAAGAAAAGAAAAAAGAAAGAAAGCAGAAAACCAATATTAACACAGAAGCCTCTTTGCAAAGGTGAGCCAGGAGGCTTAAGTACATGAAGACTGTTTGTGATAAATGTCCAAATTCTACAATTTGGACTGTAAATACAGGTCCTATTATCACTGTCTTTTCTGTTTTTACAGACAAGCAAGCTACTGTATCAATAAGGTAACTTGCCTGAGGCCAGTGCAGCTTTCTACACTCAAAACGGTATTTTCTCCGAAACACCAGGTTTCAGCTTTGCTTCTCATCACAGATGAAGATGTTTTTCCTAAAATACAATGGTAGCAGTAACCGTTTCACCCATGGTCCCATGTGCAAAAAGTAAGAACAGCAGAGTAAAGATTCCTTCATTGCATTAAAGGATATTCCAATAGGCCAAAAGTAAAGGCATTTTCTTTACAAATTTTCAAAAAGTAAAGCATTTAAGTCATTTACTGTA
This sequence comes from Cricetomys ansorgei, assembly GCA_026225945.1. NCBI lineage: Eukaryota > Metazoa > Chordata > Mammalia > Rodentia > Nesomyidae > Cricetomys > Cricetomys ansorgei. The sequence continues at coordinate 2,473,975 of JAMJFZ010003624.1, forward strand.
TCATACAGTTGGAATGCATGAAATTGTGTGTTATCACTCTCTATTGAGTGTATCCATTTATTCTTGAGTGAGCCAATCACTGTTATTATCAAGATATTATAACAAACATCTGGAAGTTTTTAAAAAATATGTTATCTATAGTGAGGTACAAACAATGATCTATAATTCTGTATGTTTGAGAGAGGGTAGGGGAGGAAGGGACTTTTTCAAAATTAATTTATTCTCTGACAACTCCATATATGTATGTAATCCATTTGAGTGATACTCATCCCTCAATGTTTTCTTACCCATCCACACTCACCAACTTCCTCCTCCTCTCACCATGTCCCCATCTGACTTCATAACTTTCCTGTTTTTTTTTTCTTTTGTGTTTGTTTTTGATTTGTGACTCACAGTGTTTCTCCAGAATCACTTGTGTGCACACAAATGTGAGGCTCTCCACTGGAGAACCAGCAACTTAACCCGAGGCTGTTTTGATGAAGACAAAGACCTGCTTTCATCCCATTTTTAACCATTTAGTTTTGTTTCTTGATATTTAATGTTTTGAGTTCTTTGTATATTTTAGACACTGGTTGTGTTCCTAATGTGTAGTAGGTAAATTCTTTATTTTCTCATTCCACAGGTTGCCCCTTCACTTGACTGACAGTTTCCTTTTGCTGTATAGAACATTTTTGTTTCATAAGATCCCATTTCTCTGTTGTTGGTCATATTTGATCCTTGAGTCCTGTGCAGAATGCCGCTGCCTACATTTCTGTTGGAGCACACTCTCTACTTTCTTCTCTAGCAGTTTCAGGTCTTCAAAATGCTTCTTCTTTCCTTAGTGTGTAGGTGTAAGATATTCTCCACCCTCTCTCTCCTTTCTTTCCTTCCTCACCCATCCACTTACAGCTCTTGCTATCTGACAGAGAAGTGACAAAGGAAAAGAGGAAACTTGCAAAGCTAAGTAAATCCAGTAGAGAACAGTGAATTTTATACACACAGAGCAGTATACAGACCACAGGCTGTATCCACTTAATCCCATGCTTAATTTTAGTAACATAATCCTAGTATCTCTGATGCTGTAGAAGTTCATGAGGTCTGATAGGATGTGGGATCAAGACTCAAATCCACATCAACAGAAGGTAGAACACACAACAGCTGACTCACAGCAATAAAATATCTTCAGATAGTAATGCTGAATATGCACTATTCATATTCTACTCATGGGTAATATAAGAAATTTGAAGACAGTTTTGACATGGGGTGAGGGATCAAAGTCAAGCCCCACATAAGCTGCTCTCTAGGTTTCTCTCTTCCTCCCCCACAAAAAATTTCTTGTTCCCTAGGGGATAGTCAATTAAATAGAAACTGAATGCATTAACCTTTCCTGTATATAATGCATCCACCAGAAAAGGCTTGTCATGACTTTACATTTTAAGCTTTGAGTGTGAGTAAAGCTACCTTGTTAGTAAACAGTTGGCAAAAGAAGGACCCCCGATAAGGCTTGTAGAGTGTAAATAGTAAACATTCACTTTATAAACGGTATTCTATAACTGCAGTTTTGGACTTAGGAAACATTGAAACTGCGTTTGATTAACTTCTCTAAGGAACTGCTTCTCTAGATAGTCTGCTATCTGTGTATTGGACACAGTACCCATCTTTAGCACTTTATCACTTGTAGAATTTCTCCTACATCATCTCAGGTAACCAGCACAGAAGCCTGTCATGGAGAGCAGGAAGAAGCTTACAATGAAGAAAAAGAGAAAATAGAAACTTATGGTAATTGTGTACTCTCTATATGTCACTCTCTGTTAGTAACATATATTTTTAAGTTATCATTTTTGAGTAAATGATACAATTCCAAGAAGCTAAATGGTCTAGCCATTACAGGGTCTCACATGATAATATCCTTAGACACAAGAAGGAGAGCATCTTGATGTTTGGAACTTCCTTTGATGCTGAACAGAACTTGGTACCTCTGAATCCACTCATTAAAGAGTAATCCTGCTCCCGGATGATTGTAACGACCTGAACCACATGTGGTTGTTTTCACAAGGTACCAGTTAGGCTGGGTGCAGACAGGTGCACACACAACTCTGGTAATGGAGAATCAGGACTACTGTCATTGGCATTTCAGACCTCAAAGGTCTCTTTTCACCATACCTGTTGGGAGCCTTTGGAACTGTCAGCTGTCCTTACTGAAGGACTTGAGATCATCTTCCAGAAATATCACTTTGTGAAATGTGTGAATAGCGTGGTTCAGGGGTTGACAAAGAAAGGGTAATAACCTGGATAAGGATGCTGGATCTGACTCTGAAAAGTATAGCAGAATGCAATCGTGATATATATCAAATCCAAGATACAAAGAGGGGGTTTAAGAGTGAGATTTATTTGGGGAAAGGATTTCTGTGAAAGTAGAGCAAACGTAAAAAACTTAGTCAGGGAAAGGCTATAGAACAGGATATAGATCCAATCCTAGTGGCTGGAAAACAGAAGGGAAAGAACAGTACAGGAAGCAGTTTTGAGGATGTCACAGCCAGATAGGCTCTGGGCCTGAAGCAAAGCTCCCTCGATGGAGGAGACTCTCTGTTCAGGTGTAAATGGCCTAGCCAAGTCTCTGCAGAGCCTAGACATAAATGCTGACAGAGATCAGAGGGGACCAGCCTCTGAGATCGTCCCTAAGCTGTATTGCACACAAGCTTTCTTCGATGAGAGCAGAGCTTTCCTGGCTGCCTCCATCTGGCTTGAGAGAGATGTTATCACTAGAGGCTGGAGACATGGCCTCACAGTTAAGAGCTCTGGCTGCTAATGCAGAGGAATCAGGCTTGATTCTTAGCATTTAAATGGCAGCTCACAACCATCAGAAACTACAGTTCCATGGGACCTGATGCTCTTTTCTGGCCTCCACCAGCATTGCATATATGTAACAAACAGGTATGTGTGCAAGCAAAACACACATGTACATGAAATAAAAATAAAATGGAAAACCAGAAGAAGAGTGTTGGCCCTGTTTATGAGTCCACAGAAAAAAACAGCAATAAGAATGCCAGCAAACAGTCTGTTCTTTGTAAATGATAAATGAAGGCAACAAGGAGTTCCCTGAAGGACCATCTATGTACAAATAAGCCTAACCACCAAAATCTCCTCATTGCTATCTGTGTTTGTTCTGTGACTTTTCCTGGTGAAACGTGAGCAAACATCTATTCATTCCATGTGTAGGACACCAGATCATAACAAAGAAAGAGTGTTACTCAAGTTTAGCTTATTGAACCAGTGAGTTTATTTGGATTACTTGCAGGAACATGGGTGACTCAAAGGCAGTTGCATCACCAGTAAGCCCACCCAGCATAGGTGACAACTAGAGTAATATGCATCCCTGGAACTCTCTATACCATTTACAGGCAGTTCTGCTGATGGAAGAGTCTTCCTTCCCACAGCATTTGTTATTGCTTGCAAGTCCTTGGGGGAATGAAGGGGATTTTTAAGTCTTGTAAGTTTCAGGATCTTCCAGAGATGTAAGGTTTGTTTTTGTTTTTGCTTTTTTTCTGAGCTTTACAAGTTTCATTTACTTTCTGAGTCTTAAAGAGCCTCCTCCAGGATGGACTAGGAATCTAAAATGAAATAGCAGGAAAAAGCAGCCAGACATCTAATAGAATTTTTGAATCATCAGAAATGGGACATTGTTCCAAATTCATTCCTCAAGTGACAGCCTCATAGCCTCCTGAATCTATTAAACTAAGTCAGTTATGGCCTTGAATGCAGTTTCATTTAAGAATGCCTTTCATTTCAAGCAACTTGTAGTAGCTCATGCCTGTAATGCTAGTGTGTTAATATAAAGCTGAGATAGGAGGATTCCTGAGGTGTGAGGCTAGCTGAGTTACTCTTTGAGACCCACAGATTATCAGCTTATCTAAAAATAAAATTTTCATTTTTAATTCATTTATGGATATCTTTATTTAAAAAAAACATTTCAGCAGTATTTAGTATTAACATGACATGCAGTACACAACATGTATCTTCATATAAGAGACACTCTGCTGAGTATGTCTGTAAAAAGCAAATGACTGTTCTTTAAGCAACACAGAAGTTTGTGTGAATAAAATCTACATTGAAAAGAGGTGCTAGAATCATATACGAACAGGCAGCTGTGAGACATGAATCCATGTGTTTCTAGCTACTCTTTTGCTGAGTCACAGTAACAAATATACTGTGTATAGAAGCATGGCTTGGTTGCTGCTCCTCAAAACATTCACCTCACCCACAGTACTAGCACAATTTGGAAACTGATTAGATATACAGAATCCTAGACACCATACAGAACTCTTAAAGTCTGAACTTATAGGTAATAGATAAGTGTCTCAGTAGGCACACATCCTTGGGGGAATTGTGGTATATGCCTAAGTTTGAATATAACTTGTAAAACTATGATGATTTTTATAATGAGTCTCAAAGCTCTACATCTTTGCCATTATTCATGTTCTTGGAACTTCCCTTCCTGCTTTTAGCTACATGGATCTCATACTATTTTCCCCTGGAATGTACCCCCATCTCTACAGCACAAAACCACCACATATTTAAAACCTTCACACTTGATTTTTATATATACATACATACCTATGTACACAAACAGACGTATGTATATGGATTCTTCCATCCAAAGAAAATGTACATAAGTTTACTTCCTCAAGAATCTTCACAATCTGCATCCCAACTCCATCAAGCAGACTTTCTGAATAAATACATCAATAATGAAGTCATAATTGACTGATGGACAGTGAGTGTATGCCATTCACACCAGTGGCTAGAAAGGATTTTCATATGTTAATGGCTACCAGAAGAAATTTGGAGTTGCTTTTCATAGAAGATCTAGAATAGGAGAGTGGGGATGGGGTTAAATTCATTCCTTCAACACCTGTGTTTTCATAATATCTGAATATAAAACATTCCTACCAGGTGTGTGGTTATTAAAAAAAAACAATTGAAATACCAGGAGTCACCTTTAGAAATTACATTTATATATTTATGTTGTGTTCATATATATGTGCATGTCCACCTGAGCAAACACATGCCTTGATATGCATGTGAAGGACAGAGGATGACTTGCAGGAGCTGGTGTTCTGTCTTTACCATGTGGGGTCCAGAGATAGAACTCAGGTTGCTTGATCGCAGACATCTTAACCTGCTAGGCCATCTTGTTGGCCCTTTGAACCATCATTAGATGATGCTTTATTCACAAACAGTAAGTAGAGTGAGATTTCAGTGATTCAAGATAAATTCAGTCAGGTCCTTTGAATGTAGGGTCAGTATTTACATTTCGGCATTTCTACTTTTAATCTTTTTATGTGCTCCGGTGCTTTTACTCTTTAGTGAAGTCTTAGCCATCATCTCTACTTGATAAAGCAGTAAGTGAATTTGCTACACATAGACAGAGATTTCCACAGAAAGAACCAATGTAGTTTGTTCACAATAAACTCTGTGGTATATCCTATGTAGAAGGTAAACTAGTATAGCAAAGCAAACTAGTGTAAACTAGTGTAGTGTGGAAGTATAGCAAAATTCCATGAATCCGTTTGCCTATAGATTCTCTTTCTTACCAAGTCTAGGAAATGTTAATAGTAAATATAATTTTAAGTGATTTTCATGAGATCCATAGCATGCTTTGCAAATTGCTTCTGAAATATTCAATATTCAGGATTGCGAAAATACAGTCTTGAGTTTTTGGTTGAACAAGTTTCCTAACTTAGCTGTAGGAAGATAACTGCTCAAATCAAGCAAAGTGGACTATACATGCAAAGAACTTGCTGAGGGGGAAAAAAAAAAACTACACTGTTGAGTCCTAGAAGACTGAATACCACCAAATGGTTTTGTCAGATCCAATTTTGGTGCTTATTTAGCAACATCCTCCCACACACAGCATCAAAGTTCCCAGGGCATATCCTAAATTGAAGGATATTTGTAATAAAAAGATATAAGCCTCCAACTCTTATTTTTACCAAACATTAATAAAAATCGAATTAGAAGCAAGAGCCTTGGAAGGCTACAAGCAGAGGGGTTAGCATTGTAACAGCGTGGATTGAGGAAGACAGGAAAATGTTCCCTCATTTCCCTCCATTTCTTTGTTATGATATTAGCAACAAAACACTTCTCCAGAAAGTTTTCAAAAAGGCCAAATTTTTCCTTCGTCATAATATATCTAGAAAGAACCAATTGTATTTTTTTTTCATACCACAAAGAATATACTGCAAAGATAATGAAAGAGAGCCACCAGGATTAAATGCTGCTCAGCTACCTCAAACCACAATGGAGACTTTGACTCCAGTGCCCTTTTCATTATTCTTAATGAAATGCGACTTCATTTTCCCACACATTCTAAAGTGTGTTCCAGAGAGTTCAGACATGTAAATGGGGCCAGTCAAAGAATCTGTCCATTCTCTACTTCCAAAGGCCATGTGAGGACATTTGCTTGTGCCAAGTGAACACATGGGAAGATGACAAGGGGGGTTGCTGGGCTATTAACTTTCTACTTCTTAATCTCTTTTGGACCTAGCAACAGTCCCCATTCCATTACTGATTTTATTTTCCTACACTCTCATGAGTACAGTTGAAACTGGTGCTGGGTTGTATTTAAACAGCTGTCCTTTCAATATGCCATTTCAGAATGGCACTCCCCTAGGACCAAAGCCAAGGTCTTCACATTTCTCTCTGTGGTCATTGCTTTTGTTATATAGACATACATACTTCATGCTACTCCCAGGATGCAGCAGAATAGTCATTGGGTTGAATTTTGGGAGACCTGAGTCATCATTCGAATCTGAGATTTCCCTTAATTTATGTACACTCTTCAGTATATATATGAAAAATGCATAGTCAAATACTTCTGTTCCTTTACTCTTCTGTTGGAAATGCCATATGATCATATCATTCTTTCTACTCTGTTAACTCCCATGTTTCCTTGCTGAATTATCCAACATAAAGAAAGTTTGCAGTTATCCATAAGAGAGGTTAAAAGGTACAGAGTAGAGATTATGGAAGACAGACATCAGACAAAGTCAAGATGGCCTCTATCCTAATAAGCTTTTATGTCAATTCCTACCTAGCATCCTGACTTCTCTCTTATCCCTTACATTCTCTGATTTACTTGCTTTTGTTGATACTATGTAGTTTATTCCAAACACAGCTCTTATCATCACTAGAGTTCTGTGCCTGGAAGCTTCATTTTTATGAATCCTTTTACACATGGCTAATCTCTCATTCCTCAAGTCTGAGCCTTAATACTTACCTTCTGAGATAAAACTATCTGGTCTACTTATGTGATATAATGATTTTACACACACACACACACACACACACACACAACTCTGTAGACTATCTCACTCCAGTCTCATTCTGTAGGCCTGGCTGATCTGGAACATCTCTTTAGAAATGCATGGCCTTGAACTCAAAGAGATCAATTTGCCCTGCCTACCAAATACTGGGATTAAAGGATTGTGCAATCCAAGCACAGCTCTTATTGTCTCTTTATTTCTCACTACAGTAACTATAATTCTCCAGTTTTGAAGGTTTTTCTGTTGTTGTTTTTGTTTGTTTGTTTGTTTGTTTTCTTAGTTTGTTAGTTATCTAACTTTTCCTAATCATACTTTGGAACAGAGGTCTCTGGTTTTCACTCACAGGCATACATGTAGACCCCAGAATGCTATACAACCAATTTCTAGTTCATAATCAAATTTTCCAAACTGTCTTCCATTTAGTTACTCGAGATCACAGATGAAAAATAAGTTGTAAACAAGAAATATGACCTTTTCTCTGGTTTCCTTATGATGAAGTTAAGTAGGCTAACATTAAACATGCAGAAAACATACTGATAAAAGACAGCTAAATTTTAAAGAAAACAAAATCAGAGCATTCAAGCTATATCTGATATGAAAGATGAACAATCGAATCATTTTGATTCCAGGATGAAAAGACTGATAGATAAATTTTTCCCTTGCTTTTGTTTTGTAAGCTAGGGTCAGATCTATTTTTGAAATTATTTTTCCAAGGTTGGGTTTCTTCTCCTGTCTTTAAACTTCCCTGTCTGCTTCTCTAGCACCTCTCAGCTTATTGCTTTCATTCACCAAGGCACTAATGAGGGTTGACATTCTTGGTGCCATTTTAAAGATTTTTTAAATTATAAAATTTAGGTTTTTCTGCCACTTTCTTCTTACTACATGGACCATTTATTTAAGTTTATTCTGCAGGTTTTTTTTTTTCAGTTTCAAAACAAACAAATAAACGAGCACATGAAATCTCATATGAGATAGCCCAAGACTTGGGCAAGGGAATTTTTTTTTTTTCAATTGTTAATTTTGAGACAGAGACTACCTTCAGAGTTTTGTCCTTCTTTCTGAGATTCTGGCCATACGGCAATATTTCCAATACTTCCTAGAAGAATCTCCAACCGGGGAGAAGCACCACACTCAATATTCCTACCCCTATAAAATTCCATGTTGTTTTTTCTGTTAGGCATAGCCATATCATTTTGTTAAACTCCCTCATTTAATTTAAATAGCTATAATCTCCCTGAAACCAGAGTCATTAGCATTCCCAGAAGAAAACAAACTTATTTTCCTATAATCCTATTTCCATCTTCCCATGCCACCTTCTGCCCAAATACATTAAGGGCCAGCCAACAGAAATGAATCACCTGACAGTATGTTACTCAGTGTTCACCACCTCTTGGTCACCCCTAGCAACCACAAATACCCCATCTCCTGTAAAGTGATCAAACATTTAACTTTGACTCTTTACCCTATTTTCTCCCCTATAACTAACCTTAGTCTGTAACCAGACTGGTTTCTCAGTCTGGAGACATCCAGTCCACAGATGGATCTGCTCAGATTAAACCTGTCCTGTTGTTGAAGTCACTCTCTTTGTAAGTCTTGCCTGGCCTCGAGCTTTCATTTTATTTGTAGGTAAGATGTTTGGGGAGGTGGATTTTTTTTTGTTTCTTTTTTTTTTTGTTATTTGTTTTTTGCTTTGTTATTATGCTTTGATTTGATTTTGTTTGTTTAACTTTGCTTTACTTGAGATGTAGTCTTATTTTGTACCCAAGGCAGGCATGGAACCCAGATTTCCCATGAATCCATGGTGACCTTCTTGCCTCAGCCACCCAAATGATACAATGACATAAATGAGTCAAAGAACCCATGGGTAGACATGTTTGATACTGCAAAATGTTGGATCTTTGCCCATAAATGATTGGATGAGTCTGATTAGACTATGGATGGGTTTATAAAGTAGCTGGCCACATCTAACCTTTCTGAGTCTTGTATGTGTATTCAGTAATATGAACAGTGATGATTGCTTTCCTCTCTAGAGTACTGTGTTTCTAAAATAATACAGACATGTGAGTCATGGAGATTTGAGGAGATTTGCTTCAATGTCTAAAATTCTTTGGTGGATAAAAGGAAAAAAAGTAATGGATTTTAAATTTTTTAATATCTGTATCTATTTTATAGCTAGTTTTGATAACAAGCACAAAATGATTACTTTTACAAGGGAATTATTATTCTTTACTATAGTATTTTTTAGTATGAAGATGATTTTGTTCCCAAAAGGTGAGGTCTAAATAGAGGAAGACTAAGAAAGAGTTTTAAGAAAGTTTGCTTAATGTTCTATAAATACAAAATACCACCCTCACTTGTTAAAGAGTGACCCATTACACATATAGATCCTTGTAGGATGAGGAGTGTTATTTTTCTTTTCCTTCAATTTGAAACTTAAGATAGAAGATAGAAAAGCAGAAACTAAAGAAAATTGAACAGAAACCATGTTATAAAGACCTCAGGGAGAAAAGTGGATATAGTAGAACCTGTGGATATAGATATCTGCATAATTTTAGAAGGAACATTCTTCAGTACACTATTTGTTGCTGTTGACTTGTGTTGTTCTTTTTTTGTGTGTTAGGAAACTCATTTGTTACAGAAAAATCATTACAGAGAGAAAACTAATCTGTTAATGCTACCTTTGAGATTATAGAGAGACCACAGCAGCATGAAGAAACCAAGGACAACTAGGATAGAACACATTTCATTTGAAAGTTGCAATGTAAAATAATGGAAACCTGAGATGGCACCAAGCAGCAAAAGTGTGGGAGAGAGAAGCTTAGCTAAAGAGAAAATGAGCCTTTACCTTGAGACACAGAGAACAACCACTGCTGTTAAGGAAAAGTGTAATACCAGGACATGGTGTGTCATAGTTGCTTTTTTATTTTATTTATTTTATTTTATTTTATTTTTTGCTAAGATAAAACATCTAGGCAAAAGCAACTTAAGGAAGAAATAATTCACTCTGGCTTACAGTTTGAGGGTACAGTCTATCCTGCTGGGAATATCCTGGTGGTAGGAGCTCCCTGAGGCTGGTCAAATTGCATAGGTATTGGAAGGTAGAAAGTGATAGGTATTGATGCTTGGCTCCTGTATTTGTTGCATTTTGTATTGCTGTGATAAAGCACCACAACTAAGGCAACTTACAGAAGAGTTAATTTGGATTTATAGTTCCAGAGAGTTAGAATCTTTGATAGAGGAGAGGAGGAAGCAAGCAGTAAGCATGGCTGCTGGAGTAGAAGCTGATTGCTCCCATCTTACCTGCCACTGTTAGGGCTAGCTGGCGGACTTCTAAGGAGCCACAAGACATTCCAAACAGCTGCAAAACGCATGAGGCTTTATTTTCATCCAGTGTGTCAGGTCCCTCGTATTCCCACGCAGGAGATAAGTATGGCGGGCCTCGATTCCTTCCCCAGAGGCACTTTTATGGGGTTCAGGGGAAAAGGGTCTGGGGATGGGGGCTTGTGCAGCCCTGATTGGCTCAGAGCTCTCTATGTTAGACTAATTGGTTGGGAGTTTGCACGTGCGTGGGATCTGGCAGGGGGTGGTCAATCTGTGCCCTTGGACTAGCCGTCCTTGAGACATGGTTGCGCCTGGTATGCCAGGGAAGGACGAATCCTGCTGATAGGTGTTAAGCTTAATGTTCATTTCCCTGTGGGTAGGGAGGAGACTGAAGAGTACTGTTAATGGCTGTACTTGGGAAGGCATCTCTCAATAGGAGGCATCTCCCCCTATACGTGACTGCTAGCACTCAGGTGCATCTCCCCCTATACGTGACTGCTAGCATTCAGGTGAATCTCCCATGACTTCTAGCACTCAGGTGAATTCCTAGGTTTTATATTTCTTAAATCCTTTCACCACCATGAAGCAGAGATAGTAAAATGGGAATGCTCAAGGCTTTGAAACCTCAAAGCCTACCTCTGGTGATGTACTTTCTCCAGCAAGGGCACACTCCAAAGTGTGCTACCAACCAGGGACTAAGTGTTCAAACATCTGAGACAACAGAGGTTCTTCTCATTCAAAGCACAGCATGAGATTTTCCCCTTTTCTCATGCAGTCCAACATCAAAGCCCAGAGACAGAATCTGCCTTATTTTAGAGTGGATCTTCTTTTTTTTAATTAATCTAATCATGATAATCCCTCAACAGATCAGGCCATAGGCTAACTTTGGCTAGATGGTTTCCTCACAGGTGCTTCCAGAGGCTTGTATACTAGATGACTCAAGATGCAGTTATGTTGACAATCAATATTAACAACTATTGGGAAACTTGGAGAAATAAGGCTTATAAATGTGAAAGTGTTTCAATGTCTCTATTTTAGGTGTATTTAATAATTGCTAATATTTAAAGATGAGTTGAAGACCTTCTAGTAATGTATCATAATGTTCATAGAGTTTATATAGCATCTTAACCACATATTCTTCTCCTGTGACATCATTGTCCTTTCTACTTACTATCTTGTAGAATAGCATGCATACCACTTTGGCAACTTTGAGATATCACTAGGGAAAATGGAATCTATGTTACTTCTAGTATACAGAAAATAATCTAGAAATGTTTAACAGGGCAATGAAGAGTTTAGAAGTATCATAAAATATGGTCATCGTTGTTCAATCTGTTTACCATATCCCTCTGGCCTTAGAGGTAATGCCTACTTTCTTGATTGTTCCAGTAGCTAGAGAACACCAACAATTTCCCCTTACTCAAAAACAACCTTAAGTTGAATTTGATGCCACATTCCTCTAATCCCACTACTTGGTGGAATGAGACTAGAAGATGGATCTCAAATTGTAGGCCAGTTTGAACTACATAACAAGATATTGTCTCAACTGATTTTTAAAAATAGAATTATATAACCTCAATGTTAGCTGGAAATATTGACAGAACCATGCTCTTTATTCAGAATCTCTTACAACTCAGGTTAAATAAATTTGAGGCATATATTTACATTAGCTCCTGGAAGCCCCAGATTATCCTGTGTTACCTATGTTGGTTGGTTGGTTGGTAATACTCCCTTTTGTTGTCCATTTTTATTCTCAGGACCTTCTCCCCAAGTCCTGACTAATGTCTCCAGTGATCTTTCCCAAAGAACACAAATTATAATCAAATAATTGTCAGAGGCAGCTCCATATCTAATGGTATACAAAGTCAAATGGCACTTTCTAATATTGTCTTCATATGTGTTTGATTAACTAAAAACATTTAGTGTAAAAGAAACAATGGAAGGTGAAATCAAAGTTGTAAGGGTCATCAATAAAATAAATAAAAGTTATTCTGACAGAGAAAATTAATTTAATAAAATAATTTTTAGAGCAAGAATATTTCTTAAAAGAGTTTTATATTTTGAATGAGAATAGTAACAGCTAGTTGTGTTTCTAGACATAATTAATGAAGAGAATTTAATACTAATGCACATTACAAAATGTAAAACTTATGCTTATTTAACATATCACTAACATAAGGCTAAGTATAACTCACTTAAAGCATTTTTTGGTATGTGTATTATGAGCATTATTAAGTCACATGATGTTTATGATGAAGTGTTGCACAAGACAATTGGAAATACCCAGAAAATTTTCCATTTCTTGATGAAAGAATCAATGACCAATGGACTCTGAGCGAATGTACTTACCGAGTACACAAAGAACACAAGACCTTGAGACCCTTCATCTGAGTGCTTCTCAGGGCTGTGTTTGTAGATAGCAAACTTGAGAGATGAGGTAAGGTCTTCCCTAGGACAAATATTCAGCTTGCTTCCACTGTCTATCGAAGTGGTGAATCCTTCAAGCTTAGAGCCCTTCTCCTGCAGAAAAGCCCATAGTGTGAGCACACATCCATGATAATACCTTCGTACGACCTGCATGGAGAGTACTGTGAACCTGACCACATTTAGAAAAAATAAGATTAATCTCCAGCTGCCATTTTCACAGTGAGTAACAAAATCATTTGCCCTTTGTTTCTGACCCATAAATCTTATGTCTTCAACCTATATATATGTACAAAACAGAAATTCTAAAACTGGTTAGTTTATAAACAGAGAGACATCACAAACCAACAAATTCTAGACCTTTTAAATCAAATAATTTTGGTAAGGCTGTTTTCTTTCATATGCATTAACAGTTTTAAAAACTACATGATATTCTCAAGGAGTTGTAATTTGGAAACTATTCTAATATAGTCATATGAAAAACTCAGACTTAAATTAATCATGCTTGTGGAAGGACTAATTGCCTCTCTTTTCTACCTAGAATATGATTGATTAAAGTTGTTGCTCTCTAGGAAGATGATGAGAGACTACAAAGCCAGGAAATGAGAGTATTAAGATGTATTTTAAACATGTTTACTGTAAAATGAACATTACAAATATCAGCTTTTTAATGAAACTCTGATTCTCTGGATTTGAGAAATTATCAGGATTTTAAAGTATATATTTTGTAAATATCTTTCACTATAAATAAGTTTTCACTTTTAACTTTTTTATAAATGACTATATAAACCCATTCACATTTTGAAGTTTTATTTTATTTTATGTGCATGAATGCTTTGCCTGCATGTATTTTTATGTACCATGTACATGTGTAATGTACACAAAGGTCAGAAGTTGGGTCCCCCAGAATTGGAGTTATACAGGTTTGTCAGTTGCTCAGTGGGTATGTGGAACTGAACCTGGGTCTTCTACGAGAACAAGTATTCTTAATTGCTGAGCTATCTCTTAAGCCTGTCAGACCTTTTATTTAAATTCTTTTTTCCATTCTATTTATTATCATTGTTTATATTTATGTATTTTAGGTGTGTGCATGAGTGTTAGCACACATGTGTCTTTGGTACACATGTGGAACAATAGTGTTCCACCATTGAAACCCTGTTCCACCAAGGTAACAATTAGGAGTCAATTTTCTTGTTCCACCATTGTTCTGAGTTTCAAACCCTAGCCATCAGGCTTGTGCGGCAAATGCTTTTACTCACTAAGCCATTTTGTCCCTACAGCCTAATCTTAACAAAATGATAGGCTTTCCCTCTGAAGAATGCTCCACACACATGCCTGCATCCATCCTTAGTCTCCATTCTTATTCTCAGGTGTTCAACTTTGCTTCTCAGAATTTCTTCCTTGTAGCTTTAGAACTTTTACTTTTCCATCCAAAGCTAAACTTGTTTAAAGTAAAACACTTAAGAGGAGATGAGTAACTACTCTTTTCTTCAAAGCCAGGATAGCAGACATTCTTATCTAATAGTGTTTTTCTGTTTCCTTGAATCAAAGACTCTCCTGACACCTTTCAGAACTTGGATATCCTCTCTCTGAAGTCATGTGCACCTGCTACAGTACCACAAAGCATTGAAATAGCCCAAGATTAACTTAGCAGGGTAGGAAAGAGAATAAGCACAGGAAATGGGGTGCCTAGAAATAGGTCAACTTGCAGAAGTCCATGCTTCTAGATGGTTCTTAAACTAAGAATTGATATTTTAATTTTTAAGACATATTCAAGAAGAAAAGAAAATGGAGATGAATGAAAGCACAAAAAAGGGAGAAAAAAACACAAGAAATTTATATTTATATCATATATGATACTGTGTATCGGCATCTATGGGTATGTGTGTGTTATTTGATCCTCAAAGCCTCAAATATTTACTATTTGGCTTTTTAAAGAAAATTTCACCAAACTCTGGTCAAAAGTAACCACATAATGGGACTTCAAAACCACAAATATATTCTGTTAAATTATATACTTTGTATCCAGCATATTTATTATATTACTCCTGTACAGTGTTGGGTGATTCTGGACCAGCCATGTTCATGAGCTGCATGTATTTCCCCACGACAACTAATCACTAGATTAGTTGCCCAGTCTGCCTTCTAACACTGGTCATTTAAATTTGTTAAAGTGAATGGAGGCCCAGAAAATTCAATTCATTTCATGAAGTGCTAACATATGATTAAACCCACAATCATTCTTAACTTAAGAAAGAATTAAAAGTTTCAGCCAAATAATTCATGCAAATAGGACATGCTGAATTGTATTGTAATAAAAATAAAAGAAAGGAAATTATTCTCCCTTCCATCTAGCTATCACCAAATACATGTCTTCCCTTTGAGAGCAAACATTGCAAAGAACAGCTTTACATTATACTACAGAAAATTTTTCTTTCTGAAGAAAAAATAAATAGAAAACTGGAAGGAAAAAGTTAACCCAAGAGGAGAGAGGGTGGGAGGAAGAGAGAGATAAAGAAAAAAGAAAGAAAAATAAACTTTGGTGAGTACTCCTTTTGAAGAGCTCTACCTTGCACTGAGTTGTATCTATAGGAAGCAGAAATGGGATGTGAAATGCCTAGATTTTGGGGAAATGTCAGTTTGCAAAAGAAGAGCTTCTATCACATGTAGCAAATGTCTATCTAGCATCATCCAAATTCCTTCAGTACCATAACACTCAGGGAAATAGAAACATGCCACCCTTCCTCCCAGAATGATGAGAAAATACTCTGGTAGCATTTGAATTCTCAAGGTGGCACACTTTGCTATGTAGGCCTTGGAAAATAAATATGGTAATGCATGGACATGATATGGCCTTGGAGCCTGTCTAACAGGGTGCAGGGGCCAGAAGCTCACCATTATTTTGGTAAAAATATCTTCCAAATTGAAATAATTCTGGCCTGAAAGGATGCTCTTTTAGACTCACTAATTGAACAACTTACATGTTTCAGGCTCCTCCTATCTCTTCCAGGTTATGTAATCAGTATGATTACTGATAACGCTATGTTCAGCTACCTACAAGTTCTATAGATATCTTTTCATTTTCGCTTTCATGCAAACACGGGCTTTTGGTGATGCAGCCATCTTTGAGTTGCAAATTCTCTTGTTAGTAAGTCTGGTAAACTCATTGATTCTCCAAGTTGACCTTTAATGCAATTTTTTTATCTTGTTATACAATCTGGAGTGAAAAATGTTCATTGTTT
Organism: Cricetomys ansorgei; assembly: GCA_026225945.1. NCBI lineage: Eukaryota > Metazoa > Chordata > Mammalia > Rodentia > Nesomyidae > Cricetomys > Cricetomys ansorgei. Next base: position 2,490,266 of record JAMJFZ010003624.1, read on the forward strand.
CCCAGGAAAAGTCTCACCAATGTGACCATTCAGATTACCCTTGATTTTATCATCTCTTTGTTGCAAAAATGCCTCTTGCATGAACACTTTGTTATGTTTCAACTGTAGAATGTCCTAAAATATCTTTCACTTTTTCATGGACTTGGATGTTTAATCTCTATCTGGAAGCACTATTTTGGCAAGTTCTGTTAAGTTTGGTAGATCAAACCTACAAACAGGATGTAGGTGGGTTCATCCATGAAGATATCTCTCTCTCTCTCTCTCTCTCTCTCTCTCTCTATCTCTCTCTCTCTCTATCTCCCATTCTTTCCCTTGCTCATTCTTTCCAATTCCTGGCCACCACATTTGAACAGCTCTGTTCTACCATACCCTCACCTTTATGATTGAATAAGAACTCTAAAACTGTGAGCACAAAATAAATATTTTTGTTTTCTTTAAGTTATTTCTGCTGGAAGTTTGGTCACAACAATGAAAAGCTAAACAACATATACCCCAAGATTTTCAGGGTAAATTCTTGAGATAGGTAGACTGTTGTAGAAGTTTAATTATTAGTATTACTTAAAGTAATTGTTTTGTGCACTGTTGGGTGAGGGGCTGCCTAGGTCTTCACATTTTGTATTGTCTGCAGGTGTTAGATTTATGTGGGGAATGTTTGATTGTACATGATCTGCAAAACCTATAAGAAGAACACCCAAGGAGTTCTGAATCAATAAAAACATCTGAGCTCAGATGCTCAGGGTACCACTGTGGAGTATGGAATTGACCATGATGGTGGTTTCTTCTCTAAGGTTTGGTAGGATCTGCACCAATAAATATGTCTCCTTATCATCCTTTCTGGGCCACTACAGCAGCATGTCACTTCAAATAGTGCTTGCGACATGGGGTACATATCTGATATGGTAAAGAGAACTCCAACCCAAGAATGAACTCTTCCTGCAGACAAGGTTACAAGTCTGTGTTTGTTTTTCTGCAAAAAAGATTCTATCTTAAAATGTGGAAAGTGTTTCCATAGGATCAGCACACAGAAGTTGTCTTACAGAACTGGCTGAAGATGTATCTGTTAGCACCCAAACTTGATACTATAAGAGTCTCCAGATAGTGCTGGTTTTGAAACCATGAAAGAGTCATGGAAAGCAACTGAGCCTTGGCACTATGAGAGGCCAGGAGAGAATATTGGGAAAAGTGAAGCCTCAGTAGCATTTGAAGGCCCAGATTGGAGGGGTCATACAGATAAGTCGAAGTTTGACACCATGAAAAGAGCCCAGGAGAGACTATTGGTGAAAGTGCAGCCTAGCTACAGCAGAAGACCCCAACATTGTGAAGATGCCAGTACTATGGGATGATCACCAAGATATGCAGCAGCAGTGGAGGAGAGTCAGCCAAAGCCAGGAGGACAAGATGTGTGTGTTTCAGAAGACAGAGCCTGAGAAGTGATCCAAGCACTTTGGAAGAGCCCAGAAGATCATGAGTAAATTCCAGACAATTGGACATTGATAATGTTTTTCTACTCTCCAAACACATTGTGAAAATCTTGATAGATATTTGGTTTCATTTGGTCCTGTGCACTAGCAACCCTCATGATTGTTCCTCATAGAGATGCTTTTGCTGGTGTAGAGTTAAATTGCATTGTAGAAATAAGGTAATTTTGGCTAAAAAAGAAAATAGGAATTGTTGTAGAAGTTTATTTTTAGTTTTGTTTAAAATAATTTATTTTGGGTTGGAGGATGCCTAAGTCTTGGCATTTGGTATTGTCTGCAAATGTTGGATTTATGTGGGGGGTGTTTGGTTGCTCAGGATCTACATGTGCTATCAGTAGATCACCTGAGGAGTTGTAAATCAATAAAAAGATCTGAGCTCAGATGCTCAGGGCTGTAGTAGAGTATGGGGTTGGCCATGATGATGGTTCCTTCTGTGAGGTCTGTCAGGGTTTGCACCAATGAACATGCCTCCTTGACGTCCTTGCTGAAGTGTACAACTACAGTAGGCTGCTTTCTGTTGGTGGCAGATAGAAGGTAAAGTACTTTATCAAATTAGGTTTAGGGGTGCTGGAGGAATAGGTGAGACCAAGGGTAAACTAATGTCAGACAGAAGTCTCAGCCAATAAGCAGAAGCAAAGTATAAAAGATTGAAGAATAGAAAATTCCTCTAGTGACAGTCACATTTACAAGACATAACAGGAATGGTTCTGTACAGCTCACATTGTCATGATCATAAGAACATGTGACTTACAGATACTTCAAAGGAAACCACAGCAGAATGACCAAAGAAGAGATGAGGGAATACTCAATCAGAGCATCTGTGAAAAAGGTCCTTTCCTATCCTTCCTACCAAGTGTCAGGGAAGTCTTTGTTTATAGGGTTAAATTCTGGTCAAACCATAGGGTTGTATACCTTAAGGCTAAAAAGGTGTCACTTCTGTCATAATATAAATGAGGTAACATTCAATACAGAAAAAAAAAGGAATCTGTAGTCTAATAAAAGTAATCATCGAAAGCTGGGAAGACAGCTCAGTAAATGAAGTGTGTGTATATATATGCCAAAAAGAAAGTGTAGCATAGCGGGACACTTATAAGCCCAGTGCTGCAGAGGAAAAGATAAGTAGATTTAACAATTTACTGGCCAGGTAATCTAGATTGCTGGACAAGCTACAGGCCAATGAAAAATTCAAGGTCAAAGATAGAAGTCTCCTGAGAAACAACACCCTTTATACAAATTGGCATACACATACATGCTCACCTACACACACACATACACACACACACACACACACACACACACACAAAATCACAGAAAAATGCAATTTGAAACTTACAACATTTTCATATATTATGAAATATTGATTTACTTTTAATTTTTCAGCTACGTAAAACTGCAAATCCATTCTTAGTTTATAGGCCATAGTTTGTTAACCTCTGTATTAGATCATGAAAGGGAAATAGATAAAGTAAATGAATGGATACAGCTCAAGAGTAGAGCATAATGAAAACTAGTGACTCGGGAGAACATAAATGTGAGGAAGAAAGGAGACAAAAGTTAGGTGATGTATTCTACATGAGCATGAGTTCAAGATTGTACATGAGGGGACTTCCATATAGTACTGCTGTTATTTCTCTTGTTCACAGGGGCAATAAAGTGAGAATGTTGGGTTCACCAGAAAGTTTACATTGCCTCCTGTACCCTGTCTTTTGAAACCAGAGAGGTGGCAAGCTGCATTCCCTGTATGGATTGTGATCAATAGATGATTACTACAGGCACTAATGTGATGTATTTTTTTTATTTGTCTCTTGCTGCTGTCAAAGATGTTCGAGAATGTTTTTAAGTAGGAAGAAGAAATGTATCCTTCTATATTACATAGATGTGAAAAGTACTCCTGAAATATCAAAAATTAGTTACTATGGAAGAAACCCATAACATTGAACCTGATCTAATATTCCAGCAGTTTTAAGTAGAAATTGTATAACTTACTATGAGCCAATGTCTTAAATTTCAATTTACAGTATAACAGAGGGCAATAATAGTAATAGTTACTTGGCTTATGTGTGGGTTACTTTTATAGCATATGCAACATATCTTAACTACCTAGCCATTAAGTAAAGTGTAAGTATATGTTACAGATAGCTCTCACATATTTCTCAATGCTCAGCCTTCCTCCACAGAAGTTTGCTGAGCATTTCAGTTATGGTCCTCATCCATTATCCCCCTTTTTATTTTCAATGTTCAGCCAACTCTGTTCAGTGCACTATGCCAGGTGTTAGAGTGACACAGATGTACAGCCCTGTCCCTGTTCTCAAGAAGCTTATTACCAGAAGCTGGGGGCTGCAAGAGATGGGAATGAAATAGTAGACAGATGCATATACCAAACTTGCTGTCAGGGTGTTGATGCTATAACCAATACATCTGGAAGCATGACAGGGGGTGGCATTGTGAGATGTGAATGCATAAATTATAGGAAAAGAAGGAAATGAGCTAACTCAAATTTCATAAGGCTATATAAGATGCCAAGCATTCTAGCAAGAACTTCATATGCTAGCTCACTCATATTGTAGATGATAGCTGTGAACTGTCTTGAATTAACATAAAGAATATGAAGCTTAAACTGAATTTCTAGGCATCTGCTAGATAGACAAAAATGGAGTGGACAAGCTTTGAAATGACTCCAGAGTGAGATTACAATTTAAGTTGTATATGTTTGTGGGTCTGTGCACATTCACAGACACACATAGGAGAGCTTTTTGTAAAAAATACAATACTTAAAGCACAGAAAATTAGTTCAAGATAATAAAAGGAAGAGTTATGCTTCCAGTACTCAATTTAATAAATGAAACTCTGCCCACACAGTTAAACCCCCGTGGGCTGCAGAATAGATCTTGAGCTAGCTCTTCAGATCTCACAAGCTCTTAGAATGCCTTTGGATTGCTGCAATGGTAGGTGGTAGATCAATAGTACAGAGCTCAAGATTCTTCACTGTAATTTCAGCACTATCTTTATAGATAAGTTTTCAAGTTCTGCAGCTATAAGACTCCTTAAGAGGATCCTTTTAGCCCAATACTGTGGAAAGCCACTTTACAAAGGTGACAAAATCTCCTTCTCTAAAGGTCATTAAAGAAATTCTTGTTCTCTGGAACAGTTTATAGTGGCACTGCCTGCAGATGGGGCTTTGCTCTGAATGATCCTTCTATTCACTTCCTCTTATTTTAATCTTATTACTAAGTCCCCAGGAGTTAATGCCTGTCTGTTTCCTTTGAGATCATTCAAACTAAGTGTCAAGTAAAAACTGAAACTCCTGGTCTTATGATTTCTATTCAGTAGAAGAAAAGAACTGAAATAGGATTTCATTTATTATAGTAGGAAAACCTATGTAGCAGATTCATGTCTAGAGAAGAGGTAAGACAAACCAAAATTGCTTATTAGATCATTCAAGTCCTTGCAGCCACTTTCACAACTTTCAATGACATAGTTATTGCTCATCAACACACTTTGGAACCACCTTTAGCTGGATGATGGCTTCTCATCTTTGTTTGGATGAGACTGGACCTCCCTTTTTTAGTGTTTCAAGTTTAACTACAAAAAATATACTATGCATTGACCTTAAACCAGTAGTAATGGATAGAGTCATAGAAATGGTCTACAGTTTGAACTAAACTTTAAAATCAGCATTGCTGACCATGTTTTAAATAAATAAATTTAATTTAATTTAAATTTAAATCAAATAATAGTCGTGTGCTTACTCTGACCCAGCTCCTTTTAATCAAGAGTGAATATCTATACACCTCCAAGGTGAGAGGAACTGGAGCTCATGGGAGAATAAATGACTTTCAGGAAGGGGCAGGTGTGACATCTATTTGAAGATATTAATTAGAAGTGACATTTGGGCTTCTGAAGAACCAAGCACCCAATGTCTACAATGCCAGAACAGAGAAGATATAATAAGTGAATACGCCATGAGCTGGATAGTTTTGTATCAACTTGACACAAGGTGGGGTCACCTGAGAGGTGTGAAAGTCAATTAAGAAAATACCTTCATATGATTGGGTTATAGGCAGGTCAATAAAACATTTTCTAATTAGTGATTGAAGGGGGGGCAGTCCTAGCCCACTGTGGGTAGTGCTATCCCTGAGCCAGTTGTCCTGGGTTCTATAAGAAAGCAGGCTGAGCAAGCCATGATGAGTAAGCCAGTATGTATCACCCCTCCATGACCTCTGCATCAGCTCCTGCCTGCAAGTTTCTGCTCTGAGTTCCTTTCCTTGCTTCCTTCAATAACAGACAATATTGTGGAAGTGTAAGCCCAATAAACCCTGTCCTCCCAAACTTGCTTTTTGGTCATGTTGTTTCATCACAGCAATAGAAACCCTAAGACACATCACAACACAGTCAGCTTCATGCATGCATACACGAAGTATTTCATCTCATTTATTCTGAAACTCATACTTTATCCATAATAAGTCACTACTAGGTATATTATAGTTATCTGTTCTTTAGTGGAGCTATTTCTCACAATTTCGAAGCACCTCTGATCAAATCATTTAGATGTGTTGAGACCTGGGAGAAAAGTACAGATCTAGAAACCTGAACCCACAGGATTCACATCCTGATTTCAAGCAGATACAGTAAATTCAAGCAGCTTATTTCATTTTATTTGTCTATGGCTCCCAATCTGTGAGTAGATTTAAATATGTTCCTTGTAAAAGTTTGATAATCTAATTATATAGAACATGTGGCAAACACATCTCACAGTAAACTTTGATAAATTAAAAGGCACTCTGTTTATTTTCTCCATCTGTAAATTGGGTGATAATAGCGTTCAGCTCACAAGGACATCCTGAAGAATGTGTGTGTGTGTGTGTGTGTGTGTGTGTGTTAGAATTAATGAAAGTATCTATTAATTAATATGGACAGTAAATAAAATAATTGTAGCCAATATTTATTTCTCAGGGATCTACATCAAGGTTCAAAGAACTACCGACCCCAAAATATTAATTTTAAAAATTCTTTCTGAGCCGGGCATGGTGATGCACATCTCTAATCCCAGCACTTGGGAGGCAGAGGCAGGTGGATCTTTGTGAGTTTGAGGCTACCCTGATCTGAAAAGCACATTGCAGGACAGCCTGGGCAGTTACACAGAGAAACTCAGGCACAAGAAAAAAATTTTGAATGGAACATGCACAGGATCACTATATTCCTGAAACAAGATGATATAGCACAAACTGACACGGTCCTTACCTTGTCAGTCTTCTACACATGACTTAAAGAATGAGAGGTCATATGGAGTTTGTATGCACATACTATACAATTGGCTTGTGAACCTTGGTATTTATGGACTATGATATCTGTGGGAGACCTTAGAACCAATTCTCATGGATACCAAGGGACAACTAAACTTCATTTACGGATAGTCTCCATCTAAATAATTCGAGATGGAGAATTGGGGAGACAGAAATGTGGGTGAATGAAAAAAAGACAATGAAGGGTATGACTGCTCCTAGGTATGGTGGAGGAGAAAGTTTGTTATAATATGAAGGAGAGCGTAGCCAGAAGCAGAGACATCTGGGAGATTCCAGAGTGAACATGATCAAGAGATGGGCCATGTGATGAGAGGGGACATGGAGAAGGGAGAAAGGAGAACCAGGTGCAGCAGCCAAGAAGAAATAAGGTAAAAGGACCAGTTAGCCCAAAAGGATGGATTATATAGGGAAGAGCTGCTGGGGGAAGGGCAGCCCAGCTCCTGGACTGGAGAGTTCAGAGGAGCAGACAGGACATGCTGACCAAATCCTGTTAGGTAGGAACCAGGGATGCTGGGAGAACCTGGCAGCCAAGTCTGTTTTGATATGTTAAATATGCACCTCAGCCCTTTGTTCAAGGCTTGAGATCCAGTTGTGGATAAGAGCACCTGATATGCCCACATGAGGACCAAAGTTCAAATTCTGAGCATACATTTTGAAAATAAAAACTGAGCATGGTCACCTGTGCCAATAACTCGAAGTTTTATACAGGGCAAAGACAAGAAGATCACTGGAGTTTCCTGACTGCCAGTCTACTTCCGGGTTCAGTGAGAGACCCTGACTCAAAGGAATAAGTGAGCATGCAGGACACATGCCTTCCATATGTTAACATGATTATAAACACACTGAATTAATGTGCTGATATAACCTATACACAGAGTCTGCAGAATATACTTCCAGAATAGGCGCTAACTAAATATTTTATCAATAGAAATTTACTCTCTAATAAATTTTGCCTTACATGGGGGTGAAAATTAGCCCGGAATCCCCTACTGTCCAATTATTTAACATTATGAAATGCCTTTGATTACAATCACTGATAATAAATGTTCTTTGTTTAAAAATAAAAATCATGAAGTCAAATGAATAACTTCCTCTGTATCTAAGGAATTGTAATCTAAAAACTACATAAACATGCCTATTTCATTAGCTAGTACAGATGCCTTGTGAGATGTGTGTGTGTGTGTGTGTGTGTGTGTGTGTGTGTGTGTGTGTGTGTGCTAGCACATGCAAGTGCATATACATATTCCCATGTGCATATGCAGAGTACTGTGAGTGGCATGTGTCTCTGTGTATTCGTTACTGTGATTCATTCATGTGCTATCTGTACTGAATAGACTTGAATGTATGCTGAGTGGAGTATTCCTTTTAAGTGTGACTGAAAACTCCTGACAAGAAGTTTTGTCTTCTGAGACTGAACGACTGATTAGCATTTCAATACTGTGGAGAAACTGGAATGTTGCAGGTCCGAAACTAATTGCCTTATAGTAAGCTAGTTCCATCCCTCCTCCAGAGCAGCCATTTCTTGCCCATCTCTGTGTCTGAACTAACATCTTGAGACTAATAGCAACCTTTGGAATCTGTTAACTTCACAAACTACCAACTTTCACCAAACCAAAGCTAAAAATGTCATCAGCTAACACCTAACATCGTGAGACTGTAGAAGACCTTACCCAATATTACTCTATCTGTATTTTAAACTTGCCTTGAACTATTGTTTTCTTTATTCTGTAAAACTATAAAATGTCATGAAAATGCATCCACATTAGAACGTGGAATTTGGGGTTACCTAAATCTGTGCTCTCAAGCTTTGTTCATACTAAATGTTTCCAGACTGAACTATTATCATTTCATCCCTTTTAAGAGGAGAGTTGTGTTTTTTGTGTCAACAGAAGGGAACTCAGGCTACAGTAATAGTTCTAATTGGGTCTCCCAATCCACTGTGACTTAGTTCCTCCCATCCCAGAGGAAAAGAATTGCAGGATGAGTCAAAGTGGAGCAGAGATGGCAAGTTTATTAGGGAGATATATGGAAGCGTGTGCACGCTAGATATAAACTGGAATGTTTGAGGTGAGAGCTGCCTTAGGTGTCTTCTCTTCATAGCAGTAATACATAGGATTCCATGGCTTTCTAAGTTACGCTACTCAAAAAATGACACAAACAACAAGGTTCAAAGATTAAGCAAAGTTTTCAAAATTAAGTAAACTATAAGCCTTAAAAAAAACATGCTGTTTAACTCATTTTTCTTTGCTTAAATAATTTTCTCTTGTAAGTGGATTGTAGTGCGTTTTTATGAAGTATATTGTTTAATTTGATTTTGGGATGAGAGAGAATGCATTTTAACAATAAAAAGGAAACCCACGACCTGAGTAAGCATAGTTTGCTGTTGTCAACATCCTTGTTTGAGATGCCAATGGGAACACAAGCATTATCTCTATAGGTAATACCAATTTTAAAGACATTTTGTATGTATTGGCTTTTTCCATTAAAAAAAAAATATGTTATTAAAGTTAGTTCTTAATCCAGTATAAAATACTTTAATCAAATATAATATACCTATACGTACCATAACAACTTCCCAAATTATTTTAGAGACATCTAATCACCATTAAGAAATCACTCTCCCAAGGAAACGTATTAAGAATATTAAATTGAAATGCCTAATAACTATAAACTTCACAGAGTGACTAAGACGTGAGCACTTCACAGGAATGTTGGAAGAACAAGGGCTTCTTCTCGGAGCAGGAGAGTGGCTAATAAAAAGCAGGAATCCAGGGGACCTATTCACTTTTTATCTGCATTAGAACAAGAGGAAGCTTCTTTTCATTTGCATAAAGAATGACACCTCTAAGGTCAATCACTCCCCAGGTGCTCAGAACTAGAGGAAAAAGGAAGCATAAGAATGGGCCCTTTGAGGGCACACAACTTCAATGCACGAGAACAAGTCATTCATAAATGAAGTGCACCTGGCATGTGCAACTGCAGACAGGTAATAAATAGCTCTGCTCTCCTCTGTGCAAGGAGAGTTTTGGACTAGATAATTTCTAATTTTCCTTTCAACTCAACTCTACTAGTTCCGGAAGGCACTACAAGCCTGAAATGGTTGGATGCAGTATGTACTAGCCTGCATGACTTATGCTATGTAAATATTATCCTAAAAGCTTTCATGGGTAAAGACATTAGTAAACTGAGTATTGAGAGGGTCAATAACACAGTTTATGAATGAGTATGTGTTATGTATGTGTACATTTTTCCTGGTTCGTTTTATGTCAACTGGACACAAGCTAAAGTCATCTAAAAGGAGGGAAACTCAATTGAGGAAATGCTTCCAAAAGATCCAGAGGTAAAGCATTTTGTAATTAGCGATTATTAGGGGAGGCCCAGCCCAGAGGGATGGTGCTTTCTCTGTGCTAGTGGTCCTGGGTTCTATAAGAAAGCATGCTGAGCAAGCCATGATGAGCAAGCCAATAAGCAGCTCCCCTCAATAGCCTCTGTGTCAACTTCTGTCCCCAAGTTCCTGCTCTATTTGCTTTCCTGCCCTGAGTTCCTTCAATGATAAACTACAGTGTGGAAGTATAAGTCAAATCAATCCTTTTCCCCCCAACATTTTTTTGTTCATGGTGTTTCATCAAAGAAATAGAAAGCTTAATTAGGTCAACATTCATGTGGATATATGGGGTACACACACACACACACACACACACACACACACACACACACACACGGAGGTCAGAAGGCTATTTGAGAGTTTTATTCAATTGCTATCCACCTAACTCTTTGAGACAACGTCTCTCATTAGACCTGAGTATCAACAAACAAGGGAAGACAATGGACTCCTTCATGGACAACATTCACACAGAAAGGTGGAAAAAATTAGCATAACATTTTGGATTTTATGACTGGATTTGAACAAAAAAGATTTGGAGTTCCATTACCCCTCTTCAGGAAGAATAACTTACCTACAAGTCAAATGTCGAGTTATTAGGGATAAACAGTATTTCAGGCATACACTCAGAAGACAGAAGAAACATTTTATTGACATGAAGACTGACCACCCCACCTAATGGTTTAAAAGGCTCAAGCAGCTCCTATAATTTCTTACAGCTTTTACAGGTCAGGTAACGAGTTCTGAGTTCTCTGCCCATTGAAAGGAAATTCCTTCATACTTAGGCATGTTTACCGGAACTGAAATTGTGGGGACACACATTTTCTTTGCAGGTAGCAATAAAATATATAAGCATTTGGCAAGTGGCAATAAAAAGAACTCCTTTTTCAGAAAACAGGACCCACAGTACAGCCTTTGTCCAGACAGCTGTGAGAATCTCTCCTTCAGGCAGTTTCTGCCAAGTGTTTGTCTTCTCAAGATAAAGACTAAGAGCCTTGTCAAGCAGGCAGAGATCAACACACTCGAGGTGAAATTTTAACTCATTCTACTTCTATTCATGTTTCTGGACTTGGATTTCTATTAAGCTGCCGTAACATAGAGTAGTGATTTTATTTTGTTAGGTGTATATATAGGAACACAACATATATATTAATATTACTTTCTCACCAAAGTTAGAGATGCAGGATGATAGGACAAGCTCAGAGAGAAGCTTCAAATCTGCGTTTTTTTTGTAATATTGTCTTCTGATCCCTGGGAAGAGACATCTTTTAGATCAGAAGTATAAAAAATGAATATGCAAACAGAGGCAAAGTGACTTCCACAGAAGACTATGAAGAGATTTGACAGAATACACATTTTTTGTATTATTTTGCATCATTTTGTATTACTGTGAGTTACAATTCACCAGATTGTAAACTGGTTCTAAGAACATGAGCATGAGGAATTAGAATCAGGGAGTTTGGAAAGATGCTTCTTTTGAAGAACATGGTTTTTCATTTGTGCAGCCCTGTCCATGTTTATGTGAACTCTGCTAACTGTACTAAGACTCTCTCCTCTGAAACTTTTATTTGAGGTCACAAGGGCAAAGTGCTTAGCAATTTGTAATTGACCAGTAAGTTCATTATTTTTTTAATATAAATAAATGTCAAAGCTTTTTAGGGAATTATATTGACAGTACATCAGAATAAATAGACGTGTAGGGAATGGTAGATGTTATAAAAAATTGAAGTTCTGGAGACAGTCAGGAAATAAAGAGATGGGAGCGTATATGATGGATTATGCGAGAAGAACATAAAACCAGATGATTCAATATTTAGTGGGAAATCTGGAAGATGGCAGAGTCTAGGCAGAGGGATTGTCAAGATCCCAGGTTTTGGGTCTGGAAAGACACAGAAACTAACTCAGGAGTGCCTACAACTACAGCTTCAGGGAAGGCATTCCATGTGCACATACCCACACATAAACACACACACACACACACACACACACACACACACACACACACGAACATAATTCAAAAATAGAAAAAAGATCATGAGTATTATCATTTCAATGTGAAATGTCCCTCCCCCTAGACTCTTTGGTTTGAACACTTTGACCCCTGCTGGTAGTGCTGTCTTGGCAGGTTATGAAACCTTCAATAGGATGAAGATCTTTGAAGGTGAGAGCATGCCCCTGCTTTTTTCCTGTTCTCTGCTTTCTAATATGCCACTATTCAAGAAGCATCTGTTACATGCCCACAATGCTATGAATTCCCCCAAACCTATCCCAAGATAGGCTAAAACCAGGAGCCAAAATATTGCCCTCCCTTTCACTTGCTCCTCTCAGGCATTTTGCCTCAGAAAAGCAAAGGAAATAACACACTAGGTAAAGAAGAGTGTCAGCCAGTTTAGGAAATATAGAAGTAGCCAAGAGATAGAAGCAAATTGTGGAAAACAAGGCTAAACAATTTAAGGAAATGAGCTTTTTTTAGATTAGAACTCTCACTGTCATACTTGCATCAGAATACTCTCTAATACACAGGTCTTGCTCTGCTCATCTTAAGAGATGCTTTCTCAGAGGACAGAGATCCAGAAAAATGAAGGAATTAATGACACTGAGGATGCAAGTACTAGAGATAGCAGCTGAGGTTTCAATTCAAAGAAACCATGAGAGACACAGGACAAGAGTTCAATTAATAGAATATATTCTGCCATATCTGCTAATAAGATGAAAGTGTTAACTATTTGCCTGAAAAATCAGTGAAGACAAAAAGGTACCATCAATTTATATTCTTCACAATAAATTTTTTTCAGAAAGGAAAAAAAAAAGCTAGATTCTTTTTTATAAAGAAGAAAACTAAAGCCCAAGGGAAAATAGCCCAAATTTGTATACCAGTTATAGAACGACTACCCTCTAATGCTACATGTCCACTGCAAAATCCATCAACTACCACAGGACAGTGTGTTAAGATAGTTTAAACTTTATAGCTGGCTTTTCTGAGTCTTCAGTGTAGTCATGTTACTTCATAATTATAAATCAATAAAAGCTCAAGCGTGTTTTGGCAATTAAGCTGGAAGGCTAGCATTTCTGAATATACACGTTGGAAAATACCGTGTTGTGCTCTGATACCTTCTTCATGCAATTATATTTTTTCTTGATTTCACTTCTGCACACGAAGAGTGTATCCAAACAGACCATCCTAATAAAAGTGATTATTAGTTGGAAGCAGGAACAATATGCTAGAATTTCAAGGAATATAGAAAATAATGGTCATCTACGAAATGGCACTGTTGACCTCAACACTAGGTTACTACAGTGAGTTCTGTTCAAATTAAACAGACAAGCACCTTTGAACTTGGACTCTCACTTTCATGGTAAGGTAGTCACAGATCCAGGAGCTTGATACAGCTGACTACTTCATATTCATGTTCAAGGGCACAGAGAACCTGATGCCCCATGCTGCCTTCATGTTTGCCTCAATTAGCTTTCTCCTCTCTCATATAGTTTAGGACTTATTGTCCAGAGAATGGAACCAACCACAATAGGATGAATTCATAACCAAGACAATGCCCCACAGACATGCCACAGGCCAACCTTATGAAGGTAATTTCTCGCCTGAGGCTCCCTTTCCAGGTGATTCTAGTCAATTATAATTAAAATTAAACAGCACAATAACTAAAATGATCAAGAATTCATTATTTGACCAATAGAACAACTCTGAGTTGATGCAAACAGTAATCTCTGTGTTTCATAGATATGGAATCTGCGGCTGGAGGAAGGTGCCACCTGCACATCAGAGATTTACCTAGAAACAACTCTGTCCTTATATTTAACATTCATGATCACAACTGAACATGTTTCCCCTGTGAAGCATTTGAAAAGCAAGTTAGTTCTTAATCAAACTAAGTTAGTTTTTAATCAAACTAAGTTAGTTGACGAGTACTCATGTGGCATTGGGAGTCAAGCCTTAAAACTATAATGATATATACTTTATTATATATATATAAACTTTATAAATTTTTATACTTTATAATACATGCATTGTAATATATAATTATATATTTATAGATATATAAATATTATGCATTTATAATATATAAAGTACCTTCAGTACTTCATACGTCCCGAAAAAAGGGAAGGTGTGGATAGGTAGAAACAGGCAGGACTGAAGAGAAATGACCAGAGATGCCTTTTCTCCTTCCCATGAATGTTTACCAGAATTTCGTCTCACTTTTCCTCTAACAGGCAAGCCACAAGAGTGTCAGTTTCACTTGCTGTCTGCTACAGAGACCTGTGCATTGCCTTCATCCTCCAAGCCGGCAAGACACAGTGATTCTGCTTCCTACACCTCCTCACCATACTGACAAAGTGACAGGTGCTTTCAGTTCTGATCAGAGCCACTGCACCTGGAGGACATAAGACAAGGCCCTTGACATTGACCAAACTTGCTGCAGCAGCTTCTTCACACCTCTACTGCAGGAACACGGCTGTGAAGTCCAGCTCAGTCATGCTCCCTTGGCTCGATGCATATTCTACATTCTCGAAATTGAACCACTGTCCCTTTCCATTTACCATGTTGGTCATGATAAAGGTTTACTGTGTTTTGCTCTTGATTTAATATATTTCAGAAATTCTGACCTTATTAAGGCAAATCTTCCTTATATCTTCAGGGGGGATATAATATTTTATACCATTCAGGAAGACCAAGATTTTTGTATAGATTTAATATATATTCAAATTAGTTATTCCCCAAATAATTTCTTACTAATTGGACATTTATTTTATTTTATATTGATTGAAGATAAGGATAAATGCACTTCAATTATAGAATGGAAGGATAAAAACAATCAAGTCAATTCACACTTGACTTCAATATTTATTATAAAGTAACCGGGGATGTGTGTCCCTTTTTCGCACATACATACAGAGTGGATTTGGGAAATAAGAGGAGTGTGCTCAAATGCTGTCAAGGTTGCACAGTGGTTAAGAATTAGAGATTCTGAAAGCGTTTGTCTGCCATGGACACAATAAGTAAGCCCTCACTCAGTTAACATACATTTCCCTAAGATGTCAAACATGCCTTCACTCCCTTTTTTGACTCCTAAGATTTTTTTAAAAACAATTTTTATACCCTACTGAATATAATGTATCCTTGATGCTGTAGAAGTTACCACAAGCTGGCTTCTAGACATCACTCAAATTCTTACTGAAATTCCTTACGTATTTCTTCTCTTTCTCTAAAGTCCAAAATTCAGCATCAGCTGCCATTGAAAATCCTCATATTTGACTCTAGCCTCTGAACTCCTAAAACAGAAATCTGCTGGGGAGAAGAGCTCTGAAACAACACAGCCATTGTAACCATGAACCTTCAGCATCAGGAGCTATGTTGTCCTCACAAGGTCTCAATAAGATGGGGCCTATCAACCTTCCATCATGGATACAGGAGGGGTTCATGAAGAATAGTTCATAGTACTCTGTTTTCTGGATGCTTCAAGGTGTACTCGTAAAGACAGTTGAACTGTGTTGGTATGAGAGCTTGGTGAAGGGCTCTGGTTCCCTTCCTCATGTATCTGAGATCTAAATGTGTTCATCTACTGACCTCAATATTGCTTCAAGCATAATTCGCATAGGGATAATTTTGAAGCAGATTAATGAAGTGCCTACAAAAAAAAACGGAAAAAAGAAAGAAAGAAATTAAGAGATACTTAAAAAATTTGTGTGTGAATGTATGTACACACGTGTGCATATTTGTATGTGCGATCATATATGTTGTGGCAAGAGGCCAACCTGAGGCATAGTTCTTTCTCAAGACTTTTCTATCTTATTTCTTTGGATCTTTGTCTCTCATTGGGACCTGGAGTTTATTGGTTAGGCTATGCTAGCTGGTCAGTGATTTCCAGAGATTCTCTTGCCTCCATCATTCCAATTCTTGGATTATAAGGACACTAAAACTCATTGTCTTGGTTGTGAGGATCAAACATGGTATTCAAGCTTTCACTGTCTAAGTTAGTTAATGCCAACATTCTCTAAGGTAAGCAAAAGAAGCTTCTGAGGTTTATGTTGTATGCTAATGCACCAATTCCTTTCTTCTTGGAATCACAGTGTTAATAGTTGTTGAAGATGTAGTTCAATGGTAGAATTCTTGTCTAGTGTGCAACAGAACCAGAGTTTGAGTTAAATCCCTAACATTGAAAAAAAAAATCCTGCTGCTTAGAAATGTTATAATGGCATATTTTGTAGAGTGAAACTTGAAAGTGAATTGGGCATTCTAGTTGGTGTATATTTATTAGCACAAACAGCCCCTCAAATGCTATTACTAGGAGCAGAGAGCTTTGTGTATCTTCTAATATCAGCACAGCCAGCCAGGTCTAATGCCTCACAACTTTTGTCTCAGCCCCAAGAAGACTGGGTTAGGAGGATCATTCATACCTTGGAATTCAAAAGCTCAACACTAGTCTAGACAACAGAATGAAATTCCTATTTTAAACAAACATGAAAACAAAGAAACAAATGAACAAGAGCTCAGCAGAAACAAAGAAAAACACCTGTTTTCAGCACCCTGTGAAATACGAGATCTCCTTGCCATAAGCTGTAAACCTGTCTGAAATTATCACGAGCCATTTGTGGTGTAGCAATTAGCCTACATATTACCTAAGGAATGAGGCTAAATATGGCAAATGTATCTCAAAGATAACAATTCAAACTGTGAATACTACAAATCAAATGTTTATAAAGGGATAGGAAAGCTGCTAAAATGGCTTAACATGTACAGTTGCTTCCAGGTCTGAAAACCTGAGTTCATTTCCCAGAATCTGTACAATTGAAGGAGAGCAGCAACTCCTCAAAGCTGTCCTCTGATCTCCACACGGATATTCCTTCTACCCATCCACATAAGTAAATATAATGAAAGCACATTTTCTATAAAGGGAAGAGTCAGAGAGGAATAATCTCAGGGAAGTCACTTGTAAACACAATTTTCACTTATATAGAATGCACACAGATTTTTACATTATCTCTCCCATGATACCAATAGAAGCAACAATTAAAATTTAGGATCTGGAGAGGTGGCTCATCTGTTAGGAGAACTCACTGCTCTGGCTGAGGAGCTGAGATCAATTCCTGGCACCAACATCGTGGCTCACAACCTCCTGTAATTCCAGTTCCAAAAGATGTTGTCTTCTCTTCTTCATAGACACTGCACTCCTGTGAGTAAACTCACACAGATGGACATGCAGTTCCACGTAATTAAAAGTGAAATATCTATGGTTTTTTTTGTTTATCCCATGAACTGTCATATTTAATATTAATATTGAGAAACCAATGGATTTATTTTAGAAATTAAAAGTTAAGAGAGGAAAATATGAATACATCTTTACTGAGGAACTTTATACATTGATGCTAGTCGTAGCAATGTTTGTGAGGATTCTCCTTTAGGAACTCTAGGCCACAAACATGGCCCCCAGTCTCAACATGGTGCTGTGTTACCGTTGAAATAAATGGAAGGAAGATGTGATCAGAAAATCCCCTGAGCCCACAAAGTCAATTACTTTGTTTTACAAACATAAATGAAATGACTTGAGCTGTGTCACTGTGTCTTACAAATGCCTATGTTAAGGAAAAAATGATGAATAAGACTTGTCATAGCATCACCTATGAGATGGAGACAAGTGGGCCAGCCTCTGCTGAAAGGCAAGTTTGGAAAAAAATTAAGTACAGTGATAGCCAACCTTGGTACTTTTCTGCAGGAAAAACCAGCTATATTTACAGCGATTAAAGCAACTAAAAAAAGTTAAATATTCGCTTTACCTTCATGTCCACATTGTAAAAACCTTCCACTGGGATTCCTCCGCAAAGGCTCCGGTCTCTCAGCTTTATAGTCGTCCGTTTTATAAATTGCTATTCACTCAAAAAAAACTCTACCATTTTAAACGTTATGCTCCAGGTTCTATTTTAACAATACAAGTACATATTTTGTAATATAAAGAGTACTGAGACATATACTGCCTCTTTCATGGTGTCAAGACACACGGCCTATGCTCACATACAGCTATCAACTGACATGCAAAGGAATCTGAGAAACTTTTTGCAGTTGTTCTTGTCTCAGATAAAATGCTCAGAGCTACATATGTTGGAGAGACCCGAAAGCAATTCACATTATCTATAAATTTGTGGCCAAGCAATGTCCTTCCTCCTAGTCACAGGAATGAACTTCCCATACAGTGTCACAAATTATTCACATATGTCTCAACATAGAACAAGACAGTGCTAAAGAAAGCTGAATTCAGTAATTTCTCTTTACAAATTGAAGCTGTACATCTGGAAGTGAAGGAAAGGAATTGTCCTACATTCCTGTACCGTAACTTTCTCAGCACATTAAGTTTCAAACCTGAATCCTACATGCAGCAACTAAAGAGACATCAATTTATATGCAAGGAAAGATGCATTAGGTATCATAGGCATTGAAGAATTACTGTATAAAATAGTTCATGGTGTCTCTTCATAGCAATAATAATGATGACTTCTCCATTTAGTATCCTCTCCTGCTTTTTGACCTATAGTTGTAGTTAATTCTTTCTTCAGGGTGATCAGTGAATGTGCATGAAAGTATGATACTCTCAATCCAGTGAGCTGGAAACGGTAAAGCATCTGAATCTTTGGTCCCGGACTGATGACTCTAACCATTTCTTTATTTAGTTAAGCTATATGTGGAACTAGAAGAAGGTCACCTGTAAAGAATCTGCGTTTTTTTAAATGAATTAAATAATAGAATTTCTTCTCTAGTTACATAAAAAACAAGCACATTCTGCTGTTGGTTGACATTTAAGCTTCAGGGGAAGTCTGGAGTTGGCTGCTGCCTTTTCAACCTGATGGGCATCCAAAACAAATATCTCATTTTGAGTTAAGATTATCAAAGGATATCAAAATTTTAGAGTAAAAATATATTAACTTCCTTCTTTCTGAAGCATTTTTCATATATAGAACCAAGCAGGCTACTTTCCTAAATCATAATCAGGATAGAAGTGAGAAGAACACAAAATAGCCAGCTCTCTTAAAAGATTCCAGAAGGATTTCTCCTAAGTATTCTATTGAAGTAGGCGAATCATTTATTTGTGGTTTTTCTGGATGTACATAAGCATGCTTGACTTAGTTCAGCCATTCTTTGATATGTTTTTCAAAGAATAAGAATATTTTTTCCACTTCTCAAGTATCAGACTCTTCTGCAGGCATTAGAGTTCTATGTCTCTTTTAGTAAAGCTGACAGTGTGTAACTATTTTTTTGAATTGAACAATTCCTCCTGGTTGGTGGAGAAATGCTTGTAGGTTTGAGACATAAACAACTCATAAGTTTCAGGAAGCTCCTACAATTTACAAGATTTGCAAGCCACTTCCTTTAGGTAATACAAGTAGTAACAATCACTAGGGAGAAGAAACTTTCACACTATGATGGGCCTAGTGTGCTACACCAATGATCTGTCAGACAAGATGTACCTATTGTTTCAGTAACGTTTTTGGAGTAGCTTACACATTTCGCCTTGGATTTGTGACTCACACCACTGGACTCAGTTCACATATGGAACTGAAATACTGTTTAAAAGCTAATTAAAATGACCAATAGGGAGGTCTCAGGTCTGAGGGGGAACTTACTATTGATATGCTCAATGGACATTGTATCAAATTGCCTTCTAAATATTTATATTCGTACCCATAGATAAGTACTGATTTCAGCTTTGATCAGTGAAGCTTCTTTTTACAGTGAACAACAGTAAACATAGATTCATGACTAACATATTCATGATGTGGATAGATTCACGTCATGTATTTGTTGATGATCCTGGTTAAACTCAAGGGTCACAAAACTATAATCAAACCAAACAAGAAGACATGAAGATTGGAGGGAGACTTTCAAAGAGCTGGTGAGGTTGATGAAAATTAGAGAGAGAGAACAGAGGGTAGTAAGAAAATGTGTTCAGAATGCATAATGTCAAAATATAAATTTAATGAAAACAAAACATCAAATTGTCAAAATTTAATATAGTATGCAAATAATGTCTGCATTAAAGAAAATCAAAGGGATCCAAGGCATTATGATCAAGCAAAGCTTTTAGCATAATAATACTCATAGCATTTATCCTTTTTATTTATCTTTTCTATAAATCAGTCTTGATTTATGTGAATTAGCTAAAGATTTATGTAGAATTCAAGTAATTTTCATAGTTTTATTAATTACTGTACAGAAAGTTATAATGTTTAATTACTAATATACTATTTCTTTGGTCAGAATATTTGACCTTTTAAATACTCCAGTCATCAAGTTGTACTAAAATTTTGTGTAATTAGAAAAAAAATAGTAAAGTACATTTATAACTAGAAAGTAATTCTGAAAAATAACCTAATATATGTTTGAAAATTAATATATTGAAATCAAGTCACCTGAAACATTAAAAATAAATAAATCAATGAGACTAGAAAATCACAGGTATACTTGTTTGGAGAAGATGTTATAGCTCTCTGGATAAAAATAACATTATGTATTTTTTTGCAGTTTCACAAATTGTATCATTTATGAGTTTTTAAAAACAATAACATTGAAGAAGTTCAAACTGTTGTCATGTTGGACCTGAGGAAAAATGACACTTATCAGTTGTAAATAGCCACATGGAAATGTTACTGGGCAATTCTTCACAATTGGAGATGCACATAGCCTTTGATGGACATACCCTTGTCTTCTGGTATATAGTGGAGATGGAGCAAGCACACAACACATCAAGTTGGAGCCCAACTATTCATTGTACCTTGCTAATAACACCAAGAGCCTTGACATATGTCAGAACTTGGACTTTAAGCTAATTCTATGCTGTGGCTCAGTTTTATAAACTCGTTTAGCAAAGATTATATGAAATGCATTCTCTTTCTGAGAGTTAGTAAATTAGTAATTTCTTTTAATATTTTAGACCTTTATCTAAATGCAGATTCTTTAATGGTGTTTTCTAATAGTATGAGGTAAATAAGATCCTCCGAAATCTTATATACTTCTCAAGTAGTATTTTACCACATGAAGTATTACATGCCATATTGCATGAAGAATTGTCAATACTTATCCCATGATCTAAAAAGAGCTAAGATCTGCATATAAATGTGCATACACACACACACACACATACACACACAGAAAGTTGAATATCCTTAGTAACTTGATTGCTGGATGTAGTTGGTTTTTCATCCTTGAAAGTGCATTTTTCTCTTGACCGCTTGTCCTGAAGGATAAATGAACATTCTAGAATAGAATAAAATATGAGACCAGTTGGACCAACTTACTGATTCTTTTAACACATTCACATACCAAATGCTCTGAGAAGGTCTTACAAAAAGAAAATGAATGCAATTACATTTCATTTAGTTTTATTTCAAGTTATCTGGCAACAGAACTTTATTCTTTAAATAACAAATTTGACAATCTGTGTAACATACTCTAGAAAACCTGTTAAGTCTGCCAGATTTGTTTTCAGAGTCTAGACAAAAATAATAGATGAAATAAGGCATGGGTAAATACAGTGGTACTGGTGCTTAGAGATTACAGAATGGAAAAAATGGAACATACAACGCAATAGCAAGGAGCACATGCTTGTAGGGTGGGGGCAGAGTGGAACAAGTAGATTACAGAGTAAGAAAAGGATATGATGGGATATTCAGAGAGGAAGGAAAATTGCAAGAGCCTGCTTTTCTACATTACATTTTACTTACATAGATTAATACTGCAAAAAAATTGAAAATGTTATGAACCTTGGAAGTCATAACATATGTCCCAAGTCAAGTCCAGCCACCAGTCCTCAATAGGTCAATTAAAAGTGTCAAATTAAAAGTTGAAAGCAGGGGAAAAAAAAAATACTTAATCAACATGGCCACATTAGGAAGAGGAACAAAGAGATCCAGCAAACCCTTGAAATCCGTCTTCATCTTTTAGATACTGAAGAAAGATCAAAGTGTAAATATAAGACTAAGGGTATGCATTCTAAGCAGTCCATGACAAGGTGCACTCCTGCTTGCCACTGACCTATTATTTTTATGGCTTTCAGTCTCATCCTCTTAGGTGTTTGTCTAGTTGTTAGACTATTTGAAGTCTTTTCTGGGAGACAAGTTCTCCCTCCTGCTGGGGCCCTTTCCTCCCATATGAAATTCCTGGGGAAATTCTCATATCTTGGGGATCCATTATTTAAATAGTCCAATAGTTAGTTTGAGAGACATTATTTCCTTAGAAGACATTCATTTCTGCTAGGGCCATTATAGATGTACAACCATAAAGCAATTGTAGACAAAATTCTTTAAGGTAAGCATGTCTTATTTGTAAAAGTAGTTTCTATTTTAATCATCCCACTATATGGCTTTAAACAGGATATGAACTTGTCCTTAATACAGTCCTGGCAAGAAGATGGCAGTCCTTTTACCTTTTTCACTAAGGAAAATGGAATCCTATGTTGTCTAGGATGAAAGTATAATAAAGATCATCAATAGTCAGGTCTTCAGTTTTGCAAAAGTAATGAAACTAAACAGAGAGAACAACTACATGGTTTAATGTTGGTGACTAAGTAGGTGAGAATGAAACTTTGAATTTAAGAATGATGGGCTTTCTTCTTTACTTACGTTTTATTAGCCATGTCATCTTGGGCAAATTATTCACTCAGCTTTGTTGTTTTATTTTTTCCCTTATTCGTTTTTCCCCCAAAAGAAAAGTATAAGATGAACTGGATAGAATTTACAAACCATTATGGTCAGAGAGTAGACAATGAATGGCAGCTGATGGGAAATGTTCATTAGTAAAACAATCACACCAAAGAAGGAAGGATGCATAAAAATTGCACTCAGGTTGAAAATCCAGAGAGTTTTCATATTTTATCTTCCTCCTTCATTTGTTTGAGTCACTAGTTGTATAAAATAACTTTCACTACAAAAGTAAAAAACAGAACCAGTATGATATGCACACAAATAGTTAGATGATAGATAGATGATAGGTGACAAACAAATGATAAGCAGAAGATAGATAATAGAAAAACATAAATAGAGGAAGTAGGTAGATAGAAAGAAAGAAAGAAAGAGAGAGAGAGAGAGAGAGAGAGAGAGAGAGAGAGAGGAAGGAAGGAAGGAAGGAAGGAAGGAAGGAAGAAGAAAGAAAGAAAGAAAGAAAGAAAGAAAGAAAGAAAGAAAGAAAGAAAGAAAGAAAGAAAGAAAAAGAAAGAAAGGGATGATTTTTGGATAGATAGATGACTTCTGGATAGATAGATAGATAGATGATAGATAGATGATAAATAGATAGATAGATAGATAAATAGATAGATAGATAGATAGATAGATGATAGATGATATATAGATAGATGATTTTTGGATAGATAGATGATTTCTGGATAGATAGATGACTTCTGGATAGATACGTGATAGCTAGATACTAAAGATAAATGTATTTATCAATAGATTTGTTATAACAAATTGGCTTATATATTTGTGGAGTTTGACAAGTTTCAAAATCTGCAGAATTAATCTATTACATAAAATGATAAATTGGGCAGCCTCTGGAGACCCAAGATAATGAATGTTATGGTTATGGTATAAGTCCAAAGTCCAGAGAATGAAGACATCAGGAAGAAATAGCTTTTCCTGCTTGAGACAAAGGCTCGTAAATGTCAGCATCTAAGTTCAAAGGCAGGCAGAAAATTATTTTCTGAACAAACTAAGGCAAGCCTTTTTGTTGTCTGAAGACCTTTCTCCTGGTGGGCTTCAACCTACAAACACAGAGAGGACAATCTGCTTTTTCAAGTCTACCAAGTCGTGTTGTTTAAATGAGAAAGGCCACCATAGGCTAATGTATTTGAATGTTTGGTTCCCAGTTGGTGCACTATTTAGGAAGGATTAGGAGAAAACTGTAAGCAGAGTCCTAATTAAATATTATTTTTTATAAATTGCCTTCATCATAGTGTCTCTTCACAACAATGTGACATTAATTAAGACACCAAGACACTAGTTAAATGCAAGTTAAATGGTAACTTCACCCAAAAATGATCCTGTAGAAGAATCCAGAATACTGTTTGATCAAATGTCTAGGTACCATGTAATTCACTCAGATTGACATACAAAATTAATTATCACACAACCTCTTAGCTTATAAGTAAAAAAAAAATTAAGGATTTCATGTACATCATGCAGAACATAGATACAATTGTATATTCATTAATTCTCTTACCCATCCATCAGCTCATTATCCCACATATCCATTCACACACCAATTAACAAAATCTACCCCTAGTTTGAGCATATGTGTGTGTATTGTTTCAATGTCTCAGAAACAAGAAAAAGAGTTTTCAAGGGTTTGACAATAATCTGAAGTGTCCAGAAGAAGGGATAACACAGGGAACTTCCTTAGTTTTACTACACAGCATAGAAAATAAACAACAAATTTGATGAGAGCCTGAAAGTGCAATTCTTTCCTAGTCTGTATCCTGCAGGTTGCTTTGAAGCATGATGCAAAGTCATTCTTCATGCAAATCTACTGTATGTAATGTTATAGAAACAAAGCTTGATTTCCATAACAGGATAGCTTTTGTTGTGTTCTCTTACATACTTCGGGTATTTCCCTTGCACAATTATACAGTGGTTCATGGTTAACACGTGTAGTTTTAGTGTGTCAAGACACACAAAAGCTGTTCAAATTAGAATATTTTGTACAAATGAATGGTTGCTTCCTGAGTTCACCTTGACTCTGTGAATAATTATACCTTATTTTGAAAAATGAACAGATGAGCATATATGATGTTAATATATATATTTTTTGAAAAAATCAATTCCTTAATTAAAGCCGACTGTTTTTCACATCCTGATGTGTGGTCAGCTGTGCTGTGGGCAAGGTCTTGAACTGATCCGGGTTAGTTCTTTCTGATAAGAAATGACCTCTACAATAGCTCACAGATAGTTCTGTAAACTATTCTGCTTTGACAGCCGGTGGCCTGTGAGGCTCTCCCAGCAGGGGGCGATAGAGGGAGGCCTAGGGCTGGAAGCAAAAGACCCTGCACCTGGCTGCTTTGCTCAGTCTCTGCCAGTGGCAAAGGCAATGCTTCTCATCTCAGAGACTGCAGTCACTCCAGCAGAACCTTAACTCACTTTGTACTTTTTCCAGTTGTGACAGAACAGATATCCAAAAAACAGCAAGTTAGAATAGATCTCTTCTCAGAAATCCCGGCCCCTGTCCAACCACAGCCCTGCTGTGCCACTCCAAGGTATGGTAAAGCCTTTCCTCTAAGTTCAAAGACCCCAGCATCAGCTGAGATGCAACCTAGCTCATCAGCTAGTCTTCCAGGTTCTTTTAAGCATCCAAGTTTAATGGGATCTTGCTGTTGCCTCCAGCAGCTGACTCCTTGATATCTTGATAAAAATTATGGCTTTTTGAGTCACCTAATTTAACAAGAGTCTATCCCACTAACGGTTCTTTGTATTTGCTATTCTCTCTGTTAAAATAGCGTGCAGTTTCCATCTTCTGACAGCATCCGTCAAACAGAACTAACCTGGTATTAGCTGTCAGAAATATCAGTCTTAATTGAAAAGTAGAAAAAGTCAGGAATATATATCACATCAGCAGGACACTCTCCCTAAAGCCAGGGATGAAAACAGGAGAATGGAGATGGTTTGGTTCATTGAAATGGGGTCATACAATATTTCTTCATCTTTGCATTGTATCTTAGTATGTTAACATTTACAGATATGTCATGTTGGTATATTTCCATATGAACTTCAGGATTACTTTCTAAGAATAAAATTATTGTAGAAGACTGGAGAAATGGCTCTGCAGTTAAGATTGTGGACTGTTCTTGCCAAGGATCAAGGTTGGATTTTCAGCACACACATAGTGGCTCACAACTGCCTTAATTCCATTTCCATGGGATCTTATGCCTTCCTATGGCCTTCACAGGTACCAGGAATGTATACAGCACATAGGCATACACTCAGGCACACAGACATAAACACATACATATATAAAAATAAAATAATAAAATATTAAAATGTATCCTACTATTTTTGTTCCAATAAAACTATGTTTTAAAATAACATAAAGATGACCGATGTATGTAGAAGGCCAAATTTTATTCAAGAATATAGTAATCAGTAATTAAATGCTGGGATCTCCTACAAACAATTCATTAAAATTTGGAAACAACTCAACTAGGTCTATGAAATTATGAATAAACAGTAACTCCTTATTTAGTAATAACAATTTTAGTACAAATGTTTGCTAATTCTTTCTATAGCTATTGCACATTGTCTGAATTAGCCAAAGATATATAGAGAGTTTAATGTTGGTGGTCTTTGGTTAGTCCATAAATGAACAGTACTGCTTTTCCTTCAAACCTACAGGAAACTTGACTCTGATGAGGTGATGTGCTCCACCTTTAGTATTTTCTCCATTCCCTTCTCCTCAATGTGCATTTCCACTCTCATCCAATTATTCATCTTCCCTATTCTCACACATTCTATCTTAACTTGCTTATAACAGTTTTTCAGACTGGAAATTATAGGAACAATTCACTCAGACTAGTGAATGGAATGAGGATCTTGTATGACATTTGATATCTGAAGGCCAAGATGCTTTAGTGAAGAAAATAGATTTCAACAATTGCATCTGATGTGTAAAATTGAGTGTAGACTCAAGTGGGGTGGATATTTCTCCTTAGACTCTGGGACAGGCCTTCTAGACTTTTGCAATGACAAAACTCTTCTTCCTGATGCTAACTGTTTTGGCTGAAATTTCCTCTAGTCTTCATCCACAATTGCTGAGATGGCTCAGTAGGTAAATCCAGATGATGACCTGAATTTGTTCCCCAAATCTAAATTGTGGAAGGAGGGAATGACTCTACAGTTGTCCTCCCACCTCCATATGTGTACCATGACATGTTCACACACACACTTGCATTCCTGTACATAAGTAAATAAATGTAAATATATATATATATATATATATATATATATATATATATATATATATATATATATATATATATATATATAATGTTCTGAACATTTCTTGGGCTCCCCTAAGCAACAGTTCAAGAGGACATTTCTCATGCCTGGTGTTTGGGTTTTGTTAGACAGTCGTTGGCTTTGGGGAGGAGTATTGTCAGAGCAAGTGGGATAACTCCATTTAAATTATATATGCATACATATAAACTTATATGTATTATATGTAATTTTAGGAAAATAATAATAGATTCTTGTAGCTTTTACAGATATTAGTGTTATTTTACCCTTCTACTGTCCTCTCTTTCTGTATTGACCTTTCTGTCCCCTCCCAAATTAAAGCCCCAAATTTTTCAGTTTCATTTATATATGTGTGTGTCAGTGAAGGCCTAAAGAGGGCATCTGATCTCCTAGAGCTGGAGATACCAAAGGTTGTGAGCTGCCCAATATGGGTGCTGTTAATCAAATCTCTGTAGGAGCATCAAGTTCTCTTAACCTCCAGACAATCTCTCCAGTTCCGTAAGACACTATTTTCAATAACCACATCTACATCATGTTCTTGTTGACTACTGAATGGATACACATTTACCTATAGGAATCAGTTTTTCCTAGTTTAATCTGAGATGTGAGTCCCCTTTGCCCGAAGAGAGATAGAGAAAGAGAGACAGAGAGGTGGATAGATAGATAGAAAGATTGAGAGATATTTCTAGTAAAGATTTAAATGCCATGGAAACAGGTGAAAAATGTCAATAGGGACCTTATATTGTTGCGACTCTATTATGCATTTATTTGGCATCATCTCAGGAAACATGCCTGGCTGGGAGTAGTTTAGTCAATTTACTCTCCTCTGGTGATAATAGGATAATTCTCTGGTGATTACCAAACACTGACTATTAAGAAGTATTTATGTAATGTGTTTTCCTGGTCTGATGGTGGATTGTCTTCCAAAATTCTGCATCACATGCTGTTGTGGCTATTTTAAGACACATTCTCAGTTACAGTTAAGATGCTTTTTCTCCTTGAAATATACAGTCATCACCCACCCGCCCAGCAGGAGGAAATTCTTCATTAGTCAATATGTTCTGAGAACTGCCTCAGAATTAACTGCATTAACTTCCTGTCCCTTGCCTTGCCTCACAATGAATAATAGCTCCCTTTATTTGTTACCCATTGAATACACCAAGGTAAGGTTGTTTCTTTCACAAATACAAACACTTTTCCACTTGTAAGGAACTGCTTAAACTTACATATTTTATAAAAAGCAAAAATGTCTCACTGAAAGCTATAAACTATTCTATGTACATTTCTTCCAAAGGAGACAGATGCTTAATTCAGAAAATTGGAAACATAAACTCGTAACTAGCATCCTAACACCTTGCTGGCTTTTGTCATCTCCTCTAAGAGGCTCCAGGAAGCACTACTGAACCTGATCCTGAGCATATAAGATTAATGAGCTGAGAATTTAGAGACGACCATATTGAATTGTTTGGAAGCCACAATGCTGAGGATTCAGGAAGGACATGTATTAGACAAATATGAATATTTACATAAAAGACTGTGTAAAATTTATTTTTCTTGGTATCATTTGTGTATATGTCTATCTATACATTGGTGGAAGGATGAGGTACTACTTTATGATTTATTTATAGAAATGTAACTTTTATTCTTAAAATTTTTGTTCACCTACCTTCCTTATAAACCTGCCCAATATCCCATCAAATGTCACAGAGTCTCATTTATATAAATCTTTTAATAAAGAGATGAATAAACCACCACCTTTTCTCTCATCTCTTAACTATAGTTATAGATTACCTCATTAAAATCACATAATTCCCAAAGCCTCAGGATCACCCGCCCATACCCACCTCTGTAGCATGTAGTGGTGTTCTTGCCCTTACATCAATATGCCCCTTGCTTCAAATGTGTCTGTCTTTTCCCCTAACCAAGAAACTCCTTCTTTCACTCTAACTTTAATGAAATTCTTGTTGTATGTGGGTATCATATATCAAGTATCTAGCCTGTATCCAAATAGATGCCTTGATGTGGCAGGAGGCTAGGGATTGAGAGAATGAAAGAAAGATTAATGTATGACAGAAACAAGTTGACAGCAAATAGACTGTAAATACTTCCTAGCCAGATTACATGCAATAAACAGAGCATGCACTGTTAAAGCCCAAGATGTAGGTGCTATGTAAATAATGTCATGAGCCTTATGGCCCCATTCTTTTGGACATTAACTTTTCTGCAGCTCACTGGTCCACTGTCATTCTCAGGAGTGTTTTTCCTTTTTAATAAAAGTGTCTCCTTTTCTATTTCTACTAATATGTTCATGTTGAAACTCTTTATCCTGGAAACATGGACCTGGAAACTTCAGTAGGTGCCCTCAGAACACATCCATATCTGTAGCAGTGGAGCCTTGAAGGGGTATCCTCGGACTGCACAGTCTGCAATGTTTAGCCGCACTCACTGCTGCAGATCACACCATGGTCTAGAGAAATACACAGAAGCTGTAGAAATATAGACACAGCCCCAGAAATGTGAAGATGGATCTGATATGCAAGCAGATCCAAAGCAAGGGGTCAGAAAGAAAGAACATCTGAAAAGCAGATAGCATCTTTAACTCAAGTGAATCTTCAAGATATCTCTGATACATTGTTATCTAATAGACACTTTTTATGATCTTATTGTCAGTCGCAGTTTGAAGCCATCTTCCCATGTTATAATAATAATACATCTGATCAGAGGGAGCCACCATGCTGGTACTCAAGTCTGAAATGAGTATTCAGAGAGGATTATTGTAGATAACCAGGACACACTGACACAAGAAGGAAGGCAAAAGTATATGAGAATTTAGAAGGTATATGATATTACCTTTTAATAAGAAACAACTAGGTATTAGTTAGGGTGACACCATTTTGTAAACCTTTTCCATTTTGGCTAAAGTGTAACAATTTTCATAACTAAAGGGATTTCATATTTAAATGTAAAGCAGCTTGTTTTTAGAGATTCTCATCAACCCCATCTCATAGTTAATTAAGAGACAAACTGACTGCAGGCCAGATATGTACTATAGGAAACTCATCAACCATGTGACATAGAACCTGTACAAGGGGATGCTCACTCTTCCATGTAAGTGTGAGCTCTCCTGTGAGCCCTTGCCATGCTACCATCTCCTTATCTATGGTGTCAATGATTTTCAAATAAGACTCTCACCTTAATAGAGTAATCTACATCAGTGTCCCCTTTGAACTCAAACCCAAACCTTTCATAATGGTTCTGAAACCTGTTGGGATAGGGTTTTACTCTAACGGATTGCTCTTTGGAGCTCTATCTATACTTTCAGCCATCTTCTCCATGCCCAACATTGCCCTCTATTTCCCAACTTGGGCGTTTCTTTGGTTCTGTGGGAACTTAACCATCTGTTACCTCTTTCTGCCCCAAACCCTTTTACTAGGGACTCTGAAATAAAGCTTCTTCATCACAGAAAGCTGCCGTTCCCTAGAGCAGATGAACTATTTCAAAGACATGAATATGGCAATAAAATGTATCGCTGTTCTCTGACATCCAAGATCCACAAGACAAAATAAATTTACTTAAAATAGATGTAATTAAAGTCCACTAAAAGAAATAATTAATGTCAGCTAGGCAGTCAGGTGTTAGTGGTCTTGGAGGGCATTAAGGATGGCTTCCTACCTTATAGGTGACATTAGATCCCTCCTCTCATTTCCCTAATAAACTTGGAAAGGAAAACATCACAACTGCCCCTCTTTATGCTGGTTTTTTATTTATATTTAAATGGACAACTATTTCTTCTATGGCAAACTAAAAATTGACTTGGGATTTACAAAGCTAGAAAGAATACCCTGTACTTTATATGATAAAGTCTTTACTTTTACTGATGGTATGCTAAACTCTAGTGATGGCATCAGAGGAGTTTATTGAAGTCTGCATTTGTATTGCTGAATACATGAAACTGTATTGGAAGCATGAATATCTTCCTCTGGAGGTTTTCTAGACACTTGGGTATCAGCACAGCAAATCTGTGTAGCACTCGCAGATCTGTGGCAGGCAACATAAGACATGGAAGAAGTTCTCTCTCTCAGTCTGAGTTAAAGCCCTCTGCATGAATTTTTAAATTTAACTGCTTACTGACACAATGGAATCAAAAATTTCTAGATGAGATCTTACCTCCTTATCCCACTCATATTGTTATCTTAATAAACTTATTTATTCTCTCCAGCACTGACCTCCGTTATTGTCAAAGAAATCAGTTGAATTCTTGTCATCCTTAGTTACATTTTCCTAGTTATGATTGCAATTCCCATGATCGAGGTTAACCGCAAAAAGGAGATATCATCTCTAAGCATTCAGTATAGCAGACATACGTATTTTTTATTTTTTTAAAAATATTATACTTGTCTAACAATCATATGAAGGGTTTAAAATTTAATTTAATTTCTAACACCTCCATTGGTTCTGTTTTCCTTGAGATCTTCTCTGCATACATCTATAGCTTTTATAAGGGATAACTCCTATATGCTATTTATCTGGTCTCTCTTTTTTATTGTATAACTCCATTCATTTTGATAAGTGCATGTTTCATAGAACAATCACCACAGTTAAATTCTTTCATACACAAAAATGTTTTAGTCCTTTTTGGTAACTAATATTAGCCTTCACCTCAGTCTTAGAAACTGAGAAAGCCTACAGTCCACTGTTGAGGGCAGGATCAGGGTAACTCACCTCCTGTAGAGTTCTGCTGCATGCCAAATGCTGTGGTTTCAGCCTCCCTAAATCCAGGATCTGAGTCATGTGACACCGTTGTAATAATACACATGGACACCGAGCGAGTTTTAGCTAAGGTTTATTTGTTGTCTGAGAGGGTGAGGGATGCTGAGTCTGGGGTAGAACAGGACAGTGCTGAGGGAAAGAAGCTACATGGCAGAAAAGAAAGACTGAGACGGAGACAGAGAGAAAAGGGGAGACAGAGAAGGATAAAGTAAAAGAGAGTGAGGGAAGACAGGGAGGGATCGAAAGAGACCAAGAAGAGGGACCACAGAGAGGGAGGACCATGGCTGAGAGGGACTATAGGAGAATCCGCATGTGTAGGTTCCCTACTGACAATTCAAGACTAGTTGGCTGGGGGCAGGTAAGGCAGAGGTAGTTCTACAACATTTTGTATTAGGAATTTTTTTTTTATTTGAGATTTTCTTTTACCAATGATCTATTTTTTTCCATAGTATCCTCAATTCCTAAGATTCTTTTATCTCTTGTATTCTACTTTAGGACCTTGCCTCTGTAGTTCCTGTTCATTTTT
This sequence comes from Cricetomys ansorgei, assembly GCA_026225945.1. NCBI lineage: Eukaryota > Metazoa > Chordata > Mammalia > Rodentia > Nesomyidae > Cricetomys > Cricetomys ansorgei. Next base: position 2,522,720 of record JAMJFZ010003624.1, read on the forward strand.
CTAGATTTTTCCTTTTTAAAATTCCCTCAGTTTGTGTTTTCTTTATGGCTTCTGTTTCTATTTTCAGATCTTGAACAGTTTGTTCATTCCCTTCAATTGCTTGCTCGTTTTATCCTGGATTTCTTAAAGGAATTTATTCATGTCTTCTATTGTTTTTCTTTTCCTGGGTTACTTTAAAGAATTTATTTAACTCCTCCCATTGTTTGTATATCTTTTCATCAATTTCTTTGAAGGATTCATATTCATTCATTTCCTCTTGAAGGGCCTCTACTATCTTTCTAAAGTTGGTTTCAAGATCTATTTCTTGTGCTTCAGCTCTGTCAGAGTTTTCAGGGCTTGTTGTGGTAGGGTGTTTGGGTTCTGGTGGTAGCATATTACCCTGGTTGTTTTTGGCTATATTCTGACACTTGTGTTTGGACAACTGGATTTGGGGTGATTATAGGCTTAGATGCAGAATTCATGAGTTTATTTTTGTTGGTTAAATGCTTTCTTCCTTGGTTTCTTTTTCCTCTCTGGTCTTCTGTTCATTGGGCTTTTTTCCAGCAGTGGTTCTTAATCCAAGTTAGGGGCTGGAGCTTTGATAGCAGACATGGCTGCTACTTGTTGAGTGAATCTCTGCCACAGGTTGGGCCTGGGATTTGGCAATTGTACTTCTGCTTAGACTGTCACGTCCTGTTTTCTATTGGCTGTCCTGGCCTGTGCTATTCTCCTGACTGGCAGGAGTTACCTGCACTGGGGCTGAAGGTGTTTGTACTAAATGATATTGGGGTCTTGGTGGTGGTGGTGGTGATGATTGTGTGGGAAAATGGAGGTGGTGTGGGCAGGGCTGGTCTGATGGGAGGAGTCAGTGAGCAGATTTCCTACATGGTCGTCTGACTGATTGGAGAGGTCATCACAGGAACAGGTGCTCTCTGCCTATGTTGGTATCAGGGAGTTGGGTGGCAGCAGTGAGACGACCTTACTTTTTCTGTCTTAAATTTTTAGGCTTTTTATCTTGGATTCTTCACTTATTTCAAGGTTAAATAGCCACTCTGAGATTTTTTATTTAGGGCAGATTCATCTGCGGAGCCATTATTCTCAGATCTTCTAAGATTTGTAGTTTGGATTGTCTCTTTAGTTTTTAAAACACAACTATTATTGACTCAACAGTTTATTTTAGTGGAAAAACTTGAGTTCTCTTCTTGTTGTTAGACTTCTGAACAAAAAAAATAAAATAAAAATAAAAACAGACTTGAGAAGAAGCTCAAGGATAATTAGAGTCTGAGAATAAAAAATTAAAAGAAAAAACAAGGCAAAGTAAGCAAACTGTAACCTTGGCAGCCTCAAGCAGAAGATAGAGAAAAGGAAGAGAGAAAGACATTGAGAGAATGACTATTCCTCCCATCTCTCTTTTCAGTCAATCAGCTTTTCTGGACCTGTGGACTCCTAAACAGGTGATTAAGAGGCTTAGCTGGATTAACTCATAAGAGAGGAGACATTACTATATAATGTGCTGATTTTTAGAATAGATAAAAATATGATGTCTCCACCCGGGGCCGGAGGTATACATTATTCTTTTGTCTAGGAAGCCTAAAGAAGGACAGTTGGGTCCATAGGCACGTATGAAAATGGGGTTCATCTTTAATGGCTGCCAAGGTCTCTAATCTTGACCACCTACCAGACATTAATTCTGTCCCTTTTTCTTTCCCTTAGTAGGTCCGGATTACATAAATTTCAAGTAGTTTTATTTTGTCTTACAGCACTTGGGTGTCTTGATATTATTACTTCTCTAAATCTTTTTCCAATTTAAGCAATTTCTACTGAAATAACTTCAAATTCATTGATTTTTCTCCTTTAGCTCTGTTGTGTCTACTGGTGAAAGACAGAAAATAATATGCACAAAATGTATTTGTGTCTTCTGGCATTTCTATATTTTATTTCATTTTGCTTAGAGAGTCCATCTTGATCTTGAGTGCCTCAATTATCAATACACACTACTACCATTTTCAACTGGAATTATTAAACGTATTTATCATAGTAATTGTAAACTTCTTTGATATCTGTAATTTCTATATTTTTATCTAAATCTAGGTCTATAAATCATTTTACTAAAGATGACATATTGTATTACCTTATACTCTTTACCTTCATTTTGAAAATAAACTTTCCTTAATGTGACAAACTATCAAATATCAAAATTAAAATCCTTTTTATGGCCCATTAGAATTTCTGAATGACAAGCTTACCCAGTAATTAAGGACAGGCCTTTCTCTTTCTTTTGGTGATAGGGGGATGCCACAAGAGTATTGTTTTCTTTTTTATGAAACTCTAGAGTTCACATTAATTGAAATTGTGAAAGACAAGAGAAATTACATGAACCAATGATTTCTAAAAACTATTATGATTGCCTATCTTTTTGTTGAAATTGTAGAAGTTGACATGCTATCAATATAAGGATGACAGAAGGATGAATTCCAGTGCATTGTATATCACGGAATAACAAGGGTTCCCATCTGCTTAACAAGACTGTAAACAGTATGACTTTCACAAATTCCTTCTATAAGGAAGAGTGATGCTTTCTAGCCTCAGTTCCTCATTTCACACATAATAGATGATGTGTTACTTTTGCCAATGTCATGCTCAAGGTTATCTGCTTATCTACCTTATAATAGTTTTATATGATGAAGAGTTAACGGGAAAATGCTATGTATAGTATGAACAACAGGGTGGAATATTTGTCTATTTCTCCATTTCTAATTAGAAAATTAAATTGGTAGTATGGGTATAACCAAATCTTCTTGCTTTCACAAAACAGGATGAATGATGCAATCAAGATCTGAAAAATACAAACAAAACAACGAAGTGCAGGAGAGAGAGGCAGGAGAGAGAGAGACTTTGTTTAATAGAAATATTTAGAAGACATTCAAGTATATACTAAATTATATGCATATGTTAAAATTAAGACCACAAAAATTTAAAATATATTCCTTGACACTGAGAAAAGTGAATTACTAAAACTGCTAACTTCTGAGTACAAATGACACTTTTATAATATTCAACACTTGAGTGCTTATGCCCATTTCCCATGAATATAAGGGTTATTTATTCCCTTTCTTCCTCTCCCTTAATTCTATTATTCAGGATGTCATTAATGTAAAGACACATAAAGAACATTTTTATTCCTTGAGGTTTTTTTTTTTCTCCTGTAAGCCATCTTGAAACTCACTACACTGTGAAGAAAATGGCATGAAATGGATTGACTGTAGTTTAGAAGCTTTTTTTTTTTTTCTCTTCAAAATCCTATGTTTTGTCAGTGCCACCAGGAAACTTGGAATAATAAATTAACATATTAAAATGAGAGCAAATAGGTTTTTGAAGAAAGTGAATAAACCGTGGCCACAAACAGTAAAGGTCAACTATAACCATTAACAGAGCGAAAATCATTCTCAGTCTCAATGCACTTTCAATGTGTCTCCTCATTAGCGGGCCTCAATCTTCTTTTAGTAATTGTGCTCGTGTTATGTGAGGCAAATAAGATTTGAAGGCCGTCAGAAAACATCAATCAGCTGGTCAGAATTAATGGAATGGGAGAGGCAATCTCAACTAAAGTACTGGATTAGATAATATATATAATCCATTTCACAAAATAATCTATTTTAATTGGGTGAGAGAGGCAATACCAAAGCGTTTGAATTGTATAGTATAAATCAGTGTTCAATTTTGTCTTTTATGTTGTACACGGTATTCCTATAAATTATGACCCTGTATTTTAGTACAGTGTTCTATATTATTCAAGCTTATAGATCAACGTTTGAGTACTACAGTGGGACAAAACATAAACAGATGATGTGGCTTTTGGCCAGTTCTACCTTTGTTTATGGTGTTGTTTAGACTGAGCATTTTCACTTGTCTTTCAGCCCGACCCACTTAGAAAGAATATTCAAAACACTATACACACGAGTAGCATGTGTAGTTTTTCTGTCATAATTATTTTCTATAGTTCATAGGATGGCCCTGTGACTCTCAAGCTGTTCATCAGGCTGAGGTGTTCTTCCAATACCCATGAGAAAATCAAATATCTTCAATAGTGCATTTCAACTGAGTTCTTTTCCTGATCACAAAATGAAGGACTGACTATATCCCCTGATGGTATTTCTATGTCCAATTCACTGTGCTTCTTACTGAGTCCTATCCTATTCCAGCAGCCTCTTCCTTAACAAGCTTCCAATAATATTTGCGTGGAAATGCTAACCAGAATCCCAGCACAGATCAAAGAGTGCAAGGCCCAGAGAGATTCTGGAAATTTCTTAGGTTATACAATTAAACGAAGAGAAACAGATACTATGGCCAAGTCTTCTCACCCCAAATTCCACTGGATCCTCTGTAATATTCTGGTATTTATTGTCAGTAGTGAAACATTTAATAAATACAATGTATATATGATCATCACTTGCTGTGGGAAAATATACCATAACCCGTGTGTAATAAATTCATACATGATCAAGACATTTACCTAAAATATCATACAATTTTCATACAATGTACACATATTCTCCTGTATAGTTTAAACTAGTCTTGATTACTTATAAAGCCTCAAAGTAAATACTGGTTTAAAGTACTTTATTATTCAGAAAATAAGTGCAATACAAACACAATTTTCATTTTAAATATTTTTAAGGTTTGTTATTTGAATACACACATTTAGAACCATGGAGAGATATGTGTGTGGGGAGATAAATGTGTGCATTTATATGTGTGTGGGGAGATAAATGTGTGCATTTATATGTGTGTTTCCACTAATGTATTTTTATATTGATATATTAATATTACTGTAGTTTTGCAAAAGCCCTCTCACAGTTAACTATATAATTAATATAGTGTGTGTATGTATATATCTATATGTATATATATGTGTGTGTGTATACATATATATGTTACATATGTATATAGATATACATATATGCATACACACATAGGTACATACATATATACTGGTTACATATAATATATATTGTACATATGTGTGTGTGTGCATGTGTGTGTGTGTGAGTGTGCGTGTGCGCACATGTATTTTAATAAAATGATGGCTTGACATTGCATACTGATAAGCAACAGAAGCAGTATTCAAATTTGTGCCTGTCCTGGAAAACTTTGTCAACTTGATATGGCCTAGAGCTATCTGATAGGAAGTCCTCAATATAGGAAACTCCTGCATTAGGTTGGTGTGTGGACATGGCTGTGGGAATTGTGTGTACTGTTGACTAATGAAGCAAGACTCAATCCAATGTGGGTGGCACTATGTCTAGTCAGGTAGTCCTGGTCCATATCAGAAAGATAAATAATCACAGACAAGCTAATAAGCCAACAAGCAGCTTCAGTTGCTGCTTGAGTTCCTGCCCTGCCTTCCCTATGTAGTAGACTGTGACCTGGAAGTGTAAGCCCAATAAGTTGCTTTTGTCAGAGTGTTTATCACAGCAACAAAATGGAACTAGGACAGTGACCAAAGTGTTTTTATGTTTCTCTTTCTGATTGAATGATTCTGTCGTTTATAGATGGTCATTGTTTTTTGTTTTTTTCTGCCTTTATACAATACATCTGGATCATAGCATCCCCTCCCTCCACTCCTCCCAGCTTCTACACCACACCTTCCCTCTCCTATCATTCCTTCCCTCTCCTACCTTCCCTCCCCTATCATTCCTCTGAGACAGAGCCCTCCTCTCCAGGTTACCAATTAAATAGGGCGTCACAAATTGCAACAGCACCAGGAGGGGCACAAACCCAACATCAAATCCGGATGAGGCAGCCCAGCATGTGGTATAAAGGGTCCCAAGGCCAGGTAAAAGAGTCAGAGACACACCCCCACACACATTCCAACTTTTAGGAGTTCCACAAGAATACCAAGCCAAACCGCAACATATATGTGGAGGACTTAGCTAGTGCAAACCCATCTGAAAGGCTTCCTCTGGCAGCTGAAGGGAGCAGATAAAGAAGCCCACAGCCGGAGAAAGAAAGGGAGGTAGGAAGTGGGGAAGAGTGAGGGGAGACTGATAAAAGGATAAAAGGAGAGGAGAAAGATGAAATAATAATAAGATGAACTAAGAAAGGAGAGAAAGAAAGAGGAAAGATGATATCTCTGAGGACATTTATTAAAATAAAGTTATGGCGCTTAACGGAGAATCCAGCATTGAATTTTCCAATGCTTTTTATTAATCACAAACCATGTCAAATCTCAGGGAATTCTATACCCGGACAGCTAGGCAGAGAGCTCACTCCAAGGCTTCTTCACCCATCCTCTCCTTTCAGTTCTCTCCTCTGGTTCAATTCCTACTCCTCCTCCACCTCCTACCCCTACTCCCTCCTTGCTCCACCCCTCAATCCCCAGGTGTTTTCCTCCTGTTTTCACACAGACCCTCAATTAACAAACAACAGGAACCTCCTGTGGGGGGGGGGGTGGAAGCTGGGGATAGTACAGAGGTGTAAACAAGTAAAAGACTACGAATCTTAACTAAAGAATTATCCACAACTAAACATACCACAACAGACATTAAATAACATTTTTAAAAGGTTTTAAATATTTAAGGATAAGCCAGGTTTGGTGGTTCACATCTTTACTCCCATGCTAAGGAAGGCAGATCTCTATGAGTTCAAGGCTGGCTTGATGTATAGAGGGAGCTCCAGGCCAGGCAAGGGGATTCTTTTTAAAATGAAGATTTAATATAGCTGTTAATAAGCATTAAATCCTGAATAGGAAATATGTAAATATTATTTCTCCTCTATTAATAAAGGTTTCACTTACTACTTATTTAGTTCTGAAATGTGTGTGTGTGTGTATATATATATATATATATATATATATATACTTTCTGAATAGTGTCTTACTTACGAGAGCTAAACCAACAGAAACAAGTTACTTTGATTTTTGTGTTTATTTTGGAAATGAGAAGATTCAGTTACTGATACCATTCATTTCAGCCCATGGATTTAATAAGGAGAAAGGTAGAAATGATCTGTGGACCTGTATAGAACCTTGGACATGTGTCTAAGAATGGCCCACACCAGCTCTTGCCATTAGTCACGTATGACAAAGAGGAACAGAGATTTGAAACCACTATTCTAGGATAAGAAGTCTGAGAAGGTGGTCTTGCATTCTGTCTTCTCTCTAAAGCACAGGAAACGAGATAAATAATAAGTAAAGGAAGCTTTGATCTTCTATGTTACCTGAGATACACCAGCTTTTGACCCTAGAGCAAGATGACATGTCAACTCCTGTGACTTCAAAAGTACCAGAAAATAATCAAGACAATCATCTCTTTAAAACATTCTTATGCCAAATAATACCCCCATCAGCTGTAACTTTAATCTTGCCAACCTAGGTTATTAATAAGAAAACACCAAACCCACACTTTTTTTGAGACTTCCTTTTAATCATGTGATAGAGAAGAATCTCCCCTTAATTAATGTATCAGTGAATTTGATCATAGAGAAGTCTCTATATTCATGGAATCAAATGAGGTTGGATGTTTTGCTGTTGTTTAGGGCCATTTTATTAAAAAATAATTTATGGAATCGAAATTTTTGTTTAGAGAAATGGGAAAACGTGAACTTAGAGAAGTGGAATATTTTCATCCTGATGCAAACTTTAAACATTTTCCCGTAAATGTTAATAAAAGCTTTGTAGGAACACTGAATAAGTATACCTGAGTCAGTAGGAAAATTACTCTTTAGGGCAAAAACTTAAAGGGCAAGTAACACTGTTTGGCCTGTTAACTTCTGTTTTTTGATACTAAATTATTTGAGAATTTTAAATATACACACAATGTATGGTACATCCACAGGAACACAGCAAATTTAACTAGGATTATTCACCAAAAGAAAACTGATTCTTCCTCCCCTAAATGCCATCACCTGTCAGTGGTTCCTCTCCTAGCAGTGGGACTTCACAAGTCCCTCCTGCCTCCATGCTGGGGTGTTGACTGGCTTGATACTATTTATCATTTGTGCAGGCAACCAAAGCTACTGTGAGTTTATGACTTCAACAGTCCAGTCACATCCAGAAGACACTATTTTGCTCTGTTTCTCCCAACCTCTTGGTCTTACGATATTTCCACCCCTTCTTCAGTGTCCATCAGCACTTATAACTGTTAAGTGTCATTTGTCATTTCCATGTCTTTGCAATTATTTCTTTCTCCATGTTAGCTCTATTCTATATTCATAGGGTGACTGTTGCATCTCCTCAAACCTATTACTGTTTTATGTATCTGTGCCTGTGAGCTTTGAACAAATCAAATGCAAGTGTTAGCCTTATTGATTGTTGTATTTTTAGCTCTTACAACAAGAGTTGAAACAAAACATAAGAGAACTCAGGAAAAGTATAGATTCTCCATGTTGCCATAAACAGAAGATATAGTAAAACAGGAAGGGAAATGAGAATGATAAAGTTTGAGAATTATAGAATAAGTATCAAAGTGATCAGGGAATATTCAGCTGACTCAGTAGTTCTTCCAGAGGACAAGAAACAATATTCAAGCAGGGTGTAGTAGCTCATAGACGTAATCTCAGTAGTCAGGAAGCAGAAGCAGGAAAATTGCTTCAAGTTCAAGGACTACCTAGTGAGCTCCAAGCCAGCCATGACTACATAGTTAGATTCTGTCTTAAAAACACTGAAATGGAAAAAAAAAAAAAAAAGAAACTGATCTACAAAGAATCAAAGAAGATATCCTGAAAATAGGAGCATTGTAGAAACTACTAAATAAGTCCATTTAGTGATCTAATTAAGGGACAGTCAGCCTAGAAGAAAAGCAGGCATGTGACAGTACATAAACTTCTCAAACAGTAAAAACACAGATCATAAAGGAAGAAACACAACACATGATCATTCTCTCTTAAGTGTAGGCATCCTGCTCCTCCTTACTATGAGGGAATGGAGAGCTGTATGAGTTCTCTGTTGAGATGCTTCAGAAAGCAATTTGAGAAGAACACAGTTCAATAAATGATTTGGCATCTGTCTTGAGTACTCTTTTAAAAATAAAAGTATCAGTCAACTCTGGAATACACTGAAGAGGATTTGTGTCCTGTGATATGAAATATTTTGTCAAGGATTTAACTCTGTATGTAAAAATAAACAAGCGCATTCATCTGTTTAGTATGCAAATTTGCTTTTGTCTTTAATAAGTGGTGAAACTATGTGTGTCCAAAAAATAAACAGCAATTTTTTTTTAAACACTGGCAGAATGATTAAATGGTTTTGATCCTTCCTACTTCTATAATGCCTGTTTTGTCACCTCCTATAAATAAATGTAATCAATTTCCCCACTCAAAAAAAAAAAAAAAGGGAAAATGAGCACTTCAGTGATGCTCAGTTCTATTAAGAACCTAGTAACAATGAGTGAGGTCCCACATTGTATTACAGAGGCATATAGCCATTTGCTGCTGGACTCGTTAAAAAAGGCTTTAGAGTTTATTAGAGGGCAGTCATGGGGAAATTTTTAAAAGGAAAAGAAATAGGCATATTTCTACAGCTTCTGTGACTTTATCCTATGTGAAGGATGAATCTGAAGTGAGTAACCCTCGAGACCAGAAACTCAACCGATAGTGGTTTTTATAATCCCTGTGTGAAACTGTGGGGGGCTGAGGCTGGGCGATAATGGAAGTCAAGAGAGGGATAGGGAAAGCACTTGTTTCTCCACTGTGGCTTCCTATTAGAAAGCACAAAGAACTTTGCAATACCCTGCTTTCCTGGCCCCACTTGTGTTTTTCAGACGCAGTAAACTTTAAACTGAAACGTTGGCACCTTTTCATGTTTCCAGGTGATCCAGCTGATGCTGTAAGCTGCTAAACTAAAGAAGTTTTACTGGGTAAAATTAGATGACTTTGGTGATGTGTTGATAAAGAGGATGCAGAAAGAAAGAATTTCTGGCTTAGATGAGAGAGGAAACTCTGATTCTAGATGGAGAACCCTCAGAAAGATTATTTGAGATTAGCTATTTTAAGTGTCTCTGAAGAGATAGTGGAACCACTGTGAACAAGGATTGTGCTCTACAGAAAAGTGCAAAGAGCCTGGAATCTCTTGGAAATCTTCAAGTGTTATGAGATCAAAGGAAAGAAGAAAGGAAGGACTGAGGGAAGTGGGGAGAAAGGAGAAAGGGAAGGCTAGGAAAGAAAGAAGGGAGGAAGGCAGAGAGGGAGAAGGGAAAGGCAGGGATAGAGGGACAGGAGGAATGAAAGAGAAAAGGAAAAGAACAAATAATTGAGTAGTTGCAGAAGCTGTGTTCGTTCTGTTCTTGCTGAGCAAAACAGAAAATGTTTACTTATGTCTGCGGCGGGCACAGAGATGAAAAGGGTACCAGTATCTTTTCATTGGTTAGGGGCTGCATATGGAACTAAGGTCAGAGCAGAACATTATTGGGTGGCCAAGTGACTCTCAGCAGCCTGCTCATGAATCAGCTGCCATTACTGGACTGGCTATCAAACTCATTCCAGTAGTAACTTGTTTCTAAGGCAACTGGATAATTATCATCCTCAGAGGACCATCTTTGGACTCCTTGTTGACATTTGTTCCTGAATATTTGTTTCCTATTCAATTCAATTAAACATTTATTTTTCTATTCTCTTCAGATCTCATTGTTCTGTCTCTATCCAATTGTCTAAAGTTGATGTCTTTTACGCCTTTGTTACTTAGAACTACAGACATCAAAATCTATAAATGTCCCACTAATTATCACTTCATATAGTTATTCTTTCACTGAGTCAGATTTATTGAAGTCCAATTTATAAACAACACTATTCACTCTTTATAGCTGTGTCATTTGGAAAGTTTTGAGTAATGTGCTCAATTATATATCTTAACCAAATGATGTTATAGGATATTTCTATAAAACATCGCTACAATTTTTATTGTACATTCTTTAAAATTTATTTTCCATTATGCACATTGCATAAATACTGTAGTTTGTACATAAATAAACTATTTCTTGTATTTCCTTGACCTTTCACTCACATTTCCTTGTTTCTTTCTGTAGTGACTTTTTAAAAACTCTAATCTCCCATTGTTTGAACATTATGAATTTTTTAGTTTATCTATTAGACTTATATTCCTTCTGGGAATGTTTTGTCTCCTTCTGTTAGATACTATGGTCATTACCAGACTAGGATCACTTCAGATAATTATCTCCTCTACCATTTTAAGATAATTTGGTACCATGAAGCCCATTCAAGAGGAACCCCAGTCTTCCTTACCCCAGCACAAACCTTCTGAGCTCATTATTAGATAAACTTGTATTCTAGACAGGCCTTGCCAAGCATACATAGACAACCAAATGAAATTGAGGACATAGGCAAGAGGATCATGGGGCTTGCTGGCCACCAGACTATCTCTAGGTTTAGAGACAGACACTGACTTAATGGACTAGAGAGTGATAGAACAGGCTAATTGACATCTTGCTCTGGCTTCTGCCTATGCATGCCCACAGTATACACCTGTGTGCATACAAAACACACACACACACACGTACACACACACATACACATGCATACACTCACACACACAAGTACACACATGCAGGGAGGTGGGGGAGAGAAAGAGAGAGAAAATAAAGAGAGTTGGTGTCTTAGATTGCACTTGCTATTTGCCAGTTTGCTAATCATTCACCTTATAAGGATCTTTTGTGTTGGTTTCCATTTGTACTTCATCATGACAGGTTACTTCCAAGTTCTTGCCTTCCATAATACTATAAGAATGAAAAGACTTTTTTTATTTATAGTGTTTGCCTCACGTGTATAACCAGCTAGGATTTGATCACCAGTGTGTGTGTGTGTGTGTGTGTGTGTGTGTGTGTGTTTTGTATGCACACAGGTAAATGGACACACACACATACATACATACACACACACACACACACACACAGAGCTGCTTATGTCTTTCCTTTGACTTTGTCTTCAGCATGCCTTAATTCTTTGCTAGCTTATCAGGGAGTTTATAATTATGGCTTTAGTGTGCCTTTATCTGTCATAGGTGACGTTAATCAAGAGGACATTCAGAATGTCTATTACTTTATTACTCTATACTATTGGGGGTTTGAACTGGTTTGTGTAGTTTGAAATGGTTCCAGGAAAGTCTGTGTGTACACCTGCACTTTCAATGCACTAAACAAAACTGTGTAATGTTTATCACTAAGTGCCTTTATACAGAGTAGCACGAATCAGAACAAAAAGATTAAAGAATGATCATAAAACACTTTAAAATATCAAAATCAAAACAAAACAACCTAAGATGTCATTTAGGCAGATTGAACACAAATCAATTTAAAATGAATAAATAGACTAGCAACGCCACAGTATTTAATCGTTCATGAGGAAGATAAAGAACATCATTCAGGATGCTTGAGTTCCATTAGCAGTCACAAAACTATTATAATTAAGTCCATATGCTAAAAACCACATATTAAATGAATGAGCTTCTAAGACTCTAAAAGGAGAGACAGTGTTGTATCTGTATTAGTTTGTATTAGTTTGTGTAACGAATCCCTCCACTACTCAGACTTTCTTTAGGAAAATCTGCATTTGAACTCTCAGAAACTGAGGATGTGGGAGTGGTGGGATTCTGGCTAAGGGTAAAAGATCAAATTTCTCAGGGATGACAAAGAATGTGGAAAATCCAGGCTGTAATAAAGACACCACCTGGGCTAATGGAGGGACCATTGTGGTGTATGGATTTAGAATCAGGAAAACTGGGCCTCACCCCATTGAACTCATATTTTTAAAGATTTATTTCATTTTTTTTATTTGTGCATGCATGCGTGTGTGCATGCATGAGCATGAGAATGCCTACAGAGAGCAGAAGAGGGTACCTGATGCTCTGGAGTTATAGGTGACTGTGACCTACCCAAGTTGGGTTTTAAGAACAAAAGCCAGACATTCTGTAAAGGTAGCAAGCACTCTCTCACATCATGTCAGTCATTTCTCCAGCCTATTAACTAATATTCTTAGACACAGAGAAGACTGGGATTTGGAAAACACTGAACAACTGATTAAACAGGGTAATCTTTATCCTTGAGTCATGTTATGGGTGGTTTTAAAGTCAACCTGATGCAAATTAGAATCACCTGAATAGGAAGCCTCACTTGAAGAATTGTTATTGTTTTGATTACCTTTGATTATCTAGAAGACTTTCCTCAGCCATAGGTGGCCAGTACCTTCTGGCAGCAGTCTCTGTAGTTACTAGGTATTGTTCCTACAAAGTTGATTTATCCCATTGCTGCTGCTGATACCTTTGTTGATATCAGAGCCAATATTTCCAGTCTTCCACCATGGACTAAGAATCAGCATCTCTCCAGGAATCTTTCAGATTTTCTGTCCCAGGGTGGGACTGCTGAGACCCCATGTCTCATGGATTGAGCAATTACTGGGTTTTCGCCTTCTTGTGTGTGAATTAGATGTTGTTGCTATCTAAAAATGAAATGATTTACTAAATTTGCACACGTGCACACACACACACACACACACACACACACTTTATACTATTTGTTCTGTTCCTCTGGAGAATCCAGACTAACACAAACATTAACAATCATTAATTCTTCAAATATGAAGATAAAATGAAGGACCCAAGTCTGGAAGATCAACTCAGACAAAGGAGGGGATCTGGTGAGGTATTCCTACTCAATTAAGTATCATGAAAGTGATACCTATATGAATCTTAGCTCTAGAATATTTTCTAAGTTTTAACTCTTTCTTTCTATCTGTCTATCTATCTATCTATCTATCTATCTATCTATCTATCTATCTATCTATCTATCTATCTATCTATCTGGAACTACATACCTGACAGAGGGTTCCTGTATCAGGAAGTCAGGAATTCAGGGTACAACTTTTGGCAGTCCATTTTCTCTTTCCATCATATGTGTCCTACAGACCAAAGTCAGATCATTAGGCTTAGCAAATGCCTCCACTCACTGAACCAGTGTGACAGCCCTAGAATATTTTTAAGTTGGGAAGGGATTATTCCTGCTTACATATATGTCATACTGGAGTTTAAAATGATATTGCTTATCTAACTCATAATATCATAAACTGTGATACTTGAAAAATATTTTGGCTGTATGCTTTTTTGCGTGCTTCATCAATGAGATTGTGTTCAAGTGTGAGAAGGAAGAGGTATGAATATCATATGTTATTTTAAATAATGTATACATTATTCATTGGTATCAGTACTATAAGAGATCAACAGGCAAACTAAAATGCAAGTAATTAAATGACTCATTATTTTTATACATATAATTTTTTTTTGCATGTGTTAGCAAGATGCTAAACCACAGATGCACATACTACCATTCTTTTGAAAACACATAGTATTTTAGCTACTTCCTGATTATGGGTGCTCTTCATTTATCAATAAAGAAAAAAAGAGAGGTTGATGGGGAGGATGCTGTAATTACTAACAGCTTATTAAATAATCATCCTGCCAGGCTCTTTGCATACATTGATTAATGTTAATATTCAAATAAATACTAAGTAAGCATCCAAACACACTCTATTTTTAAGCTGGCTTATGGTGAATGGTTTTAGAAAAATGTCAGATTCTTTAGGCTCCTGAAGCCCAAGAACTAATCATGATGATTTCAATGATGTACATTCAGTGGGAATTCACAGGGAGTGTTCTGTATGAGCATAATTGTGACTGTGTAGTTTGAGGTGCAGGAAGTTTTTCTGTGTGCGTTTAAGATATGTGTGTGTATGTGTATATATATTATGATTTACATTAGCAATATCATTTTAAACCCCATATATGTTGCCTATTATATATATATATATAATTTATATGAATAACAGCTGTTTAATATGCAATATAATAAATATATGTCACTTGCTATATAACATATATAGAGAGACCCTGAAAGTATACACAGAATGTGGTTCTTTGCCTATTTTGAATATTTTAACCTGTAGGGAATTGAAAACACTACAGAAGTTATATTATGTGTGTCTCTGTATGTGTGTGTGTGTGTGTGTGTGTGTGTGTGTGTGTGTGTGTGTATGTGTATGAAGGGGGAAGAATCTGTGTAGAAATATCTTTATGATATTATTTGTAGAATTTAAATGAGATATTTATAAAATATTGGGAAGCAGAGCAGGTGAGGTGAGTAAGGAATAGGCCCATAGAGCTCATAAAGTGGGCGATCAAGTCGCCCCATGGGGCAGGGGTACTATCAGGTAAAAGGACAGTTTGATTCTTTGAAAATACCAACCCTTCATCACAGCCACACAGTAAGAGATTTAACCACTGAGTTTGGTGCCTCAATATGAAAACAGCTCCCACAAACCCTCTAGAATACTAGAGACTTGTTGCTGTTGGCCACTGCCATTAGAAGATCAGAGAAGCACGACTCTCTCACTACTTGTTAGAGAATCCTTATGTCACCAACACCAAACCATATATTTGTTTGTACCTTCCCTTCTTTCTGCCTCCATATCATAAAGGTTTCAAGCCACACTCAGGAAGACTACCGAGAGTGCACTGCTTATAGGAGAGCTTGGAACAGAACTTCACGCCAATACCCTGGAGAGACTCTTGCCACTCTCTCATTCAAGCAGAACGGCTTCCATTTACTTACATAGATACTGACGTGCTATAGCATATTATATATAAAAGAAAAACTGACTCTAAAATTAGTCTGAAAACAGCTGTGCTTGTCGACAGTGACTGGAAATGGATCAGTCAGATATGGTCAACACTATTGATTTTAGTGCTTTGGTTTTTGGGAATTACAAAGATGATTTTCAAGTTGCCAAGACAGACTGCATCACACCCTAGAGAGACAGCCATATATGTTGCCTAGAATAAGACTGGCTGGTGCTGGGGCAGACAGTTGGTGTTCCTGGATTTAGCTCCCAAGCTTCCTTTGTGTGCAGTCTTCTGGCTCCATTCCCGATTGTGGTTACCTCACTAGCAACCTTCTTTCTTTAGTCTTCAATATGGCTTCTTTCCCATGATGCCATGTTTCTATAAAATACAACTCGATGAACTTCCAGACACTCTTTTTAAAAAATTTAACACTCTCTCTGTTTCTCTGCATGTGTCTTTCTGTCTCTGTATGTCTCTCTCTCCCTCTGTATGTGTGTTTGTAGTTGTGTGCATATGTGTGTATGTATGTACATATCACCATATAGGTCTCGAGATCAAAGGACACTCTATAGGCATCTGTTGGTTTCTTCCACTATTTGGGTTCCAGAAATCGAACTTATGTCATCAAGATTGGCAGTAAGCCCCTTCACACAGCAAGCAATGTCACCAGTCCTTCCATACACTTCTGTAAATCTTTATAGTAAGTAACATTTTCTTTAGATAATGCAAGCAGATAATATAATAGCAAAGAGTAGTAGAGAGTAAAAAGAAACAGTAAAGCTCCCTCTCCACTAGTTCACCCAGGAACACAGTTTCCTCTGCCAGGAGGCTTCTCTTCGATCTCACAGATATAGTGAGGCAGGCTCTATATCTGGGCAGGTGAGCATGCACGTGGCTTGTCTTCTTCCAGCATGTACTTTGCTTTGTGCTACATAATATTTATCATGACTGTTGTTCTGTGCAGACATGTGATGATCCTCATTTATTGATAAAGCAAAATAATTATTGTGTGAATGTTATGTGACCCATTTAACAATCTATGGTTTAGATTTGTTAATTGCTTTTACAAACAATTCTCAAAAAAAAAAAAAAAGATAGCACCCCTTTGTGCAAGCACACCCTTAGAATTAATCCTTTAAAGTGGAATTAACTTCCAAATTGTTTCCATAAATGTTATATGTTATGTAACCACAGAGGGAAAAAAAGGTAAGACTGCTCAATCTCCATCTGCCTCATCAACAAGATACATTTCAAACATCTTATATTTTAGTAATCTATAAATATTATTCTGTTTTTATTAACTTATATTTCTCCTATAATGAAAGACTTATTTTTTTCTGCATGGTTACAGGATACATTCTTTTTCATTTTTTTGGTTTTCAAGACGGGGTTTCTCCGTTGTAACTCTGGCTGTCCTGGAACTGGCTCAGTAGACCAGGCTGGCCTTGAACTAACAGAGATCTGCCTGCCTCTGCCTCCTAAGTGCTGGGATTAAAGGTGTGCACCACCTTTGCTGGCAGGATTTTTTTATTTGTATATCTCTGAGCTAAATCTTTTGCATTTTAAAAACATTCTATTATTTGCTATTGTTGAAACAACTTTATTAATTTTTTCTTACGCTTGTATGTGAAACACATACATATATGCAGGGGGAGGTCAGAGGAGAACTTGAGGAAGTTGTTTATCTCCTTCTACTATGTGACCCTGAGCACTGAACTCAGGATGTTCGTAGGAGGTGGCTGTCATATCTCAACATAATCTCTGTGTTGTTGAATAGGCTAAGTGGTTCTGGATCAACATATCAGTATATGAGGGTTATTGATTGTGTGTGTTTCTGTTTAAATTTCATGATCTTACTGAATTCTTAGAATATTTATAAATATTTTACATTTTCTCTTTCTTGCATTGAACTGAAATGATATTGATATGTTATTGTAAGTCTCTTTAATTTTGGATGCATTTAGTCATATGTAAACAGTTACTATTTTTGGTAGTTATATTCTATGAAGTTGGTAATTAAGATTGGACATTTTTTCCTAGGGGAAAATAAAAGAATGTCAACCATGCATGTAGCTTATAACTACACATAATTCTGAGATAATTACACATATGCACAAGGATGGAAAACTCACATAGATTATAATTACAAACTCCAAGATATGCTCATTCTGATGAATTGTATTTTTCTCTACAGTAGAGAAAGCCAAGTTATGAGTGTTTGATGATTTGCCTGAGGCTATCCCAACATAGGTGCTTATGTTGGAACTCAGCATTAGCTAACATCATTTTGCACTATCCCACCCTCCCTGTCCTCTTCCCACCACTGAAATAAAATACAGGGGAAGGGCTGGAAGTGTGACACAAAGGTTTCTGATTCCAGGCAACACACCATTCCTCACATATGTAGCCAGGAAACTGACTAGCAGAAGAATGTACCCAATTCTGGAGTTGGTCAGATATTCTTGGATATTGCAAATATTGGCTCTAGAATATGAGGGCTTGATTGTTGAACTGGCAAGCTGAAAGTCTAAGATAAAAACAAACTATAGCATTCATTTATCAGTGATATTCAACAGAATTGTCAATTCAGTTCAAGCAGGTATGTCCAACCTGCAGTCCAAGGGTTACACAAGGCCGAGTTTAGCTATGGATACAATATCACAAACTTACTTAAAATCTGATGAGCTTTACGGAAATGTTTTCAATAACTCAATTGTGTGGTTCTTGATGGGGAAATCTGTAGACGAACAATGACAATGTCTTATTGCAGTCAAAAGTTCGGATCTACCTAAAAGGAAGTTGAAAGATACTTAGTGGTTCATACCTGAAAGAGGGATGGAACAGTGCTTAATGATCCACTATAAATATCAAGGAATTTAAAGTCCTCTTAATTTACCCAAACTCCTCCATTGAGTCTGCTACTCATAAACAAGAAGAATTTTGTTGTGGGTATAAAGTTAGAGCACTCTTGGAGCTGTATAATTTTTTTTAATAGTATAAACTCTGTACCACTCAAGAATGGTACCTCCTCAGGCAAGCAGTACTTTGACTTTACTAATCACTTTATTCAGTGTTTTATAAACTAGAATCTTAAGTTGGAATAATGTAATTAGTATGAATAGTTTTTTCTTTTTATTGTCTATAATGTATTAATCTTTGAGAATTTCACACTGCATTTTGAATGTATTCATCTCCTTCCCCCAACTCCTCCCAGATCCACCCAACCTCCCTACCTTCTCAACTCCAATTTATCTTATATCTCCAATATCTTATATTGGTTTCTAATTAAATTTCATGCCATAGAGTCTGATTTGTGCTGTCCAAATACTCTTGGTGTAGGATGTGGCATAGAGTGTGTCACTAACTGGGGATCACACCTTTAAGGAAGACTGATTCTCCCTTCCCAGGCAGTTTTAATTGCCAATCGCTATGTAGAAAGTGGTGGGAGTATAGTGATATTTAGCTTTGAATGGCTACAGAGTCTGATATTTAATGACCCAAGAATACCACATGACAACATCATAAGTGATGGCCATGCTAAAAGTTTCCTTTTGCTTCCTGGATCTTTTTCCCTAATGAGATGGAAGTAAGTGAGGATTGTGCTTGTCTTTGTCCTGTGCTAACAGACTGCTCACCTACAGCCATAATTCCCAATTTTGTGAGTAAGGGAAACCTTCTCTTCTTGCAATTTATGTTTAGAAATAAGAACATGTCAAAATAATAGTGTGTTCATCTATGTGCTCTACTCTATATTAACAGAAAGGTTAGGATGTAGCTCAATGGTAGAGTACTTGCCTAACAGGCAGATACTCTAAATCCCATCCAGTATCACAAGACATAATAAGAGATAAAGGCAATAGTGCTTCCCAACTGAAAACTAGCTAGACCTTTTGTAGCAAAGCTGTAGGCTCAGAATAGAAAGGACCCTCTGGAAAAGAAGAAAATGTTCTGTGATAAATTATTCTAAGGTTGATTTTTTATTACATTATTTACATATTTTTCTTTTTCTTTAAGTATTGTCATGCACATACACCAAATAAATATATAAATATAACAAAATCTATTTAGTGTTGCATATATGTTTTGAGGAATAACCACTTGGTATTAGATTTTCAAGACAATAATTCCACTGTTGCACCCTTGGGATATCTTCCTGTCCTGGTTGTAGTTGCAGGCATCATAGGTAGGTTGGGAAATTGATTTTCTTTCTTGGGAGCTTGCATAGCATCTTTAAATACCACAAAATCTTTTACTTGGGGAGGATACTTCTGGGTCATATCCAGCTCAACTCATATGTTTGAAGTTTTGTGTGACAAGACTTTTCCTGGGGAGGCAAAATACACATATTTACCCACAATGGGCCAAAGTATGGATACTACCAAAGTCCAAGTGGATGAAACAAAGTGTTTTATTGGGGTTACTTACAGGAATATGGGTGAATGGTTACTTATAGGGGCAGAAATGTGACAGCAGTATCACCAAAGCCCACCACAGAATAAATGATAGATCACAAGAGCTGGGAACCTGGAACATACTGTACAGCCTGCAGGCAACACAACAACCTTCTAGAAAAGGTCTCCTGCTGGTTGGAGAGTTCTTTCCAAGGCAGCTCAGTGGATTTCTGATGCTTCTAGGCAGCTGGTCTGCTCTCAGATCTTCTTTGAAACTTGACTATATTGCTTACTCAGGAAGAGAAGGGCCTAGTAAATCAGGCCAGTTTCAGGGACCTCCTGAACCTATTTTGAGTTGCTTACCCCTCTGCCTTAAGGAGCTTCCCAGTAGGACAGAATTTCAGAGGAAGCTGAAATTCAGTCTTGGAGGAAACTGCTACACAACAGAAGTGCATGGTGTGAAGACAGATTTTTTTTTAAATTAATATGATATACATTTATTGTGTGTGTTTGGGGATGCAGTGTCTACATGCCAAGGCATATATATGAAGATTAGATCTTGCTTTCCACTATGTGGGACCTGGGAAATCAAACTGATTTCCAAGCTTGGCAGCAAGCGTCTACATGTACTGAACCATCCTCCCATACTCACCCCTCTTAGTTTTTGAGACAGGGTCAAGACTTAACTTGAACTTCTTCTGTAGTCAGGGAAACCCTTGGGTTCCTGATCTGCCTGTATCTACCTTCCAAGTGTTGAGACTACAGGCCTGTGCCACCACAATGGCTCTTGAATGTGGTCTTAGAAGATTCATAATAGGGGCATATTCATTACCACGAAATTTGTAGTCACAGAAAATATAAGACTTCTTTTAACATCTTCCCAGGATAATTTGTTCATGGTCACCTTTCCAGAGTCTGTCACTGTGGGCAGAAAATGCTGCATCCTAGTTTATACACATAACACAGGAATTCCTGATTGCAGAAGGCATTGCTTCAGTGTTGGGGAATTTCTATACCTAAATGAAGTTCAACTAACACCCGTAAGTGGAACTCAGATCAAATAAACTGTACTAGACTACGCTGTAACAGAAAACAAGAAAGGTCAGAGTGCAGAAAACCAAAGTAGAAGTACTAAGTAGTCCAGGAAATATCTCCAGAAGAACAATGATGCTTCTCTGCTTCCTATGAGGCCAAAAGAATCAGAGGATGAGCTGGAGACTATATTGGAGAGATGCCTCAGTGCAGAAGGTGAGCAAACATGCAGACCTGAGTTCAGGTTTCAGCATCCATTTAAAAACTGCTTGTCACTCTAATTGTTGTGTTGATAGACCCTGCCTCAAAAGAATACCGTTGAGAATGAAGAAGCAGGACAGACTGTGCCCTCCCATGGCTTCCTGGATTATACACACAGGCATGTGCACCTGGGCACACACTCAAATAACACACAGACACACACACAAAGAGAAATCCCTTTAAAAAGTAGTAATTCTTTAAATATAAAAATTAGGCCTAAGTCATAGTAAGGACATTTCAATATCTGATTATATGTATTCATATATTCAGATATATGTATAAACCATACACATATATTTGTATATATACATGTTTATTCAAATATGAATATATACATATAGATATTGATATATCATATATCTGAATATATATGTATATATGTATCTACACATATCTACACATACATATATGTGTAGATACACACACACACATATGTATATATATATATATATATCAAACACTAAGTTAAAGTTTGAAATGTTTTAGAATAACAAAAACATTTTAAAAAATAAAATATATTACAAAGTTTTCTTCTGCTTTTGTTCTTCCTTTAGAAAACAATCAGAACTTAATTGTTGTTCATGTAAACTTGAATTGTTCTATGACTGTGAAAATCTACTTCTTCTAAAAAGTTGCCCAAAAGTAGATATATTGCAGAAGAAAGATTGGTGGGATTTTTAAGTAGGGTCTATGATTCAGAAATAGTATTTTATATGTAGAAACCAGCATTGGAGAATATGGGGTCTTCTTTGGCAACAAGTTGGACTTTTGCTTTATAGGCTTGCCCTTGAACACATTATTTGAAATGTATGTAAGTGTGAGCTGAGCTTGTAGCTAGATTTAACTAATGAAACTGCAAATATCTTTTGCCTGGTAGAAAGCAAGAGATCAAATGTTGCAATTTATTATTTTAGAACTTTAAATCACTTCATATCAAATCCAATTGTCTTTTCTTAATGTTCCTTATTAAATTACCCATGAATACCAGGTGCTTCAAATTTTCATTTTAACTGGAGTCAGCATTATACAGTTTACCTCATTAAGTTCATATGTTCATTTTATATTGGCATGAGAGTCATGATTTTATGTCTTTGGAAATCAGTCTATAACAAGGTACTTGGTATTTATGGATTGGATGGAAGTTTGAAAGCAGTACCTACAGTCAAAAAGCTTCTAAAGAATAATTTGTGCCAACCTGTCTTGAACAAAAGGTACTAGGAGACAATGAACAGACAAAACCAGGGTTTAATGGTTTTTAATCACATTTATGTGTGTGTGTGTCTATGTACATATTCCATGTGTACACTGGTGCCTGCAGAGACCAGAATAAAGTGTTTAATTCCCCAGAGCTTGAATTACAAGAGATTGTGAGTGGCCTAACCACTGAACCACATGGACTGACTTCATGTGTTCTCAAAATGCAGGAAGTGCTCATAACTGTTGAATCATCTCTCCAGCCTCATGAACAGTTCAAACAAACAAACAAACAAAAAAAACTGTTCATTTGACTATAGCCTGTACATGTACTGTCATTTACCTCAGCATCACTAGATTAACTCATAGGACCCCGTCCAATGTAGGTATTATAGTAATCATTGCTGTATTGTGATTCTAGGAGGTGACAAGCAGCAATCAAAAGCTTTGTACTTGTTTGGTACATCTTCAATGTTTTTTACAAATATTTTCATTCTGGTATTGGTAAAGCCCTTGTATGCAATGAACATAGTTATGGGGATCAAATGGTATCTTCTTCTTTGCAGACTCTGTAGGTGCTAAGGTTTAGGCACTGACACTGAATGTCTGCCTATTCCTTTTACCTAGAAGCAGCCCTAAACCCTTATGTAAATATTGGCTAATTCAATTGTTGTTGTTGTTTTTATATATAAACCCACTTTTCTCCTTAACTAGCTCCCCGTAGAAACACTAAAATCAGTTCTTTCTTCACCATCTGTGTTTGTAGCCATGTTTGGTAATCCACTTGCTTCTTTCTGTTTTAGTTCACATGCTGTCTTCCACAACTCCCAAAACTAAGTATTAACTCCTTCTTCAAAGTACAGCCTGATTAGGTATCCTGCAAACAACCCAGCTATTCTAGGCTCAGTTTATTGTCTTCCTGTAAAACACTTTTCCCTACTTTCCCACTAGAAGAGCACTCATCACTGTTTCAAGAAAATCAGGCAGTAAAGTTGGAAGATGTATATTAATGTCTTGTACACTCTGTTCTACAAAGAATACACATATTTCAATTTAATGTCAAATTCAATAGCACTTTATAGCATGCACAGCAGAGTACCACCCACATACATTGCCCCTTCTCAAATATAAGATTCCTAGCTGTTCCCTAATCAGTAATATTTCTAATATAACTAATGTCCTTTTACATTGGGCAAATGTTGCACCTTCAGATTTAAATATAATTTTTTTTGTCACAGTGAGATTCTTTCTCATTGTCCTATATTAGAAACCAATTTTATGATAATTGATTTGGTACTTTCAAGAATATCTCAATCCCAAAGGAGAGCTCACCTTACAGCCAGGTATTATGACCCACACCAGTAATGCCAGCTATCTCATAGGTTGAAGTGGGTAGGTGGGGGAGGACCATGAAGTTGAGACCAGTTTGAAATATGTTCAGTCTGTAAGGTCACTTTCTGGGAAAAAAAAAAAAAAATCAGACTTCACTTTTGCCAAGCTCTCTTTTGAGTCATTCTACTTTCCCTATCTACTGGGCACTCCAGCCTAATGACTTCTCATACTTGGGATGTGCCAAAAAGCTTGTAGTTCAACAATTAGCTATTGTTATTAGGTGTATCCAGCAGCCATACCTACCACATGACTCCAGCCAGAGATATTGGCATCCCTCTGTCTTTGTGAAACAGGTCAAACTGCAAGTTCCTTGATTCTAGAAGTTCCAGGGCTCTATAAGCTGTCTGTTGCCATCTCTGTGTTGCATCCACCTTTTCAACATTTTTTCTCTTGCAACAAATGTTTCTACAACATTTCCCACATGAGAATGTCTTTATATGTTTATAACATACATCTTGTGCTATTGTTCAAATTCTTGAATAATAGGTCGTATCTGAGCTCTCTCTGAATCTACAGCTTCTAACATTACATACAATTCCTGTCACTTTTATATATGACTAACAAAAATTTGAATAAGTAAAGGAAGGAATAACTATTTTTTGACCTCTTTAAATATTTTAAGTGTACAAGGAGTGGAGAGATGGCTCAGCAGTTAAGAGTCCTAGCTGATGTTTCAGAAGTCCTGAATTCAATCCTAGAAACCACATGGTGTTTCACAACCATCTAAAATGGGGTCTGATGCCCTGTTCTGGTATGCAAGTGTACATGCAGACAGAGCATTCATAAGTAAATACATACATACATAAATAAAATACTACAAAAAAGCCATGTGGTAGTGGTACATACCTTTAATTTAATCCCAGGACTCAGGAGACAGGGGCCGGTGCATCTCTGTGAGTCTAAGGCCAGCCTGGTAGACTGAGTTTCAAGATATCCAGACTTACAACAGAGAAACCTTGTATTGAAAAACCAGTAAATAAATAAATAAATAAATAAATAAATAAAAATTTAAGTGTATATGTGTTTTACCTACATGCATGTCTATGATCCACATGCATACATGTATCTGCTGAAGCCAGAAGACAGCATCGGAGTCACTGAAAACTGGAGTTGCAGATGGTTGTGTTCCATCATGTGAGTACTGAGAATACATCGTGGGTCTTTTGTAAGAGCAATAACAACTATCTCTCCAAGATAAACAGAGTATTGTATAGGTTACCGCCCACACCAATAATATTCTGCTTGAACCATGCCAATCATATCAGTTGGATTTAGGCATGTTCTTCATCCTCAGACAAGCCTATGATTTTATCAGATTGATTTTCTGTTTATGCTTACATTTGATCATTGTAGTTTCTAGGGAATTCTTTATACATTTGTTTTGAAGTGCATGTTGTACTGATATGGCTTGTCAGTGAGACTGACAGGAAGCTGAGCATACTGATGGTTCCATATTGTGAAGTGAATCAAACCCTAGTTTGAAATCATGAATCACCTTCAGCCAACTCAATTATATTTTCACCTAGTAAGTTAAGGGATGTAGATGATAATTTGTCTAGAAGAAGCCTGCTTTCTTCCCAGACTTCATTGTGGGAACCTATGCATGAAAATCCCACAGAACTAGACATCAAGGAGATGGCTCAGTTTGTGGATAAGGCATGTGTAGCAGAAGGTTTGGACATGAATTTAGATCCCAAAGGCCTTTGGAAAGCGGACAGCAGTGCATGACTTTAATCCCAGCAATCACTTGGTCAAGCAGGAAGCAGAATCCCTAGAAACTCATGACATGTGGCAAGGAACAAGAAATCCTTCCTCAAGGTGAAGGTGAACACTGACGCAGAAGCTTGTTTTCTGACCTCTACACACGTGCTGTGGTGACTGTGTTCCCCCCACCACACACACACAATATTCCATAGTGATAATACATAGAAATGTTTTCTTATAGTGACCTTTAGTAATGAACACAGTGTTACACTCTGACATACCACAACACGAGTCTAAGTTACAAATGAAAAGACTGTCTCTCAAATTATTTTAAGAATTCATTTTTTAAAAGGTAATTCAATGCGAGACTCTTCAGACTAAGAAACTTCTGGGCTCCCTTGAACCTGCTAATTTATACAGGCCACACAGTTGGTATACTGTGAGTTAGTGTTAATTTAAGGTTGTCCTCTAGGAAAAGTATAAAAGAATGACTAATTAAGGAAAGCAGAAAAATATCAGGAGAAATGAATCAATTATTTCTGGATATTGTCAAATAACAATGGAATGGTTTTTAATTTCCTCCCGGAAGGGGACAGACATACTTCCCTAACATTAGGACTCATTCAGTATCTCCTGTACAGACACACAGACACTTGTATGTATGCGTGTGTGTGTGTGTGTGTGTGTGTGTGTGTGTGTGTGTGTGTGTGTGATTATTTTATATTCTTTCTGATCATATGTTTCTCTTTCTTCTTTTCATTTGTCAGAACTGGTAACCTCTTCATTGATGCTACCACACAGTATTAGCACCCAATCTTCCTTATTCTTGAAATGCTGAGGAACCTTGGACTCTTTAACCAAAAACCCAGATACTAGCTAGGCTCTCCCAATATAAAGATAGACTCCAGAACTATTTTCTTTTATTTTTTCTAAACCAAGCTCATTTTGCTTTTCTAAACATCTATTTCTCCATTTTAATGCTGTTATACCTCCAAATCATTAAGTGTTTGTATACAAAATACTAAAACTATGGATTATTTTCAATCGTCACCTAACTTTTTAGGTCTATGTGAGTATGGTGAGGGAAAGAATTTTGAGTGTAAGTATTGTTATTACAAACCGAAGGATTTAATTTTCACCTGTTCTTTTTCCTTTTAAAACTCTATAATGTTTTGTTTCTCACCACACACTATTCTCCATACATGCTAACTGACTAAGAGTCAATAGTTCTAACTAGACGATTACGGTTAATTCTGATGCAAGAAGTAGTACTAGTAAGAATTCAGTACCACATGTCACCCTGAAGGATCATCGTTGTTATTTGACCATCTTTATACCCCGTACAGTTAAAAGCAGATATTTATGAAGCAGTAAGGGCAGTAGAAAAAGTATACAGAGAAAAGAAAAATAAGTGAGAATCTTTTTAGCTTAATTCCCTTTGGCTGCAAAGGGCAACAAAAGATACAACAGAATAACGCAGAGGCGGTGTTCACTCTGGGCATTATGAGCCATCATCACATTATGGCTCAAGTCTCGACTGTTTGTAGCAGTCTCCAGCTACTGTTGCCATTTTTTCCCTTGTGATTATGAACAACAATTGTCTTCTATCCATCCATGCTCATAGACAGTGGTGTCCTAAGCTCACTTTGCCAGAAACATACACAGACATATCAGTATCATCCAAGATTCAGAATGTATTGAATAACAATAAATTCACAGACTACGTGAGTTTTCCAGGATGTAATTTCCTAAATAGTTTCAATTTCCTTGATAGCTAGCTTTTAGCAATCATGACTTCTAATAGTCCAATCTCTATATCATTATTAACTCTTAGATAGCACACAAACATCACACAGTTTTATATGTACACACACATACACATCATATATATATATATATACATATATCATATACATTATATATGTGTATTTGTATAAATATGATATTGATATATATGTGATACATATATATTTATGATATATATATATACAAATACATATACATACACACACACATATATACACACACACATACTCTGAAATGTCATCATCTGAAGTGTTACCCATAGGCTGGTATATTTGAATGCTTGGTGGTGCTGTTTCTAGAGGTTATGGAGCCTTTAGGAGGTGGAACCTTGCTGGAGAAAAAAAAAATGTCAGCAGGAATAGCCTTTGTGGATTTAGACTCTGACTCTATTTCTGATTTCTCTCTATACTTCCTGCATGTAGAAGAAATGTGGTCACTTTGCTTCCTAATTGCTTTGGCAGCTTTACTTCAGTACTCATTCCTGTCTACAGTCATGGACTCTCTCACTCTACAACTGCATGGTAAAATAAGACATTTTTCCTCAAAGTCATTTTTGTTGTTATTCTATCATAACAATAAAGTCAATAACACCTAGTCACATTTATTTATATGTATATTTATATGAATATGCATGTGTATATACATACACATATGTTACAAATTGACTACAAAATGTGTTGGAGACTACAGCAGGGCTCAATGTGTTCAAAAAGGACTCCCTGGAGGCAGAGGTAAAGAGCCGATCAGGATGCAAAGAAAGTCACTGCATTGTTTAGATATTAGTAACCCAGAAGAGAGCAGCTGGGATATGCAGAGTCATGCATGGGTTGCAGGGTCCTGCACTGAGCAGGGACACATTGTTGAGCCAAGCTGCAGGGCTAGGTACCAAACCAGGTCCAGATGGACAGGAGGACGCATGACGATTCAGGCAGGGCATGTCAGCTGTGGGGACTGAGTTCAACTCATGCCTGACAGACTTGATTTTTGCTTATCAGTCCCTTGACATCCTGGGTAGTCAGGTGACAGGTTGATGGGAACCACACCACCACAGTACTAAATGTCCTCCTTTTTGTGTGAGCTATGAGAGGGCGTTGGATGCTTTCTTGACGTTGCTTATTCCATAAGTTAGGGCCCTTCTTTAAAAAAAAAGTAATATGGTTTAATGCATCATTCTCATGAGGTTACATTCTATGTTTCTAGAGTGAGCCTTTTTACTTTACGAATACATTATTTATCATTCTGAGCCTCAAGAGTGTTACAGGACATGGGGGAGTATCTAAATGGAAAACAAGATACATACAGTAGCAGCTTGCTTCTGCAATGGTATTGAAAGAAAATGGAACTGTTGCTTGCAAAAACAGAATCACACAGGACAAAACACAGCCTGATATTTACAAGTAGGCAGGATAAACTCCAGTCAGCATGGCTGCTGTGACTTACACAAGCTTTGTCTCACCTGACTGTGAGTCAGGAGGGACAACACCTAGACTGATATTCTGTACCTATGCCTGTCACTTCTGTAGAGAGAGGATGAGAGTCATGGATGTAGAGAAGATAAAGCTATGAGAGAATAGTCTCTGGTTACAGCAATACTGTTAGAGGCTGGAGAGAGAACTCAGTTATCAAGAATGTTCACCTTTCCAAAGGGCTGGGTTTTGGATTCCAGAACTAACTTGGAGGCTCATAACCAACTGGAACTCCATCTCTGAGTATGCAGCATCCCAGCCTCAGTGGGTTCCCCCACACATGTAGCACACACTTGTGTGCATGCACACACACACATACATACACAGAGAGAGAAATAAATCTTTAAAAATAGCAGTTACCTTGTAGGTTTAAATATATCTGACCATTCTTATCTATGTGTGTACATGGAAGATTTTCTTCTCAATTTCACATGCCTTTTTGTCAATATAATTGGATTACATATTCCTCATTTGTATGTTATTTTGGCATTTTTCCTTCCTCTGGAATGTGTTTGCCTACTCAGCAAGACTGTGCATTCCACAGCATCAGCCTCTCCTTTGTGTGCTCAGTAAATACATGGGATGGGGCTGGGTACACATCAACTATGTGCAAATTGGTAAAAATGACTATCAAACAGATCATTTTCATCCATCAGGAGGTGGTTTATCTTTCTAATCTTATTCTTTTTGTACCAAGCAGAGATTCTTCAGTGATTTAGAGCCTGTTCTAAATGTCTGGCTTCGAATTTATCATTTGCTTTTGGTTTCTGCTTCTTTTGATGAGAAAAAAAAAGGAGAAATCACATTTGGAACACATTCTTTGTTCTGCACAAATTATTAAAATTTTAAGGTATAGTCATTCTCACGAAGGCTTTGTAAACTCAATTAAAATATCAATTTGTGTGATTCTGCATTTATAGGCCAAATGCTGACTTAATTTTCAGGTAGAGTCATAGATTCACTTACGATGTAAAGCCAGAAGAGTACTAATATTAGGAATTATAGAAGTTTGGAAACAGAAAATGAGCTAGACTTACTTCAAAATCATATGCATTTTAATCTTTATTTTTAAAGCCTATTATCTTCTCTTCCTCTTTCTTCCGACCATGCTGGTCTTAAAAGTAAGAATACATTTCACAAAACAAAAACAAACCAAAGATTCTCTTTGGGATTTTATATGCTACCAGTCACAATGTGATATTCTTGCTGCCTAACAGTTGATAGAAATGGTGTTAAGCATCTCAATAAAGTGGAGAGAATTCACACTGTTGTAACCTGTTGGTTCCAAGCAGATTCTACAGATCATCACTTCCCAAACAATATTTCCAAGCCACAGCCACAGCCATAGTGATCATTTATGCTTGAAACATGTCTCAGGGGAATGCCACACATTTGTTTCTGCCTCTAATATGCTTGCTTCACCCTTTTATCCACAAGACTATCTTCATTTCAGATTATAACTCTGAACACAAGAACTGCTTGTTAAGATGCTATTCCTGACCTGTTAATTTAGTTTTAACCATTGTGTCATAGATCTGTGCTGTTTTCCTTCATAACTCTTGCTCATGTTTTAATACAGTATTTATCTGTATAATTATTGATTTGATATCTGCCTTTCATACTACTGGACACCAAAAAACAATATCTATTTTGACCAGAAATATATTCTCATAGTATAAAACAGTTTTAGATACAGCAGGCACCAATAATTATTTGGTTTGAAAAAAACCACAATGTACAATCTCTTGCTGAATGAACATAACTGCCATTTAAGTAGTTCTGCCGTATAGCTTGAAAGGTAAATCTTATTAATCTCTTTCTTGTCTGAGTACACTTACTGTTACACCTAATAAGAATGGAATCTGGGGTAGGAAAGACGACTCAGAGGTAAAGAGCAATTTGTTGAACAAGCATGAAGATTCCAGCACCAATGTAAAAAGCTAGATATGATGACATGCATGTTAATAACCTTGACGCTGTGGGAGACAGAGACAGGAGGATTTTTAGGACAAGCTAGCCACTAACCCAGCTCCTTGTTCAAAGAGAAGCTGTATCTCAAAAGAAATAAGACACAGATCAGAGAGCAGAATAGCTGGTATCCTCTTCTGGTCTTGCATAGACCACATACACATAAGCAACATACACATACAACATTCACAAGAACACACACACACACACACACACACACAAAGAGAAAGGGGGGAGGGGGGAGGGAGGGAGAGAAGGGGAAGAGAATCTATTATGCCTGGGCTAGCTTTTAAACTTGGGTTGCCCAGCAGAAGACTGAGTTGTAACACTTCAGTTTAGCCTTTAGGAGATCTCACATCTCATCCTCCTTTCTCTTGGAAGCCAGTCATATACTGCAAGGAAAGATTATACAATAATGAGCCAAGAAGAAACTTTGATTGCCTGGAGATACCTAAATGTTAGGTTAACTTTTTTGAACTTTCTAGTCTAGTACAGTTTAGTTAAGTTGCTTACTTCAGCCAGGCAAGACTGTCAGAAGAAATTTCCTGTAGAAATCTGCCTGGATTCTATCATGGATTCCAAAATCATAAGAAATCATAAATTTCTATTGTTTTGCATTTGCGATGTTTTATTACAAAATGGTAAAAATCTGAAACTGAGACTCACCAGGAATCTTCCAGTCCTCTTTTACAGATGATATAAGTGAATTTCAGTACTTTAGACAATTTTTCATAGGTCGCACAACTAATGAAAATATGGTCCAATTTTTTTTGACTTTTTTTTTCATTTGTTGTCTAAAGGTTTTTTTCAATATCCCATGGACATCACAGGCAAATATCTGTTCCAAATCCATATATATCTGAAATGTTGCTAATTTTTACAGGCCATTGCAGAAAGATGTTGGTGTCAATGAACTAAGACCTGGGTGAGAGTTGCCCTAAACTCCAAGCACAAATACTTTGTACACAATAAATACGGAAAATTTCATTTTCAATACCTACAATTTTGATGTCCTGACACTCAATGCAAACTTTGAAGAACAATAGGCACACTAATGATTAATCATCTTGAAATATTAAAATCTGATTGAGAATACTGAATTATTTAAAGGTATACTACTTACAATTGCCATTGACTTTCAGGGCATTGTGTTTATGCTAACTCAAAATAATAGTAAGAAAAGATTTTTCAACCAGCTTAATGTTTTGTCAGTGCCTCATAGATTAATCAAGCAAAAGTAATATAATTTTAATGGTCATTGGCTTCCCTTAAATTACTTTGATTCTCCAAATACTTACAGCTTAACTGTTTCTTTCTGCTTCACTTTAAACTACCTTTCCAACGGACAGTGATAAATTGTATAAAGTTAATATTTAAGGATCTGACTTTAGTCCCTAGAACCTACGTAAAGAAAGCTGGATATAGTGTTAGGTACCTATAATCCCGGCACTGGGGAGATGCGGAGCAGACAGTACCATCCTTGAGGCCTGCTGGTTGTCTAGCTGAGGTGAGTAAGCAAGCTGTAGGTTCAGTGGGAAACCCTGTTTCAGAAAATAAATTGGATGCTCTAGAGAAATGGCACAGCAGTTAAAAGCATTCATATTTCCAGAGAACCCAAGTTCATTTCCCAGCACACATGTCAGGCAGACCACAGCACCTGTAACTCAAACGACAGTGGATCTGATATCCTTTCCTGACCTTTACGAGCACCTGCACCCATGTGCATAGACCCACACTGAGACAGACACACATATACATAAACGAAATGGAATAAATCTTAAAAATTAACTTGGAGAATAATTGATGAAGCCCACACATGTTCATGCACACATGTACACACACATGTACACACACATGTACAAAAACACATTCACATACACAAGCATAAATGCTACATACATCAAAAGAGGTGACTAATTGATTTTGCTGATAAGGAAACTAGAGAATTTGAAAACAGTTGTAGTTGACCTTGACACTTTGTCTGCAGTATTGTAAATAATGGGAGCAGCTGTGATAGACTAACTACTCTTCCAGGATATGAATCTCTGTAGATTTTATGCCCTGCAGCCATACATCACTTCTGAAACCAAACTAATCCTACTACTCTTATTCCTGTCAGCTCAATGAGTAGTTCATCTTCCTCCATAACATTAAGGGAGAGAAATCTTCTGGATGGGCAGAAAACAATTTAAGCTTGGTGACACCTAACAGAAGAAAAACAAATTGACTCTCAGCCATCTAGACTGCAGCCCAGAAATGAGAATGGACTTGAAATTAATATAGAAACTTCAGGCTATCATTTATTTCATAAATATAGGTTTCAAAGAATGGTTGCAGGAAGGGAGAGCAATCCTGCCAGATAAAGAGTAAAGTCCAAATTCAAGTTTTATTTATTCTACTCTGGGTTGAGTGAAGCTGTAACTGAATAGTAACTTCTTGCCAACTAGGTCATTCAAGTGTCTTTAAAGTAAGACCAACTTTATTGGTCTTTATAGTGTCCAAGATGCTCTGGTCAAAAGCACAAAAGAAGTTTGTGAAATAAAAACTTGGGGGTCTCTGACTCTAATATTCTTATGTGTTTCTATATGAGCTACTGAATTAGAGAATCTTCAACTCCCATTAGAAGCCACAAATGAATTAGAAGCTATAATCAATTACACTCATGATATCTGCAGCTCATTAATTCTGTATCATTATACTGAAAAGCAAAATTCTCAACAGCCTAGAGGGTAAAATCAGAGGAATAAAAAAAAAAAAAAGAAAACTCATCATCTTCTTTTTCATTTATAGCCTCTATTTGCTGTGGAAGAAAGGAAGCACTTCAGAATCATGAAGGAGATTTGAAATTCTGTATTTACTAGTAGAGAGTATGACAAATGGCATGTGTTAGAAGATGCTGCAGCAAGTTGTGACTGTGGATTCTGCCCCTCCATAAGCACCCTACTTTGTTAGAAGCACTTTCGAGAATGGGGCCACTTGGGAAGTAGAGAACATTAAGAAAATAAGAATTCTTTGATTTCCAAACACCAATGATACCATAACACAAAATCCTCCTACTTCCTGCTGTGCTATCAGGCCTCAGGAGGATCATTGCTTCTCCTACCTCAACAGCTGCTGCACCTGCCAACTAGTGGGATCTACTATGGGAAAAATGTGAAGAAATAATTCTCGTTTTCTATATAAAACAATAGGGGGGCCTGAGAAAAAGAGAGAGGTAAGGGGGGAGCAAGAAAGACTCAATTCTGCACAAGTGCCCTTGAGAGTGTTTATTGTTCTTGTTCATACATGCATTTTATAAATGGAACTCTGTGTGTATGTTTACTTTCCCTCACATCCCTTCTATTGCCTTTCTGAAGACATGTCTGCTCCTTAATTCTCAGCACTTCTAAGTTTTACTTTCTGTTCCAAAGAGATGTTCAGTGGTTAGGAATGTGTACTGCATTTGTAGAGGACCTAGCTTTGATTCATATCACCCCATAAGACAATTCACAACACATAACACCAGTTGCAGGGGATCCAATACCCTTTTCTGGCCTCTACAGGTGCCTACACACAGACAAAGACACACAGGAAGATACACACACACACACACACACACACACACACACACACACACACAGAGAGAGAGAGAGAGAGAGAGATTTGAAAACCAATAACTCTCTTTTCTTTAAAGTTATATTTTCTTGATTGAGGTGAATTCACCCTAAACTAAAGCATTACAGAATCATCTGTGGTGGTTGCATGTTACATTGGCATTACAAAATACCTGGAATGAAAAAGGAGAAAAACTCCTTTGGCTCATAGTTTCAGATATTTTAAGTCATGATGGCAGGGAGGATATTGCATGGCAGAGCAGAACAATACCATATATATGGTATATGCTTATGCTTATGCTTATAAAGTATATGCTTATGCTGCTGGCTTTCTCTCCTTCTCCTTTTACTTCACCTGGACCCCTAGCAATGAGATGATACCATATATACATATTTAATTAGGCTTTCCTGAATAACATAGGTAATTCTCACTGAACATATCCTCACAGACACACCCAGGGCATGCTTTACTAACCACTTTAGACACTTCTCAGTCCAACCAAGTGACAAGATTAACCATCATAATGCCTTTGGTAAGTAATTTCTAATTTAAAATGTTATGGTGTATGAAATCCTTAACACAAAAAGGAACCACAGCTGCTGAAATGTAGGTCTTAGTAAATGTCTAGTAAACATTTGCATAGAAGAGGGTGCTGTAGCACGTGGGTAAAATTTTTTCCCTACGAGTCGTGCAAAGAAAACATCCATAGTTAGTGTAAGATCATATGTTCAGCACAGATTATAAATATTAGTCTTTAGAATTTCAATCTCATACTCACAGATTTTGTGGGGCATAATTCTAAATCCTCTTGACTGAAAGCATCAGTAGAAAGTTAAACTTTCCTAAGTTGCCTAACAAGCTGATAATGAATTACATTTATAAGAAAGGAATAGGAATACTCCCTGAGCCTCAATGAACATCATTGAAGATGAGGCAGAAAGCATCTAAAAGCTAGGGATATGAAGGCTATCTTTCAAAAATAAACAACCCAAACAATGCAAACATAATCTTATAGCAGCTGCTGTTGTACAAGACTGAGCCTGTCAACAGTCAGTCATAAATCACAGGGAGGTGGGCTCATAGGACCATACCCCTTCCAGCTGATCTGTTGGCTACTGATGGGTTCTGTATCAGTACGAGTAATCATTTCATTGAGGAACTCAACAGTATTCAATATGTAGTTCCAAATCCTTGGGCACACACACTGCCCTGCTGAGCCTCAGAAGAAAACAAAAATAAATGAAATGTGAGATGGGGGGGTAGGGTGGAAGAGGGAGGATCACAAAAGATGAGTTAGGAGAAGGTGCAAGCATATAAAACTGGAATATCACATCACACTATGGTGGAAATTAAAGCGACAGAGGCAACAGACTGGAGACACCGCTTGTGTGGTAAGGGGTTTTGTCACCAAAACTGATGACCTGAACTCTATCCGAGGAAAAGAACTGACTCTCACATTTTTTTCTAACCTCTAAACACACACTTTAGCATGTGTACACACACACACACACATACACTCTATATATATATAGAGAGTGTGTGTGTGTGTATGTATATGCATGTATTTTTCAGACAGGGTTTCGCTGTTATAACTCTGCCTGTTCTGGAACTCACTCTGTAGACCAGACTGGCCTCAAACATCCAGAGATCAACCTGCCTCTGCCTCCCAAGTGCTAGAATTAAAGGTGTGTGCCACCACCACCTGGCTAAGAAATATTTTTTAAAGCAATAATATGTTTTAAAAACTTACAAAGTGTCTAATCTGAAACAGT
Source organism: Cricetomys ansorgei (assembly GCA_026225945.1). Taxonomy (NCBI): domain Eukaryota; kingdom Metazoa; phylum Chordata; class Mammalia; order Rodentia; family Nesomyidae; genus Cricetomys; species Cricetomys ansorgei. Next base: position 2,558,898 of record JAMJFZ010003624.1, read on the forward strand.
GGCATGTCATAATGGAATGGGATCAATTTTATCCTTACCTTCTATCAAGAATCAAAAGTATTATTTTATAAGGTTGATCTTTTTTACTATTCTTAAATTATATTGTATGCTTTTGTAGGGAGTAGTGCATACACACCATAGGAGCACACACCCACAGAGAGCATTGGATTTCCTGGGCTGGAGTTATAAGCAGCAGTGAACCACCTGATGGGGTACCCAGAAGTAAACTTTAATTCTTTAACTGCTGAACCATCACTCCAACTCCTTAAAAAAGATTCTGAGATACGGCTTAAGAATAAGGGCTAGAAGGGCTATATTGTGTGATAAAAAAAAAAAAAAGCAAAAAAAAAAAACATAGATTGGTTCTTGAACTAACTTCTTAATAGTGTGGATATATAATTTGTGACCTTAAGCAAGTTAATTTTAAAATAAAAACACTCAAAAGGAGAGCAAAGGTTTTCTAAGCAATCGTTCCTTCTTCTAAGTAGAGCAGTATTATAATTGTAAGTAAATAACAATTAAAATATCCTTTATCCTGGGGGAGTACTTACGACACATACAGGGAATTTCTTAATTTAAAGGGGCCAGTGGTTAGGGCAGTGCTCAAAGTTTGGAGAGACCGCAAGGGATCTAGTTTTATAATCTCCGGCCAGTGTAAACACAGAGACGTGACTGACATGCATCCATATTGCTAAGTAGTTGTTGGGAACTGCACTGTGTCCAGCCAATTCCTTTCAATGTATTCTGATGCAAGGAAATTCCAAGTCCTGAGAGTAACCACACATCATCCCCCAAAAGGCAGCATTCACCAACTCTAGCTCTAGGAAACAAAGTTTTAGAAAGAAAATTAGAATTACCTACACAGTATGCTTTTAGTATTAGGCAAACTAGCAATACTGTCTGAAAGGGCAAAACTACTTAGGATTTTAGAACCATATCCCATCTACAGAAAAGACATTATCTCCCAGTCTAGACTAACATTTAATTAAAAAAAAAAAAAAGGTTCTTCAAGGAAATCTCCCTCACCTGGGTGGAGAAAGGTGTGACACTATGCTGGAACACTGCAGCTTTATTTTCACAGTTTCCTGTGGATCAGGCATCTAAGCTTGGCCTTGTAGGTTCCTGTAATGCCTTGCTGGTTACATTGTGCTTGTGTCTACTGGCTTAATAAGAGAGGTACTTATCTCTGAAGAAGAAGCATAGTTTTTAGCTAGCTACTTATAGGTTTCTCCTCCCAGTAATTGCTGCATTAGTACCATCATCTACATCTTCTTACTATACATCTCTATCAAGTAGAAAGTTACTGTGACGAGTGGGTGCAGTTGTGCTCTGCAGTGGTTAGTTTTACACTGGAAACAAATGCCTCTTTGACGGGCAGACCTGATGCTTGCATAACACAATCTGCTTGCTCCCTATCCTTACCATGACAAGCAGATCCAGCCTGCTTCCTTCCTCCAGAATTCCCCGAGTGAGAAGTGGGTACTGGTTTCTTTGTTCGGATATGTCCAAATAACTCCCATGTTTCCTGTAAGTTTTCCCAACTCTTCCTTACCACACTGTCACAGTCTTATGAATGTACTTGGGGTGGGAGACAGAGAGGGAAGCCAAGTAGATCTATATTTGTAAAAATTCATTGCAATCTCCTTTAAAATTCCTAGTCATAGACAAGAGTTGGAGGTAGGAGATGGTGATAGAATTGAAGCAGGAACTGTGTGATAGATGTTTGAAGCTCTGCATGTGTGTGTCTAGCACTTATCTTTAAAAAAATATCAAAAATATCTCAGTTATTATCCTGAGTTTCATGGCATAAGCTGAAAGTCTGAGACACGGCCCTAAAACTTCCTATTTAAAATAGATTATGACAAAGCCATATTTTGTATGCACTAAAGCTTTTAGAGGTAAGCGTTAATATTGTGTCAGTTTTACTGTTTTAAATAGGTATGATAACGGTGGCATTGATGGTGAACTTGACACAACCTTAGGATGACCTGCGATAAGAATTTGCTTGAGGTTGTCCTGTGGGCATGTCTTCAAAGGATGGTCTTGATCTTTGTGGGAAGACCCATTTTAAGAGAGGGCTGTACCATTCTCTGGTTCTGTACCCCAGACTGTATAAGAGTAGAGAAAGACAGCTGAACACTAGGCATGTAAGCATTCCTATCTTTGCTCTCGACTGTGATGGAATGTGACCAGCTGCTTCAAATTCCTGCCACCTCGATCTTTCCCATGAGAATGGGATGTAATCTGTAACTTTGAGCTAAATTAACCATCTCTCCCATAAGTTGCTCTATGTCAGGATATTTTCATCACAGCAACAGAAGTGAAAATAGAACAGTAGTAAAAGCCAGAAAACATAGTTTCTAGCCTATCCAGTCTCTAGTTTCTGGCCATCCAAGGAAGTGTTGGGCATGGGCTCCCTCTTCTGGAGTGGGCCTCTAGTTAAACCAGAGCCTAGTTGGCCACTGCCACAAATTCTGTGCCACCATTGCCCTAGCACATCTTGTAGCAGGACAGAGTATAGGTAGAAGGTTTTGAGGCCTGCGGAGTACCTTCCTGCACCAAAGAGACTAGAACGTAGGGATGAAGTCTCCATGCAGGCACCTGTTCAAAGTCAGTATGTTTGATGAGCTTGGTGGATCTTGTCTTTGGCAATGAAGTCCTGTAGTCAGTTTTTGAAGAGTGGTCCCATGAAGTAGCTTCAGCCTGGCTTCTTTTGGGATCTCCATGGGATCGCAGTGGTAAACAGTTCAACTGAATGAAACTCAGTTCCATCAGTGCAAGCCTTCCCTAGCTACAAAAGATGGCCACTTCAGAGTCTTTCTTCTCTATTACTAGGAGTCCTCACTAGGATCACCCTCTTAGGGTCCAGAAATTTCCACTGCACTGGGTTTCCACACTACCCCCAAATGCCTCCCAATTCCAGCAATCTCTCCCCCCAATTTCTCCCTCTGCCTCCTGAAACCTGATCCCTCCTGTTCCTAGTCCTACCTGCCCCCATTGGACCCGCAAAATATATTTTCTTTCCCCTTCTCGGGGAGATCTGTGTCACCCCTAAATATCTGCTCTTTATGTAACTCTCTGGCTCTGTGGATTATAACTTGATTATCATTTACTTAATAAATAATATGTACTTGTAAGTGAATATATGCCATATTTGTCTATCTGGGTCTGAGTTACCTCACTCAGGATGATTATTTCCTAGCTCCATTCATTCACTTGTAAATTTTTTAACAGCTGAGTATTATGCCATTGTGCAAACCTACCAGATTTTCTTTATCCATTCTTTAATTGGGGGACATCTAGGTTGATTCTAGTTTGGCTATTATCAACAAAGTCACAATGAACATAGTTGGCCAAGTGTACAATTGATAGGTTGGAGCATCCTTTGGGTATATATCTTGAGGTAGATCAATTCCCAATTTTCTGTGGAACCACATATTGATTTCCATAGTAGCTACACAAGTTTGCATTCCTGCCAGCAATATAGGAGTGTTCCCCTTGCTCCACATCCTAACCAGCATGAGGTGTCAATTGTGTTTCTGATCTTAGCCATTCTGACAGCTTTAAGATGGAATCACAAAGTAGTTTCAATTTAGATTTCCCTAATAGCTAAAGGGTTGGATATTCCTTTTAAGTGTTTCTCAGCCATTTGAGATCCCTCTATTGAAAACTCCCTTTTTATATCTGTTCTCCACTTTTAATGGATTTTATGGTTTGTTGATCCACAGTTTCTTGAATTCTTTATAAATGTTGGGTATTAGTGCTCTATCAGATGTGGAGGAGTTGAAAACATTTTCCCATTGTGTAGAGTGTCACTTTGTCTGATTGACAGTGTTCTTTACCTTACAAAAGCTTTTCAGTTTTATGAGGTTCCATTTTTTGATTGCTGATCTTAGTGCCTGTGCTATTGGTGTTCTGTCCAGTAAATTGTCTCCTGTGCCAATGCATTCAGGGCTATACTTCATGTTTTCTTCTATTCAGTTTAGTATGTCTGGTTTTATGTTGAGGTATTTGATCAACCTGGACGTGAGTTTTGTACAGGATGATAAGTATGGATCTATTTGAATTTATTTTACATGCCAGCATCCAGTGTGAACTGTTGTTGAGAATATTGAGAATTTGTTGAGAATGCTTTTTTTTTGTAGTGTGTATTTCTGCCTTCTTTATAAAATATCAGGTGTCCATAGGTGTGTGTGTGTGTGTGTGTGTGTGTATTTAAGGTGTGGCACCAATTTGATCTAATTAATCAACATGTATTTTTTTATGTCAAAGCCATGCCTTTCTTTCCTAAAGCTCTGTTGTACAATTTGAAATCAGGGGTTTCATTTGGATTACATTTGGGTGTTTGTTTGTTTTTTATTTTTCAGATTTGTTTTAGTTATCCTGTTTTGTTTTGTTTTTTGTTGTTGTTGTTTTTCCATATGAAGTTGAGGATTGTACTTTCAAGGTCTGTAAAGAATTATTGTATTGAATCTGTAGATTTCTTTTGGTAGGATCGCCATTTTTACTACATTAATCCTACTGATCCATGAGCGTGAGAAATATTTCCATCTTATACTATAAAAGCCTCAAAAACTGGAAATAATCCCAGAGCTTTCCATGAGAGAATTTTTAAGCAAGCTGGCCAATTTATGGAATATTTCCACTAAATAGGAGATACACTATGGATACATTGTTAGTACTTGAGCTGAACTGAAGGACATTTTACTGGAAAAAACCCATCCTTAAAATATTTTGTGCTTTATTTTGTTAAATAGACATAGACTCAAACTACGTTCTAAATACTTACCTTTAATATCCATAGATAAATACAACTCATAGCCCTTTTCAGAGAGCCCCCTTTTTTGCACCCTATGTCAGTTAATACAGAGACTCATAACTTGTCAAAGTCCAGAGAATAAGGAAACGTGGAGTGTTCAATGTGAAATGCAACATCTATGTCATTCATTGTATCTGCAGAACTTGGGAACAACATGGCAAAAGGGATAAATACAGTTAGAGTCATAGATTAGTGATAGTTCTGTGAATCAATGCCTTTTAGACAAGAACTCACATCACATGTGAGTCTCGCTTACAGAATCTGGACAAGATCAAGCCAATTAACATTCTAGCCTGAACTGGGGAGTGGCTCACTAAGTCTCACATTCAGATAATGAGCTATTGGCAACTGGGGAAGGAAGAATAATTTTTTTATGGAATAATTTTTCACAGATGTGTTCTCTGATAGGTTGTCCATGTGCCGATAGACAGCCTTGCACCCATATGTAAATATGAGTTCAATATTAACTGGTTTCAGAGGGATAAAAAAGAGACATGAAAGTTGGAAGAGGGACATATGGAAAGGGTCTGGACAGAGTTAGAAACGGGTACTAAGGAGTACATATGATCAGAATGCATTATATACATATATAAAATCATCAAAGAGTAAGTAAAAATATGTAAAAGGAAATATTACTACATGAGCTGTTGTACATAACAGTCTTGAAATTATATAAAATATATATAGATAGGCCTTAGAAATATTAAGGGATGGGGATGCATCTAAATATTAAAGGGATGCTTAAGGATGAAGCAAGCTCCTGATAGTAGGGCGCTTGTGTAACTTAATTGCAGTGGAGATTTCAGAAACCTGTAACTAAATAATGTACTCTGTAACTAAATTATCTAGGCTAATACACATGCAACCATTCATGTGTTCAGACATGCATACTGCTTCAGGTACCCAAGCACCATCTGGTAAGTTCTGCAGTCATTTCTCTAAGAAAAACTCTCAGAAAATATAAATTACATAACTTTAATATTATCTGAAAATACTGAAATAATAACATAGACAATTCAACTAAAATCATTTATTTGTCTGAAAGTTTAATAGTAATTAGTTGGTTTCCTTCTATCCTTCGTTCTTCCTTCCTTCATTACTTTCTTTCTTCCATCCTTCATTTCCTTCCCTCTTTCTTTCTTTCTTTCTTTCTTTCTTTCTTTCTTTCTTTCTTTCTTTCTTTCTTTCTTTCTTTCTTTCTTTCTTTCTCCCTCTCCCTCTCTCTCTCTCTCTCTCTCTCTCTCTCTCTCTCTCTTTCTTTCTTTCTTTCGTTTCGTGTTTTTCAAGACAGGGTTTCTCTGCTGTAACTCTGGCTGTCCTGGAACTCACTCTGTAGACCAGGCTGGCCTTGCACTCACAGAGATCAGTCTGCCTCTGCCTCTGTTTCCCAAGTGCTGGCATTAAAGGCGTGCAACAGCACTGCCTGGCTGAATAATTGCTTACAGTATTTTCTTACAATGATATTATTAAAAACACCAGAACACAACAGAATTATGGGAAAGGTTAATTGGAGAATGGCAGAAGAAAACAGAAGATCTGGAGCAGAGGGGAAGACAATGCAGAGGGAGAGATATTTTCTAAGGTGCTGGAAGAACAAAGGAGGTGGGGAGGGAGGGAGGTAGAGACAGAGGCAGAGACAGAGACAGAGACAGAGAAGGAAGATGACAGAGAAAGAGAGCAGGCCTGGTAGGATAGGGGAGTGGTAGCTATAAGTGACAACAACAGGACTCTGGGGGGGGCAGGTGTGGGGTGTGGGGTGTGGGGTGATCCAGAAGACAGATTAAAAGGCAGTTCCTCAACAAATATATGTTGCTACGCACTGGTAAACTGACTTAACGTAACGATAAGTAAGTGGTTAAAAATGAAATAATTGGAGAGATGGAGCAGTGATTGAAAGTGCTGACAGCTCTTGCAAAAAACCTGAGTTTGAGTCTCAGCACTCAGGGCAGGAAGCTCACAACTTCCTGTACCTCCAGCTCTAATGGATTTGTTGTGTTTTTCTAGCCTCCACAGGCACCTGCACACTGGAGGCATATATACACACAACACACACACACAGACACGCGCACACACACATACTCACACACATAAGTAAAAATAAATTGTTTCTAAAGATGAAATAAATGATACATTAAGAAGTAACCGTAATTATAAAAAAAGGTGCTTTAATTGCTGGTCCATCATGCTAAAAAGCTAAATAGTTAAATAAGCTCCAAATGACATAAAATATGCCAATCTATTTCTATAGCAATTTAAATGAAGGTCTAGGAAACCGATGTCACATCTTGTTAATGTGGTTTATTTAAATTTTAACAGGTTTGTAGTTTTGTTTCACATCTTATCTTTTGCTATTATTTTATGGTCATGGTTGTGCCCTTTTATAACTCTGTGTGATTACACATTTAAATAAAATTATCATGAATAATTTGAGTCAACATTAGTATCCACGGAATTTACTAAAATGAAGCCTTTTGCCAAGTTTGATGACTGTTGTTACAGTGCAGACATATCATCCTGGGAATATTTCATCACACCACCAGAAAGCGTTGAACTTTTGTAGGGTTATAGTACAATAAATCACCAGAGACCCAATTTTGCATCATAAAACTATAACAAATATTTAATGCTAATTTGATAAGCATGCCACAAACACACTACAAAATAATTTTATATCAAATGACTGCAGCCAAAAATAAAATGTGTGACCAATATATTTACAAAAGAAAGGAGACACATAATCAGTATAATATATTGTAAGAGAGTGAAGCTTCATGATTATAAAACTCTAAGGGAAGCAATGCACTGAAAGGTTTTTTTTTTTAGTAATTATGCCATGGAATTATAGAGTTTTTGTAGCTAGAGAGACAGCTCAGACATTAGGAGCACTTGCTGTTCTTCCAGAGGACCAAGTTTACTTACGAGCACCCATGTCATGCAGCTCATCTCCACTCATGTCTCCAGTTCCCGTGATTCTCGTAACCTCTTCTGGCCTCTATGGATACCTGCATGCATATGGAGTACATACCCATATGCAAACACACATGTACACATGAAATGAACAAAATGATTAGAAAATATATGCTTATACAAATCAAATCCTTTTCTACATTATTATACAATGGGTAACACTAAAAAAAAAGTATGTTGAACAACTTTTATTATACACACACAAAAATATATGGATAATTATTAGAATTATGATTTTAATCTAAGACTTGCCTTGGTGCACACAAGAGTCTCAATGTGCAGAATATTTCATTTAATTTAGATCTCCAAATTTAAAAAAAGAAGAAACAGTCCTATTTGGTCACTGAAAGTAGCTGGAGTCTTGGAGCAACTACAAAACCTAATATTGTTCTTTATTACCTTTAATGTGTGATATTCTGGACAAAAAAAAAATGGATCACTGATGATTTTGAATTTGAGATGACAAATTTAGTTTCTAGCAATTAAATCTGCAGATCAACAAATTGTGTAAATTAAGAGCAGTATTCTGACTTTACAACTGAAAGAGAAATCAACAATGTAAAAATTATCAATTAAAAAAAAACAAAGGTTGGAGACATGGGTTAGCATGTCAGAGTACTTGCTGCTGTCTCAGAGGACTTGAGTTAGGTTCCAAGCACCTGCATCTGATAACCCACAATTTCCCTCTCTTTCCCTCTCTCTCTCTCTCTCTCTCACACACACACACACACACACACACACACATAAATAAAATTAAAATTTAGTTTGTAGATATATTTGTATTAGATTACTGACACTCAATAAATAATGGCCACACATTTTGCAGTAGGCAAATCGTGGTAGATAGTTGCAGTCAAAGCACAGGGCAGAAGAATGAGAAGGTCCAGCCAAGCTCCCTAGTCACCTTCATAAATATTAGAGAGACCAATCGTCTAAAGTAGTACCGCCAAAGACTGTTCATACAACTGGTTTGTTATTTTATATATAATAAAAAAATTTACTCTCATGACCTAAAAAAGAGTGCAGAATTAGCAGGCATTCATCACAAAATAAGAAAGTTGGTTTTCAAACTAATATACTTCACCAAGGACTTCCTCAGATTTCTTTCCTTTCATAGCAATCTTTCCAGAGTTCTCTGCTTTGTAATCTTTGCTTTCGTAAGATACAAACTTCTTACTTGCTATGGCCTCCCTTTTTGGACAATCATTCTGCAAAGCTATTGTCATAATGGTCTTTGATGAACTTGTTGCTAAATCCTAGGCACTATTCAGCCTCTTACTTCCTGAATATTTGATATCACCATGAATCCCTCCCTGATACCCACAAACCATGATTTTCTTGCTTTGTGGATTCAAGCACCTGTAATCTATTTTGCCAATTTTCTATTTCCACTTAGTTTCACCGAGGCTCTTAGAAATATCATGCTAAGGTGATCAGTAGCACTGGATAAAGTGCTTGACAGTCTTGATGAATGGAGTTTAGATCCCCAGAATGTATGTAAAAAGCCAGACTCAGCAATGTAAGCATCTGTAGTGCCAGTGTGTCCCTACCAAGTGATGGAGGAAAAGACATGGTAAACTCCAGAAGCTTGTGCTAGAGCTAGTTTGTGGAAACAGCAGTGAAAAAGAGAGACTCTGTCTCAAACGCAATGGAAGGTGATGACCAACACCTATTTTAGGTTATTGTATAGAAAACATACATACACAGTGGTAATAATGATAAGCAATGCCATGCTGCCATTCATCTTATCTCATTCATGACTCACTCACCGTCTATTTACTGTTGACTGAATACTCAGGCTCACACAATCCAGACATCCATTCTCCTTATGAGAAATACAACTGTATATTGCCAACTATCCACATGGCATCTCCTTAGATGCCTAGTCGGTCATCTGAATAGATTATGGTCAAAGCATATTTGCTATTCCCTTATTCCCATAATATTCTATCTTTTGTTACTACTATGATTTGATGAATGATTCAAATAACCTGTATACTTATTAAGCATGTGCTGACAATCACACTCGATCTCACCCATGCTGGCTTTCTTTATGTCAACTTGACATGTAAATTTGAGTTATCTGAAAGAAGGAAACCTCAATTAAGAAAATGCCTCCATAAATCTAAGTGTAGGGCATTTTCCTAATTAGTGATTGATGAGGGAGGGTCGAGCCCATTATTGGTCGTCCTTGGGCTAGTGTTCCTGAGTTCTATAAGAAAGCAGGCTGAGCAAGTTATAGTGAGCAAGCCAGCAAACAGCAGTCCTCCATGACCTCTGAATCAACTTCTGCTCCAGGCTCCTGCCCTGTTTGAGTTCTTGTCCTGACTTCCTTCCATAATGAACCGTGATACGAAAGTAAAAGCCAAATAAACCCTTTCCTCTCTGAGTTGCTTTGGCAATGGTGTTTCACCACAGTAGTAATAACCCTAACTAAGACATCACTCCTTGCTATCACTGCACACATTTGTTTAACTGTCAGTGGCTGAGCATATTCTGTGCATACACACAAACCACACACACAGTGAATGGATGCAACGTTGAATTACATCCCCTCAAACTGTAATCACTCGGGATACTTGTAGAAAGCCAGATATTTACCCACAGCAAGATGTAAATGTTTGTGCATTTAGACATTGTGCTAATACTGGGCAGTCTACTAATATATTTACTCCTATCATCTTTTTGTTATTGTTTTGTTTGAGTCAGCTAACACAAATTTTCTGAATAGAATTTATTCCTTGTTTTCTAAGTTGTATGATATAGAGCAATTACAGTAATTGGAGCTTTTTTTGTGAAAATGTTCTTACTAAGAAGCAAATTTTGCTTAATGATATGTAATGTTTGCTATTTATGCAATGAATATTTTGGTTATATGATTCTAATTATAACAATTATTGGTAATGCACTATTCTGAGTATTGATCCTTAAAATTTTACCAAACATTAATAAGCTATTATCTAATATTTGAAAATGTGAGTTGATAACATCATCAATAAACAAGTACTTAATATATTTCCTTTCTTCCTTTTCCTCTTCTCCCTTCCTCTCTCTCTCTCTCTGTCTGTCTGTCTCTCTCTCTCTCTCTCTCTCTCTCTCATCTTTTGTTCTATTACCCATGGATTATACCCAGAACCTCACACACATTAGGCAATTTCTTTAACAATGAGACACTGAGTCCTCTATGTTTCCATTTTAATCACTTTACTGAACAGGACTTTACAAATATCCTATATTAGTCTTGTTTAAGGGTTTTGCTAATTTGTTATTTAAATAGTAAGTTGTTTCATGATGCATAATTAATCCAGCACTTGTGAATAAAAAAGACTTGTATAGAAGACAATTTTTACTCTATCTACTTCTGTTAGGGTATGAAGTAGTAATAACATACCAATTTCAATGGCTTATAGTAATAGACCTTATTTTTTATTTTTACAAATCAATTCTATGTTGTCTGTATAATTTATTTATGTTGAGGTTCAGATGGGATAAGCAGATCCTACCAAAGATATCTTCCCTATGGAGAAATTGTCTAATAGTATTAAAATTTCTGTTTAAGTGTCATGCACTCAAGCATACTCCCCATATTGATGAAAACAAGTCAAAGAGCACTGCTGAACATCAATGGGAAGTTGACTTACATTCACCTCATAGACATGACATACTGGAAGAGAAGCATAATGCTGTCACAGGGCAAGCAGCAGGTAATTGGGATCACACAAAATAAACCTGGCTATACTTTCCTGGGAAGCATTTTCTTAAGCTTTAAAAGAATTTAAAATAATTTTGTCTTATATTTGAACATTTACAGTACTACTTACTTAATTATTTTTTAAGTTTAACACTTTTTTGAAGTTAATTATTTTAATCTTTGTGTGTGTGTGTGTGTGTGTGTGTGTTGAGGCCAGAGGACAACTATTCTCACTCCTCGGTGTGAGCTCACTGAATCAAACTTCGACTGTCAGGTTGGCAGCAGAAACTTGTACCTGCCAGGCCTCTTGTTGGCCCAATACCTGATTTCAGCTACACGACATTAATTCTTTATTAGCCTTCTTAAGGATTAAATTAGCTTTTAGTTTTCTTATTGCAGCTAATTAATTAATTGATTGTATTTAAATTTTTAATTTGTCTACAAAATAATGTGTTTCCTTATGGTGTCTTCCCACATACATTGTTTGTGTTGATCTTCATCATCAACTCCTCTTACCCATCCCCTTGAACTCCACGTTCTCCCTGGCTCGATTCCTCCCACAGTAGTCCTATGCATCTGTTAAGTCACCAATTGCATCAAATTCTTCTCCTCCTCTTCTTCCTCTTTCTTTTTCTCCTCTTGCTTCTCTTCCCTATACTCTTCCTTCTTCTGCTTCTTCCAATTATTTTGATATAATGTCTCTAGACCTGTCTGGCCTCCAACTTTCCAAGTAGCCAAAGCTGATCTTGAATTTCAGTTCCTCCTCCACCCGCCTTTTAAGTACTGTGACTGTATGCATGAACCATGATACCTATTTTGTGTATAATAGAGATTAAACCCAGGGCTCCGTGTATGCTAAACAAATAAGCTACCAGCTAAGTTAAGTTCACTGCTCAGGATTGAGTCCTTAATCAAAGCACTATCTTCATTCTCAACCTGCCTATTGGAAGAGGAGGTAGTGTGAAGAAACAGTTGACTGAATTCACTTGAAAATAAATGAAATGAATGAACACTGTACAATACTTTTATGGCCATAAGCTTATTTTCCCACTTCTAATTTTCTTTTCTTAAGTGAATCCTATACTAAGTGATGTTAGAAATTAATTATGTTTACTATCTTTGGGGAATTTAGTTTCAATTTTGTCACAGTACAACACGACAAAATCTACTCTTGAGACATGCTTTTACTATGATGATTAATTCTACCTGGATCTCATAACATTTATTATTTAATCATAACAATAACACAAACAATATAATTGCTTAGGTGCTAGTCATCAATCTTTTATGGGACTTGAAATGAGAAAGCATAAAGAGGCACAGAATTTAAGTCCTGTCTCAGTTTGTTCTCATTTCTACACCCCCCAAGACTAAACTCAGATGTAGTGTATCAATTAAAATGCTATCTCTGCCTAGTGCATGTTGGCTGGAATCACAAATTATCTAAATTTGCACATCTCTTTAATTCTGTGCCTCAATAGCAACATACCAAAATGTTTGTATTTTGTTCATTTATTCTGAGTGTTGAAAAAATAAAACATGTATAAAACCAGGTTTGTAGTAGAATAAAAATCTAAAAACAAATAATATCTTCTAACATCATAATAATAAATGTAAGGGTTATGTATAAATCACTTATGACAGTTCCACACATAACAAGGAATAGCAAAGATATGTCTATATTACATTATTATGCTCTACTACTATCAAGATCTCTGCTCTTGTCTTTTGATATTTTTTTCTTTCATTTTTCTATAACTACAGAGGATTTTTATTTATGTACTTTATATCTCTATTTATAAATATAGATCTATAAATATGTATCTCTCTAGAAAAATAATCCTAGGATTTTTCTTCTGTGTGTTTTTGTCTTGCTGCTTCTTGATGCCAACTGAAATTGTTAGTACAATAACCCCAATCTGATAGAATTAGAGTAGATTGTTCTCCAATTTTTCTATGTCTTTGAGATGTACATCAAATCTAGTGCTCATCTCTACATACTTGTTCAACCTGCCTATGAGATTCCTGATATTCCCAGTTCTGTGATCGTCAGCAATTTCAAATTCACCATGCTTCATCATCACAGTTAGGAACAAAGCAATGCCTTTGGAGCACTCCCAGATGAGGATCTGGTGTTAGCCTCTTTTCTCAGCATTGGTGTTAATCTTGAGATCATTAGAGCATTCACACTGTGGTAATGGCATGCGAAGATAGAGGAAAGCTTTCTTGGTATTTTCTGTCTCATCAGTTATACGAAAGTATTGAGAAAAACGTTACAAAGTCATGATTATGTATATGTGGGGGCAGAACCCATGTTGTCCAAAAGAGGGCTTCAGATCCCCTGGAGTGGATTACAGGCAGTTGTGAGCCCTCTGATGTGGATGAAGGAAGCCATGATCAGGTCTCCTGGAAGAACAGCAAGTTCTCCTAACTATTGAGCCATCTCTCCAGCCCATGTGTTGGCATATTCTGATTGTGTTTCTGTACCATATTTCTCATTTTTGCTTTCTTTTTAAAAAATCTTCTTAATATGGAATTATGGAATTCCTATTACATACTTGTTAGAGGTCAAATTCTAACTTACTCATTTAATACTTCCAGAACCTTGAAAAGAATCACATAACATTTTAAGTTTTAAATTTTCCCAGTTTTGAAATATATATACCATTTATTTTCACAAGAGCCATTTCATTGTTTGCAGGACATTATGAACTAAAAGAAACTAACAATCTTGAATAATTACTACTAGGAAGGCAGCATAAAATATATTCATAAATGTTACTCAACCTAAACACAGTGAGCTACAAAAATTTACTAGCTGTTAAATAAATATTCTTTCCTTCCCAAGTTTTACTAACTAAAGACTCAGTTTATTTATTTAAGGTATGTTTCATCCTTTGATACATTTTAGGTTAATTTAGTTCATATACTTATATTAGGACTGGTCTTTAATAATATGTTTCAAGGGGCTGGGGAGGTTGCTTAGTAGTTAAAAGCACTTCTTGCTCTCTCAGGGCATCTGAGTCCAGCACCAGCAAGGCAGTTCACCTGTAACTCCATTCCAGGGGAATGCCCTCTTCTAACCTCCATGGGCTCTTGAACACACATGTGGTGCATATAAACTCATGCAGGCAAATGTATATATGCATTAAATTAATTAATTAAGTTGAAAAATTAAAGAATACATTACCTAAGTCTTTTCTTTAGCTTGTCACCTTTAAGACTTTTTATGAAAAAGGATTTCCTGGTCTCCTGAGTTTGAGAGGTACAGTATGTACATTTTTAAATCTTTTCATGTGTTCATGGTTATGAATATGGATGCATGCATGCCATGGTGCACATGTGGAAGTTACAGGTTAACTTCAGGAATTGCTTCTCAGCTTTCATCTCATTTAAGACGCAATCTCTTTTTGGTTGTCCACTCCTGTGTAAGCCAGCATAGCTAGCTAGTATGCTACTAGGCATTTCCTTATCTCTAGCTCTCATTTCCCCATATTACCACAGCTGGGGATTTGAACTTAGGTCCTCTTACTTGTAAGGCAAGCAGTTGAATCCCTGTGTCATCCCAATATGTTCTAGTTTCATTTCTGTTCTTGTGATAAGACACACTGACAAAAACCAAACAAAGAAACAAAACAAAGTAGGAAGCTGTTGTAGTGGTTGTTGTTATTTATCTTAGAGTTTGAGTTACAGACCATCGCTGTGAGTAAGTCAAGGCATAAACTTTAAACAGCTTGTTACGTCACATCCACAGTCAGGAGGAGGGAAAACGGATACGTACACACTCACTAGCTTGCTTCCTTGCACTCAGCTGAATTTCTCAGCTCTTGTGCAATTCAAGACCCAGCCCATGAAATGGTGCCACCCACAATTTGGAAGGGTCTTCCCACATAGTTAAGACAATTTCTTAACCTAATTAAGAAATTAATTTCTCAAAGGCATGATCTCAGTTCAACACATGTCAAGAAGTCTTCATTAAGACTTTCATGCTAAGTGATTCTAGGTTGTGTGAATTTGACAATTAAAGCTGACCATCACACCAAGCCTATATGTTTACTTTTGAGTTGCAAAGCAGTATACCATTCTTCAGTACTTTCAGAGGCTGGGTCTAAAGATACGAAACCAGGGCTGCTTATGTCACTGGTATAAAATGCTTTAATGTTTGCATATACCTTTAACCATTAAGTATTAGACACTTAATGCAATGTAAATCTATGTAAGTCTATTGTTTAGGGGATCAGGGCAAGGGGGAATGATCTGTCCATGTTCAGTGCACAGGCAGTTTTTAAAATACTTTCAATCTATGTCTGGTTGAAACATAAAGTACAGAACTAGTAAAGTTTCAAGGCATATTCTATATTAAAACTGTGTGAAATCTTATCAGGATAATATGTGCCAGATAGAAACTAAGACAAAATATTTCCTTGTGAATTAACGAATTACATTTTATATGTAATCGTTGTTAACATTCTAGGGTTCCGAGAATCACAATTTGTATATATGAGTCATGATTACCTATACTGTTTATCAAATTTCAGAATCTATAATTGCCTGAGAAACAAACCTTTGAATATGTATTTGAGGAAGTTTCTAGACTTACCCAAGGTGGGAAGTTTGAGTGCCATTATGGGCTGGAGTCTTTGACTGAATGAAAAAGAAAAAGCCATCAGAGTACCAGAACTTATGCTTCTCTGTCCCATGACTATGGGAGAAATACAACCACCTGCTCTACTCTCCTGCCACCAGGCCTTACCCTCCAGGATAGACTATCCCTTCAAACTGTGAGCCAAAATATACCCTCCTGGAGTTGTTCCTGTCAGGTATTCTGCCACAGCAATGAGAAAAGCAACTAATATACCTGTTCCTCCCACTTATTCCTCGAAGTCATCAGCATATATTGAAGGGCATATGAGGCTAGAAGACTCAAGGAGACAGAAAATGTCACTCATTGCCCAGGAGAAACGGCACAAGAGAAATTCCTGTTTTAAGGTATGAATATATGCAAAATGTCTCTGTGAATATGATAAAGAGGCCAGTGTATTTTAACCTGTAATTGAAAGACATCGTCTTGGTCAAAATAATTGAACCTCTGGGAATTGAATTCTTGTTCCTTCAAACCTTTCGAAACTGCGTTTCTAGGTTGCATGAAGAGATTCTTTTTCTCTCCTCTGACTAGAATGGAAATGTGTTCAGGAGGCCAATTTATGCAGCCAAATTCAACCATACCAGACAGATTAAACTTACACAGAAAGCTGAGGTTTCCTGAGGCAGCTGGGCCTTGAGGCATGAGAACTCAGACAGATGGAAAGATGGTCTAAGTCTGCCTGATGTTTTGGGTGCTGCTCTTCTCAGGACTTTTTCTTATTGTTATCATGAGTCAAGAAGGTCATAAAATGAGCTGTAAGCATCTTTTGAGGTAGAAACCATCAAAGTTTTAAGAATCCTCACAGGAATGAGGAGTAAGCATTAACAGTTATTATTTTTGCCAAGATTAAGTTTTAATTATGAGTTTTTGTATGTCTGTTCAGGTGAGCGTGGGGGCCCACAGAGGTCAGAGATGTTAGATCTTCTTGGAGTTAGAATAACAGGAAGTCGTTGACCTAAGAGAATTGGGTACTGTGAGTAGAACTCAAATTTTATGCCAGAGTAATATGTGCTCCTATCTTGAACCATCTCTCCAGTACAGAACATTGGGTTATAAATTTGCTGCACCAGGCAGACAGACAGAAGCATTAGCTCAGACACCAAGAAAGACTGACAACAGCTTCATAGGTTTCCCTCAAGTCATTTGCTTATAGTATTATACATGGCAAGAGTATATGAAACCAAGAAGGAAATAACTGAAAATCCAGCAAAGAGTCATCCTAGTCCTTGAAAAACAATAGGAACAACAATAAGGATATACCAAGTATGGAAACCAGTGTCCACAAGATAAGTGAACACCTAAGAACAATTCTGGTTAATTATCTGTATCTCTCCAGGGCTGCCCCTGACAAATGCTGTTGAACCATAATTAAAATAATACTTAGGGACATATAGAGTAGCCTCTAGACTGTAGCTAACTTCATGGGATCTTCCCTTTGCTATTTACAGAGACTGAATCCTCTCTGCAGACAAACATCATCTAGAGGCATCATACGTTTCCATGTATCATATCATTCAATACTTAATTAGAACTCACAGAGAAGAATAGATCAGATCAAGAGGAGAAAGTGAATGAGGGCACCAGGTGGTGCAAATATAAAAATTACCATAGACTTTAACAGTAATTGATGTAATCAATGAAAGGAATGCATTAAGCATATTCATCTGCACAAAGGAAAATAAGTGTAAAAGAGACTGAAAAACAATAATTTGCTTTTAAGTAAAAAGTGATAATTTAATTATTATTATATTTGTTTTATTTTACTGTATAATAACTTTACTGTACGCTGGGTGGATGGTGTCAAAGGACAACTCTCCCCTTCTATCACGTAGGACCTGGGACCTAACTCTAGTCCTTAGGCTTGGCAACAATTGCCTTTATCCAATAAATCATTTCACTGGACCCAAATGGATCATTTAAATTAGGAACTACAAGAACAGGATGAATATATTAGACATAGCTGAAGAGAGGATCAGTGAGAAGAAGATACACTATTGTGTATCTTCAATACTCAAAACCATAAAGACCAAAAAGCACAAGGTAAAGGTTTGCATACAAGAAACCCCTACATCCCTATGTCTTTGAACACACTAATGTTAAATATAGATTATGTTAAAAGCATTTAAGGACAAATTGAGCACATTTAATTTCTAGACTCCATCTCACTAAGTCTCCCCATTACATTAATGAAAAAATGAATATATAAAACTCTTCCCAAATTATTATAAGTTGCCTAGCATAGTTTTCATATAATAGAGAGATGAGATAAATACATTGGATACAGATTGAAGATAATTATAAATAAAAAAGTTTATTTATAATACATAGTTATAATAAAATATAATATATATTCATAAATAAACTTTTTTATTTATAACTATTTTCAGTCTGTAACATTGAAAACCATCTAGTGGATGTGAAGCTAACTTCACTTACGATTTGGAGTTTTAATGATCTTTATCAAATATAAAGAATGATAATTATAACAATGACATCTTTCATTTTCAGATCTAACCTCCATCCTTACAACACCCACCAGAAGTCAGCAAAAATTATTTCTAATTATTAACTTCTTTTCTATAGTAAAATTGCCACTAATTCCATGGCATTACATACAATTTCATTTAATTCCCCAGATGCACTTTCTTTCCCCTTTCCTGTCTATCTTCTGATGGGGGTGAATTGGGTTAATATAGATGAAATTGCATGACTAAATAATATGATTTATTCTAGTTCTCAGATGCTTTGCAAACTGGTATTTAAGGTCGCCTGGTAATCACTGCATATTTCTTTCTAATTAAAGTTTTTTTTCACAGAGTTCAGTGGTAGAGTGGATGAGAAACAAGACCAAGTAAGCAACTTTATATTAATTAATTACCTAATCCCCAGGTAGAAATAGTTGATAGACTTCATTCCCTGAAGAACAAAATGGGTGACCTGTGATTAATTACTTAGACTGTGAATGTAAGTCTAATCAGTGTGATACCACAGGTACCTAAGCAAAGAAGGTATCTGTATTAAAGAAATAATGACTGAGAGGAGGATATTTGTGACTTCCATATTTTGAACAGATAATCTAACCCTGTGCTTTGAAGTCATCGTATATCTTGAGATTGGTGTCATGTCTTAGATGCTTCTCTTGGCCAAGCAATTGGAAAATGGGGTAAGGTAACAGCCAGGAACCTAGAGAGGAGCCTCTAGCCAAAATTCCCCAAATAGAAATGAGCAGTGATGGACCTAGAAGGTAATTGGGCATTTACTCACCCAGTGAACTGAAAAGAACAAAAATTACTTTTCTTATATATGATGGAGCTAGTGCACTAGAAATCCGATTAAATGGCTCACAACCAAAAGAAAGTAATTGGCCAGTGCAACAGAAGTCATTCGCAATTTAAAAAGAAAGATGAACTTCTTGTTTAAGACTCATGACTGAAGACAGAAATGAGACATCTGATATGTATAAGTTGTGTGGCTCATCCTCTAAAACAAGCTCAAGACAGTGCCATTATGTTTGTTGGAGAAATTCACATAGATGCACGCACTTGTATACAGAAAAGCCAATGGAGAAACTGGCTATGTGTGCAGTTTGCAGTGGGAAAACATCAAATCTATTCTTAACTCTACTCAAATCTCCGTCTACCTCCAAATATCAAGTACTTTGTGTTCTCTTTAGTTGGAACTAAGCAGTTCTTGGTATACCCAGTTCTTGTTGAAGTTAATTTTGATAGCCTTGGCACTACTTAAGAGCATCAAGAGAAGCAGTTCTTTTGGAATCTGACATCATATATTCCTATAAGACTCCCCTGAAGCTATGAGCAGATATAAGCTTTCCATAGTCTCTTTCCAGGGCATCAGATCCTGACTTCAGAAACTCCAATGAAGACACATTCATCCACTCATCTTTAATAAGCCATTTAATCACCAAATAATAGTAAACAGGGAAGTGAGAGAATGTAGACTACATTGGGAAGAGGGATTAAGAGATGCAGTGACCTACACCTCCCATGTCTGTCTTTTGGACACCAAACTATATTTATGAAAAAATATACCCTTCTAGGAAGTTTATCCTGACACACAATAAACTAATCCTCCTTCCTAATCCAAAATTACAGCTATTCCTCTGTGGAGGATAAGTGTGAAGAGCTTCCAAATATGGGAGCAGAAAATGTTCTGTTGCAAATCTCCCAGGTTACATCTTTGCTATCTGTATACCACTCCAGCCATTGTTTCTTTTTTGGAGGTTAGTAAGGAGCTTGGGTTTGAAGTGTAAACCTTTAACTGGAAAATCAAAAATCAAAAGAAAAAAATGGAAAAGCAATTGGATTGGAAAATTAAGTAATCAAGTCAACAGGAAAGAGGATGTGAATAGAGCTGAGGTACCGGCAGTATCTATGGTTAGGATCCTGAAGGAAGGCTTAACTTGCTCCAGCAACACTGGGGTCAATTTAGAGCACACAGGGTGTGAAAAGCAATTCATGTGTCTACTCGTGACAAATTATTCCCTGTACTTTTCAGGCAAGTCAAATTCTGGAAAGAATCCATTCTATCAAATGGAGAAGGACTGTGAACGTTCTCATGAAATCTCCCCAGTCCTGGAGACTTCAGTGCAGAAACCCTGCTGTTTCCTACCTCAGTTAAAGACAGTGTTTTTGTGTTTACCCACTGTTTTTCTCATCTTTGCACTACATGTTACACTGAGCAGCTGGTAGTACAGCTTTATGTGTTAATAGGCAAATAGGTTCAGAGGAATAGTAGTCAGAAAAAAAAATGGATGCTGAGGTTAAACCTTGTGTGTGGTACTCACATTTTAGGAGTTTTAGAAACACTTACAAATATACAACTCTCTCTGTGTGTTTGTTTCTGTGTCTCTCTGTCTGCTTGTCACTTTGTGTCTCTGTCTTTCTCTGTCTCCATCTCTCTTTGTGTCTCTCTCACTCACTTATACACACACACACACACACACACACACACACACACACACACACACACACCACATAGAGTATATCCAACTTTCTATGTTCAACAGAATTAGAGAAAAGTGGCAGAAGGGATGGGAGCTTTAAAGTGGGAGGGGCTAGTTGCTGGGAGATATGCTAACCTTGAATAACATATTATTTCACAACTTTTCTGCTTGAGAGGAAATATGGAATGTCGTGGCTTTTGGAGAGACAGACAACAAGCTGCCACCTACTGCCTCCTTTTGCAAAAGGACTAGGAAAGGGTATGAGCATAGGTGATTCCTGAGAATCCCAGTGGGTGACTCATTTTGAAGTTCAAAATTGTGTTCCAGGTCTTAACCTGCATTGACTGAATGAGGCTATAGAATGGGTGGTGTTTTATTTCTTTCGCCTTTTTAAATCAAATACTGTTAGACTTTAGGAGAAATAGAATGAGCATGGAATCAGAGATGTCAGTGTACTTATACAAAATAATTGATTAGTTGTGGGTTTAGTGGGATAATTAGCAGGGAAATAGTAATGTTTCTCAGAGATGTAATAGAAAGTAAGATTTGGAAACAGGTTGTACCAAGAGTGTAGAGTGCTCTGACAAAAGGGCATAGGAATTTCTGCAAATCCTTCCACAGGGTCTGAAGAAAGAACGGTGGAATATAAGGTGAGCTGCTGAATCATTTGGTACTCTTTTGAGTAACAGTGTCAGAATTCTAGCCAAATGAAGAAGCCAAACAGGAGAGACATTAGCTCAAATAATTAAAAGAATAAGGAGCCTGAATCTGTATCATCTCTTGAAAGCTGAACACTAGGAAGGAAGATTGCTGTGAGTTTAAGGCTTGCCTGGGAAAAATAGTGAGTCCTAAACCAGGCTGGGCTACAGTGTGAGATATTTTGTCAAAACAATAGCATGAAACAGAGCGTTGCCTATTAGCTGAAGTCTAGTGAATCCAGACTGCCTCCTATTAGATCCAAGGACTCTGTGACCACTTGCTTTGAAACCTCCAGGAAGCCGTTTAACCTTTGGTGAGTGACTCGGTTTCCTTTTTCTAAAATGGAGAGGATGGTTTCTACATAGAATATATGAAGGGATTCAGGATGATATGTAAAGCTCACCATTGTTGTGATTGTGTTGTGAGTTCTTTGTTCTTCTTTCTTCTAGTTGTCTTCATTCTAGAAGGATTTTCTTACTAAGTAGCCAGCATCTCTGCTTCACCTTTCCACTCTCAGCAATGCCAGAAGAAAGGCAGACTGTTTTGCTCAATGCAGCTTGTGCCTGAATTACGATGTTTCAACTTAACATTTTTTTAACCTAATGTGACAATGGTAGGCATTCCATAGAAAGCATACCGAATTTTGAGAGTCATATTGTAAGGTTTTTTCTCTCATTATTCAGGAGAGTAGTCGCCAGCACAGCTCATACCAGTCTGGTGAACAGACTGGAGATCATCAGGAGAAACCAAGTGTCTCAGAGTGATGAGTTTCTAAGCTGACTGAAGGTAAGTGAGGTATATCAATGCAATTCCAATAAATGATCTGTCACACGTGTAAAAACTCCATCGAAAATTGAAGAGCACCACTTAGAAGATGTTCAAATAATGTTCATGGGATTGTTAAAGTTTATATAAAATCTAAGATAGGACAGCAAACAAGATGGGTAGACGAGTAGGCAGAGAGTTAGGTCTAGTTTGCTCAAACTATGGAAGTAGAGGAAAGTAGATGCTTTCTCTGAAGAAGACTGAGCTATAGCTTCCAAGGGAGGGGTTGGATCCTAGGTCAGTTAGAAACAAAGACAGTGGGACCAGAGAGATGCCTCTGGTTGAACTACTCACTGCCAAGCCTAATGATCTGAGATAGGTCTCCAGGGCCAATGAGGTAGAAGAAGAAAAAGATAAAACAAACTTTTAGAAATTATTCTCTGAATTTCAAAATGCATGTGGATGTGTGTGTGTGAACACACAGAGACTCACTTTAAATAATTAATAAAAAAAAAAACACAAGTAATAGAAATAACCTTTACTCCTTAGAAGGAAGACTGCCATTAAACTAGGAACTTCTGTCTCTGTCACTGACATTCCCATTTTTTTTTAAGTAATATTTTCAACCACCCAGTCAGAGACAACTGGTACTAGGTGTTTTGTTTGGCTCATTAATTTTCTAACCGATCATATATTTTGCCATGAGCACGTTGTAGATGAAATGTCACTTGTTTCTCTAGCCCTTGATAGCTTTTCTTTTTGGCATATCCTCTTCATTTAGGTGAATGACCTAAATCAGTTTTTGATCCTAAGCATTTTTCTCATTTACAATCATTTACAGAATTGTTTATGTAATTGACAAGTCATAATAATATGAAAAGCTATGTTATTACTCAGTACTTTGTCATGGAATATTAAACTAGAATTTGCAATAGTCTCTCATTTAAAAAATTAAACTACATATTTTGTTGCATGTATTTACTGGTGTGTGTTCCCTAGAGTATGCACGTGTGCCACAGTGTGCATGTGGACCAGAGAGAACATCTTGCAGGAG